>OV884000.1:4686069-6063290 GCA_930367275.1 Bombus pratorum | reverse complement strand
GCATATTGCCACGATTTCCTCGATTTTGACTAAAATTGGCCGTCATTTCCTTCCCGTTTGAGATATTTCGACGTTTAAGCATTCTTTTCACTCCATTTTACTTGCGAAATGTAATGCACGCTTGTTCCAGCGTCGAAACACGCGGAAACGCTCGCAAATCGCGACGATTTCGTCGATTTTGGCTAAAATTGGCCGTTATTTCCTTCCCGTTTGAGATATTTCGACGTTTAAGCGCTCTTTTCACTCCATTTTACGTGTAAAATGTGATACACGCCCGTTCCAGCGTCGAAACACGCGGTAACGCTCGCAAATCGCGACGATTTCGACGATTTTTACTAAAATTGGCCGTCATTTCCTTCCCGTTTGAGATATTTCGACGTTTAAGCGCTCTTTTCACTCCATTTTACGTGAAAAATGTAATACACGCCCGTTCCAGCGTCGAAACACGCGGTAACGCTCGCAAATCGCGACTATTTCGACGATTTTTACTAAAATTGGCCGTCATTTCCTTCCCGTTTGAGATATTTCGAAGTTTAAGCGCTCTTTTCACTCCAGTTTACGTGTAAAATGTGATACACGCCCGTTCCAGCGTCGTAACAAGCGGAAACGCTCGCATAGCGCGACGATTTCGTCGATTTTGACTAAAATTGGCTGTCATTTCCTGCCCGTTTGAGATATTTCGGCGTTTAAGCGCTCTTTTCACTCCATTTTACGTGTAAAATGTGATACACGCCCGTTCCAGCGTTGTAACAAGCGGAAACGCTCGCACAGCGCGACGATTTCGTCGATTTTGACTAAAATTGGCTGTCATTTCCTGCCCGTTTGAGATATTTCGACGTTTAAGCGCTCTTTTCACTCCATTTTACGTGAAAAATGTAATACACGCCCGTTCCAGCGACGAAGCAAGCGGAAGCGCTCGCAAATCGCGACGATTTCGTCGATTTTGTCTAAAATTGGCCGTTATTTCCTTCCCGTTTGAGATATTTCGGCGTTTAAGCGCCCTTTTCATTCCATTTTACGTGAAAAATGTAATACACGCCCGTTCCAGCGTCGAAACAAGCGGAAACGCTCGCAAATCGCGACGATTTCGTCGATTTTGGCTAAAATTGGCCGTTATTTCCTTTCCGTTTGAGATATTTCGACGTTTAAGCGCTCTTTTCACTCCATTTTACGTGAAAAATGTAATACACGCCCGTTCCAGCGTCGAAACTAGCGGAAACGCTCGCAAATGGCGACGATTTCGTCGATTTTGGCTAAAATTGGCCGTTATTTCCTTTCCGTTTGAGATATTTCGACGTTTAAGCGCTCTTTTCACTCCATTTTACTTGCCAAATGTAATGCACGATTGTTCCAGCGTCGAAGCTAGCGGAAACGCTCGCAAATCGCGACGATTTCGTCGATTTTGGCTAAAATTGGCCGTTATTTCCTCCCCGCGTGAGATATTTCGAAGTTTAAGCGCTCTTTTCACTCCATTTTAAGTGAAAAATGTAATACACGCCCGTTCCAGCGTCGAAACAAGCGGAAACGCTCGCATATCGCGACGATTTCGTCGATTTTGAATAAAATTGGCCGTTATTTCCTTCCCGTTTGAGATATTTCGACGTTTAAGCGCTCTTTTCACTCCATTTTACGTTCCAAATGTAATACACGCACGTTTCGGCGTGGAAACATGCGGAAACGCTCGCAAATCGCGACGACTTCGTCGATTTTGGCGAATATTGGCCGTCATTTCCTTCCCGTTTGAGTTATTTCGACGTTTAAGCGCTCTTTTCACTCCATTTTACGTTCCAAATGTAATGCACGCCCGTTTCGGCGTGGAAACATGCGGAAACGCTCGCAAATCGCGACGACTTCGTCGATTTTGACTAAAATTGGCCGTCATTTCCTTCCCGTTTGAGATATTTCTACGTTTAAGCGCTCTTTTCACTCCATTTTACGTTCCAATTGTAATACACGCCCGTTCCAGCGTCGAAACAAGCGGAAGCGCTCGCACATCGCGACGATTCTGTCGATTTTGACTAAAATTGGCCGTCATTTCCTTCCCGTTTGAGTTATTTCGACGTTTAAGCGCTCTTTTCACTCCATTTTACTTGAAAAATGTAATACACGCCCATTCCAGCGTCGAAACAAGCGGAAGCGCTCGCATATTGCCACGATTTCGTCGATTTTGACTAAAATTGGCCGTCATTTCCTTCCCGTTTGAGTTATTTCGACGTTTAAGCGCTCTTTTCACTCCATTTTACGTGAAAAATGTAATACACGCCCGTTCCAGCGTCGTAACAAGCGGAAACGCTCGCATAGCGCGACGATTTCGTCGATTTTGACTAAAATTGGCTGTCATTTCCTGCCCGTTTGAGATATTTCGACGTTTAAGCGCTCTTTTCACTCCATTTTACGTGAAAAATGTAATACACGCCCGTTCCAGCGACGAAGCAAGCGGAAGCGCTCTCAAATCGCGACGATTTCGTCGATTTTGACTAAAATTGGCCGTTATTTCCTTCCCGTTTGAGTTATTTCGACGTTTAAGCGCTCTTTTCACTCCATTTTACGTGAAAAATGTAATACACGCCCATTCCAGCGTCGAAACAAGCGGAAGCGCTCGCATATTGCCACGATTTCGTCGATTTTGACTAAAATTGGCCGTCATTTCCTTCCCGTTTGAGATATTTCGACGTTTAAGCGCTCTTTTCACTCCATTTTACTTGCGAAATGTAATGCACGCTTGTTCCAGCGTCGAAACACGCGGAAACGCTCGCAAATCGCGAAGATTTCGTCGATTTTGGCGAAAATTGGCCGTTATTTCCTTCCCGTTTGAGATATTTCGACGTTTAAGCGCTCTTTTCACTCCATTTTACGTGAAAAATGTAATACACGCCCGTTCCAGCGTCGAAACAAGCGGAAACGCTCGCATATCGCGACGATTTCGTCGATTTTGAATAAAATTGGCCGTTATTTCCTTCCCGTTTGAGATATTTCGACGTTTAAGCGCTCTTTTCACTCCATTTTACGTGAAAAATGTAATACACGCCCGTTCCAGTGACGAAGCAAGGGGAAACGCTCGCAAATCGCGACGATTTCGTCGATTTTGGCTAAAATTGGCCGTTATTTCCTTCCCGTTTGAGATATTTCGACGTTTAAGCGCTCTTTTCACTCCATTTTACTTGCCAAATGTAATGCACGCTTGTTCCTGCGTCGAAGCTAGCGGAAACGCTCGCAAATCGCGACGATTTCGTCGATTTTGGCTAAAATTGGCCGTCATTTCCTTCCTGTTTGAGTTATTTCGACGTTTAAGCGCTCTTTTCACTCCATTTTACGTGAAAAATGTAATACACGCCCATTCCAGCGTCGAAACAAGCGGAAGCGCTCGCATATTGCCACGATTTCGTCGATTTTGACTAAAATTGGCCGCCATTTCCTTCCCGTTTGAGATATTTCGACGTTTAAGCGCTCTTTTCACTCCATTTTACTTGCGAAATGTAATGCACGCTTGTTCCAGCGTCGAAACATGCGGAAACGCTCGCAAAACGCGAAGATTTCGTCGATTTTGGCGAAAATTGGCCGTTATTTCCTTCCCGTTTGAGATATTTCGACGTTTAAGCGCTCTTTTCATTCCTTTTTACGTTCCAAATGTAATATACGCACGTTTCGGCGTGGAAACATGCGGAAACGCTCGCAAATCGCAACGATTTCGTCGATTATTACTAAAATTGGCCGTTATTTCCTTCCCGTTTGAGATATTTCGAAGTTCTAGCGCTCTTTTCACTCCATTTTACGTGAAAATGTGATACACGCCCGTTCCAGCGTCGTAACAAGCGGAAACGCTCGCATAGCGCGACGATTTCGTCGATTTTGACTAAAATTGGCTGTCATTTCCTGCCCGTTTGAGATATTTCGGCGTTTAAGCGCTCTTTTCACTCCATTTTACGTGTAAAATGTGATACACGCCCGTTCCAGCGTCGTAACAAGCGGAAACGCTCGCATAGCGCGACGATTTCGTCGATTTTGACTAAAATTGGCTGTCATTTCCTGCCCGTTTGAGATATTTCGACGTTTAAGCGATCCTTTCACTCCATTTTACGTGAAAAATGTACTACACGCCCGTTCCAGCGACGAAGCAAGCGGAAGCGCTCGCAAATCGCGACGATTTCGTCGATTTTGGCTAAAATTGGCCGTTATTTCCTTTCCGTTTGAGATATTTCGACGTTTAAGCGCTCTTTTCACTCCATTTTACTTGCCAAATGTAATGCACGATTGTTCCAGCGTCGAAGCTAGCGGAAACGCTCGCAAATCGCGACGATTTCGTTGATTTTGGCTAAAATTGGCCGTTATTTCCTTCCCGTTTGAGATATTTCGAAGTTTAAGCGCTCTTTTCACTCCATTTTACGTGAAAAATGTAATACACGCCCGTTCCAGCGTCGAAACAAGCGGAAACGCTAGCATATCGCGACGATTTCGTCGATTTTGAATAAAATTGGCCGTCATTTCCTTCCCGTTTGAGATATTTCGACGTTTAAGCGCTCTTTTCACTCCATTTTACTTGCCAAATGTAATGCACGATTGTTCCAGCGTCGAAGCTAGCGGAAACGCTCGCAAATCGCGACGATTTCGTCGATTTTGGCTAAAATTGGCCGTTATTTCCTTTCCGTTTGAGATATTTCGACGTTTAAGCGCTCTTTTCACTCCATTTTACTTGCCAAATGTAATGCACGATTGTTCCAGCGTCGAAGCTAGCGGAAACGCTCGCAAATCGCGACGATTTCGTTGATTTTGGCTAAAATTGGCCGTTATTTCCTTCCCGTTTGAGATATTTCGAAGTTTATGCGCTCTTTTCACTCCATTTTACGTGAAAAATGTAATACACGCCCGTTCCAGCGTTGAAACAAGCGGAAACGCTCGCATATCGCGACGATTTCGTCGATTTTGACTAAAATTGGCCGTTATTTCCTTCCCGTTTGAGATATTTCGACGTTTAAGCGCTCTTTTCACTCCATTTTACGTTCCAAATGTAATACATGCCCGTTTCGGCGTGGAAACATGCGGAAACGCTCGCAAATCGCGAAGATTTCGTCGATTTTGACTAAAATTGGCCGTCATTTCCTTCCCGTTTGAGATATTTCTACGTTTAAGCGCTCTTTTCACTCCATTTTACGTGAAAAATGTGATACACGCCCGTTCCAGCGTCGAAACAAGCGGAAACGCTCGCACATCGCGACGATTTTGTCGATTTTGACTAAAATTGGCCGTCATTTCCTTCCCGTTTGAGTTATTTCGACGTTTAAGCGCTCTTTTCACTCCATTTTACGTGAAAAATGTAATACACGCCCATTCCAGCGTCGAAACAAGCGGAAGCGCTCGCATATTGCCACGATTTCGTCGATTTTGACTAAAATTGGCCGTCATTTCCTTCCCGTTTGAGATATTTCGACGTTTAAGCGTTCTTTTCACTACATTTTACTTGCGAAATGTAATGCACGCTTGTTCCAGCGTCGAAACACGCGGAAACGCTCGCAAATTGCGACGATTTCGTCGATTTTGGCTAAAATTGGCCGTTATTTCCTTCCCGTTTGAGATATTTCGACGTTTAAGCGCTCTTTTCACTCCATTTTACGTGTAAAATGTGATACACGCCCGTTCCAGCGTCGTAGCAAGCGGAAACGCTCGCATAGCGCGACGATTTCGTCGATTTTGACTAAAATTGGCTGTCATTTCCTTCCCGTTTGAGATATTTCGACGTTTAAGCGCTCTTTTCACTCCATTTTACGTGAAAAATGTAATACACGCCCGTTCCAGCGACGAAGCAAGCGGAAACGCTCGCAAATCGCGACGATTTCGTCGATTTTGGCTAAAATTGGCCGTCATTTCCTTCCCGTTTGAGATATTTCGGCGTTTAAGCGCCCTTTTCATTCCATTTTACGTGAAAAATGTAATACACGCCCGTTCCAGCGTCGAAACAAGCGGAAACGCTCGCAAATCGCGACGATTTCGTCGATTTTGGCTAAAATTGGCCGTTATTTCCTTCCCGTTTGAGATATTTCGACGTTTAAGCGCTCTTTTCACTCCACTTTACGTGAAAAATGTAATACACGCCCGCTCCATCGTCGAAACAAGCGGAAACGCTCGCAAATCGCGACGATTTCGTCGATTTTGACTAAAATTGGCCGTTATTTCCTTCCCGTTTGAGATATTTCGACGTTTAAGCGCTCTTTTCACTCCATTTTACTTGCCAAATGTAATGCACGCTTGTTCCAGCGTCGAAGCTAGCGGAAACGCTCGCAAATCGCGACGATTTCGTCGATTTTGGCTAAAATTGGCCGTTATTTCCTTCCCGTTTGAGATATTTCGAAGTTTAAGCGCTCTTTTCACTCCATTTTACGTGAAAAATGTAATACACGCCCGTTTCGGCGTGGAAACATGCGGAAACGCTCGCAAATCGCGAAGATTTCGTCGATTTTGGCGAAAATTGGCCGTTATTTCCTTCCCGTTTGAGATATTTCGACGTTTAAGCGCTCTTTTCACTCCATTTTACATGCCAAATGTAATGCACGCCCGTTTCAGCGTCGATGTCACGTCCCGCGCTACGCACGTGCCGTAACGAAAAAACGAAAAACCGCAATATACAAATAACGCGAGTGACAATTCGAATATTCAGAACGAACGCACGATACAACGAAAATGGGAATTTTGTAATAACAGATTAATTAAATGTAGTCATATATAGAGAATTAGTGTATGAGGGCAAATAACAGATAATAAAATAAAAATAAGTACTCTAACGAAATAGCAAATATAAATAGTACAACATAACCTATAATTTCATAATTCAACTAAGGATAAACTATGAAGAATCAATTAACCCAAGAGTGACTCGCAAATTAATTAATAAATCACGACATAATTCAATCAAGATAACTTACAATTCGACAATTTAATCAAATCTTGCAATTATGTCATGAATAATTCAAAGAAAAGGAAGAAGGAATGGAATGATAGGAATACACACATTTATAACAAATATGAAATGTCAAACAATTTAATATATAGCAAATATGAACATACAAAACCACAATAAACAAAATATATCTTATATACAACTAGATATAAAATATATAAAACACCTAGGCATATTAACACACTTCAATAAACCAGACACTATTGTCAGAATTCACACACGAAACGTCAAGATCGAAGAAAAAGGAATTCCACGAACAATACACTTGAACAAGTTAAAACTAACACATATTCAAAACAGACCACCAGAACGATTTCATGAGACAACGTAGTACTGTGGTATACGGAACAACACTGCTCATCGAATACTGCAGACCTAAAAGGAAAAAGGAAAATTACTATGCGTGTTCTAACTACTACTTAAATATAAAGTGTGTCATTCAATAAAATAATTACAAAGCAGTGGAAGGGAAAAGTACCTCGTGAACAATTATTCATCGCAGAAGGAAGTGTATACTTCATAACAAAGAAACAGAAAATAGCCAATAATATAGGAATAGGTTAGAAATTAATCAAGACCGATTAACCCAGCATCAACGATAAACGCGATTAAGATAAGAAATTATTATATTGCACTAAGTTACTATAGCATAATTGTATTGAGTCTGGCGTAGAGAAATAAGGTTATGTTACGCAATAGAACTGGTAATAACACAGTCTAACAGGTAATGGCACATATTAGTATTAAATTAATTAAGCGAACACTCTATAAAAATAAACTACTCAAAACACAACAATAAAACAGTGCTATTGATAAATTATAAAATTTAACAATAACACAATTAACATGCTATCATATTAAAATAACACTCAGTATATATATATACACACTATAATGATTACACAAACAATACCATTGTCATTCTAAATGCGCTAAAGTGGACGAGGGTAGGCGACGGACGAATAATTGTTTTAGTGTTAAACAAATTGAGGACGCGTCACTGTGCTTTTGCCGGGGACATTCGTGAGCGGCCATCTTGGCTAGTCATGAACATAGGATAGCTCTTACACGTGCGCATCGGAATACATGCAATAATTATACACATTAAATAAATGCAAAATAATATTATTCCCACTTCAATTATACGTCGACCATTAAAATAAAGTTACAAATAATTAACAAATAAATAATAGATTCGACATTAATAAAAGTCACTGTATACTAGGGATATTCACAGGCAGCCATTTTGGATAATCAACACGTGCATATAGTAACTTTTATGCGTTACAAAATAAATATTTAATAGATGATAATACAAATGGAAGATTGTAAGGATGAAAGAATAAACAATAATTAATACAATATAACACATTATATGATAACAGGAATATTAGAAATTAATAGAAACCAGCCGTGAGAAACAAACCATGAAATAATATATTAAACTTATTATTATAAAATTAATTTAAATACATTGTTTGCCTTATTGGAAAAATTACATTGTAAAATATATATATATATGTCGGAGAAGGAAAGGACAGCGGGATTTTCCGTCCGAAATGCTGGGAAAAAACCCCAATACCCTAATTCAGACTTTTACGATACCCGCATTTAAGCAATAATAAATAAGAAATAATTTTAATGTTCCAACCTGGCTTTATGACGATGTGTTCAGGTTCAAAGTGACATAGCGGGTCACTAGACGTAGCCACGGCCACGGGAGGGACGTGTACCTGACAGAGGTACGAAATGATTATATGGCTCTCCTTAAAAACAAAGATTGACCCGAGAAACGGGGACAGGAAATATAAGGACAGTTTCTTTTAGATCAGGAGGCAGTTAGTTAGTCGGTTGGTTAGTGAGTGAGTCGTTGGACGCATTGCTGATGAAGTTATCGAGAAAGTTACCCGAATCGTGTATGACGTTGTGACTTGCCTCCCGTGGACCGTGGATTCGTTATCGAACCTGGATTCATTGTCACTATCAGCTCTATCATATTATCGTCGCTATTATTCATATCCTCTTGTAGTGTTCATATTTGTACCGATACATATTAGAGACATTCGCGACGGTAACGTAAGTAAAGGTTCATCAAACGCCCAAAGTTCCAACCTCGCTCCGACATCAGAAGTGGGATCAGTGCCGATTGTAACACTACAAGAGCTACGACCATCGTACGTGAGTTAATTCAGTCGCTCGTGCAAAAATCGAGTGTGGAACCTAACAATTATCGCCATCGATAATTGACTCTGAAACTGCGAGCTTCCATTCCGCTGCATGATGCGCAGCTGTCCATTTGATTATGGAGGAAGATCCTTAGAAAGCAGTGCCCTGAATATAATTTCAATAACGAACGTCGAATCGACTTCTACGTAGTGGAAGCATCGAATGATGGAGCAAGTCATCCGGGTGAGTCGTTTCCATTTTACCCCGATTTTGGAGCCGAGTGTTCGCTAATTAAAGGATCCGTAGTCTTGAGATTGTCCGGCAAAAGGACGATTGATATAGTAGTAATGCGAGGAATAAGAAATATTTGTACATCTCAAATCTTGTCTGTTGCCGGTGTTAGTGGTTTTACATTAGAGATAAATTCGTCATGTCCTCGCTGATAGTTATTTTAAAATATGATATCGCGATTGATTGTGAAATTTTAAGTCAAGGTTTTGACGTAATATTACACAAAATAGCCTCGCTATGTGTAAGACAAATAATTAATGCCTGTAATAAACCTTTTTTTTTTTTTTTGTACGTGGAGAAATCCTCATGGACACTCCGCTGCTGCGTAAGCGCGTAACAGCAGAGTAGTGTCGGACTCCTACCGACTAAAACTCCACGATGACCGTTCTACGCGTATGACAGGGGGGCTCCAGGAACCTCGTATGAATTACTTCAGTTGCACCCCCTTCTCGCGTCCTCTTGTTAGAGCCAGTCCTAGTGCCTCCCGATTATTGGGTTGGCGTTAGGGGGGGTCATTGCCCCTGGCGCTGTCGCTTCTTCTGGTCATGGTCCGTTGGGGCGGCGATGGGGCGGCTCTGGCTCGTCTGACTGACATCCTTCTCCATAGTCTTATCCTACAAGGGTGAGAGTTTCTCTTTCTCTCCCTTTCCGCGCGCTCCTTCGCGAGCATAACTCGCTCGCAGAAGAGGCGGACGGCCTCGTATTCCTGTGGTCCTCTCAGCATCGCTTCTACAATCGCTGGGGGGGTCAGTGCTTCTCCTATGGCGTACCGCAGGGTGTAGCGGGGCAGCTCCCACGCTGGGCAGAGCTCCAGGGTGTGCTGCGCTGTGTCCCTGCCCTCTCCGCAGTGGTGGCAGATGTCTGTCGTTTCTCGCCCGATTCTCTTCAGGAACTCGCCGAACACGCCGTGTCCGGTGAGCACCTGGGTCATTCTGAATGTGAGCGGGAGGCCGTGGCGCCTTCTCCATGCCTCCCAGTTTGGGAGAACCGCCTCCACGCCTCAATGTTCGCCTCCTTCGTTGATCAGCTGGGATCGCCACAGGTCCCACGTGTCCTCCTCAGCGGCTCCTGGGTCGTTTGGAGCCGCCTGCTCGGCCTGATCTTCTCCTGGATGCCATACTCTCCGGTGGATGTATCGCCTTTTGAGCGCTAGCGCCCGGAGTTCCCACGGGGGGGACGCGGCTAGAGCGGTCGCCGACGCGTGGGACACCGTCCGGTACCCTCTAATGATTCTGGTGGCGGTCACTCTGTGTAGCCTTCTCAGGAGCAGGGTGCTGCGGCGACTCGCCATCAGGTTATCCGCCCATACCGGGGCCCCGTACATCACTCGGGACCGAACGACGCCCTTGTCACCGGTGAAATTCGAGCAGCCTTATGATAAACCAAAATACCGAGCGCCTTATCACGTGTGACCGTCCGGTCACCATCCGTTCTCAGCCGCCTGGGTGGCATTCGGTCACTCTAGCCGTTCTCCGAAATGTATGACAAGTACGAGCAAAGCCTTCTCCCACTCCGACGAATAAAACAATATAAATACACCCTTCATCATCATCCAATCAGTCTGTAACAATTCTCAACTAGCCCAAGTATCAAAAGTGTATTATCGTGAACCAAAATCATACTGTACAAATTGAGTGGAAAATAAAAGAAATCGATCTCCTATTCGGAAATTGACAAGTTTCTTGTTTTAAACTTAATTTTTACGCTACATTTTTGGCGATCCTGCCAGGATCCATTCGCTTCAGTGTAAACGAAATCACGATTTCGGCGTACGCGCGTCATTGAAGATCGAAGGATCAGCGAACCACCGCGAATCTTTGCTACTACGAAGCCCTGTAGCAACTTTCAACGTTCCACTACGGTGAAACTAGACGAGAGGACTACGGTCAGCGCAGAGCAAGCCTACGAATAAGATTCGGAATCCAAAAAAAAAACCAACCAGAGAGGAAACATCCCAGAGACTCCTCAACGGACATAACTACCACGGTAAGCTAGAAATCTGGATTCATTTTTTCATTACCGTGTGAGAAAACCAAGTTTCTCAAGCGTTTCGAGTTCAAATAGCTACGATAGTTCAATAAGCCCGATTAGAATCATGTCTACATCACGAAAGGACAAAGTCGAAACTATTGAAACCGTTTCTACAAACGGAGCTACGGATAATTCGATTCTTGCCAGACTCGACATGATACAAAAACAAATCGAACTTCTTACGCGACGTATGGAAGAGACACAACGGACAGCCGACAGTGAAAATAGGAAGCGTACAGCGGAGATAGAACTATTAGCCAAAAATATCTCCAAAATAAAAATAGGACGCGACGCTACTACAGAACTAGGCTCCCTTATCACCATGGACGAATCTGTTGCCGCGAAAGATAGAACTTCCTCACCGTGCGTTCCGATTCAAACAAAAAGAGACAACCATCCCTCTTACGAAGATCGTCTACCGCAATTCACCCCTCCGAGCTTACGGGCCAAAGACGCGATAGCATGCATTCCACAATTAAACGGCGAAGACGATATCGGAGTAGAAGAGTTCATACGCGAAGTACGTGAATTACGAGCCATGTGTAGCGAACCCACGCTATTACTAAAAATGATAAAAATCGGGAAAATCACGGGTAGAGCCGCAATGGCCATTCGCAATATACCAATCAACGAATACGGACACCTGTACGATGCCCTACGACCAAACGGAACCACCCAAGACTCCGTTAGAGAACAACAAGACCAGCTACGCGAAACGAGACAGCGTCACGACGAAAGTGTGCAAAGTTATATCATCAGATTCCGCAGAGCGCTCAATAAGCTACAATATAGTATAACGAACGAATACTGTGACGAATTTAATAGACGAGCTATGAACGACAGGATTTTAAGAGACTCCGTAACCGATTTTATTCGAGGTCTGAAAACCGAAATAGGACTATTACTACTCGCCAATCCACCATACAATATCCTTGAAGCCGAGAAAAGAGCCACCGACATAGAGCGATTCTTCAGGGAAGATCGAAATCGACGACCAAAACCGATGGAACGATTACGACTCCCTGAACAGCGACAACTAACAACTAATAATCCCAACCTAATCATTAAAAAACCAACTCCAACACCTAATCCAATGCCAAGAAGCTTCCGGCAAAGTGAACAAATGCCACTTGCCCTAAGGACTCAATTCAAATGCTTCAAATGCAATCAGATCGGACATGTCTCTAGTCAATGCAGAAATTTTCAAACGCCCAGCCAATTTCCGAGACCACCAGCGATCCACAATCTGGAGACACACAAGGAAGAAACAGAGGAACCAATAGACCAGACTTACGAATTAACGCCACAACAGGAAGTCTCCCCACAGTACTTTTACGATCCGACGGACGGCGACATAAATTCCTCGTTGACAGCGGAGCAGGAATTAACATACTTAAACGAAGATGCGTATTACGACCTAAAATAACAAAAGAACGAAAATTCTCGATGGAACACTCTAAATTTCAAACTAACGAACACGCCTTGGTAAAACTATTTGGCAAAACTCTAGAATTCTTTATAGTAGAAGACAACTTTCCAATTATAGAAGACGGCATACTCGGTTTACCAGCTCTATCTAAATTCAAATTTGAACTTTCAAATCAACAATTAAAACTTGACAATAATATTCTTTTATTGCAACAGGAAAACGACGTACCTCCAAAACAAGCAGTGTCAAAAACAGTCTACCTGGAAGGAAAACCGACAACGATATGCTTTATCAATGGTGGTGAGTGCCCAGCCAAGATGACCAACTTTATCGAAAATTCAAACACGTACGATCAAGTCTCCACATTTAAAGATTTAGTCAGACTTTCGCATATAGAAAAAACTCTCCGCGAACCAATCGAAAAAATATTGCTGTTTTACCTTGACGTATTCAATCTAGAGACCGACTTGTTACCATGTACTAACCTTGCTAAACACACGATAACGTTAAAAGAAAATAAAATCATTAACAAAAAATCTTACCGACCGCCTGAATGCCACAAAGAAGAAATCAAACGACAAATGGACGAAATGCTACAAAAGAACATCATAGAACCATCTGATTCTCCTTACAATTCACCAGTCTGGGTAGTACCAAAAAAGGCAGACGCCTCAGGGAAACAGAAATGGCGAATTGTAATAGACTTCAGAAAAATAAACGAGCTAACTGACCAAGACGCATATCCATTACCTGACATAGACGACATACTATCCCAACTAGGCAACGCAAAATTCTTCTCAGCCCTCGATTTATCCTCCGGATTCCACCAAATCCCAATGGACACAGACTCTAAAAAATACACAGCATTCTCCACACCACAAGGACACTATCATTACAATAGAATGCCATTCGGTTTAATGAATGCACCCGCAACATTTCAACGTATGATGGATACCGCGCTAAGAGGACTCATAAATAAACATTGCTTCGTATATTTAGACGACATTATAATATTCGGACAGTCGATTGAAGAGCACAATAGCAACCTCGCGATAGTATTGCAACGCTTACGCGAACTCGGACTCAAAATACAGCCGGACAAATGCGAATTTCTCAAACCAGAATTAGAATATCTCGGACATATAGTAACCGCCGAAGGCGTAAAACCAAATCCCAAAAAATTAGAAGCCGTTAGCAATTTCAAACAGCCACGTAATCCCACAGACATCAAATCTTTCTTAGGACTAGCAGGTTATTACCGTAAGTTCATCAGAAACTTTTCCAAAATCGCGAAACCATTGACCGAACTTACAAAAAAGGAGACACCATTTCATTGGACAGATAAAACCCAGGAAGCATTCCAGACATTAAAAGACAAACTCTGTTCATCACCCGTACTAAAATTCCCAGACTTTGCAAAACAATTCACATTAACGACTGACGCCAGTAACGAAGGTATAGGTGCGATCTTATCACAGGACGGACATCCATGTTGTTATATCTCGCGAACTCTAAACCCACCGGAACGAAATTATTCCACTACAGAAAAAGAACTTTTAGCAATAGTATGGGCCGTAAAACGCCTCCGACAATATCTGTTAGGGCGGAAATTCCTCATCCGAACCGATCACCAAGCGCTAAAATGGCTACAGAACTGCAAAGACCCCTCATCACGCTTGATGAGATGGCGATTAAAACTAGAAGAATATGAATACGACATAGAATATACGAAAGGAAAAGATAATACTGCAGCCGACGCACTATCTAGAATACATGTTCTGACCACACAACGCGAAAATTTGAACATAGAACTCGATAAAAAGTATCACGATTGGGAAAAATCTACCGACGCGTTACCCAAAGTTCTCAAAATGACTCCGAACCATAAATCTTTCTATCAATTATCCAAAACAGAGCTAGGAAATTACGACAGAATCGAATGGTTAACTAAATTAAACGAAATTATTCATACAAACGAGAAGATAGGCATAGGCGACGACAGTTTCACAGAAACCGAGAAGAACGCGATCAAACGAATTTTATTATTCCTGAACGACACCGTAAAAGAATTAAATTTTGCATGGGAACCAATCCAAACATATAGCGACGAAGAAATAGACGAATTATTAAAAGAAAATCACGATTTAGTAGGACACCCCGGTATACAAAAGACATACGACCGCATTCATAAACGGCACAGAATACCAGATTTGATGAAACGCATACAACAACATATAGAATCATGCCACACCTGTCAAATAACCAAAACTACACGTATCAGACCGCGCGAAGAACCTTGTATCACCGACACACCCCTCGAACCAAACGATAAAATTGCTATGGACTTATTAGGCCCACTGAAAAAGACGAAGAAAGGCAATCAGTACATTCTATCCATACATGACGAACTGATAAAATACTTAATACTCGTGCCACTAAAAACTCAGCAAACGGAAACAATTTGGAACGCACTCTTGAATCATTACATTTACATCTTTTCTGCTCCAAAAAAGATATTAACTGACCGCGGACAGAATTTTATATCTAGTTTGATGCAACAGTACGAAGACGCGTTCAAAATCAAACATATCAAAACGACATCCTTCCACCCACAAAGTAACGGATCTTTAGAACGAACACACGCAGTAGTAACGGACATGTTAAAATCGATACAGCGAAATTCGGATGAAGAATGGGACGATCAACTTAACTTTGTATGCCTTGCATATAACACAATGATACACGACTCCACTGGTTACACACCATTCGAACTTACCTTCGGACACCAAGCCAATCTTCCCTCCACAATATCCAAGAATCCTCAACGCACATACGCAGACGAAGTCACGTTCCGCAAAAAAGAATGGGACTCTAGACTCCGACACGCCCGCGAAACATTGATCAAAAGTAAACAGCGATATCAGCGCGATCAAAAACGTAAAATTATAAAACCTCAATCAGTTTTCAAAGAAGGAGACTCCGTTTTAATACATAACGATCATAAAAGGCATAAACTTGATGTGGAATGGTTAGGACCATACACGATTGATAAAGTATGTACTCCATACTATCTGATTCAAGACAAAAAGATACACGGTAATCGTTTAAAACCTTACTTTCCAGGTCGACGCTCCTCTTTGCCGGAATAGTATCCGCGCAAATAAATATTACACCATTAGAAGGAAACTCTGTATTCGTAGAAAACATAGGAAAAGGATATTTGTACAGCGATACTGCCAATATTATAGTAGGATTAGACACTAGCGACATATACGAGCAGATAAACACAATAGAATCATATACGTTTACAATAGACTCGCATGCAATCAGCAAAGAATACGCTGAAGGGTTAGACGGATTACAAAATCGTATCAATAACCTAAAACAACTCGCAAAACACTTGAAAGCGTTAACACATACCCGAAACACACGAGGTTTACTCAACATCGTAGGTTCCGTATCGAAAAGTCTGTTCGGAACTCTCGACGATGACGATCTTACGCTCATAGACGAGAATATGGACAAACTATTCGATGACAATAATAAAATCAAGACCATGATAGCTAATCAAACAGCACTTATTAGAAAAATTCTAAACTCAGAAAACCTAAACCACTTAGAGAAATCACATAACGACATATTAAAACAACAACGGCAGGCAAATATCGATAGATTTATGCTTAAGATGATCATGAAACTCGACACCGCGATGCAAACTTTACACTTCCAATTAGATGAAATACTTAACGTCATAATATTAGGCAAACAGGGAATAATTAGTCCACAAATACTCGACTCCGATGAATTTATAAAAAATTACGCCAAGGCAATAGGTAGTCAGATGTACAACACCGCGATCTCTGCCAAAACCGAACACTTTCAATTCATACTCGACATCAGTGATCTTAAACTCTTCACAATAGATAACAAAATATTTTTCAAAATCATAGTACCCTTAGTCTCTAACACAGAATGGAACATGTTACAAGTATATCCTATCCCGAATAAGCGAAATGGAGTATTTTTGGCTCCAGCAGTCGAACATCAGATGTATTTAACCTCAGGTCTTTCATTTATAAACGCTGATATCGAGTACTTCAACAAATTTTGTAAAAATCGAGCCGGAACCACTATATGTAAACAAACACTACCAATCCATGACAGAAACTCGAGAACCGATTGTCGCAGCGAAATAATAAACTTCAAACCTCGCATTGAACATTGCCAAATAACTGTACTTAAGATTGAAGACATTAGCTTTATACCGCTCAAAACTAGCAACTGCTACATTGCGATACCGGCAAATCCGATAGAAATAGACACAATTTGCCAAACGAAACATACCTTGCAAAAACTCGACAAGCCTTCCATTATAAGAGCCAACACTTCTTGCGATATATTGTACAAAGATGAACACATGCGTATAGGCGAAACAAAAAACGAAGTCGAATACGAAATCAAAACGAAAACCCTAGCGCTCAAAACAAACGATAGTTTCACTCATCTGTTAGATAAACTCGAGCGAGCACCAAAGATAATAGATAATTTACAAGGCTATAAAACCACGATCGATAAAATAGGCGACGAGATAGAAACTCTTAATTTCGAACATAGAATCAAAAATATACAGTACTGGGGACTAACCACACTCCAGATATTAGGATACATAGCATTAGGCATACTAGGTATATATGGATTAAACAAAATAGGGGTATTCAAATGCATCAGGAAATGTATACCGAACAAATTATGTATCAATTTATTTTGCTGCCGAAATGAAACCATAATCAATAGCCACAATGCGACAACCCCACCGGTATCAAGCACAATGGCCACGACACCCAACATCTATATTCCAACCAACACATACGACCTAGATGATGAGGAGGAACCAGCCGTAATTTTCAAGCCACGTCAAGTCCGATTCCACAAAAGTCTTCTGAAGAAAACTTGAGGGACCAAGTTCGATCTAAGAAGGGGGGAATGTCACCGGTGAAATTCGAGCAGCCTTATGATAAACCAAAATACCGAGCGCCTTATCACGTGTGACCGTCCGGTCACCATCCGTTCTCAGCCGCCTGGGTGGCATTCGGTCACTCTAGCCGTTCTCCGAAATGTATGACAAGTACGAGCAAAGCCTTCTCCCACTCCGACGAATAAAACAATATAAATACACCCTTCATCATCATCCAGTCAGTCTGTAACAATTCTCAACTAGCCCAAGTATCAAAAGTGTATTATCGTGAACCAAAATCATACTGTACAAATTGAGTGGAAAATAAAAGAAATCGATCTCCTATTCGGAAATTGACAAGTTTCTTGTTTTAAACTTAATTTTTACGCTACACCCTCGTAGAGTCGACGCACCGCGTCTCCCGCCCCGCCGATGTTCGGTAACAGGCCGCACAGGGCATTAGCAGCCGCCGACACTTTCGGGATCAGGGCGTCGAAGTGCGGCTCGAACGTCCACTGGCTGTCGATGATGAGACCCAGATATTTCATCTGCGATCCCACCCGGACGGTTTCACCAGCCATGTTTATGTGTAGGCCGGGCGGTGGGGTCCCTCGTCTCCTCTTGTCATAAAACCAAATGGCCTCTGATTTCGCAGGGGAGACCCTCAGGCCCAGCCTGCGCACAGCACGGGTCGTGCAGGCCATTGCGATTTCGCCGATGCGTAGCGTCTCGTGCCAGCCACGACCCCCGACCAGGACCAGTGTGTCGTCCGCATAGCACACCATGGCCGCGACTGGGGGCAGCGGGCATCGCAGTACCTCGTCGTACGCAATATTCCACAGGATCGGTCCCAACACCGAACCCTGCGGGACTCCACGCTCGACGGGTCGCCTTTCCTCCCCTTCCTTGCTGGTGTAGCATATCCATCTGCCGTCGAGGTAGGCCCGGATCAGCCGGACGAGGTAGCTGGGAACCTCGAAGTGCTCCAGGGCCGTCACTATCTTGTCCCATGGAATTGAGTTAAAGGCGTTGACGATGTCCAGGGAAACCGCCAGCGCCACGTCGTTCCGGTTCCGTGGTTCGAAACCATGTCCTCCACAAGTGCCCGCACGTGTCTGACCGCGTCAATCGTTGAGCGTCCCTTCCGGAAGCCGCACTGGCTTTCGTGCCAGCCTGGCATCTGATCCGCCATGTGTTGCTCCAGGCGGGTGGCGACTATCCTCTCGAGAAGTTTGCCGGCTTCGTCTAACAGGCATATCGGCCGGTACGCTGACGGCGAGGTCGTCGGTCGGCCCTCTTTGCGGAGCAAGACCAGCCTCGCCGTCCGCCATGCTCGGGGGGTACGCTCCCTCTTTCAGGCATCTTGTGTATAGGCGCCGGAGTCTGGGGGACATGACTCCCATCACTTCCCCCCAGATCCGGCCCGAGATTCCGTCCGGGCCCGGCGCCACGTCGCGGGAGGCCATTCTTCTGGTCGCCTCCCACATCTCTTCCTTCGAGACTTCCCAGTCGTCCCTCCATTCCAGCGGCCGTGTCGTTTCCCGCGGCCGTTCTGCCGCCCTGTCTTCTCGCGGGGGGAAGAGTTCCCCGGTGATCCGCAGCAGCAGCGTAGGTTCCATTTCCCTCGTTGCCAGGGGGCCCTTCGCGTGGAGTTTCCGCGTCACCGTCCTGTATGGTCTTCCCCATGGGTCAGCCTCGACCGTTTCTACTAACTCAGCCCAGGCACGGTCCTTCGCGTTTTTAATCTCCTTTTGCAGCGAGCGCCTTAGCACGCGGTACGCCCGGTAGCGCAGGGAGACTTCTTCTTCATCGCGTCGTCGCCAGCGGCGGGCCCTTAGGTATTGTCTTCGGGCCCGGACGCAACTCGTCCTCATCTCTGCGATGTCAGGGTTCCACCAGTAGACTGCCCTGCTTCGCATCGTGCCTGGCGTGGCACGTGGCATGGATGCGTCGCAGATTGCTGTCATGGCCCGGCGAAGGTTCTCGGCCTCTTCTTCCACGTCTGTTTCGGTCGCCGTCTCCGAGGCCTCCCAGCTCCAAGCTGTTGCTATGGCGGCCGCCCGGAGCAGATCTTTGTTTACCTCCTTTATCTTCCACCTTGGAGGTGGACGCGCTCGTCCTCTCCTCGGTGGGCCGCGGCCGTCGCCTGCAGCCGCCGTTCTAGGTCCAGGTGCGTCCACCTCCATGAATATGTAGAGGTGGTCCGAGAGTGTCTCGACTCCTTCGACTACTCTCCAGCCCGTAATCCTCCTGAAAGCATCGAGGGAGGCCCATGTGATGTCGACGATGGAACTCCCTCTCCACGCCACGCAGGTACTGGCCGAGCCCCTGTTCACCAACAGGAGTCCAAGTCCCGCGGCCCAGTTTGACAGCGCGCGGCCGCGCGCGTTGATCCTGACGTTCCCCCATTCCGTGGAGTGCGCGTTGAAGTCTCCTAGGACGAGCACTTGCCGGGGAAGTCGTCGCCTGACGCAGTCGCCGACCCCGTTCAGGAATTCCTCGAATGCTGCCTGTCCGCTGTTGGGTGACACGTACACACCCACCACCACCATCCCTGCCCACTCGACCGCGACGTAGCCGTTGCCGCGTTCCAGCAGGGTTCCGTGGGCGAACGCCCCCGGCGTTGATGTCCAGGTGACAGCAACCATTTCGTCCGTATCTCCGGCCCATTCCGGAGCGTCCAGAACTCTGTATGGTTCTGCCACCACCGCTAGGACGACCGTGCTCTCCCGGATGGTTTGGAAGAGCAGGTCTTGTGCTCGCCTTGATCGTCCCAGGTTAGCCTGGAGGATGCGCATTTTCAGGCCCTTAGTGTTGTTCCTCTGGTTGCCTCTGTGCCAGTTTCTTTGCTCCCCGGCTTAGGGTTGCCTTGCGATGGGGTGTTTCCCTCGTTTCCGCTTGCAGCTGTGGGTCTGCGGCTGGCTCCTTTCGTTCCTTTCTTCGGGGGGGGGCGCAGGCCGGTCCACCCATCCTGTGCACAGATGGTGCTCCAAGCGCCTCGCAGAGCAGGCATTTCGGGCTCGCGGCATCGCATGTTTTCGCTTGGTGCCCAGGTTTGCCGCATCTGAAGCATAGATGCCCCTTGTCCTCCTTGGCGGTGCAAGACCTTCTCACGTGTCCCATCTCCAGGCACCTATAACATTGTAAAGGTCTTCGCCCGATGGCTTCGATCTTCGCTGTCGACCAACCGATGGCGACCTCGCCAGCCTGGGCCAGTTTTCTCACTGCACCGGCCGGGCCTCGTATCCACACCGATCCAAGGCCGTTTCGTGCGGGGCGGATTTCTCCCAGTCGGACGTCCTCCGGCTTGCAGCCGCCCTCCTTCGCCAGGGTGTTATGGATTTCCTCTTTGGTGGCCGATATATCTATCATTGACACCCTTGCTTCCGCGGCTCGGAAGGGTGTCGCCACGCGGACCTTGTTCGGGTCCAGAGCCCGCTTCAGGCGTGCTGCGAGCGCTGCGGCCTTCTCTCTCTCTTGATCCTCGGGGACTTCTAGAATGACGCCTCCGGTGATGGTCTTCCGCATCCTCATCGAATTGATGCCGACCTCTGCCAGGGAGACGCTGTCCCTGGCCGCAGCCAACACCTCCGCGTAGGATTGGCTCGATTTATCCGTCAGGGTGATTGTTACCGCTGACGTTCTCGGTGTACGTGGGAGGGGCAGGGGCAACTTGCCTCCCCCTCTTCGCGCGTTCTCCGGTCCACTCTCTGGGGCTTTTTCCAGGCTCTTCGCCCCTGTCCCGGAGGTTAGCTTCGCCGGCTGTTTCCTCTCTGCCTCCTTCTTCTTCCTATTCTTCTTCCTTCTGACGGTCTGCCACTCCGTGGCAGCCACTCGTCCTTCCTCAGCCACCGGGGCGTTGGGGGCTCCAGACTCCATCCTTCTCGTGCTCTCGTCTGGAACGGCCTCCTTTCCTTCCCTCCCTTCCATGTTCCGGAGGCGTTCTTCCAGCCGATGCAGCGAGGGCCTTATCTCCCCTATCTCTTGTTCGATTGCGGCGAGGCGCGTCGTGTCACTGCTCTCTGCGGCGGGGCGCGAAGCCAGTTCTCCTCGGAGTGCCTTGTTCTCCGCCTCTAGTGTCGCTATGCGTTCCTGCGCTATAGCGAGGGCGCCGGCGGCAGGGTCTATTCTCCTCACCATTTCCGTTACGCCGACCTTGATAGTCCTCGCCACTTCTTTTAATTTCCTCTCCTGTGTGCCCTTGTGGCTGCGAGGTGTCTCGGCAGCCTTGTTCACCTCTGCGGCTTGGCGGATCAGTTCCGCTCCAATGTCCGCCGTAGTAGCCGTTCGCATCTCTTCGGCTAGGTCCTCTTCCTCCTTCGTTTTTTCGGTCTGCGGGCACTCCGTGTCCAGCGTGGGGTGGGGGGGCCCTCTTTTGGCGGGGCCGCCCTCGTCATGCTCCTGGTGCTGACGTGTGATGGCTCAGCAACCCCTCCTCCAACGATTCCCCCTACCTCCTTGTCTTTCACCACGACTGCGTCCTTTTTTGCCATCGGGTGCGAGAATGGTCACTTCTTCCGCCCTTGTTGCTTGTCGGTCACTGCCACTTCAAATGGCCCGCGCGACGCGCTTTCGGCGCACGTGCCAATATGGCTGCGCCTGTGCAGTTTCTCGGGTAGCCCGTGTAGCGGCGCTGTTGTCACGCGTTCTAATATGGCTGCCCAGCCGTCATAACCTCACCCTCGGTTATTTCCTTCTTTACCCCTTCCCAAGCTAGATTTCGTGGGTTTCTACACCCGTTTTACTTTCGCGAGCACTGATCCCTTCCTCTGGTTGCCTTCCTTGTTTGTATTCTCCAGTTTTCCAGGGGTTTCGAGTACACTCACGACTCCGTCCTTCTTACGTCTGCTCCACGCCCCTTCCACCCGCGCACTCCCGCCTGTAATAAACCTGCTGAAAACGAGATCGATATTAATGAAGTTGACACTGATGTACGTGGTAGTGATAAAAATCGATTAATCTTTCTTTCGAAAAACTCAAAGATTCATTCGTTACAGGTTTTCCTACGTACTCGTGTAAATACAGGCCAGTTAGAAATACAATTGACTAATCCTAACATCACCGTACAAAGAAGTCCTAATAGACTTCGCGAGGAAAAGCGCAGAATAGCACGTGGGAGAATAAGCGAATTAATTGGAGCCAAATACCATAAAGCCTAGTAATTCACCGTTCGCGAGCCATATGTTAATCGTGAAGACGAACGATGGTTCAGATAGATGATTAGTAGATTTTCGAGAACTAAATAAAAATACGGTCTCGGATCGGTATCCTTTACCCCTTACTGCGGATCAAGTCGCGAGATTGCAAAAACGAGATATTTTATTAGTCTGGATAGGCCAGCTGGGTTCGCCAACCCTATTCATCCTAATTCTAGGAAATATACAGCCTCGGTTTCCCTCGTTGAATGATTGGGACAATAAGTTGTTGTTTATTCAAATTCTTTTGTGCCTATGCTCGGGCCACTCAACGTCTTTTGTTTGCATAACATGGTTGCGTGCGCGTCTGGGGTTACTTTCTGAATCGCTTTTGAACGGCGATATTACGCTGACTCCATCGAAAGCAAGGATTTTGCATTTTTTTAGACAACCCTGGTAATTTTGCAACTAATACTTGTTTAAATATTCTAATTTCTTCCCTGCTGCATTTTTAAAACCATCAAAGCGTTTACCACAGAAATCTCCAGAAGTAGTCGCATGCCAAGTCTTCCGTACCATTTGATCCTTTTTTCAAATTGTGGTGACATAAGAAACCATTTGGTCAGAGGGACCTATACCACACTTTTCTTCATTGTATCCAACAGCGGCTTGTGAGTTTAATGTTGCGAACAAACGAAACGAGAGATCATTCTTGAGATTCCTTTGAAAACACGTATGGCAGCCAACGCGCCATTCATACGTTGTCGTTTATTTGGATGATGTTCTAATTATTGCTCACTCCATGAATCGAGCTCTAGAAAGACTGTACGCCGTATTAAATACCCTCGTAAATGCCGGATTTTCTTCTAATCTTTCTAAATTCTCTTTCCCAAACACATCGGTACTCTATTTGGAACATGTAATTCATAACGGAGCAGTCCGCCCCAATTCGGGTAAAATACAAACCTTGAGTTCCTTACCTGAATCAACGACCTTCACACAGCATAGACAGTTCATATGTTTAGCCTTTTATTTCCGAAAATCCGTTCCTAAATCTTCACCGGGAATGAAACCCTTGTATGAACTTACTTCCGGTAATAAAAACACAACTTGGACGGATGGGCATGAAAAGTAAGGCAAAAGGTCATTTCCATCCTAACCGACGCGCCGGTGTTAATGGTATTTGACCCGAATTAACCGATAGAACTTGATACAGACAGTGGCCTGTTTTAATGCACAAGACGTAAGGTAAAAATAGAATAATAGAATATTACCGCAAAAGAACTGGCTCTGCGGAATCTAAGTACCATTCATATGGACTACAGACGTTAGCAAGTGTTAAGCGCTGCTAACCATTTTCGCCACTATTTACATGAAAAAAAAAGAGAATTTTCTTGTTACCCCTGGTTACAATTCCCTGAAGACATCTAATAATAAGGCATTGATCATAGTATAATTAACAAAGGCGAAGAGAAGTAATTAATCCGACCGAAATCTCAGCAGATTGCCTGCTAACAGAATAACGTCGGGAGCCTCAAATTTCAGAAATCGCCACTAAATTGCAAAAGGATGAGCTCGAGGAAGATGTCGCAAATGCGTATGAATGACGATCTGATACCCTTTATAGTAAAATGCGAAGAAAAGGCAAGACTCTCTTCTCGCCTACTGTTCCAAGAGACTTTAGGTGGTCCGTTATTAACCATGTGCAACAGTCAATTATGCACTTAGGTTGGGATAAAACGCTTGAGAAACTGTACGAGTATTACAGGTTCGAAGTGATGGCGAACTGTGTTCGTAAATTCGTTGAGAACCGCCATGCTTGTCGAGTTTCGAAGGCTAGTTCAGGTAAAATACAAGCTGAACTACGTCCTATTCCTAAGACCAGCATACCTTGGCACACAGTTCACGTGGACATAACGGGCAAACTAAGCGGTAAAAGTGATTCGAAATAATATGTCATTGTTTTGGTCGAACGGCTTCACTAATTTCGCACATCTGCCTCATACTCGTAAAATAAATTCCCTTAATACCGTTAAAGCACCTAAGTATGCTATATTTTGTTCGGCAGTCCTTGCCGGATATTAGCGGATCAAGGAAGATGTTTTACGGGCAAAGAATTTCAAGATTTTGTCAAGATAGACACATTAAACTCCACTTAATAGCAACCGGTGAGAGTAGGGCCAATGGACAGGTAGAGCGTAGGATGCATACGCTAAAAAGTATGTTTACGACGGTAGAAACGACCGGGCGGTCATGGCAAGACGCGGTTGGAGAAATACAACTGGCGTTAAACTGCACCACCAACCGTGTGACTAAGTCAAGCCCGTTAGAACTACTGATAGGTAAAGCAGTAAGACCATATGACTTGATATTACCCGATAGTATCGAAGAAGAGACAGTAGACATCGCGGAAGTAAGACAACAAGCCATAAGGAACATAGAGTCTAGCGCCAATTACGACAAAGACAGATTTGACAAAAAGAAAGCTAGAATAGTCAGGTTCAATCTCGGGGACCTCGTATTACGAAAAAAACGAAGAGAGAAACCAGACTAAGTTAGACGCGAAATTCAGGGGTTCATTCGTGGTAGCAGATATTTTAGAAGGAGATCGGTATACCTTAAAAACTTTAGATGGCAAACGATCATATAAGGATACACATGATAGACTAAGAAAAATGCCAGAGAGCGGCGTCCCTGATGAGTTGGACGTCTACGGCGATGATAACGACAGTGATAACAATGATGCAAGTACACGGACCTCAGGCGAGCACTAATGCCACCATAGTGGCAGTACACCTTGTCGTGTGGTGCCTTCGCAGTATGTCCAGTCAAAGTAACGAGCACTAATGCCACCATAGTGGCAGTACACCTTGTCGTGTGGTGCCTTCACAGTATGTTCAGTCAAAGTAGCGAGCACTAATGCCACCATAGTGGCAGTACACCTTGTCGTGTGGTGCCTTCGCGGTATGTTCAGTCAAAGGAACGAGCACTAATGCCACCATAGTGGCAGTACACCTTGTCGTGTGGTGCCTCCACAATACGGTCACTGTGCCCTCTCGGACACTAGTAATACGATCCAACAAACTGAGATTCATCCGTGTACGAAATCAACAATGATCTGTCGTGTCATTACGGTTTGACTGGTAACTCAAGGGATTGCGACTAGCACTCTGAATACAAATTATAACGATACAAATTCTTGTTTCTTCTATTGTCTGTTGTCAAACCTCCGAACGAAATTTTGTTGCTGCACTGGACCCTTGGCTATTCGGACATCTAGCTAAAACGTAAATAATGTCAGTTGCATCAAATGTAATACAAGAATACAGAATATCTTACATACACCCGAGGACGGGTGATTGTCAGGATGGCCGTGTCGGAGAAGGAAAGGACAGCGGGATTTTCCGTCCGAAATGCTGGGAAAAAACCCCAATACCCTAATTCAGACTTTTACGATACCCGCATTTAAGCAATAATAAATAAGAAATAATTTTATTGTTCCAACCTGGCTTTATGACGATGTGTTCAGGTTCAAAGTGACATATCGGGTCACTAGACGTAGCCACGGCCACGGGAGGGACGTGTACCTGACAGAGGTACGAAATGATTATATGGCTCTCCTTAAAAACAAAGATTGACCCGAGAAGCGGGGACAGGAAATATAAGGACAGTTTCTTTTAGATCAGGAGGCAGTTAGTTAGTCAGTTGGTTAGTGAGTGAGTCGTTGGACGCATTGCTGATGAAGTTATCGAGAAAGTTACCCGAATCGTGTATGACGTTGTGACTTGCCTCCCGTGGACCGTGGATTCGTTATCGAACCTGGATTCATTGTCACTATCAGCTCTATCATATTATCGTCGCTATTATTCATATCCTCTTGTAGTGTTCACATTTGTACCGATACATATTAGAGACATTCGCGACGGTAACGTAAGTAAAGGTTCATCAAACGCCCAAAGTTCCAACCTCGCTCCGACATATATATGTCGGAGATGAAAGAACACCGGAGCCTTGGATAATCCCGCAACGCTGTAATCTAAAGTTTACTATATCTGTAATCAAACAATTGTAGTCATTCAACCCGATTGTAATTATCAGACTTGTGACAGTGAGCTCGGGCTCGAGGCGACAGTCAGTCGCCAACGTGTTCGCGGTCAAGGGATGAACGCTTTGTCTAACAAAGGTATGGAGTAATTCTATAGCTCGCCTTTAAAAGAAATATTTGTAGCGGCACGCAACAGTAAACATTCCAACGGTCTCTGTCCCGTGGCTCGCCACACGCAGACTCTATTCTTCGGGTATGATGGTTACCAGATGCCGACGCTTCTCCACAGTACGTGATCAGCTAGCCCGAGGGCCGTTATAAACACTAAGATCTAGTTACCTAAAGTCCTTCAAACCGACAAACAGTCTTTGTCCCAACTACGGGAAGATAGGGGAGATCTATGTTTTCAACGAATGACATCCCCCACTACCAACTCTCCCTCGAGGGCGGCTAGCATCTTTTTCTAACCATCGATATGGAGATTGACCAATTAGCAGCAACGTCAATTTCCCTTACTTTCCGAACGAAGGCTATCCCCGACGAATCCGATGATCTCGTGCCCTTAGACACACCCCGACATATATATGTCGGAGATGAAAGGACATCGGAGCCTTCCCTTTGGAACTTCGGAAGAATCCCTCAACACCGTAATCTAGATTCTATCATAGGCGTAATTAAATAATTGTCGTCATTCGATCCGATTGTATTTATCCGAGATTTGTGATAATGAGCTTGGGCTCGAGGCGACAACCAGTCGCCGAACGTAGCCGCGGTCACGGGATGAACGCTTTGTCTAACATAGGCATGGAGTAATTCTATAACTCTCCTTAAAAAGGAAATAGTTGTAACACTCGACAGTAAACATTCCAACGGTCTCCGTCCCGTAACTCGGCACACGCAGACCCTTTCTTCGAGTAAGATGATTGCAGATGTCGATGCGTCTCCGCCGTACATGTTCAGCTAGCCTGAGGGCCCGTTATAAATCTTAAGCTTTAGTTGACTAAAGTTCTTCAAACAGACAAACAGTCTTTGTCCCAACTACGGGAATAGGGGAGACCTATTTTTTCAACGAACGGCGTCTCCCACTAGCAACTTTCCCTCGAGGGCGGCTAGCATCTTTTTCTAACCACCGATATGGAGATTGACCAATTAGCAGCAACGTCAATTTGCCTTACTTTCTGAACGAAGGCTTTTCTTGACGAACCCGAGGATCTCGAGCCTTTAGACACACCCCATATAGTTTTCCTCTACAGCATCATCGCGACGGAAAGTCATTCTCTCGTGAGGTCTCATTAGCGAGTTACATAGCGTCTTTACGCTCGGTAAATATTTTACGTTTTAACAATGAGCTAGTTCAGTAGAGTAGATCTAGTCCAACTTAGACTTTGGAAGAAAGTACATTTGTTGTCCCGTTGACCGCGGATTAGTTATCGAACCTATGACCACTGTCATTAGTGTCTAATCACGGCGGTTACCTGTCAATTCTGTAATATCTACACTTGTACTAATAATCATATTTGTACTAATAAATATCTTCTCTATGGCATAACAACAATGTCTACTCCTAATGAAGATTCGTTACACGCCCCTAACCCTAATCATAATGTGAACCCGACATATACAATATAACAATTATAATCGAGTAAAATTGCAGTAAATTATTTGTATACTGATAATATTTATTATAACAATTATAGTCAAGTATAATCTGAATAAATCGTTCCATATTGATATTAATATAACCCAGAACGAACTGAATAAATCTTGTATATCGAAACCAATTATTTATTTCGAACAACTTTAATCCTTTCCCCGTGCCAGTATTCTTGTACATAGCAGGTTAGCCGAAACGTGGTATTTATTTGTCAGTTGCATTCAACGTTAGATAACGCTACCCATGTGCATGCAATTTATTGATTAAATCATTTAGAGGACACGACGGTTTGGAATCTTCGAATAGTGCCGCGCGTTAATTAAGTGCCACAAGTTGTCGCGAAGAGCACGACCTTTGGAATAATTGAAGATTGTGCTGTGCTTTGAGTAAGTGCAATAAGCTTTTTGATTCATTCCTTTCAGTCGTAAGCCTCATTTCGAATATTAAATAAACGAATCTAATTGAAATAGTCCTTACACTGTTTCTGGTAGCAGCAACTACCGTTCCGATCGGAATTTCGAACTTAGATTTCAAACGTATCATCACGTTGAAGCAAACGCGGCGATTTATTGAAAACGTGACACCGGTACCCCCCTCGACCAGTATAAATAGACGACTATGTTCTCCAAGAGTCAGTCAGTAAGTTAGTTAGTCGAGCGAATAGGTATGTGGCGGCACGCGATAACAAATACCGCACTCGATACTAACTACCACCGGACGACGGTAGCGCAGTGGTTAGCGCCAGTCGACCGTAAACCCCCGAACGGGAAGGACCTCTCAGCCTTAAAAAGGATCATCAGGCCTAGGACCTCACAGTGTGAGCGTCGAAGTAAGCAATAGTTCAATAAAGTGAAAAAAAAGTGCCAAAAAGTAAAACAAAAAAATATAGTGCAGTGACATCATCGATATAAATAAAAAATAAAAAAAACAAAATTGGAAAATAAAACAAAATAAAAGTTTATAAAAAAAATAGACATCGATAATGAAGCAAAGAGCAAAGAAACGGAACACCATAGAACCGATAAAAAAACCATCAAAAGAAAAATTAACTTGCAGCAAGCTGCCAAGGAAATCAACAACAGCTTAAGACTCTCCGCGCAAAAGACGCGGAAACTCAACCCACAACCAAACCTGGTTGCCAGGACCAAAGGATTGGAAAATATCCTAAAAAACACTGAAAGAGAGTACCTCTCCGGCCAAGCCGAAAAGTCCAAGGAAACCGAAAAAAAGGCCCATAAAAGCCGCCTCGCCGCCAGCGATCCAAACGAGTAACAGGTTCAGCGTTCTGCAACCAGACCCTCAACCCCAACCACAGCCGGAACCACCAAACAATCCAACATTGGTTCAGATTAAAAAAAAAAATGACATGTTGCGAGGAAAAACGGGGATATACAGTCCCACCATAGCATCAAAACAATCAACGCAGCAGGGGCAGCAGGCCCCATCGATCAACCCAGGAGGCTCAACTCCTCCAGCCTCACCACGAGGGAGCCGGGCATCCGACGGACACCCCAACAGGCACACCGCAGACGATCGCACAGACGCCCCGCCCGCTACAAGGGAAATCAAGCCACCACCCATCAACATTACGCTTCAAGAACCGAGAGACACGGTAACTCTAATCGAAAAAATTGCAGGAATTAAGCAATTTTATATTTAAAAAATTCACGCAGGTAAGCATGCACTCTACCTCCGAAGCTTACCCGACTTCCACAAAGCGAAAGAAACCCTCGTCGCAGCCAACACAAGCTTCTACACGTATACACCCAAAACTGAAAAACACCACACATACTTGCTAAAAGGCTTAGACAATAGTTACTCTGAAACAGAAATACTCTCAGACCTACAATCCTTACAAATAGACGAAGTACAGTTCACAAAAGTCTCACGATTCACGACGAAAAGATCAAGAGAGAACAATATACTACTCCCAATATTCATAATCCAATTATCCCCCGAAAGCAACGTGAGCAAACTTCTTAAAATCAACCATTTTAACTACTTTAAGATAAAATGGGAGAAAATAATAAAAAAAAAGACGACATTACACAATGCCACAAATGCCAACGATTAGGTCACACAGCGCAAAACTGTAACCTAAACTACCGCTGTATAAAATGCACTGAGCCCCATGGCCCAGGCGAGTGCAAAATAAAAAAAGAAGAAACAGTAACCAAGGAGAAAATATTCTGCGTTACCTGCAAAAACTACGGTCACCCCGCGTCATACAAGGGGTGCCCCAAACTCGTAGAGCTGCGCAAAAAGCTAGCCGAAAAAACAAAAAAAGATAAAGAAACAAAAATAAAAACGTATTGCCCAGATAAGCCGTAAATACGTCCCAGAACTAAAATTCTCTGACGTAGTAAGACAACAAATAAAATCAAATCAAATAACCGAAGACACACCACAAATAACAAGCCAAAATCCGCGCTCAAGCCAAAGCTCAACTACATTCGATAACACCCCCCAACTAAGCATCATAAACGTTATCGAAGACTTCAAAAAAAGTATTCTCCAAGCGTTAAAAGAACAGCAGATACAACTAAACGAATTAAAAAAAACACTATCTACGCACGAAGAAAGGTTCGAAGCCATCTTCAGCACTCTCAATAGTCCAGACGACGAGTAACCAAAATCCACCAAACCAACAACTACAATAAAAAAAACATACAAACTAAACTTAAAACATCTGAAAATAATTGCAATAAATGCCAACTCCCTAATCTCAAACCAAAAAAGATACAGTTTGCTAACCCTAATAAATAAAGAAACCCCCGACATCGTACTCATCTCGGAAACAAAACTAAATAAAAAACACACAGTACACTTCAAAAACTACTCCATGATAAGACCCGACAGACCGAACGCCAGCCAAGGAGGAGGAACAGCAATCCTCATAAAAATCCCCATAAAACACAAAACAATTCTAAATGACAAAATAACAAGCTTCAAAATCCTGGAAACATCGATCATAAATATAAATATAAGCAATAAAGAAAACCTATACATCACAGCAGCCTACGCAACCCTCGGAAACCAGAAAGAATTTAACGACGAATTCAATAAACTGTTCGAACTCTTACAGCTCAACAAACCGAAAAACTACTATATAATAGCAGGCGACCTTAACGCAAAACATACAAGCTGGAAAAACGAAATAAACAATACGAGAGGTAACTTCATTAGGAAATGGCTAGACAGTAAAAGCATTCACTACAAAACAACCTTATACAGCTCCGAACTACCCTCCTACCCAAAAGGAGGCTCTTACCTGGACATATGCCTAGCAGATGCGCGACTAAAATTCCAAAACCTACGTCCAAATAACACCCTCAAAACCTTAGCCTATGACAGTGACCATAACGCCCTAGCATTTCACATAAGCAAGAACACATCCGATTTCCTAACACTCGAAACGCAGACCGAGACACCCAGGTACAATTACAAAAAGGCAGACTGGAAAAAGTTCCAAAACATACTAGAACAGAACTGCAACCTAAAAATCTACAACAATGAAAACCTAACAAACAGACAAATCGACTCATTCATAGACGAAATAGAAAAACACACACAAATCGCTCTCCAAAAATCCGTACCAAACATAAAACAAAAAAATTCATGCGAACCCTATATCAACAACAAAATAAAAGACCTACACCGAGACAAAAGCTACATACTCTCCAAAATAAACAATATAAAATACAACTACTCCTACGACAAAAGAGAAGAACTAGAATTCCTAAAGTACCTACTATACAAAATAAAAGCGCAACTGAAACAAGAATTCGCAAACTCTATAAACCATTACTGGACAGACAAAATAAAAAACATCTCCAAAAACGACTCAGCCAACATGTTCCCACAAATAAATCAAATCTTCAGAACTAAAGGACAAAACCCCATCCCATCTCTCAAATTGCCCCCAGAAAACGCCCCCCTCATCCAAGAAGCAGGGATATCGTTACACAACTCCGTCAAAGACACCGAGGGTAACTTCATAATAACCAAGACAGCAGATAAACTAGATATAATCGGCACCCACTTTTCCAAAATACACACACAAAACGAATACATGGGCCGAGAACGACTAAACAGAATTATCATCGCCGAAACAAACAAACTCAAAAATGAAATAGAACAAGACATAACGCTAAACAAAACGGTCTGCACATTCTCAAATGAAAACACCGCAGACAATCCCAAACAACCAGATCCAGAAATAAACTACTTCACAAACTACAACCAACTAAACACAATCCTCTCCAAACTAAACAACAAAAAGTCCACCGGCTTCGACGGCATCCCAAACATTTTACTCAAGCACCTACCGAACAAAATAAAATGGTACTACACAGTAATCTTCAACAATGCACTAAACAACACATATTTCCCCCCAAAATGGAAAAAAGCCAAATTGATAGCTATCGCAAAAAAAACAAAGACGGCTCATCACCCGCAAACCTACGACCCATAAGTCTCCTCCCCAACATAAGCAAAGTATTTGAAATAATAATAAACAACCCCCTAAACTCCTTCTGCACAAAAAATGAAATAATCCCAGAAAATCAATTTGGCTTCCGGCACAAACACTCCACAATTCACGCAATAAACAAACTTACGTCGGACATCTGCTGGGCTCCAAACGCAAAACAACGTGTAGCCGCCTGCCTAATAGACCTAGAAAAAGCGTTCGACACAGTCTGGATCCCCAGGTCTCATATACAAATTAATAAAGAAAAATTTCCCAAAATACCTAATCAAAATAGTCTGGGTCATGATCACAAGCAGAACATTCATAATGACCGAAGGCGCACACACATCAAGCAAAGAATTCTCCATAAAAAACAGACTGCAACAAGGCACAGTAAATTCCCCGTTACTCTTCTGTATTTACAACAGTGACTTACTAAATCTCTTTAATCTCAATGCATCCACCCATAAACGCTCCATAGCCTTCGCGGATGACCTAATCATCTACGTAACAGGCCGCAAAATCAAAACAATCAAAACAGAACTACGAGAACTTTTTGAGAAAATAAACGACTACTACCACGCATGGAAACTAAAAATCAACACAAGCAAATGCGAAACCATACTGTTTACACCCGAATCAAGTAAAATCGGCTCAGCAGAAAGAGAACACCGCAAAAAATTCCAACTAAGAGAAAAAGAAAATAAAGGGACACTCATACCACACAAAAACTGCGTAAAATACCTAGGCGTCAACATAGACCACAAATTAAACTTCAAGCAGCACACCGAAATCCAACTTGCCAAGGCCAACAAAGCATTTTGGAAAATAAAAAAACTATTCTACTCCAAACATCTCGACAGCAAAGTTAAAATACTATGCTACCAGGCACTAATCAGACCGATTATAACCTACGGCTGCCCAATCTGGTACAACATATCAGCCTCCCAAATGGAAAAAACCGCATATTCGAAAGAAAATGCATCAGAGCCTGCTTGAGTACCTACAGATCCGAACACAGCGGATACAAAAAATACGTAAAAAACAAAACAATCTACGACAGAGCCAACATCCACCGAATAGACTGTCACATCCTAAAGCTAATAAGAAACCACTACGCGCAAGCGGCAAGGATAACAGAAAACAGCCTAATCTTCAGCTGCTTACTCCCAAACGACGCATACTTCAAAAGCACTCTGACAACAGGCTACATCCCCCCAGAAGCTTTCCTATACCTAGACGGAAAAAAACTACCTCCAGGACCAAAATAACATCCCGATAATTTACCACATAAAGAGAAAAATAGGGATTAAAACCATTCTATATGAAGAAAACCTAAATGGACAGTCCACAGACACTAGATGGAGATACAACATGGCCCTCCCGCTGAAAGACACCGAAGACAACACAGAAGAAACACAAAAAAATACTGGTGGATACAGACTCCACAATAAAAGAAGAGAGAAAACCAGCAACCCGACAGAACCCAATTCTGACACCGTAAAACACAGATGTAATCTGAATATATTATAAACCTAGTAAATAAACACTATTCGACCCCCCCCCACCCACTCCCTCTCCCCCCCCCCCCCCAAATCAGACTACCGAAGCGTCCTGTTTTTCCGACCAAGTTTTCAGGACAAAAAAAAGAAAAAACACGAAATCACATATAAACCCCGCCTCCGAGCGGCTTAAATCCAAACATCGCAACAAACACAAAAAACGTAAAACGCCGACACATAATACAGTATGGCTACGTCGTGCCGTCGCGTAACGGTACCTTTGCCTAACACGTCAGTACTAAAAAAAAAAAAAAAAAAAAAAATTCATTGTTTATTGTGAATAACGTAATTGTATCTAAAAATTGTATTTCGGTCAAATAAACAAAAAAAAAAAAAAAAAAAAAAACGAAGTGGTTAGCACCTTAGGTTACGAATGTTCGGGACCCGGGTTCGAATCCCTGCGCCCCTAGTCCTATTTTTCCTCCGCACATCTAAATTAGAAGAAAAATTGCAGTATCCCAGCAGCGACATCTACAGCCAGCAGCTACAAGTATCACGGACAACACATACACCTCAGGTATAACGAATCAGTCCAGCGAATCAACATAACGATTAGTATCAGTATCGCAGTATCGCATAATCTTATAACGAGTATCATCAAGCGAACAACGCTTCCGATTAACTTTGTATTCTACATTTTAAAATATCTGTAAATATAGTTAATTAAATCAACTCGTCTCGTTATTAATTTAATCATCAACACGTCACACCGTCCACCACAGATAAGTAAGAGTTTATGACACTGCCGGTCGGGGCCAAAGAGGGGTCAGGGCCCGAAAAGCCTTGAAGGGCCGACAGTGGCATGAACTATTCGGTAGGAGAGGCAAATATTTACCCTTCATACCTACCTTCATCGATCAACAGAGGGGCAAAGGGGAGACTACGGGTTTTCTTAGGGATATTTTGCGCGGTATACGACAAGACACTAAAGCTCAGTCATCAAGAACGGTTATCTTCCAGTTTACGAAAACCAGGAGTTCTATTGGGGTATCCACGTGGAGCAGACGTAGAGAGGACAGAACCGTGAGCGTGATCGAAATCTCCGGGAAACTGGAACATTCGGATAAGGAACCTAACCCCCCCCCCTAACGCCAAATTCAACAGTCAGGGAATTATCAGGACTGGCTCGAACAAGAGGACGTGGGAAGGGGGTGCAACAGAAGTTAATTCATAAGAGGTTCCTGGAGCACTCTTGTCATACGCATAGGATGGTCGTAGTGGAGTTTTAGTTGGTAGGACTCCGACACTACTCTGCTGTTACCCGATTATTGGCAACAGCGGAGTGTCCATGAGGATTTCTCCACGTACAAAAAAATAGGTTTAAGAAAACAAAATGTCGTGGTCTGATCGCCGAAGACGATATAACAGTCGATATTTTGGACCATATTCAGAAGAGACAGTTCTTTAATAGCCACGCATCCAATACACCAATGCATCCCACATTGTGATAAAGTTTCTGGCCTATACCTCCTTTCCAACTTCAACCCGTTCACGAATCCGCAAGTATTCAGATGCGTATAGTTATTTTCTTCTTGTTCATCTTCACTTCTAATATGTATGAACCTTCTACTTTCGACCTCTTCACAATTTAAAATAAATTGAACTACATCATCGTTCGAAAATCTTTCTGCAGTAAGAGACTATGTCATGTTGTATATCACGATGATTGTAATATGTATTTGTTTGTAAAGGTTCAATCTTTTCCTCCAGCATTTACGATATTGTCTTCTGTTATTTCTTCTCATGATTCATTTAATAAATCCGTGTAATCTTTTGTAATATCGTAGAATGGTTTTAAATTAGAGATCGGTTGAAATTAGAAAAAACCGTGTACGTCGTCCTTCTGTGGTTCGTTTACATTTAAGAGCGCTTATGTGACTCATCTAGTTCTTACAGTAAGTCACCTAGTTCTTACAGAGATATGAGAAAAACAACAAACAACGTTAGAGCAGAAGGACGGTTTCGTGTTTCAAAAGGGGACGACCTCTCGGTCAGAGTATGCGAGCCGAAAAGTGTGTGCGTGTGCGTGTGCGTGTGCGTGTGCGTGTGCGTGTGCGTGTGCGTGTGCGTGTGCGTGTGCGTGTGCGTGTGCGTGTGCGTGTGCGTGTGCGTGTGCGTGTGTGTGTGCGCGCGCTCGCGTGTGTGCGTGTGTGCGTGTGTGTGTGTGTGTGTGTGCGTGTGTGCGTGTGTGCGTGCGTGCGTGTGTGCGTGCGTGTGTGTGTGTGTGTGTGTGTGTGTGTGTGTGCGCGTGTGTGTGTGTGTGTGTGCGTGTGTGCGTGCGTGCGTGTGTGCGTGTGTGCGTGTGTGTGTGTGTGTGTGTGTGTGTGTGTGTGTGTGTGTGTGTGTGTGTGTGTGTGTGTGTGTGTGTGTGTGTGTGTGTGTGTGTGTGTGTGTGTGTGTGTGTGTGTGTGTGTGTGTGTGTGTGTGAGCACGACCGAGTAGGTGTGTGTTGCGAGAGTCAGAGTTGATCGAGACATCGAAGAGCAGAGTTGTAGAGTTGTCAGAGTTGTTGGTGAGAGAGAAATTTAGAGAGAGTGTGTGTTAGATTTGTTGTAACGAGAGTTATCAAATAACTGTAAAGTTATTTGATATAGATACGTGTATCGCATTTAGTTTCGTTAATCAAACATTGTTTTCTGTCTAACTATATCTGTATTTTCAATCAATTATTAATAAATTGTAATTAATCGGGGAAAAATTTATATTCCAATTTCCACGATATTACACTTTAATTGAATAATATTGTTGTATCGGGGAAAAAGGCCTAAGAAACATCGAGTTAACCATGAACAATGTCGCGAGAGCTGAGGCGCCGTCGGGTCCATCAATGTGTCATCGGTCTTTTCAAATGCATAGTGTCGTAGAAAGGCCTACGTGACCCGGGCCACGAGCGTCTGCGAAACACGTGTGTGGTGGGCCTAGGAAAAGACAAAGGGAAGCAGAGAACGGCCAGAGAATGCGAGTTGAGAAGCGCAGTGTGAGTGGAGAAGCCAGAGAGTGCGAATGGAGGAATCGGAGATTGCGAGTGGCGTTGCCGAGAGAGTGTTGTCGGGTCGTTAACTAATTATGTAGTTGTGCTGTTTTCTGTACGTTTGGCGTGAATAGTTCAGGTTGATCAACAATCGTCTTTTTCTGTCCGATTAACATCTGTATCATCCATTTCTTGTAAATAAATTCTATCACGATATTACAATATTTATGGAATATGTTCACGTTACCCACATATGTTGCTGTTTTCCGTAACATCTTATGGCAATAAAGTATTTTAATTTTTGCTATTATTCTTTGATGCATAGGTTGTATAATGTTGGTCGTATTTGGTGGTATACATTATTATAAAGTTTTTTAAATTCTTTGTTTCTGCTGTAAGTCTATATGCTTCGTAATTGTCTAATCACAAAATTACTTTTCCAACTATTGAATTCCATACTTGATATTCTTGTACATTAACCTTAAAGTCGTTTTCGTACTAATCAGTAAATAATGATTGAGTCATCCATGCATTACATTGTGATTTTAAAATAACGAGAAGTCTTTTCCTATGATATTTTAGGATATGAAAATTTTTTAATTTATAAACATTTAAGGGCATCAACTTGTGTGCCACAGATGCATTTGTACATAATAATACAACTGTAGTGCGTTCTTTATTGCTTTTATATGCTTTTACAGATTTTTCTGTTGTCTTTACTAATATCTTCTGTGGAAGAGCTCTTCATGAAAAAACGGTCTTGCGCATATTATAGATTTTTCTTCCACAATATCCTCTTGCTCCATTAATTCGCGAAAGTCTTCAATGAATTTCTTCGTTGATTCTTCGTCGGCAATGGCACTTGCTCCGTACGCTTGTTCTAGATGTATGTCAAGACGTCTTTTAAATCATAATAACCAACCCTCGTTCACTTTGAAATTTGATTACAAGTCTATGATATCTCCCAATTCAATAGTCTTCCCGAAAAGCGTCAGATATGAAGTGGCCCTTTTCTCTCTAAACCGACCTGGCTACTGACCAATAAGCGGTGTTGCAGTTTATCGTATACAGGTTTTATTATTATCTACCTTTTTTTCTATCCTTTAGATTTCTCTGCAAATTCCATATTTTTTATAATGCGCTATATTCCGCAGCGATAACTGTAGACTGCAATGTTTTTAAATCTTCCAATATTTGCAACTGTCATTTCAGGGATAATGTCACATAGCTTTTTATATTTACTGTATTAAACATTTTATTGTTATTTCTGTATTTAGAAGTAGGATCACAATAGCTATTAGTTTATTCTTCAGATACATCTACCACACCGTTCTGAGCTGAATAACTTTTATTGCACTTTCTAACATGGACTAGAGATAAAAACAAAAGAATATATTAAACCTATCGATTATATCTAGAACTACCTTCTAGTTACTATTTATTGTAACTAACGCATCTGCATATAAATGGCGAACACGAACTTACGCTGTCATTTTCAACATATTTAATAATAAATATGTACACGAAAACTACAGTTAATAGTAACAATAAAATTTATGAATGTTTAAAGTATACGATGGGGATCGTACTATATGTCGGAGATGAATGGAAACCGGAGCCTTTCCTTTGATATTTTGGGAAACTCCTCTAATACTTTAGCCTAGATTCTACCATAGCTGTAATTAAACAATTGTAGTCATTCAATTCAATTGTAATTGTTCGAGACTTGTGATAATGAGATTGGGCTCGAGGTGACAACTGGTCGCCGAACGTAGCCATGGTCACGGGATGGACGTTTTGCCTGACGGAGGTGTGGAGTGGCTGGTTCTCCCTAGAAATGTGGTTGTGATAGCATACGGCCTCAAGAACGGGCCTAGCCACGTGTGATTTTACCTCGGAGGTGCCAATATAATGGGGCACACGTTGTATTAATAACCAAACTCCAGGCAGAAACTGCCTAGGAACGGCGATTAGAACCTTCTCGGTGCTTCTAACGAGTATTTAACAAATGAACGCAATCGTAAAGCGTGGAAAATTTTCATCAGTCTGTTATTCATGCGATCGCTTTGGAAAGTTACACATCGAGCAGTTTATACCGAGCGTCCCAGCAATAGTATTTTGTGCTTAAAAATATTCTACGCTTAGTAAAGAGTTATCCCGTTAACCGTGGATTCGTTATCGAACTCAAGAACATTATCAATTGCATCTTGCGTGTCTAAACACCACGGTTGTTCGTTAAACTTTGTAAAAGTCATTTTTATACCTGTAAATATAATCTCTGTTGTACAAAACGATGGCTAATTCAAATGATGAACTGTTACGCGTCCTAAATTCTAACGATAACCCGACATATATATGTCGAAGATGAAAGGACACCGGGGCCTTTCCTTTGGAATTCTTCAGAAAACCCCCAATATTTTAGTCTCCATAATTTGACTCGATTATAATTGTCCGAGATTTGTGATCATCAGTTTGGTCTCGAGGCGACAAGTCGCTGAACGTAGCCGCGGTCACGGGATGAACGTTTTTATCTAACATAGGGATGGAGTAATTCTACAGCTCTCCTTAAAAGAAATAGTTGTAGCGGCACGCGACAGTAAACATTCCAACGGTTTCTGTCCTGTGGCTCGCCACACGCAGACCCTATTCTTCGGGCAAGATGATTACCAGATGTCGATGCATCTTCACAGTACATGTCCAGCTAGCCTGAGGACCCGCTATAAATCTTAGGATTTAGTTAAGTAAAGTCCTTCAAATGGACAACCACTCTTTATCCTAACAGTCCATAAATCTACCACCTACTACGGGAAGATACGGGAAATCTGCTTTTCTCACGATCGACGCTTCTTCAACCACCAACATAAAAATTAACCAATTAACAGGAACGTCCTTTCCCTCATTTTCCGAACGAAGGCTATCCTCGACGAATCCGATGATCTCGTGTCCTCAGACACACCCCATCATAGTTTTCCTCTGCAGCATCATCGCGACGGAAAGTCATTCTCTCGTGAGGTCGTCTTAGCGAGTTACTTAGAGTCTGTACGCTCGGTGGATATTCCACGTTCTAACAAAGAGTCCGACTTAGATTTTGTGAGCACGTACATCTATCATCCCGTTGATCGCGGATTCGTTACTGAACCTAGAATCGTTGTCATTAGTCTCTCGAGTATCTAATTACCACAGTTACTTGTCCAATTCTATAATAATCGTATTTGCACTAGTCAATGTCTTCTCTATTGCATAACGACAATGTGTAATCCAAACGAAGATTCGTTTCACGCCCCTAACCCTAATTCTAATGTAAACCCGACATATATAATGCTTAACATAAATCATTCTAATTAAATAAATAATAAATTGGATGAATTACTTTATTAAAAAAAAAATTGCAGTTTCGGTAGCAGACTAAGATTTATTTAAATTTTGAGTATACAATACACAGTGACATTATTATTAGTGCGAATTAAGAATCTAACAAAATGAGTTAAAATTAAATACCGAAGGGGAAGTGATAATATGGAAACTTGCTGGTAACTCAAACATTGTTATTAATTTTATAAATTACATACTATTAATCGTATATTCTTGAATTGTATATTCTTCACAAACGCATAGAGACTCGTAGAAAATACGATCAAAATTTATAATAATTTTTGTATCGAATAGGTTCTCATCGTCATACAATTATCCAAAAATAATAGACATTTAAAGTAATATTTTGAATGTATAAATAGTTTTCTTCCAATATATAAATAATATTGAAAACATCAATAGAATATGACATATCATACATATATATTGTATAATATAATAATATATATAAAAATATATAATATAATATATAAATAATATATAAATATAATAATAATACATATTATTATTATTAATGTAATATAAATATTATATTATATATTATTATTATTATATACTATGTTATACATTATATATTATATATTACATATATACGTATATATAAATTGAAAATGTTAACAATATATACATTTGTATACCTAGACTGTGGATATTTATGGAAATTTATGTTTTTATAAACGTAATTTAAAAATGAAATCTAAATAGAGATTATAGTAATCCGTTACATGTTATAACATGTCCACTCGTTATAACGAACCTGCTTTGAATGCTTTATATATTTTTGCATATTATCTGCATCCTGTGAATTTTTACACATTTCCCATAAATTTCCCACAAATGCATAAAAATTCGCAATCTATTTATGGGATCATCACATCTATTTTCTTGGATCGTTAGCATGTAACGAAATTTTGTCACAAAAGAAAAACCCTACTACAAAACATACTCGATATTTGGTATTCCATATTATCATGTTCTGTTCCATAACGTTATAAGAATTTTCTACATTTCGATTTCGCCAAAATCGCAATCGATATTTCGGAAGATTTAATTTGATCGAAGAAATTCGCATCTTTCTTCCATCACGTATCACCTTACGGTATTTACTTTCATTTTCGCTTCCCAAATTCACGCCCGAGATTAAATCAGCGGAGACATGTACGTAACAGAAGATGTAAACATATGAGACGTTTCAGATTTATAGACGCGAATCTAATAGTATGATAATGTTGTTAAATATATAATTTGAAAATAAAATAGATTTATAAAAATCTGCCTTAAATTGAAAATACAGTAATTATGTAGATCTTTAGAAGATATGTTATAATATACAGAGTGGGTCAAATAAAGCGTTACTATCTATTTTTTCAGAAACTAATGAATATCAATTCCATTTTTCCTATAATTAAATGGTACAGGAGGCCCAATCTTTTAGTGTGGAACCCATTTTTTGGAGCGATCTTTAGAGAGAAAAAGGGGGGCCCCTAGATTTTAAAAAATGGAAGGTGGTATTAATGTTCTGATATTTGGATTGCTTTTATCAAACTGAATTCCATTTACTTGAACCATTTGTTTATTATGCATAGTTACCGAATTATGTCGAAAAATTTGTTCTGGAGGGAAATATCGAGGAAGTGAAAATGATGCTAAGAAAACGAAAAATATCGGAGTAGTCTTTTTACTAAATGTTCAAAATCATATTTTTAGATTTCTTAGATACTTATTAATAAGTCTTCTATTCTCTTGAACATTTGATAATATTCATGGAGTAACCGATATTGATGACATGTTTATAACAAGCAACACGTCAACAAAATATTCGCCATAAATCTGTAACTGTGCGCGATAGAAAAAAATAGTTCAAGTAAATGTTATTCAGTTTGATAAGAACTATCTGAGTAATAAAAAATTAATATCATCTACCATCTAAAAAAATTAGGACGACCTCTTTCTCACCGTAAAAGTCGCTTTTCACACTAAAAGATTAGCTCTCCTGCAGCATTTTTTATACCAAAAATGAAGTCAGCATCTCAAGTGATTTTTAAGAAAACGGCTTGTAACACTTCATTTGGAGCACGACGTAGATTTAAAAATCTTGTATAGTTTTATATGCAGAGTAATTGAATTTTCAAAGAAAAAATACGATAAACATGTGTTTCGTAAAGAAAAGGGTAATTTGAATAGAATGGATGTTATATTGTATAATGTATTGAGATCTAATGATTTTCAAGATATAATTTTTATTCCTTCTGCGATAAAGTATAGAAATATTAAAGATGTGAAATACAATTATTACAAAACAAATACAAAAAGAGTTCTAAAGAGTTTTAAAGAAAATTCATAATTCATGTTTGTAGTTCAAATATAGTTGAAACGTAGAAAAACGTGCATTTTAAAATTTTCTTCGTCTCTACGAATTTCAAAGATTAACTTTTTTCATTTTTTCCATTTTTTCGCGTTCATAACTCTGTAACATCGTGCAAATCTGTTTAATTCAGAAGTAAAAGTTGAATGATACCTATGAAATGGTTAAATTGTGTGCTTCTAGTTAACCCATCCGTTACAATAATACTTATTTAATTAGGAGACATTCATTATATAAATTTAACAAACAAAAGAAATAAAGTACCGAAGTAATTATATGTATATACATATAATAAGCCAGGATTTAACACGACATTGAACTTGAAATAATAAGGTAAACGAATGTTGAACTTTTAAAAGTATTTTAGAATACTCGCGTATTATAATATCTGTAATTAAAAAAAGATTGCTTGAAAATAATCACTATCGTTCTAAGAATAATATAAATCCAAAAATATCATTTCAACAAAGCAATGCAAATACATAATTTGAAGTAAACAAATATGCAATGTAAAGAAATCTAAAAACGCGATATATAATTGGCAATTCAAAATAATTTTACAGCAAAAGGCTTTGGAAACTCGTGCATTTTCTTCAAGCGCATAAAACAATCGGTTGACCCATGAACAATGATTAATCGATCAACTGAAACAATTATTATTAGTCGTAACTGGTTAGATTAGTGCTTTCACTACTTGATTATTTTTTCTTGTTTTACGAAATTACTATAGTAATAAGTATTGTCTGTTTTTGCAACTGCATCCATTTTTTTATCTTTTTTATTTTCTTCTCTTCCCCTTTATTTTTATATTTAAGTGGTAGGCTGTCTTAGAACGTTATGACGAAACGTTCTCGAAAATCGTAGATTCTCGTATTTGTGTATGACATCGGTGGAAATCTTTTAGCTACGACTAATTAATTATAGGGATTAACACGACTCGTTCTTTTGTGAACATTACGTGTGTGCATCTTAACACGTGCGCGATTAACTATGTTGTTAATTATCTTATATACTCTTTATATATGCATGTGATATTGTAACTATGTATACATATGTATATAGATATATCTTCTATACATTATATAATTAATTTACATGTATATATGTATATATAACTCTGAGTACAAATAATGTTTACAAAAATATTATTTTGGGAAGGCAAACTTTCAATTATAAATCGCTTACTCTTGGATACTCACGAATGTAACAACAACACGGCTGATTTATCTACAAACACAGAAGGAAATTCTCATGCCTTCCTCGGATTGAAAAACAACTCTCGGTTTCAAATTCATTAATTTTGAAAAACTTCACGTTCCCGCAGCAATCTTCAGTAAAAATTACGTACTAACTACAGCCAGTTCGGACAATGTGGTTTTTTGCAATATCTAGCAGCATTCACACATTTCTATATTTTAGCCGCACGTTCAGCTTCCAAACATATGAATTAATGTATTCGGTATAGTGTGTAATAGCTGTCACTAAGACATTTGCCGATTGCTTGTTTGTGTATTAGCGCACTCGCTCTCGATATTTGGTTTTGTCAATGTATGATGATCCGGCAATAAAATCGAATCGGTCGATACGTGTTTTTTTTTTCGTACTTATAGAAGAATCATGGTATAGTATAAAGTGTTTCCAAAACGTGGAAAATGGCAAAAATAAATAGGGAATTTTGAATTTCGTTGGTGGAACGAAGACACACTAGATGAGATAAAAGAACAGATTTATATAAAGATAAAAATTTAAAAGATGTAGTTCGAAAATATATAATTCATTAGAAGAAGATTATCATGAAATTAATAGATCAGAAAAATAAATTTTCCCAGAAATGAAAAAAGGTTTTGTCATATTTGATTTTTTAAATGTCTTTTGCCATCATTACATATATTCAACAATGCTGAAATTTTAGAATTTCAAGCGAGAGTTTATAAACTTAACAAAGAAAGCTATGAAAATGCACATATGTATATAATCACTGTTCTATCATAAGCCACATATCTATCATATAATCCTTCTAAATAATCAACAAATGAATCTTATGAACGAAAAAATTATAGCACATGATGAACCTGTCAGAATTCGATCATCAACAATTTAAAAATTATTGTCATTTAGAGATCTAGTTCATTTCTAATTTCAATATTTTCACTTAACCCTCCGCCCGCAACATGGCCTATACTAACGCGATCAGCTCTTTCAGTCAGATCTGGTTTTTTATTGTTTTAGACTTCAAAAAAATCTGACGAAACTCTTATACTATATATACTATATATTACTTATTATAATCCTTAGTTTATTATACAAAGGATACTTTAGCCAAATGTCTAAATCTAAATGTCTAAATGTCTAATCTTCTTGCAATCAAAATAAAAATTTGACGGAAAGTTATGAAAAAATGGGAATTTGCTTCAAGGTATACAGTTCCGTATTAAACAAATATTTAAAAGATGATATTGTTGGATCCTACCCATAAGACTATAATATTTCGAAAAAGAAATTTTACAGTCTTGGAATAGTATAATTATTTTGAGATCTAAATTTGCGGGATTTTTGTGTAGATTATTTATTATTGAAAAATGATATGAGACACGCGTCGAAAAAAGAAGATTTCATATGTCATACTTACTAATGTATGAGAAATATAGGAGTCATACAAGACACTGGGTGGTCACCAAGAAATTGATATATGTAACAAAATAAAAAAAAATTACGCATTTAAAAAGATTCACTTAGCAAAAGACTGATGTGGATGGCAATATGGTTCACTGAAGGTACAGTGCTCATTTTACGCTCATGGTATTCAGAACTGAATCGAATGAAGAAGCAGTGTTTGCGTAGTCAAAGCCTTGTAGTTGCAAGCTTTTTTAGATGCAGGAACCACGAAGATTGGCATTTTCGTTTCGCAGAAATTAAATAACGAAAATTTCGTCTGGGACTGGAAGAACCATACTGCAAGTAGAGGGTTAATGCAAGCAGAGGGTTAACAAAAATTATTGTTTAGTGTAGTGTTTTATGCAATTTTAAAAATTAGATTATATATAATATATATATAATGTATATAATGATTGTATACAATAATAACAATTAAAAACTGTTCTTAACCATGCCATAACTTTCTATTCGTGATTAATGCTAGTCTCATAGTTATAGACATTGACATACGAAAATTTCATCTCATCTGTACTTAATAGAGACATGAGAATCTGATAGGAATCCAATTGATACCTATCTTTCACAACAGGATGTATCCAATATCTTCTGATGCTCCTTTTTCTCTGACCACTGTAATATCGAAACATGGTAGAAAACGTATTTATATCCATACTGTAAAATAGATAAACAAAGAAAGTAAGATCAAGAAATCGATCAAAATACCGTATCGTCTAAACTGGCTGTTACGCTTCGCATCGTGAACACGTCGTCGAAGCAAGACAAACTTCACACCAGGTTCGTCATAAACTTTACCTATGTACTTGGGTCGAGATCAAATTACTCAAAACATTTATCTTTGGTTAGTTTCAAAACCGTTTTAAAATATAGGGCAGAAATTCGTAATTTCACTAACGGCAAAGAGATATTTGCATTTTAACGGATTCCTCAAACCGATGTAAAATATTTTTGGTGGCAGCGAACATTATTTTTTGGCTGTAAATTTACTATAATGAACTCTGTTCGTTTATATAATTTCTGAAATGATGCGAAAATCTTCCGCTAAAATTGCAAATTTTTAGTCTCCTTTTCGGCGGCGAATATCTTTTCTTTCGTGATTTACAGTCGCAGAACAGAATTTACGTATGTTGTAATTTGTATAATCTATAAAAATTATATATTTAGTAACATTTTATGCAATTTGATAGGGTAGATTTGACAAATTTAATACATGTGAAAAATATTCGCAGTAAAAATGTTATACATAGTGAAAAATATTCGAAGTGAAAGTTTCGCAATGAAAATTTTGTAGTAAAAATTTCACAGACAAAATTTCACATAAAAAACTTCGCCGCGATAGTATTGTGTTGTTCCAGAGACTCTTTAACATCGCAAATTTAATTTGCCGTTAGCAAAGTTTGATGCAAATTCTTTGCTCACCGTGGTCATCTTGTTTATTTACGTGTCACAGAAAATGGTGTATAACCAAATGTATAGCGGAGGTAAAACAGAATCTTTCGGTTTAATTTCATGTTTAATCTCGTAATCCAATAAACAACGCAAGTTTGAAGCATCAACATCGCTTTCCAGAATGTTTTTGACCAAGCGGCAATTCATATTTATTTTTACATTGTCGAATTTTCCTTAACCTTTTTTCACTTTAATTTGTAATCTGTTATCAGTATATAATCTATTTTAAAAATTTCCATTATATGAAAAAATGCAAAAAGGATTACACAATTCATAACTGATGTCTTTGAATTATATATTACCGTAATAGTTGGGGGTAGATTTAAAACATGCGTAGATCACTTAATTTTAATTCTTTGAAAATGTAATATAAGAAAAATAGAAGCAATGCAGAAAGTTGTCAATTATATATATGTTATCATACATAACGTAATTATTAAAACTATTTTTGGAAATTTTGAAAAGCTGTAAGCAATATATATCTTTTATATTCGATATCAGGAGTACAAAAAATTTTGATGATATAATTATTAAAATGTACTGAAGTTTAAAAAATTGAATTTGACTATGTCTGAGAAATACGAGAAATCTTGATGATTATTTTCTAGACAACTATATTTTGAAAGAATTGAGGTATTTTATTTTAATTTGTGTCCTATATCTTATATCACAAAAACTCTGTAAAAGATCTCAGTGTATTGAAATAAAGTACTCTATGATGAAATGATCCAACTGAAGCTGTAAATTGGCTACAACCCAACTGTACCAGTTGAGAATTAATATCCAGGAACTATATTAAATTTAATATATATATATATATATTTTTTTTTTACGCAAGATATCTTTTCTACATTACAATAGACATTCAATCTCAAACATCTCTCTGTAAGTAGATAGAAACTATACAATACGATTGTCGCTTGATCAGTTAAACGGCTAATACGAATAATTTCGTTCGTTACTGAAACCAGATAGTCCTGCCGATAGGAGGATCTTGTTTTATAATTACACAGAAGTTACATAGGCTTGATAAAAACTCCTCGTGTCGACCTGTCAAGTATAACCTTTGCAATGATCCCGTTTTAATGAACAGTGGATTCGATGGATTTGGGTTTGTGAAAAGTTGCATGTTATTTACACATTATTTCGTTCACACGAACAGATCCGGCTTGATAACTCGTGGATCTAAATGAAGATACACGGATAAAACATTCCCAATCTTATCATGTTCATTTTCTACTTCGATGTTCTCGTAACGTCGTCCTGACGCACTCGCTTCTTATGAATGTTGTATAGTAAATTACTAAATATTATTATACATTACATATATGTTATGAGGCCTTAAGTTTAGATTTCATTTTCCATGAATTTTTCGTGAATCCGACGATAAAGTTTCGATCAGCTTATGTCTTTTTTTGTATATATTTATGCGTTCATTCTTGATTCTTTCTTTTTTATCTTATATATTACGTTTCTGTTAGCGTTGAAAATTTACGAATAGCAAAAGACCGTAGTGACAAGAGTATCGTTGAACTTTATCGTTAACGTTTAAAACTTATCATTATTAGCGATTCGATTTTTTAGTGCTTTGGTAAAAGGTAAACGACGGCGGTTCGATATCGCTTGTTGTCATTTCTCACAACCGTTCCACGTAATTTCCGGGAAATGTGCCAAAGTAACCAGTCCTTTGACTGGAACCAACGTACCAACCATCGTCACATTTCTCCATCACATACACCGTATCACCTTCCTTTAATTCGAGCTCATCTTCGTTCTGTGGTCTGTAATTGTAGAGAGCTCGGTATCTGAAAAGATATTTGGAAGTAGACTATAAATTTTTATGTATTTATGCGAAATTTAAAAATTAGACTAAAATTCACAAATTGCATATAAAATACATAAAACATACAAAATATAGTACTCGTCATAGTTTTTAATAGATAGACTAAATGTCTGTTTAATAGGATTATGTTTATTGCCATTTCGAATTTAAAAGATGTCTTATCAACATTTAAAGAAACAGATATGGAATATCTACATATTATGATACACGATGAAATATATCATACACGAAACTAAACAACACGATATGTTTGAGGTATTAAGACGAAGGTTGTATAAAAGACAAATGCAATTTGTAATTCTACTGTCAAATGTGAAGGAAAAGATCAGAATACACAATCTTATTGACATCAGAACTGGAGTTTCTTATTTGTTATTTTTGTTTTTATTTTATATAGAAGTTTATCTAATAATACTATGAAGAACTGAAATATATTTTGAAATATCAAGTAAATAATATGTACAACTTGAATTTTTTCAATAATAGGGTGATGTTAATGTGAAGTAATTTTGTTTAAAAACAAATTTTCTTCCTAAATATTTTTGCCGAACAAAATGAGTAACTTTTTGAACATGGAGATTTAAATTTATTTGGAATTTTTTAAAGAAACTTACGGTATTGGTTCAGAATGGGTGTCGATATGTAATGCTTCGTTAAGTTGTGAAACATATAATTTGCTACCGCCCATCCGTGGCTAGAAATTGCAACAAAGAAAAGGTATATTAAAACAATATGAAAGTGAAAAATTGAGATAAAATCAAATTAAATATAGATAGAAATAGGGATTCGAACCGCGATAATCCGCTTGCTGGGCGGGTGTTTCCCTATTTTCCCTTGGAAATGCATTTACTTTAAGAAAGAAGGGTACAGTCTTTACATAGAACTGGTTTGGTATAAACAGAGAAACCCATTTACTGAACTCAGTTATAGGTATTGCACTTGGTCCACGTGTGCAGTCGTGTCTCACGCCTTTGTTTTTATTTGTATTCGTCTTTTATTTAGTGTACGTGCGTGCGTGCGCGTGTGTGTGAGCGCGCGTTTTGTGTGTATGGCAGGTGTTTCCCCAATTAATTGTGAGCTATACAGATCGTCGACGATTACGTTCTCCCCAATTCCTATCTCCTAAACCAAGCTGCCGTCTACACAAAGAAAATTTATTTGCAAAATGCAGTAGTATAAAATGTTTATATGTCTAAAATAAACTTGGGATACTACAAATGTCACTAATAGCCAATGAATTATTGCGGCTAATCACTTGATTCATAATCCAATGGCAGTTAACTTAAATATTGAACTACATACTTTGCAAAGAGATTCTAATATTTCATTTTTTAAATTTCGATAGTCCTTTCAGGATAAATCGTTTGCCTTCCACTATATACATATGTTTTTTTATTTTTTAGATTATTATTTAATTTGTACTTTACAATTTGTCCAGCTGGATATTCGGTAAATTTTTCTAGCTTTATCGCTAAATAACATGTGGATGGCTACCCCAGCGGGATACCATCTTCGAGTTTGTCTATTTTACTTCTTTAGTGAGGTCAGTGGGGTGTTTTCTCTTTAGTCTTCTTTTTATGAGAATTTTGCTCGCTTCAGCAGCCAGCTGGTTTTGCCATTCTTTCCTTGTATTTTACTGCGTACCTGCCAATTTCTTCGTTCTGAGTATCTTCGATTGTAGCGACTCTAGTTTATCTATGTGGCTCATTGCTGCCATGATGGTATTGTCCCCCATAATGGTATTCCGTACGTCCAAATTGGTTCTATTATCGTTTTGTAAATTTTTTGTTTATTTTCCATGCTGAGTTTATAGTTTCGTCAGTACATCTGTCTTCTTTTTATCCGTATCTTGTCTATAATTGATTTAATATGTCGCTTCCATGTAAGTTGTGTGTCTAAGTGGAGTCCTAGTATTTAACTTGCCTTGTTTGTGTTATGTGCGTGCCATTCAATTGCGTATTTGGTGGTTTCCGTTTTCGTAGCGTAAATTTAATATGGTTACATTTACTGAATTTTGCTTTATTTGTTTATATTGTAGCTATTTTTCTATTTTTGTGATATGCTTTTGTAGTAATGTGACATATACATATATATTAGGAGTTATACACTAATGAAGTATATCATCAATAACATGTAATTTGTATAATACAGCTACACAACAAAATAATTATAAACAAAAGTTATTAATTAATCCAAATTTTCGAGGCTGATTTATAGTCATTTCTACTGATACTGATTTCTAATTATTTGATAATCTAATTATTTAATAAATAACAGATTTTCTGACATTGGAAGACTCTAAAGTCAAGGTACCGGCATTTAGATACAATATACTTGCTACTTTACAGAAGTGAGTCTATGCAAAAAATTCGACGGCTTTATATTTCGAGTAAAAGCGTCGCACACTCGTGAACATTGTAGTTGTAGTTCCAAAAGGTACCGGTGATGAAATTTGATGTGAGTGGAGGATGGAGATGAACCCCAAATATGAAATTTTAGCTTCAGGTATTTATTGGTTTCTGAGGTATTAATAGAAAAATTCTAGTACCATCCACTGAATTCTGCTTATTGAATAACCGGGGATAGAATAAAGATATCGGCTTCAGTATCTATAGGATGTTCCACCTACGTTGCAATAGGTGGATATCGAGAGAATCACTTAAGCGATGGCCGAGCTGAATCGAGAGCGGAAGTGGAAAACCCAAGGAAATGTAATATTTCACTTAGATGTTGGACGAGAGGAATACTTCCAAGAAAATGATCGGCGCATGTTGAAAACTGTGAAGCGGGCAGTCGTTCTACTCCGTCGTCCTAACAGCCTTTCGCAAATGAAAGAGCATGGCCAAATGGTCTCACCTCAACTCGGTTAGGATTATCTCGAACCTCGTGCTCGTACAAAATTAGTTGTAAGATCGATATTTGAGTTGAGAGTTATATATAACATATAACATTTAACGATATAACCAGCACCCGGACTTTGTTTTTGAGTTTTGAGTTTTTGAGTTTTGAGTTTACATACACAAAAATATTCCATCACTCAGCGTTAGTTTCAAAGCTGGTGTATTTTTGACCAATCGCGGGGAGACGCAATCGCGAGAGACGTCAACGGGAGTCGTAAATTCCCGTTACGATTATGATAATCGACACCACGAGTTGATCGATCCCCTGATTTCCGTTAAGATAATGGGGGTGATTCAGTTTGTATAACACTGTGGTTCACAGAATTATAAGTTATATATTTTCAACGCTTAAGTTACACTGTTGAGCAGGTATAAATCGCAGATAACAACTTGTCGCACGAAGTTAAGATAGATATGCACACTAGAGCAAGGCTCTTATACTTGAATTTAGTATGTTAGGCGTTAGATTTTTGTACTTTTCTAGCGGTGTAAAAGAAGTTGACTTTTCCAGCGGTGTGGAAGAAGTCGTTGACTTGACTCTCCTGAAGTCGTAGAAGAAGTAAGTTACGGTGACGATGCTATGTCGGAGGAAAGCTAGCGATGGGTGTGTCTAGCACACGGGACCATCGGATTTGTTCATGACATTTTTGGTCAGGAAAGTGAGGGCAATATACATTGCTTTTGATTGGATAAACGAAGGTTGGTGGACTAGGAAGGGTCTTAGCCGCCCTCGATAGAAAGTTGCTAGTGGTTGCATCGTACGTGAGAAAAACTAACTTTCCCTTGTCAAGCCGTAGTAGACAATAGTCTTTAGAAAGTGATTTAAAACAGAAGTTGTTGGGTCTGAAGGACTTTTTTTTTATTTTGTTTATTAAAATTTACAATCAATTCTCGCATTGAGAATTTTCAGTAATTAGCCGAAGGACCTTAGCTGGCAAATTATTGGGATTTATGATGGGCCCTTAAGAATATTGAGGGCACGCCGTAAGGATGAGCGGACATCTGGTGTCCGGCTGGCCCGCGGTGTATGGCCTGATCTAGGTAGAGTGTCACCCGACGTAACAGCTGGGTTGGGTGAATCGTAGTATTAATCCGATCGCCAACGCCCTGGCCGCGCTGAGTGCACTCGTTCCCGTCAGATCACGAAAGTTAAGCAGCGCCGGGCACGGATAGTACTTGGATGGGTGATCGCCTGGGAACTCCGTGTGGCGTTGGCAATGCGCGCTGCCCCCCCCCCCGCCCTGTGGGATTCGGGCTTGGGTGCTGGCGGCTCAGCGCCTCGGGGCCGCCAAGCATTCCGGTAGGGGAACCGGGCTGCCTGGCACGGCGGCTCCGGCGACGAGGCGCGGTGTGACAATGGTCACACACCGCCCCATCAGCGGTGGTATTAGGCGCGCGGGGAAGGCCCCGGTTGCGACGCTCACAGCGGTTCCCGGGCATCTCTCGATCGCAGCCGGGACGGTTATCATGGAGGTTTTAGTCGGTTAGAGTCCGACACTACCACGCCGCTTTCCCCAAAGCAGCGGCCTGGCGTCCTTGCGGATTTCCTCCACGTAAATATAAAAAAAAAAGTATTAATCCGGTAGTATTAAAACAGCCGGCCGGTAATTGATTATTTAATCACCTTAAGAAATAAGTAAATAGCATATAAAACATCCTCCAAGCAACCAAAGTTGCAATAACTTATTTAACGTTTTTTTTATATTTATTAATTTAAATTTTACAATTTGTCCAGTAGGACATTTGGTAAAATATTATAGCGGTAATATAACATGTGGGTGGTTACCCCCAGTGGGGTACCATCATCGTGTTTGTTAGGTTGCGTCCTTTGTGAGATCTGTTGGGTGTTTCCTTTTTAATCTTCGTTCTATCCTTGATGTGCTGACCGTTTCTGCTACCAGCCGGTTCGGGTGCGTTGCTATTCTTTCTCTGAGTGAAAGAGACAACCAATCTAATACCCAGCCCCCCTAAATTCACAACTACTCCAATTCCCCTCACCAATCAAATACCCAGTCCTCCTAAATTCGCTACTACTTCAACCTCCTACGCCCAAGCAGTACAGGGAATCCAAAATAATCCGAATAGCCACAACGACCATTCTCAACATAGTGTCCCCAATTCATCAAACACAGACAGCGTTTCTAGACTTGAAAAGCTAATAGAAAAACAATCAGAGCAAATAAATAATTTGCTATCACTATTAACGCTCATCATGGATAAATTAATACGCCCCGACGCAAAATAAAACCAAGACGCTTAATTCTTTGGAATGCCAACGGTCTAGCTCAACACAAACTTAAACTAGAACTCTTCCTTAAACAGCAGCAAATCGACGTAATGCTCGTATCGGAAACCCACTTCACCGACAAAAACTATCTGAAAATAAACGGTTATAAATTCTACCATACCCAACATCCCAGCGAAAAGGCCCACGGCGGTACCCGAATCATAATCAAATCCAGCATCAAGCACTACGAACTTCCATCATTCCAGAAAGACTACCTCCAAGCAACAAACGTAGCAATAGAAGACTGCCATGGTACAATCACCACTTCAGCTGTATACTGCCCTCCCAGACACTCCATCGCCAAAGAAGACTTTGACAACTTCCTTGACACCCTGGGCAGTAGATTCATAGCTGGAGGAGACTATAGCGCCAAACATACCCAAGGGGCAGCAGACTCGTTACAGTAAGAGGCAAAAATCTCTTAAACAGCATAATAACCAACAATCTTAACTACCTCACCACATACGAACCCACATACTGGCCCACTGACACTAAGAAAATACCTGACCCTCTAGACTTCTTCATAACTAAAAATATCTCGCCAAGATTCGTCCAAATCAACTCCTCGGCTGATCTCTCTTCTGATCATTCCCCAGTAATAGCAACAGTCAGTTCAACAATTATCGAGAATACACGCAACGGCTCTATACATAACCAACTCACCAACTGGCAGCTCTTTAGAGAAGTCTTTAATCACTCAACTTCAGCCTTAACTTCACTCAAAACTAACGAAGAAATCGAAGCAGCCACGGAATACTTAAACATGAGCATAATAAACGCTATCCGCTCCTCCACACCGACTGAGACGTCTATCTGCAAACACGAATATCCCAACTACATATTTAAAAAAATAGCAGAAAAACGTAGACTAAGAAGAGTTTGGCAGACCCATAGAACACCGGACGACAAACGCCAATTAAACAACGCAACTAGGAAGCTAACCAAAATCATCAAAAACTACAAAAATGACTGTTTTCATAAATATCTCGCCAATTTGTCCCCCACAGCTGACACCAACTACTCACTATGGAAGGCTTCCAGGAAACTCACGCGCCCCCTGCAAATAATCCCTCCGCTCCGCCGTCCACAAGGTGGATGGGCGCGTAGCCCTATAGAAAAAGCCAACCTGTTTGCCAAACACTTGTCTAAAGTATTTAAACCCCATCCCTCCAAAGCTGCCGCGGACATCACTGAATACCTGCTCTCTCCCTTCCAAATGTCTCCTCCAATTGAACCCTTCACTTCTGCAGAGATCATAGAATCAATCAATCGCCTAAACCCTAAGAAAGCAGCAGGGCACGACCTAATAGGCAACAAAGCAATCAAGGAACTCCCCACAAAAGGGATAGCACTTATCACATCGATTTTCAACGCTATTCTTCGCCTTGAATACTTTCCCAAGGCCTGGAAAATCTCACTGATTACCCTCATCCCTAAACCCGGAAAACCGACATATGAAATATATCCTATCGCCCAATCAGTCTCCTACCTACCCTGTCTAAACTGTTCGAGAAGATACTAACGAATCGACTCCTTCCACTCCTAGAGGATTTGAAAACACTCCCAGATCATCAATTCGGCTTTCGGAAACAACATTCAACAGTAGAGCAAAACCATCGCATAACCCACATGATCAGCCAAACCCTTGAAAGGAAAAGATATTCCTCAGCGGTATTGCTAGACATTCAGCAGGCATTCGACAAAGTATGGCACGAAGGGCTACTATACAAACTCAAAAAAATACTACCACAGCCCTACTACTCCATCCTAAAGTCCTACCTAACCAACAGGCAATTCATGGTTAAATGCTTAGACGCCACTTCCGCAACATTCCCAATAGAATCTGGCATACCCCAAGGTAGTGTCCTCGGACCCCTGCTTTTCTCCATCTACACTGCCGACTTACCTATATCAACTGAAATAACAATAGCAACATTTACTGACGACACAGCGCTATTAGCTTCCCACGCAGACCCGGTAATTGCCTCATCCACTCTCCAGCGATGTCTCGACTCTATGGAAAAGTGGTTTCATAAATGGGGCTTCAAAATTAATGAAAACAAATCCTCACATGTAACCTTCACGCTCCGTAAACAAACCTGCCCCCAGGTCACCATCAACAACACAACAATTCCTAGCAAGGACTCATTCAAATACCTGGGCATGACCCTGGGCACAAGACTAACATGGAAAAACCACATTTCAGACAAAACGAAGCAACTAAAGAAAAAATTTAAAAAATTCTATTGGCTCACAGGCCGACGCTCCAAACTAAACCTACAGAACAAAATCACCCTCTACAAGACCGTAATAAAACCTATCTGGACCTACGGAATCCAACTATGGGGAACAGCAAGTAACTCCAACATCGAAATACTTCAACGCTTCCAATCGAAAACGCTAAGATCCTTAATAGATGCACCGTGGTATGTTATCAACGAAACAATTCATCACGACCTCAAAAGATACCCACAGTCAAAGAGGAAATAGCAAAATACAGCGACAGATATAGCAAAAGAGTCAAAAACACCGAAATCCCCTAATCACTGGACTACTTGATACATCGGACCAGATCCGCAGGCTGGAGAGACACTACCCGCTAGACCTAAACACTAGATTCAAATGATCATTTAAAATACCTAATTATAAATTATACATATCTATAATAAGCATTAACTTATTATAAATATTTAGCCATGTCACTGTGCCACGCCAGAAAAAATTACTGAAAATTCTCAATGCGAGAATTGATTGTAATTTCAATAAACAAAATAAAAAAAAAATTCTTTCTTTATACCTTCTTGCATATCTGCTAATCTCCTCCTTGACCGTTGGTATTCCCAGGTCTTTCCGAATGTCCTCGTTTCTAACGTACCATGGCGCGTTTACTATTGTTCTAAGAATTTTAGCTTGGATTGTCTCTATTTTGCTTATATGGCTCATTGCTGCTGTTCCCCATAATGGTATTCCGTACGTCCAGATTGGTTTTATGATCGTTTTGTATATTTTTAATTTGTTTTCTATGCTTAGTTTGGATTTTCGACTTGTTAACCAATGCATTTGTCTCCTTGCTGTCTGTATTTTGTCTATTATTGATTTAATATGCTGTTTCCATGTGAATCGTGTATCTAAGTGGAGTCCTAGGTATTTGACTTGCCTTGCTTGGACTATGTGCGTGCCGTTTAGTATAATGTTTGGTGGTATCTGCTTTCGCAGCGTGAATGTGACGTGCTTGCATTTATCAGGGTTTGCTTTAATCTGTTTAGTTTGTAGCCATTTTTCAATTTCTGTAATATTTTCTTGTAATAATGCAACTGCTGTTGTAGGATTAGTGTGCCTGACTAGTACAGCTGTGTCATCCGCAAATGTCAGTATTTTGCTATTGTTAGTTGTTGGTATGTTGGCCGTGTATAATGTGTATAGAATTGGTCCTAAGAGGCTTCCTTGCGGAACCCCTGCCTTGATGTCTTTAACTTCAGAGTATGTGTTTTTAATTTTTACCAGGAATGTTCTGCTGCTTAAGTAGGATTTAATTAAATGGTATATCTGCTCCGGGAATTGTTTTCTGATTGTTTGAAGTAGGCTATTGTGGTTTATCTTGTCAAATGCCTTCTCTATGTCCATAAAGAGGGCTGTGCAGTATTGTTTGTTTTCTAGTGCTATTATTATTTCATACTTATTTAACGTGAGACACTCTATAGATACTAATGCTGATATCGTATTGTATCATCGGCGATAGACAACAACGACGACTACTGTGATGGATACGGTTATATTAGCAACTTCTGTATAAGCAGAATTCGATTTATAAGAAATTACATTTCATAATTTTACAAATTCGATTACAGATGTAAAAAAAATCTAAAGCACGATTTTTAAAGACAAAATAAGACAAAAGTTAAGAACCCTCCCTACACGAATAAGAGAGAGTAAGACCGCAATAAGCGCAATAATCCTCAAACAGAACGATACACGAACAACAATACTTGACTTACTTCGTACAAATCACAGAGAGGAACACTATCGTATTCGGAGACGAAAATGATCCCATACGATATTTTGTAAGAAAAATGGTAGATTAAACATTAAATCTGCCTACTCATTAGAATCCATAACAGCATATCGAAAATCCCCTATGGAATTTCTGAGTAGAAGGTATTAATGTAACAAATTCCTTCAATCCTCTCCCTTCATAAATAATTAATAAACAAAAGCACATACTAACAATATTTATATAAGGTTCACACACGCCCTGCAATTTTGTGGTCCGTGAATATCCACAGAAAAATCGTAACAGAAATAGTAGTCGTTCTATATTGCAGTAAATGTGTAATATAGCCAGTTTTTCTGCAAACAAATTACTCTATGAGTACAATACGCGCACTACATGCCCTACACACACAATACACCCAGATTATTCGCGTTGATATTAAATATAAAAAAAAATAGAAAGCAGAAAAATAAAAACGAAAACAAAAATAAGACAAATAAAATGATTAATAATGAAAAAGTTCAAAAAGTAAAAAAGCCTAAAAGAATCTACGTAAAGGAATAACTTTAATTTATACTAAAACTACAATTAACTTTCTAAAAGAAAAATTTACGATACCCTTCGTTAGTGCTATCGTTTCCTTTGTATAACTCGAAATTAATCAGGGACAGAAATTAACAGTCACAATATCAGAGGATCTCCTTTTTAAATGCATGGGTATGGCTATTGAGAAAATCAACAGGTTGCTCACCAGATGTGTTTAAAAACGATTAGAATAATCTTGCAAGACTAGTATCATTTCGGCAATGAAAGCGAAAACTTAAACTATTTATTCAATGCGATAAGTGCAATTTCTCATTTGATTGTATATTAATTTATATTATTTTATTATTTTATTATATTTATTATATTTATATACTTTATTCCTTAAAGCAATATCTTAGTTAATAAGTTTTTTGTAGCTCCTTTTGTTTCTTCATTTCTTATTTCATACGTATGTATGTAATATCGTGATATAATGTTTGTTTACAAGGAATGGATGATACAGATCTTAATCAAACAGAAAAAGACGATTGTTGTTCAACTTGAACTATTCACACCAAACGTACAGAAAAACAGCACAACTACATAATTAGTTAACGACCCGACAACACTCTCTCGGCAACGCCACCCGCAATCTCCGATTCCTCCATTCGCACTCTCTGGCTTCTCCACTCATACTGCGCTTCTCAACTCGCATCCTCCGACCGTTCTCTAGCATCCCTTTGTCTCTTCCTAGGCCCACCGCACGCGTGTTCCGCAGACGCTCGTGGCCCGGGCCACGTAGGCCTTTTCTACGAAACTATGCACTTGAAAAGACCGATGACACATTGATGGACCCGACGGCGTCTCAGCTCTCGCGACATTGTCTATGGTTAACTCGACGCTTCTTAGGCCCTTTTCCCCGATACTACATGTATGTGAATATAATATTATATTATTATATTATTATATTATAATATTATATTATATTATATTATAAAATGGGCAATGACCATTTTTTAGTTACATTTGTATGGAAATTGCATGTAGTTCATGCAAAACTGTGTACAAACACATTCAGTAGCACCTCATTATATAGTATATTGTATACAATATAATAATATAGTATATATAATATATAGAATATAATAATATAATATATATATAATATATGTCGGGGATGAAAGGACACCGGAAACCTCCCCTCTGGAACTTCGGGAAAACCCAAAAACTGTAATTAAAGTTTACAGCTGCAATTAAACAAATTGCCGTCATCCTACCCAATTGTACTTGTTTGCGATTTGTGATAATAAACTTGGGCTCAAGGCGACCATCAGTCGCGGTCAACGGGACGGGCACGTCGTGGCAGTATGGCCCTCACTAAAAGAAATACCCGGAGAGGTACTTGACAATAAAACATTCCAACGGTCCCTTAGGACAAAATGAGTACCAGATGTTGATGCACCTACATAGCACAAGGTCAGCTAGCCTGAGGACTCGCTATAAAACCTAGGCTTTGTTAATTAAGGTCCTTCAAATGGACAGGCAGTCTTTGTCCCAAATTGACCAATTGACAGCAACGTCAATTTCCCTTACTTTCTGAACGAGGGCTATACTCGACGAATCCGATGATCTCGTGTCCTTAGACACACCCCATCATAGTTTTCCTCTGTGGCATCATTGGGACGAAGATTCATTCTTTTCCTGCGATCTCATCGACGAAGAGAGGAACGACTTAGGATCCGTGAGTACTGTGAGCAAGTAGTTCTATCATCCCGTTGACCGCGGATTTGTTATCGAACCTAAGACCAACATCACTAATGTCTCGGTTGATTGTCGAGTCGGTAGTATCCATACTCGTGTTAACAAACCGTACCTTTGTTATACCATAACGATGGCCAATGCCAATGAAGATTTATCAAACGCCCACAACCCTATTCCTGACGCCTTTTCCGACATATATATATAAATATTCTTACTATATGCTTTTGTTTATTAATTATTTATGGAGATAGGGATTAGGGGAAATATTAATCCCACTATTCGGATCACATCTATTCGGAAATTCCATAGGGTGGTTGTCTACATGTTGTTATGCATTTCATAATGAAGTAAGCAGGTTTAATCTTAAATCTACGATTTTTCTTACAAAATATTGCACAGGATAGTTTTGCTCTTCGAATGGCATAGTTTTCTTCTCTGCGACTTGTATGAGGTAAGCTGTTGTTCATATGTCGTTCGGGCTGAGGATCACTGTGCTCCTCGATGCTCGAGCTGCCCTACTTTCATTCGTGTAGGGAGGTTTGCTCGCGCATAGGAATATTGCAGCCAATTTTTTATTGTTAATAAAGAAAGCCGCAAACACAATATTTTTTATTCATAATTCTCGTTCTATTTTAGCTTCAAAAGTCGCCCCTTAAATCATTTAACTCCTGGAGCTGGACACCCTGCATGATATTAAAAGTTTTGATAACTACTTAGGAAGCTGGCGCCGTCTTGAATTCCCATGATTTTTTTATATGTTGTGTAGAGCATGATCTCAAACAACTTTTTTCTACACATGTAATCTACACATGTCTACACATGTTTTAGTTTCCGAGATATTCGCCAATATATAACAACGCATAACACTAGAGTAAATTCTGCCTATAGTCCGCAGCAACGTATGCGTTAGTATTAATGGGAGATCATTTTGCGGTGGGCCGACAAAATTAAAAAAGCTATCGCGCACCTAACTCTTATTTTATGCTTATATGTGATACATATACATAAAGATTGGGAGAACTTGTGTATTCCACGGATCCTTCGTATTACAATCCCGTACACAAATGCATATTTAAAATGATTACCATTAATGTTGATTTGTCTTTTAAATCCGGCGATTGTGAGACCGCCGGCCGTAGGTTTGGGTAACAAAAACTAACATAATTACAATTCATATTATTTATATTTTATTTCTATTATCTAAAATTGAATTCAGCCATGATATCAAAGAATTTAATTGTTCGATTGTTGTAGACGTGTTGTCGTCAGAACAGATTTTCGAAAACGTTCCTTGCAGTTTTGGATATGCAATTATGAATGATTATTTAAATTCATAAAGTACGGGACAAAGATAAAAAGATCAATAGCTGGTGATGAAAAGATTTGAACACATTGCCAAGCGGCGAACAAAGCAGTGAATGTGTCGGCTATGCTGGTGACTGACCTTACACACCAGCTTTTTACTTATTCAATTAGCAGGAATGATCGTTGCCCTCACTTTCCTATCCAAAATTGCCATGAACGAATCCCGTGTGCTAAACACACCAATCAATAGCTTTCCTCCGCGACAACATCGTCACCGAACTTCACTGGATTTTATCCGTTGAACAAACACTATTTCAATGGTTTTCCGTACATTGATCAGTCATCATCTTCGCTTGTTATTTACACTTCCCTGAGACACATATCTACACGCACCGCGCGTAAATAGTAGAATCTTAAAAATTGTTGGAATAATATTAGGAATATTTTAACCTGTTAACTCTGTGTTACCATCAGTTCAACCACCTCTATTATCCTAACCGAAATAGGGGATCGACTGATTCGTGGCGTCGATCATCGTATCGTAACGAGAATTTACGACTCTCGTTGGCGCGATCTACCGCGACCGCGTTTCTCCGCGAACGGTCGCGAACAGTAATGATACAATTTTCACAAGCGTAAAATCTCGCTATTGCAAATGTAAAGTAACCAAATTGCACGGTGTTACAGTGCAAAATGCTAACGCTACTCGCTTCAGCTCTTGAAATAAAGTGTAATTTTTGCTGGACTACACTTCTATTTCGCTTACACACTTGAACTTCTAGCTATTTGAGCTTCTTATGCGCACATTTGAGGCTGGGGCCACATGAGCATTAAAATGATGAAGTGTATTATTATGTTACAAACATAGCTCGTGTGACTGATTTTAAGATCACCTTACACTATACAGCACGATCCGGTATCGACTCGGCAGAACATTGAAACATGCATTTTGAATGAGACCGTTCATACTATCCGTCACCGACCGATATGTTACGTTACTGTTACGTGACGTTAACAACGTATCGTTGCAACGTCCATAATTTGCAACGTAACGCAAGTCATTTCAACGATTGTATGACTGTAGTATGAATCTCTTGCAGATTTCTCGCTTGCCCAATCGAGCCTCTCACTTGCACACCGTTATTTACCTATCAAAATGGGAAACGTATGTATCAGGCAGTTGCGAAGTCAGTTGATCTTTTATCATTAGTTCCCGCAACGTGCGCATTTCCAGGAAACAAAGTAGGTACTTTTTGTAGAGATTCGGTCACCATCTAAGTTCTAGATTCTTTATATATGTGTACTTTAAGAGTACAAGATTATTTGAATATTTCTTGTGATAGTTGCTCTCGAGAGTACTCTGAAGTTGTGCATCCGTTTAGAAGTACATCAAAAATTTTCTGCTTTTGAGAGATGACGCGAGGGAAACTGTCAGAAAGTACTCTCAGAAATGTATCCATTTGACTTTCATGTATATAGCTCTCTGACGAATTTCGTTCAATTTGATTAATTATATACTACCTTTAAATAAAACGGATAAGCAGACGTATACTGCAATCGCTGCAATGTTGCACACTTAATCAGAACAAAATAGCTTAAGAAAAACAAAATGTTGGGTTAAACCATAAATAAAATAACGTAACAAAATGGGTGCATTGGCTACACCTGTACTAGAATGACAATAGAAGATGAGCAACAATTTAAAAATTTCTTATGATAACCTGTAGTACAAGTTACACATTTAATAAGTCTGACCGAAACACAAATTGCAAAACAAAATATGAAATTTCAGAGAGCAGTAATAGTGAGTGAGCGAATAATGTTAATATTACGATTTCTCTGAACATTGTATTCTTATTAAAATATTTGTGTCAACAAATATTTATTACTTGCCTGCAACTATCTAATGTATCTAACATACATTTGAAATTATTATTTATTAATAAGTGTTTTATATTCTACAAACATCTTTTTCCTTGTATAATATAATTAATTATTTTACTTCTTAATCAAACAATACTTTTCCGTTAATTTTCTTACGTTATAAGTATTATATATCTGTCGTAATTTTATGTAGTTTCTTACTGAACACATAAAATAAACAAAAGTACAAAAAGAAAACGGGTTATCAAACTCATATATGTTGCTCTACGACTATGACTAACTTCCGCGTTCGCGCCTTTCCATTTGCGCGTTCCGTTCTTAACCCACGGTCACCCAAACTTTGTTTTCTTAATTTACTGTATGCTAACATCATCTCGTTCGGTGATATCAAAGCAAAAGTGATGATTAATTGGCGGAGAAAACTTGCCCGTCTATATTATAAATAGATAATACCGGTTATTATTTATGTCAAAAAATGGACATAATGCTTATTTCTGAAACTCGTTTTATAAACAATGATTACTTTAAAGTCAATGGTTACAATACCTATCACACTCAACTCGCCAGTGGCAGGGCACATGACAGATCAGATATTATCATAAAATCTAATATTAAGAACTACGAACTCCCACCATAAAGAAAAGGATCACCTCCAAGCAACTAACCTTATGATTCAAAATTGGTTTAGTCCGTTTACAATATCTGCTATATATTGTCTTTCGAGGTACATTCTATTAAAAGAGGATTTTGATCATTTTTTCAAAAGTGTTGTTTACAGGTTTGTAGCAGGGGTGATTTCAATACTAAACATATTCACTGGAATAGTAGAAACATCACTCCAATGTAGATCACTATACGAAAGTATTTTATGAAATAAATTAAATTACATTGGTACAGGCGAGTCCACGTACTGGACTACGGACGCAAACAAGTTACCCGAATTACTGGACTTCTTCATAACCAAATCTATCTCCAAGGTATATTCAGGTTAATTCTTCCCTAGATTTGTCCTCAGATCCCTTACCGGTTTATGCAACAGTCAGCTCTACATTTATTGAAATTCTACCTGCTATCCATATTAATTAACTAGCTAGTCTCACTTTAGAGAATCTTTCAACATTTCAACATCAACGTTAGTACCACTAAAAATGGAAGAAGATATAGATGCAGCAGTTGAGTATCTGGCGAACAACATAATAAATGCAGCTCGTTCTTCTATTCAAAAGCTAGAGTATATAACCCAGCACGAGTATCCAGACGCTATAAAGAAAAAATCGAAAATAAACGGAAGCTACGAAGATTATGGCAAAATAGCACATACCCAAGCGGAAAGTAAACAACGCAACCAGAAAACTCAGCAAATTTTTACGAAAGTTCAGAAATAAATGTTTTCAAAAATATTTGGAGAACCTGACTCCCACAATATATTACAAACTACTCTCTCTGGAAAGCTGCGAAGAAACTCAACAAAACCGTAGCAGGTAATTCCTCCCCTTCACTCTCTTTATGGTAATTGGGCAAGGTTGTTCCCATAGACAAGGCCAGCCTATTCGCTTCTTATCTAGCTACCGTATCCAAATCGTTTCCTCTCAAATCCACTTCGTGCGAAACCGAAATATTTGAATATCTTCAATCGTCAAGTCAAGCCTCTTCCCCTATTAAGTCTTTTTCTTTCCAGGAAGTGCCTCTTTGAAAGATAGAGTAAGACAGTTCTACTGGCTCATAGGTAAGAGTTCGAAAGTAAATCTAGAAAGCAAAATGATATTATACAAAGCCATTCTAGAATCTATATGGACCTATGGGATTCAACTGTGAGGTACAGCCAATAATTCTAACATCGGCATCCTATAGCGATTCCAATCGAAAACGATAAGGCTTATCTGTAATGTCCCTTATTACGTAACCGATGAAATCATATATAGAGATTTAAAAATACCAACAGTTAAAGGAGAAATTTCGAAATTCAGTAACCGCTACAACACACACTTGACTAAACATTCCAATCCTCTAGTCAGCCAGCTTCTAAACAGAGCAGACCATCGGAGAAGATTGAAAAGGCATTATCACTGGATCTACACAACAGATTCAATTGGCGAAAGATACTTTAATTTATTAAGATACATCTCAAAAGAAGTAGCCTTACCGTAAGCTTACATATCACGCCATCAACACGACATCATAATTACTAAAACTTCTCTGTGATAACTGATTGTAATATTCTATCCAATAAAAAATAAAAGTAAAAATAAATAACTCTTGAGGGTATCATACATTACGATCTTCCCCCTTAATGCGTCGTGGGCTAGCTAGCCTAAGCGGGTTTGTGACTGTAATGTCTAGGATACTCGTGCATTCTTTAAAAAATCGTCAACACGGACAAATATCGAAAAATATAAATGTCGGCGATTTCGATTATCGCGAATCAATCAGTGTTGCGCTTTATAAACGATTTTATACTTAACTCTCATAGCTTTGTTTCATATATACCGCACAAAATTTCTATAAACTCATCTTTATTTCTGTGGATATTTTAAAAATATTACCAATTTTGTTGCTCCGTCGTATCTTTATTTATATTTTGTTAACATTTAAATATATGGAATGTGCTATGTGGTCCACTATGTTTACATTCTGTATTTGGTTTGATTTTTCTTCTACGTGAAACACAATAGAAGTGCGAAATTTCTATAAAGTCACTTAGTTTCTGTTTATATTCGAAGCAGATAACTACGACAAACTATGAGTATTTTGAAAGTATTGATATTCAACTTCATAGAAATCGTGTATTTGTAATAATTCGATTCATCTGTATTAGGTAATGTTGCGAGGAAGAGTGTTATCAAGAGAAAAAGGTTTATACAGATATGGGCTGTTCTAATCGTATAATTGCGAAAAGGATTAGTCGATCATATACACTGATAAATAATTATGCGAATTGAGATAAAATATTGAGGTAAAAGCCATTTTAAGAGTGGTAATCAAAAACTGTCGAAGAGACAATGCTCATTGTTAATGAGATCTGCAGCTAAAGAAGCGAAAAGTGCAGCACAAGTTCGTGTTGAATTGTAGCTACCAGTAACAACGAGGCGTACGCAGCAAAATTTCAATTCTTCTGAAAAATGCTATGTGAACAAGTCCTTAAAGAAGAACATAAATATATTTCGATTTTGCTCGGGTAAACATATGCTGGATGATGGAATGGGAATCTATTATGTTCTCAAACGAAAAAAGTTCAATTTATATGGGCCAAATGACTGCAAATATTGTTGGTACAATTTGAGAAATGAAAAAAGCGTGACAGTGATTCGTAATTTCGACGATTATTGCCGTCCTGGTTCTATCTCATGTACAAAGAATAAAATCAACAGTCCAACGCGAAGAACATATTTTTACATTCTTAAAAATACCTAAAGTTTGCACGGTTTTCAGTGTTCTGCATTTATTTCTTATTTCAACTACCCGATAGTTCAGCTATTTGCTGCGGAATCAAATTCTAGTTCAAGTGTTTCTCAGTACTTATATTGCATTTATTTATGTGTACAATAACCAGAAATTGTTCATTATTATTCCATATAAAAAGGAATTTTTTTATTTTTATATCGAACTTTACATATTGTTAGAATAATAATATTTCTTAAATTTAAAATCACTACCTACAAGAGGGCATTTATACTATTAAGCTATAAAAACAGCTTTTTTCTAATTTTTCTTCATGTGTAACATTTATATTAATGACAACATAGAAAACAAACTTCATAAGGATATTATAATCCACCTTTCTATTTGAGGTGTTTTTTATTCGAGCTAGAATTAAACATAAATTGATTTTATAATCTCAGCTGCACAACAATAGATATTCATCAAAAGAAATGAATGCAAATACTAGAAAACAAACACTGATGATTAGCATATACAGGGCTACAAATGTACAAAAATTTAAGAAATGATATTTTATAATGATATTTTAAAATGTTGCGCTTTCACCTTTGTTTTTCAATTATTCATAATTAAAAATTAACCGAAATATTCCTGTATGCCAGCAAACCTCCTTACACGAACAAGAGTAGATCAACTTATAAACAGCGGGATCCTCAAATCGAACGATATATAGGCAGCAGCTTACTTCGTACAAATCGTAGAGAAGGTTATTGTCTCCTCTAATCCTTTACCTTCATAAATAATTAATAAATAATGTGTATTGTATATATACAATATATATAATACATATAATATATATAAAATATATATATATGTCGGAGATAAAAGAACACCGGAGCCTTTGGATAATCCCGCAACATTGTAATCTAAAGTTTACTATAGCTGTAATTAAACAATTGTAGTTATTCAACCCGATTGTAATTGTCAGAGATTTGTGACAGTGAGCTTGGGCTCGAGGCGACAGTCGCCAACGTGTTCGCGGTCACGGGATGAACGCTTTGTCTAACAAAGGCATGGAGTAATTCTATAGCTCTCCTTAAAAAAAGGAAATAGTTGTAACACTCGACAGTAAACATTCCTACGGTCTCTGTCCCGTAGCTCGCCACACGCAGACCCTATTCTTCGAGTAAGATGATTGCCAGATGTCGATGCGTCTCCGCAGTACATGTTCAGCTAGCCTGAGGGCCCGTTATAAATCTTAAGATTTAGTTGACTAAAGTCCTTCAAACAGACAAACAGTCTTTGTCCCAACTATGGGAAGATAGGGGAGACCTATTTTTCAACGAATGACGTCTCCCACTACCGACTTCCCCTCGAGGGCGGCTAGCATCCCTTTTCTAACCATCGATATGGAGATTGACCAATTAGCAGCAATGTCAATTTCCCTTACTTTCCGAACGAAGGCTATACTCGACGAATCCGACGATGTCGTGTCCTTAGACACACCCCATCATAGTTCTCCTCTGTGACATCATCGGGACGAAAAGGCATTCTTCCTTGTGGTCCCATCGACGCATAAAGTAACTCCTTACGATCAGTGGATATTACGCGTCCGACTTAGATTTTGCGAGCACGTTCATCTATCATCCCGTCGACCGCGGATTCGTTATTGAACCTAGGATCATTGTCATTAGTTTCTCGAATATCTAATTACCACGGTTACTTGTCCAGTTCTATGATAATCGTATCTGCACTAGTCAATGTCTTCTCTATTGCACAACGACACGTGTAATCCAAACGAAGATTCGTTTCACGCCCCTAACCCTAATTTTAATGTAAACCCGACATATATATGTCGGAGTGTGATTGAAACTTTGGGCGTTTAATGAACCTTTACTTACTTTACCGTCGCGAATGTCGCTAATACGTATCGGTACGAATGTGGACACTACGTGGCGAGCCACGGGACAGAAACCGTTGAAATGTTTACTGTTGCGTGCCGCTACAAATATTTCTTTTAAGGAGAGCTATAGAATTACTCCATACCTTTGTTAGACAAAGCGTTCATCCCTTGACCGCGAATACGTTGGCGACTGACTGTCGCCTCGAGCCCAAGCTCACTGTCACAAATCTCCGACAATTACAATCGGGTTGAATAACTACAATTGTTTAATTACAGCTATAGTAGACTTTAGATTACAATGTTGCGGGATTATCCAAAGGGTCCGGTGTTCTTTCATCTCCGACATATATATATGTCGGAGTGTGATTGCAACTTTGGGCGTTTAATGAACCTTTACTTACTTTACCGTCGCGAATGTCGCTAATACGTATCGGTACGAATGTGGACACTACAAGAGGATATGAGTAATAGCGACGATAATATGACAGAGCTGATGGTGACAATGAATCCAGGTTCGATAACGAATCAGCGGTCAACAGGATGATAGATGAACGTTCTAAGTCCGAGTAATTACCGATCGTAAAGCCGTTACTCTTTGGTCAACGAAATCGCGAGAGAGAATGACTTTCCTGTCCCGACGATGCCACAGAGGAAAACTATAACGGGGTGTGTCTAAGGACACGAGATCATCGGATTCGTCGGGGGTAGCCTTCGTTCGGAAAGTAAGGGAAATTGACGTTGCTGCTAATTGGTCAATCTCCATATCGATGGTTAGAAAAAGATGCTAGCCGCCCTCGAGGGAAAGTTGGTAGTGGGAGATGTCATTCGTTGAAAAGATAGATCTCCCCTATCTTCCCGTAGTTGGGACAAAGACTGTTTGTCGGTTTGAAGGACTTTAGGTAACTAGATCTTAGTGTTTATAACGGCCCTCGGGCTAGCTGATCACGTACTGTGGAGACGCGTCGACATCTGGTAACCATCATACCCGAAGAATAGAATCTGCGTGTGGCGAGCCACGGGACAGAGACCGTTGGAATGTTTACTGTTGCGTGCCGCTACAAATATTTCTTTTAAGGAGGCTATAGAATTACTCCATACCTTTGTTAGACAAAGCGTTCATCCCTTGACCGCGAACACGTTGGCGACTGACTGTCGCCTCGAGCCCAAGCTCACTGTCACAAATCTCTGACAATTACAATCGGGTTGAATAACTACAATTGTTTAATTACAGCTATAGTAGACTTTAGATTACAATGTTGCGGGATTATCCAAAGGGTCCGGTGTTCTTTCATCTCCGACATATATATGTCGGAGATGAAAGGAAAGCCGAAGTCTTCCCTTGGAAATTTTGGGAACATCCTCTAGTACCTTAGCCTAGATTTTATTATAGTTGTAATTGTTTAAGATTTGTAATAAGCGAGATTGGGTTCGAGGTGACAATCGGTCGCCGAACGTAGCCACGGTCACGGGATGGACGTTTTGTCTAACGCAGGTCTGGAGTGGTTGTATGTGTTTTCCGAGAAATGTGGTTGTGGCGGCATGCGGCCTCGAGAGCGGGCCTAGCCACGTGTGATGTTGCCTCGGAAGTGCCGATGCAATGGGACATACATTGTATCAATAATCAAAACTCCAGGCAGAAACTGCATAGCAACGGCGTTTGGAACTTTCTCGATGCTTCCAACGAGTGTGCCTAGCAACGGCGTTTGGAACCTTCTCGATGCTTCCAAACGGGTACAGAAAACAAAATGCAATCGTACAGCGAGAAAAATCTCCACGAGGCTGGCATTCTTGCGGTTGCCTTGGAGAGTGACACATCGAGCATTTTCGACAATCGCATTTGCGCCTAATATTAGTTTCGCTGAGTAAGGAGTTATCCCGGTGACTGTGGATTCGTTTGAACCTAAAACATTGCTAATAGTGTTATTTAATTTATTATTCGTAGACCGTATTATTCATTAGGCTTAGTATCTGTTAGACTTATTATTAGTTGTACTTATTATTTGTTAAGCTTAGTGATAGACTTGTATATACGTGTGAATAAAATCTCGGCTTTGTAAAACGATGGCTAATCCACATGAAGAGTTGTCACGCGCCCAAAATTCGAATCATGATCCGACATATATATATGTATGTATATAATATAGATGTATGTTGTACATAATATATATGAATATATATATTTATATATATTACATACATATTACAGTAAGTGTTCAATATAGCTTCTGTTTTCTCCCAACAAAGTACACAATAAGCACGATATATACAACACCCACTGTACATATTAGACACACTACACGCCCGATCACTCGTATTGGAATTAAATAAATTTTTCTATGAACAGTCTGTAAACTCGCGGTGCGTTTCTGATATTTCTGTGGGCACCAGCGGATGGAGCGGTGCGTGTTTGAAATTTGTATAAATATCGTTTATATGTGCTATTGTTTATTAATTATTTATTAATTATTTATGGAGGCAAAGCATTAGAGGAAACAATAATCCTCACTACTCGAAAATTTCATGAGGGGGTTTTCAATATACTGTTATGCTTTTTAATACGTAGGCAGGTATAGTTTTAATGTTTAATCTACTATTTTCTACTGTACGAGGTAAGCTGCTGCCTATGTTCGTTCGGTTTGAGGATCCCTGTGCATCCCATTGCTTAGCTTGACCCACTGTCGTTCGAGTAAGGAGGTTTGCTCACGCATAGGGATATTTGGGCTGACATTTAATTGTCAATAACTAAAAAGACAAAGGCAGAAACGAAACTTTTTTATTCTTAACTTTCATCTTATTTTAGCTTCATCCCTTAATTTTTTTTACACCTGTAGTCGAACAGCTTGTATATACTATTATTATCAGTAATATATATCAATTTAAATTATATTATATTACTCTTAAAAATGTTAGGACGCGTCAACATCATCGTTGAGTTAAAAAGCACTTTTTGGACGTATGTACATATTTACGTTATAAACGTTCTCAGATTTTACTGATTGTGTTTTGAAGTTAAAAGAATTAATACGTATACAGAAACAGTTATACGTTCTTATTAATTATTAATTAAATAATATAAGTACTCTTTATGTCTCTTTCAAATTACTCTTTCTATTCAATTAAACATTCAAATTCCTTACCTTACCTTCAAATCGTTCGAATTAAAGTAGCAATTTTGAATCACGTTACTAATGTAAACTCACTAGTTACTTAATGTAAAATATTTTCTCAGGTTTCTAGGTTGGTCCTCTAATGAGATAGACACAGACACAGTCACAGAACCAAGTCACAGGATATGACACAATGATAACATTGTAGTTAATCTTGCTACGAAAGTGACACAATTTAAAACAATTAGTTTTTGAAAAAAAACTATATTTATATTCTAGTAAGGAGAAAAAACCGTTGATGATATCTCGATGAACAACAGGTAAAAAACAATAAAAGTGCTGACAGGCTGGGAATGATGGGAAATCCCCATGGGACATATACCCGTGCCCCTTTAAGATACTGTGAGGTTTAAAAAAAGGTATACTTGACCAACAACAACTCTTGGGCTAACAGCTATAAAACACTTGTTTTTTTAGAGAGAGTAGTCAATAGTATCCGGCACTAAGTCGCGTCCTCTCCCCGGGGAGCGCGGGATGCCTATAAAGGTTCTCTCGATGTAAAAAAAAAAAAAAAAAAAAAAAAAAAGAAAGAGTAGTTGCAGTTGGGGTTACGATTACTTGCAGTTGCGAGTTAATCGTTACTCATGAGTTGTAAGCTGTGTTGTTAATTGTAAGTTGTAAGTTGAGTTGTGAATTATCAATTTAGTCGTCTTAGTTATATCACATTAATACATTAAGTTCTAATTATATAGTTATAGTACCCTGCTTCAATCACAATAAATAAATCTATATAATAAATAAAGATCACTATAATCCTGATCTCTATAATATATAAGTATATTATATATAGCTAGAACTCGGCATAGATTTATATTTAAATATAATAAAATATTACTTTTTTAACCAAATTTATCAACTAGAAAGACAATGCTTATAAACCAAAATCAAATATCATTTTTGTAATCTTCAATTTATAATCCTAAACAATCTTAAAAGATAATAATCTGAACTCTAATTCATGATAATAATTTGAAAAATAAATTAACTTTGTGCTGTGTCACTTTTGAAACAAGGGTGATATATTGTGCATATCATTTCGTTCAATCATTTTAGAATATTTTCTAATTATTATCTTTTTTGTTCAATATTTATAGTATACTATTGACCACTGAAGAAATTAATATAATGAAAGTGTGTTTTAGAGTACTAACCAGTGAATTGTAATGTGGCTGGGTTGTGTTAATGGTAACTGGTATGGACGGCATATAGTGATGGGATCCCATACTCATTTTCCCCCCAGCTGATCCATTTGCCAAAAGACTATGCGCAGCTGGAGAGGCTACTGGTTTGTTTTGTATAGGCGGTTCTATAATTAAAAAAAGTCACTTACAGTACTTATTCAATATCAAAAGTATAAGTAAAAAATATATTACGTGAAGTAGATATAGAACAAAATAGTTAAACAAAATAAAGCATTATTTTAAACTCACACAGATATTATGTTTTTGCTGTAGTTACATAGTAGAAAGTGAGTAATACCTGATCTAAGGCCAGGCTCTGTCATAACTTCAACGTAGGAGATGGGGAATATTCCCTTTCTATTTCCGATACGTCCCTCATACCAGTTTTCATCAACTCTTCTTGTCAAGACCACAAATTCCCCTACAAGAATAATGTTTTTGTATTGATGATGTACTGATTCCGGAAATTTTTCGTTACATTAATATAGTGCGCGTTGGCTAAATAAAAATACATCTTTCCTACATTGTCACTTAAATACTGATCACGTAAAAGCAGATATGTCTTTTTACATTAATATTCAGTATAAATTTTTGTTGTTGAGATATGTTGATACATTTTTTATATTTACCTTTGGCTAAAGATAATTCGAGATTTGTTTGGGCGACGAAATTGAATTTAGCTCGTGCTTGACCCTCGTGAGGTTTCTTTGGGGTCGTTCGCATACCATCGTAAGGTAAAATCTGTAATTTAAAAGATAGTGTTATTTTTTTATAAGTCGACATTTTTCAAATATTATTTCTTTTCATTGTAAAGTGATTTACAAGATATGTGGGTGCGAAATCTTACTAGCAAGAGCTGAAGCTTAACTGGAAAAAATAAGTGGAAAAAAGGAAATAAATTGTCAAGATTAGAAAAATAAATAATCTTATCATTCACGTTATCTTCTTTTTACATTAAACTTCAATTAATATTATTGAATCGTAGGCGAATCACAAGAAGGTGTTAATTATGTAATTTTAAAGCATTTTATATTAATTTGTGTAAATACATCAGGTAAACTAATCCAAACTTTTATCACCAATAACTCAATGATAGTAATTAAGAATTAATATAACATTTTTGACTTTTATAATTATTGAGCTAACTATAACATGAAGGTATTTTGTATATGTGTGTACTAACAAACAGCTTTATTTTAAGAATTCTTCGTTGTAATGTAATATTATCAATGTTTAATAAACATGAGTGTATAGAATCTAATACCAATATTCAATATACATACAATAACTCTCAAAACTGATGCAATGATTCGTATTATGAGATAAAAATTCAATAAAAATCAGAAAAACGCTATTGAGAAAAGACGAATTTTATTGAAAATTCCAATAATCAACTGTCCAGTTAATATACTTTTCAGCGAATTGTAATCCTAGTTTTCGATGTCTTGTGGTATACAGCGGTTTTCTACTTTAACACGTATTATATAAACTTGTGGTGTTAAACCTTCACGAACAATATGCGGACTAACGTCCACTCCAAAACAATTTTTAAGAGTTACCCGAATTCTCATTATTTTGACCAAGCTTCTGCGGTCATACTCATTCAATTTTCGAGAATGACCATCCAATGATTTGCTACAACCTAATAGAACTTTTTTCAAGTTTCTTAGCTACCTATCTCATTGATAAATTTTGTTTAACGGGACGCGTCATTTTGACGCATTTAGAATTTTATGAAGAAAATGATAGAGACAGTTCGCATTTTTCTTCTACCACTTATACTAACTTTTATCCATTTAAGGAGATAATATATATCGTAATTTATTTTTTTCAAAGCTTTCTAGTTCTGAAGTTTCCTATGTGATATACCTATCTCTGCGGATACGTGTCAACTTAATACAATCATAAAGTAAGCATCAATAATAGTAAATTGGTATCACTCATCAAGGTATTACTGCAGTAATAAATATAAACTAAAAGAGTTACTGCAAAAAGATTTAGTTCTTCAAACAGGTGAACGTGAAAAGTAAGCATGAACAACGCATGTATCCGTAGAGATAGGTATATAAGAAATGTCTATAAACAACAGAGATGGACAACGTTCTTTTTCCTTATCTATGCAAATCGAACTCATGGTGTTTAATGAACATTTTCCCGTGGGAAACCGTTCTGCTTTTAATGGCAACATACGCATGCGATGTGCATTTAATACAAATTTGACTTTCTTAATGGAAAATTGTAAGATATAGCAAAATGTAATACAGTAATACAATGCAAAAGTGTTGAAATGCACTTCTAAAACATGAAACATTATATTTAACTTTAAAAACGAAATTAAATTTTTATTTTCTGAATATGTAAAAGCATAATAGCGTTATATTAATTTGCAATACAAACCGATCTTGATCAACAACATATATTTTTCTTGAATCTGTAACTCATAATGTCAATCATTGTAACAGTTTTGAGGGTGACTCTAAGAATTCAGAATCTCTTTCGTAATTCTTTACGGTCGAATAATACTACCCGCAAACGTGCATGACGTGTTCCTTATAAAAAAATAATAAGAAAGTATAGAATAAAACTAGTATAATAATTCTTTAGAATTATACTATCTACACCGATTTCGATTTTTTAATATGTTGTCAGAAGCATGATTCTGAATAACTTTTGCCTCTATATGTTACTGTACCTTGGGCTTTAGTCTCCGAGATATTCGCTAAACCTATCAGTACCATTACACTGAATTATGCCTATAATACGTTCGTAAGCATCGGTTGCTGACCACCTCACGGCAACCAGTTAAAATAATATCAATCCCAAACTTATATAAAGTTTTATAAAAAAAATCGAGTTTGAAACTTTGTTGAGTGTACTCTAACTTGGCTAAGTACCAACTAGGTATATAATAGGTCAAAAATGTAAAATAACATTTTTCAGTTAGGCTTCCTGGGTAGCCTCATTTTCAAGGAAATACGCATGTTTAATTACGGACTAACGGTACACGCGCCTGATACATTTTCAAATTTATTTTTCTCAGAAACGCAGCATTATTTGAAAAAGTTTTATTCTGCAGTTTTATTTTCAAAGTAGTAGGTAGAAACTCCTGTCGATTATTTACTTATGTTGAGTCCGGTATTAGCAAAATTTAAGTAAACCTGACAAATCTTTAAATTCGATTTTCTCAAAAACGAAACCTCAGACGAAATTATTTTATTAGGCTAAATTTTTTCTTATTTTTTCACATAGGATCACCATCTGCTGGACTATACTACTATGACCGTCCCACCGTGCATATGTACATATAACACTTATTATGCTTGTATACAACATCCGCGTGGCATTTATGAGCTGTTAGATTCAAGAAAGCGCAAGCAATTTTCGATATCTCCACTGTAAACTAATTTAAGTAAAAAACAAAATAGTAAATACGTGTAAATGAAACATTAGAAAAAGCGACTGCATATGCAAGCAGTGAATTTTCAATTTCGATTTTCTCGGAAACTAATTCTTGGATGACAAAATTTTATCCTACATTTTCTCTTATTTTTTCATAAAGAATTCTAGGGAAAAAATCGTTGGAGAAATCCCAATGAACTACAGCTAGAAAACAATAAAAGTGCTAGCGGGCCGGGAAGGATGGGAAATCGCGATAGGCCATATGCCCATGGTCCCTTAGTACAATAGGTAATTAAAAAAGATGTACTTGACCACCTGAGGTCAACAACTGTAAAACACGTGTACGTGTAGTAATATCGAAAACTCTGGTATAAAAAGAGACGTCTTGGAGGAGAAAGCGTACAGTTAGTAGTGAATAGTTGTAGTTGTAATTGCGATTGACTTGCGACTAGTTGCAGTTGCGAGTAAGCTGCGAGTAGTTGCGGGTTAATCGTTACTCATGAGTTGGTCGAGTCGTTGTGAGCTGTCGAGTTATTGTGAGTTGTGAGTTGTGAGTTGTGAGTTGTGAATTGTTAATTGTAAGTTATAAGTTGAGTTGTGAACCATCAGTTTAGTTGTCTTTAGTTGTATCACATTACTACATTAAATTCTAGTTAAATAGTTATAGTTCTCTGATTTCAATCACTGCAAATAAATCTATATAATAAACAGAGATCACTAGTAATTCTGATTTCTATAGAATTATCTCAGATTCGCTTGTATATATTACTTGACCAGGCCCTGTATGAACAAGTATTTGATCAAAATACTAATTTAATAAGAACCTCTTTGTTTGTGATGCATACTATAGTACAATTGTATTGTATACCAAGAAGAAAGTAATATAAAGGTTAATGTTTTCCAAGTGAAATTACCTCAACGTAATTCGATGGGAACAGGCCAATCATAGCATTATGTTCACCCTCGTACCAGTTCTTGTCTACCTGGCGACGTACAAATATTATGTCACCGCGACGGAAATTTAATTCCCGTGGAGATTGCCCGATAAAATTATAAAGTGCTTTTGCCACGAGCCGCGGTTCCGGTGTTTGCTCCTGGGATCTGCTTCTGTGGCTCAAATCATCCACGAAATCGTCGTAACGATTCAAGGGAATCGGTGATTTTTGTGATGGTCTGAAATCATTGATTATAAAAAATAAAACACATAAAGAAATATGAGGAACTTTAATCTTCCATTATCTGAATATCTTATCTAATATTCGAACGTTCTACACTATCCGAGAATTCTGTTACATCTTTTCAACAGAATCCCTACTAGTAACGGACTACTAGTCTTTTCCTGCTACAGATATTATCATTATGTACGAAGTGTTGCAGATTTTTCCTCAAAACCATACTAACATATTCTATGCGCAAAGGCAAGAAATGTTATATAGACATAGGCTCATAAATATTTTTATAAAAAGATGGAATAACAACAGATTGATTTATCATTCATATCAACGAGATAAATAATTACTTTCAATTTCGTAATAACAGAACAAGTAATGTATATACTTTATTACGGCGTAAATTATTATAAGAAAGATTTTTATGTCAGTCTAAAAAATTATAATTTAACAATAACTTATTTCGATTTTTCACCTCCCCTAGGGTTTCTTTTATTTAATTTTAGTATAAAGCTACCTTAAATTTTCTAATAAGATTCCATGTATGAAAGTAAAGGAGAGTGAAATGAGAGATTCTGGAAGGGTTGTATCTGCTGAGATTAAAGATTTAAAAGATAGAAATAAGGAATAGAAATTATTTCGTTATGAACCTAAAGCGCTATTGAAAATTATTATATAAAAATATACGAATGTATTGAAATCTATAAAAAATGCATCATTTAATCTGAAAAATAGAATATTTTACTTTTTCCAATTATGATTACTACTTAAGATCAAGGCATATAAATTAAAAAAGTTCAAATCTACTTTTATTCTATATAATTACTCTTTTTACTTTGTAAAGTAACAAAGTTTCTTTTATTAATGGAAATTGCATGTATGCTTTACTGTATGGTCTTACGATATTATCTCTTTATCCTCGTTCTGAACAATTCATAATTCTTATACAATATTTATAGGAAATGACTATACATCTGAGCAAAGTGAAAATATATACTGATATATTGATAAGTAACTGTACTTAAACAGGTAATATTTTACGAAGAAGATTGTTTTCTTCGTCTCACTGAATCGTAATTTTATGTTGAAAAAAATATACGTACAGAGTTCTATGTGACTTAGGCTATTAGAGCCCTATACGCGTGTACCACAGTGACATATATGTGTTCTTAAACGCAAAATAGGTGCTAGTTGGTGCGACTATAAATGAATAACTATAATGAATAACGATAGTAGTAATAATAATAATAATAATAATAAGTAATTTATTGAATAGAAAAATAGCTAAATACAATACGGATTAAAAATAAAATATTATTATGAAAAAAATATTAAAACGATGATACGAAGCCGCAAGTGCACAATTTAAACAAAGTCGTATAATTTCAATGGAGGTCGATATTTAATAACAATATTTTTTTTATTAATGAGATATAACTCTTTAGTTATAAATTACATAATTGAATAATAGTTGAATAGAAGTACTTATTTCATTTTTTTAATTTTACTAGCAATATTTAAATTTCAAATATTATGAACTGTTCATGGTATTTCTTGCAACAGAGGTAAGTCATACATATTTTCTTTGCCGTCATAATTGAATTAAGGTATTAGACTAAAAGTATGTTCAAAATTAATAGTTCAACGTGTAAAAATACATATACATAACACAATTTTCTAAACCATTGTTTCATTCTTTCTTTACACGGATCGAGTCTTTACATTATTTTGAGTAAGAAATTGAGGATAGTGTAATCGATTAATGATTAATTCGGTGAAATATTTTTAAGAAACGCTATATGGCAACATTTTAAATATTTCTTATGTTACTTATTCATTATTTTCATAACCAGATTCGTACACATTTTATCGTTCAATAATAATTCATATAAAAACGCAGTAGACCTGCGATAATTGTAGAAGTTGTAACACATAGTACATTTTATGGCAATTCGATAATAAAATTAATAATAAAGTAGCATACATATTTTTGAGACTACGCACGGCGTGGATATTGCGACCCAGCATTCGCTCGATCTAGCAAAACCAATATCGTTTGAGCATACGAAACAGTCAACAATGTTAAAAAATCGTCTAGTGTTCCCGATCGTAAATATTCTTTCATTATTCGGAGAGACTCAGAAATGTTTAAGCCTTTAAACTTTACAGAACTATCTCAATAGTTGACAATACGTATCTTCTCATCGTTTGCAGAGATTTTCTTCATTAATCGTTTGATAACCTAATTTCGGGTTAGGTGTCCTACCCTTATTTCTTTTATTATTTTATTATTAATTTGGCAGGAAACAAAGTACAGTATCATCATCATCATCGGGCACTATATACGGACATACGTGTATTCGATTCTGAAACTCTGAACGTTTACATACGAAATTCTATATATAAGTAAATTCAATTAAAAAACTAATATTTTAATTTAAAAAATATAAGAATAAAATGCTTCTAATAATAATTATTAATATATTTCGATTTAATACGTAAACAAATTATCGTACAAACAATAGTATCTAGTATATCAAAATCAATGAAATTTTTCAAACTAAGTGTTTATTGTCCTAAACTTATACCAAGTGCGTTATAAGACTATTGTGATTAAGCTGTCATGTGATGTATGACGTAATATAAAGTTATTTTACATGGATGTCATAATAAAAGCGTGATTCACATGTATGTACATAAAAAAAGTCCAAAAATTTGAAGAACAATATTATTTTTTATGATTTTCTTTAATCTTCTTTCATTTCTTCTTAAATTTTTCAGGCACTTTAATTGACAATAACGAAACAGAGGGGACATAAGTCTCAAATTTTATAAAAAATATATCTGCAGTATACGTGAAAATAACTATAAAGTATATTAGAATTATTATGTAATAATAAATTATTATACTAAAAAATAAATTTTAGTTATCCCTTGCCAATATTGTATTCATAATACAAATAAAGTAAAAGTAATTATTACGCTAAAAGACTAACATTATAAAATTGAATAATAGTATCAAAATATTTCTTAAAAAAGTAAAAGATAAAAAATGTAAGTACATATTCTTCATAACCAAGAGTAAGCATTTTTATGTATAAACTGTTTATAACAAATCTGTGTCTACTGTACACTAATTAATATTTTATTTTTATGTTTACTTACATTATATTTAGAAAAAGAATTACAATAATGATATATATATATATATATATATATATATATATATATATCTTTTCTTCGAAAAAATACTAACGCTCTGCAAGCAAAACACTCAACTCTTCAAAATCGTATCCCTCCTTGGTGACATTGTGGAGTATGTATAAATGAAAAGAAAAAAGGAAATAGAATAGTAAAACTTACATAAAGTTGTCAGTGTGTCGTCGTGAATTGATATCGTGTAATTCCTGAAGATATTTGCGACGACGTTCTTCTTCATAAACGCGTCGCATATTTTCCGCGCTTCGACGAGCGAGCTCCTCTTCGCTCAATGGTTCTTTTGCCTCTGTACGCACTGGTGAACGATAGTGAATTGTCACCTCACCCTCCACATAACGCCTCGGTGATTCTACAATAGAGAGCGTTTGTTATTATGCCTCGATATCATTCATTTCTTTTTAATTCGAGTACGTATTCTTTCGTTTAATGTTGTTAATCGGTTACTTATGCTTTCGATTATGTACTATACTCTATGTAAGAGAATATTAGGCACAAAGAATCGAAATTAAGGATTTATTGTATTTCAATGAACAGATTGTTCAGAACATTTATTTATCAATTGATTTTCTTAGTACTTTATTATTTGTCGAATTATTTGTTTAAAGATATTATTTATTTCAATTGTTAATTCAGCTCTTTTTATTTACGAAATCATGTTATACTATTAGCATCACATATTAGGTGACTATAGAACGTGGAAAAAATATATAAAAAAATCATATATTTATAAATCCCCCATCTTTTTACGTGTTGTTTAATTTTTATTACAAATAAATGATATATGTCATTCATATATATATCATAGCTTTTGCAAGAATTAAAACTAGTTTCACTAAAATTGATTTTTATCATAAATTTTTAACTTAATGGTTATAGAAATTTCTGGTTAAGTGATGACGGTTAGCTATTCAAAAGAAGATTTACAAATATTTTACATAGTAACTGTTTTAGAAGTGATAGATTAGAGAACTTCAAATTCACGATCACTGAATTCTTCGAAATGTAAAATTGATTTTTTCCTGTATATACCTATCCGACAATTTGGAAAACTGAGTGATAATTCTAACTTAATAATACAATTCTATGACTTTTTTTTTAAATTACCATTTTTTTTTTAATTATGATTACTGTGTTATTTTTAAATACTACTGAGTTTATCGTTTATATAATGACAGTTAAATTTCCCTAAATGTATACATATGTATGTTTAGTGTCAAGTTTTAAATAATCTCTAATGTTCAATATTATACAACGGATTCAAATCAAATTCTTCGAAATCTAGACAAGAAATGACAATCATTACGTTTAATAGCATTACATGGAATGTGTTAAGAAATGTGACAAAACAGATATCACCCAAATCTAAAGTGTTTGTTGTTATCATGCTCGAAATCAATCAAATGGAATATTAAGCCAACGATATCATTCTTCCTTGACTAATATTAAATTGAAACATACGCCGTCGCTAATGAAATGTCTACTTCATGTATTGGTATACATATATCATAAGGACATACGGAATTAACGCGTAAATTATGATTGTTAACCTATTATATATGACAGTATACATACATATATCCTTTATGTATACGTACGACATTCTAGTCATTAATAGCCATTAATAATATATTGTATATGCATATTGTGAATATATGTATATATATCATGTATATATTATAAGTATTGTAAAGTTATGGTCAAAGAAGTATCAATTATTTTGCTAATAATTTAATCACTTTAATTACTTTTATATTTTAAAATACATTATATTTTATTATTATGTAGTACAAGTATTTTATATCCATTACATGGAACAAAAGGAAGTAGTAGATTATTATGAGAAATCAAGGTATAAACAATGCATTTCTTGCTAAATAAATTTTATTTGTCATATCATGAAATGATTTTAATAACTAAAAGAATTACAGAAATAGAATAAAGTAAGACCGCTTTTTACTTTTTATAATTTCATGTACGTACTCTATTTTATAAACAAAAACGCGATTTGATGCAAGAAGAAGCTAATGGAAAATTATAAAACGACTTCGAATAATATGACACAATTACGGTAAATTGAAAAAGGGGGAAAAAGAGAGATATTAAAAAATAAAAAAAATGTATAAAAATATATAAATATATTCATGAAAACAATTAAAAAAAAAAAAAAGAAAATCTAAAAATAGAAAAAAAATTATTGATCAGGAAGAATTTGAATTAGTAATGGAGTAGTTCACGATTCTAACCTTTACAACCACAGCTGTTGCGATATGATTACATTATCTTGTATTTCTAAAAATCAATGAATTAAATATAAAAATATCTTCACAAATAATGAGTATTGACAAAAACGGCTTATTTTTTATTTCAGACTTGTTAGAAAAAATTTTATCAAAATCGATGACCCAACGACTTTGACTTTTCCTTGTTGGTATTAGGTGCTTTAAACTCTAGACGATAAGGAAGATGAATTTGAAAATGAATTCATGTAATAAAGTTTCGTTTGACTATATCATTATAATATTGTTATTTCTAAAAACATTATTCATATTGTCATTAATCATACTGTGTACTATACAAATACAAATACAAATATAAATTACAAACATTAATAGTCGTAATTAAAATTAAAAATTGAAAAACTGAAAATTTGATTTCTTTTTAGCCTCGTCTTCACCTCTAGGTACCCAACTTTTTGGGTCAATTTTTATACGTATTTGAAGTACTTATTGAATAGAGTTCTAATAAACCATTCAATGTGTTTTGAATTATGTCTATAATTATGCGTTCGTAGCAGCATGTGCGCTAGTATAGTTGCTGGACGCTTCGCGGCAGTCGAATAAAATGACACCTGACCCAAACCTATGTAAACTATATAGTTTACATACGTCGAAATTTGCAATGTTTTTTGTATAATGATTTTTGCGCGGGAAGATTCCTAAACTCAAAATTGGTATCGTCGTACTCTATTCAATAAGTACTTCAAGAACGTATAAAATTCGACTTAAAAAATTGGGTTTCCAGATTGGTGAAGACCAAAAAATTCCAACCTTTTTTTAAAAGCAAGGACCGTGAATGATGCTTAAATAATTAAAATATATTGATGTACAGATAGATTAACATTCTACTAACGATATGCAGATAGGCGTCTCTTCTTTCGTGGCGTTGCGTTACGAAATATAAGATTTGAACATTTTAGTGAGAAATAATCATACGTAATTTTACAGTTGTTAAGCCATTATAGCATAGACAAATTTTATACGTTTCAATTTATTCCCTATTTTTTTATTTAGTTAGAGATAAATTAATCAGAAAGGAATTCAGTAGAAATTGGTCGATTTTGAACCTTGTTACCAACGAAAATTTCCTTTATGTCCTTATACCTACCTTTTGAGGATTATAAAGTGTATAATTATTTACCCAGCGCGCGATGGGGGAGGTTGTGAAACATTGCTGTCTGTAATACTCATCTAATTAGCGTATTTTGAAATTTCCCTCTTCGGGTGATCAAGTTCTTCATAGGTTGATGTTAAGTATTTTTAGAACCCAAAGACCCATGCTTAATGCATTCAGTCTTATAGTACCATTATACTGCTTGTAGTTCAAGCAACATCATTTAGAAGAAACTTATCACGTTGTGTTCTAAAAACTAAAGTGGGAAAACGAACGAAATGAATGCTATTTTATGATAAATATTAGACTGAAATCCACACTAAGTACTTATACTTGTAAGCGAGTAGACAAACCCGTAACTCAATCCTTCAATTTAATATACTTGATTATCATGATATAGTGCACAATTAAAATCACAATAACAACTTCACAAAGTTATTGGACATCTTTCTATATTTAAAAACTCAAATGTAAAAACAATTTTATTTTTTTGACAAAGATTAAAATATTGCTCCATACAGCGAACATAATGATAAATGGTCTTTATTCCCACACAACGATAATTCTATAATTTTTCAAATATATTTGACATAAACATATGAAGAACTTACCCGCTATAATTTGATATGATTACGATTGTAATAATTATTTTGTATGTTACTATTCGAAGAATAGGGAAATGTTGAAATACGAAACATTACATTAACTGGGTGAATATTTACATTACAACTCTCGCCATTACCATACTTACCATTACATATACATTATATATTTATCTATATGTATGTTGTCTTTTAACTTCACTTCCTATATACTATTCTGCTTGTATCAGATGTTATCATATATTACAGAATTTATTAAATCAAAACGGCGCTAGTTTTCTAACTTTCCCACCGCGCGCCTCCTGGATATATTATGTACAGTACAATATATGTATATATTCGAATAATCCTTTATATTAGAATAACTATCGTATTTTTGTATAAAATATGTTATTCTTTAATATTAGTAATGTAATAGTTTCATTTACATATAATATATTAATAGTGGGGTATTTTCACTTAAATTAGTCATCATTAAAGTACGTGCAATGATTTTAATCTTTTAAAGTTTACTTTCAACTTGTATAAATTCATGAATTCAACTAAGAATTTTTCTTAAAATTCGTATAATTAAAAATTCTGATTCTAGCTAGATATTTACTTCAATCCTCTATTATTTATGTTTGAGATCCTAGGACGAAAGGATCACAGAATGTCCGAGGCTCTGGGCTCGAAAGAACGTAGGAGCAAAGATTATTTTTCACCGGAAAGATTATTTACCAGTAAAATGAAAGATTGGCAAGGATCATTGTGTCAGTACGAAAAAACTGTGAGATTTATTTGAAATGGGCTGTATGTTGAAAATGACAACGTAAGTTCGTGCTCGCCATCCATATGCAGATGCAGATTAGTTCTAAGAAATAGTAACTAGAAGATAATCCTAGTTAGATAATCCTAGATTTAATCGATAGGCTTAAGATGCTTTTCTGTTTTTATCCCCAGTTTTTGTAAGCGCGTGCAATAAAGGTTTTTTTGGCTCACAACGGTGTGATAGATTTATCCATTCAATAAAATAATAACTATTGTGATTCTACCTCTGAGTATAGAAATAACAACACTGTATATAAACTGAACGTGTTTGGTATGAATACCAAACGTTACCACACACGGTGCAACCCGTAAGGGCCTGCACGGGAATTCCGCGGTTCTTACATAACAAGCAATAAACCTTTATGAAGCGTCCTGACTCGATCAATACATACTGGAGGAATAGAAAATTAAACAGAAGGGAAAGCTTTTAAGTTTCTAACCGTTACAGGCAACTGCCAACGAATAGCAACAGCATAAGTGTTCAATGGCTTCATAAAGTAAGAATTTCTTCGGCTTATAAACATAAATGTATAAAGGCATAGAAATATAAGTATAAAAACATAAGCATATGAAAACATACATATGCGTAAGAATATAAATGAATAAAGAGATAAAAATATAACTCCAGAATATAAGATGGGTGTAAGAAGAAATTATGACTTGGTATATAAAGCTCCGTATATAATGAACCGCGAATAATATCTGTGCGGAGTAATTTAAAATACACACATTATCTTTTTACCATTAAGTATCATCTATATTGTTTATTATATCTACATATGTTAACGTGTCTGAATACAAAAAAATGGGGCTTTTGTGGAAAAATACAAAAATTCTATTTTATAGATCTCATTTCGGTTTCTGATCTTTGCTGATACACATATGTCTCGTACAAACAGTGACTCAGAATCAATAGACGTTCATGAACGTTTTTGGATTCGATTCTCTCGAAATTCTTAGGGCACGCAGAACATACAACGGCGGAAGACCGGCTTTGTATGCGAAAAATTAGATTGCAGACAAAGGATAGTGGTTTAACTCACATTGAGGTCATGACACGTTTAGTTCCTACAACAGGGAGTTATACGACTTCCTAGTTCGCACAAAGAAAATTTTAATTATTTAGAGAAGAAAATTTGAAGGAGAAGTCGACATCGGAAAGAACTATTAAATTGTTCGAAAATAAATTGCGATTTCTATTAGACTAATAACAAAACTTGCATCATATATTGGCTAACATTTCTAGCAATTATTGATCTAAAGTTCTGCTCTCTATTTGATCAAATTAGAAGAGAATAATTTAAATTAAAAAAAATACTATTCCTACTTAGAAATTAAACATAGAAATTAACCATTCCGAATTAATCAACAGAAAAAATATTTTTTTTTGACAAGGCTTTGGACTTCGTTTCCGTAATATAGAAGACAGGAAAATTCTTTTTAATTTTAGCTGGCATGTGGAGCTCTTCTTTTTTTACATCAATTCACGTCAATTACGAAGTTATTAACGTCACTATGGGAGAATATGAGAGAAAAACATAATGCACACTTGAATATATCCATTCGAATTTCTATTTTTCGCGAAGCTTCACGTATTTAGGATAATGTAAAATTAGGTAATCCGTCGTTGATAATTATATAATAACAATAATTTTTTATTTCACAATGTAGGAATCTTTTAGAAGAATATTCAAATACGAATGATAACTATGTTATCTCTCATGCGCAATGACTAAGTAGAACGTCAATGTTTCACTTTATGTCAGATCAGATTATGAATACATATTTTGAATTAATATTTATTCAGATAAACCATATATTTCCAGTAATTTTTAATAAACAAAAGACACAATAAATTTCTTCACTTTATATTAAACAATTAAGTATAACTTAATAAATTCTAGACAAATATTATAAGTATTAGAATTTTGTTGATAGATCAATTTTTTCTAAATACGATGAAATTTAATTTGTGATTTTGATGCGACTGTAAACAACGAATTAAAAAAAAATCTTTCAACAAATATCACTTTTAGTAGACTAACCACATACACACACAATAAATCCCTTTTCTCACGAAATACTTTATTACTACATATTCAAGACTATATGAAGATAATGCAGATTTCCTAACCTCAAAAAAGGAAAGAAAGAAAGATCATAAACTAGAAGTAATACGAAAATATTGTCTGTATACAGGATGAAATAAGAAACAGTTACTGTGATATTACATCAAAGCGTAAGCAATCGATGCAAATGAGTGACGTGTCAACTACCTAGACTCATCCCTGAGTCTGCTTCTTAAGCGTTTACTACAATGGACACCTTTGTTCAAAGGGTTGCGAAAATTTATTTACGAATTGGAGGCGAAACTACTATATGCACGACGCGCGTATATCCGTAAGGGTCAGCGAGATCACACGACTGATAAAGCGAATGCAACTGTAGGCTAGATTTGGTGAACACGAGAGAATCACAGATTGCGCGTGCGTGTACTAATACGAGTCTACGTTTAGACTATTGCGAATTGCGAGGCACATGCTAACTATAGTTATATATAAGTGCTGACTGGATTAAAATACCAACTAATGCAGTTCTGGTGCTTCGAAGATATTTAATATCTCTATATTTTTTTCTATTTCATTAATGATTCTTTACAATGTTGTTATTAACAGTTCCACACTCAATGTTCAACATTCGCATTCATTTCCAGCGCTTAATGTTACATGACATTATACTTTAACGAGTTATTAATTAATTAAATGATCAATCTATCTGTTTTCAGTAAAAGGGGATATTTAACTTTTAATGCATTATTGTCTTCTTCATAAAATTACCCGAAATAAAGGTATGTCCATTATTAATAATTAATAAAAAAATAGTTGAAAATCGTAGAAAAAAACAATGTTTTTGTTGATTTTCTGATTGTAATGTCGTTCTATAATTAAACAGAATGTAATATAACGTAATTCAGGATGAAGACGATCTGTTAGATTTAAAAATGTAAGATTTTCATAAAAATAGCTCAAGTAGACAAAGTTTTGTGGAAGCTAAGGATACAATTATTAACTTTTTCGGGTCAAAGCCCAGATATTGCCCGGCATCGCAACTTTAGGGAGTCCAATACCTTCAGAAATTATGATTGGAAAGAGTTAAAAGAAACAATATTTTAATATCTTTAATATTCTAGCATCATGAAGGATAATATTTTGAAGATCTTAAAGAAAATGAAGGAACACATATTTAACTCTAAAATCAAATCAGAAGACAGCTTTAATAACGTTAGTATTGAACATAACAATGTACTGAATTTTAAAACTGCTTCCCCAGAAAAGACAAGAAATGGGTCTTATCGAAGTTTTCTTTTGCAATGTTCAATTTTCCTCATAAGCTAAAAAATTTGATGCTGAAGAAGTTTTGAAATTGAGGCTTTAATCATGTCAATCTTATTTAATTCCTTGTGGTCCTACTTCAGAAAACCTTCAACATTATATCTGCTCTAGGCGTATCGCGTATTTGTTAATAATGTTACGAAGCCGACTCATAACGTTTCCTGCGGCTCACAATGTTAACCATACATCGTATCACGACACGTCGGTTTGCCCACAATAACCAACATTTTGGAGCTCTCGACGTTAGCTATACATCGGTTTGTCCCCCCGCTTAAATCCTTCGGCTACTGATGCGATTAACAACACTGGGTCAGTTGTACGAACAATTTCGTAACCCAGAAATAACCCGACCCTCTTCGGCTCGTAACACATCATACATAACTATAATATATTGTCTTTATTGAAACAAAAACATGATTATATATTATATACTTTTTTATTTTCATTATCTAACTAGTATAATGCAAATAATTAATTCGAATTAATTATGTGTAGTACATTTAAGTACATATCAAAAACCCCTAACTTTACCGTTAATTATTAAATAATAGTTATATAACCTTCGATATTATTATTACTCTTTTTTGACTGAGAATCAAACTGAAATTAAATCTGTTACAATCAATGAAAACAATGAATAAAATATTTTTTACGCAAAGTACTTTACATGACATTTTCTACATATTCTACAACTAGAATTTTAAATGTTATACTATGTTTACATTATAAACCCAAAATGACAATGAACCATTTTCCGTTTAAAGTTTTTTTAAATATCATTAAAAACTTGAAAATAGACAAATGGATTTTTAAATTGTAATTGAAAATTTTTTTAGCTTTTTATTACAATATCCATTCCCAAAGTGACGCATCCAAATACATCCACGTACACATTAACGTGTCGTATAATGGAAACGTCAAATTCAATAATACTTTATTTCAATTTAAATTGATATTCGAAAACTATATTAAACTTAAATGTATATATATATGTGTGTGTGTGTGTGTGTATATATATATATATATATATATATATATATATATATATATACATTTAAGTATTATTAATTTAAATATTATTAAAGTAAAGTTATTAAATAATTATATATATACATTTAAGTTTAATATAGATATAACATTAATAGTTAGTTTAATATAATATATAGTATTAGTTTAATATAACATAGAAAAAGAAAATAATTGTTGCGTAATTTTTCGCAATTAAATGAACTGCAAAATTTGACGTGCAGATTTAAAAGAGAAAAGGTGGGAAAACCTGTGGTACAAATTATGTGTAAACGACCGATGCGTTTCGGTCTGATGAATCTCTGACCAGCTATAAGATATTTCACCATCATGATTGCATTTATTTCCTGAACTGCGTTGAAACAATACATATATACATATATAACAACAACTACATATATAATACAGTTATCTTTAACAATTACAGTGAATAACTTTCTTGAATGAATTAAGGTATTAGATTTGCAAAAAAACGAATAACAATAATGATGCTGCATGGCCTATTAAATATCGAATTTTATATACGAGAAAAAACGAAACAACGACAAGATGTATGATTCACCCATTTAATCATTTAAATCTAGTTTAACCGAATAATTATTTGTAGGAAATCTAAAAAGTAGTATCAAAGAATATATATGACATATCATTCAATATGATAAAGAGCACGAAGAAACATATTTTTTGTAATTTGATTCAGTTTCAATATTCACAATAATGATATTTATGCTAATCCATATAATCTTGTTTTAAATTATCTTATCGTAATATGTTAACGGCCGTTGACGTAACAGTACGTTTTTTCATAACAAAGGTATAGCCAGAACACAATGTAACCAGTATTAGTGAAATTTTACAAATCATATCTGCTAATAGTAAAACGAATAAAATTTTCACAGTAAATTTTATAAATTAACGTCGTCTGATCAACCTATTTCAACTAAAATTATAAACTTATTAAGAAAGAGTCTATAACCTATAATTTCCAACTTTTTGATTCGTTTATATTATTAGTTGATAAATTAATTATTGTACAGGAGAGTTTAGCTGCGCCAATTATCAATGGAGAAAAAGAGAATGTCTTGTATTTATTTGAATTAGTGATAGCAAGAAAACGCATTCTTCAATTCCTTATCCTTGCTTTAATTAAAAAAACATATAAATTTCTACATTAGAATTTCTATAAAATTACTATCTGTGAATGTGTGTTAATTAATATGTCTTTATACTTTAAAATATACCAAAAATTCAAGAAAATGTTTCCAGAACCTTAATACAATTTCCTCACATTATATGTTATATTAATATTGTATTAATATTATATTACAATACCAATTACCATATACATATATGTATACCAATATTTGTTATATTATTTACGATGATATCATAATATCCTCCAATCATCAAATCCAATCATAATATCCTTTTCTATCGCGAAAAGTATTCTTAAAATCGTCCACAAACGCTTTAAATTGATATCAACAAACAAATAAAAATTTCGCTCTTAAACCAACCAGAATATCATACAAATATATTTGCTTTCCCTATAGTAGCCAAACTGAGTAGGTAACCGGATGTATTCTTCTTTGTTGCAAACGAGTGATATCTTCCTCTATCTTCCTCTATCCCATTCCTGTTTTAATATAATATACAATTGAAATCCTCAATAAAACACGAAGAAAAGGATAATTTCCCACTCTTGCTTTAGTATCCTATACGGCTAAAATCTCCATGTTTATCATCATTAAAGCACCACTTTCCTCTCCTTAGATATTACATCTTCATTATCACAAGTGAATATACTTACGATCGAGAAATATACTCCAAACGTTTAGTAACGACAAGAAAGGCAGGAAGGGAGAGAAGAAGAAGAGAGCGAAAAGAAGAGACGCGCAGAAGACGATCCTAACGGTACCCCGGATATTTATAGCAGAAAAAGAATTACTTCAGAAAAATTATGCGCATGTTTACTGACTGTACGGAATCGGCCCGTAAACCGAGGGAAGCGTGCTTCCGCTCCTAGCTTGTGGTCCGCTGATCAAATTCATATGATCGAACAAAGAGGCCCCGCTACTTCTTCCTTGAGACGTCTCGAGCTCAGCCACCTGTGAAATTTGCTCAAAATTTGTCTTAGAACCACTTGTTCGTAGATCGCTTATCGAGTTCTTGTAATTAGACATCAATTGTGGCGATTGTAGATCCTTCATCATAGTTAAATCCTCGTAGGATTTATGTAAATCTTGTTGGTTCGGTGAATGCTCCTTCGTCTGGTGAGATTGTTCCAAATTACATCTCCGAGGATAATTTCCACTTTCAGACACAGCTACCACCCGCCATTCGTCAAGACAGGAAGTTTTTTGAGATTTCTTTTGCTTACAGATTATGTCTCGTCGATTGTCATCAGGGGAACATTCGTCCTGAATGATAGTCGCCTGACCTTCTACAGGGCGATCGTAATTTCGAACGAGAGACGCGTTCATCGTGTTCAACTGTTTCCTCTCAAAAGCTTCTATTTCTTCGTACTTTTCGTTCACTCTGAACAAGTCGAGAGGAGGTGGCACTTTTGTTATTTTCACTCTTCGTAAAGTTAAGCTCGTTGGTTCTCTGCAAGTATTTGGTAGATCGACCTGTGATGCGAAATATCTGCGAGTCCTTTTGTTTTCTTGTCTGCCTTGTTCGTTTGGGATGTTCATTAATAATTCAGATTTTGTTCCTGATTTCGAATCGCATTGAAGGGATAAACTTGTTGCTAAATTATTCGTAAAATTATTATCCGAAGAATTCGACATTTTTTCGTAGAAAGATAAATTTGGTAGGGATATACAAAGATTTTGTAAAGAATCCCATCTATTTGCCGCTCGTGAAGTGAATTTATCTTTCATCCAAGTTTTGTCTTTGTTAAATGGCGTTCCATTTGATCTGCTGGTCTCAGAAATGGACAAGTCCGATCCTACGATATTTTCTACTAATTTGTAATTGTCCTGCAATCGATACGAATATTTGGAATCTTCAGGTTCTATATTTATTTCTTGTTCCTTTAGATTTGAAATATACACATCTTTATTTTGATTTTTGCTCAAGGACTCGTATTTCTCACATTTATTAGTTTTGTTTGTTTCTTGCCGCTGTTGAAGTATATCTTTTGTCGTACACTTCATATTGGTTTGAGAATTCGAAAGTTGATCAAGTTTTTCATTACTACCACTAATTTTACATTCTCCATTTTGATATTTACTCTCGTTTTTATATTCCAAGTTATGTCGATAACACGTCCATGCATTTGATTCGTATTGACTAACTGTATCACGTTGTTTAACATCATCTAAGTCATACTTGGAATTATCCATAGAATTGAATTTTTGGCTAGGTACTAAATTGTTATTTAGAGTAGAATTTTTTATAGAAACTGCATTATGTAAGCCCGTAAATTCGTTCACTTGACATACCTCATTTCCTGATTCAATGTTCACTAACAATTTTCCATTTGTCGTGGTCGACATAATGCGTCCGTCTTCCATGTGATCCACGTTTACCGAACTCTTCGAATAACTGGGCTTGTGAGAGAACTCGCTATTGCAAATGTCTTCTTCGGCCCCAAGAGTAGTGACGTTCGATTGACACCTAGATTTCCTGTCGTTGCTACTTAAGGATGACTGATTGCTCTGACTGGTGATAGTTTCTGTACTTCCGAATCCGTTATATTTCAATGTCGAGCTGGGATTTTTGTTCTCAAGTTCCTTGGGAAAGTCATCAATATAATTAGTCGCATCGTTGTCTGGTGTGCTGGAGAAGAACTTTCTTCTCAAGTATCTGTTGCGCTCGAAGATCTCGTGCAGTCTTTCTCTGGTTCCACTATAAGCAGGCTCGTTGTCGTAGATCCTATTGTAAATCTGTGCGAAGCTGCCCTCGTTGAAAGAGTTTTGGGATCGATCTGATCGAAGCAACGAACTATGACATGTCTGATATTCATCGGATTCTTGAGTATTTACATTTTGACTTAAAGTTTTATTACAACGAAGAGGAGTATAATCTTTCTGCGTGTCATGCTGAAGATTCCCTTGATTGTAATCATAGAAAAAATAAGTTCTTTCGAATTCTGTCTTCGGTCTCCAGTTCCATCGATATGTCTCTCCAGTATTATATTTTGAAAATTCATCGTTTCCTTGAAAATCTTCGTTCAATCCGTTACTAGGTTCTATCCAAACAGATGTTGCTTTTTGCATCTGAGGCATCGAATATCGATGATAATTATATCTCAATGGTTGCCGTCTAGGATGACGATGGTTATTCAAGCGACATAGTTGTTCCAGACCATTTATTTCATTGGTGAGAATGGTCCATTGAGGACTCTTCTCTAGGTCGTCGACGCGTGGTAAGTTTGCATTTGACATTTTCACTTTTTTTCGAGAAGTCTTTCAGTGTTCGAACATAACACTGTTCGTTAAGGATATTTGCACATTGTCACCTTACATTTGCGAATAAAAATGCTACAAAAAGTATACACTGTCTAATTGTAGAGGATTTTTTCGAGGGTATGACAAGATTATACGCTTACGAATTTCTATGAAATTGGTAGAAACTTGATTCTTCAGGCATTTTGTACTACTTTTATTATATTAGATTGTCCCAAAAATTTCTTTCGTTTTTCTAAAATTTTTCGTTGTTCTATTACTACAAGATGGGCCATACATAATTCCACAAAATAATATAAAGCAAAAAATCTGTTATTTCCTTATAAAACGAAAGAAACATTCGAGACAACTTAATACTTATTGTAATTTAATTGTATTTATATCATTTGAATTTTACTTTTACTACATGTATTCGTATTAAGTTGGTACATATGGAATGCCATTTTCCAAATAAAACGTCAAATACAAGTAGTTTCTTCAAAACACTATATAGTTAATCAAAGTAATTTCCATACTAATTAGATGCATTTTTCCAACAATTATAATTTGTTAATTACAAGTATAATAAGAATTACGAATTCTAAAGTTACAAAATTCTTGAATATAAATATCAAAACAACTTATGGCTTAAAGAATTGTTTGGTTAGTATGAAGGATGGACTAAGGACACCTTAGTCAAAATTAAATTTATGTTACCAACAATTTGCATAACATACTTTCTAAATCAAAACTCATATAGGATAAAAGGTGCTTTTCAAAGAAGATATTATTGACTTCGAAAAAACGCTAAAGGGTATGAAATAATTTCTGTTTTATTTGTATTTTAGTTAGACACATATGCAACAACGGTTAATATAAATAAATATATCGTAACTTTCTCAAAAGCGGCGCAAAGTGCCGTAAAATGCTTCTAGTATAGTAACAATTTTCAACTTATTTATATTTACATTATTCAAATTTTCGAGAAGGTTGCAATATTCTTAGTATGCTCTTTAGTAAGTAAATAAGTGACCTAGCCGTTATTGTATATGTGTCTAACTAAAATACAAATAAAATAGAAATTATTTCATACTCTTTAGCGTTTTCTGAAGTCGATATTTATTTTGACGGAAAGTCTTTTATTTTGCATTTTTCAGTATCAAATGATCAATATTACAGAACCAACGTAAAATATTTTTCATTGTCATTGATAATGCGATAATTTATTTCTCTCTATTTATTATTTATTTCAATTTTAATTATGACTAATGAATGAAATATTGCGAAACCCCGCATGCGAATAAGGAATCAATCAACTGTACTCCGCCACAGATATTGTATCTGAAATAATGATAAAAAAGCATATTTATACAACTTAACAGTGTGTCACATATCATTTCGCAGTAAAAGTAGACTTATCTCAAAAACGAAACCGTAGAATAATATTTCCTCTTAGGGAAACATAAATTGAAGCCTATATTGGGAAACGGAATTTCAAACCCTTCGCTGAGATCATCTTTGTAATCATCTCGATATCAGTCTAACAATTGCAGAGCAATCATTAAACACGCGTAAATGAAATTGATAAACAAAAAATTCCCTGCAATAACGAACTATTGTCATTGTTAACTATAACAAGGAAAAATTGGAGAAATTTTGCAAACGGGACCGATCGATGGACTACTTATAAAAGTTGCAAAAAGTTTTATTCCGATAGCTTGATCCAATCCTGAGTAATCGATGAACATACATAAAAATTGAATTTTTGCACAAAATTATTAGTAAAATTATTCGTATTAATAATTGCATTCCTTTTGATTCAATGAAATACATATACGTATGATATTTATTTTATGAAAATGATTTCTGTATTCGAAAAGCATAATGAGAGCGTTATTGCCTCCCTGCTTTTCTTTGTTACTTCAGTTTTGTTCTAACGTAATTCGGTATACCATCATACGAGAATTCAGGTAGTTCAGTGATATTTTTGTATTTAATTTATTTATTGTTTATAATATATTAATATATCTATTATACAGAAAGATTGTAATGAAGTACTTCAACTCCCACTACGATGGTTTTGAACCCAGAGACGTCGCGTTGAAGAAACGGGACTTGTGACCATGGGAAAGAGGGAATGTTTGTCATCAGGAATGGACGGAGAAAACCAAAATGAAATTTGGGTGACGAAACTATCAAACAATAATTATCGATCATAGAAAATCGAGATGAAGTGGTACCGGAAAGACAAAGCACTATTAGACCTGGTTTGACTAATATCTAATTGAATCCGAGTGTCACAGAAGTGCATGAAGTGCACAAAGTAGTTGATATCGCAAGTGAAAATAAGACGACCACTGGAATTGACTTAAATGTGAAGACAAATCAACAGGTCCATATAGAAGAATATTTAAGTGCACATGCGACTAAAGAACGAGTTTTATCATCTAAAAATGAAGAATGATAAAAACATGCCTGCTTATTTGGCCAGAATTAAAATAGCCGCGATGAATAATATTTAATAAAATATAAGCGATGAAGACGTAGCATATAGATACTTTATTAACCGATTTTCCATATAGCTACGAAAACCTAAATATGCAATAAACACATTTACAAGACGGTAGATTCACTCCAGTTGAAGTAAAAAGAGTGTTATTGATTGAATGTAATACGAGGATGTCAAGGGGAAACTGAAGAAAATTGAAGGTGAAATACCCAAAAAAGCTTGGTACATTAGTAAAAGAGCGGTTACGAAGAAACATAACTGTGCAGTGACAAGATGAAATCGACGATGTGCTTTATCTGTAAGGATAGCGTGCATATGACAAGAGACAGAGAGGGACAGAAAAACATACGAATTCAAGCTAGAAAGGGATTATGATAAATTTCTAGTATCGCTAAATATCGTAGACATAGGGGACAAAAAGCTTTTAAATAGTGGATACATGCACCATGTGCAAAAGAAGAGAGTAGTTCATAGACTTTCAGGAATTAAACTCAGAAATGAACTCGATAGCAGACCGAGCAGAACAAAATGGTACAATTTCAAAACAAAGTGCATGGAAAGCGTAATGTTGAAAACCCCTGTCGATATTAAGCTCACAAATCTCACAAATTGAAGGAAAGGCAGGCGAACCAGGTATGTGAATTAATACATTCCGGCATTTATGGTCATTTACCAGTCAACTCGTTAGATGAAAGCAGATATTTAATAAAATATAAATATAATACACTTACTGATGTTTTTTCTCGAAAAACTATTGTTAAATGCATGAAGACCAAAGATGAAGCACAAACGCATATCGGAGATTATATGTCCAAAGCGAAATGAGAATAGAACAAAAAGGTAAAAAGATTCAGGACAGACAATGCATTCTGCAACGAGGATATAGAAACTTATTTTAGAGAGCTAGACACAAACCCCGAGAGGTCTGATGTGGAAACATCACAAATGCCGTCGCAAAGAGAATTAATAGAATACTGACATGACAAGATCAATGCTCACGTCAGCTTGTTTATCTCAAAAGTTCTGGGCCGAAGCAGTGACAACAGCAACGTACATTATTAACCGGTCATACGTCAAGTATTTACGAGTACATAGCTACCCAGCATATGCTAGGTTGTGTAGTATACCGCCAATTACAATGCAAAATATGACTACAGTCAAATATGTAAAGTTCGTCGAAGAAAAGATAGGATACGAGTGAATACATAAAAGAAATACTTAAAGTTGGAGATTTAATCAAGGCACGATCAAACGATGAATGTATAAATCAACTACCGAAAACCTTAATATAATTGCGATGCCAAAGAAAAAATTGAATACCACAGGAAAACTATCACAGAAGGAAATAAACGTCACAAAAAACAAAGAAAATACAGAAATAGTGGAGGCAGTATACTTAAAGAAGCCAGGAAAGTAAGGCAGGCCAAGAAAAATGATCAAGAACTCGTATGTACGAAAGGGGCATCCGAAAGGGTCTGACAGCAGGATACCGACATTGAAAGTAAGAAAATGGAGAGCAACATTAAAACAAATTTTGTGTAGTTAATAGAGCAGCAAAGTTTAGCAGAAGCAGTGAGCTCGTCATAGGCAGAGAAATGGAAATACGTCATACAGGAGGAACTCGGCACTTTGGAAAGTAGAAAGACATAGTAAATAACGGAGTTACCAAAGAACAGGACAGCTATCGATTGAAGTGGATATGAAAAGCCAAACGGACTCCGAAACAAAAATTATAAGATATGAAATTAAACTATTTATCTAAAGATTCTCACGGATGAAAGGAATTGATTACTCAAAAACGTACTTCTCAATAGCAAATTTTTCTATAATAAAGATATCGTTAGCGTCAATGGCGGAATTTAACTGATGTGCTAGGCACGTGGACATAAAATATGCATATTTGTATGGGAAACTAAAAGGAGGTATTTATATGCCAGTACCGCTGCTTTATGACGCCGAGACAAGAAAGAAAGTAAAAATATTAAGGTTAAATACAGAAAAATGGAGGATTGTAGATTCTTCCTGTATTGCACAGTGTGACGGAGTTATTGTCTCGCTCTTCTTCCTTCCGTTACGTTCTAACGTATTTCGGTATATTGAGCGAATGCACGTAAGAATGCGATATTTTTGTATTTAATTCATTTATTACGTAAATTATTGCGCAAAAAGACTCTGATTAATTATTTGAGCGCTGATATATTTTATAATTTATAATTTCAATTCATTAAAATCTACTTCACTAATACATACTGTATGTATATTTTCATCATTAAACGGACGATCAATGAGTTTATTTTCTGGTAGTACTAAAGAAGTAGTTACTGTGTCAGATTTTCTTTTGATTTATAAGGTTTGATAACATCCGGAAAAATTATGAGGTTATTTACCTACTTGTTAATGAAAACAAATTAAAAAATAATAACGAGCTGAAGTTAAATGGGAACTAAATAAGTATCTATTTAATTAATATTTAATTGCATAATTTTCGCATTACGCAAAAATTTAGTATTTTTTAAAATGTCCCAAGTGCTTCATTTTATAACATTTCTTTTATTTTTTTAATTCTAAAACTGATTCTGTATATGTCGTTTTATTATAAAATTTATTATTGATAAGTTAATTGAAAATGAATTATTAATACAGAAATTGGATAATGAATTTGTATGTTTCTACATATATGGTTACAAAAAGTATTGAATTCTTATTCCTCCAATGAATTTTTCTAATCATACAAAAGTTCTACTAAATGATACGAAATTTAATATATTTGAACTCGATCAATTAGTATGTAAGTATAATACAGTTGTGTCGAAATACTTTTCATAGTCACCGTATATTATTAAATAAAGATGCAATCGATAGCATCGGACTGTACACAATATTAAATACTTTGGAAATTAATTGTATCAGAGGTACAGTTAATTGAATCGTAATCAGGAGAACTTATATAAAGTACTAAAAATATTTGTAAATAGATTCAAAGATTGTACTGTTTGGAATACAATATGGTGTCAGCAACGTTTAATGTTCCTAACAAGGCCCAAACATCTATGCTATTTTTAAAATATTACTTCTAATAACTTCTACGATTTTGTTATTAATTGTTTGAAGCGAAAGGAACTCCACTTTTTTCATATAGAAAAGACTTCCTTATTTGCTTGATGTACGCCCATACCATAATCTGCTATACTTTCCTTACAATTTCTAATACGTGTACTTTTAAATGAAGTCAAAGAAAATTTTTCTATCTTTAAAATTTCTATTATTTATATAAAATTTTTAATAGGGGCGGCCTCACCAATTACAATAACCTTGAAATATATTGACAAGATTAATATTCTGAACAACTTTTTCCTATAAACCGCTCGACTTTAGTTTACAAGTTATAAAGCAATTTATGTTTAATAATAATATTAAATCTGTATTATATAACAATGTATTTTATAAATTTTTCTTCCGTGAACAATTTTTCAATGACACTAGTCGTATTTGTCACATTTTTAAACAATTGATGATCGAAATAAAGTGCAACATTTCATACAATATATTCATTGAGAATTATTTCACGCTAGCATAGCTAACGGTGCAGTGACCGGACACTACTCTAGTCCAACCTACAACCCATTATTATTTCTTTTTCATTTATACAATTTAAAAAATAGCTATCTCTGTTATCAGTGGGTTAAGTTTAATTTGAGCTACATAAAAATGCACTAGCCTACTCCATAATGAAGCGTAATCATAACCTAAAAATAAATCTAATTGAAGTTTTTTGCGAATATCTTGAATATCTGAAAACTATGAGCGAGTAACAGAAACATGTATAGAAAACAGTTGTTCAGAGTGTTGGTCTTGATAACATATTCCAAGGTTATTAAAATCGATGAGGTCATCCATATTCTCAATAATTATCGAATTATTACGTGAAAATTTCTTGACCTGCCAATCATTCCTTGAAAATTATTACCTGAAAATAATACCTATTCGAAAATTTCTTATTTTTTGTATTTTTACAATTAATACTTGTATATCCTTGATCTATTTTGTATTGTTTATAATATGAAAAATATTAATACCTTATCATTAATGATAAATAAAATACTTATTCTTAATAGATTTAATGGAACATCTATAGATATAAAAAAGTAAGTAGATATTTTGTCAATTTTTATTTAATCGGTTAGAAATTTGAGGTAACAATTTTTCTTGGAATGAGGACTTTAACTAACGTCACGGTTGTCGCGCACTATATGAGGTTCTTCGATATAGTAAAAAACTTCCGGAAGTTTGTAATACACCGCTTTCATGTTTTGATACGGCCAAGTGTTTCTATCTATTGATTGCAAAAGAGAAGATAAATCAAAAACATAATTAGAAAACAATTATATGTTTTCTTAGCGAAGCGAATGAGAAACAAGAGGCACCTAAGAGAGACAAAACACCTATTGCATGCATAGATGCTCTTCTTCCATGAAAAAATTATGAAACTGCTCAAATTTGGAGAAAACGAATTCTACACACAATAGATTAAAAATTGTTTAAATAATTAACAAATTAACAAGTAACTGATAATTTCTGTTGCGTTTATTTCTCTAGTTTCTTTAGCAGCGACGTTGGACATTGATTTTGATAAACAAAATTTTACTGAGAAGTTACAACAAAAGTTATCGATTTATTGATTAGTTAGAAAGATTGTACGAGTTGAATATATTACAGGAAGAAAGAAATGTATAGAATAATTTTATTACGACATATGTACATATTATAAATATTAGAAAAATATCTGAGAATGTTTAATGATTTATAAGTATCACGTTCTGCTGCAACTCACAATAGTCTGTGTCATAATTAAGATTTTAACATTTGTATAAAGATGAAATTCTGAAGATGTAAAATTTTCTACAAAATTTGCACTCTTTGTATTAAAATTTATATCATATAGCTTTTAATTAACAATAGCGTATTATTTACAAGAGTTAAATTGCAGAAATAATATTTAGAGAAACTTTTCAGCCAGCTCGTTTCGATCAAGTGCAGGATTAATTGTATGATGATCAACGACGAAGAATGGAAAGTATATTTTGATTGAGAAACCGGTAGCCTCTCAAAAACTTCGTGGTCATTGGCATCGCGATCGACAGGGTTTTAATTAGTATCCTTAATTACATAACGAAAACACGCTTCACGGCATTGATAAAATAAATACAACTGATCAGACCTTCACCACTTTAATTGGCTGCCTAGATTAAGAAATAGCTGGTTTTAAAAGGGAAACGACTTTCTGCGAATCAACTGGCGTAATAATTTCTAGAAACTTTTATTAGGAAGATATATAAGCATACCAAGTACGTTCTCCAACACATTTTTCTAAATAAATGATCGAATATAGGAACTTACATCAGATTATAAATCGTAATGGAAGAAAATTTTTCGAAATAATTTATAACATGAGTTGACAGTTAATTTATCGATTTATAACTTTATTAAATAACGAATTCTATTAGAAGAAGTTTTATTCCAGAATATTAATCATATATATATATAACTTAGTAACATATCCTACAACCACATGTAAATTAAGAATTACATAATTGTGCAACTTAAAGCATCCACCAGTTGCTATACAACTTCTGAAAATTGTAGAAATCAAGTTTCACGGAAACGCCTTTTTAGTTGCTAAATAGTTTTTTGTAAGGACTAATAAATATTTAGGGATGAAATATTGCACACTTTTAAACTCAGAATGATAAAAACTATATTTTCACAAAGTTTTAACTCTGTATACTAAATTTTACATAAATAATTGACAATTGAAGATAGTGCTATTTTGAATGACATCTACCTATTTATTTTGGTGACATCTCATTTGATAAATATTTTTAACACCTATAATTTTTATTGGGAACGTCTTGCGATCCGATTATTAGGTTCGTTATTATACACAAACAAACCTGTCTCTAACATCTTTGGAGATTGTGTACAAAGTTCGTGTAAGAAATTTCGGGTGGCAAATATACAGGATTTGTTTCTGAACATGATTTTTATAAGTTGAAACGAGAAAATTTCACAAGAAAAGGCAAACTTGACTGAACCTATTCGGTAAGGAACAGGGTTAATCGTAACAATACGGTGTTTCGTAACACTTTTTCTCTACTTATTTAAGAATTATTGTTTCGGAAAAGGATGCGAAGTGTACGGAAAAAAGAAGAATCTGAAACGACATTACCTTTATTCTAACGAGAAAATATTTGTAAGCTAGCAATAGGGTCGTATATATTTAAATTCAGTGCTCAGCTCAACGTGGCACGGTTACCTTGTTAGACTCGCAACATGATCTTTCTTTGGGAAAGGTGTTACTTATGTTCTCATAATCGGCATTCTATTCAAATAAGCAATACCATCCCCAATGCACATTCTGGAGCTGTTTGTTCCCAATTCAGAGAAACAATTTTTATCGAGAAACGATTTTACTATGAAGTAGCACGTTGGATGAAACCACTGCCCTAATGAACCGTTTCATTTTGTCATTTTTACCAGAATTTATGTAACGCCACTGTTGATATGAATTTTAATAGCAATTAGCGATTCAAAAAATTTTATTGCATTTATTGCTGCTGCAAGTACTCGAAATTTAATTGTCTCTATAATTATTCTAGAATATTATTTTCTCAAATTATATGTTATTTGTAATGCGAGGAATTTTAGATTATCAGCAAAAAAGAAATAACATTGACCAAAGTTTTGGAAGAAATGTTTTTTCAATTCTTTTGATAAAAATAATAAAATGTAAAATGTAAAATGTAAAATGTTATTTTCTACTTTAGAACAAAAATTTAAGTGCGCGAAAATTGTTTTCTAAGTTCTAGATTTTATGAGTAATATAGATTAGAAAAGAATGCTTTTACTGTGAATTATGTTATTAACAATTTCGTTATCCAAAAAGCATTTTAGAAATTAATATTAATTGAGGAATATTATTTGAATTTTACATGATGTATTAACCTGCTATATTTTTACGTTTCCATAAACGAAAAGAAATTTATTAATATTATGAAATTTTTAAATCTAGATTTATGAAATTTATGTCAATGTCAAAATTACAGCAGTTTAATTTTAGTAAGTTATTTAATACGAAAAACTTTATATAATTTATAAAACATAAAATATACAACACAGAATATATAATCATATATAAAGAATATATAAAAAATAAAACACAATTTATAAAATTTAGGCTGCGTTCAGTTTCAGTTTCGATACTATTATGTCACAATAAAGCACATCTTCGAAACGTTCGAAAGTATTCTATGCATATTGACAACGAAGGTATGAACATCCTTTTAATATATTCGAACAAAAAGAGATATTCTACCTTAAAATCTTTCTCACAGTAATATTTTCGAAGGTCAAATATATTTAAAAAATTCATACATGTAATTATATATACAGAATTAGGTCGAATGGGTGATACAATTGGGTAAGGAGTACTTCTACGTACAATAAAAAGAACAGGTTGAAAATGTGGAATAAATTTTTTCTTATAACACTCCGTTTCCGAGAAGATCGAGTTTGAAAATTTGTCAAATATGCTAAAGCTTGGCTAAGTACCAAGTAGGTATGAGTAAACAATCGGAAGGAAGTTGTTCTACATGCGAAAATAAGTCAAAAATTAAAGATACAGTTTTCCCGTTTAAGCTTCATTTTTAAGAAAATAAAGTTTGTGTGTGTTTAATTAAGAACTAGTATGGTACATGCGCATGACACATTTTTAAATTTGATTATTTTTCTCAAAAACAAAGCATTTTATGAAAAAGTTTAATTCTATTTTTTTGACTTATTTTCACGTATAGTTTAATCTCCTCTCGATTATTTACTCCTGTTCACTGCGAAATTAGTCATGTTTAAAAATACTTGTCAACTATACAAATTCGATTTTCTTAGAAAAGGGGCGTCATGTGAAAGAATTTTAGTCTATATTTACGACTTATTTTTTCACACAGAATCAGCCTCAACCCGGTTGTACCACCGGCTACGAATCATCTTGTACATAATTAATCAAAATTATACTCAGATATTTAATATTGATTTGTTTGAATATTTAACAATTATATATTGTAATAATATAAAATTAAAATCAATCTGGTTACAGTCAAGTGTCTTTTACATTATTTAGCATCTTTTAAATTTGCCAAACCATTTCAAATTTCTATAAATTTAAATATTTAAAATAATCGTAAATAAATATTTTTCAAGTTATAATAATTTATAAAGCTTCGCTTTATTAGTTATAAGAGTTCTAAGAATTCGTTATTAACTTTTTGACAGAATGAATAAAAATTTTCCTTCATAAAAATTATTGTTTCCTCCATTATTTGTTAAATTATTTTAGAAAATTGCTGGTAGAGGAGCGAAAAAAATTCGCCGAATCCATCATGATTTCATATGATGTACAATCCATCGTAATTTCGTCACGTGGCTCCCATTAAATTTACCCATATAAACTTGTCATACGAAGCCTCGAAAAGTAACTATACCACACGTTTATAATTAACATTCAAGACAGGAGCTAGTTAAACTTGCAAGACATTATTCACTCATGACCTTGCACACGTTCTTCCAAAACTTTAACTATCCTTCAACTCTTCATATTTAAAGGAACTTTATACCTATTTATAATCCGATATCTTTGAATTATCTTATCGATTACAATAAGATTTTGAGAGCTTTGTTCAACTCATTACACTTTACACTTTCCACGTGACATCACTTAATACAACTTTAAAACCATCTTCTGATTTACTCCACCTTTATGTTTATGAAAAAATTGAAATTCATGTTATATCACACTACTCGGATTTAAAATTGGTATTTAATGAACAATTTAATATTTTAAGAATCATACGGTATTATAAAAATTAGTAAATAGTATAGTATGAAACTACAGTATGAAAATCAAAATAAAAATAATACATTTATTCGTCAAATTTTAAAAAGGTCTAAAAATATAATTTTAATAATTTTCGTAACGTTTGTTAAATTTAAAGATTATCAGATTTAGTTATCAAAGAGTTCTTCATTTTTAAAAATATAATTTTAGTCTTCTAAAGTAATGTTAATCAATTTAAAAATTTACAAAGTTTAGTTATCGAGTTTATTAGTTTATCATATTTAAAAATTGATCAAAGATATAAGAAAATTTAGTCTATTTCGAATTTGAGACATTTTTTAAAAACACATAGGAGCACTATTAAACTTTATAACGTAGTCAGATTATTCAAGTGAAACAGAAGGAAAGAACGCGTTGATGGAAGACACGGAAGTAATACCACACTGGATAATGGGCGGGCAATAAACGTATCGTGTGTTCACGTCGAAACCTGGCGAGCACTCGCGGCACGTTTCACGCGAACAAAGCGACGCTTCTTCCAGACTACCTACACGGAGACTTGTATTGCGAAACAAGCGCGCCGATGATCGTCTACTGCAAACGTGAATTCGCCGCGGCTTTTCGCGCTCCCTCCTCCAACTACGTTCACGTTCGCTTTCCGTGTCATCCGTATTTTTGCCACGAAACACTCGAATTCTTCGTGAAGGTCAGTCGTGCGTGCATAACCATCGCAATATTCTTCACGTGTGTGTGCACTCTTTATGTGGAAATTTATTGAAATATTGTATAATTATTAAGCAATCGATTTTTATGTAATTTCGTATTTTTATTAACATAATTAAGGAAATGAAACCTGTATAAAGATTTACGTGTATCTTGAAATTTTCGATAAATGTATAACATGCGAGTTAGTTAGTTTGTACGTAGAATATTTTATAAATTACGGATTTAATCATTTAATTTAATCTACCACCAGTATACACCAGTATAAGTGTAATATACTGGATTGTATGATTTTTGTTTCAAGATCCAATTTATAGAAATTTTTTCTTGGACGAAGGAAAATAAAATGTGGTAACATTTTTATGAAATGAATCGTAAATCGTGTATTTATCGTGTATTTATGTAAATTTAAATAAATTTAAATTTAAGAAAACAAGGACAATTTAAATAAGCAAAACGTACAAGATGCGCATGACATACAAGATATATAAAATATATATTTAAAACATGATACTTGTTATAATATTTAGTGGATGAAACAAGTATCTACTTAATATATAAAGATATGATATATTTGCAATCGATTTATACTTAACAACTATATGTACTTGATACTGACCAAAGGAAAAAAGAATTTTTTTTCGCCTTATTCTATCAGTTGTTCAATGTGATGTTAAAAGGATGAGTAATTAGTGGAATAACAGTATAAAAATGAAACGTGGTATTTATTTTAATTATGAAAAGAGAGCTTGAAAATAATTGCTACATTACAAAGCCACAAATTTTTTTAAACGTGAAACTTTGTATTGGTTTGTTTTACAATTCTATGATGTTTATTAGCAATGAAACATAAAACAATTCTTAGGACAGAACTTCTAAAAACTTTAAAAACATATTCTGAAACCTGCGTCTTGTATATTTCTGTAAATTTCTTAAGATTTGGAAATTTACAATTTTACACATCTTGAAATTATCGAGTTTTTAACATTTGATATTTTATATTGAAATGACTACATGAAATATTTACAAGATAACATATGAAACAATTACAAGATATGTAAATGTTAAATTCTATAAACAATAAATTTTTAATATATTTCCTTTTTTAAAATCTTTGAATCTTTTGTAAGGCGTTAGGAAAATTGACGATTTCCAAAACATTCAAGTTTCCCAATTGTATTTTGGTTCTCAAGTAATGTTAAAGCGTTTGAAAACATTATTTTCAGTATGCTTAAAAAATTGATAAAGATTGGAAACTAGCATTATAGCTTATGGTTCGCATAATATTGCAACTAGTTGCTTGTTTAGTTTTCGCGAAGCAAGAAAATACCCATTCAATGTTCAAGTTATTTACTTATTTACAATACTTACTTACAAATTACACGTATCTATAATAAGTATTAACTTATTATAAATAATCAGCCATGTCACTGCGCCACGCCAGAAAAATTACTGAAAATTCTCAATGTAAGAATTGATCGTAATTTCAATAAACAAAATAAAATAAATGTTCAAGTTCTTCCAGCGACCCTTTGCAATTTTAATATTGTTATATCTCTTGAGCTTAGCAACATTTTATTTGAAATGAAGGTAAAAAATAGCGATTCGGGATAATGAATCTGTTCAATTATTTTATTAGTTTTATTTTAAAACTAATTTATATACAGGATGTATCACAAAACGTGATCAGCTCAGGTTATTTTGTTGTTAGTAGGTCAATTGAAAATTTTATCGAAGAGGGGCGAATTTGGCAAGTATCAGAACAAACATTCTATTTCCGCAGAACTGAAGAAACATTTGAAAAATAACAATCTAAATTTGCTAAAATATAATTAGTTTGCCATCTACACAAATGTATCGAACCTGGTAGATACTATTTTGAACATTCTCTCAATGAAGCTAAAGGATACTCTTTTCATGTTCTTTTGGTTCAGATGACAAAAACATATTTGCCATAATATTTGCCGTGTAAAAAAATTAATAAGTAGACTTATCTATGGAAAACTTGAAAACTCCGTAAAGAAGGAATAGAAAAAAAAGTTACTATATTTATCTTAAAACATTCTTTGAATTATGTTCTATCACCTACCAGATAAAAATATTTTCGGGTGGCTCAGTTTCGTGATTCACCCTGTATATGATATGTATATATAGAAAGAGAGAAAAATTCAAGGAAAAATTATATACGTACTGAAACGAGTCCATAATCATTTCATAATAACTTTTAGCTAAATTAAATAATATATTATCCAGATAATCAAATTTATTGAAATAATATTCAGTGTTGATATTTCCAACGATGTACACACGCACGCCTGATTTCCATAGTCGAGTATTTATCAATATGTTAGATTTGTGGTATGAAAGATCACGTGTGCCTATTTGCTCGTTACTATAGACGATAATTGAAATTTTCAATTTGTGAACAGACTACATGCATTCTTATACTGAGTGTTTCATTTATTTTGAACATATAAATATCTTTAAACAAGCCAATTATGTAAAATGAAAATTAAAGTACCTCGTAAATTGAATACTTTTCTACAAAAAATAGAAGCGCATATACTTATAATGCATAAAGGGATATCAACGTATACTTTTAAAAAATTCTTAATTTTTCCTACTTAAAAGTCTCGGAAGAAATAATCTCAAGGAAAAAGAATTATGGATCACAACGTACGTCATTCTAAAATAATTTTATTGTGACATAATTTTCTCTATCGATAAAAATAACTAAGCTTTGGAAATACAAAAAAAAAAAAAAAAGAAAGAAATGAAGGATTTTGTATAATGAAACGCACATAATATATCTATTAGGTGAAGTAAAAAGTTCTGAGCGCTTTTCATCGTCGAAATAAAGCGAAAAAGCGCTCAGAACTTTTTACTTCACCTAATATAATCAATTTCTATAAATATTCAAATACTTTCGTGAGTCTTTATATTATCATTTTACATATATTTAAGTTATAACTAGAAGTATGAACCAGCATATCACATATGTACGTAAAGAACGGAAATCCATAAAAAACACACGATTCCACTCCACATTTCTTACAACGTTTTAATATTATCTATCACGAAACATTTCTTGCGATAAACAAATATTTCTTGTTTTTAAATGTATTATCAGTTAGTATACTTGAGTTATAATTAGAAATGCGAACACTGGTTTACTGGAAAACAGCCAATATGCAACAAATAACCTCGTAGATGCCGATACACCAATCAGATTATATACAAAAATGTTACCTAGACTAGGACCCTGCCGGCGTACATGGTCAGAGATTAGATAAGTCCCTACACATAATCGATATCACCGTGATACGGTCCGCTTCGCTTTTACAGCGTACGCGACAGCAAGATTTGATTGAATCAGCCATGATTCCAATAAAGAACAAACTTAAATAAACGCAGTTCTCACTGTCAAGGTCTACGTTTCACATATGTGAGACGTATGAATGTGACCTGCATATGATGAATTCAACGTGAAATTTTTGGCGAAGAAACAAGCGTGTGATATTGAAAAATTGTAGTTTAATATCTTCATCTCGATAAAGAGCAAATACTGTTACAAATAGTTAATATACTGAAATTGCTGTTTACATTAAATAGTTCAATATTGCTCCATCAAATACTGTATCAATCGAATCCACGAATAAAATATATAAAACCAATAATTTTCCGATATAATTGTAAAAACAATTTTGGTAATTACACCGATCAGAGAGTCGATTCCAGAGATTTTCAAATATTTTGTCAAGATCAATGTTCTGAACAACTTTTTTCGATATGTATATGTTCGCTACTCGGCTTTGGTTTTTGAGGTTTTCATAAAAATATTTTCGACACTTTTATAAATTAATTAATAAGTTTATGTACGGACATGACTATATTATACATGCGTTTGTTATATGCAATGCGTTTATGCGTATTATGTTTAAGTTTATAAAGGTGTGCAAGAAAGGAACACAACTTAGGTCATGATTCAAAGATATCTCAGTAAAAGACAAACTTTCTTTGATACTTTCAAGTTTGATCGTAGGTTTAGTAAGATAATACATAAAAAGAAGACAATAGTACATAAATCTAATTCAAAGCTAATAGATCTAATCAAACCCAACTCACACCAAAGTAAAAAGTATCAAAAATATTTTTATATATATTATACAATATGTCGTATTTCTAAAATTACATACTCAGAATAATGATCCTGATATACATATAATAATATATATATTTGAAAATCTTTGAAATCGTTGAAATGTGTCTATATAATTACCAAAAATTTTAATTTATATCTTGAATTTTTAGGATTAAAACGTAATATCGTTTGTAAAGATTGTGTAATTTTACGTAATTATTGTGATTGCTAAATTAGTATTCCTTTAAGTTGAGGACAGCATTTCATATTGTTAGATATTTGGAAATTGTGGCAGCTTTTTTGTAAATTGCAAAATATATCAGTTTGTAAATTGCAAAATATATCAGTTTGTAAATTGCAATATATATTAATAGTTTAAGTAGGATAAACTAAAGACTAAAATAGAATAAACGAATTATTTTAAATTGAGACTAACTTAAAGCTCAAAATATTAAGTCTTTATTTCCTACTTTCATTACAAGTTAATTTAAATTTCTTTAAATGTTAGAAGCAAAAAGTGTTATTATTGAAAGTCATAAATACTTTAAAATTGGGATAATTTATATTCTAAACTATAATCGTTTGAACGATTAAATGAAAAAGCTATTCCACATCAGGATGAATTTAAGACTTCAAATATTAAATCTTCTTTCTACTACTACTGTAACATTTAACGAAAACTTCCAACTATAAATATATTTAATTTCTTCTCCAGGAATTTTAAAGGATTTCAGGAAAATAAGTCTAACATTTTAGAATGATATATTCATTAAAAATATAACTAACGTATTCTTAACATTAAAATCAGGTAATCTCTTCTGTATAATATAAAACATAATTTTTTAATTTTATTTTTCTCTGTATTAGACTGATAAAACGTCACCAGGAGTGGTATCTTTTAGTACACAATATATTATTTTTCTTAAACGACAGTACACAAATTACGAAACGCATATTTTTATGTAATGAATTTTTCTTTCATCTTCATTTTTAATTGTTTAGCTTTTATTAAAATGTTTCTTATATGTGTGTATCTTATATATTTTTTAATAGTATTTTACGTAGGTTATGTATTTTTTAAATATATTTTATGTTTTGTATATGTTATATACATATATTTAAAATTCGAACAAGTGTTCTGGATTCAAAGTAACAATTATTTGTCTGTACCAGTACGCACACAATTCTATCAGTTTTCTTGCTCGAAAAAAAACATGTTGATTAACCAAGTAACCGTGGAATAACATTTTAGATACGAGAGAATTTAAAATAATCTTCAACAGGACGATAATAGAGATAAGTTTCTTAATATCCGTGCAAACAATTGTGTTGCTGAATTGTAGCGGCACTCGACAGCAAACCTTTCAACGGTTTCTGACCCGTGGCTTGCTACACAAAGACCCTAACCTTCGGACAAGATGATTCAACTAGCCAAAGGACCCGCTATAAATCTTAGGATTTTTCTAGCTAAGGTCCTTCAAACGAACAAATAGTTTTTATGTTAGTTCCTCTACGTTTCTTGAGCAGTCATCATCTTAACTTATATCGCGCACTCTACTCAATCGCTATCTTAACTCATCGTCTATCAGTCGAGTTGTAACAGAAAAGTGCGAATCGTTAGTTGTAATCGCGAGTTCTACGTAAAGTGTCGAACGCGAGAATTGCTGATAAATTAATACATAATATAATAATTTAAACATCTCCGAGTGTTTCTTTGGCACCCTACACGTCCTACACCAAAATCCACCTCAGAATATATTCGAGAATTACAAGTATAATTTAGGGTATTCATAAGATAATTGTTTATTTAAAAAAATCATTTCTCGTACTTTCACATTAAAACTATCGACCAACATGTACTTGTATACAGGTGATTAAAATTAAAGCGGTATCACGAAAGTAAACAAGTACATATGTAGTATCGTGGACGAAAGGCTTAAGAGATACCGGGCGAATCATAAACAACGTTGCGAGGAAGCCTAAGTGCCGACAGGCCCAACAATGTATCGTCGGTCCTTCGATCGAATAGTTACGCGGAAAAGACTTGCGTGACCCTGCTACGAGCGGTTGTGGGACACGTGCGTGTTGGGGATAAGATAGGAGACAAAGGGATGCTAAGGAAGAAAGACGAATTAACAGTCAGTGTTAGTTGAGAAATCAGAGGGAGCGAAACGCGTTGTCGAGAGAGCGTAAAACCGTAGCGACGAGAGTTGCAAATTAATTATTTAGTTGTCTTAATTATAGTACGTTATTGCATTATATTTAGTTAACGTTCAACAACCATCGTTTCTTGTTTAACCAACACCTGTTTAATCCATTTTAAATAAACTAATTGTAGTAAGATCCTGCACATATATATATATATAATACATATACATAAGTAGTCTTAAACCTAAATCACACGAATTTTTGTGTACACACAGTTTCAATCGGTTAATGTACGTGAAATGTCATGCATTTTTACTTCCCAATGTATGGAAATGATATGAATAAAAGAAATTTTAACAAACGATAACAGTATCAGAAAATAGTACATACGTTGAATAACAGAAGAGTTGAACAATTTTAATTAACTATATGACGACTGACAATAATGTGGTCTGCAAAGTCGATATGCATCGGAAGAGAAACTAAATTATTTCTCATTGGTAGAAAATACAATGCAGTGGAAATACATACATAATTCTAATTGGTTTCTAACTTCAGGGCAGAGAACTTGCTGGTGATGATCGTGGGAGAATTCATCATTGAACTCTCAACTACCTGCGAGCTCGCGAACGCCCTCTTTCCGTGCCCGTAACGGTTGTTTTTCGAAAAATGATAGCCACTTTGACGGATCTGGCACCGGTTAACTAAAAGTTTGGCAAGACTCTACTCGTAATAAGATATTTAACGGGATTCAAATACGCAGGATTAATTCGAAAATATTTAACCTTGACGTCTAGATTCGCCTGCGATTACCCAGAGTAAAACTTTTAAGAGGATCTATTAAACCTTTAAAAATATTTAACTCTACAAGAGCCTTGACACGAGCGATGCGATTTCGTTGTGACGACATTCATTATTCAGTATAGATGAAAATACAGGTTTTGTTAGTTTGCTATGCCCCTCTGCTTTGGTCTACTAGGTTGGCGGAGATCGCTGTACTGTGCTCGCTCAATATTCATGCCTTCCGCCGTATCACGCCGCGCTAATATAACTGCGGCCGCCGCAGAAGGTGGGACACTGCATGCGAGACGGTACAGCCGGTGCTTCTCTATAGCTACCTATGAGAAGAAGACTACCGGAGTGCCCGATCAGTACTCAACAGAGCCAAGGATCAGTCTGGGAACGAGCTTTTATATTCTTGGAATCCGATCCGTACCGGCACTCATACGATCATCATACAAGACCGTGATTCGAAAGCTCCGACCTAGACCCCTCCCGGCAACGGAAGCATTGGAGCCTCGCACTTCGGAAAGGTGATTGACGCCCTATTTCCTCCGGGGAACTCAATAGATGGCGATTCTGTATTACACTGTTACACGCACGATTATTTCCAAAGGTCTGGATATTCCTGTGGTTGGGGATCTTATCTACCAGAAAATGTTTCTCAAATAAGGCACTTCAATCGGTTTATCAGGCTTCATTGCACAGCGCGTCTTGTGCGTATAATCTACAACATGTCCGTGATCGCAACTTAAACTATTCTGTAAGCCTGCATTTATTTAAACAATATTCTTTAGTACATGAGAGTATAGAATACTGTATGTTTACTTTAAACAAATTGAAAAAGGTTAAAAAATAGTATAGTTCATATTCTTTACCCTCAATGGCAAGACTGGCGAAAGTGGCATTAAATGTAAAAGATTAAGAAGTCGATCCCGGTGCTAACCATAGGGTTAGCGGTCAATTTGCAGAACGTATTTTTCGATATTAAGAGCCTTACTTCTACCACGTGAATTTTCACGACTGTGATTTAACACAACATGACGTCAGATGAAAAGATTTTTCCAAAAAAATATTACCGACTTCGAAATACGCTGGAAAAATAAAAATAATTTTCACTGTATTTATGTTAAAAGGTATGAAATAATTCCTATTTTATATATATTTCATTCCCACGCATATGCAACAACGGTCAAGATTACTCATAATCATTAATCATTACTTTTACTAGACACCATATTAAATACATTGCAACCTTTTTGAAGGTGGCGTAAAATACCATACAATGCTTCCAGAATGATAATGCTGGAACGCCATACTATAAAGTTTCAACTTGTTTATATTTATAGTATTCAAATTTCGATAAATTTATATTTAATTGCATTAAATTCCAATATTTTATAGCACAAAATCACCAAGAACATGTATTAGCAGTGGTCAAATTGAAAGACGCCGCTTGTACCCGTATTCATACAAATTACGCTCAATATATTAATACTGTGCAAACTAATAGAATTATATGTACAGGTTGCGAGGAAATTATATGTTGCGACCTCCATAGTATGAATCTTCGGTTTGGTGGAGATTCACAGAAAGAATTTGCCACGAAAATTATTTCGACCTTGAAGATCAAGGCCAATTTTTCTTTATTCTATCGTACTGTATTCATCTCTATTCACTATTCGATTCCATTGGTTATTGCATTGACATTATTTACAATATGTTCATATTTCGCAGTGAAATAGAAAGTAAATAGCGTGATATTAACGGAGAAACAGGAAATTATTTCTTAGTACATGAAATAACCGACTCTAAATAGAATGAATTTCATTTTCATAATAGAACTAATTTCATGATTTCAAAATATTACAAAATGACTTATTCCATGAAGAAACTTTTATAGCAAAAGTTAAATGGCGTTAAAGACATTAACTCCATATATGATTTAGCACCAAACAAAATTCTCAATAAAATGCATGACGAACGAGTACTTCCAGAAACGTAAAAATTATGAGGACCTCTTTCGCAAAGAAGCAACTAATGTCTATTTCCTACGACCAATGTGTAAAGACACAGGTCAAGCCAACTTTCAGCGACCAGTCTATCTACAGAAACGAACAAAGTACACCTCCAGAATCAATGTTGTAAAGCAACTGTTCAATTCCATCGCATCCAATAATGAGTTTGTAGAGAAACGATAAAAGGTACAATGAAATAATGAAATCGGTAAATAATAAGTATTTTGAGATAAAAATAGTTAAGAAAGAAGAAATTGGAAAAATACTGCAAACAGAACCAATCGCTGAAGTCACCTAGTTGTAAATCTAGTCGTTTGGTTCAATTACGAAGAAGTTAATGTGTTTTAAACAGTGTCCGAATATTAATTGAAGCCACCCTGGAATTTTTCAATTCTAAAATCTTTAAATTTTCAAACATTTAAGTTTCATATTCTCTAAAAATTTTTAAATCGCAAAATTTTGTAAAATTTTGATATCAGGATATGTTACTCATGATTAAATTGAGAATAATTACCTTCTTTTCGTTAAATACAATATTGTTGCGAGCCTTTGACAATCACATTGTAGAACCAAGGCCAACGTGCGTCGCGATACACTGGGAATAAGACGATCGGTCCATAGCAATATCGATTTAATATTCGAGGATAGAGGTCATTTCTGGAACTTCGAACCGTGCGAACATTTTTTGATCTTGCATTATATTACATAAACGAGTTTGCTAAGTGTAAAAAGCGTATTCTGTCAAATCGTGCCACAGGCACGCAACAATATGTTAAATTAGATTACATTATGCTATATACTGTATAATTAATTATGTATATATGAGAAATGTCTACAAATATTTAGTAAAAGTATTATGTTTTCTAAATATTTAATTTTTACTATCTATAATTTTAACCACCAATTAAAAAAAAATGAATTTTTTCGTAATACAAATAAATAAAAAATAATACAAAATGTAATTCCTCAAATTAGAACAGTTTGGCGTTTGTTATGAATTCAATTCTAAAATACAAATTTTTAAAGCACAGAGACGGTGTACAAGAAAAAATTTCCATACATGAACTTCAACTTTTGTTATAATCGATTTAAAAAATAAATAAAATTTACTCACTTTGATTTTGTGAATTATCTAAATTTTGATCTGTAAAGTATCCATAATTAGTTTTATAATTCTAATTTTACAAAAATTCTATTTTGTTTGCCTTGATAATTCCGATCTTTTTTTATATTTCGTAATAGTTGAGATCATTTAAAGTATTCCTTTACTTAATTAAAAATTAATTTCTTAACAATGAAATCTCTTTGCATTTAGCTACTAATATCTTGAAAAATTTAATATACTATACGAAGAAATAGGAAAAGACGCATCTGTTTTTACTGTTAGAGTAACCTTTAATATTTATAGCAAGTACTTAAATGTATCTCTCTTTAGACAAATGTAACTAACATAATAAAATAAGCTAGGTGTGTAATTTTTAAGGTGAACTTGTAGAACAGTTCCGCCCTTTTCTATTTGATGAACATTTTTGATGAACTTTTTTGATTTGAAGTTTTGATGAAGTACTTGCTATACTTTTGTATTTCTGCCTATAGTTGTGCATTAGAATTAGTCGTCGCTTATCTTGGGTTCATAAACGAGAGGCAGATGAGCCCCGTGCACAACGGGCATATGCGAGGCTGCAAGAAATGTTTATTCATTTAATAATGAGTATTATCAATATATTGGGTTTGGGTATAACTTTGAAATCGCAAGCAATGTTTGCGTGAGATAATAACAAATTAATTACAAAAATAATATGTGAATGAATATTTCACGCAAGCATTGCTGACCGCTCCGCGGTGACTGGATCGGAAGATCTAGCTCATACCTAGACCCCAATACATTGATATCTTTAATTGAGTCGTAAGTTGTTACAACTTAGGCACGAGGTCGGTAAGCTCACCTAACCCTCGTTTATAAACAGAAAATACTGAAACAGAATACAACCAGTGTTGGATACGCAGCCACAGACACACAGCTATAGCCACAATTCACTGTAGTACTACCGGCAGTCTTTTGCGAATATTTTAGAAACTTAGGTCGACCGACGGTTACATATATAGAAAAAAGTTGTTCAACATATTGAGCTTTACAATATATTCAAATATCATCGAAACCAGAGAGAATGAAACTGTTCTACAAATTCAACATCTTCTAAAAGTAAATCGAAGGTATATATTTAAATTCATGGTGATAAAAGTAAACATATCTATTTCTTTTTTTTATGAGTCTCGATCGAGCGAGTTGGACGTGTTTGTAAACTGAACATCGTTTCGTTTCAGTTTGTGTGGTTTAATATATAAGTATATGTGAAATAGTTGTTTGGCCTAATACGAATCAATTACATTAGGACAGTAACGGATGAAATCCTCAACTACAAGTAACACATGACTACAACAAATAACACAAAAACATGGATGCTGCTAACTACAAAAATGTTCAATTAGGCAAATCAACGAATCCAACGAAAACTGTAAAAGTAAATGTACCTCTAATGTATGCAGTGGTTTCGCAGAGTGTCTTATCAATTAATCAAGGAACAAGTAATTGTTATGGATGCAATCGATAGTGTTTCTACTATATACTACAATATATACTACAATAGCAGTGATTAAAGTAATTTCTCTAATGATATCAAATTTGCTTCTGGAGTCTTGAACGATAAGATTTGTATATATACCTTGCCAACCAATAACTCATGGAAAAAGTTATAGGCTCTAATGTAAACATCAACATTGGCATTCATCTGTTCCGTACTCGACTACTTATTTGAAAGACTTACAAGGGAACCCAACGTGACTAATATAAACAGATTTTGCTAAAATTCTCCACAAATGTTCATTGCAACGATAAAACAGTTGATTGAACAAATAACGACTTTAACTGATTACTCGATGAGATACTATTCAATAGTTTACTAACAAGGGAAGGTCGGCAACTCGAAAATTAAAAGAAATTTAGAACTTTGTACAAATATAGTAATAACGGAACAATTTTTTTTTCCTGCTGAAAAAAGATCTTAGGGATGAAAACATTCTCCCAAAAAAATTGACTTTTCATATTATCGTACATATTTAAGAAATTATATAAGATATAGGGAGAGATAGTTACATTAAAAGTTGTAGTGTTTCTTATGGTCTATATTGTGGATATGAGAAATGAAAAAATAATTTATTTTCGAAATTTACTCCATGTTACCCCCCTTCCATAAGTTTTACCTTTTTTTTCGTACAATTTCCATGAGTTGTTATATATGTCGGAGATGGAAGGACACCGGAGCCTTCCCTTTGGAACTTCGGAAAAATCCCTCAACACCGTAATCTAGATTCTATCATAGGCGTAATTAAACAATTGTCGTCATTCGATCCGATTGTATTTACTCGAGATTTGTGATAGTGAGCTTGGGCTCGAGGCGACAGCCAGTCGCCGAACGTAGCCGCGGTCACGGGATGAACGCTTTGTCTAACAAAGGCATGGAGCAATTCTATAGCTCTCCTTAAAAAAAAGGAAATAGTTGTAACACTCGACAGTAAACATTCCTACGGTCTCTGTCCCGTAGCTCGCCACACGCAGACCCTATTCTTCGAGTAAGATGATTGCCAGATGTCGATGCGTCTCCGCAGTACATGTTCAGCTAGCCTGAGGGCCCGTTATAAATCTTAAGATTTAGTTGACTAAAGTCCTTCAAACAGATAAACAGTCTTTGTCCCAACTATGGGAAGATAGGGGAGATCTATTTCTTTCAACGAACGACGTCTCCCACTAGCAACTTTCCCTCGAGGGCGGCTAGCATCTTTTTCTAACCATCGATAGGGAAATTGACCAATTAGCAGCAACGCCAATTTCCCTTACGAAGGCTGTCCCCGACGAATCGGATGATCTCGTGTCCTTAGACACACCCCGTTATAGTTTTCCTCTGTGGCATCATCGGGACGGAAATTCATTCTTCCTTGTGGTCCCATCGACACATAAAGTAACTCCTTACGATCAGTGGATATTACGCGTCCGACTTAGATTTTGTGAGCACGTTCATCTATCATCCCGTCGACCGTGGATTCGTTATTGAACCTAGGATCATTGTCATTAGTTTCTCGAATATCTAATTACCACGGTTACTTGTCCAGTTCTATGATAATCGTATCTGCACTAGTCAATGTCTTCTCTATTGCATAACGACACGTGTAATCCAAACGAAGATTCGTTTCACGCCCCTAACCATAATTCTAATGTAAACCCGACATATATATAGTGTATATATAATAGTATATACTATATATAGTGTCAATGTAATAGAGCAATGTATCCCTGATGGTTAGAAAATCAAATTATGTTACCTAAGTCTGGAACAGGTTTTCGGAAAGGTAGGATTTTGTTCTGATAATTTGGTTGCTTTCTTCTCTAGAAATTGCAATAAAACAAGGTCTGCTTACTCAAAAATTAATCAAGGAAGGCTGCTCTGTTAATATTATAAAATTCATTAAACACCTAACATTTGTAAGAAATATTTTGACTATTGAAGGACTATCGTAAGACCGATATGGAAAGGTCTACTATAAGCGGAGTACGAAGTCCTTTATTATATGACTTTTATATTAAAATTATGAAAAACATTCCTAGGAACGTTCAGATTTTAGAATTTGCAGATGGCATTGCTGTTTACTGCAGCACCACTTCTATCGACGAAAGTAAGAAACAAAAGTTTTACTCGAAAATTTGATTAAGATTGTCAAATCTAATCTCAGATGTATCGGGCTCGATCTAGCGCCTCAAAAAATAATGTTCTTCTATTTTAATAACAAATACACACTACCTGGTAAAATCGAAATTAAAGTAATTATTGGGAATAGGAGTAAACTCGTCAATTTCAATGACCCTACAATATGTTATCAAGAAGAATATCCTGAACAACTTTTTCTTGTACATATAGCCGACGCTCCACGCCATTGTTTTCAAGATATTCACAAAAAAACTTCAATTAAATGCAGGTTATAGTTACATTTCATTTTGGGGTAAGCACTACATTTTTATATAAACCAACGTAAGCTTAACTCATTGATGAAAAAGATAACCGTCCTTAGTATTATATAAATAAAAAGAAAAGTCAAATGATTAAGCCGTGATTGTACCAGAGAGGAGCGAAGGGAGTGTCATGCAGCACAGTTGGCATTTGTCGCGACAACATTGAGCGGCGTATAAACGTACAAACGAGCGAGAAAATTATGCCGCTATTTCATACCTTTTTCCATATTTTATCTGTCATAGATATATTTCTATAATCTTTATGATTGTTTTATCTTATCTTATCTTATCATAAAATCGGCTAACACTACGCTTCAGTTATCAAAGAGTTGATATCAAAATAATCCTTCGTATTCATCGTTACTATCTACTTGGAGACTTGTTAAAATACCAACCATAATAAAAGAAGGTAGAGCAACAACAAAAAAAAAGGAGTTCTGTCGCTTAGTTGCTGTATGGCTTATTTCATGTAAATCTATGACTTTGATTTATTTTTTGTCGCTTCATTGTCTCTTGTATTACCGCCCTTGTCGCTTGGCGCTCGCCGTTCTCTGCATAATCGCTGTCTTGTAGGCTTGCCTAGAGTAATATCCGGTTGCCATTGTCAGTGTGAAACAATTTTCAACGAATCTATTTACATATGGAATGCTGCACTTTTTTCTAATTTTCAATTACTCAAAAACCTGACAAATATACCTACCGTTATTGAAAAATTGTTTACAGGTCAAAAATTTGCAAAATAAATACTTAAATAATACATATATGTAGTATTAAACAGAAATTGCTCTATAATCTAAAAACTAAAGTTTATATGTATAGGACAAAGTTGTTCAGAATGTTGACCTTGACAACATCATTTCAAAGTTACTGAAATCGGCGAGGTCGTGCCTATTCCTAATAATTACCAAAATTGAAAAATGTGTCATTATCAAATCAAATTAATCTGTTAAGTTCAAGCGAATCAGTTTTAAACATGAAGATTTTATGCGGAAAAAGTACTTCAGCTTCTAAATATTATGAAATTTCTTTCCGGTATTCTCATGAAAGCCACACCTAAAACTTTGATGTTAATCCTTAAGCTCTTAAGGACGTTATAAGACCTATTATGGAATATAATCGCGTTGTATACTGCAAACAAATATCTAATGCTAAAGTCGTATCGTATTCAATTTTTTGCAATATGATTGGTAATAGAATGTAGCATAAGTACAAATATCTTGTTAAGTCTCTTTTCATGATAAAACTAATTTTTCTTGTCAAAAATAACTCTTCAAATGTAATTCTCTCGAAAACTTACTTTCAAACAAAATTTTGTTTAAGAAGAATGTAATAGATCTCGTTGGTTTACTAGAAAGCCAAAGCGCGAGAAAGTCCTTTAAACGAAAACTTTCTCAATATAGTAGAGCCACGACACGATTCGGTGCCTAACGAAAAACATCACATTTTTACTTTCGACTACAATATCATTTAACTAATATTCTACTTTGCAATGTTAATTTCGGCGGGAAGTTAAGTGATTCCTCCGAACTTAATGCTCTATTAACATGTTTCATTAATTTTAATTTTTCGAATACTGTTGTAATTTATATAAACGGAAGTAAAATAGAAAACAAAAATTGTCGTTCACAATTGAATGTCTCGCAAAAAATTTGCTCAAATATAAAAGTATCAATTTTTACAGCAGAGTGTAGTACCATTCATCGAGCTTCAGATATTACCAAATTATGTGATAGGACGAATTTTCTTAACGTCACTGACTCTTTAAGTGTAATTAAATCAATACAGAAAAAACTTTTTGTTGTAGCATCAATATCCAACTTATTGAGATTAAAAATAAATATGCTAAATTTGTAGCAATAATAATCAGAACTTTATCAAGTTCATGGAGATTTTGTTAATTTGTCAACAAATGTCACTCTAATTACTATAATTTACACGCGCCATTAACTAGAGTTAATTTCGTTACGTAATATCATATCATCTGGCAATAATCAGACAACAAAATATAAACTTAAACTATTCCTAAGGATGCTTCTTAGACGCAAGGTCTGTCCTTCCACTTTGTATTAATTCTTTATTATGTGGCTCTGATATCGAAGGTCTGAGATTTATTTATAATTTCTGTTGTAATGTTCTGTAAGAATCTAATTACATTTAAATAAGTAATAATGAATTGCAAAGTTTTTTATGTTAACTATCCTACTATAAGTTCGAAATTATGTATCCTGATAATACATATATTATCCAAACTCTGTGCGAGCATACCATATATGCTATATAAACTATATCTCATTTAAAGTAACTAATAAATAAATATCTAGTTTTATTGAAGAACCTTTGAAGTAACTTTGTATGTATGTATATTTATTAATCATTATGAATAATTATTTTATTGAAGAATTTCAAAATACTATTTTATACTTCATAATTCTTGAATCGTGTTTGTATTAAAATAATTTAAATATTAATAATTAATTCTTTTAAATATAGAACGATATAATTACTTTATTGTGACTTTTACGTTTTATAGTGTAGCATGTTATATATAAAATTTTACATAACATTGTAAAAGACTTAATGCTACAAATACAAAAATACACAACAGAAAATAAAAATTTGGAAGTGATATTAACTATGAAAATTTGTTCTTTTTCATATTTTAATTTAATTTAATACCTTAGTAAGTTATAATAACACTCGTGTTGGTCAATTGAAGAATATATGTTGAAAAATCATCTTTATATTTTAGAAAAATTTTATCGGAACAACAAACAAAATACATATATGTACAGAGGTTGGACAAAATAATGGAAAGACCTCTTATATGTCACACGTGTGAAATATGTATTATGACATATAAGAGTGATGTTCTCATTATTTTGTCTGACTCCTGTAATTTGTTATGAGAATACTAGATTATTAACATGTAATACATTATCTGAATTGAAGTGTTTTTTATTGTTAGTTAGTTTCTATCTTGTGTATATAGCATCCTTCAAATTTTTAATAATATTATTTACACGTGTTTGAAAAGTCCTATTTTTATTTTAAACGGACATAGATATATTTAAGAATATTCAATCTTATAGAGTGTCACGTCCCACGCCCCGCGCGATCCGTAGCGCGGAAGTAAAATTGGTAATTTCCTTCAAATCAATGTAATTTAAAACGTTTATTTGAAACCGTATTTACAGTATTTGAAGTGAAAGACAGTTAAAGCCGCTAAAAGCTATATCTTGCGAAAACTTATGTAACCATGTTTTTTATTGACCTAATTATGTTTTTATAACGATATTAAGACAATTTAAATTGTAAACAAAGTCGGCAGTTGAACAAACGTTGGGGATCTTTCCATCTTCTTGGGGGTGTTTCAAAAGAAACACCCCGACGTTTTTTCATCTCCGACAGATATAAATAAATGAAGCGACTCAGAGAAGTCAGTAACAATAATAACCTTTCGTCTATCGAATAATAATATTACCGTTCGTTTATCGAGCAATAATAATTATTACCGTTCGTCTATTAAATATTATTAATTAATTATCGTTCGTCAACCGAATAATTACCATTCGAAGAGTTAGTTATCATTTTGTCAACCGAAGAATTTCAGAACCGTCAGTCTATCAGTCAATTATCAATATCGAAATGGAGTCAGATTTGAATAAATCATTACATATTGTTAATTTACTTTTCGAACAACTTTAATCCTCTCCCGTGCCAGTATTCCCGCACATAGCAGGTTAGCCGAAAGTGGAGCTTATTGCCAGTTGCATTAAACGTCAGCAACTAAATAGAACGTAACATAGAGTATAAAAATTCTATTGAATTTTAGTGCGTTTTAGCACATTCAAAATTTATTAATTACAAAGTTGCACATTTCACAAGATGATACATGTAGTTCATTATTAATTGAAAAAATTTCTAATTCAAAACTGATGAAACATGCAACGAAGTGTCTTTTTGCTATGATCAGTTTTTTGTAATTTTGTAAATCGAAATAAATGTATATCTTCACACACGCGCGCGCGCGCGCGCACACACACACACACACACATACACACACACTTCTTCAGATAAGCTTTCTTGCTACCAATGTCATGTCGACAATAAACTAATATCTGAGTCCCAAAACCACGTTATATTAAGCCCATTTTTTTTTTTAAATAAAATTTGTTGTGTTTCCTATACCAAATTTTTCACTCTTTCTGGTGACAAAAATATTTCCGTTTTAGGTCGTCTAGTTTTAGATATAATAGTATAAAGATGATATTAAGTCCATATTTTGTTACAAGGGTTATATAACTTTGATTTGTATTCTCCTAAAATTAGAAAATTGTAACATAGTACACTCTGATTCTGGGGTCTGGATATGTATTTATATATGTCTTGAATTTTTTTTCATGTATTATATATAATTATTGAAATATGTATAATTTTATGTGCTAGACTAGATTGACCGCGTAGTAGTGATACATGTATGTGAATATGAATGTATGGAAGTATGTGTGTGCGCGGAGCCTCGAAAACAAAGGAAGGTAAACTGCTCAGTTAACAGTGTGGTATGGAAGAATGTGAGACGCGTGCAAGTGTGTATCGATGAACATCTTTGAAATCGTTTATCAAATAAATATATAACTATTCTAATATAAATTCTAAGTGTAAATTCAGTGTTCCCATACCATTATTTCGGCAATTAAGATCCAAAATTTTCAACAATAATATATATAATGTTAATGCAAATGCTAGAGCCAAATCTTTGTATTATAACTTTCTTATCGTTATACCTCATTTACAATGTTTTAAATCTTTCGTTAATTCTTAAAAATTGTTTACTTCAACAATTATTTATAATTTGCGAAAAAGGTATTGTATAATTCAAAATAATTAGTTATGAGATAACAAAAGTTATTCTAAAAATTCTCTCAAACAATTTTTCAATAAACTCATTTCATATTACTTACCATTTTGTTTTTAGTATTTTAACCAATTTATTTCCATATCTGATTTCCTGTCTTCTGATTGCTGATTCTAAATCGTTTCATATATGTTCTATAACATTTTATTCACAAGTACACTCATCGAAATATTTCTAAAAAGTTTATGAACCACAAGAAACTACAAACATACAGTGCCGTAAAAGAAACTTTGGAAGACTTGTTTCTTCATAACACCATTTGAAAATATTTCTTAAAAACACAATAAGTTATGTATATACGTATTTATATAAAACATAAAATATGTCACTATCGTAGATGACCTACGACTTTCGCACGATACTGTCTATTATTAAATTGTCAACAACCATGCATGTATAATTTACCATTTACGAATGTTTTTATGCTACACAACGCCTCACGTTTTCCGTAATCGAATCCGCACTCGATTCGTTGCGAAACAATCGTATACTTCCCCTAATGTAAACGGTTGCGTTTCATGTCATGCACAATGAGCAAATTTCATGCTCTGTTTCGTTCGAACAGCGGTATGCCACGAAAATAATTCGAGCAGCTTCGCGTGAATAAAAAAAGAGAAGCGATTGATTATTTAAAAACTATGATTGCTTTCGTAAAATGTCCTGTAAAATCATTGTTCAGAAGATAAACATTCTTTACGCGAATAATCATGTGAAAAAAGAAAGATGACAGGTACACTATGGAGCATATATATTTGGAATAATTTGTACACTTCTAAATTATTGTAAATATATAAAATATATTTCAAATGAAATTCTAATCTAATTTTGGCCTCTAATCTCACCTCAAACTGCTGTGCATAGTTAGTATAGTGGCTCACGAAGGTATTTCAACACTTGCCGCGGAAAACTTTTACATATGTGTACTGCACATCCATTTTATCTCGAAACGCTCAAATATATCGAAAAATATGAATGGTGCGAAAACTGTGTCATATTACACATATCTCGATAACGAATAATACGAATGAAACATATGAATAATAAAAAAGGCAGGTTCCTATTTAAAAATTTTAATGATCTCCATAGGACGTTTTAAAGTCGTCAAAAGATCAATAGACAAGAGAGTATAGTATATTTTTCTCGATATCATACGCTCTTTTTCCAAGACATTTTTTCGTACCATCCATATTATTTGGGTTATTCGAGCATTCTAAGTTAAATCGGACATACCATACATTCTACGTCTTATATAAGATATTTTGAAATTTCATTAGCATCGTAATGAGACACGACTATCATGATTGATCAAATTTGAATCCAATCTGATACTATATATAGAAGTGACAAAATATTTGTGACTGTATGTATATAATAGGTGTTAAAAACGTAAAAATGATCTTTCTGAATAACCAAACTTTTTAGAACTTCATAAATAATTGACCGTTTAGATAGTTTTATGATCCTTTTATTTGTGCAAATTATGTTGCATCAACTGCTCATGGTTTTATGATCTTTGCGAAATGTATACTTGAACAAAATATTTTATAACTTCCATATACATTTTCGGATTTGTTTCAATTTACCGATGCAACAATGATAGTCATGCCTTACAGCGCTAATGAAACATCAAAATGTTTCGCATCAGATGTATAATATATTTATAAAAGTTTCTACAAGTATTTGAATACATTCGTAAGTCGCTTGCAGATATTCGCAAAAACTTTGTATTAATGGTATTGGTTAGTATTAATAAAAAGACGATATATAATTGATGGTGGATAAAAAGTGAGCGTCTAGAGACACCTCAGTTGACATACTTCATATGTGTTTGTTCGGTTTCGAAATTTTTGAACTGATTAAAGTGTTTTCCTAGCTTTCTAGCGACATTTCAAAAGTTCATATAGATTTTGTGCAGAGTGAGCTGCTTAATAGAGGTAAATGTGTAATTTCAGCGATGCAGTTATATTCTTTCTTTCAATTTAAAGGTAGAACGTTTGATCTCACAGTTATGACAAGAGATAAGCAGTTAACGCTAGGAAAACGTTCTTCGATCATAATTTTGAAAATATAGCAGAAATATCGATTTTCTTATTTGCACCAGGTATCCAAATATTTATGCGCGATGGTGTAGATGAAATGTGAATCTAACAGATCGCAAATAAAAAAAATGGATATAGATAGAAAAAGAAGAAAATGATTAGCATGTAGCATTACCTTGGCAGGCGTCTTTGTAGTGCTGAGATTTTGACGGCGGTGGAGGTGCGTTCGAGTATTCTATGGATGAGCCGAAAAAAAGGAAAGTAATAATTAGCCGCACTACGATTACTATGAAACAATTATCACTCAGCATTGTGAGTTCACTGTGAACATTGAATGCTGACTTGGGTTAATGGATTGCACTCTTGCTCGGCATTAATCGATATTGGTATCCCAGAACAAATCACGTTTCCAACCAAGTATTTAACAGGAAACACATTTCAACATTCAGATTATATTTTCAAAATAGTTCTATTAATATTCAGCATTTGACACTCGCGTCGAGAAGTGTCCGGGTACGCGTCGACTGCAGAATCAAGACCGACCGAGAAAAGTTCGAGCGGGATATCGGTGTATCTGCAGAGTGTACCCGTACTGTTTAGATTCCCGAATGTTTCGGGATTCGAAAACTCGACTCGGATATAAACATGAATGAACATCATAACTTCGAATTGGCTCGGCCAAAATTGGATGGGATCGATTCGAGAACCCGATAAGATCCAACTATTAAAAAGAGATGGAAAGAAATATTCTGCATGCTAAGGCTATAAAACGTTTGACTTTTTGTATAAAGTTTCTAGCGGACAGTTTTAGTTTTTCTTTTTTTTTTCAGTTTACTTTTGTAATAAAATTTATATTAAATTTTTTATTAAATACTTTTATATTCTAGATTTATACTTTATGTAAAGTTATTAAAGTATTTTCTAATTAATTTAAAATTATTATCGAAGTAACAATAATCCTTCAAAATTTTAAATATAATATTTATTCATATAGATGTACTCTTCTTTATTCCATCTCTTTTTAATACATACATAGCTGAATCTATCAGGCTCTCCAACCGATTCCGTCCAACTTTCGTCGAGTCGATGCAAAGTTACACTACGCCTTCATGCTCGTACCCGAGTCGAACCTCGGGATCCTAAAACTTTCGAGTATACTGAGATATATTGAGATCCCATCTCAACTTCTCTTGGCTGGCCCATCCCTAAATTCAAGACCCCGATATTCGGGTCGATCCGCAAACATCTGGCGTCGGTTAATTCTTCAATTTTTTATTTCTTTTCGTTATTAATATATTCTTTTAGATTCTATGCGTATTCTTTCCTTAAATTATTACAATCTGCGAACGAGAGGAAGATGTTTTAGGAATTTGATATTTTTTTATCGTGTTTCTATGTGATGTACTAAATTTGCATTTTTAACTACAAACTTGTAGAAGCTATGTTATAAAATTTTATACTCATTTTAAGTTATCTAAACAATATTTCAAACGATACGAATTACATCCTCCTTAAAATTATTCGTAGTAATTTGAAAAATAAGATAGAAAATATTAAAATTAATAATTGAAAATTAAAAATTAGAAATAAAAAGCATTTAGCGAAAAAATATTACTATCTAAGTATCAATTACTTCTCCTAATTGATTATTTGGTAAACAACAAAATAAATTTTTTTTTTTTTAATGTTTATTACAATAAATGAAAAATTTTTGAATATTTGTTCATTTAAATTATTCCAAACTTTATATTGTACATTGAATTATTTATATTAACTATTTATATTTGCAACTAAAGCGTATTAAAAAAAGTTCTAAGAACTTGAATGATGATAAGAACGAAAGCATTTTAAAATCCAACAAATATGTTGCTTCCTCCCAAAGGAAATAATGTAATTGTTTTACTACTTCTATCGTAAAATAAATAAAATGAGGAATTTCGCGTGAAAGATAATTTAGCTAACAAGAGAAATATTTTCAATTAAGCATAAAACACATGGATTATAGGCCCAAACATATAAATATGAAACTGGGAGTAATTTTAGCAGTTATGAATATTCAGACCTTCGAAAGTGACAGTTGGTCGAGCAGTGTAGATGGGAATTGGTGACCACCAAGAAGTGGCTTTTTGTGGAACGGTCGGCGATAGTGGCGGAGGAAGCGGTTGATATCTAAACCTCGGCCTGTGTTTAGCAGGATCAAACGGTTGACTGGTAAAACCATCTGATTGTTTCAAAATTGACGATGGACCTTTTGATAAGGTGCGTACTTGGTTCACCACTTTACCTCTATCATTGATCTGTGTCTTTGTGGAAGCGGAATTCGTCCTACTTTTCGAGGAAACATATCTGGCAGCGAGGTTGGGTGGCGAGGACAACGAGCGCATGTTATCTCGTCGACTGGGATACCTATGTGCTATCCATTGACCAGCTAGATAAGGGGCGATATCTCTCAGCTCGTGCATATTCGGCGACGAGGTGAACATTTCGCCTAGGATCGAAGTTTTCTGAGTAGCAAACTCTTCGAACTTTTTTCTCATACGTCCAACAGACTTTCTCGCCTCCAGCTCGTCAGTCTCTGCCTTCCTAGCATTAGTCACAGTAGAAGTTGTAGCTGAATCCTTCAATTCAGCTGTCTTACTGATAACATCGATGTGAGGCATAGACAAGTCCTCTCGTCTCAAAGGAACACGTGGAATCGGCGGAGACTCGCCTCTGCGGCGAGCTCTTCCTCTGCGAGGCTCGTACCTTCGACGCAACCAGGCTACGTCCGCAAATTCATGAGGCTTCACTTTACCTTCGTCCACCTTCCTCAGAAGACATCTGGCCAGTTCAGGATCGCTCTGAAATCTTTTTAGTACTGGAACCGTCCTGACTGTATTTCCACGAAGATCTTCGGCACTCTCAAATCTGGCCTTCAAACGTCTCACCGTACCATTTTTTACTAACTTTAAATAGGCGCGCCAATATTTTCCCGGGTCTGGTGAGGAACTACGCAACCAGATGTTCTCGAGACTGCAGGATGAATTCGATCGCATGGTTGCACGACACGGACTAATGCTCTGAGGCCTACCATGTTCACGGTCGCATGAACAAGAGCGAAACGAGGGTCGCGTGTCCACTTCCCTATCAGGGCTGCTTTCTTTCTCTTTAGTAACGAATGCTTTTGGGGAAATAGAACGCGTTCTGCACCTTGATGAAGACAAGGTGCTATATTTTGCCGATTCCGTTTCACCGAATAATTCTTTCAAATCTGCAAAACTTTGAGAAGAAGACAATCTCCCTGATTTCAACTTTGATTTTGATCTCGTTTGCTCTGCTTTTCTACGATCTTGATCAGTTTCTATTTTATCAACGTTTTCGAAGAATTCGATCTTCGTTGGAACATCTTGAGACTCTATATTTCGTTGAATAACCGTTCTTACAGATGTTTCGGAACTTTCAGTTATACTGTCTCTTTCACTGCCAGAATTTTGGGCTGAAATTTTGGTCTGAGTAGTCGTATGAGGTATAGCAATCGTTAAAAGAGGAGGTTTTCTAGACCATTCTTCCAAAACGTTTTCTACTCGCTGTCTATCAGATGGACTTTTGCTGTTTGGGGTTAGGACCAATAGGAAGTCGCTTTCTTTGATCCCCAAGTCTGTTCTCGATGAATCTTCAACACTTGACGGCTCCAGAGAATAACAGCTTCTAGGTGATGTGCTGGCTACGCTAGGTATAGCCGCAGAACGAGTCGCTTTTGGCATCTTCTTAGCCGCTAATGCAGCTGCTATGCTGCCTCGTGTTTCACGGGGAGCCAATGGAAATGACAGAACTGACAAAACTTCTTTTCCAAGTGTCACAGACAGTCTCTTTTTCTCTAACTCGCTCATAGATGGAGGGATTCTAAATAGAGTTTTATCAGATTCAAATTTTTCTGTACTTTTCCCTTGACTAATAGAATCGCTTCTCTTCAATTTCAATTCTGGACGATCCGTTAACGATTTCTGATCCCTTGGAGATATATCCGATGTAATCATAGAGTGACATCGTACATGAAGACCTTTCCCATCATCTCGAACATCAGGCGATTCGACTTGAGGTGGAACGACAATTTCATATTTCGATAAAGAATCGTGTTTATCAATTTCTCCTATTTTCTCTTGTCGTTGTTCTGTGATTTCAGGATTTATTTTTGAAGATGTCGAAGGTGTAAACTTTTGCAAATTATCGCTACCGTAAATTTCGTTTAGCTGTTTCTTCAAAGTAGCTACTTGTTCGATAGACAAACTGCTCCAAAATTTTTTACTGCCACCAAGATTTCTTTGTAAGAATGGATGATCTGTATGATCCAAGAATTTCTCGTTATGAGAGCTATTCGCTTTCTTCTGCATTGTGCTCGCCACGTTTAGTACAGAAGTGCCTCGCCAAAGCGGTTTATACGTATCTTTTCTCGACGAGATTTCTTTTCTTCTAGAATATTCTAGGTCACTCTCTTCAGATTGGAGCTTGTTGAAATGTTGAATAATATTTTCAACAGATCGTTCTTTACACCTTAAACTGCAGTCACCGTGCCATTTAAACTTACTGATATCTTTGGTGCTGAACAACAAGTCTTTGTTCCTCTGAACAGCCTTCAGCTTTCCATACAGAGCACTGAACTCGACTTCAGCTCTCTCGTGCGACCTTACTTTCTTCCATCTATCATAATCTATAATTTCTTCGTTTTTCATCCTTGGTCGTAAGTCGTTGGTAGAAAAAGTCCTCTCCAATTCGCCCAATCTTTCAAGGCTCGAATAGAAATCGTGCAGTTCCTTGTACCTTTTCGATCTCCTTCTGTCGTGTAACCTTTCCAGTACATATTGATGATACTCTTCATGACCAATTGGTGATGTGTACAGAGAATTCGTACTCCTACTCAATGATAAATTAGAGCCAAACTTAGATCGGATTTCTTGCAGTTCTTCAGTTTCTCCAGCACTTTTCGTTGTAATCTTCTTCGCGATAATTGTATTAGGAATTTCTGATTTTTCTTGCTTGAATGTACGAATGCGTCTACAGGCTGGGGATCTAATTGGAGATGGTGAAGAAGTTCGTGAAGATGAGTGTTTCGAGCCTGAACGTTCTGGCAGAGTCTTCAAAGGCGGCTCACTTGAACTTCTTTCCTTCAAACGCTCTTTCGCCGAGTCTGGACTTCGGCCACGTAAAATACTCGATGATCCAAAGTCCTCGATACCTAGAAGACTGTCAAACTTGCTCACTTTATGAAATACAGATCTTCCAGGCCAGCTGACACCGTATGGGCTTGAACTCCTAGAAGAGATACTCTCACGTTCCCAGTTTTTGAATTTTGAATCTGATACTGGACGCTTGTGAGCTAGGTAAATACTCAAAGCTTTTAGTGAAGGTTCTGATTTGCTACCCTCTCTGATGTTTTCTTGGTATATCCTCGCTCGTTCACTAACACTGTATCTCTTAAAAGAGACATTTTCACTTGAAACAGCTGAAGAAACTGATTTTAAAAAGAGATTCTGGAAAAATGTATCAGAACATGCTACTTCGTGATGTCTTTTAATTTTTTCTACAGCTAATACGGGTGATTGTTTACTCAGTGTTGATAACGGATTCTTTTTTATATTAGGCTCCTCGTTTTCAATATTAGTTTTATTAATACTCTCATTTTTTGAATCTGACTTTTGTCCAGTTGTTACTTTTTTTGTTCTTGCAGTAAATTCGATCTTGTCCTTCTTCGACTTCTTTGCTTCAAGTTTTTTTTTAGTCGAGTCAGGATTAATTTTTATGGTCTCTGGCTTTTGTGTAGGAAACTTGACGATAGTATGAGGTCTTAGTCTCTTCTTTGTATATGATTCGCTAATTGCATCAGAAGAGGATGTAAACTTCCTGCTGTAACCTATTTTATCATGCTGTCTGACTATTGTCCTCGGTTTCCTGGTGTCTGTTAATACCGATCTACCCACAACTGATGGAGAAGATGTGGCTGAAGAAGACTTTAAAGCAAACGTTGATTTTGCTGTTGAAGTTGAGTCTACTGGGTTTCTTAACATTTCCTGTCCTTTAGAAGACACACTAACTATTACTTTCAAAGATTTGTCTTGCGGACTTTTCTGCTTTGCATTATTTAAAGCTGCAGAATACATCGTCGAGGAACTTTTGACAACAGCTCCTGATGGCAATACTGTCGTGCGAACATCTTTGCTATTTTTGTCTCTATATTTCTGCAAATGCTTCCTATTTTCTATAGAAGATAAATCAACCGGTGACCTGGCGAGTCTTTTAGAAGATTCTTCCTGCTCTTTTCTTGTTAACTTCCCTCTAACATTAGTTTTCTTAAGATAAGATATAGAATTACCGATTTCATTCATAGAACGCAACTTCTTTGATTTTGTTGGGGAAGGAACTAGATATTTCGAAGTCATCTTCGAAGAAGAAGAGGATGATTTATGTTCAAGCCCACGTTTCAAGTCAGGTTTCACTGAATAACCGTAACCAGTTTTCCATGAAGAAGAAGTATCCACGCAAACGCGAGTTCGACTTTTGTCGGCCGCGAAACTTTCCATCGCAGCTGTGTCGAGTAAACTTTGTGACAACCATGAGTCCGAGTTCTTTTTGTTCAATGGAATGGACACCGAAGTAGAAACTTTAGACCGAGGCGAGATCGAGCTATTAGAGGACGTTCGAAATAAAGTGGAAGTTGAAAGACTTTTTCGACTCTGCTTGAATCTGTCAAGATTGCTGCAAAACCGTTCTTTCAGTGACTTAACCTTGGACCCGTCTTCTGTGAAACATTGCTTGTGCCTTGATTTAAAAGATTGCGTGTTATCCATGGTTTGATGTTTGAGATTTGATGCAGTTGATGCATACAGTTTCAATGTTTTGCTGTTTCTAGAAGATTGTCTTCGAGGTGGAGAAGGAGGTCCTGTGACCGCATTTGAGAGTGTTCTACTACCCAGTTGTGGATTGGTGAAACTGTCGTCTCTGAGACACTTTGATTTCGTGATAGTTGATCGAACGTCCATTTTCTTGCTCATTCCACTCTCACTGGAGGATAATCTTTCGTGTCGCGAGAAAGTGGTTGATGATGAAGCAGGTGTGGTGGCAGAGACACTTTTTCGGTGAACACGGATCCGTGTCAAAGTGGGCGAGATCAGAAAATACTCGATCCCCGTGTCGTCTGTGGACAAAGTGTTGATTGTTTGCTTTGATCGCGTGTTCGTTTCGCAAATTGTGTGCCGCTCGTGGAACCCTCTCACCAAAAATTTTGAAGAAAAGAGTCTCTTTAAAGCTGGTGATGTTGCGTTTGTTCTATTTAGTTTCATTTTTTTATTTTGTTTTATTAGATATTAATCCGACGCAGTGTGAACATCAGAAAAGTCTTCTCAGGTGATGGTACTGCTTGTGCATCGTATTGCGGAGAAAATTAAATCGCAAACCAATATCGATAGATACCGAGAAGAGGCGGTGCGGTGAATAACCTAAAGAACTACTTATAAGAAGAATATCGTGAAAAAAGTATGCGTTTAAGCTGAAAACTTTTGGTTGGCACAGCTAAAATTATAGTTATGAATCATGCTTCGTACTGTTTCACTTGACGTATTAATTCGAGGGAGATGAAATTCAAATAATCGCGGGCTCCTATCAGATTGTATTACGTGGAAATTGTATCAGCTGGTTACATTGAAATGCGGTTATGCAGCGCTTACATTAAAATAATTTAATAGGCGAATGATAAGCGGCCTACAAACATCCTCGTATGTGACTCAACTACTTTTAGGAGGAAAATAAAATTTACACGCTCATATAATGACTCATGAAAGTATTTGAATGCTTGTAGAAATCTTTTATGAATATACTATAGAAAATATTTTCAAATTTCATCAGTCTGGAACAAATCTGGAAATGTACAGGATAAAAGAATTCTTTGTTATGGCTTTAACAGATGATTTTACACCACCGAATCAGTGGAGATCTGCTAAAAACAAGTAACCACAAAATTTAGCTTAAATATCAAAATCAAATTTTTTAATTTCATCGTGTAGTACTTACAATCAGAAACAAAAGTCTCAAAGGAACCATGATGGCAGCTCAACCATCTTTAGGAAAAGATGTTTCATTAATTAAACATTTAAAAGTTAATTATATACAATATAAAAGTGATTTTATTTCAAATATATTTAAATCTCGCAGTCAGATAGAACTTACATAACATGCTATTGATGAAACTGCTAGAGATTATCGTTTATCACGTGAAATATATGCGATAATATACGTATTTAAATATATGGTGGTCTGGTCTGCATTATTCCTTATTAATTATCAATATATTTGACGTGTTAAAGGATGATCCCTAGCAGCTTTATCAATAATACACTATGTAAAATTTATCTGTGTGTCACATGTAAATGTATTATAAATAAAATCAGTTTCACATACATACATTTATATAATTGATTAAACTTTAATATCTTTTTGCAAGAGTACGGTCGAGTTGCAATCTGTAGTTGCCTTGAAACTTTCATTCCTCGTGATGAGCACTACACGATGCAATGAAAAAACTTTGACCTTTAAATACTTTTTTTGTTAACGGATTTCCACCGATCCGAAGCTGGAGAATCACCTGTCAAAGTCATGACAAATAATTTTTGAACGTTCTATGTTTTGAAATTACAAGATATTTTGTTTCAGTATACATTACACAGAAACCCACAAAGGTATTTAAGCAGTCAATTACCATTATATTAATAAGCCTGGATATTCAGTAAGACCATTTTTAACTTATCACATATTTAAGATAGCTATTTACGCTGTATACTAATTTCTTGGTAAATATGTGTTTAGAGTAAATGTCCTGTATCTACATGTCCTGTATCACACATGTATATGTGTTCGTATTAGTTTCAAATTTTACCAATATAATAACGATAGTCATGTCTCACTACAGTGGCAATAAAATTTTGAAATAATGCACATAATATATTCATAAAAATTTTCTGCGTTATGTGTGCGAATACTTTCAAGAGCTGCTGTAAGTATCAGGACATTTTGGTCGATTTGTAGTAACAATATGTGAGTTTTACGGAAATATACAAATTATTGACGAATTAAAAATTAGAAGCAACAATCACTACCTTGTTATGAAATCACCAGGCTATAACCCTAAATTATCCATTAAAGAACATAGCAATAAAATATTTTACTATTTAGTGTATATATTTACTACTATATACATCTTCTATTTAAATATTACTCTTTGTGATTTGATTTTAATATGAAAGAAGTAATAACATAGTTCTATAATATTTAAGAGTTACAAACATTAGATATGCAAGGTATTCCAGTAATCATAGTACAGTAGTAGTAACGTAGTTTCTACAGTATTTGAAAAAATAAATCGAAAATATGGAATAAAAATTTGTTCATCTCGAAAGATAAACTATGCATGAGTTAGTTTCATTCCTGGCTGAATCGAAACGAATAGTTGGAAGAAAACTATTCTACTTGAACAAATAAATCGAAAATGCAGAACGAGATGTTCTCATTGGAATCTTTATTTTCGAGAAAATTGAATTTAGATATTCGTCAAAAATGCATGTGCATACGATGCTAATTCTTGACGTTTCATTTCACATTTTGAACTTAATTTCGTACGTACAATAACCTGGTGATTGTTGTCTGTTCACTCAAGCAAGTTCACATATTTGTACTTGATTTTTTCATAAACAAATCGTCGAACAAAATGCATGAAAAATTTGTATTCGTCTTTTTTATGTTTTTCATACAGATTTACTCTCCTAGGAATTGTTACGCGTCACACCCAGTACTATATAGAACACTGACTTTCAAAACTCAATTTGTTTGATTTATAATATATCTACTATTATACGTAGCTGTGATGATTATAAAGAATAAAATCATAACAATTTGTTTGACCGTAGTTTTATTATGAAAATATAACTTGTCAAATTTCAGCAAATATCCAAATACTTTTGAGCAATAGTATTTCTTTGCGCTCTCATAAGTTGTTACTTCATTATCACGCGTGTAAACGTTATGAACAACGAAAAAAATTTATTAACGCTATTGACAGTAAAAAGTATTCCTTAAACGACCTTTAACGAAGATTTATGAAGAAATTTACGATACCAAATGATAATTTAGAGTCTCGTAGTCGTTGAAGAATAAGGACTCAGGTGATATGTAAAGATTAAAATCGTCATGCTTGAAGGCGTGAAAGTATAATTTCATTCGAAGCTCTGAGAATAAAACGAAAGTTAATGACACGACAACGACCATGCAGAGTCTTAGCAAAAACACAACTATTGTTAGTAATTAAATACGAGATACAAAAAACTCAAAGTGGCAATCGATCAATTATATGCTAACATGCCTGCTTAAATGATATCAAACCATATCAAACACCAAAAAAATAAGAAAAATATTCACAGAGAATGTAATAATAGTTGCAAATACCTTAAAGACATAGAAATAGGCTTAAAAAGACAAATAGAATTAGATCGATGAGTTTGAGAACTTACCCTTTGGTCGTTCTGGAGCGGGTTTGCGAAAGCCATGAAGGGGTACGTCGCCACCGCTTTGAACAGTTTTATAGGCCAGTCTTTGTTCAACTTGACTCAGCGGGCTGATATCTTCCTTGCGACGAAACACCAGAGTAGAATCGCTTTCGTATCCTGATTCTTTAAGAGCACTGTAAAAAAAAGGATTTCCATAACTTTAAAGTAATGATTAATTTTTAGAAGACTATAAGAATAATAAGAATAATAAACTAAGATATATTGTAATTAAATTACAATGTATTTTGTAAATAGTGACATTTCATTGCGTAGAGTATGTTCACGCTATTAATTCTTAGGATATTTCCATTCATAAGTGATACATATGTAAGAATAATAGGAAAAGTCAAAGGTTTACCATTTTCGATACATAATGCGATAGTCTTAATAGATTTATTTAATTTATTATCGTTTTCATATAATGACGTGAATATTTCATATAACGATGGTAGTTATACTATAAATATCTCCAAATTATATGAAAGCGGAGTAATTATCTACAAGCCCACCGAATGCCCGTTCTGCCTATTTTTGAACATGTAGAAATAAACATTTTGAACAACATTTTCCTATATATATAATTTCTGCACGGCCTCAATTTCGAAATATTAGCAAAAAATTGTTGGTATCATATCAGAATAAAATTGGTATCACTGCAGTGAATTCTGCGAATTCTTTTCAGCTTGACCACGCAACACACTGAACAAGTTACGTCCAACCTTACTTCTTACCATGTGCCCTGTCTACCATGTGTAGCTCCGCATTTTCATACCTCTATGCAGTTGAACGATGTTCCTCCGATGTACAGAATGTTGAAAAATTATTTGGGAAATGATTCTACACCTTCGAATCGGTGGAGATCTGTTAAAAAAGCGACCGAAAAATTGACCTTGAGCATAATTTTCAAGATCAAATCTTTTTAATTCCAACATTGACATCTGCAGTTTGATTGCATTTCAAACGCGAATGCAGAAATCAGTTAAATATTAGGCTGTGTATCTATCGCAAGAAATATTAGAACTATGGCAAAAATAACAATAAAAACACTATCTTTATCCTCTGATATTATATATCAACACTACACCTCAACACTAATACTTTTGTTTGACACCCTAGGCTTGGAAGAATGTAACAGCAAAGATTATTTGTCACAGGAATGATTGGCTGACAAAGATTATTTGCCAGTAAAATAAAGAAATTACAAAGATCACTCGCTAGTATAAAGAACTATGAGATTTATTTTAAAGCGAACTGTATATAAATTGCATGTGTTTGGCGTGAAATGTTTCTAAATTGGAAATGAGTTAAGACTCAAGGAACTGGTGAATAAGTTGTTAATACAGACTGACTAAACTCATCCGGGATAAAGCTCTTATAGTCTCTCATACGCGAGATGTTGGCGGAGGTAAAACACGTAGATTAGTTATCTAAGCATTTTCGATTTTTCAAAAGTGGCGAAAACTCGCGATTGTGAGCGGGTTGACGCAGGAAACGAGTTGTAGGTCAGACAGCTAATTACAACTGTATGGAACGTATGGTTTTATTGGATGCGCGACTATTAAGGTAATGCCCTTTCTAGATATGATACAATATCGATTTTTATGTTCGACGATCAAACCACGACCCGTGAACTTCGTAAGACGGAAGATGCCCGTACTATACGACTAACTGTGCGTGTATGACTCTGTCGTGTCCGGCAGTTGGACCACGACCTGGGGGTGTCATCAAACGGGGGACCACACTGCTGTTGATAAATGCTCCTTCGCTCCTCTATCCCTCGTGTGGCGACCAAATCACGACCTTCCATTTTCATCAAAGAGGAGACAACAGTTATTGACGACTAATTTCTTACGTCTTCCCGGCTGTTGATCGCTCAAGATGGGGATGAAGGATAAAAGTTTGCTTTTTTTACCGATTGTTTTATGACACTGTTGGCCCTTCAGTTTTCGGGCCTATACATTTCTTAGGTTCTCAATGATCTTGAATAGGTGGTCAATTTAATATGATTGGTAACTTTTCTTCAGTAAGTGACTACCTTCGCGTTATTAACACAAAGCGATCCTCGAGAGCCTGCACGGGAATTTCGTAAGTTCTACTTAATAGCATGCAACAAACTCTTATGACGCGTGCTGGGTCGACCAATGCTGGAATAAAGGTTAAAAAAAGGGAAAACACCTGACCGTGACAAGTAACTGCTATCGAATAGCAACAGAATAAGTGTTCAATGGCTGCATAAGGTTATTGGTGTTAGGAAGGACAGAATTTCTTCAGCTTATAAACATAAAAATATAAACGTAGAAAGACATAAAAATATAAAAATATAAACATATGGAGCCATATATATGCGTAACAATATAAGTGAATAAAGAGATAGAAATATCAATCCAGAATATAAGATGAGCGTAAGAAGAAATTCTGACTTGGTATATAAAATTTCATATATAATGGCGCGCGAAGGATATCTTTGCGTAATAAATTTTAAAAAGTAACAAATAAAAAAAAGTAAAGAGATAAAACGAAGCAAAAAGGTATCTCTAAAATAAAAACTATAATCTGCAAATAACTAAACCCTAAAACAAAAATAGGGGGAAGGATGTAAATTAAATAATTAAAAACACTAAGGATAAATTCTCTCTGCATTCATTGGTGGATTGCTGTTGTAAAAATGCTGGTTTTAGCATTGATATGTGTTGCGTTGAGCGGGTTATGTCGTGTGGAATCGTGTGTTTTCCCATTCTTTACGAAGGACAACGAAAAACATATTTGTCATAAAATTATTTTCCAGTTCACAGGCGCGAGTTGGGAGGCGCAAGCAAACAAATATTTTACAACTTAATCCATCATCCTTCGATAGCTTCGCGGCTCGGAGTTCGAGGTCGCGGAGCTATAATATTTCAAAACATTGATCGTGTTTACGAACAAATAAACGACGGTAGCTTCGCGTCTCAAAATTATTCCCCTGAAACCTTTGTTCCTCGTGATGAATACCGCAGCTTGCAATTAAAGAAAATTAGACTTTGAACATCATGCTCAAGGTAAATTTCGCAGTCACTTTTTTTTAACAAATCTCCATCGATCAGAATAGAAATAGAATTCATCTCTAAAAGGCATAGCAAATAACCTTTGAAGACCCTGTACATAGATATATATTAGTTTATAATTTATCATTAAAACACTCATTTCCCCGCGACACCTACGAAACTATGTAATTGGTAAAAAATCATCCACTGGAAGAATCAGTGAATTCTATAACTGTTTATAAACGAGGGTCAGACGAATATAAAGGCGCAATTGCATATGCAAGGCAGCAAGAAATGACTGTTATCGCTCAATTAAAAATGAATACCACCAATGTACGTGTTGCGTTTCAGTTTAGGTTAGCTTCTTTAATCTGGCCCACGCGAGGCGGCCAGCTACGCTTGTTTAGAATAATAACAACTATTCTATTTCGTAAAACATTAATTATTTATGCGGCTATTGTTACACTCAATTTGTTATTATGTCACGCAAGTGTTGGCATCCACCTCACGACGGCTGGATTAAGAAGCAAACCCAAAACCCAACACATTGATGACAATCACTTTTAATCGAGTTTTAAGTTATACAGGGTGGTTGGTAACTGGTGGTACAAGCGGAAAGGGGACGATTGTACGCGAAAAAAGAAGTCGAAAATATAGAATAAAAATTTTTCGTTTGAGGCTTTGTTTTCGAGAAAATCGACTTTGAATTTTCGCTCGGTACGCGTGCGGTACGTTATAACGGATCTCACTGTAGGTCGTTGTCTCGATGGAAAAATTAAAAAAAAATTTTTTTTAATTTTCATTCTATATTTCCGACTTCCTTTTTCGCGTAGAATCACCGCCTTTTCGCTTGTACCACCAGTTACCAATCACCCCGTATATAAGATATTTCCTGCAGCCTCGAATATATAGTTGTGCACGGAGCTTTAAGTTCGCTTAACTCTCGTTCATATATAGTATGTTCATGTTATAATGAATCATTATACTTGTCCACCGCAAGGTTCCGGACAACTAATACTAACGCATACGCTGTTACGGACGCATAATTCAGTTGATGCACGTTTTTCGCTGATTATGTAAATAAATTCAGGAAGCAAAAATGTTAGATATGTACTTTTTCATTCGAAAATTATGAAAAATAAAAAAGCTATGAAGAATCGAAAATTTAAAAAATTAAATGCTTTTGACCATGTACCGAACGTACAAGAACGCCTGACGTTACAAGTTTGCAACACCGCAACACACTTACGTAAACCTGCTATATGACTCCGACACCGATACGCGTATCCTGGTTCTATATGTATACGATCACGATCATATAACCCGCTAGGAAAGACCAACAAAATTGAGTAGTGTATAGCCGTAAAAAGTCAACTTGGCAGATCAACAAAGTCCGCGTTCTTGCGAGACAGACAGAGATGAGTAGAATGTTCTAATTTTTGTCAAAAACATTCGTCGCACGTCACGTATGCGTAAAACGAGAAGCTTCTTGTCTTCCATGTTAATTTTTACAAGTAGCGACGACTTAGTTTTTGGACGGTTTTCCCTAGGTTTTTCCAATATATATATATATGTCGGGTTATCATTGGAGTTGGGCGCGTATAACGAATCTTTACTTGAATTGGCCATCGTTGTTATGTACTGTAGATGATGTTTTACTGATACAAATGTGATTATTACAGAGTTTAACAAGTAATAACGGCGATTGAATAGTCGAGATGTTGATCACAATGAACTTAGGTTCGATAACGAATCGTGGATTTTCATTTTCAATAATTTGTATAATAAAAAACAGAAACTTGACAACCTAATTATAGAAATAATTTATTGTAATATTATCGATAGCTTTTTGGGAATATCACAGAAATGAAGGCCGATGATTACATATACAGGAAAGAGTTATTCAGCATCATGTCGCCGGCAACATATTTGAAAATCATCGAAATCGGTGAAAGGGTATTCTTCCGACAAGTACATCGAGAGTAATAATAATTTCCAGTTAAATATAATAACACCCAGTTAGCCGCAAAGAAATCATTAATATTAAAATGTGTTATGAACTGATTAAGTCACATGTTTCATATGTTTCGAGTCAAATTTTGTTTAAAAAGTTGTAGTTTTTGAAGTTTTTGAATACTTTAATGTAATCCTAATTAAAATGCGCTAAAAAAGATTTAATAATTTATAATACAATATAATAAAGCTGTAGCTTTAAAAGTACCAGAAAATCGAAATCAAAGTTGGATACTTATCCAGTAAAGATATCGCGTCTAACTATAGATAGAACTTAAAGAAGGATAGCGCTAGTGAAGGAGAAAGAGGTTCGAAAATCGGATTAATCAAAAGAAACATATCATTGAGACAATATTAAAGCAACGACGAAAACTTCTTATTTTGCTCATTTTTCTGATTAAAATAAGACCAAACAGCATATTTGCTTATTTGATGAATGATAAAATTTGTTTTCACCTATAAAACGTACGTAAATACATGTGTAAATGTTACTTAAAGTATATCGTCTTTGGCACCATCTAATACAGCCATTTAATAATCTAATAATCTACAGACCATCATACAGCATCTAATGTCGGAATGCGAGGAAATGATCAGAATGGAAGGTATATGAAGACAGGAAATAGCAAGAGGACAGGAAAGAGGAAAGGACTGGATGAGAGAAATAACCAAAATAAGAAAGGAGTCATTCAAGTTATGTATTTGAAAGTAAATTGATGTTGTTTTTAAGAAAGATTTAATCACAATGCCCTTTTAAAGATAAGAAGACGAGAAAAATAAACAAATATTACTATTACTAAAACGATGTTTCGGTCATAAATCAAAAATATACTTACTGTGACATATATGGTTTCACTGGACGACTATTGCGCTGATCAAAAGGCTGAAAAACAAAAAGTTTATTTATTAAATTCATTAAATAAGTTCATACATAATGTTTAACATGCTTTTCATATTTTCATTGATTAATAACTTCAAATTCGTGATAGCTTTACATCGAGGATAAAAATGTATAATCAACGTTGTTTTCATATGTACACAAGACCACGCAATTATCGATACTGTGCCTACGAAACATTGAATGGCAGTTACACGATTCATGCAGCATTCGGCTATGTAAGCGTAAATTAGTAACAAAGGATGCAAATAAATAAATGAAATGCTATTGGGGTGAGGTAATGTGAGTAAGGTGTTGGGGTAACATAGTAGTAGCATATTCAGTATTGAACGGACAAAAGAAAAATAGTTTCTTAGAGGGTACATCGATAGCGATAACAGCAAAAATATAAGCTAAATGAAAAGAGAAGGGACTACTTCGATCGATACAAATAAATAGAATACTTAACATATCTTTCAATATAATGTTGCAATAGTATTATAGAATAGAGATAATTGACTTTATTAACAGGTTCTATCAATAATCTTTAAAGATAAATTGCAATAATTTCATTTTCTTGGTACTAAGGCTGTTTATGTTGTTTATTAATTAAATGTTAATGGATATTATATAGAATAAGGGAGTAAATGGCAATAAACTAAAACTGTTATTCAATAATACTTCGATATTAAAATTAATTTCTCTACAAAATTTGAAAATGCGACAATATTTTAGCTTTAGAATATGAAAAATATTACAAAAGTATTATACAAATTAGAAGAAAACTTTTATTACTTTAAATTGCTAAAAAGAAAACTTTATGCAATGTTAATAGAAGCAAAGGATAACAGATATAAAAAACGAAGAAAGGAAAAGCATAAAGGACAAGGAAAGACGTATGCCACTACTTTTGTATTTGTTATCCTTGCTTTTCGTACGGTGAGTTTTACAAAATAAAAGTTAAAATAGAAAAGTCAATACATCTACTAAACTAATCATTTTTGATAGGAAAACTCAAGTTGAATCGATTAATGTATTAAAAAAATATATAATTTCATCTAAAAAAACAAAGTTGACCTTTACATGACCTTTATGCGCCCACCTACAAAAAATAATATCAAAAAAGGCCCGATTGGAGCCAATGAAATATTGTCTGAAAAAGTGTTCGCTACAAATAACACTAGAGATGCAGGTCAAGGTGTTCCTATCAGATATTGCCATGCATACGAGGCGTTCGCGGCAATTAGGATCAGCATTTTTTTCGTAAACAATAAGTATGAGGAAAAAATGAAAGAGAGAAAAGATGAATTCTTCTCGCAAGTGCAAATATGCATGTACATTTTGTACAGTTGTACTATTTCTTTAAATAAATGATCTTTCTTCTTTTTAATACATGGAATCCTTTCATTTTATGAAAAAAGTATTAGGTTAACATGGTAAAAAATTAATTAGTTTAAAAGATATTCTAACTTTAATTTTGTAAAATATCATATGATAAACAAGGAAAAACAAAACTCTCGTATTTATATCTTCTTTATCTCACGTATGATAATTTCTACACAATTGAAATTAGAATATCTTTTAAACTAATCAATTTTCGACCATGTTACCCTAACACTTTTTCTCACAGAATGAATGAAAGGATTCATATATGCAAAAAAAGGAAGTTTTCCACTCAAAAAAATAGTGCAACTGCAAAATGCATATGCATATTTGCATATTTTACGAAAAGAATATTATTGTTATTATGTAGTTAAGTTTAAACCATTCATATTTTCCTTCTTTTATCTATCCGATAAACTTATCGTTTACGAGAAAGATGCTGATCCAAATTAGCACGAACACCCTGTACAGGCTATAATACTGGTTTAATAATCCGACCGAATGATCTTTTTCCTTTTCCATGACTTTCAAAACTGAAATTTTTTCTAATTCTTTTACGTTTCTCCCCTTTCGTCGCGACGAATTCACATATAAAAGTAATATTGTGCTGTCTCTATATAAACTGCAAATCGTTACTCCAAATATTAAATTAAAAATGAATCATTTTTGAGTAAATTAAATTAAAATTATATTTGTATTAATAAATTTCTTTCCTTTATTAAAACCACTTTTCTAATAAAAGTATTGAAATTATAAATTAATAAATTAGAAAAAAATGTTAAAAATATTATAAAATATTGTATGTATAAGACATATTAAGCTATTTCTCTAAGTTCTAATCAAATGTCTATAATAAATAAAACCAAAATTCCTAATATTAATTATCAGATGTAATATTGGAATTTAATGATGAACACTGTATACAAAAGCGAAAGTTGTCTATGTGAAAAATTATGTTCTCTTGATTCAATTAAAATATTGATAGTTTGACATTTTAGAATGTCTATAGAATAAAGCATGAATATTTCTGATATCTCGTGTTCAAAATAATTTATATGAATTTCATTTGATGCATCACGATCAGCTGTTTGAAATTCCTATAACGATCTTTATCAAAACATTTTAAAGAAGAAGGAAACATTCCTTCATAATCCTTTATTAAAAGCAATAATATAAAAAAGTATAAGAAAATTATTTGCCCAAGGAAATAACTTAGAAAAGTGAGACAAACCATATTGAATAAAAATTCATGTGTTCCTTTCAACTCGAGTAACGAACTGATACTCGTTCTACGGACAACGTTCTTATCTCAACAACTATTTGCGAACTTTACTGTGCTCGCAACCCTTATTCTTCGACATATTTTCTGATAACAGAACGTTCTGGACATGGAATTCTTAAGTCGAGCAACAAGTTCTTGACGATTGACAAGCACGCTAGAAGACAGGAGGTTTAAGTAAGACAAAGATGATTGGAAGATGTTAAAAAGTATAGATAAGCAGAAGATACAAACGTGCAACGAGAGATTCAGACAGCTACACGGAAGATAATAAATCAAGAAAAAGAAGTAAGAATAATATATATGCATACTGTAAGCATAAATTCGTGATACAATTGAAGTGAAGAAAATTCTACAATTCAAAATTATGTGAAAATCTAGAATAATCAAATTGCGTTGGAAGCTTCATTTTCCTTTTTTTTTTTTTTTTTTTTATAGAAATCAAGGTTGAATACTTGTCCGGTGTACAATAGTTCACGAAAGTATTTGATTATTTACCATAGAAAACTTGTATGTACATATAATATGTGTTACATTAAATATTTTGAAATTTCTTTGGCATTATAACAACTATCATAATTATATTGGTAAAATTAGAAATCAATCAGAAAATGCGTGTATTCACGTTACTAGATATTTACTACAAACTATATTTAGTAAAAAGATTAGTATACAACATGTTCCACTGCATATCGAAGCTTATTAATATAATGGTAAGTGAATGTTTAAATATTTTTGTGATCTATGCGAAAGGTATGCTTCAACAAAATATTTTGTTCGAGTCTCATTGCAGTGCTAATGAAATTGCAAAATGTTGCCTATACCATATATAATACATTCGTGAAAATTTTTAGAAGTATTCAAACACATTTTTGTGTTCCAAAATAAATCGATGTTATCTACATTTTAAAATAGCAGTATTAAAAATGACGATACGATAGGAAATAAATTATTTCAAATAATTATTTCCTATTTCAAATTCATATGTAAGGTCATCCAATTAACTTGGAACCCTGGCTCGCGAGAACATTGAAAATAAGAACAGAGTAACATGTGCATTTACTACTGGAATCAAATATTGTAATTACATTTCAGGTAAGATAATTCAAAATTTCAGTTATTAAAAAAAAAATTAGTAATACGTGGGAACAGTACCAGAAGCGCTTGCTTGCTTCGAAGCTTTAGAAACGCGTAGGAATATGAAATCATCGCGCGAAAACGTGAGGCTCACTTTCGCAATGACCGTCTTCCTCTTATTGTGACGTCCAATTTAAAGTTCTCCGGCGACAAACAAGCCGCTGTGTTGTCGTCTAATTATACTTCTAGCAACAACTCATAGAGGGCGAGCGACATTTCATCCAAGTAATAAGCGTACGCGTTACAATGTTGCCATTCTGATACGTTTTCGCAAACGCGGGTTCCGAGTTAAGTGGATAACCCTGTATAACTTGTTCGGCTATAGTAAGTTTTGTTAGATACAGGATTAGATGGTTGTTTTATATGTGAAAATAAATGGAAAGCGTAGAATAAAATTTTGTCGTTTAAGGCATTGTTTTAGATAAAATAGAGTTTAAATAAAACATGTTCGATCACCAGATTCCTGATTTTCGTTTTATTATGACTTATAGAATCTCCTTGACTTTACTTGTACCACAAATTTATACCTACGATGTATAGAATAAGGCTATCGTCACAGTAGATTTGTGTTCTGTGGAATTGTCGTTCTGACTAATGAAACATCTGAAAAACAAAATGCATATACGTATTTTCATTATAATAATGTATATGTATATGAATTATTTATAAGCCATGTCGATGAACTCGATAAGTAAAAATACAGAGGAAACTGATAATTACAAGGATAATTTTGATTTATTTTGGTATTTGTGATTATTTATGCTCTCTCCTTGAAAAATAAATTTGTGGAAATAAGTCGGTTTTTTTAAACGTCACATAAAACATTGACGACTTCATAAAAAAATGAATTGATCAGTTTGGCTTCTGAAAGGCATATATTTAATCATCCTGATATATTTTTCAGAACAACAGTTCATCAGAATACGCACCCACAGTAACCACCATATCCTAAGACCGGTAAAGAGAAAGAGAGAGATTCGAGTAATAGAGGACAACGTCATCGTGCATTCTACTTGTCGACGATGTTGCGGCCTCTAACCCGTGAAACAGCCGACGTCTGAACGTTGGCGGTGAGAAGAGAAGGTGTCGTTGATGATGGTGACGATAACATAGTGTGATTGGTGCTGGAAATAGAAGAAGACGTAGAAGAAGAAGAAGTGGGCGAGACACGTTGGTGATGGTGATGATGGTGGTGGTGGTGATGGTGATGATGGTGGCGATGACGATACTGTTCGTCGCTGGTAGCCTCTAGGAGCGTCGATCTGATAGCGGTCGATCTATCGCCTGTCGGCGAGCTTGATCGACGTAAGCAACGATCTGGCAACACGAAGCTCTTGGATCTTCCTTCCAGCATGCCAGCGTGCCAACCACAGTCGGCAGCAGCCCGTTCAAGAGGTCGTACAATCCGATCGATTTTTGAATCATCCTTGCCACTTTTCGTCCCGATCGTTCTTTCTGTCGATCGATCGAGATTATAATCGAGCACGTTTATGCTCGACCATAGCTTTGAGCCGGTTTGAGATTTCATGTTCTGGACACTGGCACGGGAGCTTTTCTCCACGAGACTCGAACGAGATTTCGAGACGACCTCGAGGGCTTTCGAGCTGCTAACCGCTGATACCCTTACATTGTAACTGCTCTCCGGTCGGTAGGAGAGACTCAGAGCACGGTGGCTCAGCTGTGCATCTCGGAGCTCCTTCATTTCCATACCCTGGGGATGTCCATTCTCGTTCAACCACTGTCCCGTTGTTATTTAGCGTTGTTATACAGTCGGTGTCGGTGTCGTCGTCGTGGTTGTTGTAGGTAGTTGCAGTTGTCAACGGCATCGTCCAGGGACCAGGGAAAGACGCGTTATCCGGGACCGTCCAAAGTGCACACGAACGGACACGATACGTAAACACCAAAGACACACACACACACACACATGGACATCGATCACGAGATACGTAGTACCAATAGAATAGTTTTTCGGTTAAACAGAGACAATTCGAGCGAATAATAGGAATTTTTACTTGATTTCGACTTGTTTTTAGAGAAATTGTCTCTAGGAATGGGAGTGTGAATTTTAAGTAGGTTCACATGCATGGGTCACCTCGTGCATTTTTTATTAGGTGCAAGGGGCTCGATTATATTAACACACAAAAATTCAATTGTTACATTACTCGAAGCTGTTAGTTTGAGAACATTTGATGCTAAAAATGATACAAAAATACAACGGGAAAAGGAAATGTTTTTGAGTTTTTGATTATTGAGTTTTACGTGAAATTATAGTTCACAATACTTTGATGTCTCACTAGTGTATTTTAAAAGCGAAATCAATTAGATGCTTTCGAAATGGACATTCTATAGCTAGATTAGTAAAATATTCAATAGATGAAAGATCAGATTTGAATGAAAAGAAAGGTAAATTTTAATTTTAAATGTAAATATATGTATCGGTTGTATTCTTCCTCAATGACTTCGTTATGTAACTGAATATGACACTTAACGTTATTTAACGGCAAACTACGTGACTTGAAAAATCTAAGGGCTGAATGCAATCCATTTCGACCGTACAAACTATCCAGATTGATAGGAAAGAGAGATTGTACAGGACTCGACATCGAAGAACAAGTGGAATGAGGAAAAAGTGGAGCTGATCCTTATTTAACTACGATTAAATATAAATGTATCGTACCCCGTCAAATATATCCATGACCTCGTCCCACCACTAGAAACATAGAATTAAATATAGCGTTAATTTCTGCACTAACCATGTAAGGTTAAAAATGATACTAAAAATTGGATAAAAATAACTGAAGAATGTATTTTTTTGTGACTGCTTTTCATTCGCTGCATATTACATACGAATACATTTCTAACATATTTAATTGATCTTTATTTATATTTCTAACGAAGTAAACTACTGATTTAAATTTCTTGAAAAATACTAAAAATAAATATAGTGAAAAAAACATTAAAATAAATGTTAAATATTTATTTCTTCGTAATTCAAATGATATTTCTTTTATAATTAAAGCTAATCGCTCTAAATTCGATATCATTAAAAATTAATGGATATTTCCAAGCTTTTATATTTTTATCTGCATATTCTCTCGTGTCTGACAAAATATTTTAATTTTTGGATGAAAAGCAAGTCACTGTTTCTGATCATTAAAAGCAGCGCTACTGAAGCTAATTAAATAAAGAAATTAAAACTGAAAAACGAGTATGATAAAATATCGATAAGCATGGACGAGATTGCGTGCGCTCGATACTTCTGAAACTCTAAACACATCGAAATGTTTTTACACTCGAAAGAAACGTAACATGACGTTCATGTGGCGAAAGAACGTGTCACGCATCAACAAAAGAAACTTTCGAAAAACCAAGTAAGAAAAACAATTGTTTCGTATCGTAAACTGAGTTCAATCGTTCGGTTAATCGTTACCTTCCTTCTCGTCCGTTTGACAGAAGTCGGCTAGAAGCAAAGCCATTTCAAACGATCAAGTTCCAGACACACTGTGTTCGGGAAGCTTCTACATACATACCGTTTGTATTGTCATTCGATAAAGTGGCGACAATAGTCGCATTAATATGCATTAATCAAGCGTCACTTTGATTAGAATTCGCGAAAAAGCAGGCAACGCGGAATTTTCAGCCTAACTGGTCGTCGAATAAATTGAATAAGACTAGAGATTACTCCTTGGCCAACGGACAAAGGATATGACATAATATTTCTCTAAAAATTTCTAAAACTTTTTGTAATGATGGAATAAAAATAACACAGAGTGGATAAACCCATTTCAACAACATTAGAAGTAGAGGCAAAATTACAGCAGAACAATTCATTTCTCAAATATTGAGTATACTGTGAGCGAGTATGTATACTATTTCAAATTCTTGGTCTGTTAAAGTTGAATCTCTTAATCTAAGATACATTTCTCTGTTGTAATTTATTTCACTTTCAATAAGTCTCTTTTCAGATAATTATTAAATAATGATTGCTTTTTACAAAGAGGGGGATATAACTAGAGTCTAGACACGAAAGATGATAAAATTAGACATAATTGAGAATTATTTCTCCTATTTTTGAGTAGTAAAATAAACCTAGTATAGAAATTATTAAAAAGATTAGTACATTCTATTAATATTTTATACAAAAATTATAACATATTAATTATTGCTATAAATTTTTATTTATTAGTTTGTAACATTTATAAATCGGTTCTTATAAAATCTCCCTTTTATCGATATAAATCATATTTTACTTCAAGCAATAAAAAGACAGTAAAATGTTTCTGAAAAACAGTACATATAAAAGTGTTACATTATTAAAAATTTAAATAAATTTCAGTTAAAAAATCTTTAAAGCAAAAGAATATTTATTAACTGACCAAGAATGTAGTTTTTCATGTCAACAATTGTCTACTATTTAACATATTCTTAATTTACAATATTATGTAATATGTAATTTAGAATATATCTTTTACCTTTTGTACGTAATAATACTTTGTGTTACAGTAGTTACTCTGCTAACGGGGATTCAATCCGTTTAGTCTTTTGTCCTAAATTCCTACATAGGCGTCCTAGTACAGTGACTTTTATAAGCTACGTATTGTATCCAATAAAAAAGTCTGCATTATCCTTCCCTCTGTCACTCAAACAGTGCGAAGAGAGTAACGAAACGTAGATTTTTGTCTTATAACACGTTTCATTCTAGATATTTGCAATTGCAATCATTTGCAATTTTACAAACTAAAGATCTTAAATAAATATCTATTGTTCCACCGTCTCTTTATTATCATAACAAATTCATTAAAAGTATGAATTCACTGGAATTACATAAATGCTATATCCTTCCTCTGTTAGGTAATCAAGATTTTCATATGTTTTCCGCGGAATGATTTTTATCAGAGTTATTATAGAGAAATTTCGATGAGGCATGTTCTCAAAGGAAATTTATGAAATAGAGTTGCACAAAGAACGATTACTTTTTTAAAACCGTAAATATGCATACCTCCTTGGCTTCCTTTTCGGCGATCGATGACCGTCCAGGTTCGTAATCCTCGATGCGTCCAGGTTGATTTTTATAAATCTCTGAAGTATATTTTAATGTGCCATTTCTAAAATGAAAACGAAGAATTTTTATAAAAATTGCCGTTTAGCTGAAAATATTTTAATCTTTAATACACTTAAATAGATATACGTCGGAGATGAAAGGACACCGAGCCTTCCCTTTGGAACTTTGGAAAAATCCCTTAACATTATAATCTAGATTCTAATCACAGCTGTAATTAAGCAATTGTCGTCATTCGATCCGATTGTATTTGTTAGAGATTTGTGATAATGAGTTGAGTAAATAGTTGTAGCGGCACTCGACAGTAAACATTCCAACGGTTTCTGTCCCGTGGCTCGCCACACGCAGACTCTATTCTTCGGGTAAGATGATTATCACATGTCGACGCATCTCTACGGTACATGTTCAGCTAGCCTGAGGAGATTTAGTTAACTAAAGTCCTTCAAACAGACAAACAGCCTTTGTCCCAACTACGGGAAGATAGGGGAGGTCTATTTTTTTCACGAACGACGCTTCCCATTAGCAACTTTCCCTCAAGGGCGGCTAATATCCTTCTCTAACTACCAACATGGAAATTGACCAATTAACAGCAACGTCAATTTCCCTCACTTTCCGAACGAAGACTTTTCTCCACGAATCCGATGATCTCGTGCCCTTAAAAACACCCATCATAGTTTTCCTTTGCAGCGTCGCCGTGACGGAGAGACACTCTCTTACTTACGGTCTCATCAACGAGTTAAGTAACGTCTTTACGATCCGTGAATATTTCACGTTTTAACATATAGTCCAACTTAGACTTTGACGAAAGTAATAAATTCGCCATCCCGTTGACCGCGGATTCGTTACCGAACCTGAGGCCATTGTCATTAGTGTTACGAGTGCCTAATCGCCGCAGTTAATTGTCAAATCTGTTGTATCCGAAGCGTGGGTGTTGACCGTGATAATTGTAGATGCTGGCTGTAGATGTCGCTGATGGGATACTGCTATTTTTCTTCTAATTTAGATGCGTGGAAGAAAAATCGGACTCCGGTCGCCGGGATTTGAACCCGGGTTCCGAACGTTCGTAACCTAAGGCGCTAACCACTGCGCTGCTGTAACGTCAATTAACATCAGAGACCAGGCTACGCAACGCGGACAGGATGGCACCCAGATGTCTGCACATGCTTGGCGTGTACCCTCAATAGTCTTACGTACCCACACCAGGGGTCTTTGAATTTTCATCGTTAAAGTCCTTCAGACCAAGCGAGTATCTCTTGTCTTAGATTTCCTTTTACGTTTATTGTTTATCACGTGCTAACATGGAAAGTTGGTTTTCCTCACGTCTGGTATGTTCCGTTAGTAACTTTCTCACGAGGGCGGCTAAAACCCAGGAGACGGTGTCTACTGCCCTCACTTCCCTAACCAAAATTGTCATCAACAAATCCGATAGTCCCGTGTCCTTAGATACACCCACCTCTAGCTTTCCTCGGACACAGTATCGTCAGTAAAACTTATTTATTCTGTATCCTTAGAATAGTCAACATATCTTTAGCGGTCTCTACCCTTATAACAGTTGCGTACTTAACGTACCAGTGTAACTAAGTCTTACATAACGTGGTTGGAGTGAATTGTGATTTATGTTAATTCAGTGTGTATTCCGTTGTGATTGCTGAATTCATAATAAAGTTTAATTAAAACAAAATTAATAGTTGTGTCACGACTCAGCTATTTTATTTCATCATCCAACCCTTAAGTTTACGTGACACTGCCGTCGTCCGACACTAGTTAGTGTCGAGTGGTGGTATTTGCTGTTGAGTGCCGCCACATATCCATACTTGTGTTAATAAACTCTATCTTCATTGTACCACAACGATGGCTAGTTCCAGTGGAGATTCATCAAACGACCATAACCCTAATCCCAATGCCAACCCGACATCAGAAGTGGGATCAGTGCCGGTTATAACAATGCAAGAGCATATGACTATCATGCGCGAGTTAATTCAGACGCTGGTGCCGAAACCGAGTGCGGAACCTATAAATCTAGTGCTACCACGTTTTAACCCCGAAATCGCGGGCGCCGATCCAGTCGCATGGTGCGCAGCTGTTAATCTGCTTATGAAGGGCAACCCTCTACAAGACAGCGCGCTAGTTTCTGCTTTAAATATTGCTCTAAAGGGTTCTGCAGCGCATTGGTTTACGCAGAGAGTGAACGGCGAAGAGCTTACCTGGCCAATGTTTAAGGAACTTCTTATTACGCGTTTTGGTGGCAAAGATACAGCAACCTCGACGCTAATGAATATATTCAGAGAACAACCACAGAAGGACGAAAACATGGCAGCTTACACCATTCGTCTCCGCTCCCTCCTGAAGACGAAGTGGCAAAATGTAACTATGGCGGAAGTAATCAACGCTATCATTCTTTGTCAAGTGAGCCCACAAGATCAGCGCATTGAACAAGTAGCACTTGAGAAGGATATCAAGACCGAGGACCAATTTCTAAGTGAAATGAGAGTTCTCGGCTCTCGCGAAGAGGCCGGCGTCTTCGACAAGTAATACATCAACTGGCCCCGAAACCAAACGACACAAGCTACCTGACTCCCGGAATAAGTGCCTTTACTGTGGTGTCTTCGGACATAAAATAGCGGAGTGCCGCAAGAGGGTAAGGATCGAGAAACAGAAGGATACGCGACGCCTAGAAGGAAGCCGACCAGCTACATCGTCCAAGGAGTTTTGCTTCAAGTGTCGTGGCAAGGGTCATATCGCGCCTGATTTTCCGTTACTGCGGAAAAGAAACTATGATTCCAATAACGAACGTCGAGTCGGCTCCTACGCGATGGAGTCTCCAACTGGTAGATTAAGTCATCTGGGTGAGTCGTTCCCATTTTACTTCAATTCTAGAGCCGAATGCTCATTAATTAAAGAGTCCGCAGCCTCCAAATTTTCTGGCAAAAGAACGACTGATATAGTAGTAATGCGACGAATAGGAAATACTTGTGTCGAAAGTACATCTCAGATTTTGTCCACTGTATGTATTAATGGTTTTACATTGGAGATAACTTTTCATATCCTTGCTGATAGTTATTTAAAGAACGATATCATGATTGGTCGCGAAATTTTAATCCAAGGTTTTGACGTAAATATTACACGAAATAGCGTCGTTATTTGTAAAACAAAGACAATTAATGCCTGTAGCAAAACCGTGGAAGGCTTCGGTGTCCTTTCATCTCCGACATATAGAAAAAATATTTATTTATCAAACTTACAAAAGCAACAAACTCAGCAGAAATCACAGCAATTTGGATCTTTATTTCCGTCTTATAATTATAAAAATTGGTCTTTTTTTTATAAAAAATATTAATATTATAAATATGCAACAAATTTTCTAAAAAGGTAGTATTTTTATTTATATTTTTTTGAAAAAACTAAAATGGAAAGTTTTAAGAAAGCTTAAACGTTTAAGCTTTCAATAAATAATATTGAATTATGAACATAAAAATGTAACACAACACAGATGTAAGAACGTTAGTATCATATTCAAGGACAAAATAGATTTACTAAGTCTTTAAGGACTTGTAGTATTCACTAAAAGGCAAAAAATGTACTGAAACACAAAGGTCTTAAAATCAATCCTTTCGACTTGTTTTGAAATTTGTCAAGGTTTGTTCTTTTTTACATTTGCAAAAAGATATTTATTACAGCTTCTTTTCATTCCAATATAAAATTGATGTTTGTGGATCGTAGGTCGACGCATATATTGCATATTTTCAAGTTATTCCTTCGTATCATAGGACAGTTTTCTAGTCGCATTCAAGAATTTTCTATCGTTGCTCTATAATCTGAAATCTCTCAAAAAAGGAATTCAAACCATCCTTATTTTTGCATCTAATACATCACAGCTTACATTTGATATTTCTTAAATCTTTGCAAATATGAAAATACATGATTTTACATTGAAAGAATTGATTTTGATATTTAAACGTGCGTAATGTACGTTAAGATTAAAATGTCAAGTTATTTTCAATGAAATAATACAATTATTGATACAAATTATTATAACTACCTTTCTATCAATTTATCAAATTATTCACCAAAAATATGCAGCTGATAACTAAAATCTGTTTATACTGCCGATCATAAGTATTAAATGTCCTGCTAATATTGAAACAAATTGTAAGCTTCCCATTGTTTTTATTTTCCGAGTATGATATTATAAATTCGCTATCTTTTAAACTAAATATTTATCTACAATATTTGTAGATAGAAAGCACATAACTAGAGTAGGTACAATATTTGCATAGATAAAAAGTACATAACATTTTTTCGATAATACCTTAAATTTTTAAACAAGTTTTTTAAAAGGAGTTTTTTAAAAAGTTATAAATATATGTCCAATAACATAAAATACTAAGTAAAAAAAATGTCAAGGTCTTGAACAAGAATAACAAATAGCAATCTTAATACTTGTCACTGGCAGTATCTGTTAATCAAAGGATCTGAAATATTGTCTTACCATTATTTTTTTAATAAAGTAAAGGAGAAAGAGCTTTTTTATATTGTTTACGGTAAATCTTATAACATTATCAAACATCATAACTTCGAGTATTTTCTGTTATTAAATTTGAATGTGTCACGCCCCGCGTACCTGTACGCTATAATTTCCAAGTATCTGTCATCTTATTAAAACTTCGATTAACGACGAACCGGGTACGCGACGCGTTTCGCGGCCCTGGCATAACGATTCTCTTTCCAGCGGCTACTTTGGTCTCTATTATAGAACCGCGGAAAGATCGCCGACAAAACGCAAATGCCGACAAGCCGAAAGGGTCGGAAAACTTCAATAGGCCTAACGGCCATCAATATGTTTCGGCACCGCAGCCGATGATAGTCAGTTAACCACCGGAGAGTCAAGAGTCAAGAGTCGTTAATCGACAGTTGTCATATCATATTACTGCATTAAGTTGAAGTCAAATAATCATCGTCTTCTGTTTAAATATCCACTGTATAATAATCTACTGTAATAAATAATCCACTGTAATAAATCCAGCTATCAACACATCGCGTAGGATAGAAACCACTGAAAATCCTAATTTCTAACATTTCTGAATAAAGAATTTCTATAATACATTCATCCACGCGTTTGCTCCCGCTTTTCCGAGATAAAAACCTCAACACATAATACCAAATTATTTAAGATGATTCTGTTATAAAATAAAATATTCTTTTTAGAAAAACAAATGTATGGACTATGTTAAGTAAATTTAAACAAAATTATTATATATTTATATATATAAATTATTCCACGAATTACGATTTGTTTCTTACTTTCTGGGCATAGTCGACGTGGCGAAATCATTTTCCTTGTTACGTAGACGCCGACGGCTGTCGAGCGTGACAGAACGATCCGAATATAAACGGTGTTCAGGTTCGCTTAAATATCCACTGCCACTTTCGTAACCATATCTCGTCCCTAGAAAAAATACGTTTACAATTTATTGAAATTGTAGGCACTGTAGGTGTTGAAATTGCCCGCATGTATGAACATGTTAAAATTCTACCGTTCATCGCTCACCAGCGATCGGAGAAGAAAATTGAAAAAATATGCTCTCGTATTTACAATATATTTCGCGCCAATGAAATTTTGACTGGTTCGTTAAAGCTTCCGATACTGAATTGTAAATATATATATTACAATCAGTGGTTTTAATAGGTAAGTAGTGCACTTTGTTAAATTACATTTAATAATAAATTTTTTATTGTTATTATTACGAAATTATAATTATACAATATGATTATACAAGTGTATAATTATAATTATATATTTATAATTAAGCAAATATGCTTATATGTGAGGGTACATGCCTAAGTAATGTCTAAATATTATTATAATATAGTTAATTAACTCGATACAACATTCATTAGTACAACTTTTTTCTAAATCAAATATCATTTCCTTTTAAATTTATTAGTTCAATTTTGAACTTTAAATCTACTAATAGAAGAATAATTTTTATGAATTTCAAATATATAGGATTCGACCTTTGAATCAATCGACGTGACCATAACCACTAGTTTGAGAGCGTTATTCTATAAAATTATTATTTTAACGAATATTTTATATGTCTATGTATAGTGTGTTATATGTTCTGTTATTGAAAAATTTGTGAAACAAAGCAACAGCAATAATGAATATGTCTTGAGCTGGATTTTCGTACTAGCGACTTAAATATTAGGTTGCCTCTTTCGTTATATAAGGAGATGATAGATGCATAACATTTTCTGTTTTATATTATTTTATTGAATTATGTATGATCGATTTTGTAGTAACAGAACAAAACGAAAGGTGCTTTTCTGACAACCTAATACTTTTCTGTATAATGACCAACATGTAAAAGAATATGGTTTCATAAAAGAAACGCAGGTCAGCTCCATATGCTCTCCGCGTGTCTACATAAAGAAGAACCAATCTCATCAAATAATCCTCCTTCGGTACTACTCAACTTTTGTTTGAAAGGTCTTTTCGTAGCAATAGTTCACCGTTATTCGCTCACCTTTTGTCACATGAAATATCATGTGATAAAGAATAATTACCTGTTTATTCATGAATATCACGCTATTTACTTCCTATCAGAAAAGCCTAATGAAAGATGCCCTTGAAATTCAAGGCTGTGCTGATCTTTACACATAATTTTTATACACAGTGTGCTAAAACAACTAGATACGATACGTTGGCTGTAGGTATATGATACCATGTCTATAAGAAAAATTTATTTTATTTTTAGTATATTCACCACGACACTTTTGTCATATAAAATATCATATTTCTATTTTTGTTTCACACTGAAGAGTAAATGTTATCAACAGATGAATAAAGTTAAACTAGCATAAAATTATTTCACGAACCTATCGGTGTATTTTTCCTGTATATACTCATAACCAGCGGTCTCGCGCCGTAGAGGATCGGCAACCAATACTAACGCATACTCTGGCACGGATGCACAATTTCGGACAGAATTTGTTGTAGGTGGTACGACAGTTTTTCGCGAACATCTCGGAAACTAAGCGAAATCGCCAGTTATATGCATAGGGAAAAGTTGTTCAAACTGTTGATTTCTACTACATATCCAAAAATCATCAAAATCGGTTAGGAGATAACACATCGATAGATTCGCCAACTATTTGAGATCCCGGACGCACCTGGACCAAACGTCAGGACAGACCACCGTGGAGTTTTAGTCGGTAAGAGTCCGACACTACCCGCCAAAATGCTGTGGGATAGCAGGCGGGTGTCCATGAGGATTTCTCCACGTAAAAAAAAAAAAAAAAAAAAAAAAAGGTGGGACACCTCGTATTGTATTACATAAAATTAATAGAAATGACGATATACTGAATAAATTATACTGTACACTATTTGAAAATTATTAGGATGGATTTGTACGTCAAATGGTAAAAATTGTTTAATCACTTCAAGTAATAGAAACATGTCAAATTGAAATTTTATATCCTCGGTATATATTCAGAGAAATCTTTTTTAAAAATAATGAAATTTTATGTTGTAGCGAGTTAATTAATAGAGCATGTGTCGTGACTAACGTAAAAAAGTTCATTAACCGTCTCGAAATAAGATTAAAATGATTGTACAAAGTGTTTAGACAAAGGAATTCGGTGCTTAAAGGGCTTATAGTGTTTACTGGGATGACTAAAAAATGTCCGATCAACAAAGAACCTAAAAGCAATCTTTTCGATGTAAAATCAATTTTTATTATTTATTAGCGCTCGATATCGTGAGTGAATCTTTTCATAGTACATTGAACGTATAGTTATTGGAGACGAAACACCGTTATTATCATACGAAATGCATATTTCTTCATGTTTGACCGTGTCCGCAAGAACGCTATTTCGCTTTCAACGAATATACATTCAATGTGTTATGAACAGATTGACTTATGGTATCGAACGCTATCGAGTTTACATCAGAACGTTGACTAGACATTTTTTTACTGTCTCTGTGAGTATTCCTTTTTAAGTAAGTCCTTTAAGCATCGACCCTTTTCTTTCATATTTTGCATATTCATAGACACAGAATGCTTAAAAATTGTATTAACAAATACCTGGATTACAAGAATATTTCAATCGTTATCCTGTTAGTGGAAGGGCAAGCAAATATCACGCTATGTTTTAATGATAATTATTTGGAATCGGATGCGTCTCACCGATCTTAACGACCTTCAAATGTGTTGTCGAGGTCGTAATTCTAAACAACTTTTCCTAATACATGTTATTGCCGCGCCGTTGGGCCTTAATTTCCGACATATTCACAAAGAGCTTCAATGGAATTTAAATTACGATTACTTTATTTTGGAGTAAGTAGGTGCGTTCGCATGTAGTCCAACCTAAACTGAAATCACTGATTAGAGAGGTAATCATTTTTAATATTGTATAAATAAAAAAATTAATGGGTTATGAATTGGATTAGCGTACTCTCTGGCCTTCATTATGTGGTCGGCAACGCTAGTATGAAATAATTTTCGATGAATCAATTGACATGTGGAATGTGTTGCACCTTTTATAAAGGACAGAGAGGACAGAAAATTATTATACACGAAATTAAAAAGGGTCCAAATATGCATTTCGGTTACAAAACTCGATGAAAAATTTTTTTTTTTTATTTAGTTGTTTACATTCACAATTTGTCCGATTTGGACATTTGGTAGAATTTTTTGGTTGTTTGATTATCATGTGGGTGGCTACCCCCAGCGGGGTACCATCTTCGTGTTTGTTAGGTTATATCCTTTGTGAGATCCGTAGGGTGTTTCCTTGTTGAAATAGTGGCCAACAATTTGAAATGGATATTGATCTTGAATAATTTATATTGCAGAATTTTACAAAACAATGATGTCTGTAGTAGAATTCCACGGAAGGAACCATTTATTAACAAGACGAATCAAGGTAAACGTTTAAAATTTGCAAAAGAATATGTAAATAAAGATAATGTTCTTTAAAAACAACGTTTTTTCTGACTAAAGCAAACTAAACGTGTTTGCATGAGTTATGTCATTGCACATATGCGCATTTGGGTATCGTTGTCCGAAGAAACTTCAATTCATTATAAGAAATAAGTACTAAAAATGTACGTCTTATTGCAACGCGTAGCACGCCGCTCGGCTTTGTTTTTCAAGTTATAAATCAATTTATGTTTAATACTACATGACGTGTACTATTTAACACTTTATTTTATACATTTTTGTAAACAATTTTTCAGTGACAATAGGTATATGTATTATAATTTTGAGCAACTGAGGATCAGAATAAAGTGGAACATTCCATATAGCAATCAGTTCATCGAAAATTATTTCACGCTATTATTGGCGACCGCCCAATGACGATCGGATAGTACTTCATCCCAATCCGTAACTCATTCTCTTTTTTTTTAATTAATACAATAGTAAAAATGGTTACCTCTGTCATTAATGGGTTAACTCTAGATTGGGCTGTATAAAAATGCGACTACCTACTTCATCGTGAAGTATTAGGTTGTCCAAAAGGTTTCTTTCGTTTTAAAAGGAAATAATAGACGCACATTATTTTTTGTTTTATATTACTTTATTGAATTATGCACGAACATAATAATAGAAATAGAACGAAATGGATCATACCTAATTCAATAAAATAATATAAAACAGAAATTGTTGTTCATCTATTATCACCTTATGAAACGAAAGAAACATTTCGGACAACTTAATATAATATAATCGTAAGCTAAAATTAAGTACTTTGCGAATATATCTTAGAATCTAAGATTGAACGACAGTTATTTGTATGTCACTGAATGATCATCTAGACAACATATTTAAAAGGCATCGAAATCATCGAGGAGACTAGACTTCTAAATAATTAGCATATGGAATTCTATTAAATTTAAAATAATTGAAAAGCTAGTAAACAAGCAAGTACACAGCAAAACACAACGTCTTAAAACTGTAATTGAAGTCTAAAAAGACTAATTATTAGTATAAAATAAGTTGAATATAATTAATACGGTTTGAATATTTTATGACCCTGTTTCGACACACCCTTGCGATTAATGTCTCATAACTTTTACAAATACTGTCCGATTCGATTCAAATTTTGTATACATATATGATTTTTATACTTCTGTTTTATTATATTTAGTATTTGTAACATTAGTTTCAGAACTTAAATCTAACATGCATATTTTTATTGTCAAAGTTTTAATAGCAAGTGTCTGTATACTTTCGTAAGGCACTGTATTGTACATTGTAGCAACAATGATTTTTCTGTACCACGCTATAAATTGTACATACATAACAATAAAGCATGGCGAACTCTTTTCAAATAAATGTAATAAGACGTTACTGTTATTAAACAATTTCCTATAATATAGATTTCATATTAACAAAATTTATTCCATATTTTGCTCAAACTTGAGCTATTTTTTAACGTTAAAAAAATACATATGCAACTTAGACTACAATGTCAGATAGAACGCTACAAGGACAAAAATAATGCTAAAAGTAAATCAGTAAACCTTTTATAATGGCATAAATTAATTTTCATTATAAAATACCGCGTTGGTTTTTAAAAAACACGATTCTTTCATATAATATGTTTCATAAGATATAGCTATCAAGGACTAAAAATACTTGTAATATTAGTTTTGATTTTTAAATCAGTTAGATAGAACCTTTATTGTGAATAAGTTCTATAAGATACTGAAATATTTATCTGGGTTACGATTCTTATATCCTATATTCCTATATATCAGTTCTTATATTGCTTCTAAATTGATTTTTTTGTTAAACTTTATAAAATCTAGAATCGATTCTTATATCGATTTTACAATAATCAGTAAATTTTTCAGTCTTAGATTTTACGTTTCATTAAAAATAGCGTGTACTGCATACTTTTCATTATTTATGTTCATTGTATAGCTATTCACTAACAATGAATTATTATGGCGTATTTAAACGTAACAGTCGAAGATTGTATCTTACATAAAAAGTTAAATAAAGATTCATATAAATTTACACAAAAGTTTACAAGAAAACCAGGTCTACCAATGCTTTTACTCATTACTATATAATATACGTACGGTAACGATTAATCCTAGAAAAATTGGAAGGAAAATAATTGATCACAGTCGTTAATCTGTAGGAGGAGGTTAAATAAAGATGGGAACTCACAACAAACGATTCTCATATGTATATCGATTTGATCAGTTACTATTTTCACTCATTGATGATTAGCATGGTTAAAATGCTAGGGGTATGCGAATAATCGAAAATAATGGCCGGGTTCGCGCGGGATTCCGAAAATTTGCCTGCCACATAAATATGTTTGCGAACGCGTAACTTCAGAAGTCGATTTATGATTCGGAAGCCGATACTGCATTCGAGATATGATTTTTCAGACTCGTCTTCGATTTAAATGGATATGAAACAATGACAATGTGAAAACTCTTTTAAACTTAATAATTTTTACCTGGAAAATCCTGCCCCGAATGCAATATCAATGCTCCCGAATAGAACCATCATTGCATTTTATATGTCAAGCAAATTTTCAGAATCCTGCTCTATCCGACCCCTTACGAAGCCCGAGAACTCGTAATTTCGGGTATCCGCATACTCCTGTTTAACACCGAATGCTTATGTACAATGAATTTTGGCTCACGAAAGTATTCGAATACTTTTTAAAACAGAATAACTTTTTTAACATTGGACCAAATATAAATTCTTTTGAAAAGTTAGGAAGGTTACTTTACTTACTTTTTAGGTGGTTGATGCGTAAACAAAGTTTCAAAAAAGTTGCAATTGGTCGGAATCGTGAAGAAAATAGTAAGATAGATCACTTTCTACTACCTTTTTTTTATCTTCAAGACTGCAGTGAACATTTAAAAAATACTTTTTGTAGATATATATTAGTTATACATGTTAGAAATTTCTGTAGATAACCTAGCACTTTATAGGATAAAGTGAGTCGATCCAATCTATGTCACGCTAAAATGCCGCTCTTGGGTCAGACCTTGTATTTTTTTCAAGAGGGAATATGTCTAGCAAACGGCATTTTAGACGCTAAGAAGATCATCATCTGTACCTTTCCATTGCAGTGAAGTTTCTTCCCCAAAAATCAATAAACTTGTAAGCTCAATATCTTAAAAACTAATTGGAATCGATCGTACATATGTAAAGTTACTGAATTCGTCTTTAGAAGCGCCATCAAATGATTTGAAGAAAAATATATAGTTTTATTTAGAAAATAAATTCGATCTTCATATCTCAAAAAATAATGATATAAAAAAAAATTTATTACGAAACAAAGGACTGTCCAGAATTGCCACGGAACAATACAAATAATAATTATTATCATAATGACAAACAAATTTTCTGTCGTAATACTACACATATGTTTGGATGTTAATATTTAACAGAAACGCTTTCGCGTTTACATTTATTTTAATGATTTTATTTATTGTTAGAAAAGCATATAAAATGCAAATTAAATAGTTTTTCCGCGAAAACACGCCGCCGATTTTACAATTTACAGCTGATCGATAGCGGTGCTCTCTATTTTGCGAGGCTAGGCGAAGATTGTCTTCTTGTCGAAAATAGGCCTTTCACAAGGGCACGAAGAACTTCTCGAGGGGCTGCTGCAAATTTATAACGCGCACGGCACGCCAGAGTCATCAAGTCCGCCGCTTATGACCGCTCATTGTAACAGAAACAACAATGTCTGCAGTTTTTCAGCAGATAAGTCATAGGTTACGTTGGGATTAATAAATTATCCGTTATTTAAGAATTAAATTTGCTATCTGTTATTTATTATGTAGCATATTTATTAAGTCTTTTTTTGAAATTAGGGTGTTCGATCAAATGAGCATAAAAAATTTTTTCGAACGATTAAAAAATAATCTCAAAAGTAAAAAAATGTTGTGGAAATGTTGACAAACATAAATGAAATCATTAAATTTTGGTTTTCTGTTAGATATTAACAACCAAATATGTGTACTTTTTCATCATTACAATACTAAGTGCTTAATATTAATTGTGTATTTCTTGTTTATCCTTTATCTGTTATTCATCATTCGAATAAACTTGGATTGCTAGTCGCAAGGAGCTTATACACAACTGACAAGCAGGAACAGTAGTATGACGATCAATCGATAGTGGCATGGATTAGGAGTGGGAAGAGAAAAGACCCCCTTTGTGAGATCTCCGAAGAATTGCTCAAGAGTCAATCCCAAGATAGTTCGAGTTAGATGGGCCTTCGAGGCAGTTGAGCTTGGTTTCAGTGTAAACGGTTCCATATATTTGTATAGAATCCATTTTTTTATGTGACTGGGTCAATTTAGCTTACCAGTGGAACTGGTTTCGTATAAATGCATTGAAACAAATACCCTTGGATTGATTTAGCTTGCCGGAAAAGCTCTAAGTGCCGGGCAGTCCCACACAGTCTATTTGCCAAAAGTCATCACTGCTTTCCCTACTTTGCGGCCAGATTCCTTGAACAAAATCTTTGTTCTTTGCCAATGCAACATTATGCCGCTTGTCATCACTGAACTATCTCACGCATAGATAGCGCGTAGCTCAGTAACTTCGAGTCGTCGACTTTTCAAACGTTCACTCAAGCGCCTTGGCGATGTCCTTAAACCGAATGTATACTATTCCTCCAAAATGAAACAGTGTAAATTCGGCTTTACTGAAACCTGACCATAAATTAAAAAGCCCGGTCTTAAATAATCGTAAGACCAAATACTGGCGAGCTATTTGACATTACATATATCGCATCGAAAATACATTACAGCTAATATACGCATGCTAAAAATTTTATCAAAATAGGTTAACGTTGCTATGTACAAGCGATGGAAAATGGTGTAAATAGTAGTTTTTCACGACTACCCGCCTATTACTGCAGTAAATTTAAAAATATCGGTCCATACCACTCGTTTCTGCATCAACCGATTTCGATAAAATTTCAGCACATACAGGGGCTACAGGTCTAAGAAAATTTAAGGGGTGATTCTTGAAATTAGAATAATATAAATACCAAAAATGTAAAAAATGCGATTTTAGCTTTGTTTTTAGTTGTCGACTCTTAAAAATCAAGGGAGACATCCCTGTGCGCGAACAAACCTTCTTACACGAAGCAGCTGGAAACAGCGATCTTCAAATCGAACGATACATGGCCACTAGCTTACCTCGTACAAGTAGAGAAGAAGATTATGACATTCGAAAACGTAAATCATCCTGCGCGATGTTTCGTATGAAAAATCGCAGATTAAACATTTAAAAAACTCATTAAAATCTATAACAGATCTAAAATAAAATCTATAATATCGAAAACCGTTTCATGGAATTTTCGAGGAAGGAGGATTACTGTTTCCTCTAATCCTTTGCCTCTATAAATAATTAATAAATAATAACACATAAACAATGTTTATACAAATTTCACACACGCACCGCGATCATCCTGTTCGCGGGTATCCACAGAAAAATCACATATGCATTAAGTATTTTTGAGGTGCTACTAAATGTGATCGAACACTGTCTTGCATGAACCAAACACACTTTTCACACAAATTACTGATGATGATCATGATCATGTGCAATGGCGCATTATAATATTCATATCTATTCGATCACATCGCTCTCTACGACTTTTACGATGTAAGCTGCTGCCCATTTAACGTTCGATGTGAGGGTTCTTGTGTAGCCGTTGCTTAGCCTGACCTACTTTCGTTCGCGTAAAGTTTGCTCGCGCACAGGAATATTTCGACTAATTTTTAATTTGAAATAACTAAAGGACAAAGCCGAAAATGCATTTTTTTTTAATTCTTGATGTCCATCTTATTTTAGCCTCAAGAAAAATCACCTTAAATTTTTTTATATCTGTAGCCGAACATCCTGTATGTAACTGACATAAAACTACAGAATATATTTGGGTAATTACATAGTGAAACTGTAGAACCGTTACGTTCTCTCCAGTTTCAATGACTTCTTAATACATGTCTGAGACATTCACGAAAAACAATCGGTATCAGAACAGTGGATTCTGCTTTGTCATTGTGCATGCCTGACGGCGTCTGTATTGGTTACCAGCGGTTGGAAAGAATGACCTAGTCAAACCTTAACGTTTATAGTAAGGAGCAAAACTAAACACATACTCGGAGTTTCTACCCATTGTTTGTGTGGAGGTTATTAGATGTATGAACATAGGAACGCGTGGATAAATTGTAAAGTAGAAAATATATTTTAATACAGAAGTGTAAGTACAAGTAGGAATATAATTTGAGCTGATCCCGATCCGCACGCTAGCAGTGTTACCCTATAACTGGAAGTCCCGAAGCCATCGTCGCCTGTCTACTGTCTATGGTCTGCCTTCGTCCCAGTCTATTGTCTATACGCTGTCAATGGCTTCAGTGCTTGAGAAAACTAAAAAGACCAGATGTAGGGTTTTCTTAGAAGTGGTGACCACTTCAACAGTTTGCATATAGAATACGAAAAAAGCAAAATTTTATCGTGCATGTTATAATGATTCTTTCGGTAAATAAAAATTGTTTTCGTGAAATCAGTTTTGCATCGCAAGTAATTTTAAATGAAGATAGTAGTTTGTAAAATTAATATTTAGTAACCTCTCGAGCACATTTTAACATGCTTGATGTAATATTCTCGCAATATTCCTGCGTGATGAAATACAAATGTCCCTGCTCTCGTTGCCATAAATCATTAAGGTGCATGGCGGAGCATCCTATCCATTTGCCAATTACATCCTTGTATATGCTCAGACATTTTCTATAGGATTTAATTCTGAGCTTTGATCAGGTCATTCTATGGTTTGGGAGAGCTAATTTTTCACATTCTTAATACTACAGGTTGTCTCAAAAGGTTCTTTCGTTTTATAAGAAGATAATAATAATGCTAACATTTTTTGTTTTATATGATTTTATTGAATTACGTATGATCCACTTTGTTATATTACTACAAAATGGGCCATACACACTTTTGGAACAGCCTGATACGATACTTAGGGTCATTGTCGTGTTGAAATATGACGTCACTCTCTGATACCGACGTATTTTCAACTGTTTCCAGCAAATATTCTTGTAAAATGTCTTTATAGATGTATTGGTTCATCATTCCCTCGATTCGATGTAACGGACCTATACCGTATATTGTAATGCATCCTCATATCATAATCAAACCGTCGTCAAATTTAATTGTTTGCTTAACATGACGTAGCAATAGACTAGTTTCGCTTCTTCTCTTTCAGCACCACAAACGTCTATCCGATGAAAATCGATTAAGTTTAGATTTCTCAGACCAAATCATTTTTTCCACTGTTTAATAGCCCAAATATTATTTTTTTTTTTTTTTTTTTTTTTTTTTTTTGCGAAACGTAGGCAGGCCTTGATATTGATCTTTGGAAAAACAGGCTTTTTTTTCTTTTCGATTACCATAAAATGAAATTCCTTTAGTGCTCTTCCAGCCGTCTATTTACTAATTTTCTTTAATATATCTAATAATTTTCTAATAATTTTGCAGTTATTGTTCCGATTGTTGCAACTTCGGAGGTGATGTATTTTAATCCTCTCTTCTAATTAGAAGATAACAATTTCGGATGGTCTCAAAAAAATGTAGGGACATCACTACAATATCGTTTCGATAAAAAAAGATTTCGCAAGCAACTTGTTTGTTGACAAACCATTTTTTAGTTGAAAGATAACACTATTCATCACGCTTCGCGATAATGACTTCCTTACGAAATATTAAAGATGCTTTGATGTGTTTTATTGTAGAAACTACAACAGATTAATTGCTAATACAATTCTGATCCCGAGCATTAACATTAGTTGTTAACAAAGTACATTACTAGTTTACACTAGTTGATTCCAACAGCTCTCTTTGCGGTACAAAACTAATTTCACGAAAACAATTTTTATTTACCAAAACAATCATGATAACATGAACTTATATAATACTATATATAGTCCTATATAATACTATATATTTTGCTTTTCTTGTGTTCTATATACAGACAATGAATAAAATACCATTTATATTAAAATGCTGATTGTGTGTTAAGTTTTGCTCCTTACTATATCTTCTGTTTACGTATGCGCACAAGGGTGAAACGAGCTTAAGTAAAGCTGCGTGCACAACTGCATACGCGACACTGTAAGAAATGTCTGTTATAATTAAAATAGAAATGAATATTATCAATGTATTGAGTCTGAGTTTGGGTTTGCCTTTTTAAACTAGTCGGCAACAATTGCATGAGATGATAATAATATGCGAATAAATAATTGATATTATTTTACGAAATAGAGTGATTTTTATTATTTTACGCAAAATTTGCCGATTTGCACTCACTTGATTAAAAAATTAACGCATACTCAAACGTAATAAATATATTGATAATATTAATTTTTAATCAAAATGTAACAGATATTTCTTATAGTTTCGCAGATGCAGTTGTGCGTGCAGCATTACCCGTGTTCGTGCTTTCATCCGAAGAATGCCGTTATTTAAATAATTCAAGACAATAAATAAATTCTTACTGAATAAATTGTCCATATTCTCGAATAGCTGTGGTAATTTATTGGTGTTGCATTATATATATGATATTCCATTATAAATTGAATTGCCCTGCTTTATCTATCTGTTTTTACAAGTTGAGACGCGAAGACCTGTTTCATTATTAACCGTATTAGCATACATTATTAGACATGAAGCTATATAAATTCTTGGATATCTACAACAATTACGGAAAGTTGATAGGTTTTTGATTAGTCAAACAGTGTTTCATGGCATGATGAATTTGCACTAAATGCAACAAATGAATGATGAAGATATTATGATACTTATTGTATCAAAGGTCGAAATAGAAAACGTATGAAGACATCTAGAAATTAGTGCTTACAAAAATAACGTTTCACAATATACATCTTTGTGTATAAACTGCTTGCCGCTTCATTGCGTACCGTATAATACTGGGACTACCTCAGTAAGCACTTCCTCGCGAATAGCTGTCGGTTGGGCCAGCTTTTGCCGAGATATATGTACCTTGTGGGTTGAAAAACATTCTACATAAACGGGAAGTGTCGAATTATTGAAATAAAAATGGGGGGAAAAATTTAACAAATATCGTCTTGTGACTGGGCAATGAATTTTTGGCAGAATTCAACGCATAAACAAGGAGATGTTTATTATATTAGTTTCCGATCGGAGTTTCACCACTTTAGTCACCGTCATTAAAGAACAGAGCAAACCAGATATGCCAGTTATGTCTGACTGTTGGAATTCGTATAAATACTTAAACGAGGAAGGATACAAACATCTAGCGATAAATCATAGAATGAACTTTGTTGATACGGATAACGGTGCTCATACATAAAACATAGAACTTATTTGGCGGCGAAAAACGGGAACTAATAAATGATTTCCTGTTACAGATCTCGCAAATATAACTTGAAATTAATTCCAATTTGATTTTAAAATTAACGACACGATTAGATACGAACGATAGATTAATCTAACCAAGACTCAAAAAAGCTACGTATCGTTAAATATACATATGTATAGTAATAAAAATATTTTTATGTATATCTCGAAAACTAAAGTCGAGCGACTGTAATATGTAGAGGAAAAAGTTGTTTAGAATGACTTTGACAACATGCTTCAAGGTCATTGGAATCGACGAGTCGCCCCTGTTCCATATAATTTCCTACATTTTTACATACATAAAAAATTCGAAAAAATTACACCAATTTTAGAAAAGTTATTCTGTTTTAAGAAATGTTCGATGATTTTCGTGAGCCAACGTATGTATCGTGTTACGTAAGTTATCGATACGTTTAATACACACTATGTAGACACTGTATATACACGTCGAACGCAGTTAACTGGTTAAAAACAGCGAAATCTCGACCGAACAAGAAGGCCATTATCATGATTGTGTTAATTTTCTAAACTATTTCATTTATTAGTATTCGTTTATATCGTAATATGTTGAATTCGTTGGAGCGTGTATTCACCTCTTCTTTGTTTGTAATGAACGGTTATGTAGTCATCTGAAAATGAGATTAGATATTAATCTCAGCTCCTTGTGATTTTCTGATAGTTTGCTTGCTTTAAGAATTGAAATTCTTATTCGAATAATACTTTAATACTTTCTAATCTATTCTAATTTATAATGATTCGTTATTTAAGCAAAGATTTGAAGACATGTGTTTCGATATTAATATTGCAATAAAAAAGATTTGTTCTTTAAGAAGTGACGGTATTTTTTTAGTTAGAATTAAATTGTAGTAGATTTACATGAAAAATGTATTCACGGAAAAACTGCAAGAAGCCACTGAATTTAATTTGTGACAATACGAAATGTTATTCGAAAAATCGCAATGTCAATCAAACGAAATTAATTTGAAAAGAAAGTAGAAGAATGATAACCTTTAATGAGATAGAGGTAAGTTAGACTAGTTAAAATAAAAAAGAAAAAGAGTAGGAAAATACTGCTGAGCATTTTCGTAATATTAATCGCTATTACAACTTTCAATTGTTTCGTATAAGCATTGAAGCTGCGCAGTACATATTTGCCACACAAACTCACCGCTTCTGTCTGCACGATGTAACGAGTCGTACATTTTCTTATACCATTTTGTTTGATTATTCTCCTTGACTTCCTAAAATTTTAGTTCTTTAATCAAATGATGCAAACATGAAGAAAATTCATTAATTCTAAAATAAAAGTCAATGAGGTTTCTTATTCATAACGGCAGGATGTTAAAAAATGTTAAATATCATAGCTAAACGCATTAGTTTTAAAATGGCATAGTAAATAATTTTCGTGATTCAATATTATATGTACATATGTATTTTAATTGAATCATTTTTGCGTCATTGAATCATTTAAATAATTTTTTGTCATATACAGCATTCGACTGAGAAAAACGCAAAACTATCGCGTAATAACAGATCTTCAGTAATGTTGGTACTAGTATTTACTAACTACTTCTGTTCTTAATTTTGTGTATGATAAGAAATTTACTTTTAGAATTTAAAATTGTATAATTCATTTTGCAGATATAAGATGTGTCCCAACAATTTTGAGTACTTTAAAGGTTTGCCTTTTCAAAGATATGGAAAAATTTTATTTACAGAATTTTTATGATGTAAAGGAAGCTATAAGACATGCCAATAATAATTCTTACTTCATTAAATGAAAGATTTCCAAAATTTTGGACGTCAGTTTTATTTAAGAAATAAATTAATTAATAATTTATACATAATAAATTATATTCTTTGAATTAATAGAGCATGATATATTCCTTTGTAAATAAAGATTTTCCATGCATCTGGAACTAACGAAGGTATTCGAAGTAATCAAAATTTATTGAGACACCCTACATATATGTACATATTACACAAATCCTGATATTTATTTAATCCCACACTGTGATGTAAAGATTTTAGTATTTATAAATACGGTGCAGTTCATAGAATAAAATTAAATTTTATGAAAGTAAATAATAATGTGGAAAAATTACTTGTAGTTAATTAACTTAACTATACAGTAGACGTTCATATGAATGTGACAGTTATAAATATTGTACATGATCCTCTATAACACTATGTAACATGTAAATAAAATACCTCAACGTTTAAATTTTATTTGTATTATATTAATATATGTATATTTTGCTATTATTAATCAATATTTTATTTATTAATTATATTTAAATTTTATTTTAATTGTTTATCACTAGGCTGCAGGTGTTCATATAAAATTTAAATATGTAAAAATTTACAGAATACATATTATTATAAAAAAATATATAAAAGTAGAGTATTTGTCATAATATTTAAGTAAATGAAACAAATTTCTGTATTCGATTTAAAATTGCATAAACATTCGTAGTATATTTATCACTATATATATATATATATTTATATTAGCTTAAAATTATACAGAAACAAATGACCTCGCAATAGCAGTTCAAGTTGAAGTAGAAAGTCACGAACAATTTTTAATTTCTTTCTGTCATCAAACGAACAGGAATCTAGTTATAGAGGGTTGATATAAGCATATATGGAAACCAAGTTATTAAGAATTATTTGAGCTAAAATGTAATATTGCAATAAAAGAATCATATTTTAAATTTAGTTGTTTCTAAATAACATAAGATACACAGTAACAAATCAGTAATACAGTAAGGGATTAATAATATGTTTAAAGAAATCTTAATACATTAATGAACCTAAATTCTAAAACTTTTCACTAACTCTTAACCAGAGACGGATGCAGAGACCTACCGATCTTAAAACGAGAGGAATACCCTCCTTAGATGTTGGGCCAATACCATTGAATTTTCGAGGACTCAAATCGGCCATCTTCTTTGGCGGTTCATTTTCTGTTTCTGGCTCGCTCTCGTACTCTTTCTTCACGTTGTAAACTGAGCGAACATCAGCTTAATTTCATAATGCGGTAACCGGGAAAGAATCGTTTCACACGAATTTTATCGAGAATGTAAAGAATGATTTATCACACCACGCGTAACGTCAACATTCACGGGAATTCTTCACACAACACAGGATGAAGGTAAATTACACTTTAAAAAGTAATTCGCGGGTGAATCCACGAAACAGAGTTTATAGATACGGTTAAACTCAAATTACGTGCTCGGTACACGTCATAAAATATATGTTCGACGGTTACGAATCTATGAAAAATGTACTCACTGATCTCGCCTGGACTAATTATCGGCTTTTCGTCACTCGGAGGTCGTTTTATCGTTTCGGTCTCCTCCAGATAGGCTGCTCCTTTCGGTAATTGGCCCTCTAAAATTGCATGAAATAATAATTATTTTCGTATAAAAATTAGTAAGTAACGTTATAGAAATAAAATAACTTTCTTAAACGAAAACCAATTATAAAAAGGAAATAATGTTAATAATATATAAGTTAATGTTCGAATAGAAACGAAAGATTATTACGTGATGCAAGTTCAATATTGCGTTTAAAAATTATAGAGGTAATATTTCGCTTAGAACAGGTAATTTGTTTGAAAATATTTATTATATGTAATATACAGGGTGATAAAAAAGGTTCCCATACTTAAAGGATTTACAGTACCCAGGAATAAAAAATGTCTCATCGATATAAATCCTAAAAGCAATGCTCTCGGTATAAAATCAATTTTTATTATTTACTAGCGTTCTGTATCACAATTGATTCTCTTCGCGACACATTTAATTTACACAAAAATTCAAGATGTACTTATAGTACAGATCTTCATAATTGATATTCGATATATCTTCTCGCTATTGCTACATACATCTATGGATTATACATCGATGTACAATTTCAAATATCCTTTCCTTGCCACGTATTCTTACAACGCGCATTTTCTATTTGTTATTATAAGTCCAACACATTATTTATCGGGTATGAGTAGGCAAAAGTCTTTAAGCATTCTTACATAAAGAATCCAGAGGATTTAAGTCAGATGATCAAGACCATTCTGCCGGATTTCCTTGTCTCATCTACCTTTTTCCAAGAGTTTGATTTAGACTTCAACTTAGCCATTTATTAACAGCCGTTTAACTCTGATTAAAAAATTCAAGGAGAATCTTTCTTGATGCCTTGATTCAATAGTTGCGTAAGGATTTTCATCTGACTATCCATAACTATTATGAGAATTTTTAATCCCATTCCTGCTACCCAATTCAGCCACGTCAGTAAAGAGTACAATATAAAGGGTATGGTTCGGTGAATCGATAGTTGAAGGCTTTCGAGTTCTTAGATTCTGTTCTACCATCCTCAAAACACGTTCTTCCGTATCAGCGATAGAAACAGAAACAAATTGCAGCCACCCAACGTTAGTATGACATGACGCAAAATAATCAAATTTACATACACGTTGTGAAAGCTTTTATGTTAGGAGATGGAATGTGGCTGTTGGCATTTTTCTGCGTACAAGTTACGGGTTGCATGTGTTCCCATTGGCAAGGTCACGCACAAAGTACATATTTATCATTTCCATATTAGAAAAATAATGGACATTATTAACAATATAGGAATAATGAGTACCTAACTGGGCGAATACTAAAGATTCTTTGTTGATATTAGTAATAACCTTGTGTTTACAACATTGTACTCGTAATAAACACTTCTAATTCCTCTGTGTCAGAAGCGAAATGTGATCAGGATATGGAGTGCTAATAAATGATAAAAGTTGATTTTACATTGAAAGGATTGCTTTTAGGATTTTAGAATAGAATTTCATTGATTAGACATTGCCTTATTTTAGATTAAACTCTCAGTAAGTATTATACACACTTCAAATGTGAGACTTATCATCCTGTATATAATTGACTTGATTATTATGTGCATCAGTTTCATAGCGTACTTATGAGTTTTGTGAGTTGTGTGAGTTTCATGTATAAAATATAGAATATAAACATAATGCATTTACATAATATTAAGTAATTATATGTAATATTATATGTATAATATATAATTGAACATATATATAGAATTAAAATAGAAAACTATATATACAGAGTCATGTACCTCACTCGGAACCCGCGAAACAAACGCAAGAACTCGGAAAATGGCAACATTGATCTAATAAAAAGACACATGAATTCCTTAAACTTAACATAATTGCTGAAATTAACGGTTGTATTACAATATTCTAACGATACATATTATTTTAGCCTTCGTTCACATCCTATTAAAGTTACCCTTAGATAATATTCTTACTTCTTTTCATAGTGTGTTGCTACATACGTACTTACTGTTAGTAACGTCGTTATCCTACAGTCCTGTGTGCCAGCTTTATCTACTAACATCAAGATATTGATGCATTTTACATGTCGCTCGTACTCTAACGACTTTATTAATACACCCGCTTTCATTTTTCTAGAACATGTATATCTTAAATTTATCCCATTCCTCATTTCATCCTTTAGAAAATAGTCCTTCCAATTGATGTTTTTGTTCGATTCGTTGCATTTTCCTTCCTAACTCGGTCAATTGCAGCATTGCTATCCGTTTTTGATCATACTAATCTATACTTGTTTTCTAAATCTATATTGTCTATTAAACTTACAATCCATTTAACCTAACTATCACATATTGCTATAAGTTGTACTTCGCACCTTGAAAAAGCCACCCAGTTCTGTTTCTTGCTCTTTCTACTCACTAAGCTGGTTGCTATTTTTATTGAGTACCCACTGTAGGATTTTGCGTCCGATGTAACGCTCCAGTTTGTATCTGTGGTCGCGTTTATGTTATACCCTACTCTTCTGTAGTGAAATCTATGATCTTTGGTACCTGTACCTTTTCAACGCCTTTAAATGGATTTAGGGTTTTGGCTGTATTGGAATAACTTGCTTATACAGAACGATATGTTAGGCCCTGAGCCTACAAACAGATCCCCAAGCATTTCTTCACGATATATCTGCGTGTCTACCGTTGTGGGATTATCGTGAATGTCTAAATTTTGTTGTGAATCTATCGGTGTCTTTACTGGATTGCACTAATTTGTATTAAGAATCTTATCTGTATAACCTGTCTGAAACAAACTTAATCCTAATTCATTCTCCTCGATCCTCATGTTTAAGAAATTAATATTTTGGTTCTGAAGTAACTCTATTTGCTTATTAATTCCTCTTACTGCCATAGGATGTCATATATTAGAAATAGTTCTAATTTCCTTGACTATACTCAACATGCATATGCGCATGCACACACAACATATGCATATAGTAGTATTATACTATTTCTATCCTAAATTTTATAAACGCATGGGTCTTCCTCTAACCTTGGCATTCCTAAATCATTCGTTCCTAAGAACATTATTTATGTTTTGATTCCAGTGATATCCTAGCTGGGGTAGTCCATATATACTTCTATTCAACTACAGGTTTTATCTCGAGCCTTTGTAAATCCTGGGAGTTACTCCACATTATAACATAAACTTCTTCATTTATCTTATTATGTAAATCTGCGCATTTTACATCAAACTGCTTTATTTTTAAATTATATATAATGGCTAATGCTGATATAGCCTTAACAGTCTCTAGTTCTATTACCTGTGCAGAGGATACTTCACAATGTACTGTTAACTTTAGCTGACAGCCAACGCCTACCGATTTATTTTTATACAGTACTACTTTGTTGAGGACACGGAATTTGACATGGAATATCTACTTGCTCTTTATAACTCCCATGTGAGTTTTTCTCGGTACCAAAAGTTCCACACGTTACGCTGCTCCATGGACATTATTTATTCATTCATTGCCTTCTTCCAGTTTTCTGTTTCTCCTGAAGTTATTGCCACATCTTCATTGTTAGAAATCAATATGTTACATAACATCACATTATTTGCCTGTTCCATTTCCCTATTCCTCGCTTTTGTGTTTTTTCCTTCGTTTGAAACTTATTCTATGTTCTAAATCTGATGGTTTTTCCTGTATATGTTATCTCATGTGATTCCTGTTCTGTACATTATCATCACACAGACTATCACTAACTTCCTACTCTTGATTCTCTACGTCCTCTTCCATGTCTTCAATAAACGGTGTTATCTGTTTTTCATCCTCACAGTATTCTTTTGTGCTTCCTTCAACATATCTTGTTTTTCCCAAGTCACTTTCATATTCACCTTCCTGTAACAGCTTAGAACCGCTGACTTCTTTATTAAACTTTACCGCCCTCACCACCTGTATTTCCTTACTTTTCAGATCATATATTCTGTAAGCTGTTCTTTACATATCCTTATAGATATTCTCTTTGCTCTTTTATCTATCTTATTTCTTGCCTCTTTGGGTATATAATAGTATATGTGACACTCCTAAATATCTTCAAATACGAAGCAGTCGGCTTCTTACCTATTTACTCTTCTAGCGGTGTTGCCATTTTGTTTACACTGGTTGGCGTTATATTTCTGGTACATGCTACAGTCACGACTACTTCTGCTCAAAAATCTCCCAAGAGATGCGCGTCTATCAACATCGCTCGCATTTTGTCTTCCAAAATTTTTCATCATTCGTATTCCAAAAGTGTTTACACTTTCTCTACTCCCCAAACGTTTAAAACTAAATCCCTTGAAACAAATGAAAAGGCTAGGATGAAACGTATTATAAGAGAATTGTAATAAAATCATTACTTAGTAATTATATTAGGTTGTCCGAAAATTTTTTTTCGTTTTTTTAATAGCAGGTAAGTATAAAATATATTTCCTCCTGTGTACTCTTCTTAAACAATGTATGATCCTTTCTCTTCTACCACAATTTGCCATCTCTCCGGAAGCCTCATAATGCCATTTTTCACTGAGAGGGCACTTATCTCGACTCGACCAAGATCGCTTACGCACGGTGTTGTCGTAGAGAATTCAACTTTCACCCCCAGTAATAAACTTTTTTAAAAATGGCTCTCTTTTGTTGCGTTGAATTAGCAAATCGCATGTCGAGATTCGATTCAGGGGATTGCTCTCCGTCAGTTGATGGGGAACCTACACTTCGTAGCGATTAACGTACCCAAGCTTTATTAAATGCTCATGAATCGTTGTTCGCGGAATGTTTAAAGTATCTGCTATCTTACGAACACTAGACCTTGGGTTTTCATCGAGGTAGGTCTTGATAAGATCAGTATCAGTAGTGAATGGACGTTCGCTGCGATCTCCATCTTTCAGATTGAAATTTCCGGCTCTAAACCTCCTAAACCAATTCCGGACTGTTTGAACAGTTATAAACCGATCACCATAAACGTCACAAATCTCCTTTGCAGTGTTTTTAGGTGTACTGTCTTTTTTAAAGCAATGAAACATAACGTGACGAAAATGCATCTTTTGGTCTTCCATATTGCATCACGCAAAAAACACTCGATACACTTTCTACTAACGTCGAGAACTGTTCTCTTGCCTTACCAGAGGATAACTAGTGACCACACGATTGACGGTAGAGTGATCTGGCGGTTTGTTTACTTAAGCAGAACGAATTCAAGGAATTCATGTGTTTTATATTGGAATTTAACTTCCAAAATCCATAACATATATGGTTACTATTACAGGCATACATCGATTTTAAATCAGCGGTCTGTTTGAAAAGTAATATTGTTTGAAAACAATATTATTATTCACATTCTCACAAACATCTAGACTCTTTTTTTTACTTCGTTGAGCTAGGATAATTCATCATTAACATGTCAAATATTTTCTTTTATATACGTTGTAACTTAAAATTTGTTAACGACCGCATTCTATAAATTTATTGTTATTATCTGGTTTCGAATCGCTCTGCTATGAATACATTGAGTGCATGAATGAGAAATGAGGGAGCACGTGAGATACACCTTATAGAATTCATGTTCAGACAATTGGAAATTCTTTGTAATAACTTTTTAAAACTCTACAAAATTTGTAATTCATGTAACTCGACATGGCTGAGCATCTGTAGCCTGGTGTTGTAAATATTGATCGCGACGATATCAAGTAAACGAGTGAAAGGGACAATTCATTCATCACTCTTCACGATAACCGACCATTGGTCGGAGCTAATTTTCAAAAACACTATGAAGGATCCCGATAATTATATCCGAGTGAATCGCGTGTTCCGAGATAAATGGATATATAACAATCATTTTTGCTCCAATTTTAAAAAAAGTTATTCTATTATCTTTTTCAAAGATGTACGATTACGAGTGACAGTAATTGTATACGTTTATAAATGCCTCACAAAAAGGAAATAAAAAATATATAAAAATATATAAAAAAGATATATATAATAATCATTATATATGTATATATAACATATAATTGTTAATTATATAATTGTTTCGTATATGCAATATAATGTATAACATGTAATTATATAACACATTTAATATTTATATAATTATATAATATATATATGTTTTATATACATATGCTATTTAATGATTATTACTATTATATATGTCGGAGATGAAAGGACATCGGAGCCTTCCCTTTGGAACTTCGGAAAAATCCCTCAACACCGTAATCTAGATTCTATCATAGGCGTAATTAAACAATTGTCGTCATTCGATCCGATTGTATTTACTCGAGATTTGTGATAGTGAGCTTGGGCTCGAGGCGACAGCCAGTCGCCGAACGTAGCCGCGGTCACGGGATGAACGCTTTGTCTAGCAAAGGCATGGAGTAATTCTATAGCTCTCCTTAAAAGAAATATTTGTGGCGGCACGCGACAGTAAACATTCCAACAGTTTCTGCCCCATGGCTCGCCACACGCAGACCCTATTCTTCGAGTAAGATGATTGCCAGATGTCGGTGCGTCTCCGCAGTACATGTCCAGCTAGCCTGAGGGCCCGCTATAAATCTTAAGATTTAATTGACTAAAGTTCTTCAAACAAACAGTCTTTGTCCCAACTACGGGAAGATAGGGGAGACCTATTTTTCAACGAACGGCGTCTCCCACTAGCAACTTTCCTTTGAGGGCGACGAGCATCTTTCTTTAACCACCGATATGGAGATTGACCAATTAGCAGCAACGCCAATTTCCCTTACTTTCTGAACGAAGGCTACCCTCGACGAATCCGATGATCTCGTGCCCTTAGACACACCCCATGACAGTTTTCCTCTGTGGCATCATCGGGACGGAAATTCATTCTTCCTTGTGGTCCCATCGACACATAAAGTAACTCTTTACGATCAGTGGATATTACGCGTCCGACTTAGATTTTGTGAGCACGTTCATCTATCATCCCGTCGACCGCGGATTCGTTATTGAACCTAGGATCATTGTCATTAGTTTCTCGAATATCTAATTACCACGGTTACTTGTCCAGTTCTATGATAATCGTATCTGCACTAGTCAATGTCTTCTTTATTGCATAACGACACGTGTAATCCAAACGAAGATTCGTTTCACGCCCCTAACCCTAATCCTAATGTAAACCCGACATATATATATATTCTTTTTATATATTTCTTATTTCCTTTGTTGATGCATTTATAAATTTATATTACTGTCACTCGTAATCGTACATCCTTTAAAACAGAATAACTTTTTTTAAATGAAACCAAAAGAGTTGGGTTGTTCTGAAAAGTTGAAAGGATTAGTTTACTAGATGACATATAAAAGAATTTCGAAAAAATCGCAATTCGTTTGAATTGCGCAGAAAACAGTACAGCTGGGTTTTTACAACTTTCATATCTAAGACTGCAATAAAGATTTTAAACATGTGTTTTGTAGATTTATATCAGTTATATACATTTTATCGAAATCGGTTAACGTTGCTATGTGCTACAAACAATTAAAAATAGTGAAAGTTGCAGTTTTTTTACTAGCACAACTTTCAGCTTATTACTGCAATAAATTTAAAGATTCCGAAGGCTACGGCTTGTTTCTGTATTAAGCGATTTTGATTAAATTTGCAGCTTATGTATATGTATATGTATACGTGTAACTGACATAAATCTACAGAACGTATTTTTTAAATTTTTATTACAAGCTTCACTATTTTACTACTTCACTATGTTCTTTGCGATTACAATTAAATGTAATTTTTCGAAAAGTCCTTTACACGTCATTTAGTAAACATCCTTCCAACTTCTCGAAAAAGCTCAAGTTGTTTGATTCAATGTTAAGGAGCTTATTCTGTTTCAAGTATGAACAAATTCGAGTACGTGCAACTGTACATGTAAATAAAATCAAATAAATAGTAATAATAATAAATATAAAAATATACATTAAAATTTTTGTAAATTTCTTAAATAAAGCTATATTTTCGCGTGTTATATTTAAATGATCTTTCGTATTATTTTAAAACATTATTATTCGTTCTGTTTTTGTATGAATCTATTTTTTACGTTGAAGTTTGTCTGTCACCTCTTGCTTTCTGGAGCAGCGTTATAGTTGGATTCTGGGCACGTGGCAGATGAGGTGTTGAACTTAATGAACTTAATCCTTGCGAAGGTGCTGAATGCGAATTGACAATTCGCGTACTGCTGTCATAACTTCGTGACGTTTCTTTCTTTTCTTCTTCTGTCTCCCAAGGTGGTGGGGCCTCCTGTGTACTCTGACAAATGATATGAATGGAGAAAAAGCGTTAATGATAAAGGGATATAAATTTCTAAAGCAATTCTGATTTCTATTAACACTCGTGTTGTTAAAAAATTCCTACAACTAATGACTAATAATAATAAATAGACTTAAATGATTTTAAATTTTCGAAAACTCAAAAGTAGCTGAATCCTAATTTTAATTCAACGATGTATGTAATGTATTAATTATATAAATAAAATAAATTTTCACAAATCTCGAAATATTATACATTACCATACATGAATATTCGTGTATAGTCAAATATCCCTTTGAAAATAAATGAGAGATTATTAAGCAATCATGTGCATGAACAACATACGAAACTAAATATTTGAGAAGGCATCTCAAATAAGTAAGCGTCTACTGCAAAAAGTTATAAACCAATAGTAATGAGTAGATGTCGAAAAAAATTCTATGCTTTTAAAAGTTCTGTAACATCGACGAGGGATGCATAATAAAGAAATTATTGAAGGTTTTCAACAATAAAGGTTATTTCTGAAAAATTATACTAATTTACAAATTTATTCTTTGGCCCTTTTACCAATGAAAATACAAAAAATGTGTTCGTTCAAAAAATACATTTACGGCACTATATTACTGATATATTATATATATTGTTTTACGGGTTTCTTGAAGCTTCTTTGAGATGTATTTAAAACAAATAGAAATTTCCGGGGGCGTGTAGATCTAATAATAGCACAAAATTCTTTCGTACATCTAATATTATAAATAAAAACGTAAATATAATAAACCGTTGAGCAACGTTATATTTCGATCGTTTCAACAAACGTTTACATTTCGTATTTTTAATGAGGTGGAAACGTGACTATTAAATCTCGTTAAATTTTGTGGGCGAACGAAATGGATCGTAGCATATGTCTCTTGATAACTTACTTCTTGCTGCGCTGGTTTTTTTCGGCTCAGAATAGGGCTTTCGAATTGCACCGGTCGAAATTCCTTTTTTTCAGGAACTGGACTGGTTCCGGCGCTGGAAGGCGTCCAGACAGGAGGAATTCCAGTATCCTTTGAAGGTTCTTTCTGTTCAGGACTCGGTTCCTTTGGGGGTGGCGGTGGCTCGCTTCCAGGTGACCAAACGCCTAGTAGCAAATATTCGTATTAGTAAACTATAGTTATTATTAATATTTCGTACTTATAATTGTTAGACTGTAGATATTTATATATATTCATATTTTTATGGGCATAATTAAAAAATGAAATGTAGGTATAGACAATTGTTTCACTTACTAAATAAAGTACTATACTTTAGATATTTTATATATTTCGATATATTATTTTGTATCAAATATGTAAATGCACTGATAATATATAATGCATTAAATATATAATAGTAATAATAAAATATATAATAAAATATATAATGCATCGATATATTATGCATTCTCTGCATTTTTTCATTTTCAAATTTCCTATAAATCCATAAAAATCCGCAATCTAATAATTGTCATTTAACGTAATGTTAAAACTTGCACATTAATTACGGAAAAAGTATAAATACAAACGAGATACGTGTTAAGAAATAATTTATCATGTAAAAATTATACAATGAATTGTAATTTATTGAAATAAATTGTATTTATACTAAAATTTACAACGTGTGCGTGCGCGCGCGCGCGTGTGTGTGTGTATTATTAGAAATTTTGTGATGAAAAGCAAATATTTACTGAAAAACTTATAGTCAGTTTTTCAACAGTTCCTACGAAATGTTAAATAATTCTTGTTATGTAAATGTTAAATGTATTCTTCTAATTTTTTCCTTTCCATGCTTGAAACATACGACATGAAAAATTGAAATATTTCCGAAACCTATCGAGTAAACAGGAAGTCCACTTTTCCAATGACCATCTCTAATAAATCTCTAGCTATGTAAAGTTTGAAGATTATGCAAAATAGGTCTTCGCTTCTTTTTAAACACATTTGGTGCACAGCATGGTGGCTTTCTCAATACCATACCCTTGTATCGTAAATTTTTCTTTCGGAATGAACTCTCCATCATTACATTGCCATGCTTTAGACATTTTGAAGCAAGAGGTTAGAACAGTTTTGGAAGAACGGAATCGTTCCGACAATCGGCGAGGAACTTTCAAAGAAGTGAAAATATTAAGTTAGAATGTTATTTAAGTGTATTGGGTGTGCAATACGCGTAATTCGAGAAACGTTCGTGTAGTGAGTGCTGTATGCAATGTAGCAATACTTTTCACAAAATAAACCAACGATTGGGGGATACCGGTACGTTAAAATCTGCGAAATCTGGCGAACGAATTCAGCACGACGATCCGGATTTGGGAGATAAAATACTGCACCTTATTCAAGAAAATTCAAGTAGAAAAAATCTTTGCAAACGAATGAATCGGAAAATCTAACGCAATTCCAATTTCCCCGTGAGGATATTATTTACTGATGAGGCAACATTTAATAAATGTGAAATAACAAATTATACGTAACGAACATTTCCAGGCACGTGAAAATCCACGCACATTAAGAGGTCGTTCACGCAAGATGGCGCATCACACATTCTACCAGCGCAATGCAAGAGCACTTAAGCTGTTTTGAAAATAGGTACATTCTTTGTTAAAGAGATAGCCCAGGTGAGCTATCTTTAATTTCTCAATGACGCGTGTAAAGTTTTTCATCTGTAACGTCAAAACATTTTGAGTTCAGGATATGCGGTTCGTTGAAATTAATTAAAAATGTAGTATCGGGGAAAAGGGCCTAAGAAACATCGAGTTAACCATGAACAATGTCGCGAGAGCTGAGGCGCCGTCGGGTCCATCAATGTGTCATCGGTCTTTTCAAATGCATAGTGTCGTAGAAAAGGCCTACGTGAGCCGGGCCACGAGCGTCTGCGGAACACGTGTGTGGTGGGCCTAGGAAAAGACAAAGGGAAGCAGAGAATGGCCAGAGAATGCGAGTTGAGAAGCGCAGTGTGAGTGGAGAAGCCAGAGAGTGTGAATGGAGGAAACGGAGATTGCGAGTGGCGTTGCCGAGAGAGTGTTGTCGGGTCGTTAACTAATTATGTAGTTGTGCTGTTTTCTGTACGTTTGGTGTGAATAGTTCAGGTTGATCAACAATCGTCTTTTTCTGTCCGATTAACATCTGTATCATCCATTTCTTGTAAATAAATTCTATCACGATATTACATTTTTTGGGGGCTCGTCCGGGATAGGACAAGACAGAAAACGAAGCGGTTTAACAGAGCTATTCGCGCTAGTTGTGAATTTACCGGTACGCGGTGCGGTAAAAGACGATATCGTTGACTGTTTAAGTTTGTGTAGTGTGAAAAAATGGCCAACGTCGGGGACAAACGATTGTCGGGTGAAGAAGGTTCGACGCTGGAGGAGCTGAGAAGTAAGCTCGCGCGAATGAACCTCCCTATATCGGGTGCGAGGTCAGTGCTGATTGCGAGGCTGAGTCGGGCGTGTAGGGCTGGACAATCGTATCCTAAGGGATCGACGGGCGGTGAAGAGCCAACCGGTCAACGAGATTTAGGAAATGTACAGTGAGCTGAGCGTGATTGTAACGAAGACGAAGATTTTGAGAAAATGAATACGAAGGAGTTGAAAGAGCGACTCGCTAGTTTGGGTCTAAAAACGACGGGAAGAAAAGCAGAATTACGCGCACGACTACAAGCGGCCATGGATGGTAACGATGTTTCGTCGGAAGAAGAAAGCGACGACGAAAGTGAGGACGAAGACGACAAAAAAAACGCAGGAGGACACAAGAGAGGTACGCGAAGGGTGTATCAGAACCGTGGTGAATGTTGTCGAAGGGCATGTGTTGGTTCGACACTGAGTTTTAGAGACGTCGAAGATGCGTTAGAGTCGTTTAGTGGCAACAAAGGTGAAAATGTCGAACGATGTTTCGAGTCGTTCGAGGAAGTCGCGGATATGTGCATGTGGTCGGATGGGCAGAAGGCAGTCTACGCGAGGAAGCTGCTGAAGGGATCAGCGAAAATATTTGCGAGCTTCGAGTGTCATGCCAGGACTTGGCATGAGTTGAAGAGGGGGCTAGTGAAGGAATTTTCGAGGAAAGTTAACAGTAGGCAAGTACATCAGAGACTTGAAGAGACAAAAAAGGAGAGTGATGAAGCATGTTTGGCTTACATGTACCGCATGCTCGAAATAGCCAGCCATGTGGATATAGAGAAGGAAGCAAAGGTGGAATACATAGTGGATGGAATAATAGACGACGAGAGCAATAAGGCTATATTGTACGGCGCGATGTCAATCAAAGAGTTGAGGAAGAGGTTAGTGATGTACGAAGAGCAGAAGAGTCGCAGAGCAAAGTCGATCGTGAAGCCGGCTAAAACCGAGAAGAACGGGAAGCCCAGTCAATCTGTAGATGTGATGAAGAAAAGAAGATGCTTCGTTTGTGGTAGTGAGGATCATCTAAGTGTTAAGTGTCCGGAAAGAGGAAAAGGTGTAAGGTGTTTCGAGTGCAGCGGATTCGGACATATTGCAGCGAGGTGTACGGCACGACCGAAAGAGACTTGCGTAGTGTCAAGATCCGAGAAGAGGAAGTATACGAAGGAAGTGGCGATAGATAATTGTAGGTTTGTGGCATTAGTGGATACGGGTAGTGATCTCTCGTTCGTTCGATCAGACGAGTATGCGGGGTTAGGGTCACCACCGCTAGGTAAATGCAAGTTTAAGTTTGAAGGTTTTAGTTCCGCTGTCAATGAGACCTGGGGTGAATTCACCAAGGTAATGATGGTTGATGGGTATAAACTGCCAATCACTTTACACGTTGTTTCAAACAAAATATTGACGAAGCACGGCTTGTTGTTAGGCACTGATTTCCTAGATCAGGTAGAGTTGCGGGTCGAACGGGGCGAGATGACGTTCTTACGACTTGACGATCAGACTGACGGTCGCGAGGACGCGCCGGATACATTGTAAGTCAATGCAGTAGAACAAACTGACGAAATAGACGTATTACACGTACAGGAACTGCATTATCGTGAAGCGGTTCGCGATATCATTAGCGGGTATAGGCCGAAGAAGGAAGCTAGTGAAGTTCTCCAAAAAGTGTCTGTGCTAACATCTTCGGAGACAGTGGTGGCAACGCCGGATGCCGACGGGTCGGATGGCGAAACGCTGACTTTGGAACTTGAAAGATTGGCCATGGAAGATAGCGCAGACGATTTAGGTCTTAACACGGGGTGTAACACAGGGATCGACACAGCATCCAGCTCGGGGAGCAGCGATGAAGCGGACAAAGGTGTGTCTTTAACGGAGTTGAGGGACATTCAGAAGGAAGTAGACGATTTGAGGGAAGTGTGGACGAATGAAGGTATCATCAAAGCCGAATCTGGCGTATTGCCATCGGATAATGATATGCACAATAACGAAGTTGTATTCAGGCGGCAAAAGAATACGCAGATTGACGAAGATCGTGCCACAAGAAGGGTATCCTACTTGAAAGCAACTTGGGGCGAACGAAAACATGTCGACCAGCTACTTGTCGAGGTCGAAAGGCACATCATGGAAGATGCGCATGTTAGAGAGCGAATCGACGAAGAGTGGGCCGCGAGGTTCGAGGAACAACGCCGCGAGCTACGCAAGGATGCGAAAAGGAAGATCGCCGCAACCCAGGAAGAAAATCGGAGGAGTTATAATAAAAGAAGGAAGAGTGCGAAGCAGTACCGAAGGGGGGATCTAGTGGCAGTCAAGAGAACCCAGTTCGGCGCAGGGCTAAAACGCGGAGGAAGATTTTTGGGTCCGTACCGGGTATTGCGAGCCATGCGGAATGATCGCTACGTTGTGGAGAAAGTAGGGGAGCATGAGGGACCCACGCACACATCGACGGCTGCCGATTTCATGAAGCCTTGGGTCATAAACGCCAAAAGTGACGCATCTGAGGACAGCGAGATAAAAGGAAACATCTGAGGGCAGATGTTATTTCAGGATGGCCGAGTGTAGTATCGGGGAAAAGGGCCTAAGAAACATCGAGTTAACCATGAACAATGTCGCGAGAGCTGAGGCGCCGTCGGGCCCATCAATGTGTCATCGGTCTTTTCAAGTGCATAGTATCGTAGAATAGGCCTACGTGGCCCGGGCCACGAGCGTCTGCGGAACACGTGTGTGGCGGGTCTAGGAAAAGACAAAGGGATGCTAGAGAACGGTCAGGGAATGCGAGTTGAGAAGCGCAGTGTGAGTGGAGAAGCCAGAGAGTGTGAATGGAGGAATCGGAGATTGCGAGTGGCGTTACCGAGAGAGTGTTGTCGGGTCGTTAATTAATTATGTAGTTGTGCTGTTTTTCTGTACGTTTGGTGTGAATAGTTCTGGTTGAACAACAATCGTCTTTTTCTGTTCGATTAAGATCTGTATCATCCATTCCTTGTAAATAAACATTATATCACGATATTACAAAAATATTACGAGGTTTAGTGTGTAACAAAAATTGTTTTATTTTAAGAACGAAATGATAGCACGCTCCGCTAATATGTTTAGAAATTGCTCAGTAATTCATGATCGATCAACGAGTAAAGATTACAGTACAATATTATATAAATTTGTAAGTATTTGGGACGCGGAAAAAAATTAAACGAGTCTGAAAAAGCAAATTCTTGAACTAAAACAGCAACAGTTATCAGTAGCAAAAATATCGAAAGTAATAAGAAGAAGTCGTAAAGTAATACACAATTTCTTAAAAAATGTTGAAGATTCTGGCAAAAAGAAAAGTACTAGTGATAAGCGAGCAATTTTGCGTGTAGCTTCCAATTTGCAGTTAACAACGAAGCAAATAATGGAAAAATGTAGTGTTAGTGCCAGTGTTTCAAGTGTTCGTCGAGTTCTACTATCCTGCAAAAATGTCAGGAGACTAAAATTGAAAAAGAAACCTTCGTTAACAACGAAACACAAAGTAGAACGTTTATGCTTTGCAAAAGGAGTGCATTGGAAAAAGAGATGGAGAAGGGTCCTATTTTCAGACCTTTATCACTGCAGACGCATGAATACACAATACGGCAAAATTTTAGGAGAAAAGTCAGGTACTGTTTACAAGGAAGCGGAGGACATATCGAATATCTGTTGTAATTTGTTGTATTTTTTCTGGATACTCGCGACCGGGACATTCGCAGTGCATGTGTGATTTTGCTGTGGTGACTCGCGGCTTCAAAAAATTACAGGAAACATTAATCCTCTCTACTCGGAAATTTTATAGGGTGGTTTTCGAAATGCTCTTATGGATTTGCACGAGTCAGCAGGTTTAATGTTCAATCTACTATTTCCTTTGCAAAACATCGCGTGGGGTTGTTTACGTCTCTGAATACTATGGTCTTCTTTGGGATTTAGTATCAATGTATGTCTCGCTGCTTGCGCTGACCTCCTTTCGTTCGTGTAAGATGGTTTGCCCATGTGCGGGGACATGTTGACCGATTTTTAATTGTCAATAACCAAAAAACAAAGCCGAAAAAGCAATTTTTTTATTCTTGATTTTCGTCTTATTTTGGCTTTAAGAATCAGCCCTTAAATTGTCGGAAACCTGTAGCCAAACAACCTGTATATCGATTCTTCGAAACATTCTGTCTAACAAAGCATAAAGATACATTGTTCTTCCCATGCCGATGTCTCATTCCATTAGATAAATCGATTCTAGAAAAGGACGGAAGAAATTTTTGGGCATACATGCTGACGACGATAATCATTCCCTCATTCGTACTTCGCATGCAATTTTGAAATGGTCATTAACCAAAAAAAATTGTCAATATTTAAACTGCTGTAATTTCATAAAGAAAAAATCGTACATCTCTCTACCGCAGTTCATATTAAATGGGGAATTCTTTGCTTTCACAGTCTTGAACTTAATCTTTTTAAAGATCCTTTTTTTGTTAGAAAACGACGTGGAAAATTAACTTTTCTTCTCTTCTATTCAAATTTTATAAATTCAAACGACTGTACGGAGTTTTAAAAATTTTCTTGGAGTTCGTTTTAAGATGAATTTATAAAGGGAAATCTCTCCTTTACAATATCCTCTAAAAAGTTGGTGTACGATTCTTTTCGTTGTCTCATCGCATTTAGAGCAAAAGGTATGCAGCTAGCATTGGAATAATTCGAAATAAACAATAGGACTCCACGGTCCAACTTGTGCCTCGTGTAGTGTGTATGTTTAGAATGCTTCTAGTGTATGTGTGTTTAGTATCAGTGCGTGTGTGTCAAGCATGTGTTCAGTGCACGTGTAGTATGCGTGTTTATAGTATGAGTATTTAGCGCTGAGTTTAGCATATTTAGAAACCCCCCTTACCTAATATTACCCCTTAGTTGCCTTATCACTTCTTGGCATCATTCGTTTATGCTAATACACGGCATGTTAATTGATTACACATTAATTCTTATTCTTGAACAACGCCTACAAAATCTGGAAAGACATCTAGTGATATTGGATGCATTGGGATTGGACGATGCACTTCGGAGGGCTTGAAACAGTTTCCCCTAAGAATTAAAGGACGCTGTACGAATATGCACGAACGATGCCAAAAAGTGATAAGGCAATGAGAGGCCTCTTGAAATGAATGAAAGCCGAATTTATTGTTTCACTTTGGAGGAACGCAGCATTCATCCGCCCTGTCTCTACAAAGGAAGTGTAAATTCGATTTAATACTCGTTTCCAAACACACTATACACGCATACTACAGAAGCATTACTAAACACACGCGCTTATCATACACATCACAAACGAGGTGCAAGTTCTACATAATTTCAAACACTATGCAATTTCGTGGTACATCTTGGATAATTACAATGTTGGCGGATACTTTTCATTTAAAGTGTGATAAAACGGTGAAAAAGATCGTATATCAAATTTTTATAAGTCGTTGTAAAGGAAAGACTTTTCTTAAAAGTAAAAAGATAAAATTTCTATTAAAATCAACATTTATTCGTTCTTCATCTTTTAAACATAATTTATTGTTTGATTTTTAACCGATAGAATGAAACAAAGTTAATGTGGTGGGAACATAAATGATTAAATTTGCAAATTTGTTAACTGAAAATAAAGAGATGAAATTTCTGTTTTGTTACAGTTACCGTGGCTGATACCAGGGACAAATGAGTTAAGTACATATATATGCTAATAATTGAATATTCTATTGCAATAATTAAATATATGAGTTATTTCCTAATATTTGAAGTAAAAATAAAAGAGACAAAAGAAATGTTTCCTTTGCATTAAAATTGTCAAGACAAAGTATCGTACATCATCATCAATGTAAAATTGGAAAAGAAATTCGGATAATATGGCAAATCAATGAGCAACATATCTTTAATTACAAGCAGTAAGAATACAATATATATAATTACACGATATAACAATAATTATCTGGATGCAGGAAACGTGAATAAGGGGAAGGAGAGAAATAGAAAAAAGAAGAGAAGAAGAGAAGGAGAGAAGAAGACAGATTGCACCGAACAGAATAAAAGAAGAAAATATGGCAAATTAAGATGAAGAGAAAATTCTAAACAAAAGTGGCAAACAAATTATGAAACAAGGTAATTCTTCTACTTTTCTGTGTTGCTTATTCCTAAGTATACATATAACTACGCAGGATATGATATATCGTGTGCATGTAGGATTTTGGTTTGAAGAAGTATGTTTATTATATTTTAAAGAACGAAAATTGAACAAGAAACCTAATAGCTCGATGTTTTACATGTCGGAGATAAAAGGACATCGGAGCCTTTCCTTTGGAACTTCGGGAAAATCCCTTAACATCGTAATCTAGATTCTATCATAGACGTAATTAAACAATTGTCGTCATTCAATTCGATTGTATGTATCCGAGATTCGTGATAGTGAGCTTGGGCTCGAGGCGACAGCCAGTCGCCGAACGTAGCCGCGGTCACGGGATGAACGCTTTGTCTAACAAAGGTATGGAGTAACTCTATAGCTCTCCTTAAAAGAAATATTCGTGGCGACACGCGACAGTAAACATTCCAACGGTTTCTGTCCTGTGGCCCGCCACACGCAGACCCTATTCTTCGAGTAAGATGATTGCCAGATGTCGATGCGTCTCCGCAGTACATGTTCGGCTAGCCTGAGGGCCCGTTATAAATCTTAAGACTTAGCTGACTAAAGTCCTTCAGACAGACAAACAGTCTTTGTCCCAACTAGGGCAAGATCGGGGAGACCTATTTTTTCAACGAACGGCGTCTCCCACTAGCAACTTTCCCTCGAGGGCGGCTAGCATATCCTTTTCTAACCACCGATATGGATATTGACCAATTAGCAGCAACGCCAATTTCCCTTACTTTCTGAACGAAGGCTATCCTCGACGAACCCGATGATCTGGTGTCCTTAGACACACCCCATGATAGTTTTCCTCTGCTGCATCATCGTGACGGAAAGTCATTCTCTCGTGAGGTCTCATTAGCGAGTTAGATAGCGTCTTTACGCTCGGCGAATACTCTACGTTTTAACAAGGAGTTAGTTCGGTAATACTTGTACCGTAGACAAGCAAGTTGAGTACAACTTGGACTTTGGAAGAAAGCGCATTTTGTTAACCCGTTGACCGCGGATTCGATTTTTAACCTAGGATCATCGTCATTAGCATCTCGAGTATCTAATTACCACGGTTACTTGTCAAATTCTGCGATAATTGTATTTGTGCTAGTAAATATCTTCTCCATTGCATAACAACAATGTCTAATCCAAATGAAGATTCGTTTCACGTCCCTAACCCTAATCATAATGTGAACCCGACATACATATTTAAATATTTGTGAATTCCAAATTAATAAATGTACACATATATGTATCTTCATTCTTTATTTCATGTGTATGTGTGTGAATGAGATATTTGTGTGGAAAATATGTGTGATTCGTGCAAGACAGCGTTCGACCACATTTAGTAGCACATCAAGAATGTTGAATGCATATGCGATTTTTCTGTGGACACCCTCGGACGGGACGATCGCGGTGCGTGTGTGAAATTTGTATAAACATTGTTTATATGTGATATCATTTATTAATTATTTATGGAGGCAAAGGAAAAGAGAAAGCATTAATCCTCTCCACTAAAAAATTCCATAAGACGGTTTCCGATATGTTGTTATGGATTTTAATGAGTAGGCAGGTATAATGTTTAATCCACGATTTTTCTTACAAAATACCGCGCAGAATGGTTTACATCTTCGAATGTCATAGTCTTCTTCTCTATTTGTATGAGTCAAGTTACTGCCCATATATCGTTTGATTTGAGAATCTCTGTTTCGGCTGCTTAGGCTGACCTACTTCCGTTCGTGTACGAAGGTTTGCTCGCGCATAGGGATTATTTTGGCTAATTATGAATAATCAATAACTAAAAAACAAAGCCGATAACACAATTGTTTCATCCCTGATTTTAATCTTATCTTAACTTTAAGAATCGCCCCTTAAATTCTTTTACATTTGTAACTAAGCATCCTGTATGGAATCTCCATGTGTAATTTGAGATCTTTTGATTTAATGCTAAAAGTGTTATTATAGTGAAAATACTGTAAATGAAAACATTTATTTAAAAATACTTTGCATTTCAAATTTTTCTTCAATGTACTTCAAAGGTATGTGTTATTTAAGAAGACTATTTTGAATGTTATGAATCATGAAATAGGTTACAGACATACACACGTAGATATATGTATACATGTAAAACATAAAATGTTATTTATGTTGGCAAAAGCTTACAGGTCAAGAAGATTGAAATTAGTATCATCATACAGAGTGAGTCACGAAACATAATCAATTTAGATCATTCTGTTGTTAGTGAATTAGTCGAAAAAATTGTTGTTTGGTATAACATGGCTTAATGACATCTTTGAGATGATTATACTAAAGTCACCTCTTTTTTTTCGTAATTTTCAAGTCCATTTTCAGTTTTATTATAGATGAACTTATAATTTTGTTCACACCTATCTTTTACTTGTTATTTAAACGAATTTGACAAGTTCGTGAAGCAGTTGTTAATTTTGACGCAAAATTAACGACTGCTTCACGAACTTAGATCGATATTTGTTAAATGTTTCCTTTGTTTAGATAGACAGAGAACATAATACATACCGAATTCGTCTTAATATATCTTATACCAGCTGGAAGGAAGTGCAAGAAAATTAAAAGTTTATTCATAAAAAGTTGAAGACTTTGAAAATTCAAAAACAAGAAAACCTAAACAACAGAATAACAAACAACAAAAATGGAATTTATTATAATTATCTTAAAGGTCTCTTTGAATCATGTTATATCAGACAAAAAAATTTTCAATCAGTCCATTAACAACAAAATAATCTAAATTGATGATGTTTCGTGATTCACTCAGCAGGTATGGTATAATACATTTATACATATATACAGAGTTATCTACTTAACTTGGAACCCATGGTTACGAGACATACGAAAATGGCAACAGTGTAACGTGTACACTTACTACTACAATTTAATGTCGTTCGCCATCTACAAGCTGTTGCTAGAAGTATAATTAGGCGAGAACACAGGGCGATTTAGCTGTCAACGAAGGACTTTACATTTGACGTCGCAATAAAGAGAAAACGATCGCTGAGAAAATGAGCCTCGCGTTTTCGCCCGACAATTTCAAATTCCCGTGTGCTCCTGAGGCTTCGAAGTAAGCAAGCGCAGTTCTGTTCCCAAATGTAGCTCAATTTTTTTTCGTAAATGACATCTTAGATTATGCTTACCTGAAATGTGATTATAACGTAATTTTTTTTTATTTAAAACTACATTCAACTGCCAAAATTATTAAAAAATTGAAATTATTCACATTCATACAAACATCGAGGTTCTTTTCCCATTCCGTCGATTGGCTTTCAATTTTAACATATAAAACATTTTCGTCTAAGTTGTACGTCAAAATTTTTAAATAACGATCACTTTCTACAAATTGTCCGGTATTATCTGATTGTGGATCGCTCTGTTGTGAATACGTTGAATGTAAGAATATGGAACAAGGAAAGCAATTGAGATAGAATAAGAATCTCATATTTAATACAGAATTAACCTAGAATTCATATTTAAACAGTCCAGTTTACAAAAACAGAAATTAATTTAACCTTCGTACTGTGGTGCTTGGTGAGTTCGCTCGGACTAGTCGACGAAGGAAATTGTTTGTTCCTTGCCTGCTTCGAAGCTTGGGAAACGTAGAAGCGCATGAAATCGTTGAACAAAAACATGAAGCTCGCTTTCTCAGCGATCATCTCCCTATTTTGACGGCAAATTTAAAGTCCACCGGCGACTACTAAACCGCTCTGTATTCTCGTCTAATTATACTTCTAGCAACAACTCATAGGTGGCGTGCATGTTACACTGTTGCCATTCTCATATGTTCTCACGTGCGCGGGTTCCGACTTAAGTGGATAACTCTGTAGTAAACATTTCTTGTATCTTCGCACATGCACGTTGTGCACGGCGCTCGCCCGACCCTTACTTATAAACAGAAGATAAGCGGCCAGTGGTCCGCAACTAGTACTAACTTATACACCACCACAGACGCACAACTATAGACAGAATTCACAGTTCTGTTACTGGTTGTTTTTCAAGAATATCTCAGAAACTACGCGAATTCAGCCCTTATGTATTTTGAGAAAAATTGTTCAAATTGTCGACTTCTACAGCATAGACAAAAATAATCAAAATCGGAGTCTAGTCAGTCTTTCTACAGATCTTTTCACAGAAAATCCAATAAGATATTGATTATCCGAAATCAATTTTCGGATGGTTTACTTTAGCGAGTTTACATACTTCTGAATCACAGTACCTGGCACATCGACGCTATCACATAGCCGGATCACTCATACCAACAACAGTCATATAGACTGGTGTGGACCATAGTCACATATCCGGATGTGGAAAGTCTTATAGGGAAGGTAAGGTTTTTAATAACCAGCAAATGTCGATCAATTTATCCACAGAAAGACGCTATAATCAAGTAGATAGGTTTCGTTGTGTAACGTGATCATATGTTTCCCACCTGAAACTATTATGTAAATCATCTAACGGTAAATCCATACATACAATCGTAACATATGTTGAATGAGCAGGCTGCGGCTCACGGTCTTGCTCCCTACCCCGCTGTTTCACAAAATTCCATGAAAGAACAAAAGAGGCCGGCATAAAATGTTACTTTTTTATTTAGTGGGTGGAAGCTTTAGGCTTTAGATCACCTTTTAGAACTTGGAACACCAAAAATCTACGTCTGAGAATATAAGTTGGAACAAAAACGTTATATCATAATCATAATTATGTTTTAATATATCTTTATATCATAATTATATAATAATTTAGGTGAAATTGTAGAAACGTTAACTACCTTATAATTATAACTGTTATAACTCAATTAAAAGTGAATATTATGAATGCATTGAGTTTAGGTTTGGGTTAGATTTTTCAATAATAACGATTATTCTATTTCATAAAATAATATCAATTATTCGTTTCCCTATTATTTTTATAATTAATTTATTGTTAGTTCACGCAAGCATTCTCGGCCGTCGCGAGGCGGCCGGATTGAGAAATCGAACCCAAACATTGATGATATTCACTTTTAAGTGAGTTATAACAGACATTTGTTGCAGCCTCACACATGCAGTTGTGCACGAGGCCTTTAAGCTCGCACAACCTTCGTTTACAAACAGAAAATAAATGGCCGGCAAACAACACAGCCACAAACGCACAACTATATGCAGAAATACACATGCAAGAGGTGGTATCGACAGTACCAGCTTCCTTTGTCGCGAATATCTCGGAAATTAAACGAAGCCGACGATTATATGTATAACAGAAAGGTGTTCAAAATGCTGATTTCTGTAACATATTTATAAATCATCGAAATCGGAGAGGACGGAATGGTTCTACAAGATCACCTATTATTTTCATCATTTCATACCTAATCATTCGATGTTCAACAAATGAAGTCTAGCTGCTTCTCGGTCTCGGTCTTAACGTGTTCCTCTAATCACATTGACTGCCACGCGTGTTTTCAAGGAAATTTCCGTCAGGCCACGCGTGCCGCAGTACCAAGCGTTCTCTGCTAGGTACTCCCATCGATATTTTAGTAATGCGAGTAAATAATTTTTTTAATAAACCATTTTCGTATTACTTTTATAACAATTCAATAGTTTTATTATTTCCTCTGGAATATCTTTTCAAATACCTACGAGGATCCTTCGCAAGTAGTCAAATAAGCGACACCCAAATACGGGTTACGCGACCCTACCAGAAACTTTGCTAACACCTGAATACGGGTGTCGTGGCAGTCAACGTGCTATGAGAATTTCTAGACTTGTGTATACGATCGTGGTGTGGACTATTAACAGGTCTCGACACTCATACACCGAAGTCTAAGGAAAACCGACCGGTAGTGACTAATTATGAAAAATCAGCATGTAAGACGACAAAGTCCGGGTTCTTGCGGGACAGAGGTGAATAAAATATCTCTGCCTTTGCCTCAGACATTCATAGCATATCAGGCATGCGCAGGACGAGAACCTTTTTGTCTTTCATGTTAATTTTTCCCAACTAGTCACAACCGATCATTTTTCGGATCATTTTGCCTAGGTTTCAGTGTGAGCATCGAGACCTGTCATATGATCATGGTCGTGATTAATTGTGAAAATTCAACATGGAAGACAAGAAGGTTCCGTGCATGAGTGATATACTATGAATGTCTCAGACAGAAATAGAAACTTTGTACTTATCTCTGTCTGTCTCGGAAGAAACAGACAAAATTAGTCATGATCACGACTTAACTTTCGGATAATTTTCCTTCGACAGTATCGAAACCTGCTTATATGATCATGGTTTTGTCAATGCTTTTGATATAAGACATGTATAATTTTATGTACTAGACTAGGTTAGCTGCGTAGTAATACTTGTATGTGAATATCAGTAAGTGGAAGTATGTGTGTGCGCCGCGTCTCGAAAACAAATGAATGTGAACTGTTCAGTCGATTAACAGTCGAGTATGGAAGTGCTGAGGCGCGTGCAAGTATGTATCGATGAATTTTTTGAAATCGTTTATCAAATAAATATATAATTATTCTAATATGAATTCTAAGTGTAAATTTAGTGTTCCTATACCATTATTTCGGCTATTAAGATCGCGTTATATGTATCTTATAATGTAATATACTAAATACTAAAGTTATAATTTAAGATTTTTTATTTTTAGTTTTCCAGAAAACGTAACCAGAGTTTTAATACTTATGGGCGGCAATTTACATAAAAATTAATTTCTATTCTTGTTAATTTGAATCAAAAGCTGAATTTAGATCAAAATTGATGCTTAGTATCTCATTTTCTTTTTTCTTTTCCTAAAATTGTTATAGAAGAATTTTTCTAGACTCGATAAATGATGTATCATTACTTAATTATCAAACTGAATCCTTTGTTGATTTGTACAAATAATAATTAGCATTTCTCTCGTATATCGCAATATACAATATGCGTATTTAGAATCTATCCGTTTGTTTTTTTTTTTTTTTTTTTTAATCATTGTCTGAACCTAGTAGTGGAAAAATAGGTTAGAGTCTTTGAAAATAAAAATAAAATACCGGTTAAATATTACCTTGATTTAGAATGGTTTTATTACCATAACTTAGTCAAAAATTAACTTGTGTTAAATATACCGATGTTATCACAATAAGATTTTCTTTATAGTAACAATAATTTGCAGGAACACTATTATAATTAGAAGCAATTAAGAATTAGTAACCATGAACATTGTTCGGGATTTTGGGTGACTCTCAGTTAATGACTTGGACAGCACATCAACCTTTTTTGGGGAAATTCCGAAGTTTGTACCTGCCAAGTTGTAAACTTTACGATGAAGATCTCGTCATGAGGCTAACTAACAACCTAGTATTATTCAGCAACAACAGAGAAAATTGGAAGGAATAGATCCCCATCCCATAAAAACCACGGTGAGAAGGAAAACCCCAGGACGGAGAGCTAGTATATAAGGACCAGGTTAGGTTTCTTCCAAGAGTCCTCAAACAGCTTTCACCGCGCAATCATACTCTTCAAATAAATCAGCAAAGCACAGCATTACTCTGCATCCTTAATCTACGTCCACCTTAAGCGTTAATAGCTTTCACGGTTCGCGATATCAACCAATCAGCCGCAACCTGACTGTCGACGACCAGTCGAAACATTACGATCTTCCTTGCATAAGCTTAGGCTCTGTCCTAATTGGATGTTGTACGTTGACAAGTTCGATAGTCCGTGTCTATATACGTCAGACGTAGAGATACTTAAAAAAGGATTGTGTGGAAGGAGCTGTGGAAGCAGGAAAAGACAGTAAATGTGATTAATGGCTGCGATAATGCGATGTAGAAAAAGGAAGATTCATAAGTGCAGCACTTGAGAGGGCTGCACAGTATGTGCGCACAGTGGGGACACGTTTTCGCCTCCGTATCGACGGAGTAACATTAAATGCAATAAAAAAATTTTTTATTTGAAATCTTTTGTTAACATATTGATGAGATCTTCTCTATTAAAATAAAATCAAACATAACATTATTATAAAATTAAGCAATGCGACAATATTAATATACTTGCATATAAAATTTACTATAGAATTTTATAATGATATGGTGTTTGGTCTGATTTTACTCTTGAAAATCTTATCAATGCATTAATGGGATTTTTATTAACAAAAGATTTAAAATAAATAAGTTTCGTCGTTGCATCACTGCTGTCTCGCCGATAAAAAGGCGAAAGCAACCCCACTACGCGGCCATCTTAAGCACCCGAAGTCAGGTCAATGATCATTTTCGCATGAAACGATCGCTACTAATGGTGGAGAGTTCCTTTTTCTACGTTGCCTTTTTATACGTTGCATTGTCGTGCGACTGATTTGCTCCTTCGATCTTGCACTATCCTTTTTTATGTCGTTGTATGCCTGACTTATATGGAAGTTGTCGTTTTGTCGTAGGATTAAATGTTTATCGATCAGTCGGTCTTGTCGCTGTACTGCTGTGCGACATCTAGCTATGACCTAAGATACGACACAGCTTAAGAGGAAGAAACGATACTTAACGATGAATTTCAAAGTTATGTTACTTTTCATACCGACTTCGGGAAAGAAGGAAGATATCTCAATTTGATGAGTTTTGTTTTTAACGTATGTTCGCCAATTTCTCCTAAATGGCTTGACCAATCAGGATGATTCCTTTTGCATCGTATGAGGTAGGTTTTCAGAGGCATATTCAAAGGGGTACGTTCTCCCATTGGTCCCAGTAAAGAATTTTTCACGTTTATTTATCGTCAAGTACTGTTTACTATAAAAATCTAATTTTTAAGTATGTTTGTCGATTGCCCTGTACTAGACTAAGCTATCGGGGTAAAATCTTCTGTATCTTGTAGGGGTACATCACCGATTGGTCTTGTTTACATTTTTTCAATTTCTTCATTTTTAACTATTATTATTGCAAATGACCTATTGTTCACCGATTTCATTTCATTGTGTCATCCATTTCTTTTCATAGGCTTATCGCTCAAAGTTTACTTGACCCGTTTCTGTTATTATTATCTCCTCGTTTTAAGCATACTTGGTCGTTTCTTTATACATTGGTCGTAGGAAGTAGACTTCAGCTGTTTCTTTGTGAGTCTCCTTTGTCATGCAGTTTATTGAGAATTTTGTTCCATGCTCAATCAGATATGGCTTGACGGACTAAACTTTTCACGCGGATTAAACTTTGCAAAATTCTTTTTCCCAAGATCAATTACGGCCCTACTCTGTAATTACGGTTTAAAAATTAAATTAAAGGCTCCTTGTAATTGCGGTTACTATCCAGCTTAGAACAAACGGTAATATTTTTCGTTCAATGTCCCCATCACTTTTTGTCATCTGAAATGTTGCTACTATCGGAGATATCAGAATGTAGCCATCGGAATTTTGAATATTGAATGCGACGCTCCTCCGCAATTACTCCTTCTTCGTGTACTGCATTGAAAGCAGCCGTCTGGACAAGCGCTGCTTCAATAATTCATTCCGTATGAACAAATCGTTCGACGGTAACGTTTCTCAATATAGACTTTAACTCGTGTTTCCATCGCAGGAAACATTGATCTGCGGATTCGTTTTCGGCCATAAATCTACTTTCAATGCACGATGATATGTAACACACTATTAAGTTTTGAAATACACTCCTCTATCATTATTCAAAATACATGTAATAACGGTGCGGAGTACAGCTGGTTTATTCCTTATCCGCTGGGGAGTTCACATAAATTTTTATTCTCTAATAATAATTAAAGATTGAAAGGAATAACAAATAGATACAAATAAGTGACGGCCTTTTTAATGGTAATAACAATCATTTTTTGTTGGCTCCGTAATATTGATCGCTACACTAAAAAATGTGAAATATTTTTCGCTCAAAAATATTACTGAATTCGAAATGTGCTAAATAGTATGAAATAATTTCTGTTTTATTCCTATTTTATATAAATACGTATGCAACAACCTTTAACTCTAGAAATACCACAGCAGTCAAAACGACTGGTTCTACAATTTTATAAATGTGTCAACTCTCGTTTAGGGATCATGGTCCTAGATGAATCAATAATACCAAAAATGTACTACATAACATGGAATTGCCTCTGTAAGAAAGTAATAAATCAATAAATATAAAAATATTTTATTATTACGTATCTTTAAAAATAAAGACCAGCCATTTTCATTGGTTTTGGTAGAAATAGCTTCGTGTTAACTATCGGTAGTTCTAGTGTTAAGTTTCTCTTCATTTTTAGTTTTTAACTCTCGAAAACCATTGTTTTAGTTAAGACACAACCCATAATAAAACGCATTTATAAAATACAGCATACTGTCACATGATTTTGCAAGAGCGAGATACACATGTATGTAATTTCTCTCTATCCGTCAAATTATGAAGATAAATGAACAAGATTTTCATGATAGCTCGAAGAGTGCCTCTGCATTATTTTCATAATGACAACTCGAAAATCGCGTTTTTTGAGTTATGTCCTTTCCATCGCAAGTGTGCGATATATATATACAAGGTGTCCGATTTTAATCTATAAATGCGAATTACTGGTAAGCTATATGCTATATGAAAAAAATGTTCAGACAAGAATTGAGTCGCGTAACTATTAGATCCAATTTCTCTTTCTACAGATGAACACGTAGAAATCATACAAAGATAACACGTTTTCTTAAATAGAATCATTTAATTTTTAATACACTAGGTCCCGTCTTGATATTGTCTATAAAAAAATTATTATCCTCATTTATTTCAAAGAACTATTAATTTAGTAGATATTTTAACTTTTATTTTATAAACTCTATCGTATGAAATACAGGGGAAGACGCGAGGCATGACTTTTGTATTTGTTTTTCTTGTCTTCAATTACTCATTACTTCACAATAATGGTAATTTAATCCATCGATAAATCTAATTATACAAATAAAACAAATAATTATGAAAATATATTTCTCAAAGTAGAAACATAAGGACGAATAACTAAACTAAGGGATCAATTGCAATTTAATTATTTTTCATATACAAAATGTCTGTGTATTAACCGAGAAAGAGGCGATTCCTCGTGTAAAAGATAGTCGAAAATATAGCACAACACATTTTCATACTTAGGTGTGTTTTTGAGAATATCGAATTCGCATTCAATTAGCCGCAACAGCTCGATTTACCCATTCTAACTACTGGCTATCATTGTGCTGATGTTTATAAATAATATCAATCAAAACCAGGTATAATTGTCAATAACGTTATTAGCTTCAATGATTTATTTATTTTAATTGTTTATGAATTTAACAAAATCACGAATATTTTATTACACACATTTAAAGTTTCAAAAACTAATTTCTTAAGTATATATTGTAGTTTCAGTAATTTTAAAGTAAAATTTTACAAAATCTAATCTCAATTTCAGAAATTAGTATATTTAAATCGTTGTTATGGTTTGAAATATGTTACTACATTTTACTCTTCCGCATTTAAAAAATAATGAGATCAATATGTGCAAGAAAAATATATTTTTTCTTATTAAAATAACGATCATAAATAAAATATGCCTAAAGGATTTTTCATACGTAATTCAATTAAGGAGTACGATAAAAAATTTCGAATCAGGTGTACAATATGTCGACATAAATCTCCTATAAGTTAGAAATCTTTTCCAATATTACTTCAAATATCTGGTCATGTCGTTGGAACTATTTTATTGATATAAGAGAGGAACAAATATACCTTTTCATATTTTTCTACATTCCTTTATCACCACTTTACCCGTGAGAAACCATGTGAACATATATACGCTACTTCGTGAAAAGATTTTTTATTTTCCCAATAATTCTTACACAAAAGTATATCTAAAGTTTAACTTTAATAATATGTAGTGATCATGTGAATAATCATGTAATCATGATCATAGTGACTAACGCAGACGATTAAAATGAACAATCCATTGTTTTTCGCAGAAATTTTATAGATTTATAGTGATGTATTTTTGGAAATTTGAATGATTTTTAGTCAAGTAGATGAATAAAGTTTTCTTTTTACTGCGTGCATTTATATTTTTCGTATAGCTTTCAGTTTGATTTCTTTGGTATATGTTTTCACCGGAACTTCTGATATCAGTAAAAATTCACAAGTAATTTATTAATTTTATAATAATTTGTGCTGCTCGTAATTTTGAAAAAGCGTCAGTATAATTCTAGAAGATACTCTTGATCTGAAGATTAATTGATTCACTGGCCTTCTCAAAACTTCGTTGTTTTAAATTTCATTCTGTTCTTATCAGAGAATTCTAAAATCAATTACTTTGAGCAGTGTATAATCTTTAATAAATTCAAAAATTTGACAAGGAAACGGCGAAGTCGTCTCGTTCTTTTCATTTATCACTCGAAGCAGTCTGTAAGATTCGGGAAGACAATTTTGATTTTACAAGCGTCGATTGCGACAGTAAGATAAACAGCAGTTCATTTGGTGGGAACGTTCATAAAATTAGAAATTCGTGGGCGTCGGTATTAACATACGTCTAATTATAATTGACCGAGGAGTATATTAAAGCATAATGCTGTGGGGATTTTCTAGAACAATTTATCACGTTTTATGCCAATTTTCATTTCGAATTATTTAAAAATTATACGCCAGAAATTGAGTGGCATTAATGAGCATTAATGTAACTTCAGACAAACTGGCTTGCTTACATGCAACAGACGTACTACAAAGATTCAAACAAGAGATACATACCAATATTACACGGACGTGTTAGGAAAGATTATCAGAAAGATAAATTATTTACTGTCTGTTTTGTTTTCGCCTTGTTTAATTGCAAAACGATTTTAGTAAACTAAACAATATTGTTGTTGTACATATGAATATATGTAAATATTTTGTCTTGTTACATGTTAAATATATGAGACACTTAATGAAATGTTTAATAGCGATTTGATTTTCCTAAATTACACCGTATTGATTTCTTTTACGGATACCTAATATTATACGTCATTAAAAACTTATTAATATCTTTACCTGATTATATTACCTGATTATAATTTTAAAAGTATACAAAATCCATAGGTACATTCAATATTTTAGTAAAACATTTCATCACTTGTGATAAAATAACACATAACTTTTCCTTCTCTATATCACCTGCATCACTGGATTACTACTTTAATCAATTATAATACTCGTATTATTAGATTTTCTATCATGTTTATTATTATTTTTTTTTTTTTGTTCTAAGTGTGTCAAAAAGTCCATAAAGAGATGAGTTTTCCATTTAATTTATTCCAAATTTTTTCAACGAGGTTTACATCAATAGTTTATTATATAGACAAGTATGATTTTAATTTATCATGTTCTTCTAACTCTTTCTCTTTTTCAGATAGCTTTCACATGATTTTGCTGTATACCAGGATCATTATCTTAACTAATAATTTATTAGTAATAAAAATCTAAATATCTTGTATGTATACAAATTGCTAAGGAATATCTAATATCTATGTGTGGTAGTGTATATGTATATGCAAAGAGAGTGTTCCTACCTGAATTTAAATAAAAAAATAGATTGTATATTGTTACATTTTACGCATAACATAAGAATCATTTAATTAATAAATCACGAACAAATGAATAATCACGATTATTGCTTTATACTTCGATCTGTAACAGATCTTAATGAAATACGTAATGCTATGCGTCTGTACATCCAACTTTATTTTTATACTCCATATGTCTTGAAAAAATAATTTAAATTTTGTATGACAATCGTATTATTATTATTGGTTATGAAGATCAAAGAAATATTTATTCCCGCTAAAATTTAATTTGAATAGATAAGCTTCGATATTTAACACATATAATTAACAAGTAATTACAAACATGCATACCAAAAAATACAGGATATGTAAATAGTTAAAGTTACATTAGACAATTTTCAATTTGGGAATTCGCCATTCAACAATATCATACAAAATATTTTCGTAAAATCTCAAGTCTACTACATTTTAAACATGCAATAAATTATTCTCTGTTCTCAGTAAATAATCTGGATTCCAAATCTTTGTGAACGGAATTAAAAAATATTTCTAAGAAATTAATGTCATATATAGTAACTAAGTAATGGAACCACTTTCAAAAAATGACTTTACGTTGTCCTAGACTCAGGTAACGAATTCAGAAAAATTCAATAATATTACAGAATTTTGACATGAAAATAATTATTTTGATATAAAAACTACGTGAAAAAATTCCGTCTAAAAATATTTATAAATCCTATCTTAAATTTATTGCAAAATTGCCTTTTAAATCACAGAAAAATTTCATATTCTGAGGTAATGTAATTATACCTTTGTAGCAATAATTACAATACTAATACATACAGACGTATTTGTTAGACATCATATTTATTTTTTAATATACGATTTGTAATAATATAAAACACTCTGTTAGTCTCACACGTTTCGTTTGCAACTTTACCTGGTGTTGCGGAAGAAGCTTTAAACGTGGGAGCGAACATAACGTTCTCTGAAAATATCAATAAGTACTTTAAGGATCCAAACTCATAATTTTACTTGTTGTTTACTAAAAATACATAAGGTAATTCGCAATAATTAATTTGGAAAATGCTGAACTATAAAAATATTTCATTTATACGAAAATTGTCGAAACTCGTTGATTATAAATAATGACAAAATAAACGAAATCTATAAAATTTTGGACTGTTTACGTATAATAAACCTAACACAAGTTTCTTAAATTATAAGTACTTAAATATTTGACTGCAGACGTTCATGTACATTCACATTTTTGAAAATATAATTAAGAAAATAGAATCTCGATCAAAAATTTTTATCCACCAAAGTACTATACTTTGAATATTTTATATTTTTTTTATCTTTGCATCTTCATCATTGCATTTTCAAATTCCCTGTAAATGCATAAACATCCGCAGTGTACTAATTATCATCGTCCTATAGAACTTATAAAATATTTTCTAATAACGTAATATTTACAAAATAAGTACTCAAGTGACTGTCGTATTTTATGATGTATTATCTTATTTAATTATTAAACAAAATATATTTTCGTAATATTGATACTTTTAATTTAATTCCACGCTTTTTTTAATTACTTTAACATTTTGAGGTATTTGCTATTTTCCTGATCATTTAATGCTGTATCTTAATATTTGATTTTATGGATGTGGAACTCTTTAGACGTATCTGCTTTCTAACATATATGCTCATCAATCACTTTGTCTATTTCAAATACACTATTTAAAGGTGATATCCGCATTGACAGACAATGTGACCCGGGAAGTATGACATTACTTCTCTTGAAGGCACAGCGTGAGTTTCCGAACAAAAAACAGAGAAACTTTCCTCGAGCAAACTCTAAAAATAATAGATACATAGGCATTATATACTTACTTTCTCCTCCCTTCCGGTCATGGGCTTTAAAAAATTAATTTCCTTTCTAACCATACGCATACATAATCACATAATGTATGAGTAAGTACTAAGAGAATGTAAGGACAGCGCTTAAATAACATTGACCTTAATCTTTCTATTCACAATTAAACAAATGTCTTAAACATGTAAGTTTTGGGTTGTATCATTCATAAACACAAAGGTATATCTAGATAAAAATTTACTGTTCATAATTCGTAATTCATAATCTAGTCCATAATTCATACTTAAATTTTATTAAATTAAGATATTATATAATAGAAAGTATTTCCGTTAAAATCATCTCATTATGGATTATAAATTTTAAATATTTTGTACAAATGAAAAATATTTTTTTCACTCATCGATATGGATAAATCCTCTCGTTTTGTTGGATAGAACATGTATAGAATAGATCTACTCCTATAACGAGAGCAGTTACTATTTTGTTACCTTAAATCGTGATAAGGAACGTACTAAAGAGGTCTTAAATTGCTTCTTTATAAGAACGATGCGGGTCATTAATATAGAAGCAAGCTTAATGAGCTTCGAAGCAAAAATAAAAGGAAAGAAAGGTAACAGGACGTACGAAGATGGAAAAGATCACATGTAGAACATAAAGTATTCTTCAAAGTACGATATCTATGCAATGGTTTTTTACATTTTAGAGTTTCCTTAACATCGAGTCATTAATTGAACATAATTAAAAAATTAACTATCATTACACTATAAAAGAAACTTCTAAACTTTTCATTACCTAATGTAATTAAGAATTAAAATTTATCATAAATTTTTATTCTTAACTATTTTGCCATTTCAGTAGGTGTATCTATGTTCTCTTGATTTAGGAACTATGTAAAATACTGAAACAGTATTAATATTCGTATATCTAATATTAAATAGTATGTTTTAATTTAACTTAAAGGAAAAATAGCAAAGAATTCTTTTTTTTTCTGAAAAATATTAGGTCCATTTTATAGATAGGGTATGAAACCTTTCTGTTGCTGAAATAAAGCTTATGGTAAATTTCCATATTTATCCGTCACAGATTGAAAATGAATATGCTAGAGAAATATTAGATAATCACTTAATTGCTGAAATTTTAGGCTATATAGATTTTTACTTTATCAACATACTCTAAAAGTAATATCTACAAAAATTGAAGTTAATATTAAATATAAGATCATTGAAAGTAAAAGAAAACAAGACAACAAATAAACATTGTTATACATATAATTGCATAATATTAATTAAAAGTTTTTTAAAATAATATTTTTGTAATATGAAATAAACAAATTTATCTAACCAGAAACTTTTGCAGAGCACTGTATTCAAATCGAATAAATAGAACCAATTGATTGGTAAAAAGTAAAAGCTCAATCATCGTCGTCCAAATTGAATTTCGCGACCGGAAGGAACCTCAGGAGCGGAAGACGCCAGTCCCTGACAAACGAAAATAGCACGCGTCTTCTGCCTTGAACGCACGTATATTGCAATTTCGTGCAATCTACGGAGCGGTAACGTGACACCTTTATGTAATCGAGGTCCGCCAACCAACAAGCTCTACTGCACGTTTTCCTCTATGTGTTTGCTAAACGCTATCAGGTATCACGAATTTCTCAGTTTTAACACACAATCCTCGATGTTCTTAATAAATTCAATATGTCGGCTCTCTTAAGTTCATATTCGTAAAACGTATTCAGGCAGCCTTTAATGCGTAACATGTAAATATTTACCAACGCTTCTTACAAATCCTTATTCGATAAAGTAATGAGAGTTGGGCCTGTCTCAAATACGATCTTGCGCTTTATAGAGTTTAAAATTTAACCGTTGCTTCGAACGTGGGGAATGGCGATTAACGCCACGAGTTAACGTTAGTAAAGTGATGAAGAAATACGTTTCGAATGTCATTTTCTTTTCTTGATTTAAGCATTTAACGTCTGAAAAATCAGTTATACCGGAGCTTCCTTTATTACACAATTATTTCTACTCTGGACATCGAATTTATTATACAGGGTGTCCCAGTATTAATTGTACAACCTAGAAGGGATGATTATACATGAGGAAATAAGTCGAGAATATGGAATAAATTTTTTTTCATTTAAGGCTTTGTTTTCGAGAAAATCGACTTTGAATTTCCTCCGAATATGACTTGCACTTGACTATGTCGGATTAAAATTTAAACGGATTACGGTACAAACCATATGCCATAGATTTCTGAGTAATAATAAAGCATGTAATTCTTAAGGTTCACTTTATTAATGCAAATTTGTTGAAAATGCTGGCCACTGTACTGCATACACAGATGTGCTTTCCGAATTACATTTTCGTGCACGCTTTCCAACGTATTTTTCGTTTTCAGTTCTTCGAACGCAAAAATTATCCTCACTTTTAATTATGGAGGACTCGTGTTGTTTTCAAAATAAACTTTTCAGTTAGTATAATCCCATAGATAAAAATCAAGGGGTATTTAATTATAAATTCAATTCGGGGAGCACACCTGTGTATGCAGTACGGTGGCCAGCGTTTTCAACAATTTTTGCATTAATAAAGTAAATCTTAAGAATTACATGTCTTGTTATTACTCATAAACCTACGGCATATGGTTTGTATCGTGATCTGTTTAACCACGACATGGTCAAGCGCATGCGTATTTGGAGGAAATTCAAAGTCGATTTTCTCGAAAACAAAATCTCAAATGAAAAAAATTTATTCTGTATTTTCGACTTATTTGTTTATGTACAATCACCTCCTTCAGGTTGTATCATCAATGCTGAGACACCCTGTACATGTTAAATAAAATATTGATATGAAATTAAATATTTATGTATTATGTATGTATACAAGTTTCCTAAATAAAGAATCTAAATTATAAATGAATTTATATAATCATATTTAAACTTCAATATTTGATTAAAACATTATTTAACGAAATTTTGTAGTATAATTAAATAAATCTTTAATCAAAACCTTAATATTTAAGGCGATGTGTATACTACAATAGAAATGTAAAAAAAAGAAATATATAAAAACATAAACAAATAGATAGAATTGAAATACATTGTACATATTTACAAGTACGCATTAATTCGTCATTATATCTACAAGTATTTTCAATTTCCAATACAATTTCCAATACAATTCCGAAACAATAAATGATTTCTCCCACAAAACTTGTTGAAAACCTACTTGTATTTATACAAATTTAAAAATCACCTTAATCTTCATCCAAAATACAAAATGTATCATAGGAAGAATTAAAAGAAAAAGAAAATTAACATTAAAAGAAATTATTTTACAAATACTTGTTTTTCACTTATAACTTTCATTATAATTTTCAATCAATAAACCAACTTTTTTACGAAATTATCAAATATTATCGAAAGTATGTCTGTCCAAACAGAATTAAATTAACAAATACTTTAATTTTCATCAAAAACAAAATATTCACAGATTTGACGAATCAGTTGCAACGGACAATAAAATGAACTAAAAAAAAAAAAAAAAAAAAAAAAAAAAAACAACTAATCTTGACGTGGAATATTCAATAAATAATCCAGTACCCTTGCAGAAATTATGCAGAACTGTTGGAAGCACATGTGTCTACACAAACATAGTCACTTTATAAGATAAAGACGGAAATCCGTATAGCGCGCTGGAACGGAAACGTCGAGTAGTCGTTCGAACTTTAAAGCATCCCCCATTTTAAAGCGGCGTTCACAGGACAACCTGTTGAGAACGAGTCCTTAAGACGACACGACGTCGTGACAAAAAGTCCTACCTCCACACACACCATATTTTTAAGCGATTGATATCAAAATTTTTCTAATAACGTAGGCACTCACTTTTTTCCAACATTGTATGCGCTTTGTTCTTCCGGTTAATCGACGGAAATTTGCACCAGATAACGCGATTACGAACGAACTTCGAAGAATAACCGCGGACTGCGAAGCGTCACGATGCCTGATGGCAACGCCGCGCCGCGCCGCTGTCGCGCTACCACCATCATCGCCGCGCTCTTCGACTCGTTCGACTACGCAGAAGCCGGCAATTCAAAATAGTAGCGTGACGTGGCTCCTCGTAACGCACGAAAATTCGTATCGAACCACGATCCTTGGTCTCGGGTCAAACATAAATGTTACACCGTGTATAGTGACTCGCAAAAGTATTCGAACCCTTACAATTCAAAAATTTTATCTATTTATGCTGTGTGTGTTACATGAAAAACACTTTGTAATAATTTCATCAGAGCTATAATAAGTAAAATTTAAAACTAATATGAAAATGTATATAAAAGTTACAAGATATTCGTTGCAAATTATATTTAGTAAAAAATTGGTATAAAGCATAAAGTGCGATTTTGAGCATACGGTAATTGTTAAACATCACCCACCGAATATTTAGTCTTATTAATATAATAAATGTTTAAATACTTCCTATGATTTTTGCGAAATGCATACATGCTTACACTAAATATCTTGTAACTTTTATATACATTTTCAGATTTATTTCAAAGTTTACAACATAGCTATGATAGTGGAGTCTCGTTCGTCTATAGGGTTAATATAATAAATAATAATAAACTCATAGGTTAATGAGATTGCAAAATGTTTCGTATAACACACATAATATATTGGTCGAAAGGTCTCTATAAGTATTCCAATACTTTCTTGAGCAATTGTATATATTCTTTTTTTCCCTCTTTATTTACCTTCGACTCGGTATCTACGGACGGTGTGTAGGAACTTTGCTTTTCTTAACTTCGGTTTAACGAACAGTGACTATGGAGTAACGCAGAGAATAAATGCAGCTGAACCACGTATGCCAAACATCAAATTAATGATTACTTTTTAGGTAAAGCTTTGTATTTTATAACATAGGTTTAATGTAATAAAAATTAACGAATGCTTTTTAAATAAAATTTTGTGCTCTACGTTGGTTTCTTATAATAGAAACATATAATATAAATATAAATATATAAAGCGATGCACTTTGTATGTAAGCTATAGGAAAAAAGTACAATCGAATCTCAATTATCAGAACTCCGATTAATGGAAAGATTAATCGCTCCCATATCGATTATGGGGAAATTAAGAAATTAAAATGTTTTGTTTCTGTTTAATACTACCACTTATAAAATATTTAAAAATATGATCTTTCCTCAGAGGGAAACGAGTTGTTCGATTAATAAACTTTATCTTTCATTTTCCACAATTTTTCATAAATTAATGTAATATAATTAGTTCGAATAATTAAGATTCCACTTTAACTTAATCTAATGTCATCTAATGAAATTTGTTTCGATGTCATCTATGCTGCAAAGTAGAAAACACTGTAGCTATTTATAAGAACAAATAAAATTTGACTTTGTTATTGAAAAAGAAATGTTGTAACGATTGTTAATATTGCAAATTGCTAACTAATTTTTGTTCATAATATTTTGTATCAAATTGCGGAAAATACCCAAAACGTCGTGGCAATTAGAACACTAGGAACATCTATTTTTAGTGATTTTACGATGTATAACAGATTTTTTATGTTTCAATTGGAAGCATAGTACTCTTGAACCATAAAAAGGAATTACTATCGTTTCTGTATAAATGATAAATTGTTTTGATAGATGATAATTCTATTTGATTATATTATCGTCCAATTTACTCGATGATGTTCTGAAATTGTATTAATCTTATTCCATTTAAATCTATGTTACCAGCTTAAAACTGAGTGAGAAATTTATAGTATGGCATTGAATTATAAAATATTTGCAATTATATTAAATTCTTTATCGTGGATACTTTTTGGTTTTGCTTTTCTTCCAATTCCTCCTAATTGGTAAATAATACCAATAAGTATGCTGCGGTTGTTTATGCATCTACGGGAAGTTTAAATGTACGAAAATACACAAAACGTATAGAATATATAAGAATATACAAAATACCCAAAGTAAAGTATTCTTTGTAATATTTAAAGTATAATAATTTATATTTAATATAATATAATTTCTATTCTAATCTATAATTTGCTGATGACAAATAACATAATCTTTTATTTAGTGTACGTGCTCGTACTAAATAGCGTAGATCACTGTTGGCCTACATAGCACGGAATGCGTTAATTATATCTTTGAGTACAGTTTCACAAAAAACGTTGAACTCTATTCAATTACACGGGTGTAAATTAAAGTAACATTCGTAAAAATTTCCCAAGTTGATTTTGTTACCCTCGTATTAATTCATTATTTTTATTATTTTACTTACTTTTATAATTATTTGTAAAATTTCTCATTATTCTATTATTTAAATATTAAACTGTTCCTGGTCGCTTTGTGTAGACTACATAAAAACTATAGTATTTTCCCAAAATTGTACTGATTTTTTTATATCATATATTCCATATTATACGATGTTTGAAAAAATAGTTCATTTTCGTTTCTCATTGTAAAAATTAGTACATATGTATTATTCATTACTGGAACAGATAGGTGTTTCAGAAATTCAAATGAAAGAGCGAAAGAAATCCATTATCGAGAACCAAGTTCCTTTAACTTTGATAAAAGAATGAATAATTCAACGGGAAAAATAATTAATTAAAAGATGTACAAATTATAATAATTACAAGATGTCAGATTAGATATTTCATAAAATTTTTAAATAAGTTGTGTGCATACCTGAAATCAAAAACTGAAATACATATTTATAAAATAAATAAGTATTGTAAAAAAAAAATATTGTAAAAAAAATTTATTATCTATGTTATCTTCCCGTAATATTTTTTTTATATATTTTTCATTAATTTTTCAATAAAACGCATGCTGTAAATTAACTAAGCAAAATAATGAAACGCACCTTTCCCAAACAGAAATCCCTTGCCGAATTTCAAAGCATTGTCAATCTCGTGCAGAAGATCGTTCTCATTATCACTTTGCCTTGTGTCAAAATCATAACCATATCCTTAAAAAAAAAACATGCCAAAGCGGCCCAAAAAATAAAATAAGTAAAAAATAAAACATACTACTACAATTGAATAATGTAAAGTGTCATTCATTGATTTTTAAAAGCATTAGAAATTGTTCATGGAATATTTATTCTTCTCCTTCCGGCCTAGAAAAATTAAAAGTGATCTCATAGTTACTAGACTCGAATAGTTCTGTATTTTTAACAGTGATCGAGTAAGATTAGCTTCCAGAAAGTCTGAATGTACATTTTCTATGTCGCGATAAAACACTAAAACTAAAAATAGGCTTTATTATGAAATTTTAACTTCTAATTAATTTATTTTCGATATTGTGTACACATAACATTATACTTTAACAAGTTATTAATTAATGAAGCAATGGATGTATTTGTTTTCAATAAAACAGTAAAATCTTAGTGTACTATATTTTCTTTACAAAAACAGTATATTTATACTATTAATAATCGAAATAGCGAAGAAAAAATATTATACATAGTTTAAGAAAAAATCAATCCTGAAGTGATTAAATAAGAGATAAAATTCTTAATGTTTTATGATATTTATAAATGTCATATTAATATGTTCTATATACCGATATTTATTATAAATATTCCACTATTATTGCTATGTTAATGAATCAATAGAAGCCATGTTATATAACCATGTTATAAAGCGAGAAAAGAAGACAGATAGTTATTTCAAACGATTAAAAGTAAAATAAATAAATATGTTGTGGTAAAACGTGAAAGATGAACCTAAATATTTATGACCTGAAGCTTCATATGTACATACAGTCGGACACATTAATATTCGGACATTTGACTTGAGTTTTTTTGGGGGGGGGGGGGGGGGGGGGAGAGTTAAAAGGATTAATTTACTAGGCGGCGGGTAAAAAACATTCTGTGGATTTATGTCAATTATGTACATGCTTAAAATTTGATCGAAGTTGGTCAAAGTTGCTATGAGCTACAAACAGTTAAAAATGGCGATAATTGCAGTTTTTCACGACTTCCGAGTAAAAATAATAGATCTAAGGATTCTTACATCTTTCGATACCTGTTATATGTTTCTGTATTAACCGATTTCGACGAAATTTTTAGTCAAATTAGTTCAAATTTTCATTACTGTCTCAGATAAGAAAGTTATAAAAATAATCTTTACTACTTTTCTCCACGATTCCGATCAATTGCAATTTTCTCAAATTTTTCCTTACAACTTCCTGTTACCTTCTCAAGAAATTTAAGACATTTAGCCTAGTTTTGAAAAAGGTATCCTGTTTTAAAGAGTGTCCCAATATTAGACTGATCGATTCTACATTTAAATACTGCATTTATGAAAAAGTACATTATTTTTTTCTTTTTCTTATTTCTTTTCGAACTTTCTATCTTCTATTTTCAAATATAATTGTGCAAAACGATAAAAACAAGAAAAATTGTGTGAAGAAGAAAGTTTCAAATAATCCTTTTTCGTACCTGATTTCCTTCAAACCACATGTTTAAATTACAGTTTATTTAAAAAGTTCGTGTATAATTTACGATGCGCTGCATATTTTAATAATTCCAATTTCAATCTAGAATAATGGTATCTAAATTGAAATCATAAAAAGTCAGTATGTACAACAAAGAATTATATGAAGAACTGATAATATTGATAACAAGAATTCTAAAGTTCAGTCGCGAAAACAAATTTTAAATTTGTCATTAAGAAACTTCACCTCATACATTTATACATATGCAAACGAATTAAGTCATAACAAACATATATAAAATGCACTTGAGTCTTATAGCCCCGGGCAAATAAGTTAAAATAAATTGCTACATAAATCTTAATTGCGAACGAAACGTGAAATTTAGATAAATTGCACTTTGACCAAACGAAAACTCGAACCAATCTAGTTTTTTCTAGTTTTCTAGTTTTTAGTTTTTTAGACAACAGACACACCATGAAACTAATTCTACAGCAATTCTTGAATTTTCATATTACAATCTCTTTTCTTAAATTACAAGTTATTAATTATTAATTAACTAATAACAATTAATTACAGGGATATTAATGACCGTACCACATTTATGTACATATAGCAAGTAGTTAAAGCTAATATTGTTTAGAAACACTAGAAAAAACTAAACTTCTTTTTTTGCTTGTTCAGTGAATTTCGTAAGTCACGTTGTGCTCTTTTCACACCGAATTTAGCAGGTGATAATCGATATAGTTTTATATGTTGCAAGTATCAAAAATATTTGGTACGGTTTTAATCTTTCTTTTATTTCAGCGATAAACAAGATTTTTAATGCTTTAAATAAATCTCTGTAAAGTTCTACTTGTTTAGCTATATTTACAGAAAAATAAATTTGTATAAACAACTGCAATCAAACAATTGTTTGCTACAACGAGGGAAAAAAGCATGACATTTTGAATCACAAAGCGTATTTTTTCTTTTCTTTCAGATAATTTTATCAATTTAGCCATTTATTATAAAAATTATACTAATTTGTAACAGAAATTTTATGTATTTATGGAAAATTTAAAAGTGTACAAATATATAGAATGCATCAAATAATATAAAAAAATACATAAAATATCCAATGTAAAACGTTATAATATTTAGCTCGAAGATATTTTTATTTAGGGAACATTTCTTTGTTTGCATTCAGAAGAATATGGAATTGTATATTTAATGTTAGAAATTCCAATTGTAAGTTTATTTTACTGTTTTATTACAACTTGCCTTACCTTGCAATACAGCCAGTAACATTCATAAATTTTCACAATCTTAAACATTAACCACGATCAGATAACTAATCTGTTCCACATATCGACTTCTTCCTTTCCTTTTTCTTTTATGTGGAGGAAACCTTCATAGGCACCCCGTGTCCTCGGCGGGAGGACACGGGGTAGTGGCGGATTTCACATATCGATCTAGGAAATATTTATTTTGAACATCTATTTCGGTACCTGTCTATGTAAAACGTGGAATTCGACGCTGGTACGGTAACACAGTGAGTTGAAAAAGGGTGAAGGTCTCGAGAAGGTTCGGTGACTACTCGGTGAGTATAACAGTCGGTGTCGCAATTTGACGGAAATAACTAAAATCGAGATGGTGGTTCCGGCGCGTCGTGGCGTAAAGCTGGACGCGTCCGAAGAAACGTTCCACGAGCTCTGGCCTATTTTCTCGTCGAAGACTATATTTAGGTTCTCATTCTCGAATGAATCATAAACGCGTTGCAACTGATCGGTCAATCACAACTGGTTCCCTTGATTCGACATAGAGAAGAAATAAATTGTGGGTAGTAAATATTTAAAGCGACGGTCAGAGAGTATTTTTTTCTCTGTTCTTGCATAATATCAGCTCATTTGAAAAGTATTCGGAGTTTTTATTACATCTGATTACTACTATCAAAGCAATCGCAATGATCGGTACCAGACTTATATACACCTATCCCTCAATTTACGCGTAGTTTTTATACGCTGCCAGAAAATATATTTTCCTAGAAGTTTTAAAAGCAACAAATGTATACAGTAACTTATTCGGTGATGTTGAAAGTCAGTGGTGTATAAGATAAGCATAAAAGTAGATTACATTGTGCTAGCGATCATATATGTACATATTTTTTTTTTGTGCTGACAGATTTTATTTATGCGATTTTCATTCGCGTAAAATGAATCCACATGGAACAGATACCTCGCGTAAATTGAGCGATAGGTGTGTATTTATGTTATTATTTCTTTATTCAGAGGTAGGATCAGAATAGCTATTATTTTATTCCATTTTGAGCCGAAAAACCTTTATTACACATTCTTACATGGACTAGGGATAAACACAAAAGAACATGTTAAACCTATCGATTGTATCTAGAACTATCTTCTAGTTACTATTTATTGTAACTAACGCATCTGCATATGAATGGCGAGCATGAACTCACGTTGTCATTTTCAACAACTTATTTATTTTCGTTATACTGCTTTAATCCTAATTCATTGTGTGTGATGTATTAGGTTGCCCGAAAAGTTTCTTTCGTTTCATAAGGTGATAATAGATAAACAATAATTTCTGTTTTATATTATTTTATTGAATTAAGTATGATCCATTTCGTTCTATTTTTATTATTATGTTTGTGCATAATTCAATAAACTAATATAAAACAAAAAACATTGAGCGTCTATTATTTCCTTATAAAACGAAAAAAACATTTGGGACAACCTAATATTTAGATATACAACAGAAGGTCGATAGTCTTAGTGTTAATGCAGCATACATATTTGAGATATTGTAAAAGTATGATTGCACATATTGTACAGAGTGACTATATGATTCTATAGAAATTCTACATGAAGTCGAAAATATGAAATAAAATTACTTCATACGAGGCTTTGTCTTAAAAAAATTGACATTAAATATTTGCTCATCAGTGTATGTGGACTAACGGCTTGACTTGTGTTTATGGTATTAGAAAACACACGATCAAGCAGGGCAGCAAATTTTATAACATTTCACAACGTTTAAACATTCATAAATTATGCAACAAAATTATACAACAAATAAGTTATGCAAATACAATACTTTTCATAGAAAATGCGAAGAGCAATGTGTATTCAACAAAATGGGGTTAGGTTAGGTGGGGGTATGATCTAGTATAACTATTGAGATATGTATAATTTTATGTGCTAGACTAGGTTAGATGCGTAGTAGTAATACTTGTATGCTAATATCAGTGTGTGGAAGTATGTGTGTGCGCGGCGTCTCGAAAACAAAGGAATGTAGACTGTTTAGTCGGTTAACCCCTTAACCTACCATTTACGTTCGAGAATTTTGGTCCGAAAACGTAAACAAGCTATTATATATTATATTATATATTATATTTGGCCCGATCATCGTACTACGGGCTATGCCCTTAATATTTACGTTTGGCCCTATCACCGTACTACGGGCTATGCCCGTAGATGTAGGTTAAGGGGTTAAAACAGTCGGCTATGGAAGAAAGTGGCGAGACGCGTGCAAGTGTGTATCGATGAATATGTGGCGGCACTCGACCACGGAACTTTCCAACGGCTTCGCGACACAAAGCGCTATACCTTCAAAGCGTAAGGCAGTCAGGCCTAATGTACCATCGATATCCCTACGGTTCTTTCGTCGAATATTCGGAAGAATGCATACGCGGCAACCGTCGCGGATTTCTAATAAACGCGCGCGTAGTGGGGATATCGAGGGGGCAACAAAGGAAAGAATCTGTTTGGTTTTGAACGAAAAGATTCATTCTGCCCCGAGCTGCGAAGTGCGAAAGATTAAGCGAAGCTAACACAATTAGAGAAACGGGTTATTGACTCTTGAGAGTTCAGTGTTAATCGTTACTTGTTATTAATCGTTGTTAATCGTTAATCGTGGTTAATCGTTATTTGTTGTTGACTGCTAAGAGTTTAATAAACGTTATTGTTGAAAATCAAGAGTATTTCTTGTGGGCACCTTCACCGACGATCACCTCAAATATCTTTGAAATCGTTTATCAAATAAGTATATAACTATTCTAATATTAATTCCAAGTGTAAATTTAGTGTAACTATGCCATTATTTCGGCTATTAAGGTCCAAAATTCTCAACAATAACAAATAAAAGCATAACTAATAATATTAGATTACAGCCAACACTTACATGTGACGGAGTCAGATTTCTCAAAAATAAAGCTTCGTATGAAAAAATTGTAATCTACGTTACTAACTTTATTGTTTTTATGTAGAATCACGTCATAAATCAAGGCACCATGTATTCTATTATATTTGTCGTGACTCATTTCTATCGTTTCAAATGGAGACTAATTCGTTTTATTTTGTTTAAGTACCAAATGTAAAGATAGAAAAATATAGCAAACGCAATAATATAATAATTTCATCAACTAGTTATTCATGTCCGACCTTATCCCTAATTTTCTTCTGATCTGTACCTGGCCTTTTTCTTTTTCTGCTCGCTCGACAATTTTTGTACGCAGAGCTAATATTTTTGTAACATGTTGGCAAAAGAGGTGGATCAAATATAATGAAAATTAGATTTAAAAAAAAATTAATTATCAATGGAATTATATATTTTTTTAAAATAACGCAAACGGTCACTCCAACCTATTCTAATAAATATAATTTCCAACGTGACTTTTCCTATCGATGTCTAAGACACCTTCCTTGTCTAAGGCACTGGCTTGCTAGGTAGCTTAAAGCTGACGATCCACTGATCTAAAAAGCAATCAAGACTCAGCCAGTCCAAGCTGCGCCACGCAAAATTGTCACAGTTTTCAACACAGATCTTTTGTATATATTTGTTGCAAAAGATATGTCACCGGTCCTACAAGGTATAGCTGATCGAGAGCGTTCTTATATCGGAAGGTACTCTTTCGTTTGCGAGGGCAGGTGAAGACTGCCTAGTCGTCAAAAAAAGAATCTTCTGAAGGACACAGTCCGAGAAGCGCTTGCTCCAAATTTATGATGCGCGTGGTCTGCCCAGGTTCATCAGGTTTGCTGCACATGGCCCATTGTAGTAAAATTAATCAAAATTTGTTATCTGTTATTTATTATTCGTTAAATTTGCTTTTTTCTGTTAATTAGAATAGTGATTAAATAAATACAAGCTATTTTTCAGACGATTGAATAAAAAAAAGAAAATGTTTTAGAAGTATTGAAAAACATAAAAATATTAACAACCAAATATTTATATCTTTTTATCATTATGATATTTAATGTTAATTGTGTATTTATTGCTTATTCTTCGTTGTTACTCATCATTCGAATAAATTTTGGTTATTAATCGTAACAAGTTTATCAACAGATACAATTGGCAAGTCGAGACAGTAGCGTGGCGATCAACCGATGGTAGTGTCACGTAAAATTCGTGATAAAAAAGGAAAAGCTGAGCAATAGCTTAACTCGACTTTGCTTTTATATTTTTGTAGGCTTTTATTCACAAAATGAAGTATAAGTATAATATTACAATGAAGTAGCGAAGTTAAAATAGTTGTTCAAATCACGGCCAAGACTGTACACAAGACTAATCTCGTGGTCGAATGCTTGCAGTTTTTATATGTTGCGTTTGTAGGTGTTGAGGGGCAAGGAGAGGATCATAATTGTCCTACGCAAGGGGGAAAATGTAATGTTGAGCCAAAGGTCAGTTCAAAGCCTAACGGTTCACAGTCAGGTAGTATGGAATGTCGTGGATTTGGGTATGGTCGTTGTCACAGTACCATGGACTAGGGGTGCGGAGACAAAAAGATTACCTGCTGGGCTTTTGTTAAGCTCCGAAAAATTGATCATAAAGAAATCTCATACCAGTTCGAGTTAAATGGGTCCTCGAGACACTTGAACTTGGCTTCGATGGAAATAGTTCTGTACATTTTTACAGGATCGATTTTTCAATAACTGGATCAGTTTAACTTCCGAATGCAAACAGTGCCATATAAATAGATTGAAGTAAATGCCTTTGGATTGGCTTAGCTTGTTAACAGATTTCCAGCTTAAACCCGGAAACCCACTGGTGAGCTAAATCAATCCAAAGACATCTACTTTAATGCATTCGTACGAAACTATTTCAATTGGCAAGATAACGTGGTAGACAAAATCAGTCCTGTACGAATATATGAAACCGTTTCTATCCAGGTTCAAGTGTCTCGAAGACCCATTTATCTCGGGCTATCACGGTATTATATCGTGCGCAATTTTTCGAAGACCTCGGTAGGTCCACCAAGGGTGTCTTTTCCCACCTGTACTCCCAGCTCATGCCACGCCACTGTTTCTGCTTGTCAGTTGCCAGTTTATGAACTTGCTACGATTAGCAACCAAAATTTATTCGGAATACGAATAACAGAAAATGAGTAAACAATAAAAACAAAATTAACGTTAAGCACTTAATATTATAATAATGGAAAATTACACGTAATTACTTGTTAATATTTGGCAAAAAGACAAAATTTAAACATCTCATTTGTTTTTCAACATTTTCAAAATACTTTTTTCTTTTTGACTATTTCAATTATTCAACCATCTAAAGAATACTAATAAAAATAATTTGGACCCATTTAATCAGCAAACATCCTAATTAAAAAAGACGAATTTAATAAATATACAAATAACAAATAACAGATAGTTTAAATTTAAAATCGCAATTTGAATCACAAATTATCAATAATTTATATAATTATGACTCATGATTCATCCATTGGGAAGCTTCGAACTTATTGTTTCCTTCTACTACAATGGGAGGTGTACGTCAGATTTGATGACTCCGGCGCGGCGCGCGTGCAAATTATAAATTTGCAGTAGGCCCTCGTGGAGTCTTCTCAGGCCGCACTTTTATGAAGATCCTTTTCTCGGTAGCATGACAAAAACATCGTGTCGAATCAGCTGTAAAACCATTGTAATACCGGTGACGTGCTTTCGCGGAAAAATTTTTTTAGACTCATTTTACTAATAGACACACTAGCAGGCCTTGAACTCTTGTATTAACCCTACGTACATTTTCCTCTATTTTTCCTGAATACTTCTCTGTCTGTCTGTCTCTCTCTCTCTTTCTCTCTGTGTCTCTCTGTCTCTCTCTCTCTGTCTCTCTCTCTGTCTCTGTCTGCCTGTCTGTCTGTCTGTCTGTCTGTCTGTCTGTCTCTCTCTCTCTCTCTCTCTCTCTCTCTCTCTCTCTCTCTCTCTCTCTCTCTCTCTGTCTCCCTCTCTCTGTCTCTGTCTGTCTGTCTGTCTGTCTGTCTGTCTGTCTGTCGCTCTCTCTCTCTCTCTCTCTCTCTCTGTCTCTCTCTCTCTGTCTGTCTGTCTCTCTCTCTCTGTCTGCCTGTCTCTCTCTCTCTCTCTCTCTCTCTCTCTCTCTCTCTCTCCCCACCCCCTCTCCCTCTCTTTCACACATTCTTATAGCCCTAAAAACGTATAGAGTAGGATCCGTTAGTTGCACTTTATTATGTATGCTGTACGTAATAAAAAATCGATCAGCACTGAATGTGTCATCATTGGTCTTCAATTTATTAGTATTGTTATTATTGGGAATGCCTAAAAATTGATTCGGGTGTATCGTTGTTTATATCAAATCTTTGTTCTTCCGAAAAATGTCACGTCCTAGGTAAATGACAGAATTATTTTCAAAATGTATTATTTTTTAAATATGAGCTGTAAAATTTGACTTTTGATATTTTAGACCTATTGATGTTATACATAATATTTTGAAGTATAAAATTGTTAAAAATATTCTTCGTTAATGAAAATATTAATAATAGTTTTAATACGAAACACGATTATTTCAGTATGTATGTCACGAATTGCGTAGTACAATGATGAAAAATCAGATATTTTTTTGATCTGTTAAGATCTTGATTTTACTCATAGGTGTTATAAAGTAATATATACCTAAGTACATCCATTACTATAAATAAGCTCGAAAAGAAATTCGTCATAATTTAACAATCCAGTCTGTGTATTTTTATAGCTTGAAATATCAAAGCACGTGTCAGTGAGAAAGATATGGACGCATTCAAAGTGACATCTGCCGGAAAAAACACAAAGTAATATGTAAAGCTTGAAATCGTATAAGTTTCCATTCTCAAAAATTTTGTGCTTCAAGTGAGAACATAAGAAAAACCGACTGTGTTATCAACCAAAAATATATTTTCAATGCAAAATTAAATCTTTTCGTTTAACTGTTCAATCGTTTTATTGAGAACAAAATACAGATATATGACAGTAATTTAATTAAATGCATAATCTCATACTTCTATGTACGAAACGTATTGTTTTTGGTAGTACTAAATTAATTTTGGTTTGATGCTATGCACCAATGAGAAGGTTGTAAACTCCTGATCGACAAGATTAAATATTTTGAAATTTCAATCCTTCAAGCGTTTTAAAATATACTAAATATACTAATGTGTAAAATAATATAGATATACCTATAATGATATCTACAGAAAATTTGTGTTGTATAATCAAAAAATTGAAGAGTAAAAAAATAAAATACATATTTATACACATGTTTAATAAAGATATTAAACTATTTGACCTATACTTTTGCATCCTTATTTAATTTAGGTATTTCAAACTTCTTATAGACTGAGAAGAAAAATATAACGTAAAAGTTTATGTGGTATGAAAAAAGATATAAAAATTTACGGCAGTAAAAATTCTAACAGCTTTGAGTTATTATTCTATATTCTAGTCGTAACGATATCCTACGACCTACGCGAAAGCCAACAAACTTATCTTCCAGTATTTCCACATTATGGGCAAGAAATCAATCCGCTTCTCGTCTATCGGTTCAGCATATAACGTTACGCAAACCTTATTTCCTGTTTCATTATGTTTTATGAGATCCCAGCGGTTCAAAAAATCTTTTGTAATTATGTTCAGATCAATTTCTTATCGATGTCTGTGAAAATTAACTCACGTATAGTTCGAATTACGTCTACTTTTTATCTCCCGCGAAAGATCTATGTTATACTAACGGTTATAAATAAATAAATAAATTTGTATGAATAAAATCCCTACAAATTTTTTATACTAACAGCTATTCTCCGTAGTGAAAAATATTAAATTAAAAAAGGCTCGATTTCAGAACAAACGCGATATAAATAATAACAAATAATCAGATCAGCCAGGCTATCTCAAATTTTACAAAACGAATCGAGATGAAACATACTCTATTTTCTTTTCCAAACACGAATAAGCTATACAACAGAGAAAACACTATAAAAATCTCTTCGGTAGTTTATACGTGATAACAACACATAAATTTCAACAATTCTTTTTTTGGACTCCATAACTTATGAGCTGTTCCTAGATGACCGTTTCATTTCTTTTTATTTAATTTACAGATTTCACATTCTATTAAACAAAAAAATTTATTTCACATCTCATATTAAACGAAGGACAAATTTAATGTTTAGATCATGTTTTATATTGAATTAAACAAATGTAAAATTGTAATCAAGATAAATGTAATAATTCAATAAAATATGTATTGAATAGAAATAAAATTATGTGCTTTCAGTTTCATACTTTATTTCGTTATTTAAAATTTAAATATCTTACAGTTGTATTCACAGTATTCACATATTTAATTTTTAAGGGAACATGACATATAGTATCGTTATAACACAACTCAAAAGATGATCGGATATAGAAATAGAATGACAGTTAATAAAATGCATGTTTAATAATACTCTTTACATTTTAAGTAAATAAAATGTTGCTGAAGCTTCTGAAGTAATTAATTCTACTCTAACAAACATTACGAATATTGTAACGATCGATGACGCCACTTTGACGTCATCTGATTTTCAATGGTTACTCGCATCTTATAAATTCTTAACAGGACTAGCCAGACCTTGATGAAAGTTACTTCAGAAAGAAACCAGTCGTCATAATATTATTGGCAATACCACGATATAAGACAATATAAAAAATTCTTCAAAAGACTCCAAAAATGTTTGAGATCTTGAAACAACATGAGTTACATATGAATGGAAAAAATCAGTAGTATCAACATACTTAAAACAGTAAGCACATAAAATACTTCCGTGATTGGAAATAGATCTCAATTTTAAAAATGTGGCATTTGTATATTACTATGTAGTATCTATTATATCATATAATAAATATATATTATAAATTATATATTTAATTTATCCAATATACATATGTACATGTATCTTGTTTGTGTTTAACTTAATAGATTGTTAGTTCGAAGAAAATTTGTTGCGATTGAAGAAAAATATTTATATACGTACTACAATATCTTATTACTTATAAACGTACGTACTTAAAAATCAAATTTTAAATTAAAAATACGTATCATCTTTCAATTCATTGAACGAATATTTTCTACATATTTCTACATATTTTCTATATATTTCCTAGAATTCGTGTAAAATGCTAATATCATTTATAAGTTGTTATTATGTACTCTATTCGCTTTTATCGCATGTTTTGTAACACATATATCAGCCACAGCATTTCGGATATTGGCGTGGCTTATCAACCTCGATATGAGAGACGAATTAAATATATGTTACAAATTTTCAAAATCACATAGTTAGTTAAATACTTTCTGTAAATTGTATAAATAGAAATGCATGTAATATTATTCTGCGAGTGTTAGTTGCCACTTTTTTTTATTATTAAACACAGACCATAAATATTGTCGATTAAACATAATTTTTCCTAAATTACTAAAAACTGAGAATACAGTCCCGGAAAAAATCACTAATTTCACCAAAGAATAATTATAAATGTAATATTATGTTTTATAAAAGACAGCTTAAAAATTATGTTTTATGAAAGACAGCTTTCAATCCTATCAAAAACGAAAATTGGAGGTCTCATTCGCAGGAAAACACAGCTTTAATTATGTACTAGAACTTATCCACTTGAAATTAGTTAAATTCCAAATATAATATTATAAAACTTGATGCGTATGTGTATAGTTGACATCATTTATTTGTATATATTATTAAAAGATTTGAATTATATCTAAATTATATTTATATTTGGCGATACTTCATTATAATAATAATATAATGGTAATAATAAAAGATGTAAAAATTAATTAGAAGGTTTTTAATTTTACATCTTTTGTAATAATATCACAAAATTTTTATTACAACTTTTATAACAATATAAAATTGATATGAAAATATTCGTCAAACATGAAATTTGAAATATTATTCTTGCAAATTCTGCTTGTCTAGATGAATTCGCCTAACTCAAAGTTAAACTAAGCACACAAAATTTTATGTGAATAAAGCTTGCTGGTAACCAAGCAGGTACGACCGTTTAAAGCAATAATTATTATTTTTATCTTATTAATTCATAGTTGAAAAATGCACGTCAAAAGCATGAATCATTAACAAAAACCTGTCAATACTAGAACGTCATTACCTTATAATATTTTCTATTATCTATTTCTATTAACGATGATTTCGAACAAATTACGGACAACATATTTTTTCACTATGATTATCTGTAATCTGACCGAAACAACAGATTTTTACTACTATCTTATAAGTTGTTGAAAACGTCACTTTCATCTAAGTAATATCAATCTGAATTCGACGTTCCAACAAGATATGAAAATATGAAAAATATAATATTTTTAACATTTAATTCATCAAATATTTTGATTTTCGTTAAACAAAAACCTCCGGTGAAGCTGTAGAAAAGCTACTTCCACTTCAACTTTGATGTTTTTTTGTATATGTTTAGAAATCAGTATTTTGAACAACTTTTTCCTGTGTATGTAACTGTCGCTCGATAAACAAACAAAAAATAAACAAAAGATAGACGACCGACAACTAATACGAACACGTACGCTGTTACGGCTACACAATTATAGGCAAAATTCACTGTTGTCTAATATCGATAGCTTTTTAGGAATATCTCAGAAACTGTGGTCGAGCGACAGTTGCATACAGAAGAAAAAGTTGTTCACAATGTTGATTTCTATAACATATGCAAAAATCATCGAAATCAAAGAAAAAGTAGCTTTTTTACAGTTTCACCCTATGTCTTAATACTTTTCTTTACTGTCTAAGATACAGTTTTAATCTGCAGTCATTTAAATAATGTAATATTTCAAAATCTTGACAAAATTCGTACAATATTATCGTTAATCTTAATAAACGTAGAAAAGAAATCGAAAAAGTTACAGAAAATATAAGTGCAGAATAAATTTAATATTTTGAAAAATGAAGCTCTGTATGAAAAATAGTAACTCTGCTCTTTTAAATTATTATTGCATAGGGAACCGCTTGTCGAATTTATAATATCCTGTCTAATAAATCTTCTATAGGACGCGGATATAAAATAACGAAAAAGAGGAATAGTTGCTAACCAAAAATACAACCAATATGTAAATGGCTGTCAACTAAAAAGACGAGCAAAGAAAGAAAAAAAAAAATCATTCGTTGACCATAAATATCGTTAGTGACGAGCAATATGGCAAGCAACCTACGACAATGCAATCCACCACAAGGCTACGAACGTGCGTTAGTGACTGTTATGTATCCAATATCCGACACGTCATTCGTATCTTCCAAAATTCAAAAATCGGGCGATCAACACTCGAGCACGATATTTCAACCGTAGCAATGGAAAACAACGCTGAAATAACACTGCAATCCTCGATTCGGTGAGACTCACCATCGTCGAACGTGACGGACATTGTAAGGAATTCTTGTAGATGCTTCGGTAACTTTTTCGCGTCTTCGAACTCCTTCCCGTCGATCAAACATTTCACCTTGACGATACTCTCCTCCTCGCTGCATTCTTCTTTCCTCTCATTCGTCTTTTTGTCGCGTTTGCCTTTACTACCGCTTTTGTCACTTTCAGATTCGCTTTCGTCCAAATTAATCCCAAATTTATTTAGCCTGTTCCTCGCTTTCTCGATAAACTCTTTTTCAACGGTGCTCATGTCACTTTTTCCCAAATTATTCTTCAATTTCTGAATATCCTCGTGAGTGCTGATTTTCACCACTTTATGATGTTTCCGTTCCTCTCGCTCGAGGACCTTGTGCACATACTCGTCGTACATTTTCTGTCGAAACGTTTCGCTGTTCTTCACGGCCGCGGGCGCACTTGGTTTTTCGACTTTGACGGTTTTCTGTGAGTTAGACATCTCAGGCGACGTATTTTCTTTGCCAAACCGACGCTCGTCCTTCGTCGTTTCTTTTTCCGTAGGTGCTTTTCTACAAGCGCCGCTCGCTTGCTCAGCTCGATCCGTTTTCATCTTTTCAGGAACTTTGTCATCCTTCTTGATCATCACGGAATGCTGTTCCACGTGCTCGATTCGCTTTTCACATTCCTCCTCGTGGAAACCGTTCTCGTGATGCACCTTCTTCAAAAAATCCTTATGACCATGTTTATTAATCGACTCCGAATAATTTTCCTTCACTTCCTCGGACTTCTCCTGCCAGCTTTGGCTCTCTACCCAAGATTCATCATTGGAAGTGTCTTCAGAGGCTTTTTCTTTAATCTCAGAGGTATTTACTCGATCAAAAGACTTGTCTGAAGAAGGAAGTCTCTTCGGTACATCCTTCGTTACGCCTTTCTCCCGCGCCCGTTGCCTCGCATGTGTTTGGAATGTCTCAAAGGCTTCCTTCTCCTCCTCCTCGGCTAATATTACGTTTTTCAACTGATTCTCCAGTAGCTCTATGTATTTCAATTGCTGTGCGAAATACTCTTGGGGTAGAGAATACTTTCGATCACCTTCCAATTGAGTTTCTGCCTCGGATTGAAGCTTTTTCAGATTTTGCATGATTTCCGTAGCTGCCACCTGTTTCACATTTTCTTCTTCTTCGCTCTTGTATCGTCGTGGTTCCAGATGACTTCTAGGTGGATTCTGATCGAAAATACTCGTCGTGTCGATGCACGATTTGTCTACGTTGATCACACGTTTCAGACGCGGTGGCACTTCCACTTTATTGTCGATCAACGCTGGATTCACGTTGTAACGCGGATCGATGGTCCTTCGTGGCGGTGTCCTCCTGTCCACAGTGTCTGGCATCGCGGCCGATTTGTCGATGATAGCACTGTTCAGTGTAATGGGACTCTTGTTGAAAGGCGTTGGACTTCTGACGGGCGGCTCCGGTTTTTCGGGCGAATTCACGATCAAAGCAGCGTTGATGAAATGAGCTGGCGTCGACCGTTTACCAGTAACATGTTCCTTGATTCTATCTGACCCTGATTCTTTTGCAACCTCCGACCGATTGCCATGAATTCGTTCGCTGAATCGACTCTTATCACGCTCTTTTCCCTCGCCCGACGATTCTATTAATAAATCATCGGAGAGCGATGTCGCGTGCCGCGCATTACTGACGGGTTCGCGTCTTGCTAAGTTCAACCAGTCGCATAGGCGAGTGACTTTGAGACGCTCCTGGCCATTGTCAAGAGTACTCGACTTTGTATAAGACGACTTTGTGTCGGAGTGCCTCGATTCATCAAACTTTACCTTTGATTCGTTTCTCGACTTTGGTCTCGTGCTATATGGATGTTTAGAATTGTCAGAATTTTCTTTGATGATGTCTAACAGCCTGTTTGTAGTTAACTTTTTATCGTATTCAGTGCGAGCGTCATGAGCAGTCGGTTTGGAGAATTCGATTTTTACTTCGCGTTTAACGCTTTCTTTGTTACTTTCGTCGATGGGTAGCAGTTCGACTCGATATTTAGGAACAGGGATTCGTGGAGGCGGTTCCTCGTCGAAATAGCTGTGTCTGTTTAGGAATTTTCTATGCAGATCCAGTAAGTTGTCCGCGCTCGTTTTTATTGCGGTTTTCTGCTGAGACGGTGATAAGCAAACAAGCAACCTGGGATCTTTGGTCGTCGATAAACCTACCCACGTTCCCAAACTATCTTTCGCCATGGTCATTTGCCTCGACTTGGGTAACTCGACGCCGAGATTCGAATCGAGCAGTTCTTTCTGTTTTAATTGCTCTGATATAGTCTGGTCTGAAACAGTGGTTTTACATGGATCAGAACACTTTGATTCTGACAAAGCTGTCGTTAGTTTAGCTCTTTCAGTTTGCTGCTCATTCACTGCATGCATATTTAATGGAATGTCTCTAATCTCATCACTCGTTACGTTATTAGTAAACTTCGGGATAGATCGTAGACTTTTAAAGATGTTAAATTTAGGCATCGTGATCTCGTTGATTACGTGAAAACCGTACGGCATCGACAAAATTTTCTTAATGCTAAGGTCTTTCAAAGACTCTGGTCTATTGGTAGTCCCGTCTTTCTGCGACTGACTTTTCACATAATTCGCATCACTGTCAATGGTCGCGTAACACAGATCTTCGACAGGTGAATAGGGTATAGGTTCAGGTGTCACTGGAACTTCGTGACAGTTCGTCGTGTTATAAAACGATTCATCGCTTTTCAGCAACGGAAGTTTGTCTCTCAAGCTGGATGACTCGACTTTCTCCTCTGCCTCTCGCTTAAGCTTGCTTTTCCTTGCTTCTTCCGCTATTATCGAATAAATATCAGCTTGCCAGGCATCTGCCGGGTTATACTTCACCGTACTCAAAGTAGTTGCACTGCTAGACGAGTCGTGCCCTTGATAATCCACTGTCTCCAACTTATCTTTATCCATGAAATGTTCAGGGTGGATTTTTACAATAGAGTCTAGTATTTCTGATGAGCTATCGAATTTTTCACGTTCCTTCTGATCATGATTATCGTGCTTGCTAGTTTTACGAACGTAAGACTGCACTTCGTCATTGTCCTTTGAAGTGGAATATTTGTATATTTCTTCAAACTCTTCCTCGCTAGTAGTTAACTCCCTGGTATCTTTTGAATTTTCAATTTTATTATTACGCGATCTGAAATCACGCATAGTTGATATGTTTTTTTGCGTTACAATCTTCTTCATGCTCGACATTTCACTCTTGATAACCTCCTTGTTAACATGATGACGCGATGACTGTTCCGATTCAGTTTTGTTTCCCTGATTTTTATTCGTTAACGTTCCGATCTTACTCTCGGATTGCTTCTGATTGGATTTATCAGAAACTGTTGCTCGATCAGGTTCGTCCTTAGACGATTCTATGACCATTTTCACTATTCGTTCGACAGGCTCGTGCGCGTCAGATCTCGCCGACGACTTGGACGCCGACGATTTTTCGCGTACGTTACGATTCAAGTAGTCATGCGTTATTTCAGGCGTTGCTCCATTGCCAAGCTCGGCGCCGTTCTCAAGGTAATTGTGCAATTCGGTAATGTCACTCCCGAGACAAGCCCTCCTCCCGCTTGCTCTTAGATCATCGATTATCTTGCGTACGTTCTCAGGCAGAGCCAACGAATCCACGGTGCTTAAAGCGTCGCGAATATTTCTGACGGACGCGTCACTGCGGGATATTATTGTCAATAAAGTTCTCAGGCTGCCAATATTCTTACACATCGTTGGAGTCTCCAAAGAATGTATTTCCAAGGGTTGTCTGAAAGATGCATCGAATATACCGAGGTTTTCTTTCGGAAGAGGCGGACGACTGGGAGGATCGTCAACGTCTATGAGTTGTTTGACTTCCCTTTTTCGACGAAGCGGAGGGGTTGGAGGATTACGATCGTAAATACCGGAATACGTTGTTTTCTCTTGGAAATCGATGTCTGACAGGCTAGAAGATCTTTTTGGCTGCGTTAGGGTACAAGGTTTTCTCTTTATCTCTGATATAACGTTTTCTGGAGTCTGAATTTCTGAGCATTTCCTTTCTATGCAACAGGATTGTTTTTTTAATAATTCATCGCTTACGCTTTTCGTTATGCTTGATTCGGAAATATTAATGTTTTTTGGATTGGTATATCTTTCATTTTGCGTATTTTCTACACATGAATATTTCGATTCGGATGATTCGTTATTAATTTCTATAGATTTTGTTTCATTTTCTTTCGATGATTCTTTATCGACGTCTCTATGTTTTGTTTCATATTGCGATGATTTTTCATTGACTTCTGCAGATGTTATTTCGTACGATGATTCTTCATTGACTTTTGCGAACTTTATCTCACTTTTATGAGATGATTCTCCATTGTTTTTCGTTCCATTTTCAATCGCTTCAGTCGTTTGATTTTCAGGCAACGTATTTACTTCGGAATCTTTCACAACATCATCTCTCATACATGATTCCTTCTCTTTTACCAATTTTTCACACAGTACTTCGTTTTTGGAACCATTATCGTCACCAATTGATTTTGATTCTTCAGTTTCCTCTGACAATGTATTTGCTTCCGAATTTCGCATATTATTTTCCAAATCCAATTTTTCTTCTCTAACAGGCTTTTCAATTAATGCTTCACTTTCTAAACGAGTACAATTACCATCCATTTCTAACTGTTTGATCTTTAATTCTTCCGATATTTCATTCGAAGTATCTTGATTTTTATCCAGTTCTAATTTTTCATTTTTGTTCTCTTCAACCTGTATTGTTGTACAACGTGCACTGATATTTAAATCATCAGAAACTTCTGATTGTTTTTCTGACGTCTGTTCTATCGACATACCTTCTTGAACAAGCGATACTTTCTCTACTTCTTTTATTCTAACATCATCAATTAATGTTTCACATTTTTCGTTTAATTGCTTATTATTCAAATCTTTCAATTCATTATTTGCACCATTAAATAACATTTGATCACTAGTTTCATCTTCAACAATCAACTTAGAATCACTTTGACTTATACTGTCATCACTCAATGGTTCGCTTACCACTTCCTCGATCTTTCCATTACTATCGTCCTTTTTCTCTAATATTTCTTCATCTTCTTCTATACTTTGCTCCAATTCCTCTATTTTGAATGACTCACTTCCTACAGACTCGTCTTCAACATTAACATTTTTCCCTTCTAACACTTCCGTATCATTATCTTCTTTCAGCTTGAAATTCTCTTCCTTTGAATCCTTCTGCGATTCATCATCTTCGTCAATCGGCTTTCTCGTTTCTCTAGTGTCAAGCTCCGTTTCCACTCTATCCAATTTTACAGTTCTTCCTATATCAGCATCTTCCTTTTTATCAGCATCTTCCTTTTTATCAGCATCTTCCTTTTTATCAGACATTTCTTCGTCCACGTTGATCACATTTATCTTCACACTGTGCTCCTCTCTTATTTCTTGCATCAATTTCTCTTTATGTTCTACACGTTCTGAACAGCGTTCTTTCCTCCGGTATTTCCCAATCTCCTCGTTAATAAAATCTCTTATATGCTGCTCTTCGTCTTCGGACAGTTTCTCGCCCTCCTCTTGAATGATGTCCAAAAACCTGTTAGCCGCTTGCAAGTGCGTGTGTTGCGCTTCGAAAGTGGCGCGTTTCCTCGCCTTCTTATGCGTCGAGCCACTGATCCGCTCGTGGTCCGTCGGCTTCGTTGGTTCCACGACGTCCTCCACGTAAGTCGGCAATTTTAGACTCTCGATGAAGCTCCTCAATTTCCTCTCTACGTCGTGCGGCATCACGCTGTCCCAGACACGCCTCGGTTCCACAAAATCTTGCTTCGACGCATCAGAGTCGTCGAAATCCGCTTCCAACCGCGTAGCTAGCTCCGTTGGCTCCCTTTCCACGTCCGATTCCATTTCAACGATAACTGGTTTAACGTTATCGGTCTCTACCGTGTCGCAGTCGCTGACATCGCGAATCTGCAGCTTGTTGCCAGTCAACATCGAATCTTGATTCGGATCGTTCTTCCTGTCCACTTTCGTCGTAGAAGAAGAGAAAGAGTCCACAGGTTCGGAAATTGTCACAATAGCCTCGTTATCCGGCATCTTATCTTTACTACCAGTCTCTACGATACCGACCCCGGGAATGTGATCGATCTTTGCTTCCAGAGGTGAACTACTGATCGTTGTGATCTTCATGACTTTGATGCCAGGTTGCACTGTACCTATCTCTATTCGACACTTTTCTTCCTTCGCGTATCTATGAGACTTCGATATAACTCCCTTTGGGGTGATTTCGTTATCTGAATTCTTTGTCACGTTTACATCATCGTCTTCGACATTCTCCCGTTGAATTTTGCCACTGTGTACGGTATTCTCCGAGTCGGAGTCGTTCGTCTTCGTATCTGCGCTCGTCTTAGGTTCGTGAAGATTCTCTTCGTGTTCCTCGATGTTCTTTGGAATTTCTATGGCGGCGTTGTTATCTTTCGTAGCTTTATCCAGAGTTTGCTGCCTTTGAAAGGGTCTTCTGTTGTTGCGACCTTTGCGATTTCTGCGGTTTCGCGCACTGTGCGGCATGTTAATCTCTTCCGTGTCGGTAGCGTACTCCAAGAATTTGCAAACTCCTATGGAATCGTAAAATCGGCCAGTTTCGACTTTTTCTCTCTTTTCTACTTTTCTGTTTTATGCTTCATCTTTTTTTTTTTTTTTTTTTTTTGTTTTTTCACTGCTTTTGCTTTTTAATGTCTGGTGAAATGCAATCTTGTTCGTAGTTTATAAATAAGTATAGTTAAATAACGAAAGGGATTGTTAAACCGTTCCGCCGGAATTGTTCTCGAGAAGATGCTCTACTTGTCGCATAATTTTCTTCAGGGAAATCAACGTGTATTGACATAAGACGATAAAACGTAAAGAAAAAGATGTTCGTTCCTTTCTATCAGGGAAATGCCACACTAACGAGAATCGTTTAATCGTTCGATAGTGCGATAATGTCAACAAAGCTCGCGGGATAAGGAAAACAAAATGATGTGTCTATGCTATAATTGCTAGTTTGGCTCGATTATACCAATGAGAAGAAAAATTTAGAAGAAGATGAAATTTCTAAACCGAAAATTCTCTAACCAAAACTGAAGTCTCTTTCGATAATTAGAGTAATTATAGTGTTGCCATAAAATTATTGAGATATAAAAAACGATATGAAAAATAATCCTATTATGGGTGGAGCAATATTTAAAGAACAGCTTATGAATTGCTATCATATTTTATTTACTATACGCTTTGATTTATATTTCCGAATTTTGAGATGATGTTACGAAGACTATAGTTAATAGATGGGACGTATTTAATAATCTTATTTGCACAAGAAAGTAATATTAATGCGTAGCATTTACATCTTCCCATGAATGAAACGAGAATGACGAATTCAAATGTGCACGGTAAATAAGGAAAAGAAGTTGATGTTGTCTTATGACCGTGCAAAAAGCATGATTCACCGCCAGGACAGCATTCCAAAGTAATATCGGTTATCAATTAAAGGGAAAAAGAAATATGATCGATTCTTACTTTTCTCGGTTTCGTTTCGTTGGTGGATCAAGGAACTCTTCGGTTCACCGTTCTGATTGGCGTAGCTTTGGTCAGATTTTGTATCATCTGAAAAGTAAATACGACAACGGTAAAACACCAGCTGATGCGATGTCAAAATGTTTCTAATTTTTATAATTCCATTATATGTTCTTTTTGTATGTCTGCCAAACGAATCTGAGATATACCAAATACATTTACGATGGTTTTTATGTTCCTTTAGTTTCTATTTTATTCTATTTATTTCATTCGTATTTAGTTTCTATTTCATTTTATGTTTTCCTATTTCAGATATTTTGACTTAAAATATAAATAGCAAAAACGATTGACATATATAATTAATTTATTAATTGGGCTTATTAATACAATAAAAAATCGAGAAAAGTAATTGTTGCTAGATAGAAAGAAATGATAAAACAAGTAATCAAATTCTAATAATGCATAGATTGTCATTCAGCGCTATGAGAAACCGAATGTCACAACCACCTGATTGTTTCTAAATCAGATCTTTCCTCGCAAACAGAATTAAAAATCAATAAAGCCACTTTTCTATCGCTAGCAACTAATTTTAATTAAGCAATCCACAAATCATTATACAACAATAATTTTCAGAATACACTGAAAAAAGTAAGGTAAATACAAATTAAATACAAGTAAATATATCGATACATTAAACAAATCGTATGAAATAAATTACTGCGTTCAAAGTATTGACAATCCGAATGACAAGTGAACTCATCGTTTCCAATTAACAGGTGAAACGTTACTCAAAGATATACGAAATTACAAGGTAGGAAACATGTGTAAAATTATTAAAATAGCTTCGGTGCTGCTGTCCACGGACCTGATGCTTACAAAATCCATGAACAATCGAGCTAAATTTGCGCGTTTCCACGCCACTGACAGTCGCTTATGAATTCCGAATTAAACGTCAACGGGCCACAAATCAGCGGCATGGCCGGTAGGATCCATGAATCGCAGGAATAGACTGAGCGCGAGCAGATCCGCCACCCGTAAAACACGCTCGTGTCCCCACCCACGCGTGCGATTCTCTGTTCGCGCGGGTATCGCCAACATGTATTGTTTATATAATACACGCTTACGAATATCAGGGTTTCTCAAACTGTTCTCCTGCGTTCATTATCCGTTTACACGTTCGATCAGCAAATTCAGGCTACCTCTTTCTTTATTTAGTAAATGAAAATAAACTTTCATTTGACGGAAGCACGATGTTTTCAAGTTGTTTGAATATTTTTGCGAGAAGTTTGTTTGAAAAGATATTGAAAAGTATGTGACTATTTGTTTGGAGCAGACCTTGTGAACCGCTTCGATCGAATGACTTATTCCGGTTAAACAGAATTTTGATAAATAACGTGTTTTAAACTGGGGATTTCAAGTCGATTCAGAAGTTGATATTTAAGTATTATATTATACGTGTGTGTATGTAATTTATCGTCACAGTGCTTTAGACACATTGTATATGCATTTACATTTTCTATCTATGATACTATCTATATTTCTGTATAATGTATCATATAATAAAACTATATTTCTTCTTTTCCAAATTTAGATGTTTGTAACTTCGTTTAAAAAATTCTCCATTATAGAATACATAAATACGTAATGTTCTATTTACTTGATCCCGTTATCAATTTACTATTTGCAAGTACATATTACGTTATCCTGAAAGCTTCTTTCGTTTTATAAGGAAATAATAGATGCACAACGTTTGTTGTTTTATATTACTTTATTGAATCATGTATGATCTATTCTGTAGTAATAGAACAAAACGTCTCTACTGGATCCATTATTTCCTTATAAAGCGAAAGAAGCTTTTGGGACAATCTAATACATATAATTGAAAAAGTTAATAATGTTCAAATGGATGCATCTATGTTTGGTAAACTACAAAAATTTAACTTCGTCGAAGAAAAATAAAAATCTGTTTCATGAAAAAATAAAAACATAATGATTTTATGTGATTTAAAGTTGTCCAAATTTTTAACGAAAAACTTGTACAAAATTATGAAAAGATCCTCATTTTGACAAACTACTTCAGTATTAGTATTTCTTTGTATATGAAACGATATTATTTTTATTTTCTGCTATATTACTATATAATATTACTTGCAGTTACTACTCAATTATTTAAATTTTGAAAGTAAAAATAACAACTAGTCTATACAATAACAAATCAAATTAGTTCCAGTTTTCACACAGGCCTAAATATATTAAATTCAAATTATAGTTAATTTCTGGCGTAGTTACCAACTTTATAATTCTTCCTAAAGCTTAACGCATTCCCATGTTTAACTGTTTATGAGATATTTGCATAATGCTCCTTTTTCTTACTTTCTACAATATTAGTTTTGCGTATTGAAAAATAAAATTGTACGTTACGCTCAGATAAATTTTAATTACTGATGTGTATTGTACAATTAATCTATTGCCAAAAGTATGCATTCTACTGTAAAGCGGGAAATACACTCGTTAAGAAAAAACATATCGTCGGAAAAATTAATTTATTCGCAAAATAAATACTGTAACGTTGCATTGATATAATATCGTATATGGAAATACTGGAAAGCAAGTGCAACATCAAAATTCTGATAAAGTAGTGCAAGTACTTCTTTTTTACAAAGTTTATGAAAAGTTATAAACCTGTCTTGGATGTTTGATGCAATATTATCCGATATATTGCAATTTAGTATTAAAATATTTGAAATTTGAAATGAATCATATGTAAATCAAGTTAACGTTTTTACTAGTTACGAAAATTGAAAAATTATTATTTATATGATATAAATAAAAGAATCTCAGAAAATGTATTTATAAGGAATAAAATATTTTGTGCTACTTAATAATCAAGTATTGTTAAGGACAAAAAATGCATCAGCCGAAAAATTATTGTTCATACACTACGAAGAAAAAAATCGTTATTTTCACGATTATCTGTGGAAAGTAAAAAATTTAGGTAGATAATAATTAAATGCTATTATTTTTTTCTGTGCATAATCCATTTCTAGGCACAGAAAAAGAATTATATTAATATTGATTTTAATAAAAATACACCAGTAACATTAACTCATTAAATCATTAAAAATTGAATACTTCAGTAGATATGAATGACAGTATACTCTCACTTCCAATTATTCCCGATTATATTATTATTTCTTGCGCCAATCACAGACATTACCAATCATTTTTTGCTTTAAGAAGGTACTTAAAAAGTACTTTCAAAAATATAAAAAATGAATTTAAAAAATTCCAATAATATTTAGCAATAAATAGTAAATTAAAGCAATACGCTGAGTAAAAGTAATAGCTCAATGATACTCCATGCATTGCAAGATTAATCAGAGTTTCCACTTTTTCGTATAAAAATCGTATAAAAATCAATGTACTGATAAGTTGACGAGTTACAAATCAAAAGTTACAAATTTCTATCTTGAAATTGTACAATTTTATGTGAAATAAGATTACTAGCTGACTTGTAATGCGTAAAAGTTACTCAACGCCTTCACTTGTCTCATTATCAAACCTGATGCTGCTATACAAGAAAATTTATTAGATTGCAAATTTTTACAAAGTTTTTGAATATATGAGCAAGCCAATATAGTTATATGGACGATTCATTTATTTAAAACATAGAACAAAATGTAGCTATTACTTGTACAAATATTGTACTGTACTCTAGTTGCTCTATTACATGTACACTTGTGTCATATATGTGCTTCTTGTCGTACAAACATTGTACCTACTCTAAACTGGTTATGTGATTTTTATTTATCAAGTATGAGATTTCAAGCATTTCATAAAAAAAACATACTCGTAGAAAAGATTGAGAAACGCTGTTGTAGATCAGTCGACACTGATCCGTGTACAGAATTTCAAGTTACGCTTGCGCAGCCAGCCCCTTGAATGACGTTTTTACGTCAAACATATACGCATACGTATACATGTTGCATTAAGTACACCGCGCCTCATCTGTGAAACGTGCACTTACACATCAAATGATCTTTGTAGAGATTCTGACACACGCGAACACACGAGCTGCGTGTATATACGCCGCTCTGCCCCTCGTATGGGATTCATGAATAGTGCCACTTCCGAGTTGAACTTCCTTCCGAGTAAACAATGCCGGCAGAACGACTACGATTCTGAGCACACCCATCCATTTTCCACACTTTTCATTACATCACGCATCACACACGACGAATTCAATCCGGAATAATTTGAATGGAAATCGAATGGCCGTTCGATTTTTAGTACATTGCTCTCTTTAGTAACTAGTCGTGTTATTCGATCGCGCTATGGGTAGATAACTGGCCTGGGAGAGTACAATAAAAAAATGGAGGGAGCTTGTCAGAAATTGAAAAAATTATGCGATCAGATTTGTTACTAGTAACGTTAGTAATCATGTTTCTGATGAAAACAATCAAATCAATGTTTTTCTTTTTTCAGGAAGACGGACAAAGAGTCTAACACTTCTCATTTATGTCCAAAAAATTTAAACTTTTTTTTTGTAAAAGATTCATTATGTTACATAGTTACTGTTGATGATATCCATAATTTTATTGCAGCAGAATTGTATTCAGCTAAATCATTGAGTTGTACATCTCACGATTAAGATAGTTTTTAGGTCAAACTATATCTAAATTAAATTATTATAGTAAAGAATACATTTACTTGAGGACCATTAGTTATAATGTCCTTCCAGAACAAAATGTAATATACAAGTTAATATTAGTAAATGTACCATAACTAAAATAATGTACTAAAATAATTTTTGAAGGACAAATAGCTGACTAAAGTAAACTTAAATATCTCGGGTACCGATGTCAAGTGATAATTTATGAATTCGTTTTGCATGACACTGTAAAGATGAAAGATATGAAATAGTAAAGATTGATTTTATCACTTTCTGTACTTATCAGATTCTCTTCCTAGTACACTTGTAAAAGTCTAGAACAAATTTATCATTGATAATATATTTACATAACATTTATCAACGAAGACTTACAAATACCAAAATACCTCTCTCTCTCCCTACATTTTTTAAATCTTTCTCCTTCCTCTCAAAAAATGTAATGTAACGTAGAGAAATTTCTCTCTCCCTCTCTCTCTCTCTCTCTCTTTCTCTCTTATGTTGATGTGTACAAGGTGTCTCACCTTAACTCATCCATTTAATTATTTCTCGAATTCATTATTTATCTATTTCATTATTGATTTCAAATAGAAGTTATTTTGTTTCAAGGCAGCGGGAGGATTGTTATTGTAAACAAACTTGATCTAAGTGAAGGTGCCTCGGATATCTCAAGGTGACCTCCGTTTTATTAAATGAAACTGTATGTTTTCGTTCAGCCAAGTGTGTAGCCCATTTCAAGATGAATTCATTGGCGTATAATACAACGGTCTTTGAAGGTCACTAGAGGTCAGTTATTACCGTTCAAAACTTATCTTCATTAAACGTTTCTGAAATAGTCCGTTATCTCCTGTATTCTCTAAATAATAAATCCACCCTCTCGAAACTTGCATATTTAATTTGGCGACAGGCATCCCTAATGCAATTCTTCATAGATCGTCAGGAGATTTGGGTTCTTCTCTTCTTCCTTTTTTATAAAGTCCCACGAGAAAAACAAGAAAAAGTCTAATTAAAACTAAAAATGTTAAGACTGAAGGGACTCGATGGGAAGAGAATTCTATTTCCTCTCCTTATGCAGTGGGAATATGAAAAACTATTTCGTATATAAGATACAAGGAACAATTTAAAAAATGTTTAACGAATATAAATTTTAAACATCAATGAATGACCGATTGACGTTTAGAAACCAACATATCATACAGGATATCTCCGAAATGATAGTACAAGCGGTCGCATGGTGGTTAAGGCTTCATTTTCGAGGAAAATGAGTTTGAAAACCCATCGGGCATCCGTGTATTAACAGGAAGTTTCGAATTATGAAACTTCTGTTCCCACTTGTATTTGTATTATTGAACATGAATAATATTACGATTTGCTTCCTGATTAATAAAATGATTCGATCATTAGCGATCATTATAAAATTGAATCAGTTATTTGATATCAACAGTTTGTTTATGTTATTTCATTTATAACATGCGTCAAATAACAAGTTCTATAATAACACTAACAATTCAAGAATCTGATTTATGTAATTGAAACTGAGATTTGCTTCAACTACTAGCACATTAATGAGCCATTGTAACAAGTTTAAAAGTCTACTTTTTCTAACTATATTATAACGTTGGAACTGTTATTTGTATGACTAAATAAATCTAATAATATAGAAAATGAACATGCATGTAAAAACGCTTAAATATTATGGGTGTTCTAACAACATTTAATCCAAGTATATTGGATATTTTCAATTATCTTGTCCTTTTGTAGAACTCGTAACGTAACGAATAAAGGAGAAAATTATATAAAGTACTATATAATAGCAATACTAAATTACACTTTAAAGTTTGTTGGATTGAAAAGAGTTATTAGAATAGCGAGAGAAATAGAACTGATGTCCTTATTGAGTTTGAAGAAAATACATTCCTTACGACAACTGTTAACGTTCAGATAAAAAAGGTATAACCTTTCCTGGAAGAAAGAAAGAAAATAGCAGCAAAGATAAATAATTGTTAATATGAATATCTAATTAAAATACTAAATAATTTTGTCAAATATTTAGTCAATTTGAATTTCTTATTTACAACTACTTAAATTACCATAGAATTGTTGACTTATAAGAGATAACGCAAAGAAAGATGTATTTAAAAGTAACTGAACAATTTTGAAACTTCAATCAGTTCGACATTTCCTTATCGTTATTTCCAATAAGTCAAGAATTGTACGATAATTTAAGCAGTAAATGATATGAAATAAATAGTTTAAAAAACAAATTTATGTTATCATAAAGATGAACATATTAACATTATAGTAAAATGTAATTAATTTCGCAAACACCATTGAAAAACTATTAATTTTCTTCAAACACACACACAATGTTACAACGATTATTAAATAAATATGACATACATCCCATATTTACTTTTTCCTTATTAGTTATAAAATATCTTTATATACTTTTATATATTCAAAAGTCTTTTTATATTGATTAAAGCAACGTAGGAAAATTTTCAAAGAAACTTGCTACAGCGGAAGAAAATGAAATTTCGTGCAAGACAAGAGAGGCAGTAATTTTGATGCTTCTTCGTTCGAACATTATCTGATTTCCCTCCTCTTTGTTGCTCAAAGACGAATAACTCCCTAATTAGGTTTTACTTTTCAAGATTTCAAAAGGTTGTACTGCTCCTTTTAAGCTACATATAATGCAACGACTCCCCGGGACTCAGACAGGACAGTTCTCACGAACAATATTGATTTACGTAGCGTGATATCTCTATTGTGTAATAATATAAGATTAATATAAGATCTCTAATAATATAAGATTTACGTAAAAATATCGCAGTAGAGTATCTACCTTTTAAATACTTTAACATTATTATTTTCTAACTTTTTCTTTTTCTCACACGTTTCGTAAATTTTACTGTAAATAAATACTATAAATAAACTGCGGATGTTTATACAAATTTATATTTTAACGAATACAACGATATAAATGGAACTTACGTACAGAATTGTTTCACTGCTTAAATTAAATTAAATTGCGAGTACTACGCTTTGAATTGAACATACACTTGAATTTTATAATATGTTATTGCATACTGTGCGAATTCTGTGTAATATTGTACCTTTGGATTTCCCATAAATGCATAAATATCTACATCGAATTATGATAAAAATGGTTCAAATGTTCCATTACAATTAGAATTCTATGATGATAATATTGCTATATGACATAATCAATTTAATATTCTATCGAAAAATATATACGAATTCTAAAAATGTTCATGTCTCGTGTGATTTAAATTAGACGATTTCGATATAAAAATCCCCAAATTATTATGCTATTGCGTTAATTTTATAAAATGCAGTTAAAAATACCTTATACTACAAACGAATTCTTCCTTTTCGTATTATAACTAAGAAATTGGTAATTATTGGGAACATATAGGAGCGACCTCACCGATGTCAATGATTCTCCAAATATGTTGCCAAGGTGAACGTTCTAAATAACTTTGCTTTATACATTTCGCCGCCGCCCGGATTTACTTTTCAAGTTATAAACTGATTTAAGTTTAAGATTATGTGCACTATTTCATTTCGTTCTGTAAACGATTTTTCAATGATAGTAGATATACTTGTTACATTTTTGACCAACTGAACATTAGAATAAAATGCAACATTCCATATATCAATCGATTCATCATATATCAATCAATTATGATCACGCTGGGTAGCTAATGGCTACCGAACCTACAACCCCTTGCTTATTTTTATTTATACAATTTTAATAATTGTTATCACTCTCATCAATAGTTCAAATTCAGATTGAATTTCATCCAAAATCAAGCGTAATCGTACCTTATCTACATTTAATTGAAGTTTTTTACGAATATCTTGGAAAAATAGGCCAAGTGGCGCGGCGATTACACGAATGAGAAAAAAAGTTGTTCGGAATATTGACCCTGAAAGCTTATTTCAAAGTCACTAAAAAATCGGTGAACTCACCCCTACCCCGAATAATTGCCAAATTTCAATACAACCAAAGATAATTCTAAAGTTTGATTTTAAATATACATACTATAAATTCTCCTGTTCATTAGAATTTTATTGAAATTATACATTGCCACCAAAAAAGCAAAGCGATTTATTTTTTCTTCGATGGAATATCACACTATTTTTTATATTATCGAAAGCTTTAAACATAAATACTGATCCAAGTTACGCAGAGTGTCTCATATTAATCGATCCATGCAAATATCTAGTAAACTTTTTCGAATAATGTACCTCTAGTGTAGGGAATATTACGTGGATTCGTTAATATGAGACAGCTCGTAGAAATCTAAATTATTATTCTCGCTATTATTATTATTCTTCGGTATTTGTTATTCTTTCTCTGATAAAATATTGCGTTTAGTTTTATACTATTGAAGCTTCCAAATATAATTGCTCGTTTAACTTATATAAAGTTAAAACTTTCCATTCTGTTTGCTTAACTTTAGCTGAAAAGTGGCTGTCAGACAGCGATAACTATTGTATAACGCTTCTTAATTATGTAATCGACTCGATGACGAGAGTCGACTAACGTGAAATTATTGAAGAGTGAAGGACAACTGCAACAATTATAAAAGTGGGAGCGCCTGTTGTTAACCACAAAGGAAACACTATTAGTTCATCATCTGAATTGCTAACAACACAAAACGTATACATACCCTGTATCTTTAAGAATTATTTTGGAACAAATTTAGGACAATATAGCATTATGCATTAGTAAAAGTACCCTTTTACAATTTATTTATTTGAGCCTATAATGAAAATTTAAACAATGCACTTTGTGGACTTATTTAGCTATGTACAAAATAAAAATCTCATCAATATCGGTTAAGGTTTCTGCGAGTTACACAGGCTAATGGTGAAAATAATATATTTTCACAACATCCGGCATAGTTCTAAATGTAAAAATCTAAAGATTCTAAAGGAATTCTAAAAGGAAGGATTCTAAAAATCTAAAGAAGATATGTTTATATCGTATGCTGAAAGTTGTGTTCAAATCGGTTAATGCGGAAACAAGCTACAGGCATAAAAAAATGTAAGAATCTTCAAATTTTATGCCGGAAGTTATGAAAATATACTATTTTGACCATTAATATATTGTCAATTAAAGAGAAGAAGATAAAGGTCGCCTTTTACAAATTTTTTATCTGGACCTGCACTGATAACTTAAAAACACGTTTTAAACATTTATGTTAATTATATATATATATGTAATTAATATATAATATATAATTAATTAATGTAATTAATATATAATTAATATATATATATAACTGACATAAATGTTTAAAACGTGCTTTTAAGTTTTCAGTGCAGGTCCAGATATAAAAAGGTTGTAAAGGGCGACCTTTATCTTTTCCTCCCTAATTCCGATCAACTGCAATTTTTTCAAAAATTTCTTTTACGTCATCACGTCATAAACTAATGCTTTTAACTTCTAAAAAAAAGAAAGAAACTCAAGTCGCTTAGTCCATTATTTAAAAAATCATTCTATTTTAAAGAGTGTTTGATCAGTTACGTCACTATAGCTGTATATTTTATATTATCTTACATTCAATCGACTTATGTTAATATTGAATTTATTTTATATTTTATTTTTGCTTCGATTATTATCTTGAATAAATATAGACCAGATCATGAATCAAGTAAAGTAATTCAAGTGAAAGGTATGGAAAACAGGAATTTGAAATATGCCACGTACATAAAAATTGAATTTTGTTCAGATTGATTTTTCTGGCTGTATTGAAAATTAGGTCAGCAAGACTATGGTTCTGCACGCGTCCTTTTCACGTTTATCAATATATCGAATGTCGTAGCGTACATTGCTTTTGTTTCTCTTTACTCTTATCAAATAAAACTTAAAAAAGTGATTGTGGAAAATTTAAAAAATTAAAAACTAAAATATTTTTTAAACTTCATATAGCATGTACGATGTTCATTTTTACAAAACAAACGGCACGGCAGATATATTTTTTAGAACATACATATTTTGTTCAATTAATTGTTTACAGTCACACCAAGCCACATAATTGTAGATTAAGGTATAGGGTGGATTTTATAATTTTTAAAAAAAGTTGATTGGTTGTAAAAATTTGAGTAGATGTAATGTTAAAAATACGATCTAGCGGCTCGTTTCTTCCCATTTTAAGCTTTACATTACCTTACATAAATATTATTTCTATAGAAGCTTGCCCCTCTTTCACTATACAATATTATACTTAATAACTCAAATTACTGATTTATCTGCAACTTAAAATAGTTTTATGAAACATTACTATTTATAAAGGAAAGACACCCTTTACTCTATTTTAAAAGCTTTGTTGCAAAAACTTCAAAGTTTAAACCCATTATATTCATCCTAAATTGACATAAGTTGTAGTATAAAACAACAACGATAAATGAAACTGTAAACTGTAAATCGAACAAAAGAGCAAAGCATAAAATAGAGGAACAATGGTTGGATGGTATATATCAGTAACAATTACATAAGCTATTATGTGACAAGCGACAAAAGACATCGAGCCGATTAATGACGTAACCGAAATACTGAAACGATCGTAGGAATTCTTCGTGCATATCTGAGCACCTAGAACGCAAAGAACGAAAGATGGCAAGATAGGGCTGCGGAAATGCGGGCTTGGCCCCTTTGGGCCATGACGCCGCTCCCATGTAACTGGCGTTAATACATCACCGTCGAATTTATTCGACACATTCACCACTGCACACGAATCGTTAGTGGTCGCCTAATATATCTAGAACTTTGTAACATGTAGATTTTGGATGTAGGCAAGGGAGGAAAATGCTCCTTCAGATATTATGTATATAACAGTCTATTTAAGGTAGAACATTGTAATTTTTAGAAATATTAAATTGTTTCATTGATTCCATCATTTTGTAATTATTTGTTTTCATTAAAAAGTTTTTTACTAATTGTTGTTATACCAAAATACGTCAAGCATAATTTTGGTCTACCGAACCGGTGCAAACTTATTTGGTTGTAATATCGAAAGGTCCTAATGACCGATCGAGATGAAATTTCAGAGGGACGATGAAAAAATAGGAACCTGAAATATAAAATTTGAACTCCGGATATTTATTAATTTCCAAGATATTAATAGAAAGCTTTCGATATTATACACTGAATCCTATACAGATATTACTAACAATAGCGACATCGGCCTCAGTTTCTACAGCGTGTTTCATTTACAATCCGACCACCTCTTTTTAAGCTACATTACGTTTTAATTTCGGTGGCCGCAAAATGTTGCGTTGTGTAACAGTATATAACTATATATATATATATATATATATATATATATATATATATATATATGTCGGAGATGAAAGGAAGACCGGAGCCTTCCCTTTGCAATTTTGGGAAAAGTCCTCTAATGTTTTAGCTTAGATTTTATCATAGCTGTAATTAAGCAATTGCTGTCATTCGATCTGATTGTAATTGTTCGAGATTTGCGATAGCGAAATTGGGTTCGAGGTGACAACTGGTCGCCGAACGTAGCCACGGTCACGGGATAAACGTTTAGCTTGACGAAGGTGTGGAACGGTTGTATGGTTTCCCTAGATATGTGGTTGTGGCGGCATACGGCCTCAAGAACGGGCCTGGTCACATAGGATTGTACTTTGGAGGTGTCGATATAATGGGACACACGTTGTATTAAGAATCAAACTCCGGACAGAAATTGCCTAGCAACGGCGATTGGAACTTTCTCGATGCTTCCAACGAGTATACAACAAACTTTTGGCAGAATCTGCCTAGCAACGGCGATTGGAACCTTCTCTATGCTTCCAGCGAGCATATAACAAAATGCAATCGTACAGCGAGAAAGAATTCCATCAGATTAAGCATTCGTGTGATCGTCTTGGAAAGTGACACATCGAGCAGTATACAGAGCGTCTCAGTAAAGAGTTATCCCGTTGGTCGTGGATTCGTTTGAACCCAGAAAAACATTGTTAATAGCGTACATTAAATTCATTATTCGTTAACCTTATTATTCGTTAGTTTTATTATTCGTTAAACTTATTATTCGATAATCTAATCATTCGTTAAACTTATTATTTGTTAAACTTATTATTCATTAAACTCAATATTCATTATACTTTGTAAAATCTTGTATATACGTGTAAATAGAATCTCTGTTTTTGGTAAAACGATGGCTAATTCAAACGAAGAAGCGTTACGCGCCCTCGAGTCTAATGTGAATCCGACATATATTTAATTATATATAACTTATATAATTAAATATAATATATGTATCTATTTAATATATATATTTATTATTATATTTATTAATTATTAATAATTATTGTTAATAATTAGCCGGCGATTGACCCTAACTTCCATTTTTCAAGCTGGTTTCGATTAGTAAAAATGTTAATCCTAATTCTGGCCAACATTTGATTGCTTAGTCACTTTTAAAAAATACTTAGATAGAATACAAAACATCCTTTGGACGACTAAAGTTACAATACCTGTTTTACACTGAGTTGCTGTATCATCGTCTATTCGACAATCAACGATGGCAACTACTACAGCAGTTTGATAATGCCTGTATAGGCAGAAATAAATGAATAATACTTTTGTTAATATCTCGGAAACTAATAAATACCCCTTTTCCGCGAGTCCTCCAAATTTCGTGTCGATCGGCTGGCGAGACCTTTCGTAACTTTATCCAAAAGTATTTATTTAAAAATTTCAATAAAAATTTAAGTAACAAAATGTGTATACATTAGTTAATACTAGATAGAAGAGTAATCTCCAAATGGGAAGAATAACAGAAAACAGGAAAAGATACGTTGACTCTTGATTTTGTACGCTTTTTGGTATTTTTATGTCAAACTTTTATTAAGAACCCCGATATCAATAGGAGACGATATAAAACGATCTAATACAAAGTATTTGGCTCTCAACTAATGTCGTTGAAGCATAAACAGATTGCGCATGTTTATACATATAAAATATGCACGTTAAGTATCCATCAAACATATACGTATATGCACGATAAATACAGATATATAAACGGAAAGTATGTACAATTTATGAATAACGTGTTCAACATAGATTTATCATATACAACATTATTCGATCCGTTACATCTGTATTTTATCTGTTTAGCAATTTTATTTTAATTAGCGATTTATTTAGCGAAGCGTCAAAATTGGCATTAGGATAAATCATAAGTAACTTTTCCATATTTGTAGCATCGGAATACGGAACAGAATGTAACGGATGCAATTTGTAATTGGCCCAATACCGCTGTGGTAAATATATAATTTGGCTTTATCACCTAATATGTTCGAGAATTTTACATATTTCGGACAAACCAGGATTTCTTTTTAAAACTGCGTCTATTTTTATGTGTACTTATTCATGGCAACTACTTACATAAATGTGTAATATGTATAATGAATATCTGTATCATTTTTATTTATGATAATATATTATACATTGTCATCTATGATCGCAAAATGTGCTCATATGTGCATTAATATGCTCGTATAACGTTAGAGGCTTTTAAAACTTACAGCAGTAATTTGTAATTTGTTCAGTTGTTTAAAAAAAAAATTGTAACCTATCAATTTAAAAAAGTAATATAACCATAATTCGTAATTTGTTTTGTGACGAAGAATTTGTGATGTATTTTAAAATAATCTCTTCATGGAAACGACTAGACTAATTTTAATTAGAATTGAATTAAAAGTATGCGATAAAATGTTTCACATATCTTCGTAAAATAATAATACAACATATAAACTATTATAATTATTATAACACATGTTGTGCTTGAACTCGCATAATTTCCGAGATATTCGCGAAAAACTGCCTGTACGATTAGAATGTATTCTACTTATCGTTGTGCGTCTGTTGCAGAAAATGCGTCGGTATTGGTTACCGGTTGCCAGTCGCTTATCTTCTGTTTACAAACGAGGGTCGGGTGAACATAAAGGACCCGTGCATAACGTGTATATGCGAGCACGCAGGGAATGTCCATTATAATTCACTTAAAAGGTAATATCATATGTCTTGTTAGTTTAATCGTTTTGGGTTAGTTATTTTAATCCGCGACGCTTGCATAAAATGACAATAATTCTGTTTCGTAAAATAATATCAATTATTTTTATAATTAATTTGTTATTATTTCACGCAAGCGTTGCTGGCTTCTGAGAGGCGGTCGGATTAAAAAATTAAACATTAAATACATCGATGATATTCGACGATATCGCATATGCATATTGTGTACGCGATCTTTAAAGCTTGCTGAAGTTTATAAACAGAAGACAGGCGACTCCTGGCCGCGAATCAGTGCTAACGCACACGCTACTACAGACGCTCAATTATAGGCCGAATCCAATGCCGACAGTTTTTCGCGAATATCTTGAAAACTAGGAGAGTTGAATAGAAATAGATAGAATAGAAACAAGTTGTTCAAAATGTTGAGTTTCACAACATATGCAAAAATCATCAGAATCAGTGTGTATCGGTCACGGGATTCTCTTGTAAGTAAACTACTTCATGTTATACCACGACACAGACGTCACTACATGTACTTTATGCACAATAGTACTTCATATAATGCTAATCAAACGGTTTGCTGATGTTTGAATCGAATGTTTAAATTACGGTTAATCGGGTGCAAATCTGCTTCTCATTTGTCGAATCCCCATTCACTATAGTTGACACTAGCTATTCAAGAAAGTAAGAAAGAGAGGAAAAAAAGAAGAAACATATAGAATGTATAATGATAGTTCTATGACAGCTACATGCCACAATAGATGCAATCTTCCGTGCGAAATACAAGTACATTACTAATAATGCGAGTTTGAGAACTAATGAAACTTTAACATTTTTTCTCAACAGCACGGTTGAGTTTCGACTCAGACCTTTTATCCTCATGATGAGTGGAATAACGATGTAATAAAATAAATTTGATCACGAATTTCCAAGTTCAGATCAATTTAGTGGCAACTTCTTTTATAGATCTTCACCGACTGAGAAGTATAGAATAACGCTATGGTGACAAATCCTTTTCGAACGCCCGGTATACTAGATCTTTAACAAATTTTGTATTTTATTTATTGTATGTTTGATTTACTATTCAATAAATTGCGGATGATTCTTCAAATTATAAAGAATAAACTCTGTTCGTAATTTTCTTGATATATTTTTTCAGATAGCACAATCTCTGTTCCTTGTTCTATAGATTACAAAATATTGTAATTACAAAATATCGATATAATAATATCATACACATAAAATGAATAAAACAACTTATAATATAACTATGTGATAATTAAGATAAACCCCTTCCCACGAATAATCAATTGAAACCATACCGTTCGTTACAGCGACATCAAATAGAGTATCGAGGTTTTCATCAAAACAGACATCTTCCTGCATCCATCTGTCGTTCAGCGAACTGTCACCTCCGACAATTTCTTTAACAACATCAGTTCCCCCAAGTATCATGCAACGTTTCATCTCCTTCGACGTTTTCCTCAAACTTATGTTGTCTTGCTCGTCCTCGATATTCATATTTCTGTTTCGAAACTCTTGTTCATCTAGCAGTTCTCTGTCATCATGTTCGTCCTTGAAACGAACAGTTTTACTTTCATTGGTATTGAAGAGGATACCGCGAACAGCCTCGACATTTTTGTTCTTCAAAATAGGCGCTCGATCGAACAGATGGATCATGCTCCTCTCGATATTCGATCGCGTATCGTCTATCGAGTCAGAGTAGAATTTTTTAAAATTAGATTTTTTTATTCCAAGTGTTGCAGCGTTGCTATGGGGCACAGAATTTTTCATTCGCCTGTAACCCCAGCTACGTAAAACTGCAGTGGGTTGGGAAAATTCACCGGTCGGAATGGCAACGGTATTCATCCTCCTGAAATCCAACGTGTTTAGTTTGTTTTCGAAGTTCTGCCTGGTTTCGTCGGTCCTGAAACAAGCTGGCGGCTCGATGAGAAACTTCAGCGCTTCCAGTTGTTCATAGTATTCGCGTTCGAACTGCTCCCGGTTGAGTTCGCTATTTCCCTTTCCATCTTTTTTCTTCCCGTTTGTTAATCCGGCTTCGACATTTGTCGCAAGAATCCCCGACTTTGAATCGACTTTTTTGGCCACGGGTCTCGCGAAAGTCACGCCTTTGCCTCGTTTCGACCTACAATTAACGTCAAATCTATTTCCTTCTTCACTTTTCTTCGTCATCTGTCGTTTTCTAGATTTTCGATGACTCTCTAACCTTGGTCCCGGCCTGGAGCTCCTGTTTCGTTTCCACGAAGCGCGCAACGAACGAATCATTGCTACAAATCGTGATCCGGTACTGGCACATGTGACTTTTCTCTTGGATTTCGAACGTAGCACACGTCTCGACAGCTGTTTGTCGCTGACCAAAGGGTCCGTTGTCATGAATGACGAGATTTGCGAGGAACTTGTTTCCTCCACGCCGGTCAAGCATTGCGAACAATTGAAAAATCTCATCTTCGAAACGGGGTTGTCAATTCGTCACTATCGCGTTAGTTCATTAATTTTTTTTATTTATTTTATAATAGGTTTAACGTCACATCGATTGCAAGCACAATTTATCTATGGCTATTAGTGGTTATCTATGGTATCTTATGGTATCTATGGTTATGGTAAGATTGAAAGTACTGCGGAGATATTGAATTCTGTTATCTAACATCGTGTTTTTTAAGCATTTGTTTACTGTCACTTTCATTCAGAATATTATTAAAAGAGACTCTCTATATTTAAGACAATTCAAAATGTGTTTAACCGCTGTACAATACACGTTTCACAAATATTGCGTACAGAACAAAAGTTCGCGAATTCTTTCAGTGTTTTAATAGACTTAGGAAAGACATATTACACTATACAAATATTGCCCTTTTTTAGATATACCGTGGCTCACGAAAGTATTTGAACACTTAGCATAAAGAGCTTTCATGTATTTGCTAGCTGTCGTTCGCGACTTCGTCCACGTAGACGATGTAGGAAAACTGATATTTTTATCTATTTATTTTTTGATATTATGTATTGTTGAAGTAACTACTTCAAGAAAAACTCTACATCTTTATTTATGTATATCCGTGACCTGGAAACTGCTATTACGCAGAAATATTCTAAATAAGGAGCGGTGCATATTATTGTATCCTTGAGTATACATTATGTTTTGGGTTGCAAGGTCTAGCAACAAAGGAACTAGTAAACAGATTTCTATTTACGTTCCCTGTAACCTCTAGCCAAAGCTATAAGGTGAACTTTTTTGGTAATGTCCTTTTGCTATAAATATGTGCTCCCTATCATTCCATTGTCTGGTAACACTAAGACAATAGGGATCTGAATCAGCATAAATTTTACATTATACATTGTGCTCAAACTTATGCCTCTAATTATTTCAATATACTTTTCTATTACAAATTCATTCACTCGTTCTTCAATCAGTCGACCTCAACCTCGACATGTATAATATAAGAGTCGATTCTGATCCGAACGAAACGAAACATCTTAGAGAGTGACTCTCGTCTTAAATATTCGAGGTCGTTAGGGAAACGACCGCACGATTCAGCAATCGATATAATTTTGAATAAAATCTTGGTCATCTTTAGTACAACGCAAAGCAACTTTCAGCGTCGCAACCATAGAGTTATAATGATAGTGTAGTATCGTAAATAATTATGATTAGTTTATTAATAGTAAATGGATTGAACAGATGTAATTTGAACAGAAAACAATATTCTTTTAACATGAACTAATCGCGACAAACGTATAATAATTAAAACAACTAGATAATTAATTGACAGCTCTCGTCAACGCAGATTCAACTCTCTCTCGACAACGATAACAACACTATTTCGACAACGCAATCCGCACTCTCTGACTTCTCAATTCATACTCCTGTTAATTCGTTTATCGTCCCCTAGCAACCCCTTGTCTTTTGTCTTAGCCCCACTACGCACATACTCAACAATCGCTTGTTTACAATCCGCACGACACCCCCCAGGCCCCTTGTTCACGATACTACAATAGAACACGCGGGTTATGACCCATATGTGTTTACCTGTAAGTGAACGCGATATAGAAATAGAAAGAGAACGTTGCATACGTGCGTCTTCTGTCCTTGTCTAGTCAGGCATACACACTAATACACGCCTCTCGTTCATCGGTGTTACACTTACATATGTATTTACTATACGAACGTGCATGCGTTATTCGACAAAAATACAAGAGGTCTATGCAGTATATTCTCTTTCTATGCAACTCTATTCTTTTTCAGCTCGCTCACGCACTCTATGTTTAGATATTTATGGTCACAATATTGCTCCGTCCCCTCTTTCAACGAGCTGTCTTCCCGAACGTGCGCGATTCAAAATTTACTGTCACTTGTCAGAGAAAATATCAAAGTTCAGAAACAGATATAATATAAGAGTTAACAACCACCAAAACCCATTAGTTACCCAATTACTTGACACGACGGGCCAGATCGGCAGATTAAAGAGACAATACCCGTTAGATCGAAGTATTAGATTCAACTAGAATCAAACATACTAAAAAACTCTTATAATCCAAGTCACAGTACCACGCCAAAATAATTTACTTATAATTCTCAAAAAGAATTGATTGTAAATAGTCGACCAAATTTTAAAAAAAAAACTTGTCACAGAAATCGATATAACCAGGCGGTGGACACCAAGCTTCGTTAATCCAACTCGTGTCGCGTTTATGCTCGCTGCTGTGTTCTCCGATGAGCAAGCGTAATAAAATATATTTTATTTTATTTACACCCATGTGCATCTGGAGGAAATGTAATTTGCAACGGTGAAAGAATTATGCGAATCGATAGAATATTTTCTGAAACGACCTCGAACAAACAGAAGAAGAGCTTCCCTCTTTATAATAATGTAGATTAGCATTATTGTCATATAGCACAACTGTCATGATTACGTTGTTGAAACGTGAAAGCAATCTGAAAATCTATATACATTAGGTCGTCCGAAAAGTTCCTTTCGTTTTATAAGGAAATAACGGATGCATAATATTTTCCGTTTTATACGTTTTATATCAAGATAAAGATTACAACGTTCGACAGATTAGGTTTGTATAAAGATGCGTTGTTGTAAAAGAAAGACACTTTTTAGAAGCAAAATTCTAGGGGGGCCCCAAATGTGCTTGTCAAAAAAGCTAGTAAACGGTTATCAGAATTACGTAAAATACATTTGTTAGCACGCAAAGAGTGGGATAAAAGTTTTAATCTAACTAAAACGATGTTTGCTGAATCAACACGTAGATTCGATCGAATGTTCCAGACGCCCTTACTAGGCATTCGATGGGCCCATTCTAAAACGTTCTGGAGAATTCTTGATTGGGTTTTCTAGAATACGTAAAAAATAATTGAATCCGTTGAAATCACAATTGCATATGCGTGTGCGTATCTTAATTACTATCTTCATTACTACGCATGAAAATAATATTCACCATCCTTAGATAAAGAAAAGCATCTCTGAACGTAAATATTAATTTCCCATTGGTTTAGCAAACATCGACTTAGCCTGGCTAAACTCCTAATTTCGGTTTTTGTAAGTCGACAATTATACTCCTTATAGATTTGACAGCAATTTTGTTACTTGTCATTATCTAGTTTGTTCGTTGGTATGTAAGCGTTACATTTAAATTATATGAATGTGCAATATGTCAAACTTAGCAATAAAGGTATTGTCAAATTTTAATTGTTGTCTGCTTGAGTGTAGATGCTACAAAATGATTATTAGCTTCAAAGCTAAAGCTTAAATTCACCATTATTAATGTATCAATAAAACCGTGACAGATGGATATCATTACAGTGCTAATGAAATTCCGAAATGTTTTGTATAATATACATAATATATTCAGGTTTCTATAAGTATTCGAGATATTTTCGTGAGTCACTATATTGTCAATATATTTAAATTATAACTAGAAATATGAATCTTTCCTTAATCTGAAATTTAGAAAGAAACTTCTTTATACTTAGCTTAAAAGCATGTGTTTATGTCTACTTGACCCTTGTAAATATCACACTCATATTTTTTGGACGATTACGGGAAAGCTATTGACACCTGTTTCACAGAGTGAACGTTAAAGTTAGAATTGTTTTGGCATTGTGTTCGAAGAAGCATATCCGTTTTCAATCACCGATGAATTCAATAGCTCCGACCTGAATTACGTAATTCAACGCGCGATGCGTTTAATTGTAAAGCGAAGCGCGAAAGTTATGCAAGTAGATTGCAATGCGAGAATTCGATCAATATAATCATATCGATCGAGATAAATTAATTTCTTGTTTTATCATTAACGTTAATTATCGAAAGTATCAGATGCAAGAAACGCCATTCATACAGAATAAAACATTGTTCCAATTTTCTTCTTTTTGCTCTTTCGCTGCAGAAAGTATTGACACAATTCCGAAAGTCATACTATTTTTGTAAAGGCACTATCGCTCGAAAATATTCGGACATTGGGTTATTTTTTATAAAATTTAATTTAATCACAAAATTACGGATAAAATGACTTTTATAGATCTTAGCTTTTATAATTATTATAGCTATTTATCGTAGAATATTCTGCTGCTTAAAAATTAATTTTTAACGTCATTATGTTAATATACATAATAATAATAATAATAATAATAGTAATACATAATAATAATCCTATAATTGTAATATAGCCAATCTTATTTTATTCAGTGCATCGTTATATTTGCCATAAACGGTTTATTCGTAATAATTATTGATCCCTGATTTTCAAATTAAACTAAAAAGCTATTAATTATTCTTGTTTCTATATGTTTCCTTTTTAAAAAACAAGAGTTTAGTTATAAACATTAAAAACTAACATAGAATAATATAATTGACATTCGTATGTGCCAATCTTGATAGTATTATATTAAAACTATTTTGTATAATTTTATACTAAGATGAAAAAGTTTTTTTGAAATAAATAAAAAAGATCAGCGACGTTAATTCAAACGAAGATATTTAAAATCAACATGTACATCGACGAATTGTGTATTTCAATGCAAAATACTATTCGTAAATTTATAACAGATAAGTCCATACTTTAATTCAATGATTTTATACGAATCTAATAGTAACATTTATTACGTTCTGTTGTTTTCTAGCAACAGACTGCCCAAAATGCCCGAATATATAGGAGCTATAATATTTTTACAAAGAATTTAGTTTCTTTATGCTGTTAATTGCACGAACTTTAGTGTGTCTGTAAGTAAAGCTTTTCATGAACATTTGAAAGAATTATATTTTTAAATCTCCATTCGTACAGGATCAACAAATTTTGACAAACTTTTCGAAAAGCTACTTCGTCATAAATTTGAATTTTTAATCACTTTGTCGCGATGCACATATAACAGAAAAAATAATAAAAGTGGCCGGTCACCCCGCAATAACTTTGAAAAAAATAAAATACCTCGTTACTTGTCGGATATACTTTCACGGATTTAAGCGGGATGTTTTTTTAAGAGGGTGTCCTGAATTAGAATGTTCTGAAACAACGTCTTTTTGTGATTTTTTTTAGAAGGCAAAGAGAGAAATGAAATTATTGAATCTTGAGGTACGGTTTTATATATTCTTAACAAATACAGAAAAATTTTTTTTAAAGTAAAAGAAAAGATTATAACAGATTTCTAAGCCTATTTCATGAGCTGCAGTTTTCATTCGGCATGAAAGATCCACCTCGTAATTCTTAACCGAAACAAAAAATCAAAAAAGGATTAACTATTATACAATTTTCTTCTCGATGAACTAAAACAAAAGGCAAAAAATAGAGTGAAATTACAAATTTTAGCGGGTTTAAAGAAAAAATGTGTTTTATAAAAAGAAAAGATAAACTTTAAGGTGCTATAACAATTATTTAAATAAACTTTTTGACGAACTTTTTTAGTTCATCGAGAAGAAAAATATATAATAGTTTAATCCTTTTTTGGTTTTTTGTTTCGGTCAAGAATTACGAGGTGGATCTTTCACGCCGATTGAAAACTGCAGTCCATGAAATAGGCTTAGAAATCTATTATAGTCTTTTCTTTTACTTTAAAAAACATTTTCTTGTATTCATTAAATATATATAAAACCATACCTCAAAATTCAATAACTTCGTTTCTTTCTTTCCCTTCTAAAAAAAATCACAAAAAGACGCTGTTTTAGAACATTCTAATTCAGAACACCCCTTTAATCACTCTGTTATAACGTACGAATAACAGAAAGAATAATTGAATAAATTCTTAGCATACTCATGAGTCATTAATATACAAATGCATTCGTTGAGAATCTATATGTTGTCAGAAAGTAAAGAATAACCCAAATCTAATCTAATACTCACGAGTCGAGTTATATACGCACGCACAATCTGACTGATGCCCTTAATGTCGACAGAATTTTATTTTTTTCAAGATCACTGCGATCCGACCACAGCTTTCTATTATCGTCGTCATCACGAGAAAGTGATTAAATACCGCCGAATTTCAACTACGAGTCACCCTTCTATGTCTACCTTTCGAAATCGCTCAGTTTCGTTCGAAGTTCGTCGAGTTCACACGTGACGATCGGTCAAAAGCCACAGTCACAGTTTCCCACAGTATAGAGCATCGCGAACACGTGTGCCCTTACAACCACTTGCTCACCAATCCTGTACACCACCGTATTTAAAAACTGAAACAAACGACACGGTCTGGTCTCTAACTTTCCCACCTTCACAGTATCACTCGATGGCCGAACTTTCGTTTCAGATCCAGAAAGTAGCGAGATTCGAACGATTCTTCGATCGGTTTCCAGACGTTTCATCAGAACTGAGAAAGCACGCTGGTCAAAGCGCATTCGAACACTGGCAGAGAGGTGGATTGTACAGCGATTCGAAAAGAAGGAAGAGGGTCTCACCTTCTAGGGCGTCTTCTAAGTGAAGGAGGGTGCGGCATCGTCGTGGAAACACAAACAAAACTTATAAATGTAATGGCAGGTGCATCTCGCATGGTTGATCGTCCGTGTGACCGGTTAACAGGTGTGGGTTAGGTTTGGCAGTGTTTGAGAACGTGCATGGACGCAGGGTGTAAGTGAACCGTGGTACACGTTTCTCATCTGCCCATCGTCGCGTGACGACACGCCGATTCGCAGGAAAGGGTCCCACAATCGTGAATCGAACCGAAAATATATACTGCCGCTCATAAGTACCGGGATAATTTGACTGATTTGTAGTAACAGTAATTTTATTAAAATATGCAAATTAGTGACAAATTAATGGACAATTAACGTATATTATAATTACAGTCGTCGATCAGCGAATTCAAGAATCACTCGAGATTTTCAAAATTATTCACTCTTTTAGTAAAATCGATAGATATGAACTCTATATGCTACAATAGCAAAGCTTATTAATTATTAACATATCGTATAATGTACATATTAATAATCTATATTTCGCCTTTTTGGAGATGTTTCATATCGTTTAATCGTAAAGTGACATTAAAATCACAAAATCAACAAGAATTTATTTATCTGTTTTTCTCCTTCGATTTTCAATTATAATAATTGTGTATATTTAAAACTTGGAATGTATTAAGTCGCTTACAATACATTTTTTACGATATAAAGTTTTCCAATAAGCAAATAAATCTAGCGAGTAAGTGCCGAAGTTCTGATGATTCTATAGACTCACACGTTAATTTAAAAAGACCCATTGTTTCGAATTCGAAATCGGAGTTGATCAGGACATCTTTTTCTACGAGTTTCCATATCAACCAGTTATCAGTGAAATTGGTCTTAATCGCCGATGATCTTCACCAGGAAAAAAAGATCATGCGAATCAAGGTAATTTAAAACTTTTATTTGAAACCGTGTTTACAGTATTTGAAGTGAAAGGCAGTTAACGCAGCTAAAAGCTATATCTTGCGAGAACTTACCTAACTATGTCTTTATATTTACCTAATTATGTTTTTATAACGATATTAAGACAGTTTAAAACTGTAAACAAAGTCGGCAGTTTGAACAAACGTTGGGGATCTTCCCAAACATTTCCAAAAGAGAGACCCCGATGTTTTTTCATCTCCAACAGATATAAATAAATGTAGCGACTCAGACAAGTCAATAATTAATTACCGTTCGTCTACCGAAGAGTTAGTTATCATTTTGTCAACCGAAGAATTTTATATTCGTCACTCTGTCAGTCAATTCTTGTTGAAGTGGTCACCACTTCTAAGAAAACTCTACATCTAGTCTTTTTAGTTTTCTCAAGCACTGAAGCTATCGACAGCGTATAGACAATAGACTGGGACGAGGGCAGACCATAGACAGTTGACAGGCGACGATGGATTTGTCAAGTAAAATTAAGGCTTAGGTTTTAAAGACAAGAAGGTTGAGCCGTAACTCAACTTTATGTTTCTTTTCTATAGAACTTTATTAAATAACACAAGTTTATAAGCACAGTTTACGCGACTGATCTGAGAGATGTTGACTGATGAGCCCAATTAGCCTTCTACCCACTTTGTCAACACTATTCCTATCCTACCTTCCTATCGACTCCTTCCACTCTTAGAGGAATTGAAAACACTGCCAGAACACCAATTCGGTTTTCGGAAATTACACTCCACGATAGAACAAATTCATCGTTTAACACACAATATAAGCCAAAACCTATAAAAGAAAACACACCGCTCTGCGGTATTCCTAGACATTCAACAGGCATTCGATAAAATGTGGCATGAAGGACTTTTCTTCAAACTGAAGAAAATCTTACCACACATATATTACTCCATCCTAAAATCCTCCCTAACCGATAGAAAATTCATAGTCAAATACTTAAATTACCGAAAGCACACCCTAACGGTTGTCGCTATGATGATGATGCCAAAAGCCAAAGCATGTTTCGGTCTTTTTCTAGGTGCTATTTATACAATGTTCTCACATTAGATGCTATTTTATATATATACTTTTTAAATACTATGCATGTGTCCGTTAAGGATTTTAATTTTATTATGCGATATTTTTGTTACGATTTTTTGTGGACACTCGAGGACGTGTATGGTTTTTCCGTGGATATTTACGGACGGGATAATCGCAATGTGTATGTGAACTTTGTATAAATATTGTTACTATATGCTTGTATTTATTAATTATTTATAGAGGCGAAAGATTAGAAGAAATATTAACCCCTTTCGGAAATTCCATGCAGTAGTTTTTGATATTCCGTTATGGGGTTAATGGGGTTTAATGCGTAATGGGTCTTCGAATGCCATAATCCTTTTCTCTACTACTTTTACGAGATATATTGCTGCTGTCACGCTCAAGAAGAACACCCGCTCAGAAACAGTAATAGGATAGACTAGACATCCTGTATACCATAGCCATCGAAATAATAACCAAATAGTAACGGAATAGGCACCTCTGAGGTACACCAGACGACAACCCCGCCGAAGGGACTAAAACCTCAGTATAAAAACCCTCCAAAATAAGCGTTCGCCCCAGTCTGTTAAAACATTTTGACCCAGTATCTTGTAACACTTTGAACCGTCACTCTGTTGGATTTGATAATAAATTCTATTATCATATACGAAGTTCGACTTCTTCACCTTATTCGTGAAACGTTCGAACTGCGACGCGAGGAGATTGTAACATCAACCAAATCTCAATCCACGACAGAGATCAGGCCACACACCGAGGGCAATATGGCATCCAGATGTCTACGCATCCTTACTGCGTACCCTCGATAATCTTCAGGATCCAGCAACAAATCTTGGCATTTTCATAGTTAAGGTCCTTCAGACCAGAAACAAGCACCTTCTTGTACCCCTAGCTTTCCTCCGCCACAACATCGTCATTAAACACTACTCAGTCTCCATCTTTAGAATAGTCAACCCCTTTTACGGAGTTTCTACACTTAGACCGGTCGCGTACTTAAAGTATCAGTGTAACTAGTTTCTAATATAAAGTTGTATAAAGTTTCTATAAAGTTGTTGAAGTGAATTAAGATTTATGTGTGTTAATTCAGTGTATATCCATTGTGATAGCTGAATTCATAATAAAGTTTAATAAAAGCAAAATTAATACTTGTGTTACTACTCAGCTGTTTTATTTTATCATCCAACCCTCAAGTATACGTAACAAGATCACCGGCGATCTATCGGTTTCATGATTTATTGTGTCTGTTTTGAGAACCGCTGTGTACTACGCTGCTTGAGCTGACCTACTTCCATTTATGTAAGAAGGTTTGCTCGCACACAGGAATATTTCGGCCGATTTTTAATTGTTGATAACTAAAAGACGAAGCCGAAAACACAATTTTATTTTATTCTTGATTTTCGTTTCAAGAATCATCCCTTAATATTTCTTACAGTTACAGCCGAGCCCTGTCTACAAGGGCCGAGCCTTGTCGATAATGCGCGACAAGGCTCCGTGCATAACACCATATGCGAGGTAGCAACAAATGTCTATTATAACTCAATTAAAAATGAGTATCGTCAATGTATTGGGTTTGGGGTTGGGTTATTCTTCCCCATCCTGTTGCCACGCCATAAGGCGGTCGACGTTACTTGCTTGAGATAATGACACGTTAATCATAAAAATAGTTGACGAATGAATAATCGATATTATTTTACGAGAAAAATAATTAATGTTATTTTGCGCAAATGTTTGGACTGCCTCAGGGCAGCCGAGTAAGACCCAAACCCAAACGTAATATATTGAGTTATAAGTTATAATTTATAATATACATTTCTCACAGCCTCGCATACATATGCAGGGCCTTTAAGCTCACTCAATTGTCACCTAGCCATAAATTAGCGTGTAGCGGCACATGAGCAAGAGGACAATTCGAGCCACGTTATTGTTTTGCCACGGAGTACCGACATCGTTAGGATACTCATAATGTAATAATAAACCAACTCCGGGCAAAACAATGTCGCAGCTACGTGTAACCGTTAAGGCGAATGGAAACTTTCCGGTACCCCCTCGACCTATAAATAAACGAGCACGATCGTAAGGTGACCAATTTTGTAGTCTCAGTCTCGAGCGATTTTATTAGCGATCAACACAGTCTTTAGCGAATCAGTTCGTACCGAGCGTCTCTGTGAACATTCTTTTAACGACCCGTATCGAGCAATCTACGGTCGACTCTCTATTTATAATGATTTTCAAATATATTTGACGGCTTCAACATCGAGCAATCTCGTCATTTAAACTAACACACGACAAATCATTCTCTATAAGCGATAGAAAAACCAAGCTGGTCTAACGAACATGCCGCAGGCCATCGAGACGACAACGCAGAGAGTGTTTCAGTGTCAGAAAACAGTAAACGACACATCGTAGATAAATCCAAACAACTTAAATCAAAACTTAAAAAATTCTACTGGCTCATTGACAGACGTTACAACTTAAGCGTGCAGAGTAAACTAATGCTATGTAAGGTCATATTAAAACCTGTTTGGATCTATGGGATCCAACCATGGGGAACAGCGAGTAATTCCAACATAGAAATTTTTCAACGATTCCAATCGAAAACTCTAAGATCCTTGATAGATGCACCTTGGTGATGCACCAACGAAACAATACATCGCGACCTTAAGATACTCACAGTTAAAGAAGAAATATCCAAATTCAGTAACAGGTGTAACGTAAGAGTTAACAACCACCAAAACCCATTAGTTACTCAATTACTTGACACGACGAGTCAGATCCGCAGGCTAAAACGACATTACCCTCTAGATTTAAACATTAGATTCAGCTAGAATCAAACATACTATAAACTATTATAATCCAAGTTACAGTACCACGCCAAAATAATTTACTTATATTTCTCAATGAGAATTGATTGTAAATAAAAAAAAAAAAGAAAAAAGAACTTTTCGAGAAGAATAGGTCTTAGTTGTGATAGCTTTTTTTGTAGCTAAGCATTAATGATCGAATTAATTTATTCTTTTTGTATTAAAAAGGATAGAAAATAGTTAATTTATAAAAAAATTGATTGAGTATAAAATAATAAAGAGATAAAGATTGAGTATAAAATAGCAAAACATCCTATCAAATGTAAATTTTTATCTTGTTTCTTATAAAAGTAATTAGTACAATCTCTCGGTGTTTTACAATTTATTTACATAAAGTGTTGAAAGCTAACATTCTTCTATTATATATATGTACTATTACGTATTTTTTTATTGCAACTTTATGTTAACTTAAACTTGAATAAATATTTTATCTCAGACCTCTTTCTTGTCAGTGAACACTTATTTAATATTAATTATTGTATAAAGAAGTTGAAGGGATCGTTAGATGCGTGTTATGTTAAACCACAGCGTTCAGTTTCTCAATATTTTATTTTTACACGGAAGTGTCAATATTCTGTACTCGTCGGAGGCTCTACGCTATTTAAGTTGCTTTGTTTGTACTTTCTCATGGAAAACTTTGTGCACTTTGGGAGTACTTTTAATTAGCTACCACTAAGGAAAGAATTAGCTAATCAATATTTGCTTTCGACCGCGCGCCAAATCATGCTGCCCGCGCCGTGTACTTTTAACAAGATTTTGTTTGTTTGTTTTTGTTTTTAGATACGATTTGGTAAGAGTAGTGTTACCAGGGGGAAGTTGACAACGTAACGGGATTTCTCTCGAGCCCCAAAGTTGTGACAGCGGATCGTGGCCACGTGGTCTTGTATTGTGGACGCTTTGCCAAAACCTAGGATTTTGTTGCTAGCGACACAAGCAATTTAAAAATTCGAGTACATTAAAGAAACGATACATTCAGGGGAGCTATTGGAAGCTAATTGGCTTGTTCAAAAGTAGCTTAGTATTTTCGTACCATAAACCGTGCTAGCCGTTTGCAAATACTTTTTTTGTTTATGCAACTAGTCACTGCAAAGTTAACATAGTAAATAATAAGTAATAAGTTTAAATAATTTATCGATTGTTATAAAACAAAAAATAAAGAAAAGGTGTAGTGACATATCTTGATAGTACTTTACAAAATTTTCATCAATTTGAGTACAAGAATGTATTCATTATTAACAAAATTTATTATGAACATTACAATTCTGAATATTTATTTAATTCTTTGGCAAAATAACTTTCCACTCTAAAGTATAAAACTAAATAATAAAAGATACTTGTATATTGAACTGTTTTTATAGAAACGTAATGTTTCAATTACTATAAAATAGATACAAGAAATAATTCTAGAACTGTCTCGGAAATAATAACGTTTTGTAAATAACTAATCTAGACACAAGGTGTATAAGAACCCAAATAGAAATCGTTATAGAAACAGAAATTCCTTACACGAATTACTCAGAATAGAAGTTCATAAATATCGTAAAAGGCAAAATCAATACCATAAGTGTCTTCAACCCCCACTTCTTATATTTCACAAAAAAGTTAAACAAACAATTGTATCTTTTTTAACGAATTCATATAAAAGTTTACAAAACAAGTCAATCTGTGCCAACACTTTCATTGATCACTATAAACGTATGACTAATCGTACTAAAGGCATCTACCACGACATAAATATTATTAGGTTGGCAACTAAGTGATTGCGGATTTTGTCAATACCACCTAATGGCAAAATCCGCAATCTCTTAGTTGCCAACCCAATATTTACAGATAAATTTAAAGATACTTAAGCTTATAATTTATCAATGACAAGTTTTTCATCTGAAATTATATATTAATTGTTACTTTTGCTAACGTCGCAGGCAAGCATAATTCGTTTTACGAAATCTATAAGATAATAATCTATAAGTAAATCGAAGTAGGCTCTTGTGGACAATTTCTCGGAGAATTCTGATTTCCTGTGACACATTGCCTATGCGATAATTGCGCAATCGTGAGTGTTTACCATCAAAGTACAGGTGAGAAGACGTATGACATGCGATATATTGCCAAGAAATCTACAATAGGATATCCTTAACAACTTAGGTACGATGCACCACCATAGTGGCTTCCGCGGATGTCACCTTCTATTACGACGCGCCACTATAGTGGTTCGGTCTACTGACTCATTCCCTCAGCGTTTGAACTAATTCATCTTTTTCATTTGTCTTGCTTCACACTTTTCTTGTCCTCGCAACGTTTTATAACAATGTTAACAACACACAGGCAGAATATATAGTCTTTGTTCCTGATACGCCAGTGTCAGATATCAATTGTTGCTTTCCGTTAAAATAAATATAGCATTATTAGATGCTCTTTTTAACATGCCGATCCGTTTCCTTATAACTTTTTAGAATCTTCAACCAGAAAATGTCGCTTCAAAATAAAAAACGAAGAGCAATTTGAAAAACACTATCGCGCTATGAGTGTGAAAATTGTGGCGTGGGTCTATGTGCCGTGCCGTGCCGTGCTTTAAAATATATCACACTCAATTGTTTTATTAATTATTAAAGCAAATTATTAAAGTTAAAAAGTCTAATATCTTTAAGAAAAATTGTAATTTAATTATCAAAAACTTCATCCCAATGTTCTTGCATAGAGAATTATCTATTACACATTGTAGTGCTATATCGTTTACACGTAATTCACGCCAAACTCTACCGTATAGAGAAACCGCCCAAAATTCAACCGTACCGAAAAGGTTAAAAGATAATCACACGTTTGCGTACACATTGAAAAAGAAACTTAAATAGCAAACAAAAACATTAACGCATCATACAACTTTTGATTCTAAATAAGAATTCCTAACATTGTACACATTAACTCTGTTTCCAATTTGAAAAGTTAATCGAAGCTTTTCACATAAACATACAAACTTATATATATGTCGGATTAACATTAGACTTGAGGGCGTCTAACGCTTCTTCGTTTGAATTAGCCATTGTTTTATCAAACACAGATTGTATTTACACGTATGCACACGATTTTACAAAGGTATAATGAATATTGTGTTTAATGAATAATGAGCTTAACGAATAATAAGTTTAACGAATGATTAGATTAACGAATAATAAATTTAACGAATAATAAAACTAACGATTAATAAGTTTAACGAACAATAAATTTTAGGAATACTAAATTTAACGAAGAATGAATTTAATATAAGCTAATAACAATGTTTTCTTTGGGTTCAAACGAATCCACGGCCAACGGGATAACTATTCACTGAGACGCTCTGTATATTACTCGATGTGTCACTTTCCAAGGCGATCACACGAATGCCCAATCTGATGGAATTCTTTCTCGCTGTACGATTGCATTTTGTTAGTTACATGCTCGCTGGAAGCATCGAGAAGGTTCCAATCACCGTTGCTAGGCAATCTCTGCCAAAAGTTTATTATTTACTCGTTGGAAGCATCGAGAAAGTTCCAATCGCCGTTGCTAAGCAATTTCTGTCTGGAGTTTGATTCTTAATACAACGTGTGTCCCATAATATCGACACCTCCAAAATACAATCATATGTGACTAGACCCGTTCTTGAGGCCGTATGCTGCCACATACCACATATCTAGGGAAACCACACAACCGTTCTACACTTTCGTCAAGCTAAACGTTTATCCCGTGACCGTGGCTACGTTCGGCGACCAGTTGTCACCTCGAACCCAATTTCGCTATCGCAAATTTCGTACAATTATAATCAGATCGGATGATAAAAATTGCTTAATTACAGCTATGATAAAATCTAAACTATAACATTAGAGGACTTTTCCCAAAATTGCGAAGGGAAGGCTCCGGTCTTTCTTGCATCTCCGACATATATAATAATATTATATTTAATAAATCATTTTATATGGTTTCTTTTATATACATTTATGGATTCCATTTTATATCGTGTTATTTGCATGCCTAAAATTCTTTGTAAGTGGGAGGTATGCTGTCCTTCCTTAACGTGAAAGCGATGTGATTATATTTGCCAGTATACCCTCTTTGCACTGATTTAACCAGGGTCCCAGCAATCGTATGTGTTGCTGCAATAATGTTGATACAACCTTAGCTCGGTGGCTAGAATTACAGTATCATCCGCGAACGTTAAAATAAAGTATTTTTAGAGCTGGCCAGCATATCGGCTGTATACATACAGAGTATACGATGTAGTTATGAAAACATAACCTTGAGTATCGCCAGCACTGACAGTATGTAAATCTGAAAGAGTGTCTGATATTCAGCAAAGAATGTTCTACTTTCAAAGTATAATTTAACAAACAGAGAAATCTCGATAGGGAAGTTTTGTTTAATTCTGTCAAGAAGTCCCCCACATCATACTTTGTCAAATAGCTTTTCAACATCCAAAAATAGGATAGTGCAGTACTGTTTCAGCTCCAGTGCATTGATGATCTTGTTTGTTACCTTATGCACTTTTTCGTGACGTATTTATTCCTGAAGCCAAATTTATCCGATGGAATTAAACTCCTTTCGGTGATTATCTTTCACACCCCATTTTAAAATACTTTTTTCAGTAACTTCACAACTTTTTATAGGTTTTTTGGACATTGTTGGGAGCAATGAAATCGGCCTAGGGGGAGTTTCCCTATTAGTGGACACTTATGGTTCCTTCCTTAGATACACAAAAGAAATAATGTCCTGTTTTTGTTTATTTTGCATTAATTACGGGTCAACTACAGTAGAAATCAAAGTAAAGAAATAAGATAAATAAAATTATCATAATATTTAGATTAAATTAACATTAAACGTTGGTTATTGATCTTAAAAGAACATAGAATGGCACCTAATATCTGACATAGCGAAAGTAAGTAACGCAGGGCAGCTTCAAAATAATTTACAATGATTATAAATATAGTCACCGAAAACACTCAAAAACGTCGACACAAACCTGGAGACGTCATTCTACCGTGCCCATTGAATCCAATATTAATCAATGATCCCTAAGCAAACTACGCAGACAGCTTCTTTGTTTATATTTTCCGATTTCAGTGCACTGGTTTTATACCCTTTGGTCTATTTATCTTTTTAAATCTACTTTCAAAATTCTTTTTCTATTCTTTAACACATTTTTCACTTTCTTTCTCTTAAAGAAATAATTTATAAAAATACGAAATAAGAACTTGGCTTTTTTCTGATTTCCTTTTCCTTGATTCATAGAATCTTTTCATCGTTAAATCATAGATTTTTTGAAAGAATGTTGCCAGAAAATGTATAACCACAGAGCGGATATTCGTGCAAATTCATAGTTTTCAAAATAACGCTTAAAGAATGGAACCAAAGTATTTGCTATCTTAAGTTATGACCTTGTTTCTGTTAAATAGTGCAATTTTATTGGATAACTATGATGCTTAAGAAAGAAGAAATTTTTTGTTATTTTTTAAAAATGTCTAAAAATTGAAATTTTTTAAAACCTGTTACTCTCTTAGCAACTCAACCAATGGATGCAATGTTTAACATGTGCACAAGCATAGTTACAGCGATGAATGCTGCTTTACGTTTATAGGCGCAAATGGATTAAATATCCCGTCCTATTCCTCTATTGGGCGGCACTCCTATATTTGATACGTTCCATTAGGAGATGAACTGATCGTTTCCTCGAGTAGGGAGCCTTAAGGTCTTTCTAATGAATTACTAGAAAATAAGCAAAATATGTGTAAAAATGTACGTATTAAAAATTTTTGTTTTTCTACGTATTAAAAATTATAAAAATTCTTCATAACGTTAATACTAAAAATGGTTTCTGAAAGAATTTAGTGTATTTTTTAACTTAATTATATTATATACAATAACTAAATATACGTTATATATATCCTAGTATATATATTATATGCTATATAATATTATACTATACTATTAAATATAGTATATACATTACTAAGTTATATATACAACTAAATTATTATGAGCTATGAAGTCTCTTAGAAAAAAACATGATTCCATAATATGTTTCAATTTAACGATGAAATATCGCTTCAAACATTCCTTATAGCTACTTGAGCTACTATCCTGAAATTAAGATTGAGCCAGAACATTCTCGATTTTGATTTAATAAACGGTAAAAACATTAAAGAACTTTTTTCTAAAGCAATTAGAATGCTTACTATAATATACAATGTTACATTAACCCCTCCCCGCGCTTTAACGAGTCTGACTCGTGAACAGATAGCTTTACATTTGCCAGAGTGTTTTAGGAAATATGATACCATGGAGGTTTTTTAGAGTTATAAGTAATTTCTTATTAGATATTGATTCAAGGTGAACATTTCTTACAATGGAATTTTTTTGTTTATAATATGCTATTTATTTTTAGGCGCAGTATTATTACATTGCTTAGGATAAAATCACATTTGAAGACTCTTGAATTTCTATTGAAGTATCGTTTATTCATGAAATATAATTTTGAAACCGTCATCTATTACAAAATATAACATATTTATCATATCCATAAAAGGAAAGAGGATTAGAGTTTACTTCCACAACAGCAGTGTCGCGTAAAACTGACTATATCATAGGTATTTGTATTTCGGCTCGTATTGTGACTGTTCTTGAGCATCAGTCTGGTTTGCTAACCACGTTTTGACATCTATCGCTTGGGCCCGAGTTTCGTCGAACTATATGAATTAAATACTTTCCAAACAGCTAGAAGCTCGGCGGGGCAGCCAGCTATGCTCGTTAAGGCTCACAACCGAAGACGATGCGTCGCGAGTTCGAATCCTCGGCCTTGCAAAATATATTTGCAAAAGGATGGAAAAGCCAAAGTCTCTCTAGAAAAGTGTAATATACAACAGGCAAGTAATCAGCCCGCCGCTCGCCTCCCCGCCCTTGCGCTGTTGTGGGAGTACTTTCTGGGAGTGCTTGGTAAAGGTGTGCTTGGGGTGGTGTTATTAAGCACACAGGGGCTTCGAGGATCGATCTCGTGCTGGTATACTCCCCGCCCGTGGAGGTTTTAGCCGGTAAGAATCCGGCACTACCTTCTGCCGCCCTGTGCACCTCGGACCGCAGGGGTGGTAAAAAGAAGGTGTCTATGAAGATTTCCTCCACGTAAAAAAAAAAAAAATTTTTTTTTATAGTATGAAAGCAGAGACGTTTAGCACTCCCCTAGACAAGGGTGAAACACATATATGTCGGAGATGAAGGGAAAGCCGAAGCCTTTCCTTGGAAATTTTGGGAACATCCTCTAGTACCTTGGCCTAGATTTTATTATAGTTGTAATTGTTTAAGATTTGTAATAAGCGAGATTGGGTTCGAGGTGACAATCGGTCGCCGAACGTAGCCACGGTCACGGGATGGACGTTTTGTCTAACGGAGGTCTGGAGTGGTTGTATGTGTTTTCCGAGAAATGTGGTTGTGGCGGCATACGGCCTCGAGAGCGGGCCTAGCCACGTGTGATGTTGCCTCGGAGGTGCCGATGCAATGGGACATACATTGTATCAATAATCAAAACTCCAGGCAGAAACTGCCTAGCAACGGCGTTTGGAACTTTCTCGATGCTTCCAACGAGTGTGCCTAGCAACGGCGTTTGGAACCTTCTCGATGCTTCCAAACGGGTATAGAAAACAAAATGCAATCGTACAGCGAGAAAAATCTCCACGAGGCTGGCATTCTTGCGGTTGCCTTGGAGAGTGACACATCGAGCATTTTCGACAATCGCATTTGCACCTAACATTAGTTTCGCTGAGTAAAGAGTTATCCCGGTGACCGTGGATTCGTTTGAACCTAAAACTTTGCAACTAGTGTTATTTAATTTATTATTCGTAGATCGCATTATTCATTAGGTTTAGTATTTGTTAGACTTATTATTAGTGGTACTTATTAGTTGTTAAGATTAGTGATAGACTTGTATATACGCGTGAATAAAATCTCGGCTTTGTGAAACGATGGCTAATCCACCTGAAGAGTTGTCACGCGCCCAAAGTTCGAATCCTGACCCGACATCAGAAGTGGGATCAGAACCGTTTAAAGTGATACAAGAGCAAATGGCCCTTATACGCGACTTAATTCAGACGCTAGCGCACAAACCGGGGGAGCAAAGACCGAGTACGGAATCTAAGGATACAAGGTTACCACGTTTTGACCCCGAAGGCGCGGGCGCCGATCCATCCGCGTGGTGCTCTCATGCTGATCTGATTTTGAAAGACCACCCGATGCAAGATAGTGCGTTACTTTCCGCTCTAAATCACGCCCTAAGGGGTTCTGCTGCGCATTGGCTTTCACAAATAGTGCGCGGTGGAAAGCTTACCTGGCCAACGTTTAAGGAACAATTTCTTTCGCGTTTTGGTGGCAAAGAGACAGCCGCTTCGGCGTTAATAAGGATATCCAGAGAACGACCGTCGGAGACTGAATCCTCAGGAGCGTACGGTAGTCGCCTCCGTTCCATGCTGCAGATGAAGTTGCAAGATCTAACGATGCCCGAAGTGATCAATGCCTTCGCCCTTTATATGCTAAGTTCACAAGATCGACGCTTTCGGCGACTAACGCTCGCGAGCAATATCAAGACGGAGGACCAATTTCATGATGAAATGAGGGTTCTTACTTACAACGATCAGCCGACATTTTCGCCAGGAAATTCACTAACGGAACCTGAGGCTAAACGAAGCAGGCTATCAGTTTCTCGGATTAAGTGCTACCGCTGTGGTGCCCACGGACATAGGAGAACGGAGTGTCGCCTGAAAACACAGACGGGGAAGGAGCAGGATATACGAAACCCAAAGGAGAAACGACCAGCCGCACCGTCGAAGGTGACCTGCTTCAAATGCCACGAGGAGGGACATATCGCGCCTAATTGTCCATCATCGCGGAAAAGAAATTACGATTCCATTGACGAACGCCGGATCGACTCCTGTGTAGTGGAAGCTCCGGCTGGTAGATTAAGCCATCTGGGTGAGTCGTATCCATTTTACTTTGATTCTGGGGCCGAGTGTTCGTTAATTAAAGAGTCCTTAGCCTCGAAATTTTCGGGTAAAAGAATAACCGATGTAGTAGTGATGCGGGGAATCGGGAATACTTGTATTAAGAGTACACTTCAGATTTTGTCCACTGTTTGTATTAACGGTCTTACATTGGAGATAGTTTTTCATGTCCTTGCTGATGATTACTTAAAATACGATATCATGATTGGTCGCGAGATTTTAAGCCAAGGATTCGACGTAAATATCACGCAAAATAGTCTTGTTATTTGTAAAACAAAGGTCATTAACGCTTGTGGTAAAGTCGCGGAAGATGCGGTCAACATTAACGAGGTTGACACTGACGTGGTCGGTAACGATAAAGATCGATTAATCTCTGTTCTCGAAAAATTTAAAGAATCATTCATTACGGGTTTCCCGCGTACTCGCGTCAGTACGGGTCAGTTAGAAATACGGTTAACTGATCCCAACGTCACCGTGCAGAGAAGTCCTTACAGGCTTAGCGAGGAAGAGCGAAGAATAGTACGCGAGAGAATAGACGAATTAATTAGAGCACAAATTGTAAGACCTAGTAATTCGCCGTTCGCGAGCCCGATGATACTCGTGAAGAAGAAGGACGGCTCAGACAGATTGTGTGTAGACTTCCGAGCGCTGAATAAAAATACGGTCGCGGACCGGTATCCCTTACCCCTTATTGCTGATCAAATCGCGAGATTGCAAAGTGCGAGATACTTCATTAGCCTGGACATGGCTAGCGGATTTCACCAGATTCCCATTCATCCTAACTCGACGGAATATACTGCGTTCGTTACCCCCGACGGTCAATACGAGTACGTGACGATGCCATTTGGGCTGAAAAATGCACCAGCCGTTTTCCAGAGAGCCATTTTCAAAGCCTTAGGCGACCTCGCTTATTCGTATGTCGTTGTTTATCTGGACGACGTTCTAATAATTGCCGATTCGATAGATCAAGCTCTAGAAAGGTTGCACACTGTACTAAACACCCTCGTAAACGCCGGATTTTCTTTCAATTTCGCTAAATGTTCCTTTCTGAAGACGTCGGTACTTTATTTGGGATATGTAATTCGTAACGGAGAAGTTCGTCCAAACCCGGGAAAAATACAAGCTTTGAATTCTTTACCTGCACCGTCGACCGTCACACAGCTTAGGCAGTTCATAGGTTTGGCCTCTTACTTCCGGAAATTTATTCCTAAATTTTCGGAAGTGATGAAACCCTTGTATGCACTCACTTCTAGTAGCAAGCACATAACTTGGACAGACAGGCACGAAAAGATAAGACAAAAGGTAATTTCCGTTCTGACCGACGCGCCGGTGTTAATGATATTTGATCCCAGTCATCCCATAGAGCTACATACCGACGCTAGTTCGGAGGGGTATGGAGCTATTTTAATGCATAAGGTCGAGGGGAAAAACAGTCATCGAATATTATAGTAACAGGACCAGTCCCGCGGAATCTAGGTATCATTCGTACGAACTGGAGACACTAGCAGTAGTAAGCGCCGTCAAGCATTTCCGACACTACTTACATGGACGGAAATTCTTAGTAGTTACCGACTGTAATTCTTTGAAAGCCTCCAGCAACAAAGTAAATTTAAACGACCGGGTTTATAGGTGGTGGGCTTATTTGCAAACATTCGATTTTGACATCATGTATCGAGAGGGTAAACGAATGGCCCACGTAGATTTCTTTTCGCGAAACCCCGTAGACTTGAATCGCCGTGTGATCGACAAGGTCGCAGAGAAAGAGATTAATCTGGCCGAGATCTCCGAAGATTGGCTATTAGCGGAACAACGTCGCGATCCGCAAATCTCCGAAATCGTTAATAAACTACAGAACGAAGAGCTCGCGGAAGATATCGCGAATACGTACGAACTGCGATCCGGTACACTTTACCGTAAAATACAACGAAAGGGCAGAACCCTCTGCTTACCCATTGTTCCGAGAGGTTTTAGATGGTCCGTCATCAACCATGTGCATCAGTCAATTATGCACTTAGGATGGGATAAGACGCTCGAGAAGCTCTATGAGTATTACTGGTTCGAGGGAATGGCGAAGTATGTTCGCAAATTCGTCGAGAACTGCCATGCTTGTAGAGTTTCGAAGGCTAGTTCAGGTAAAATACAAGCTGAACTGCATCCTATACCTAGGACCGGCATACCGTGCCATACGGTGCATATGGACATAACGGGCAAGCTGAGTGGCAAGAATGACTCGAAAGAGTATGTCATCGTCTTGGTCGATGCTTTTACGAAATTCGTGCACTTACACCACACACGCAAATTGGATTCGCTTAGCGTTATCAAGGCACTTAAGTCCGCCATATTTTTGTTCGGTAGTCCCTGTCGGATAATAGCAGATCAGGGTAGATGTTTCACGGGCCGGGAATTTCAAGAATTCTGTGAGAGCAAACAAATCAAAGTTCATTTGATCGCGACCGGTGCCAGTAGGGCCAATGGGCAAGTAGAACGCGTTATGAGTACGTTGAAAAATATGTTTACAACGGTAGAAACGACCGGGCGTTCATGGCAAGACGCGATCGAGGAGATGCAATTGGCTTTGAATTGCACCATCAACCGCGTAACCAAATCGAGTCCTTTAGAGTTATTGATTGGTAGAGCAGCAAGACCGTATGACTTATTACTACCTGATAACATCGAGGAAAAAGAAATAGACATCTCCAGTGTAAGACAACAGGCAATAAAAGAGATGGAAGCTAGTGCTAGGTATGACAAAGAGAGATTCGATAAAACCAAAGCTAAAGTAGTTAGGTTTAATCTCGGTGATTTGGTACTACGCCAAAATGAAGAAAGGAACCAGACAAAATTGGATCCAAAATTCAGGGGTCCGTTTGTGATATCGGAGGTCCTGGAAGGAGACCGATATACCTTGAAAACACTGGATGGGAAAAGGTCATACAAGTACAGTCATGACAGGTTAAGGAAAATGCCGGATAGTTGCATTCCTGATGAGTTGGATGTCTGTTGTGATGACGAGAACAGTGACCATGGCGATGTGAGTACCCCGATCTCAGAGGATCGTAGGATTATATGAGCCCAGGTGCGGCCATGGGGTGGAGTTCAGTGTGGTCAAGCACTGGAAGTGACAATGTCACGAAGCTGGAGCTGGTCTAGTACCGATAATGTCACGAAGTTGGAGCTGGTCTAGTACCGACAGTGACGATGTCACGAAGTTGGAGCTGGTCTAGTGTCGACAGCGATCGTGTTACGAAGCTGGTTATGTAACGAACTTTGAGTGAATGTGCGATTCGAAGGATGACACCCATTTGGGTGTGAAATCGAGAATGGTCCGTCATGTCATTACGACCCGACTGAAAGCATACAGAATGCAACTGGCACTTTGAATGCTAATCACAATGATACTAATCCTGTTTCCTTTTGTTTTGTTGTCGAAGGTACACCCGAGGACGTGTGATAGTCAGGATGGCCGTGTCGGAGATGAATGGAAAGCCGAAGCCTTTCCTTGGAAATTTTGTGAACATCCTCTAGTACCTTAGCCTAGATTTTATTATAGTTGTAATTGTTTAAGATTTGTAATAAGCGAGATTGGGTTCGAGGTGACAATCGGTCGCCGAACGTAGCCACGGTCACGGGATGGACGTTTTGTCTAACGGAGGTCTGGAGTGGTTGTATGTGTTTTCCGAGAAATGTGGTTGTGGCGGCATGCGGCCTCGAGAGCGGGCCTAGCCACGTGTGATGTTGCCTCGGAGGTACCGATGCAATGGGACATACATTGTATCAATAATCAAAACTCCAGGCAGAAACTGCCTAGCAACGGCGTTTGGAACTTTCTCGATGCTTCCAACGAGTGTGCCTAGCAACGGCGTTTGGAACCTTCTCGATGCTTCCAAACGGGTATAGAAAACAAAATACAATCGTACAGCGAGAAAAATCTCCACGAGGCTGGCATTCTTGCGGTTGCCTTGGAGAGTGACACATCGAGCATTTTCGACGATCGCATTTGCGCCTAAGATTAGTTTCGCTTAGTAAGGAGTTATCCCGGTGACCGTGGATTCGTTTGAACCTAAAACATTGCTAATAGTGTTATTTAATTTATTATTCGTAGATCGTATTATTCATTAGGTTTAGTATCTGTTAGACTTATTATTAGTTGTACTTATTATTTGTTAAGCTTAGTGATAGACTTGTATATACGCGTGAATAAAATCTCGGCTTTGTGAAACGATGGCTAATCCACCTGAAGAGTTGTCACGCGCCAAAGTTCGAATCCTGACCCGACATATATATGTCGGAGATGAAAGGACATCGGAGCCTTCCCTTTGGAACTTCGGAAGAATCCCTCAACACCGTAATCTAGATTCTATCATAGGCGTAATCAAACAATTGTAGTTAGTCAACCCGATTGTAATTGTCAGAATTGTGACAGTGAGCTTGGGCTCGAGGCGACAGTCAGTCGCCAACGTGTTCGCGGTCAAGGGATGAACGCTTTGTCTAGCAAAGGCATGGAGTAATTCTATAGCTCTCCTTAAAAGAAATATTTGTGGCGGCACGCGACAGTAAACATTCCAACAGTTTCTGCCCCGTGGCTCGCCACACGCAGACCCTATTCTTCGAGTAAGATGATTGCCAGATGTCGATGCGTCTCCGCAGTACATGTTCAGCTAGCCTGAGGGCCCGTTATAAATCTTAAGATTTAGTTGACTAAAGTCCTTCAAACAGATAAACAGTCTTTGTCCCAACTATGGGAAGATAGGGGAGATCTATTTCTTTCAACGAACGACGTCTCCCACTAGCAACTTTCCCCCGAGGGCGGCTAGCATCTTTTTCTAACCATCGATAGGGAAATTGACCAATTAGCAGCAACGCCAATTTCCCTTACTTTCCGAACGAAGGCTGTCCCCGACGAATCGGATGATCTCGTGTCCTTAGACACACCCCGTTATAGTTTTCCTCGGTGGCATCGTTGGGACGGGAATTCCATTCTCTATCGCGATTTCGTGGAGCAAAGAGTAACTCTTTTACGATCGGTAATCACTCGGACTTAGAACGTTCATCCTATTGACCGCTGATTCGTTATCGAACCCGGGATCACTATCACCAGTGTCGCGAGCGCTCAATCGCCGTAGTCGGTTGCCAAACTTGTGTATCTCTTGTGTTAATAAACTGTGTCTTGTCTTACCGAAATATGGCTAATTCCGACGAAGGTTCATCAAACACTCACATTCCTATCCTCGGCTCCACCCCGACATATAAATGGTAAGGCACTGTCGCCTTTCGGCGGCACTTACCAGATTTTTTTGGAAGGACCGCGGAGGGCTTCCGCTATCCTTGCGGATTATAATATATTACTTCATTTCCTTTTATATTATCTTATGTTTTTTTATCTCATTTATTTATTTTATTTCATCAACATAATTTTCGTATGCCCTAAGAAATCATAAAATAGTCAATGCAAATATTATAATTAAATATAAGAAATTATAATCTGCGAGTACTCTAATTTTAAAACCATTGGATTGGATTCATTATAAATAATATTTTAAACTCATTAAATTTAAATATTTTAATTTCATTATAACTAATTAATATCACTGATTACGAATAATCATTACAAATGATGGACTTTCGGTTTGGTTGGGGGCGAGGGTAACACGCGGATGGAGAGCTCTGTGGAAAAAGTGAAGTGTGAAGGGAAAAAGGAGAAGGAAACACAAAGTGACACGAAGAAGGGAAAATAAAGGACAAGGAGGTGTGGAAATAGTTGAAGAAATTCGACGTGATCGGACTCACGGAAACATGGATAGAAGAAGACAATTGGGAGAAACTAAAATATTGACTATCCAAAGAATTCGACTGGAAATGCAGGGCAGCAATGAGAGTAAGGAAAAAAGGAAGAGCAAAGGGGGGAATAATAACGGGTATAAATACTCAACTGAGAGAAATAGAATACAAAGAAATAAGTGATAATATAGTGGAAAGAAAAATAGTATACAATGATAAGACGTATAGGGTAATGGTAGTTTATAATCAAGACACAAAAGGGACATGGAAGGAAATAGAGGAAAGAGTAGACGGAAGAGAAAAGGAAGTGATGATCAGCGGCGGAAACTGGAACGCAAGAACGGGAGAAGAGGGAGAGCCGATAAACGAGGATCTAGGGAAAGAAAAAGACAGGCGATCAAAAGACAAGACGATAAACATGGAACGAAGAACTCTGTTAAAGTACCTGGAAGAGAGAGGCTGGATGATAATCAATAGAAGAGATAAAGAAGGGGAGGTGTGGGCATATATTGGGGAGAGAGGAAACTCAGTAATAGATTATGTGATTGGCAATCAGAAGGCGACAGAAGAAATAATCGACAAGAAAGTAGGAAAAAGAACATAATCGCATTACATGCCGTTAGAAATAGAAATAGGGGGGCCAGAATTATAAGAAAATAAGGAAAAGAAAGAAGAAGAGAAGGAGAAAAGGGAATGGACAAATGAAAGTGTGGGAAAATAGCTGGATTAATGTAAAGACTGGACCTGCAAGGGAAGAACAGTAGAAGAAATGTGGACTGAAATCAAAAAGAAGATAAACGAAGCAATACCAAAGATGAAAGTGAAGATAAGGAAATGGGGCATGGGAGAGAAAGCGTGGTACGACAAGGAGTAGAAAGAAAGGAAAAGAGAGATGAGAAGGAAGATGACAAAGTTTATGAAAGGAAAATGCAGCAGAGAAGCGCTCATGGAGGAAAAAAAGGCCTTCAAACGGTGGTGCAAATAAAGAAAGGAAAGACACGAAGAAGAAGAAATGGAGAAAATAAAGAAGATCAAAACAGAGGAAGAAGTGTGGAAATACATAAATAAATATAGAAGAAGTAGAGAAGGTATAGATGAGGATGTAAGCGAAGAAGAGTGGAAAAATCACTTTATGGAAATTTTAGAAGGAACAGAGCACAAAGAGGGCAGAAAAACGGAGGGGCATAGAGCGGAAGAGAAAATAATGGAGGAGAGAGAAGATAATATAGAGAAGGAAGAGGTGATCTACCAGCTAAGAAACTTGAAGGAAAAGAAAGCAATGGGGGAAGACGGGTTAGAAAATGAGGTACGGAAGTACGCACCGAAGGAAGTGGGAGAGGCGTTATGGGAGTTGTTAAGGAAAATATGGAATGGGGAGGGGATACCAGAAGATTGGAAAAAAGGAGTAATATGTCCGATATATAAGAAGGGGGACAAAAGAGTAGCGAAGAGCTACAAAGGAGTAACATTAATGGCATACAAGACAGCATACAAGATCTATGCAGGGATACTGGATGAACGACTGAAGGCAGAGATTGAAAACAAACTGGAAGGAAGAGGAGTGACCGACGCGGTATTTGTGATTAACCACATCATAGACAAGCAGCTAGGTAAAGAAAAAGGGAAATTATATGTCTGCTTTGCGGACTTAGGAGCAACGTTCGACAGGTTAAACAGAGAGAAACTGGAGAAGAAAATGAGGAAAATGGGGATTAGCGAAAAACTAACCCGAAGGATTAAAGAGATATACGCAGAAACAAAGAATGTAATGAGAGTCAGGAACCACAACACAAGAGAATTTTGAACAGTGAGGGGAGTCAGACAAGGGTGCCCGTTGAGCCTGACGTTATTCAACATCTACGTGGCAGGACTGGAAGAAGAACTAAGGAAAGGACAAGCTGTCACTAACATATGCAGACGGTACTGATGGCGGATAGAGAAGAGGAGCTAAAAGATATGCTAAAGAGATTCAAAAAATTTTTAAAGGAAGCAGAATTAGGGCTGAGCACGGAAAAGATCAAGATAGTAGTTTTCGAAAAAGAAGGAACAAAAGGAGACAAAGAAAATGGAAATGGGGAGTGCAAGAATTAGAAGAAGTGGACGAGATAAGATACCTAGGGTACATACTACAGAAAAACGGCAGTGATGAGAAACACATACAAGACAGGAAAAAGAGAGCAACAATAGCAATGAAGAAAACATGGAGTGTGGAAGAAAGAATATTCAAACAGGACTACAAGAGGAGAATGAAGATGTTTGGAACACTGATAGAGAGCGTGGCGCTGTTTGGAGCAAAGGTATGGGGCTGGAACATGGAAGAAAGACTGGATAGAGTACAAAGAAAATATGTGAAATGGATATTAGGTTTAGATATGACAATATCAAATTATATATTGATAGAAGAATGCAAGCTAATAGAAATCAAAGAAAAAGCATTAAAAAGAGCAGCACGGTATGAAGAGAAAGCCCTAGAATCAGCCCTAGAAAGAGGTACTAGTAAAGGAATGTATGAAGGAAAGAGAGAGAAACTGGGGAAATGGCTAGAAGGGAAAAGAGCAAGAAAGAGAAAGAAGGAACTAGAAGAGGTGAGAAATGGAGGGACGCAGATAGAAGCAAGAGAGGAGCAAGAAAGGATGACAGCAAATCAAATTATAGAAGAAAGAAGAAAGAGAGAAGCAGAAGAGAGGGGGAAAAAGGATAAGGGAATCCAAATATAACATACACTACAGAAATATCGCCAAAAAAAAATTACCAAAGTACTTAGAAGGGAGGATGAAGAGAAAGGACAGAAAAATATTAGCAAGATTCAGATGTGGAAACGAGACCAAAGCAAAGAAATACTGGAAAGAATAGGGAGAAAAGAAAAGCAGGCTACGTAAAAGGAAAGAAGAAGACCTGAGACACGTAATAGAAGAATGGGAAATAACGGGAGGATCAAAGGACATAGGAAAAACGCTAAACGAGACTGGAGAAGGTTTAACAGAACTGAAAGCAATAATAGAGAATAGAAGGGCAAACGACAGGAAGGAAGCACAGCAAGGAGGCTAAGAACCAAAGTTGCAATAGTTTTTAGTCATTAGTTCTTAATTTGTAGTTTGTAGTTTTATTTTTTAGAGATAGAATAATTAAGGGAATGCAATAGAATAGAGTGGAAAAAAGGGGAGGTAGACATATAAGAAGAGAAATAGACAAAGGAGATGTAAAACCGAAAGTTCGTCCAAAGCTGAAAGGCACAGACTAAGAAATAATAAATAAAAATGTATAATTTCTTTTTTTTTATTATGATAGCCGTTACGTCTCTAATTTTGCCTATCATCGTTTGTATAACGTATATCTGGAATCTTGGTATTTTAAAATATGATCTGTCTGCCGCTGCGTCTCTTGCACTAGGTAAATGTCGATATCATGGATGATTAAGAATATTTGAAGTTCTTCCATTTAGGTTTGTGATTCATCATAATTCTACGTCACTAGTTTGAATCTGTTCATTGTGGGAGATGATTTTAGTTAATAACTGCATGAACGTACTGAATCGATTCATCATTTATTTCATGAATGAGGTTATCTTATCTGTTGGCTTCTGAATCGCGATATGCATGTCATTAAAGTTGTTATTTTGTTCTGGAAATTCTCTGTTCTCGACGTATTTTTAGAATTGGTATTTGTTATGTCTGCAAATGTTCCCCTATTATTTCTTCATCCTGTTTATATCGCGTTTGTTGATGTTTGTTTATTTATTCGCGAAAAATCAAGTTATCTTGACCTTTGTGGTATTGTTTTTCTAACTAGATTTTTCCTCATCTGGCGACCTTTATATTTGATTGGGTGTGTTCAACTATAATTGACGCATACCGATTTAGTTAATCTGTACGTATTTGAACAATTTTTGAATGGGTATGCAGAAAACATTTTCTGCATCTGTATTCAGGTTATAATAACTGTGCGTGCGCGCACGCGTGTGTGTATGTGTGCCCATGTGTTGGCATCTGGAGCACTGCGTAAGATATTGGTTGTCTAGATAGTTCCACTTGCATTATTGCGTGTGCAACTTTAATAATAAGATAGATTGAACTGGAGCAAGTTCTATTGTAAATATGGGAAACAGTTTAGTAGTTCTTTTCCTGATTACATTGCTTATGTATAAGATTGCATATCCCTGTTGCTCTAACTCTTGCACTCTGTAGATCCTTAATAATTGCCTTTGTTACGTCCGGTGACTCTTTACGTTCGAGGAGGTCACCAGCTGTGCACATAGAATTAAGCGGATCGCAATAATCCTAAGGAACTGTCATAAAACGAGGCTTTTTGATTTACCGTTAAGGCCGTCAATTGGCATAAAACATCTTCGAATCAAGAGGTTCCTTATGGTTATTGCTCCATCGAGTAAAAATTAGGGAAACGTGGGTTTTCCACCCGCAAGCGACCAGTGGTGGAGCGATCACCACCGAGCGAGAATTTTCCTTTGCAACAGCATCGTCACCGAACTTCACTGGTTCATCATCTTTAGAATAGTCAACGTCTCTTTACCGAATTTCCACCCTTCAATCAGCCACCTACTTTACTTATACCTTACGCACCAGCGTAACTACTTCTCTACAAAGTTGTTGGAAATATATATGTCGGAGAAGGAAAGGACAGCGGGATTTTCCGTCCGAAATGCTTGGAAAAGCCCCAGTACCCTAATTCAGACTTTTACGATACCCGCATTTAAGCAATAATAAATAAGAAATAACTTTAATGTTCCAACCTGGCTTTATGACGATGTGTTCAGGTTCAGAGTGACATAGCGGGTCACTAGACGTAGCCACGGCCACGGGAGGGACGTGTACCTGACAGAGTTATGAAATGATTATATGACTCTCCTTAAAAACAAAGATTGACCCGAGAAGCGGGGACAGGAAATATAAGGACAGTTTCTTTTAGATCAGGAGGCAGTTAGTTAATCAGTTAGTTAGTGAGTGAGTCGTTGGACGCATTGCTGATGAAGTTATCGAGAAAGTTACCCGAATCGTGTATGACGTTGTTACTTGCCTCCCGTGGACCGTGGATTCGTTATCGAACCTGGATTCATTGTCACCATCAGCTCTATCATATTATCGTCGCTATTATTCATATCCTCTTGTAGTGTCCACATTTGAACCGATACATATTAGAGACATTCGCGACGGTAACGTAAATAAAGGTTCATCAAACGCCCAAAGTTCCAACCTCGCTCCGACATATATTATCTTTGAACTGTTAATCAAATATTCTACTCATTAAACCACCTCTATTATCCTAATCGAAATAGGGAATCGATCAGTTCGTGGCGTCGATTGTCTAATCGTAACGAGAATTTATGACTCCCGTTGACGCGTTCCTCGTGATTCCGTCTCTCCGCGAACGGTAGAAAAAACAGCCTTATAGCTCCTTTTTGCGAGGTTGGAACGTGTAGTAGCTTCCTTTTGCATCTTTTCTTTTGAGAATTATATTGATTATATTGTAGTACGATATGTATCAGAATAAAATGTCTGAATTTTGATGTAGTTTCCAATGGTTTTTAATGTATATAAGAGTCCTTCATCACTCGTGTTAATAAATCCGTTAACGATGATATATGATCGTCTATGAAGATAGGTGAGGGGAGTTTGTTTTTGTTAGCAACTGTTTGAATATTCTTTCCTGGGGCACATTTGCAAGAAATTCTTTTGTCCTGAGATATTCTGTAATACTTCAAATCTATCTGGAGTTGTGAGCTTATTGTTTATTAACCTTTTTATAGTTGATTATATATGATATTTTATGTCTTCCATTTAGTTGTTTAGATTTTTAATTCTTCTTTCCTGTCTCAATTATTTTAAATTCTAACCACAGTTTCTAATTAGCCCCAGCTTTTGACGCTTTCAAATTGCAAGGCTCGGCTGAGGCCATGTGAATATTGAATGTATCAAACTCCCCATTTCCGTAACGATTCCTCTATTATTTTCAATACAAATATTCGCGTTCTTTTCGCAGTACGTCAGTTGCGTATGGTGGCGGAAACAGAATTTTTATGTACCTCTCCCACGCAATAAAGCAATAAGAAAATTTTCCGGCCCGGGACCAGTCGTTAACACGTTGAGTGCATGGGGGTCACCGGTGACCGGCACTCAACTTGACCGTGGCGCTGAGGGTCACCGATGACCGGCACACCAAGATTAGTAGAAATACATAATTTGAACAAATGTCAATAGTTATAAATTTGTCATTATTACCATCGTTACTACGATGGTGTGACGAAGTTAATGTAGTATAAAACATATAAAAATAGTTTTATTTATACTAGAAATATAGTTCTATTACGTGCGCCCCCACCTGCGGCTGTCGAACATGGGAAAACCCTGCTTTTTCTGTGTTTTACTTTAATGAACAATAACCCTAATGGCAATTAATGGCCCTAATGGTTTGATGGCAATTAAGGGTCTTGACAGAATAAGCATGACCGAAGGATGGATTATGGTTTATGGTAGGTCCCGGGACGTAACAACAGAGAACAATTATTTAGCAGCGCGAAGAAATAATATGAGATATTCGATGCAAAAATTAAGTGAATCGAGCGAAATTGCATTGCAGCGCCATGGGGGTCACCGGTGACCTCAGTGAGATTATACACCGTAACATATCTCTTGTAGATAATATTTCAACATTACATGTATCGCATAATAAAAAATTCATCGTCGCGTCACGGCTAAACCTTGTAGAACTGGCGTGGCATTCAACGTGTTAGCCGTAACACTAGCCGTTTGAGTCCCAGGGGTCATTGAAAAAACAGGGTGGAGAAATGGCGAACAGCGCGATAGCACTTGTTTTAATCGATTGCGAGGAGAAGCAATCGGCGCAATAGCGCTCGTCATATTTGTTAATTTATGAAATGCGTACTACTAATTTATAAATATTTCAAGTTTTGTTCAATAAAAATTATTGAGAAGATAAGAATGAAATGTTGTACCAAATACCGTCAGTCGCTCATAGCTTTCAAATGTACTGGGACTTTTTGACACAAAATTTAAATAGCGCGATCGCGCTGCTTGGGACTCAAACGGCTAGTACCATCGCGCCATGTCGCGCCGCGCATTGACTTATTGTTAAAACTTTCATTTGTTAATAAATCAAGTGCGCAACTGAATCGACCGGATCAAATTCTTACCCACGCCCAAAACACTACTCAAAAATGTTCATTATTTATGAAAATAATTGTTGTAAAAAGTTTGTAATTGTAAAAAATTTCGAGTTATCTGAATATAAACATTTAAAGACAAGTGTAAAAATATAAAAGTGTAGATGAAATTTTTCAATCAGCACTATGTGTAATACGTATTTTTATATTTGCACGCTTATATATTATTCAGAAAGCCGAATATTCTCAATGTAAAAGTGAAAAGCTCATGATTGTGTATAAAAAATGGCATAACAATATGAAAAATACTTACTTGTTTCGTTCTTCTTTGTATCGGTCGTTATAATCCGAGTATTCGATGTAGTCGTAGTTTTCGTTGTCGTTGTTTCTGTAACGAAATAAATCCAACATATTATGTATGTTAAATTTGCTGTTTATAAAGAAAATAGTTTGCATTTAAGATAGTACACTTAATATTTACCTATTTTATCAATACTTAAATATACATAAATGTGTTTCTTATGCACACATTCAATTTAATTGTAAAATTTATTTTACTATCGAGGACAGTGATATACAGGGTGGTTGGTAACTGGTGGTACAAGTGGAAAGGGGGTGATTCTACGCGAAAAAAGAAGTCGAAAATATAGAATAAACTTTTTTTTTAAATCTTTCCATCGAGACAACGATTTACAGTGAGATCCATTATAACGAGACGCGATAAAGTGCACGCGTACCGAGCGAAAATTCAAAGTCGATTTTCTCGGAAACAAAGCCTCAAACGAACAATTTTTATTCTATATTTTCGACTTCTTTTTTCGCGTAGAATCACCCCCTTTCCACTTGTACCACCAGTTACCAACCACCCTGTATATGATATGTTAGTTCAATATTCTAATTGTAATGATAATTATATGAAAAATTATAGACACTTACTGCTGAGAATTTCACTAGTAGTATTTTCTTGTAAACTACTTCTATAAATTCGTCGTTTTGGAGAGCCAATATTTTCCCTGCAAAAGAAGATATATCATTTTTATGTGATTTACATTATTCTAAAGCTTTTATCTCGATTTAAATATGACAATGCAGTTTTAATATATTTATATATGTCGGAGATGAAAGGACATCGGGGCCTTTCTTTTGGAATTTTTGGAAACACCCCCAATACTTTAGTCTAGACCTTTCATTATAGCGGTACTTGAATAATAAAACTTAGAAGTAGTTGTTTATGATTTAATCCCATTATGTGTGCCCCAGAATTATGACAATATGCTTGGGCTCGAAGTGACACAACTGGTCGCTAAACGTAGCCACGGTCACGAAATGGACGTTTTTACCAGTACCGATATATATTTCGTTTTAAATGGAACGGTTTGACTGAAGAAAATAAAATAGAAGCAGCTCAGCGCGCTGTAGCCCACGTGGATCTATAATTATACACAATATTCACTTCAGCTTGATAAAGTTTGCAAGGAAATAATAGTTCTCGACTCTGCTCATCCAATGGTAGGCAATGTCAATTTTGCTCGTGTTACACTGAACCATGTTCGTTATTCAATTATTTCTTCGAACTTTGCCATAAAAAAATTAGCCATCAAAATACATCAAATCGGAAAAAATTGTAAATTTTTTTTTATAAATTAATAATTAGTAATTTTTACACAATATGATTCGCAAGGTCATTAGGAATGAAACGTATATATTTGGAACTGGTAAAAGGTTGGGCGTCATTGTTAAAGAAAAGGCACAAAGGTGCGAAAGACGGGTTCTGTTAAAGCACTGAGGTAAGTGCCCTGTAATTCGATTTGTAACGAATGATAGCACACGAATAAAAATTTTAAAGACTATTTAAGAACGATCCAATAATAGTGAGTGGTATAACATGATTTATTCTCGAATATACGATGTATTCGACTTAGCAAGCTAATGCACGCGTTACTATGACGCGATTTAATTATTATCAACTGAATAATATTTCAGGACGTTCTCTTAGTGACACAATGTCTGCTGCTATGCAGTTTAAAATTAATTTAGTACTAGAAAATGCTGAAGAATGTCGATTTTCTTTAAGATTTTGCTGTACGATATATACGCGAAGAAAAGCTTGATCTGTGATACATAAAAAACAAACTGTTTGAATATTTTGGCTAATAATCTGAAGATTGATTTTATTGGGATGGCAACTAAGTGATTGCGGATTTTGACATTAACACCCAATGACACAATCCGCAACCACTTAGTTGCCACCCAATGTAATCCGTTTTCTTATCGTTAGAGACAAAATTCTATTCAACAACTGATAAGAACTGTTGCAAAATGAAGAAACGGAACGTCGCAGTCTAAACTAGACTAAGACTATTCAGTCGAAGTTCTTATATAATTTTTCAAGACATTCGATGTTTAAAATTATCTGAATTGCTTTTTCCATCTTCATCATTTAATATTGTTGAGAATTGTGGATCTTTGAAGCCGAAATAATGTTATAGGAACACTAAATTTGCACTGAGGATTCATATTAAAATAGTAATATATTTATTTCATGGACGATTCCTTATATATTCATCGATACACACTTGCACGCGTCTCAGCACTTTCTTCCATAGCCGACTCTTAACCGACTGACTAGTTTACAGTCATCTGTTTTTTGGGACGCCGCGCACACACAATCTTCCACGCACTGATATTCACATACAAGCATCTTTACTACGCATTTAATCGAGTCCAGCACAGAAAATTATACATATCTCAACAAATATATCATCTAATTTCAAATTGTTTCTTGACATCCTCATAAAAAGTAACAACGCATCTAAGAATGACAAAAATAATAGGTAAAAACAGTAAGATCATCACGCATGCTCGTTGCAGAATATCATCAGTAAGACCGCGGTCATTCATATCGACGACTTTGTTAGGCTTGTCTTTCATGATGCACTAAAAATATGCATCAAATTACAATACCTTATGGATTTATTATCGAATAACGGGTTTTGTTCTTTATATGAAGAAACTACTTTTCCAAACATACCGATTGTGCATGAATCTTATTAATATGTCGGAGATGAAGGACATCGGGGCCTTTCTTTTGCAATTTTTAGGAAGATCCCCAATACTTTAGACTAGACTTTTCATTATAGCTGTACTTAACTAATGAAACTTAGAAGTAATTGTTTGTGATTTAATCCGATTATATTTGCCCAAGATTTATGACAGAAGGCTTGGGCTCGAAGTGACACAACTGGTCGCTGAACGTAGCCACGGTCACGGGAGAGACGTGTACCTAACAGAGGCATGGAGTAATTATATAGCTCTCCTTAAAAACAAAGATTGGCCCGAGGGGTACAGAGAAGTACGGAGAGGAGTATATAAGGGCAGTTCCACTTGGACTGAGACTCAGTCAGATAAGTTCTACTTGTACTGTGGACAAGTACGTTGAGTCACACCAGAATCGTGGATCAAATCGCATTCGTCATCCCGTTAAACGTGGATTCGTTATCGAACCTAAATTCATTGTCATTGACATCTCGATCATCCAATCGCCGTTATTACTTGTTAAACTCTGTAATAATCACATTTGTATCAGTAAATATCATCTATAGTGCGTAACAACGATGGCAAATTCACGTGGAGATTCATTACACGCCCCTAACTCTAATGAATACCCGATAAATATAATTTAAAATTATAATGGTATAATGTCTAGGTATAGTGGTATAATGTCTTACTCCCAGTTCATTATTATACATATTATATACATTAAAAAACAAAAAAAAGATTTAAAAAACTCCCATCCACTATCGGATAATTTGGTGTTTTATTTTTTTTTCTCAAATAATTTGAAAAAAGGCAACTCTTTAGGTCCCAACAATGTTGCTATCAAAAATCTACATGCCGATAATCAAATTTCAAAAAGTTTTGATGCATCCTTGCTAAAGTATAGAGAGGATTTGGAAAAACAAATAGTTTAAAATTTATTTACAAATTATTCAGCTCTACATATACGTTACTCTCTAAAGGGCTCGATAACCTACTCGCTTGGTTGTTTGTTTGCTTCTGATGATTCTAATCACTTCTAACGGCTTTTAATCGCTTTTGCCTCAACTGAGACCTGAATGTCCTTCGACGCTCACATACACTTACACACGTACAGTATACATGTATCATCTGCTTAACAATCTTCTACAAATTTTTCATGATTTTACGAAAAACGTTCAAATACACAACAAATTGCATGAAAACATGTTCAAACATTTTGAAAGTGTATCAAAAATTATTCCATTACCATTTATTGATGCATCGTTTGGTGATTACAGTATTATTTTAATAGTGTAGCGGCACATGAGTCAGAGGACAACTCAAATCATGTTGTTGTTTTACCTCGGAGTATCAAGATCGTTAGGATATACGTAATGTAAGAATAAATAAACTCTGGGCAAAACAATGTCCCCGCTACGTGCAACCGTCGAACAAAGACGAATTTTCCGACTCTCCCCCGACCAGTATAAATAAACGGACGCGATCGCGAGCGAATCAATTATTATTAGTTATTATACGAGTTATCGATTAATATCTACGAGTTATCTGCGAGCGATTATACACTGTCTTTGCGAATACGTTTGTACGAGCGACTTTGGACATTGTCTATATTTATTTATAATTTATTTGATTTATTTCAAATATATTTGACGGGTTGCAACAGCAAGTTCTCGTTACCGTTTTATCAATCCTCTACAATTCCACCAGAATAGTATGGATTGAAACAGATGAAAGATGTAAAGCCAATAATCAGCAACACAAGTTCGTTACATTTGTTCAGCCATTTTATCTAAAAGCTCGGGAATCATAGTTTGTTCCAAAGTAACCGCAAATGAAAATAATTTGATTCGGTAATTATTAGGCTTGGCAAGTTTCATGTGCTAATATCATTCCTCGGCTCGGTCGGATTCGTTGGGAAAGGGGCGGACTAAAGGAAGCTTTTTGTTAATTACACGCCGAACCCTCAGCTGAAAAAGTTTTATCTGATCGCGCATTTTCAAGGGCTGTTACGAGTCACATTCTCGCTCAAAATGCTCAAGCAGATGCAGATGCAATTTTATCTTCCCTGAATTTGTCTGAAACTGACTAAAATATTGTAAATGGAGAAATAAACTAAGCCAAACCGGTTATGAGATTTTTGCGGAAAAAGATGATCTTAAACAAGTTAAACATAAGTTTATGTTTCTATTGAGATATGTATAATTTTATGTGCTTAGACTAGGTTATATGCGTAGTGGTGATACGTGTATGTGAATATCAGTGTGTCTCGAAAACAAAGAAATGTAAACTGTTCAGTTAACAGTCTGGTACGGAAGAAAGTGAGACGCGTGCAAGTGTGTATCGATGAATATCTTTGAAATTGCTTATCAAATAAATATATAACTATCCTAATATAAATTCTAAGTGTAAATTTAATGTTCCTATACCATTATTTCGGCAATTGAAATGCAAAATTCTCAACAGTTTCATTTAGAAATAACAGTTTCACTTAAAAATAATGGATCCACGGCTCAACTGTGAGTTCGATATTCTATAATGGTACAGATCGGCAAAACAGTTGATACAAGTAAAAACGAGAAATTGGTCGCTACAGTTCGAATATATGCAACAAATGTAGCCATATTTTCACGTAAGCGCATATAATTTCTATGCGAAATTAACCCATGTATATTTACAAGACACGCTTGAATTCGAAAAAGTAACGGATTCTTTCGAATTTAATAAGTTTAATGATTTAAGTTATTTGACAATTAAACGTATTGAAAAATGTCGGTCGGTCATTTGGTCAGATACGATTATTGAACAAATGCTCACGAGACCAATAAAATACAGATTTAACAAGTCGTGGCATAACAAAGAGCTATTTATGTAAATAGACTTTGTCCATGTTTGTTGTAATAGAAGTCATAGATGCAAGAAAAAATTTTGTGATTTATCGTGTTCGATTTCCGAGCAATATGTAGACACCATAAGAATATCCGTAAACACTGCGAGTTCGAAAAAAATTATTTGAGCTTTTTAAAATGTATAATCCATTCCTTGTAATAAATAGAATCCTTTGTGTCGGTATCTACTTTAGAAATTTAAATAATAATATATGTCTTATATGACGTCTATTTGTTAACTAGGTACATATATGACACTGAAAAATCATTTATTAATAGTAAACAAGAGATATAAAAAATCAAAAATAAAAAAATTAAACAGTTTGGGCTTAGATATGGTTTTTAAAAGTGTTGATTATAGTACTTGCTAATATGGTTGCTGAGATAATGTAAGTTCCAGCAATTTCAAAGTGCAAATTCAATTTCAGGTGCGCTTGCAGGCGAACCATCACATATACCAGAACGTTATAACTTTTATTAAAGCGCACAATCGATTAGTTCGAGAATTTAAGAACAGTTAATCCAATTCTTCCCCTACACTTTATGAAATTTTCAGCTTTTAATGCTATTTAGAGTTACGGTGACTTCTTGAAAAAAGAATTTTTCTCGGTTCCAGATTAATATAGAGCAAGAAACTGCTTTTGTAAATTCGTAAAAATAGAGCAGTTATTAATTGGTCTTTATACCAATTCGCTACGATAAAAATTAAAAAAGTTATTCCATTTTTTAGAGGTTTTAGACGGTTTAATATAAGTAAATCATTTCAAAATATCGAACCATTTTGCGCAAAAAAATTACTCTGTACAATTTTCCCCGATTTAAAGTCTAATTCGACTGGATTACCAGGTAGCTCAGCGGTATGGAATGCTAACATTGCCCGGGCAAAGCAGACTCTGCACACCATGCGGATTTCGCCCGTAGCACATATATGTATACATATACATATAGACAGGGTGAGTTATGTGAGAGTTGAAGTTGAAATATTTTTGATACTAGTAATTACATTGAAAAAGGCTTCAGATAAAAGTTGAATGATTACAAAGGAAGCATATTCTGATATGATTAACTTTTTCTATAGGTAGACTTGTAAATAAATAAAGACGTGTAATATCTGAAGGTCAACTTTGTTTCTTTAATAGAATCATATATTTTTCAATACTTCAATCGATGCAGTTCGAGATTCTCTATAAAAAATTATTAATTTATTTATATCGAAAAGTTAATAGTTTAGTAGATAGTTTAATTTTTCCTTGTAAAACTTACGAAGGACAAGGAAAACAAATACAGAAGTCCTTACGTCTTTTCTTGTCTTTTGTATGTTAAATTTGACAAATTAAAGTTAATATATCTGTTAAACTATAGTTAAAATATATTTTTTCGACATAAATAGATTAATACTTTTCTTTATAAGAAGTGCCGAGATGGTTCGATTAGTGCATTAAAAAATATGTAGTTTCATTTAAAAAATGAAGTTGGCCATAAAATCTTCCTCATTACTTAACCCGTAAAAAAATAAATTGCACTGTATGATATCCTTTTTTGAGTCAAACAACTTTTGTTAGAACATCCTTTTGATAATTTTAATGCCTCGCGAGATTTCATCGTTTCCAGTTAAACAAAACAATCTACATATTGCATATAGCAAAATATGAATATAAAATAATTACTTTTATTACTTTTATTATTATTGTTTGGTTATATTGTAGTTTAGGCTCGGAGTATATCGCAAGAAGGTTGTTGCATTTTTCTTCTTAGTTTCTTGCATTATATTAGAGTCTTACATCGAGTTCTTAATTTCTATATGGATTAAAATATTAATAAATAATATAAATATGAGATATAAATATAAAACATAGTTGATATTTGAACCCTGCTGTGTTCTTTGAATCATTTTTGAATTAACACATTTTATTTTTTTTGTTCACACATTTTTTAGGTTCCTAGAAGGATATGAAAGAATTGTTGAAATTTCATTTGAATTTGTTGTTAAAGTTTATTTAAAAATATTATAGGTCGTTTTACTAAATAAATCCCCTCATTGAAACAATAAGAGCTACTGCACTGTCATTTCAGGATTTACAATTAATATATTTATAAAATGTAATTCGTTAACAAATATCGGAAGAATAACGTAAAACGACTTACTGATTTAAACCGAGTTTCAAGTGTTCTCCAGCGTTTCGTAAGAGTGCATGTGCTTCGCTGTTCGTTAAATCCCGGGTAGTTCTTCCATTTATGCTACTAATCAAATCACCCTCTCTCACCCCCTGTTGAGCCGCTTTGCTGCCTGGATTAACCTGTAACGAAAATTCATATTTGTACCTTAATTAGATAAATAACATTTGTGAACCGCGTTTCATGTACTTCAATTTGCTTATTAATTTAAATAAGCATAATATGAAATTCAGACGCTTTTCCTTTTTCTTGGAAAAAGATTACAAAACACTGTTCACGTTAAACAATTTATGCGATTAGATTTTGTAATAGCATTATATTGTATTTCACTACTATTCACAATATTAGATCAAGAAGAAGTTCATCTACCTTTTGTGACAAAAATAAATTCAAATTGAAGTTCTTGTAACATTTCACAAAAAATATAACAGTGATAATATCGTTAAAAAATATCTATATATTTATCACGTAATACTGGATGTTAACGAAATTTAAATTCAAAAGCACTATCGAAAATTTCGATTCGAAATTAGATTTTTATCGAAAGAAGATTTTGATATAGGTATTTTCAAATTTTAGTCAACTCATAATTTCAGAATATTATATGTGATAACATTTCGGAAATGGAAAGTAAAATAAAAATTGTAAAATTTTGAAAAAATGTTTCGCAATAATTAATACATAAAGTAATGTATACGTGAAGTTTTACAAAACAGAGATAAATTTTTTATGATGTTAGCTAATATAACAGTGTGATTGTGTGTGGGCGGTGGGGAGTGGTCCGTAATTGTCAACCCCCCCCCCCCATAGTCAAGATATCGCTACAGATATTTATTATACAGAAATTGATGATCCCATTCCCAACTGGTGAGGGTCCTTTTTGGAATGTCATTTAACCATAATTAAAGGTGATATTTTTACATGTGTAGAAACGATTTTGTCAATATGAACGCTATTGTTAGAATAAATCATAAATATGTGTGTTTCCTATCAAATTGACACCCAGACTGTATATAAAATTGATTAGTACAAGTTTGGCTGGTAGTTGAAAATGCGACATTATTTATTATGAAAGTCAGATAACTTCATGTGCTATATTCTCTCAATTGACTAGTGAAGTTCTTCCATTTTGAATGACGTAGCAGTAGTTATTCATTTGTTTTAGAGGTTATGGGTGTCGTGCATAAATAGATAACGTAAATAAATATTTAGTATCCTATTACTGTCGAAGATATCGTTTTTTGAAAGTGAAACTCTACTTTTATTATCAAAAATTAATTGGTTTAACTAGCAAAAATGAAATTGTTTATCAATAGATAACTTCATGTTAACATTAGATAGTGATATAGGTTATTAATGTAAGTAATAATTCTATATTTCAAATTAGTTCTAAGGTTGATACCATTTTACATTTTAGAAACACAGCCTATTCATATAAATAAGTGAAAAGTCTTATTAGAATCGAAAGATACAAGGAAAATAGATGTTAACTAAAGTGAAAAGAAAAAGGAATTATAGAAACAAATTCAAATCAGACGAGAATGACGTTTTAAGTGACACTAGCTTCAGGTTTATGATGCAAAATAATAATGAGAAAAATATCTCAAAAGTAAGAAAATTATTTAAGATTTTCATTACCTTTATTATTATTGTATTGTATTGTATTTATGTATTCATAATACATTAATTCAGCAGCAACTCCATTCAGGGTTTATAAAAACACGCTCTTTCTCTGTATCTGTACAAAAATCATTGTACAATTAATTTAGATGTTTTAAAAGTCTATAAAATAGAACCAAAACTTTCAGCATTTGTTTATATTTTTTAATTATATAACACGCAAAATTTTAAATATCATTATCTAAGAAAATGGAGTTGCCTCATCATATTCTTATAATAAACGGTTCAATTGACAAACGCTTTCATGATGCATTAGATTGCTCCAAAAGTTTCTTTCGTTTTATAAGGAAATAATAGATGCACAACAGTTTTTTGTTTTATATTAGTTTATTGAATTACTTATGGTCCATTTTGTGAAACAAAAATTGTTGTGCAGCTATTATTCCCTTATAAAACGAAACAAACTTTTGGAACAACCTAATACATAAAAGATTAGTAATAAGTATATTATCTCATAGCTTAGAAGTGCAGACTTCAAATATTTTCCATTAGCGAGTTAACATGTCACGATCGGCTAACAAATTAATCAATCATTTATTGTGCTAATATTTAATATTAAATTTATAATATTTATGCTGTTCTGTTAACATATACATAGTTATACATTTTATGGTATTATGGTTTTAAGATTAATTTAATATTAATTTAAGAAATTTTCAGTTTTAATGTTAAAAAGCCAATAATGATAATATTATCCATTGCATCAATAACATTATTTAAAAATAAAATAGTCAGTACTCTGTTTAACAATATTGTGTATCTTCTATAAAACGTAGAAAACCTAAACTCAAAAGATTTAAAAATACGACGTTTTGACAATGACTCCCGAAAATATTTGAATATTTACGATCGAAAACTTTTAGAGAGAGATAGAAAAAATTTTTAGATAGATAGATAGATAGATTTTTAATTAGATACATAAAATTTTTCGAAATTTTATTGAACATGTAATAGTTACAAAATATTTATTGCAAACGTATGTATATTTCATCAAAGTGACAAAAATATTCGATACAATGCGAATAATCGTGTTAAACGTATAATTTAGTACTAAATTATAGTCTCACTTTAACTTAATAATATAGTACATAATTGACTGCTCAAATAATTTCATGATCCTTACGATATGTATGTTTGTAGTAAAAAAAAACTTTACATAACAATTACATATACAGGGTGGTTGGTAACTGGTGGTACAAGCGGAAAGGGGGTGATTCTACGCGAAAAAAGAAGTCGAAAATATAGAATAAAAATGTTTCGTTTGAGGCTTTGTTTTCGAAAAAATCGACTTTGAATTTTCGCTCGGTACGCGTGCACTTTATCGCGTCTCGTTATAACGGATCTCACTGTAGATCGTTGTCAAGATGGAAAAATTAAAAAAAAATTTTTATTCTATATTTTCGATTTCTTTTTTCGCGTAGAATTACCCCCTTTCCGCTTGTAGCACCAGTTACCAACCACCCTGTATATCGTATATGTTATATAAAACATCTTAACATTTTATTAGCACTATGATAAGATACGAATGTTATGATTATATACTCCTCCAATTGCTCGCTTATCACGATCGGATAACAATGACGGCCGACCAGTACTTTTCTTTTTGCCATAATCTTCAACATTTTTTAAGAAATTGTGTAGTACTCTACGACTTCTTATTACTTTCGATATTTTTGCTACTGATAACCGTTGCTGTTTCAGTTCAAGAATTTGCTTTTTTTCAACTCGTTTAATTTTTTTAAATTTGTATAATATTGTACTGTAATCGACTCGTTGATAGATCATAAACTACTGAACAATTTCTAAACATATTAACAGAGTGTGTTATCATTTCGACCTTAGTATGGAACAGTTTTTCTTTGTTGTATACAAACATCTACGACATTGTGACTTATTTTCAATGAACCGCATATTCTGAGCTCATAATGTTTTGATATTACGTTACAGACGAAAAACTTTACACGCGTCATTGAGAAATTAAAGATAGCAGACCTGGCTTATCTTTTTGACGAGGAATGTAATAGAGAAATATTTGAAATCAACCTGAAAGTCTATTTAATAGTTATAAGATATTTGCTGCAGATATTTAGTAAAAAAAAAAAGGTAATATACAGAATAGAACAGTGGATCTTGATATTCCTATACGAGATATCTTGTTCTGAAAGTGTTTAAGATAGTTTCACAAAATTCCACTGAATATTGAAGATCATTAATATCATAGATAATTTTTATAAGTTTTTATAGTAAATGTTCAGATTGCGGGCTTATTTTCCTGAGTTATTGGAAATTTCTGTCCTATCAAAAAGTCTACGTTCGTCAAAATATACCTGTCTCTAAACTGTTTGAAAGGTATGCGGAAAAAGGAAGCCCACTTCATCAAAATTTACTCATTAAACTCTACTTCGGCGTTTAAGATTCTCACCGTGTAGCTGCACTTTCGTTGTCCCGGCGCTCGAAACTTCAGCATGTTGTAAACTTTCTTCACTACCGGATCCTGTCAATATATCAGCGAGCAATTCGTGACACCGCCTGGTACCTTTCGTTCCTTTTTTCGAAGGTTAGCAAAGTTTCAACGGACGTTAATTGAAAAAGTAGTTGTTTTGGGTAAAAAGGTAGTCTTCTACCATCGAATCTATAATATCACGGGACGTGATTATTTCGATGCTGAAGTAGAAATATTCCAATTTCATAGCTGTATTCAATTTCAGAAATATTTTTTAAACTAAACCATTATTATACTTCTATCAATATTTATTGTATGTATTACTGTTGTTATTATTATGTATTGAATATATCATTATATTATAATTATAATATATTATAATTATAATATAATTATATTATATTATACTATATACATAATATATATCTTATTAATTCAAATAGAATTCGAATATTTATGCACGTGAAACGTACAAATATATAAAATACACTGAAAATATATAAAACATTTTACCAATGTTTTCAGTATACATACATAACTTTGATATATGAAATATTATCTACAATACAGTATTTAATAATAGATATTTAACAATACTTTTGCAATTATGATATGTTATAGCCATGTTATGTCATCAAGTTTGCACATTACTGATAACATCTGCATGAAACATATAATACTTGTCTGTCTTTTCAAATAATAAGAAAACCTTTTGTACGTTGCCTTTTGCTACATAGTGCATATATCATCGTCTACTGTTTCTTACTATACAAGGTGGGTGTAATAACTTTGATCACCTTCTAGAAATATGGGGAAACTTTGTTGACAAAAGACGTACGGTGTGGCAGTAATAATTTTCTTGCAAGGTGACCTCCATTCTTTTTTCATTGTTTGCCGTATCTTTTTGTTTCTAGTAGAATGGAGAATGTTTAGATGATTATGTTTAGACAAGGTCGTCTTGCAATAAATAAAACATGTTCGTTTGCAACGATGCAACTTTGCAATCGTCGGATTGCCGAAGTCTGTGCACTTATTCGGAAGTATCGCGAGTCGTACGGTGCAATGACTTTTTGACTCACATCTTGACATACTCTGCCTGCATTGGTCATTGCACATAGTTATACGTGAATATTTATATCACGAGGCAAAACATAACAGAAACGTAAGAGTGCTCCCTATTATCGAATCGTTGAATAGCTCGTTCTTCAGATATAACACCACTGGATTTCTTTTTGTGGAGAATATTAAGAAATACTACATATGATAGTGTTACGCCACGAGGCTTACCACAGGCTGTATTTTCTAACCGTCGCTCGCGGTCCTACAGTGTCGCAGGCAGATCGTCTTATCTGCCCGACGGATCATATACAATGTATCGACGAGCGCATAGTTGTCGCCATGCAGCGAGCTCTAGAAACGTCGAATTTTGACCGTTACGTTTTCTATACATACGTGATCATAGGCGCGAACGGTGGCGTGACCCGAGCATAGTGGGGGTCGTCTTCCACGGAAGACAAAGGAATGATCTAAAGGCAAGCAGTCCTTTCTGACGAGTCAAACGATACACATCGAGAAGGCTAACGAATTCATTTAAAGCTATCGAGTCAACTTCCTGTAAAACATTCAGAATCTTCTTGTTAAATATATTCTTTTGTGTTAACCTGTTAATACAGTGTTACATTCGTTTAACCACCTCTGTTATCGTAATTGAAACAGGGGAACTACTATTTCGCGGCGTCGATTTACAGAATCGTAGCGAGAATTTACGCATCTCGCTGACGCGTTTTCCTAGCGACCGCGTCTCTCCGCGAACGGTCGTAACAGATAGTATGTGGAGAAGCTAACACCACTAGATATAAGACAAATATTCATCGCAACATGCACCATAAACAAATCAGAAGTGACAAGAAGTGGTTTCGGCAATCTTACGATTTCAACGTTGAATCGATGCAAACAAGCATCATTTCGAACGTTTATTATGATGTAAGATCTGTTATTTTTCTAGGGTTCGTAGAAATCGTCTAAACATTTTTTACTCTATAAGATATAAAAAAGTATGTAAAGTGGAATGGGTAGGAATAAAAAAGTAAGGAAACGAAATTTAAATTAAAAAATATGGAGGATCCTTGAAATCTCTGAAAACCTTTCACCTACAAAAAATTATTATTGCTACATTATGGCCATCTTTGTACCGTACAACTATTATAAGCAAAGTTTTTCTATACTTCTAAAAAGAACAGAGATATTTAAGATGATCAAGGTTATTGCTCCACCATGCATTACTACCATGCATTTATATTATAAGCTACAATACTTAACGTTTAATCAACAATTGAAAATTTTAAATTTTCGTGTGATCCACAGTTGACAATTTAATGAGATAAATGTATCACATAGATACAAGATATGCAATATATTCTTGCATGTGTTTTTAAATATAAGTTCAAAAAAAGGAGCGAAAAATTCAAAATAAGGAACATATCCTTATAATATTATAATCATATTCTATAATGACATTACAAATATCTAGGTTTCTACTTGCATTCTATAAAAATATATATTGGCATAAATATCTGAAATTTACATCAGAAAAATTGTTTAAACTATTGAGAATTATTTTTAAAAATATATTGCTTCAGGAATTATATAAAATAATATTCGTTCAAAAAATTGGAAAGCATTAATTATTTAAGAAATGTAATATATCTATAGTGATTCCGTATTTGCTGGTGTTTTCAAATAAAAGATATTTCACCATAGTGATCAATCTCCAACAAATAGGAGATACGAAGAAAATATGCTAAGAAAGTTCACGTTCTTTAGGATGCTATGCTATTTCTTAATCGAACTTTCGATTATCCGATATTAGCTGTACAATTCGAATTCAATTAATCAATAATACTCTACCTCTAAACCTTTTTCTTCAATTTTTGTCTTATTCTTATCCTGATTCTATCGAACACAGATCAAAAACAAAACTTTTATGTTTGTAACGGTTGTTAATTATTGGAATAACTCTAATATATTAGCCAAGAGCATCTTAAGAAGATAATAACTTTTCAACAAAAAGTAACTACAGCATTTAACACTTATGACATTTACAACATTTACAAATTCAAGGTTTCGTATAACATATTAATCCTAACTGATTATAAGTTATTTTTCTCTTTAATTTAATCTCATGAATAAATTAGAGATTTTAGTTATCCAAATCCTAATAACTTATATTCGTTAAACAATTGATTTATTTAATTCTTTGAACGCAATATGTACTACTTTACTATAAAGAGTTAAAATATCACAATTCTTTAAGAAAATTCACCATAATTTTTGTATTTAATACTCGTAAATGGTCCTGTGTAAAAAAATGTATACAATTTCCTAAATATGCAATCTCCGGAATTTCTATTTGATATAATAAATTAAAATTCTTCGCGTCTCACCGAAAACAATAATTCTTGTAACATATTATAGTAGAATTCCTCCGATATTCATCAAATTACACTGCGATTAACCTTTATCAGCTACACAGAAACTAATATTACGAGCGAATAAACGAACCGAGATAAACTTCTTATCTCATCAAATTCGTGCGATAGACGCACATAATTTCTTTTTAGTACCCCAGAGTCTTTAGAGTTTGTCCAAACAGGACATTCGATAAATTCAAGCAAATCGCCATAACAGGCTGGGAATATGTATCACGCAGACGCTTTCCTTCCCCTTAAATGGCAAGGTTACGTTTATACACAAGTATATTTCATTGATGAATGTTGAACTTATCGTTGATGTACGGTGTTTTTTTCTGACGCCTACAGCATGAACACGTTGGTCGCCACGTCACCCATATCTATGTGACGGGTATACTTCCGTGGAAGCTCCGTCACCCAAGTATGGATGACGCTCTTCTTGTTCGAGTTAATTAACACGTTCGTCGCCGCGTCATCCATATCTATGTGACGGGGATACTTCCGTGGGAGCCCCGTCACCCATGCATGGATGACGCTCATCTTGTTCGAGTTAAATAAATATAGGATATTATATATAGGATATACAACATGAAAATGTTAAAAACATATTATACCGTACTTTTTATTAATTTATATTCTGGATAAAATGTTACATTATGCTATATCACATGGTATTTGTTAAAACGTTCGAAACACATTTGGGGTGATTTTGGGCACTTCGAACAATAATTGTAGACTTTCGTCATCACTACTCTCCTCACTTTCAAATATATTTTCACGCTGTTTACTGAACATTTTGAGGATGCAAAAATCACTGATGTCCATCTCACAAATATGCTTCTCGACTAAATAAAAGATCTGAGATATCTGCCATAAGATCCCTCGGAATACTCTAGCTGGAAAGCTTATCGCTTTCTCCATTTCAGAACTAAATAATCTTTTCTTTATAATGAATCGAAGGCGATAAACAATGAATTCCCGCTTGTCGCTTTATTTACGTTCTGCGTACCGGCGGTCGGATTTGGGCTCCGCAGGAAACTTAGCCGAAACACGCTGGCCGACCAACGTGTTAATCGGATCAACCTCTTGCTAGTGCATTGAGATAATCATTTAGCCTTAAATTATATCGGCTGCATAATCGTATTATTTCCTCTATAGAGGAAATAATAGAGTTTATCTGAAAAACTTTACTAATTTCATCGCTTCGAACGTATCATGGTATATCTACTATCGTTCTGAGTATATTTTCGACTATACAGTTTTAAGCTTTACCATTGTCACGAACCGCGCCCCGCACGACCCGTAACGCGAAAACAAAATTGGAACGCGCGACCCGCGACTCGAAAAAAAAGCTATATCTTGTGATGAATTTACCTAACGATATTAAGAAAATTTAAAATTGTAAACAAGATCGGTAGTTTGAACAAATATTAGAGATCTTCCCAAACATTTCAAAGGAAAGACCCCGATGTCCTCTCATATCCAACAGATATAAATAAACGTAGCGACTTAGAGCAGTTAGTTATCATCATTTTGTCAACCGAAGAGTTTTATATCCGTCAGTCTGTTAGTCAATTGTCAATATCGAAATCGAGCAAGATTCGAATAAATCGTTGCATATTGATAATTTATTTCGAACAACTTTAATCCTTTCCCGTGCCAGTATTCCCGCACATAGCAGGTTAGCCGAAACGTGGAATTTATTGCCAGTTGCATTAAATGCTAGTTAACGCTACTCGTGTGCATACAATTTGTTGATTAAATTCACGTTCAAGCAAACGCGGCAATTCAATAAAACGTGACAACCATGTGACGTTTGTCCAGTTTGGATCAATAATAAACTTATACGTAAATAACTTGTTTTCTAAGCCTAATTCAGATATCTGCTGGTTTCATCAGAATATTTCTTTCTTCTTGAGTCGAATTTGCTGGATCTTTTTGCGTATAAACAACACGATTCGAATTGTCATCTAGCTCATGTGCCGCTACAGAAGTTTCAATAACTTAAGGATTTTCAGATGTTATTGCAGTATATAGAGTCGCCTAAAAATTATTTAACCCATTTGCATCCAAGCCCAGATTAATCCGCGCGCTGCGACTGCTTTTTTTTATTTCCATTTTAATCTAAGTAATTTTTTTTTTTTTTTTTTTTAAGTAAATAATTTTTACTTTCTTCCTCTGTTACAAAGAATGTAAGATGCGATTTTTGCGAAGTAACATTGTCTAGCAATCGTTTTGAACAATAAATTTTCGATAAACTCCATGAAGAATTCGGATGTCAGTTAGATTCGGAAGGACCAGTCCTCTGAAGTAGGGCCATGATGCAAATGGGTTAAAGCGATATTTAATTCATTGCATTGCAACGTACTGTGGAGTTATTCAGTGAATGGCATGATATTTTTAAGGGACTCTTCATCCACGTACCGTTCGCTTTTTGTTTAACTGAAAGGGAACAAATTGTACTTTTGTGTCTTCTGGTAGCTTTTCAGAGCATATAGTTTATGTCCTCTTTAAGCGAGAGGCTTGAGATGTAAAATTAGAATTGGTCTTTACAGTGATTTTGTTTAACTTCCTTGATAATTGCATTAAGTTTTTTCTTGTTTATGGTGCTTTTGTGTCTCTGTCAGATATATTTTACTTTGCGTTTAATTGTTTGAAGAATGTACTGAGATTAAGCGTTTACTTGTCTAATATCACCGAAGTGTTTAGTAGCGAGTCATTTAGCCTCTTGGATTAGGCTGGTAAATTTGCTTATGGCTAATTCAATATGCTCAGGATTTTTTACCGGAATATTGCAATTAATGTTTTCTTCTAGGAACTTCTTAAAGAGTGGCCAGTTTGTAATTTTATTGCAGAGAGAAAGCGTTTTTGCAGTGAGCACTGGTTTGTATAAGTAGGTAAGCGAGATTGGCGAATGGTCAGAGCTGAGATCCAAGTTCGATTCGATCTTGAAAAGAGTATAATTTATTACTTTAATAACTGAAAAATCTAGTAGTGAAGATCTGTCGTACGCAGATGGCAAGCACGTGACTTCATCTATGGGCAGGGCACTAAATGACCTAGGGTCGTATCTTTAGGCGAGTTTATCTTGGAGTCCCATAGGATATACTTGGCATTAGAGTCACCATCAGCGAGAAATTTATTTTCTAAGGATTTGGAAAAATTGGAGTAATGTTTTTCAGGTAGTCTGTATTTAGGAAAAAAGTATACTGCGGATAGATTAATTTAACCTTGAGAGGTTACGATGGTTGCTGTGGTAGGTTGTAGATAAACATGTTTAGTGCTATCATAAAAATGATTATAGCGGAGCCGCCATGATCTTCGCTCGATGGATATTTGGTATCGTAAACAGCATACAATGGTATTTTCACGTAATTTTTATCTGTTAACACCAGAACTACCGACAGTTAACACGAAGCTATTTCTACCAAAACCAGTGAAAATGACTGGTCTTTAAAAAACACGTAATAATAGAATATTTTTATATTTATTGATTTATTACTTTCTCACAGAAGGAATTCCATGTTTGTAGTAGATTTTTGGTATTATTAATCCATCTGGGACCACGATCCCTAAACGAGGCTTGACAAATTTATAAAATTGTAGAACCAGTCGTTTTGACTGCTGTGGTATTTCTAGCGTTAGCATCTAACGATCTAGCGATCGATCCGGAATTTTTCTGACATCTGATATCGTCATATCGAATGATACGCGGTAAAAATTTTAAAAACGTATGGGAAATAGTACAAAACGAGGAAACTGGTTAATTGGGGTTCCATAAATAGATTGCAGGACCCTTTTATACTCTGACAAGTGCCAGCAATTTTTGATCGGTGTTGGTATAAGTAGCCTTGATACAAAATTGTTTTGAGTTTGAATACATAACAAACAAAATAAAATTCATTATATTATTCTTTTAGTTATCGTTGCGAAAGTCATTACATCATTGTGGAAAAACAATATAACATAAAGTAGAAATTTAAAAATAAAATTATAAAGCCAGTCAATTTCACTGGTGTGGTAGTTCTAGTGTTAAGAGCGTTTTGGACATGAGTTGAATATCTATTTCGTTAGTTTATAAGAAAACTTTTAGTTCCTGGATTTTTCGTAACAATCCACTGTCGTTCCAGATCGCAATCTTTAAATTAGTGGCCATTAGTTATTCTTTAGAATCACGCTGGTGAGTAGTTGTATCATTGTACTTATCACTTGTGATTGTTGCTGTAGCAATTTTATTTGTTCGAGAAGCGTATTGGTTATAAGTTTTGTGTTTTGTAATGATCGTTGTCACGATCGAGTAGATCCTTCTTAGCCTTGACGAAGGCGATGAAATTGCCTGTACGTAAGTTTTGATACCATTAGTTTGTTGAATGTATGTATTATTGTTGTAATCTAATGTGCAGTTTTGCGATAGTGTATTATAATTATTACCAATTGTTTTACGTTTAAGTGTGAGATAGAGTTTTTTCTGGAGTTTTCTTACTATATCCTTTATAACTAGCAGAATGATTTCTCTGGCAATTTTAGCGACTTACATTTACTATTTTGTGTTGCAAGAGACGTGCCGAGGTGAAGTGTTTATTAGCGCACTTAACATAGCTGGTGCTCTGAAGCAATAGTTTTTAGTACGATAGACCGTAAGATAGACATTGTATGTATTGGAAAGTATCCATTTTATCTTTAGGAGACTCGAAAGGAACTATAGTGTTTAAAGGTCTATTTATTTTGTAAATTTGTTTGTTATTTTCATTAGGGCCAAGTTCTATGAAGAATAGTAGTAATGGTTGTTTTGTAACGTATTTTATATTATTTCTTTGCCCTACCTGCTTGAGTTTGTTTATTTCATTAACAGTTCTACCATTGTCTGTTTTAAGGTGCATTTTTCTTACAATTACTACCATCTTATATTACGCATATGTCGGGTTTGTCGGGTTGGCGCTAGTTCTAGGGGCGCGTTGCGTATCTTCATTAGGACAAGCCATCGTTGTCGTTCAATGAGATTTATATTTTCAATTATATGTACAAGTGTTGATTTAACAGGGTTTAACAATTTAACGTGATTATTAGACACTCTTAAAGTAAAGATAATGTTCTTAGGTTCAAACGATTCCACGGTCAACGGGATAACTCTTTGTACAATTGAATACGTTTTGAAACTCAAAATGACGTTAGCTGTGACGCACGGTATTTTTCTGACTGATTGACCACACGTTGTGTGTAAACTCTCCAAGGTGATCATAAGAATAAAAGACTGACACGATCACATTTGTCAATTGCGTATTGACCGGGGTTATCAACAAAATTCCAGGCGCCGTTACTAGGCAGACCCGCGTGAAGCCGTCATTGCTCCTGCCCCGGGGCTTGTTTGTTAATACAGCGTGTGTCCCTCGATATTGGTACTTCCACTGTTAAGTAAAAACGTTCATCCCGCGACCGTGGCTACGTTCGGCGACCAGTTGTGTCACCTCGACCCCAAGCCCACTGTCACAAACCTTGGGCAAACATAATCAGATCGTATCGCAATAACTACTTCTAAGTTCTATTATTTAAGTACAGCTATGATGAATAGTTTACACCAAAGTATTGGGGATCTTCCCAAAATTCCAAAAGAAAGGCCCGATGTCCCTACATCTCCGACATATAGAAATTAGTATCTTTTTCTCTCACAGCTAGAACTATTTTGCTATAGATTTCTATGAAATCGGCTTATATTTTAACATGCTTGTTTTTTAGTTGTTTTACCGTATAATTATTACCTGCTGTTTCATCCAGTTACACCATTAAAATGTTCGATAACTTGATCGAGTATTAATTAGCGATCTTTGCGATTTATACACTGTACGAGCGACTCAGCGAATATAGCCTGTATACTAATTTATTATTTTAAATATATTCGACGGTTTCAACAACAAGCAATAACATCTAATAAATCTCACGATCAAACATCCTCTATGCAAGTCCTCTACAGTACTATCAGAAATATACTCGTTACAAATTGTTGAGTTTTACCGGCAAAAATAAATAATGTAATGTCTAATTCATAATGTAGACGACAGTGTGACAGCGACCATACCCAAATCCACGTCATTCCACACAACCTGACAATGAACCTTTAGACTTTGACCTTACCTTTGCACATGGTCCAACACCAAATTTTCCCCATTACGTAGGGCACTCAGGACCCTATCCTTGTCCTTCAAATCCAACAAACTCAACATATAAAAACTGCGAGCATTCTACCACGAGACTAGACTGGGTACAGTCTTGGCCGCGATTTGAACTACTATTTTAATACTTTGTAACTTCATTGCACTTCATTGTAACATTGTACTTAATCACTTTTGTGAATAGAAGCATATGAAAATACAAAAGGACAGTCAAGTTAAGCTATTGCTCAGCTCTTCCTTTTTTTTATCGCAAATTTTACGTGACAACAGCCTGGTTTAAGACTTAAGAATTCTGAAGGAAATATTCGCCGCCGGTCTGGGTAGCTTCATTTGGAGAGCACCTACACAAACGATTTACTTCAAATGTAAGACCCAATAGCGACAAAACTAAAGAGGCAATAGCATTCGCGAACGAACTACTGATATAGGCGAGAGACAATAAAATATAAAAAGCTAAAGGTCAATTACAACAGATATTTAACGTAATACACAACTACTTCTACACGTGGAAACTAAAAATTAATATAAGCAAATGGGAGCAAATTTTATTCCAATCATCTCCATCTCCAAATATCCGACACAAGCAAAAACGTACGCACTTACGCCAACAAATTCCACCTACGTAACAGTAACAATAGCAACTTATTCACATTTTGCAGAGAAGTAATTCGCTATTTGAGCGTACATATGGAGTTTAAGCTGAACCACAACGTGTACATAGAAAGACAAATAGAGAAAATACAAGAGCATTTGCTGCACATAATTGCTGCAATAAAGTGAAAATACTATGCCACAAGCTATTGATAAGACCGATTCTAACGTAATGTTTCCCGATTTGCAACATCTGCGCAAGCACGGTGGATAAGTTACGTCTGTTTGAATGAAAGTGCCTCGGAGCTTGTTATCCGCAGTTCAATTACATCAAAAGTGTAAGAACAAATTGCACGAAGCTTCAACGATTCGCATAGATTTATTCGTACTAAAATTAATACGAAATCATTGGTCAAACATACACAATATCAACACAAATAGCCTAACATACAGCTCGATCTACTGCAATTCACAATATCACGAAAAAACCAGACATACGCAATGCACGATACCACTGGAATCATTCATATATCTAGATAAAATCTAAATAACCAGAAAATAATGTGCCACTACAATAGAAAAAGCTATGATAAAAGAATAATAAAAAATAAATTTCAACTATTCCGACATACGATTTAGATATAAGCTGCTTATACGACTTAAGCCAACCGAGCAGGGGAGATCCCCCCTCTGTGAAGAACATCGCTGCGTGACCGAACAGAGAGATCTCCCTTCTTGACTTTAGCAACGTATTTTCTTTTTTCTTTTGTTATTATCACTTATTGCTTACTGGAATTCTTCCCAATTAATTGCGACACTTTTTCTGCTTTTATAAAGTACAGTATATAATAAAATACACCAATTTAGTGGTGTTAAAATTAATTAAAAAGTTACACTATCAGTTATGACTAAATAAAGTTATAATCGAACGATACCACGCTGTAAAATAATATTAAAATGCATTATGAATTTTTTATTTCACGTTCAAGTCGTGTTATTTATCTTTAGTCATCTTTAATGTTTTAATTTTACCTATATTTTTTGTACTTTTAATATATACTTTTATATTTGATGTTTTGTATAAACAATATGTGAAATCGTTAAACGAAATCATTACCGCAAAATATAATTGACACTTAAATAATTGTTAACTTCTTTGTTTTTCAAGTAGTGAATATCAGTCCACGGTGGACGGCGTATATGTTGGCTGAGTGTTACGAGACAAACATAAAGGAAACGCTAAAAAATAATGGTGGTCACATAAAAACTGATTACTGATCTTTTTCTAGGAAAACTGTAGATACATACAGTTGCCTCGGAAAATAAGTCAATGGTTTTATATTTAAACTTTTAGCAGGAGTATTAATTTTCAAAACATTAAATTAAATGATATACGAATATCCTTCGTCCAATCATTCTAAAATTTTGCAGATATCATTTTCTCCTCAAATGTTGTTATTTTAGCAGATGTGGCGAAAAATTGAAAATCGGAGAACATGGTCTACCCTAATTGGTACCCTATTTGTTGTATTGTTTTTTTTTTTATTTGACATGCCCTTATATGTAATACTAGTTAAGTTTCTTTCAGATATTGCTTTTGAAATCTAAAACGATAAATCTATCTGGCCAGAAGTTCTTGTACAACATTATACGTTAAAAATGATGCTGTATATTATAAATTTGTGTAATTACTAGACTCCAGTTATTTATACATTTTTTTTTTATTTATTAAAATTTACAATCAATTCTCGCATTGAGAATTTTCAGTAATTTTTTCTGGCGTGACACATTGACATGGGTTTATACATTTAAGACGAGCTTAACTGTACAAAAATGTACAGAATGTACATTATATCCAACAATGTATAAGATATCTAGAGAAAATTGCAGAAAATTTAAGTTATAATATTTAGAAAATGAAACAAATCTCTACTTAGGTCCATTTCTTCAATCGTAACTTTATAGAGATATGAATTTACATAAAAATCTGCAATCCAATAATTACTGTAGCACAGCTAATGTAGATATATGTATAATTATCATACGTTAGAACAGCGTTGGCTACTTTGCACTATAATTTCTGCAATTTAAAAGTTTCATTTCTTTTTTAATATTTATTTTAGTTGTTGTAAATAATGTGTACTCACGCATATTATTATTATAGTATAAGTATATATCTAGTTATTCTGTGTTAAGGCATATTTGTTCCATAAATATTAAAAATACTATTGCTATTTCATTCCAATTTTTAAATTAAGTAACATAAATGGTAACAAATTATAGTAGTAAAGAGTTTGAGTTTTAATTTCTTCAACTAAAAATATAAAATCAATAGAATGTCAAGAACAGATCGAGATGTGAAATTATATCTAAAAATTGAAGAGCAAAATTAACTAGAAAATATATAATATACATTCTATCCTAATATATGTTTTCAAATTTGTTAAACGCTTTCTGAATACTTTCAACAATACGTTTTGTAGTAATTTATAAGCAAGCGTTAAAACATTCTTTAATGTGAAGTTAATATTCATTCAGGTTATACTTTCTCAATGTGCAACCTTTCTCAACTTCAAATTTGGTACTTGAACTAACCAAAACAGTATTTTTGTTAATGTTACTCTTAATGTTACCAATTTTCAAAATAAGCTGCTTTGTATATGTATAATAGAAACAAAAATATCGATATAAACATAAGATATTATTATGAAAAAATAGAAGAAAACCTTTTTACAGGCAAACCGTAGAAATTTTGTTTCATTTTACTTGCAATTATTATATCTAATAGATATGTATCTAACTTTCCTTTTTCATGTAATTTTTAAATTTTTGAACACTTGAATTTACATTTAACTCTTTTATTAGAATTGTAAAATTTTTATACCTAATGTAGAAAATTATACAATATTTTTGTGATTAACTAAGTTAGCTATCATCGATATTAGTAAACGAACTGACTTACCGACTAAAATGAACGCATAGCATAGCACGCTGCTACCGAAGAATGCGGGCCATCACTGAACTAGAGTTGGAAGACTTACCGATTCAGAAAGGCTCGTGATAGAGGAAATGTGATATCACAGTGAAGTTTATTCATATTTCATGAAATTGACTATATTTTTAATCTATTTGATAACTGACTAATTTTATGAACTTAAGAATTCGTGATATTAGATGTTGAAAATGACAACGTGAGTTCGCGCTCGCCATCCATATGCAGATGCACTAGTTACAATAAATAGTAACTAGAAGATAGTTCTAGATATAATCGATAGATGTAATCGATAGGTTTAAGATGTTCTTTTGTTTTTTTATCCCTAGTCCATGTAAGAAAGTGCAATAAAGGTTTTTCGGCTCAGAACGGTGTGATAGATTTATCCAAACAATAAAATAATAGCTATTGTGATCCTACCTCTGAATACAAAAATAACAACATTAGATTTATAAAAAAAAAATCTATAAAAAGTGATTAAAGATATTTTCCTGAACTACGTTAATTTGTGACAGTCACTGAAGATGTATCGACGAAATTTTTATACAGTTTGAATTATGCTTCAAGTTGTATTCAATACTCAAAAAAAATTATCCTCATCTAATATAGGTATTTATTTATTAATATTTTCATGAGTTTTAAAATTCATGAAATTACGAAATTCATAAAAAATTGTTAAGAATATTTTTCTGATATACATTAATTCATGTATTCACTAAATATGCGCACTATAATAATTTACAAAATATAATATTGAGCATAAATAATTCATAAAAGTATAGTAATAACATTTTTGGGTAATTGAATCTCAATTTCCATTTAATATACAGGGTGCTGTATCAACATTGCCCACCTCAAGTATATAAATATAAGTGTAATAAATTTAAAGATTATTATTAGAAGTATAAAATTTGTTAGAATAGCAATTTTTATCTGTATTGAATTTTTCATATTTTCTCTACAAATAGAAAGCATATATACTTATTTTTCGAATGAAAATATCATATTGACAACGTTATCATTGAATGAAAAAGTTATTAATGAAGTTATAATGAAGTTATTAATGAATATGAAATTTCTTTCTGTTAAGAATTAATATGAATTTCTTTCTAAAAAATTGATCAGCACCATTGTTTGTCGTCATTATATTTTTATAGCGAAATAACTTTTGTAAATAACATTCTTAATTACTACATAAAATATTACACTATTACACTACTACGTAAAAACCGCTCTGTACAAGAGCAAAGTTAAGAGATTTTTTAATTATTTCATTCATGGTGAAACAGACAAATATAATAAAATAATTGATAAATAAATATGATCGAATCACAGGACAGAATATCCAAGAAATCCTTAGTTTTGAGAATTGGACTCTCCGATTGCACAGACCATTGATAGATTCAAACTATCTACACAACTTTGATTTAGATACATTATATACATGTATACTTGCGCTTCCCCGAATGAATAAATTTATCGTTGGAAGACGTTATCATTAATTAAAATTGTTATATAAGTCGCAAACAAACTTGCATTGTCAATTATTATAAATTACGCGCAAAAAATTTATGTTATTCTTTATTGTATTTAATAGGAATATGCAAAACAACAATTGATAACAAAAACAACGATTGATAAATTGAAAATTAAATTTGAATTACTGATGTAGAAATTAATTATACGTTTCGATCATTCAGTATTTATTTTGATGAAACTACAGGAAAATTACTTAATGATAGTGCCACTACAGTGAATTTTACTTCTAGTTATGCATCTGTGGCAGCATATACGTCAGTATCGGTTGCCGGCTACGGGCAGCTAGCTTATCTCTTGCTTCCAAACGAGAGTCAGGCGAGCTTAAAGGCCTCATACACAACTACAAATGTGAAACTGAATGAAATGTCTGTTGTAACTCAATTATAAGTGTACACCATCAATATATATTGGGTTTCGGTTAGGGTTAAATCTTTCAATCTGGTCCGGCGAGGTTGCCGGCAACGCTCGCATAAAATGATAACAAATTAATTGTAAAAATAAGGACAGTTTTAATAAATATTAATAACAAATATAAAAAAACAATTAAAAATATATATTATATATTATGCGTATACATATATGAAGAGAGATATATAAAAAGAAAAAAAATGCTAATGTTTGAACGAATTTCAACATCGAAGCACAAAGAAAAACTAACATTTGAACACCATATGACACGGAAAAGAAAAATAGTGAACATTTAAAAGTGTCGTATATAATTTTTATAATTAATTTATTATTATTTCATGCAAGCGTTGCCGGCTCCCTCTAGCGGCGATCGGGCTGAAAAATCCAATTCAAACTTAACCCCAATACATCATTGATGATATTCATTTTTAATTGAGTTATAACAGGTAATTCCTGCAACCTCGCATGTGCAGTTGTGCATGGGACCTTCAAGCTCGCCTAACACTTGTTTAGAACTAAAAGATAAGCGGCAGGTAGCCGGCAACCAATACTGACGCATATGCTATCACAGACGATATAGGTAGAATTCACTGTAGTAATACTGGCAGTTTTTCGCAAACATTTCGTAAACCAAGCGAGACTGTCAGTTCCATGTATAGAGAAAAATTGTCCAAAATATCGATTTCTACAAGCTGTCCAAAGTCATTGAAATCGGAGGGTAGGTAGCTTTCCTGTAGTATTTATTTTACATAGTGATATGAAGAAATAAAGGAACTGTTAAAATATACATTTTATTTTATTCTGTTTTTCAATACTTGCAATATATGGTTGCTTAATTTTGTTTCTTGCTATCACGCTTGTTGAAGCGTTAGTGTAGGTGCTGAGTAATTGTCAGGCGTGTAGTTATATGTATATGTAATATATATATGTATGCATGTGTGATTTACGAGCACGCTATACCATTTGCAAAGTATGTTAAAATAAATTTAATTTTTTTTCCTTTTGAATGCTGAGCGACCAACTATTAAAGATCTGATAATCTTTTAGTAAATACCGAAACCCACCAGAAACAAACAGAACTAGAATACTCGAAGTAATTAATATAGCATTGTAAAATACACTTTTATTGATTTTTTAAAGAAGCTCATAAAGAACGTTACCACACGTATAATAAAGAATTAATCTATTTCCCTTTTTTTTATTTACTACAAAATTAGAGTATTGCGTATCATAAATAATATGATATATCTATAAATATTGTGTATCTGAATAATGCATCCTTCATTTTTCGATAAATGAGTACTGTAAATTGCTTCTGAGATATAAAAACTTTGTTCTTTAGTCTTAGAAAATTAAAATTAACTTTCCAGCGTGAGATATAACAGTTATTGTTTACTAAAAGGTGTTATCCCTCTTCTGCCGTTGTAATACAAATTTTTATAGTTCTGCTTATTTTGCAAAATCTTCTGTACTAATGTACGCTTTACTAAATACCAATATTTAATGCTTCTAAAAAGTTAGACGTTTTTATAGGACATAAATCATATTACAAAATGTCTTTGTTCGTAGTCCATATTGTTTATATGTATTCCTTTTTATTAATGGCTTTTGAACATTTTTTGTTAACATATACATAAATTAATTTCATCCACGACGAAAGAAATGTCATGAGAATGTTAATATTAACATGCAATGTAAAAATAAGTATACATATATACAAATTGTAATTGCAATAAAATATAAAATGTAACGTATTTAAATATACGTTAGAATAATTACAATATGATGATAAATGCTCACAATAATGATATTAAAATTAGAAATCACCCTAGAGATCCCTGTTCTTCATCTACACTGCCGATTTACCAATATTAACAGAAATAACTATAGCGACATTTGCTGACGACACAGCGCTATTAGCATCCCACGCAGACCCGATAATCGCATCATTCACTCTCCAGCGATGTTTCGACTCTATGGAAAATTGGTTTCACAAATGGAGCTTCAAAATTAACGAAAGCACATCCACACACGTGACATTCACGCTGAGGAAACAAACCTGCCCACAGGTGACCATTAACAATATAACAATTCCTAACAAGGATTCAGTCAGACACCTGGGCATGACTTTGGACAGGAGATTAACATGGAAACAACACAGCACAGGCAAATCGAAGCAACTCAAGGCTAAACTTAAAAAATTCTACTGGCTCATTGGCCGACGTTCCAACCTAAGCACGCAGAACAAAATTACACTCTACAAGACCATAATAAAGCCTGTTTGGACCTACGGAATCCAACTATGGGGTACAGCAAGTAATTCCAACATTGAGATACTTCAACGCTTCCAATCGAAAATACTAAGATCCCTAATAGATGCACCCTGGTATGTTACCGACGAAGCAATACATCGTGACCTCAAGATACCCCCACAGTCAAAGAAGAAATAACAAAATGTAGTAATAGATATATCAAAAGAGTTAACAAACATCGAAACCTCCTAATTACTAAATTACTTAATACGTCGGACCAGATCCGCAGGCTACGAAAATACTATCCGTTAGACCTAAGTACTAGATTCAGCTAGATATTTCTAACAAGTAATATTTACGTATTTATAATATTATTAGTTATAAATTGTACTTATTTATGAATTATGCTTACTTATAATGAGTTAATAAATGTATTAACTTATTATAAATAATTAGCCATGTCACTGCGCCACGCCAGAGAAACTTACTCAAAATTCTCAATGCGAGAATTGATTGTAAAGTATTTGTAAATAAAAAAAAGAAAAAAATTTGCGAGAGAGTGTCAAAATGGCGTCCAAGCGGGAAGCAATAACGGTTGTTGGCGTAAATCAACACGTGGTCGTGACAGAGGAAGAGAGGGTAGAGGCTATACGAGCAGGGGACGCTGAAACTTGCATCATCAACAAGCAGCAGGCACAAACGAACAGAGCAACTCAGGAGCAGGCACATGGATGACAAAAACGCACACAGCAGACAGCAGCGAGATAAACAATTTAGATGATGACGAAATAGTTTGGCTGTTAGACAGCGGTTGTACCTGTAGCGGCACCCGACGGCGAAACTTTCCGACGATTTCGTCGATACAAAGCATCACCGAATTATAAAGCCGACACGCCTAATGAGCCATCGATATCCCTACGATCCTTCCGCCGAATATATGGAAGAAGGCGTACGTGGCAACGGTCGCGGACGCTTAACGGACGCGTGCGTAGTGGGGATATCAAGGGTCGACAAAAGAAATAAAATCGGATCAAAGACATTCGAGTTTTACCGATCACATAATAAATAACGTGAACTATTTTGATAAATGTATTGATCTTAAAGAACCAGTAAATATATACTTAGGTGATAATAGACCGGTAAAAGCAACAAAAGTTGGAAATGTCATAAGTTATTTTGAAGCATTTGGAAGACACAATCAAGTAAATATGAATAAAGTGTTTTACGTGAAAGAAATGTCTGAATTTGATTAGTTTAGGAAAATTAACAGATATTAATAATACCGTTATTTCAAAAGGAAATATTGCGAAAATGAGAATAGATCAGAATCATAGACTTACAGCAGTAGCGTTCAAGGAAAATAGGACATATAAAATGAAAAGCATATTGAAAAGGAAGAAGCACTTTGTTACGCCACGAGGCTTACCACAGGCTGTATTTTCTAACCGTCGCTCGCGGTCCTACAGTGTCGCAGGCAGATCGTCTTATCTGCCCGACGGATCATATACAATGTATCGACGAGCGCATAGTTGTCGCCATGCAGCGAGCTCTAGAAACGTCGAATTTTGACCGTTACGTTTTCTACACATACGTGATCATAGGCGCGAGCGGTGGCGTGACCCGAGCATAGTGGGGGTCGTCTTCCAAGGAAGACAAAGGAATGATCGAAAGGCAATCAGTCCTTTCTGACGAGTCAAACATCTAGATACACATCTAGAAGTCTAACGAAGTCATTGAAAGATATCGTAAAGTCGAGTCAACTTCCTGTAATAAATTCATAATCTTATTGTTAAATATATTCTTTTGTGTTAACCTGTTAATACAGTGTTACATTCATTTAACCACCTCTGTTATCGTAATTGAAACAGGGGAACGACTATTTCGCGGCGTCGATTTACAGAATCGTAGCGAGAATTTACGCCTCTCGCTGACGCGTTTTCCTAGCGACCGCGTCTCTCCGCGAACGGTCGTAACACACTTAGTAAACAGTAGCGAACGTAATATTATGATCGAAAGGATATGTAGACGGGACAAATGGAATGTAAATTAGCAAAAGCGCTTTATGGGTTAAAAGAAAGTCCGAGGAATTGGTATGAATGTTTTGATAAGTATGTAACGAGATTAGGACTTAAGAAAAATAACACGTACGTGTTAAGAAATATAAATGTACGTGCGAGAGGGAAGGAACGTAGAGCGAAAACACACACAAGTATATGTATCCCCTCCCTAGTATGTGTGTGAGCGTCGCATGATGGCCTAGGTCTCCGTTGAGAAAAAAGAGGGATGCGCAGTGTGAAATCTCGTGCCCTAGGCCTCTGACGAGTAACCTACGTGGCGAGAAAAGTTACGTGAATATTTGAATAAAGTTTTTTGTAATACTTTTTCAAATTCTCTCCATACCTTATCAACTACAAACGTAGCGAAGTGATCCGAAACAATAAAAATGTCATTTCGTGCAAATTTATATAATTGTAAGAAAAATTCTATTAACTTCAAAGACTCCTGCATTAAATAAAAATTTTCATATTAAACGAAATTATTCGTATTAACACCATTTATCTCGAAACGATATTTACATAATATTTAAAAACCTAATACTCGCTTTTGTATGTAAATTTCTAAATACATTCTTAAATGCAAATAATATTAATTATTTAATGCTTTATTAAAAAATTATATTTGTAGGTTCATTAACTGCATATTTCAATGTCATAACTGAACAAAAGCTCATTTTTAGTAACATACTTGATTTAAAATTATCTACAGTAGGTACTATATTTAATATCAAATGGTATTATATAGATGAATTGAGAGATTCAAATAAAAACTGATAAAACTAACAAAACTTTTAATTTAAAAAGGCTACAATTAAAAGAAGAGATTCAGTCTAATAGAAACATCTACATATTGTATATATTTCCAAACACTGAAACACGCCATTATATTTAATTGCTTATAAAGAACTGGAAATTGATAACAAAATTTTCTAAATAAATACAAATGTTATATTTCATTTCCTGCAGTTAACTTATTTATAGAAAAAAAAGGCCAAAAAATTGTACCGCTCTTTCACTAAATCTCTCAATTACACATAAATACTTGTCTGCAATTTGAATAATAAATTTAATATAAAATTTAAATGAAACTTTCAGGATATACTATAGATTTTATAAGTAAAATAATATCTATAAATATGATACGTATATATGCAGATATTTTAAATATTATCGGTAATAAAAATTCATGAAAGTACATATAAATTCAGAAAAAAGCAAATTGTTTTGATGTAAAAATATTTTTCTAATATACTTAATACCTTTCATTCATCCGAATAAGAACATTTATTCGTCGGCGTACGTTTTTCGATCACAGAATGATCATATCCAGTTAACGTATTTTTCAATATATAAGTACACAGTCGCTTAAAGCTTTTCGACTCGTATTTCCGAATTCAATTCAACGAAAATCTTTCGCAGTCAGTCGTTCAGTTGGGGTGAAAATAAGAAAGTTTTATTTGTTCCGTAGATATTTCATAAACGCTACATAGAGCAGGCAGGTTTAATTATATTTTCAGTCACGGGAAAACTTCGACGATAAAAAATTGAATCGACCCAGTTTTTGTCTTTGACCTCGAGACTAAGCACTTTTTTGTCGAGATCATATTTTTCACGTTTAAACAATTATGTTAATGTCAGACGAGCTACGATAAATTGCTCGAAAAATTAAAAGTACTTTCATCCGTTTCCCTATGTTCCCCGTTCTCCTTTTTTGTAATTACAGCGCGTTCAATACAAGTGTGTTTGCAATTATTTTGTAAAATATTAGTTGTTTCTACAGAACTTTTGTATGTATTTGTTAAAGTTGTTTAATTTTGGGTGAAATAAAAGAAAGAGCAAAAAATATCTTAGGTAAAAGCCTAAAATGATTAAAAAGTCAAATTTATTATTTGTATTTATATATTATAAATATATAAGTATATTTATTATTACTAATAATTATAACTTTGTTTAATATTCGAGATTATTGTAAAACTTAACTTATTAAATTAAACAAAACGTTATTAAAAAATGATCCCTTGAGAAAATTTGCGTATCAATGCTAGTATTTTAAATTAAGTTGTGTAGATTTTAAACATTAACTTAAATTGCGTTGTACTTTGAAATTAATTATTAATGTCGTGATATTATATTAGATTGTCCGAAAAGTTTCTTTCGTTTTATGAGGAAATAATAGACGCACAATGTTTTTTGTATTATATTATTTTGTACGATTACGTACATTCCATTTTATTCTGTTGAGATAAACACCTTGACATTTCACAGATTTGGTTTCACGTTTGTATAATGGTGCACTGTTGTAAAAAATACGTTTGTGAAAGAAAGACACTTTCCGGAGAACCTAATACTAAAAAATATGCTGCTGATGTTATTTCCCCCCTTACTAAAAGGGTTTCTTCATATGGTAAGTAATTCTATAATATTTTGAAATCACAATGTTAGTTAACTTCATTCTATTTAGGGTTGGTCATTTCACATACTTAGAAATAATTCCCTATTTCTCATATAGATAACTACCAACTACAATCTTAAGAACAACCGGAATTATTCAATCAACTTTTTCCAAACCGTTCATTATTTTAGATACCTTCAACATTCTTTGTCATTCAAATCACAACATTCTTTGAGGATCATATAAAATTTGCCGAAAAGGTAACTCATTGGAAAGGTACTTGTGGAAAATGACTTTTCTTTCTAAATCAAAAGGATCTCACACATATTAATATAGCAACCGATAAATCAAATTTTATTGATCTCTCATTTTACATTCCTTACGTTGTGAACTTATTCGAATGGCAAATATCCACTGAGCTCTTTCATAGCGATCATTTTTTCAACTTCATTAAATATAAAATATAATATAAATTCAATAAATATCAACACACCCAGATGAAAATATTACAAAGCCGATTGGATTCAGTTCCAGGCATTAATAGACGATGAAATTAACAGGCTTAAAACTGCAGATAAAACAAATGTATACCTTATAAATACGCTGGTTCAAAAACTTTTTGGTATAATCATAGAAGCAACTTCTGAGACTATGCCTCGAACTCGAAACAAGCGGCAAAAGAATTGCGAAACAGCTACATATAAAAATTGTCAAGTCATGCTCTAAATGCTATTCATATGCTATAAAATTGAAACAAACAAAATAAAGTATAAAAAATATCGGGCCATTGCTAAACGAAGTAAGTTCATGTTTCCAACTTCAATTGCAATAAACGAAATATAGAAGTTTGGAAAAAGCTAAACTGCACAAACAGAAATTTGGGAATATATGAACATTAGGAGTATTATCACATCAGATAATCTATTAATATCTAATTTTCTTGAACAAATTGTTACGCCAACGCGTTCGCCAAAAGCTCAAATGATAAGAACTTCAATCTACTTTATTTTGATATTGCTTTTTCGGGATACGCAATTATGTTTGAATTTTGCACTTGCACTTTGGGCTGACGTTTCGTAAATATTGTAGTATGCACAAACACAACTGCTTGTCCCGAAAAACCAACATCAAATATCTCACCATTGTCAAACTTTGAAATTTAGAACTTAATCGAGCAACAGAAAGCACAGTAGTCTTCAAATTGAACGAAACATAGACGTACAGATCGTAGAGAAGACTCTGCGCGACGTTTTGTAAGAAAAATCCTAGATAAAACGTTAAATGTGCTTACTCATGGATATCCATAACATCGTGTTGAAAACTGCCCTATGGAATTTCCAAGTAGAGGGGATTAATGCTTCTTCTAGTCCTTCATATATAATTAATAAACAAAAGCACATATTAACAATGTTTATACAAACTTCATACATGCACTGCGATTGTGTCGCCTGTAAATGTCCACTGAAAAATCACACACGCACTGCAAGTGTCCCGTCAGCGAGTGTCCACAGAAAAATCGTAACAAAAATGGCGATCGTTTTGTATTAAAAGTAAATATTCAATATGATCTCCTTTTTCTTGCAAACAAAATTCAATACTTTTACATCTGCTCACAAGTTCTACTGAGTTAGTTTTCTGCGAGAATCCAAGGCAAAGACACAACTGCGAAAGTAAAAATGGATTCACCCAAAATTTCTCTAAGTTGCGTTTATTACACCCAAAGAACAACGACGCACATAAACATCAATCGACACAAGCTCGTGTATACAGTCGACACATTGAATTTTAGCTTTGCGTTATATAATAAATTTTATAGTAAAAGGTAAAATTTAACTCCATATCCATAATAGAATAGAAATTATATTATAAAGTTTAAAATAAACAGCTTGGAAAAGTTGAAAGAGAATATTTTAGAAGGAGATAAACAAAATAATACGGACAAGTAGGAGAACAATGCGTACAAACTAGAAAAAATGCAAGGAATGCGGGAAATGTAAGCTAGAGTGGATGAGAGAGACAAAATCGATGTATGTCTAATGAACAGAAAGAAAAGGAATGATAAAGAAAAAATAGAAAGGATGCAAGTCTCGTGAAATGTATTATGCATCGAAATAGTACTTTCCAAGTAGGTCGAGCCAGCTGTACAAGAAGTAGAGGCATTAATTAAGAAACAAAGTGAAAGAAAGCAATTAAACGTACTACTTGGAGAAAGGAGGAACAGATCCCGACGAATAGTGTTAAAGGTAGTTGGTTATTTTCTTGAAAAAAAAGATGCCAAAATATTCTGAGATACTAAACTTCTCTATATACTCTTGACCGAAAATTTGAAATTAGTAAGTACATATTCCATAGAACCTAAGAATTTAAAAAAGTCAGTTTAGAATTTGTTACACCCCGAGGCTTACTATAGGCCGTGTTCCTAACCGTCGCTTGTCACGTAAAATAACACAAAAGAACAAAAAAAATAAAAAAAGAAGAAACTTTAGTTTTCTTCTAACACAATTCACAATTTTTACTTCCGAGCTCTAGGCGTGACTTTTTAAGACTGACTCTTACAACTCGACTTCCGATCGGATTCGGTTATTTTTCTTGTCACCCCTCAATATCCCCACTATCCTAGAGTTTGTTAGGCGTCCGCGACTGTTGCCACGCACGCCCTCCTCTCGAACATTCGGCGAAAGGACCGTTGGGATATTGATGGCTCATTAGGCACTTCGGCGATATACATCGTCGTCGCCGAGTGCCGCCACATCTTTATCTCCGATTTTAAAGTGAACCGGTCGTGACAGCGGCCTGGTCTCTGATGTGGATTGACGTTACACGCTCGTGGTGCTACGGTGTCGCAGACAGATCGTCTTATATGACCAGCGAAATATATGCAATGTAGCGACAAGCGCATAGTTGTCGTCAAGCAGCGAATTCTAGAAACGTCGATTCGCCTTCGGTCCGGTATTTTATCTACACAAAGAAGGTGGTATACGTGATCATAGACGCGAATGGTGGCGTGACCAGAGCATGGTGGAGTCATCTCCCAGAGAAGACAAAGAGGACAAATCGAAGGGCAATCGGTATTATTTGAGAATTCAAACGGAATACATTGAGAGGTTCAGACGAATAGAATATCATAAAGTCGGGTCGAATTACTGTAACAAACTAATTGTATCATCGTTAAATCATTTGTGACATGTTCATTATAGTTTTAAATATTGTTAATTATACAAGTTTATATTAATCCTGTTAATTCAGTGTTAAACCTCTGTTATTCTAATAGAAACAGGGGAACGACTAATTCGCGACGTTGATTATCAAAATCGTAGCGAGAATTTACGCCTCTCGCTGACACGTTTTCCTCGCGATCGTATCTCTCCTCAAACGGCCGTAACAGAATTAGAATAAAATATTACCTTAGAAATTTTATTGAAATAAAAGATATTATTGTCGGTATTTGTGACATTAATTTGAAACTAACCCTTCGATAGAGTGAAAGGATAATGAAAAATGCAGATGATAGATTTAGAGAGTAATTATTTCTTTTTCATTAAGATTTCTCGCGTTTCTAGTATTAAATATGAAAATAATATGTATAAATATTAATAATTAGTTTACTTGTAATATCATATAACATGTGAAATTTAGAATATTATGTTTGGCAATTTGTTCGAATGATTTAGTGTAGGTGATTAAAAAAGTGATTCCAAATCTTTGATTAGCGTAGTAATTTATTATTTTGGGAAAATGGAAGAAAATAAATTGAAATTATTTCGTTAGCCAAAATTGGGAAGAAAAAAAGGTAAAGCAAATATAATTCATTATTAAAATTACATTACTAAAACTAAATAGTGCAGAGAGAATTTAGATAAAGGTTTTTAAAATTGCAAAAACGCACAGACACATGCATACTTTGCAAAGTACTTGAGATGTTGGTCTTGACAAGACATCAACAACAGAAGAGGGTAATACGTAAATTGAGTAGGAAAACATACCAACAATATTTCGCTATTCTCTGATTACACCTCAAATAATACATCATTTTATGTGAATCAAATATGTTTGGCTTTTAGGAAGTCCGTATATTAGAAATGTTTAATCATAATAAAAAATAAATTCTCTTTCAAACAAAAGTTTTAGTGAAACTGTGTATTTTGTAAAATTCAATTTTTTAAATAACTTCTTCTTATATATATAAGGGCTGGACTCGCTTATTTTCCAAGATATTCGCGAAAAACTGCCGATACGAGTACCGTAAATTCTGCCTTTAGTTATGCGTCTGTAGCGACTGTATGCGTCAGTATGGTTGCCGGCTACTTATCTTCTGTTTGTAAACAAGAGTCGAGCAAGTTTGAAAGGTCTCATGCACAAAATACTTACATGTGCGAGGCTACAAGAATCTGTTATAACTTTATAACTTATAACTCAATTAGAATATCATCAATGTATTGGGTTTAGGCTTGGGTTAGATTTCTCAATCCGCTTGTGTGAAATAACAACGAATTAATTATAAAAATAACAGGCGTGTGAAATAATTGATACTATTTCATAAAATAGAATAATTGTTATTCTAACATTTTATCTAATCCAAGCCGAAACCCAATTTGTTGATGATTTTCACTTCTAAGTGAGTTATAAATTAATAATATTATAATTACAATAATTAATTAATTAAAGTATTATAAATAAAACATTTCTTGCAGTTATGCACATGTAGTTGTGCACAGGGTCGTTCAACTCATTCGATTCTTGTTTATAAACAGAACATAAGTGGCCAACGACCAGCGGCCAATAGTGACTACGTTGTCGTAGTGAATACGTTGCTACAGATGCACATCTATCAACAGAAATGTAAATATCAACAGAATGTCCTTGTGCCCACATTTCTTGTAGTTCTTGTAGTTTCTTTTGGTTTCATCATTTGTTATTTTATGTGTATGTATATAAATATGGTAATATGCAGCGATCAGGTATTTGTGTGGAAAATGTGTATGTGATTTTTGCGCATATGTGTGCATATGTGATTTTTCTGTGGATATCCATGGAAGGGATGATCATGGTGCGCGGTGTGAAATTTGTTTAAACATTGTTTATATATGCCTTTATTTATTAATTATTTATGGAGGCAAAGAATTAGAGGGAAAATTAATCGTCTCTACTCGAAAATTCCATGAGCTGGTTTTCGATATACTGTTATGAATTTTAATGAGTAGACAAGTATAATATTTAATGTACGATTTTTCTTACAAAACGTCGCGCAGGGTGATTTACGTCTTCAAATCTGGTAATCTTCGCTACCTTGTACGAGCTAAGCTGCTGCCCATGTATCGTTCGATTTGAGGATCCCTGTGCACCCCGCTGCTTAGCCTGACCCACTTGCGTTCATGTAAGAAGGTTTGCTCGTGCACAGGGATATTTCGGTTAATTTTTAATTGTCAATAACTAAAAAATAAAGCCGAAAATGCAAATTGTTTATTCTTGATTTTCATCATATTTTAGTTTCAAGAATCACCCCTTTAATTTTTACATCTGTAGTTGAACACCTTGTATATAGAAAAAGGTTGTTGAAAATGTTGAGTTTTATAACATATGCGAAAATCATAGACATCAGAATGTGGTTAACATTTATACAGTTTCACTGAGGCTTTAAAATAGATTTCAAAGAGATATAAATTTAACGATTATCACAATAATTAATAATAAAGTAGTTTGAAATTTATAAACTATATAAAACTTTGAAATTCATTTCAATAGCTCTATAGAAATCATACTGGTTTTCACGTATTTTATTAGAATGTGTACAAAGCTGTATGAAAGATACATTTCAAAGCGTCGTCACGTCGGAAAAGCTGAGGGTGGATTAGCTTCCATTTTGTTTTAATCAAGCGACAGCCTCCTAGAAATTCATTGACACCACGGTCGATGAACTTTCAACGTGAGCAAAATGCAAAATTAATTTGATTATAACAAATTTAACTTTCATTATACTCTATGTTCTAAGTTTCTATTAAGAATACATAGTGCCATATATAAACAATTTTTAAAATTTTCTATTGGTCGCTATTGACATAAACGTTGACGATATGCAAAGAAAATTATTTTTTCTGTTTCGATTTATTTACTCAAAAAAGATGTGTAAAAATTCTTCTACCACTAAGTAAATATTCTTTCATAAAATCTTTTACTTTTCCCTTTCTATCACGAAACATAATAATCTAGAATAGTTTACTATTCGCCTGATTTTTGTAACATTAATTAACGTAACGTTATCATAGTACTTTATATTTTTGAATTTGTGCATGTTAGCGGGAACGTATTTTCCTTAATTCCAACCATATCTTAATTTATGGCTGGACTGAGGTCTCGATAAGGACTTTGGCAAAACGCTTGAGTGAATGTTGTGAATTGAAAGTCGGTAGCCGACGACTCGAAGTTGCCGAATTCTGAAGCGTCGATGATAGGACTATTTAGAATCCTTTGAGGATACGTAAGACAGCTCAGTAATGAAAAGCGACCTAACGTTCCATCGCCAAAGAATAGAAACATTGTTTAAAGGATCTGGCCACGAAGTTGCATTTTGGTAAGCGGACGATGAAGGACGGTATGGTGTTTATCCCAGAACCTCGAAAAAGGGAATATATCTCGAGTATTCTATCAGTGACTACCCCTCTAACGTGCGTTAAAAAAATAACTTCAAACTAATAACTCTAAACATAAAAAATACTTTATGCATCCGTTCAAAATATTTACACAAATGTTAAAGTATATTTTCCTTCATATATCTCCTATTAATTTTCTATAATCAAAGCAGTCTTTCAAAGTTTGTAAATTGTATCTTTTTCAACAATTTCAGATAATTATGATAATTCCCTAATTGTTAATATAATAATCTCCTATTAATTTTCTATAATCAAAGCAGTCTTTCAAAGTTTGTAAATTGTATCTTTATCAACAATTTCAGATAATTATGATAATTTCCTAATTGTTAATATAATAACTAACAATTAATATAATAGGCCAAACTAATAAAATTCATATGAAGCGAAATGAAATTTAAGGAATAAAATACGATATAGTTAATAAGAAACAAAAATAACGTAATAACTAGACTGCAATTATTTATACAAATTCATATTTTTACGAACACAACTAAAGAAGCGAAATCCATACAGACACTTGTTTCTGCAAATATTATTTTATATTGTAATGAGTATTGTAAATATTGTAAATATTGTAATGAGTATTATACCTTGAATATCTTATATATTTTTTTATATAATACGCTTTCTATGCATTCTTGCGTCTCTGAACGTTCCACAAATACGTAACGGGAAAAATGAACAATTTAAATTATCGAGTCTCGATTAGACTGTCGATTGTGTCGAACGTGATTCTAAAGTTAGTATCGGTTCGTTCCACCTTGTATGATTTAGTGACGCGAACTTGTGTAGAACAGTTGTATGAATATCCCAATTTTTCCGATCAAACGTTGTCAGTATATGATATTCTATAGGTTAAACCAAGGAAACTGTACATAAACATATGTAGTCGGGAGCATTGTTAAAGGAATTATAACGAAAAAGCGATCTATGAAATGTGACTTTATAATACAAACGTATGGTACAAAATATGGATAGACGCCAAAATAATTTACTTGTAGTTCTCAATGAGAATTGATTGTAAAAAGTCTACCAAATAAGAAAGAAAAAATTTGAATAAATCAGGAATATTTACATGTATTGCAATAGTAGTCACAAGGCATTGCAATGCTTCTTCAATTCCAATTAAAACTCCGTTTCAAAAAATTCAGCATTCCTGTCAATAGAGGATTGGAAAAATTGAATTTATTACTCCTTAACGTCCTCGTTTATCACTTGCGAAATTGAAGCCGTAAAAGCATAATACCTATAATAGCTTTTATAATAATATAATAAGCGTAGTATCGAGGCAAAACCCTGGGCAATTAAGAAGGTCCACTTGACCATGGGTCATCCACGTTGTGGAACGTGTGCGTGCCAGGTATACCGGAGCCATGGTATAAGAGGTAGTGAGTTGAGGAGGGTAAGGTCAGTGTCACGTCGGAGACACAATAAATCACGAAACCGATAGATCGCCGGTGATCTCCTCGCGTCGCAGTTCAAACGTTTCACGAATAAGGTGAAGAAATTGAACTTTGTATATGATAATATAATTTATTATGTAAATCCAACAGAGTGATGACTCAAAGTGTTACAAGAGACTGCTTCAAAATGTTTTAACAGACTGGGGCGAGCGCTTATTTTGGAGGGTTTTTATACTGAGGTTTTAGTTCCTCTGGAGGGGTTGTCGTCTGTATCTCAGAGACGCCTATCTGTTCATGATTAAATACTTAGACGCTATAACCGCAACATTTCCAATAGAAGCTGGCATACCCCAAGGCAGTGCCCTCGGACCTCTGCTGTTCACCATCTACACTGCCGATTTACCAACTTTAACAGAGATAACTACAGCGACATTTGCTGATGATACAGCTTTATTAGCATCTCACTCAGACCCGATAATTGCCTCTTCAACTCCCCAGCGAGATCTCGACTCTATGGAAAAGTGGTTGCACAAATGACGCTTCAAAATAAATGAAAATGAATCCAATCATATGACCTTCACACTGCGAAAACAATCTTGCCCACAGGTAACCATAAATAATATTCGAATTCCAAACAAAAATACATCCTGGACAGAAGAATGACATGGAAACAGCACATCTTAGATAAATCCAAACAACTGAAGCCAAAACTAAAAAAATTCTACTGGCTCATTGGCAGACGCTCCAACTTAAACGTGCAGAGTAAAATAATGCTATATAAAGCCATATTAAAACCTGTTTGGACCTATGGGACCCAACTATGGGGAACAGCGAGTAATTCCAACATAGAATATTTTTCAACGATTCCAATCGAAAACCTGATAGATGCACCTTGGTATGTTACCAAGGAAATAATACGTTGCGACCTTAAGATACTCACAGTTAAAGAAGAAATATCCAAATTCAGAAACAGATATAATACAAGAGTTAACAACCATCAAAACCCATTAGTTACTCAATTACTTGACACGACGGGTCAGATCCGCAGGCTAAAAAGACATTATCCTCTAGATTTAAACATTAGATTCAGCTAGAATCAAACATACGATAATCATTTGTTATTCACGTTATAGTACCATGCCAGAATATTTTATTTATAATTCTCAATGAGAATTGATTGTGAACTACTTCCAAGTAAAAAGAAAATTTATACGATCCTGATATAGAAGACCTGTTTTATTTATAATTGTCTTAATTTTTTTCGTTAATTACATATTTATAAATTCGAGATGATGTATTATCCAAACTATGTGCAAGCATACTGCATTTGATATATAAAGCATATCTGGTTTAAAGCAATAAATAAATAAATAAATGAATTAATAAGTAATTAAATGTAGATATATAACTTTACATATATTAAAGGTACTATGTGCCTTCAAAGATGAAATATGCCAGGCAGCGTATATCTGAATAAATTAGTAACCAAATCATGGACTTTAACCTGATTTAACTTTATGATCCAAGAGTCAATTGCCAATTTGATAGATATAAATTACGTTTAAAGTTTAATAGTCACTAATCTCCCATTAAACGAGAGATGTTCAACATTAGATATAGATTGTATTCGTTTTAGATGTTCTTAATGAAACACTATTGAAAGACTAATCTTGTCTCCATTCATTGCTTTTATTTATTAGTTTTATGCTTAATATTTCTATATTTTTCTAATCTAATTAATAATTATTCTATATTCTTTAAATCCTTATGGTCAATTAATTGCCAATTCTTTTCAATTTGAACGAATTAAATTCTTGTACTCAAATTAGTTGTAGAAATAGTTCTGCTCTTAAAGTATATAAATCTAAAAACTTTAACGCAGCTAGAACTTTGTCAATAATGTCAATTTTAATAAAGAATTTAACAAATTGCATAATTACAATATAATATGCAATACGATGGAATGAGTGATTTAGAATAAAAAATTCACGTAACCATAAGAGAATATACAGTTTCAAATTACTCCAACAGTTAATAATATTATCTTGTTTGTATTTCATAAAAAAAAATTTTGCTAATTACTGTTATTATTAACGCGTGTCGGATTTCGCCTGTTGCGCTGTGTCATAGCCGATACAGATATCTTACATTTATTCAGAACTGTATGAATCAGAATTGTATTAACAAATATGTTACTGCTGCGAGTTCTACGTCTAAACGTAGATTCCACTCATTTAGGCAAAGACTTCTTACTTTTAGCGCAGTCAGAAGATAATAACAAATATATTTAACTTGTTTAGGCCAATTAAGGGCCGAGAGTGTATATTAATGTATATTAATGTATATTAACATATATTAATAGGAATCTTTATGCTTGGTACTGCACGCATCTGAGTAAAAACTGTCTTTTGGCTTCGAGTTCGAGATCGTTACGTTCGATCAAACGTACGATTTGATTATATTCGATTTTCAGATCAAACATTATTTTATTTTCTTAAAAACATATTTTTATTCGTAAAAAGACAAATTTATTTTGTTGCTTAGCAGCAATTTTTCCAGCGTTAGATTTTCCTCACTTGAAAATTGTTCCTCTTCACAATTTGCCATCTTAGTCTTTTCAATAATGTCTTTTGAATACACACGATACTATATCACACCGCTTACCGATCAAAAACAAAAATCCTCGGCACGAGCCCCCAATTTTGTAGGAATGTTATATTATTAATCATACTGTTACCTACAAACTAATAATATAACATTCCTACATATATTTGTTATCTTGCTGAATTACATGTAATTAGTGTCACATCCCACGCCCCGCACGATCCGTAGCGCGAAAGTAAAATTGGTAATTTCTTTCAAATCAAGGTAATTTAAAACGTTTATTCGAAACCGTGTTCACAGTATTTGAAGTGAAAAGCAGTTAGAGCCGCTAAAAGCTATATCTTGCGAAAATTTATCTAACTATGTTTTTATATTTATCTAATTATGTTTTTATAAGGATATTAAGACAATTTAAATTGTAAACAAAGTCGGCAGTTTGAACAAACGTTGGGGATCTTCCCAAACATTTTCAAAAGAAAGACCTCGATGTTTTTTCATCTCCGACAGATATAAATAAATGTAGCGACTCAGAGAAGTCAATAATAATTACCGTTCGTCAACCGAATAATTACCATTCGTCTACGCAAGAGTTAATTCCCATTTGTTAACCGAAGAGATTACATCCGACATCTGTCAGTTAGTAATCATCATTTTCTCAACCGAAGAATCATGATTTTGTCTACCGAAGAGTTAATTACCATTTGTCAACCGTAGAGTTTTACATCCGTCAGTCTGTCAGTCAATTGTCAATATCGAAATCGAGTAAGATTCGAATAAATCGTTGCATATTGATAATTTATTTCGAACAACTTTAATCCTTTCCCGTGCCAGTATTCCCGCACATAGCAAGTTAGCTGAAACGTGGAACTTATTGCCAGTTGCTTTAAACGCTATTTAACGCTACCCGTTTTGTATCATCACGTTCAAGCAAACGCGGCAATTAAATAGAACGTAACAATTAAACTATATGTCGGAGATGAAAGGAAAGCCGAAGCCTTTCCTTGGAAATTTTGGGAACATCCTCTAGTACCCTAGCCTGGATTTTATTATAGCTGTAATTGTTTAAGATTTGTGATAAGCGAGATTGGGTTCGAGGTGACAATCGGTCGCCGAACGTAGCCACGGTCACGGGATGGATGTTTTACCCAACGGAGGTCTGGAGTGGTTGTATGGGTTTTCCGAGAAACGTAGTTGTGGCGGCATGCGTCCTCGAGAGCGGGCCTAGCCACGTGTGATGTTGCTTCGGAGGTGCCGATACGATGGGACATACATTGTTTTAGTAATCAAACTCCAGGCGGAAACTGCCTAGCAACGGCGTTTGGAACTTCTCGATGTTTCCGACGAGTGCGTATCAAATGTCAGGCAGAGGCTGCCTGGCAACGGGCGTTTGGAAGCATCGAGAAGGTTCCAAACGATATAGAAAAACAAAGAGCAATCGTACAGCGGAGGGGGTCTCCACGAGGCTGGCGTTCTTGCGATTGCCTTGGAGAGTGACAAATCGAGCATTTTCGACGATCGCATTTGCGCCTAAGATTAGTTTCGCTTAGTAAGGAGTTATCCCGGTGACCGTGGATTCGTTTGAACTCAAAACATTGCTAATAGTGTTATTCGTACATCGTATTATTCATTAGACTTATTATCTGTTAAACTTATTATTAGTTGGACTTATTATTTGTTAAGCTTAGTGATAGACTTGTATATACGTGTGAATAAAATCTCGGCTTTGTGAAACGATGGCTAATCCACATGAAGAGTTGTCACGCGCCCAAAATTCGAATTTTAATCCGACATATATATATATTATGGCATGTAACGATATTCTAATGACATGTAACGTTGACCATATACAGGGTGGTTGGTAACTGGTGGTACAAGCGGAAAGGGGGTTATTCTACGCGAAAAAAGAAGTCGAAAATGTAGTATAAAAAATATTTTTTTAATTTTTCCATCGAGACAACGATCTTCAGTGAGATCCGTTATAACGAGACGTGATAAAGTGCACGCGTACCGAGCGAAAATTCAAAGTCGATTTTCTCGAAAACAAAGCCTCAAACGAAAAATTTTTATTCTATATTTTCGACTTCTTTTTTCGCGTAGAATCATCCCCTTTCCGCTTGTACCACCAGTTACCAACCACCCTGTATAATTCTCGTATTCATATATATTTAGATTCCTAATATCTTTATAAATCTTAGCTGCTTGGATTTTTGACTCCAGAATTCTTAACAGTTTCTTCTTTATTGACTCTACTAGTGTGAAACTTTTTAATAGACAATCATGTCCACTTTTATGTGGTACTTTTTTTTATAAATGAAATACCAGTGCAGTCGTTTCCTCTTCCATTTTTAACACGTAGCTCGATTTTACTCTGTCTGTTTTACTTTGTTGTATACATTGGTAGTCACAGCATCCTCTTAGAGAATACATTTTGGATATTTTGCAGCTTGTCAGATATATCGTAACCCGTAAATATGTTGGGCGTACATAAGAGCGAGATTGATACAATTGCGTCGCATAATTTGCATTTTTCCCAGTTATGAGACTTTCCTGTAATAAATGATCTCCAAATTGTTTAAAGTTCAATTTCTTGCTTTTGTTACAAAGTATTATAACTAGCTTTCCCAAAGGTTGCCCACGAGGAGAAAAGGACTCCCAAATAAGGCTATTACTGAACTTCTTCTCACGCTTTTCCATTAATTTTCAGTGCTCCTTATGTCCGCTACTTATGTAGTTCTATTACATGATCCCCCATTTTGGGTCTGGATGTCCAGATCCCACGTTATTATATCATCGGTAAATATTAGAATAGTTTCCATTTTATTTTCCATATCTTCTATTTTTTAATTCCATCTGTCTGTGGATGTCTTGTCTTTATAAAAAATTCACTGCTTTGAAACAATGATAAGAATTAAGATCAGAAATTTTAAAAAGGGCAAATCCTAGTACAACAAAATATACAAACAGTCAAAAAGATTGGTAAGATATTGGTACTGAGAACGAAAGAAATGTAATAACCTAATAATAAGAGAAAAATTGGTAGAAAAAATTGGAAAAGTCCTCCAGTGTTCAAACTACGAAACATACAGTAAGCAGATACTACAATTTGTCTCATTATTAAGATGTCGCGCGATGAGGAAGAGGCTTTCATACTACGTCACTAAATTTCTTTATATCTACGTTTCGCTATTGACAATGTTAACGCGAGTCGTCATGACGAAAATGGCTCGCTGCTGTTTCGTGGACAGATACACGTTACTTTACAATGACTGCTGCGTGCGTATTGTTAGCATCGAAGCGTCTAATACGCACTTATAAAGTGACGCTTTATGTATAATGGGCCGAAGAGTCCATAAAACGTTTGGACAACTATAAAGAAAATTCGATGCTAACAAAATAGGATGTCACTCATCAGTAAGGAGGATTGGGAATTCTGTACTGAGATATGTAAGGTATGAGAATGATTAGATACAAATTAGTGCTCAAAAATAGAAAAATGGCTACAAGATAAACAAATAAAAGCAAACTCGAGTAAATGCAACCATATTACATTTACACTAAGAAAACGGAAACCAACAAGCATCCAATTGAATGGCAAGCACATAACACAAACGAGGCAAATTAAATACCTAGCACTCCACTTAGACACGCAACTTACATGGAAACAACATAGTAAATCAATTATAGACAAAATACGAATAAAAAGAAGACAGATGTACTGGCTAACTAGTCGAAACTCTAAACTCAGCATAGAAAATAAACTAAAAATCTACAAAACGATAATAAAACCAGTTTGTTCGTATGGAATACCACTGTGGTTAACAGTAGCAATGAACCACATAAATAAACTAGAGTCGCTACAATCGAAGATACTGAGAACAACAGTCAACGCCCCATGGTATGTCAGAAACGAGGATATACGCAAAGACTTAAAAAAAAACCAACGACCAAAGAAGAAATTGACAGGTACACAGTAAAATACAAGGAAAGAATGGCAATACATCCAAACCGGCTGGCTGCCGAAGCGAGCAAAACTCTGATAGAAAGAAGACTAAGAAGAAAACACCCCACTGACCTCACTAAAGAAATAAAATAGACAAACTCGAAGATGGTATCCCGCTGGGGGTAGCCATCCACGTGTTATTTAGCAATTAAGATAGAAAAATTTATCAAATGTCCAGCTGGACAAATTGTTAAGTACAAATTAAATAATAATAAAAAAAAAATTTCTTACATCGAAATGTACACATATATCTTAGTGTATTAATCGATCTATGTCGGTATTCCTTATAAAAAGGTATTAATTTATTTATATCGAAGAACTATTAGCTTAGCAGATATTTTTAATATTTTGTGAAATTAAATAGATGAAAGACAAGAAAAGACACGAAACGGTATACTTCGTTTGAACTGTTTACACTGTTCTTGTCTTTCATACGTTAAATCTGATAATTTAAAGTTAAAATTAAACTAGTTACTAATTACAAATTAAAGTTAAGCTAATAAAAGCTAAACGATTTTTGTTCAAACATTTTTTCCATGACTTTAATCCCTCGTAAGATGAATATTAGAATTACTGTTTTCAGTTAAACGAGACACCTATCAGAACTTGACTAAAGAAGAATTAAAAAAAAAGGTAGTGAAATTAGATTTAAAAAACTACTCGTTAATATTTACATTTACAGTTAATGAAATTAATAGATAATGAGTTATTTCTGTACATACATATGTACATTACTTCCTTTCAGTTTTCCTTTATTTATCATAATCTTTTTTCTCATCCCAATTGACTACTTCCACTAAAAACAATTTTCTTCTGTTCTTAGCTTTTACCTTATAAGCGCTGGTAATTTTTCCATCTATTTACTTGCAACTTCCTGTGTTCTTTTGATAAAATAAAACTTGCTTTATAAACATAATATTTCTAACAGTATTTCAAAGTGATTCTTCGAAATATGTATTATTGTTTAGAAATATAAATAAATAAAGGAAGTAAGAGAATTAAAGGAACGCATTATACTACTTCTTCTAGAAAATCTTGTTTCTAAAAAATTAATTTAAAAATTACTGGAATATCTATACGTGATACGTAAAATTTAACGTGAATCTTCGTTATACATATTCAATGCCTATCATCTCTACGCATAATAAATAAAAAGCTAGCTTTCCTGCTAAAAGAAATAAAAGCTTCTAGTTGAAATAAAGATACATGTTGAATTATGAAAACTTCGGAAACGAAATTGTGACTAAAAATTTGCTAAATTAAAGCCCGTAAATAATTAAAAACAGCCACAAACAATATTTCTATACTACAATCATCCTTTCATTTCATCCTCTCTCCTCGAATAATCAAAAGTTCGATTAACCATAAATATATAATATAACAAGGAGCAAGAAAATGTTTAAAATTGATACTTCCATGAATGTGTATTGGCAACTTTTATGCTAAATATGTTGTATCCTATTGACAATAGTTGTCTATTCTATGATATACATATAACTTACCTAGATCTCTTTATTTCTCATATCAAATATAATTCCGTTTTATAAAATCATGTCTTCTTTGTATCGTTCCTCTTTTAAGATTTCTTTTGTATAACATTGTCTACATATGTAACAATTAGATTAGATGTTTATGCTTTTAAGAGAATTTAAAAATGCAATTATATAAAAATAGATGAAATATCAAGAAAATATCATAATTTCACTCATTAATTATTTTGGAAAAAGAAAGGTCAAGTTGAAAATACATCATTAAATAAAATTATAAAAATAAAAGAGTAATTATTCGAAATAGGGACCTTGTCAATTACAGTGACCTTAAAATGTGTTGTCGAGGTCAACATTTAAATTTAGTTGAAGTTTCTAACGAATGTCTTGGAAACTAAGGCCATGATCAACTGGACAAATTGCAAAGTGCAAATTAAATAATAATAATAATAATAATAAACTAAGGCCAAGCAACAGTCGTATAGGGAAAAATTGTTCAGACTGTTGATTTTGACAGCACATTTCAAGGTTATTGAAATTGGCGAGGTTGCTTCTATTTCGAATAATGATTGATCACCAATAAAAGGAAATAAACCAAATATAATTTATCAATTCAAATTACATTGTTACCAAAATTACAATGCAAAAATGTACAGGATGTACATAACATGCAAAAATATATAAAATATCCAGAAACTATGGTTACAGTAACATTTAATGTTTATATTACATGTTTTTAATTATCAATAGATTATTGTAATTATCTAATCTCGATTAGATTTTTTTTAATCCTATGTACCAAAGTATATTAAATCTCGACAATAAAATATATTTTTTATAATATTTAACAGTTAAAATCACTATATGGATTTTATAAAACTAAATTTCCATAAAATTAAAATTGCATAAACATTTGTTCGAGAGTAACAATTAACAACAAATATCGACAAACATATTGGAGCAGAAACATGTATGCAGTACAATAGCAGTGCAACTACAATTAGACGCATCATAATCTCGAATGATTTGAGACTCGGTAAGAGTAAGACGTCAATCGGGATAAGCGAGTCTGCAATATGCAGCGAGCAATGGAGACTGCTTGTTGTAAAGGCTGGTTCAGACGCGGCCAGTACATTAACCAAGTAGCAAGTAAAGCCGAATTTACACTGTTTCATCGCGGGTGATCATTGCGGATGATTCATGAAAAAAAGTCGTTTTCATTCTCGTTTTATTCGCAATAATCCTCTAGAGTGAACGGGTTAAACTCAACTTTACTGGCAGCTCTCTAGTAGTTTGACTAAACTACTGTCCGTGTGTGAACCAGCCTTAAGACGAACGCCTCGAAGGTTAAATGGGATCAACGCCGCGTTGTTCCTACTTGCCGTTAATTACACTATGCCCTCACGTCCTTTCAATTGTACATACGAATCATCGATGTCACTGTACGTTAATTCAATTTGGATGGAATGAAAGAAAGAAGAAGCCACGGCACTAACCGCACGATTCACTGTCCAACTAACAACTCGTATCGCGCATAACTCGATCATGAAACAACTGGGTTAGCAATTTGGCGGCATGGATCGTTGATTGTCGACACAGGCAAGAAACGCCCACCGTGCATTATCAGAGGGAAAAATATGGATTTGACGAGAAGCAGATGTTACTTTTCACCGATAATCAGCACTCACGCCTAAAAGCTTACGCCGTTACGCTTTTAGTCGTTGTTTTAAATGCGGCTGCATTGCATCATGAATCGAAGTAACCAAGTGGGAGAAAAATCTGATCGTCGGTATTTCAGCGAAATCGATGTAAACGGTCTCGATGTGTTCCGTCACGGTTTTCATTTCTACGAGGAATTACGTCTACGCTTATCCTGCTTTTTACAGATGCTGACCGTAAAGTTATTTTAATAGCTGAAAATGTCAAACTTTTGCCCTTTTCGCGTATATCTTGTGTTAATATTTACAGTTTAAGGCACAGACTGGAAAGATTTGAGGATTTTATGACAGTTTTTTCAGTTTATTAAATACTTATTTTAAATATTGTAATATGTCATTTTCGGTATATTTCTTGTTGCCATTTTGATTTTAGTTGGAGGATGAGAAAGAATTAAAGAGCATAGACGCATGGAAGTTGCGACAATCTTTTCAAGTATTTTTCATATTTTAATATGGTTCCAATAACTTTTGTGTCGCTTGTATGTTAAACACGAAAAGATTCCTTTCAATATATATGTTGCTTTTTGTACTTTAATCTTAACGCGAGAAAAGAAAAGAATTGGAAAGTATATTTATACTTGTAGATCACGCGAAGGATATTTTAAATATTTTAAATCTTTATGTCAGCACCTAATTAATAATTAAAAATAAATTTTTTCAATCGTCGAAATATTTATACATATTTCTAAATGTCAAAATGTTTATAGGAACCTTTTATTTGTTAAATAATAAGTGGAAAAATTATAACCAAATCTTTCGATACGATAAGTCTTTCTTATATCGGAAAGGTCAAATATTTTACTTTTTTTCCTGCTTATCAATTTTTTAATAATAATTGTGCAAGTATTACTGCAAATAAATAAAAATATAAACAAACAATTACATTAATGGAATGTTTGTGCATTCAACATTATAATATGATTATTTAAAATAATTTATTTTAGAGAAAAATATATATAGGTAAATAAATGAATCCATAAAGAAGAAAGTAATATCGCGGGGATTATCTCCAAATCCGTTTATCCAGGAAATTAAATATCATTTTTTATCAGTAACGAACATATGAAGCTGCGTTTGGAATAGGAAGATATAAAATTAATTAATTTTTGCAGTTGTATTCATGAAACAACTTCATTGTATTGAAAAGTTGTATTCTTCAATTTAATTTTAATAGTAATTACACAACTTTTATTAAGCTACAACTTTTATTTAATGGTAAATTTCTTCTGCGATAGTTGTCGATAATCATTTAATTAAATAAGTTATATGTACACATAAAGCTAATTATTATATATTAACAATCAAAATTAACATATAGCACTAGAAGAGTATAGACTACTATATACTAGAGTATATCTTACATAAGCAATATCTCCGTCTATATATAAAGGGACGCGGAAAAAATAGAGGAAAGACTAGACGGAAGAGAAGAGGAAGTGATGATCATCGGCGGAGACTGGAACGCAAGAACGGGAGAAAAGGGAGGGCCGATAAACGAGGACCTGGGGAAAGAAAAAAACAGACGATCAAAAGACAAGACGATAAACATGGAAGGAAGAACACTGCTAAAGTGTCTGGAAGAGAGAGGCTGGACGATAATCAATGGCAGAGATAAAGAAGGAGAGGAGTGGACCTATATTGGGGAGAGAGGAAACTCAGTAATAGACTATGTGTTTGGCAATCAGGAGGCGACAGAAGAAATAATCGACATGAAAGTAGGAAAAAGAACAGAGTCGGACCACATGCCGTTAGAAATGGAATATATCTATATATGATACCTAATCAATAACCTACGATGCTAGGATGTTAATTAAATTATAGCATTACATCTTTGTAACTGCGTAATATCAGTAAGTGAAGACGAGCAGAAAAATATGGATCGACTCCATGAGAGATCGTGTCAGAGCATTAACGTCAGGTTCAACGCTGCAACTGCAATCGTGTGTGTAAGATGCTGTGGCTGGTCGATGAGAGCTCGTCAGTGGTAAATTGGACGTATCAAGCTACATACTTTAACCAGTAGTCCTACTTAAGCTATAGTAGAAAAAGGTATGAAATGGTACACTCGGAGCTTTCATCAAAACATCAGATTTTCTCTATCAATGTAGTCAATCGCATAATAGTGATTTATGTTATATTTTAATCACAACCATACAATTAAATGATAAATCAGATGATGCATTTAGAATATCACATGATATGCATCGATCTATATAAATCTATATATATCACAAGCATCATATAAAATACATACAATTTAAGGACTAAATAGTTTAAATAAAATATTGATTTTCGTGAAATATTATAAAATATATTTTTTATTTGACTATTTTAACGCGGTCAGCATACATTAAGCAAGTCATGTTAAATTAAAAGAAACGGAATATTTCATTTTTGTGATCCTACTCATATATCTTTGTAATATTATTAGTTTGTTACTTATATTCACGATACGTCTATTATCTAAGCTTGTAATGGAGGAAAACCTAACACAAAAATAATAGTAATAGAAAAATATATATTTCGTTTTAATTAACACGGAAAGAAAATTACTACAGACCTTGTTAACATTTCACTTTCGAATTAAATTAACAGTTTAATATCTATAAAATATATTTTATAATGTTCGTTCGTTCGAAAATGAGTTCTCTGAATTAGAAGTATAATTCATGTAAAACTCGTGTTTAGAAGCGATAGATACAAAATAGAAGAGCAACGGATGAGGTAATTGGTTTAAAAATATATCGTCGGCAACTGTGGCCAATTTTACTTAATGCTTCTGTATTTCGAAAATGATTTCCGTCTTTCTGAATATCGTGATAAACATTCATATATTACACCATTTGTATTTGTAGCATAACGTTTCACACATATTGTTATGACTTTAGAGTATTATTTTCATGAATTTTTTAAATATTGCTACCGAATTACAACTCTAGAACTTTTTTTCTTTCAAATAAATTTTAATGAACTTTTTCGTATTGCAATATTTTATTTATCCTTCACTTTTCATTTTTAATTTGTTCTTCATTTTTTATTTTTCATTTATTCTTCGTTCGCTTTCAAATATTACAAAATTTACAAGAAAATAATTTTTATCCATCTTGTCCAGCATATTTTTTTAGCAAGTCTTGTGTAAAGTTGCTTATCAGTTGTAATTTTGATTTTACCAGGTTCATGCAAAATATTCTAATGGATATTAAATTTCGAACAATATATATTTCGAATTTCGAATAATATATATGAATGCATAGAGAGTTATTAAACGTTTCTCGTCAATATTTATCGTAAAACATCGAAGAATAAAGAATTAATGCAAGTGATACGTTATTCTACTATTGATTATACTATGATTATATTCAATATATCAATATATTATTGATTCTTTTTTTTTATAAACTACTTCTATATTGAATCGCTCTTATTTTTGTTAATTAAATATATACTAGTGCTTTATCTTCGTCCCTTCTAAATGTTAATCGTTATTTTCTTATCAATTTTTATGTTTCCTTCCTTCAAAATTTATTTTTTTCTTTTGATCACACATTGCAGAATTCTATCAAACTTTTTATCATTTATTAAATGCATTAATTACATTTTTTCTTTATTGCGATTTGTGCGTTTGTTATAGTCGTTTACTATAAATTCCAGCTTACTTTTAAAAGTAAAATTAGCTTACTTTTCAATTTATTTCGTTGCAATTTCCCATCATCTACAAATATATTCGATCTAGTAGTACCAGTACAAGAACTTAACGAAGACATACAGACGTGAATTTATAAAATACGCAAATAGTCGCATTATATGCACGATCATTTCAAAACCAATTGGAAACAAAAGTTCGCTTTTACACGGCTTCATTGTTTCTTCGCCCATATCAGTCGCAATTCGGACATTTTGCACTTCGTTCCAGCTCTTTTCACAATTCAATTACCCCTACCCTCCTCCTACATAAACATTTCGTATCCATTCGCAATTATTGTTTCATCCTGGACTACGTGCAGTTTCTTTTTCGCTTCTGTCTTTTTATTGCTCGTCGAGAGTGACCTTCGACTGATGAGCTCGCAGCGAGATTTGTCTGTTTTAAAATAGCTCGTTTGGTCGCCGCATCTCAAATTTCACGCGAATTCTGACGGAAGCCGATACGCGTGGCGCATGCCTTTCGTCTGCCTCCATCGCGCCTTCCTCTTCTTGTACCATATGCCATTCGATCGGCTTCGAATTTAGATGCGAAATGAAGGTGCGCACGCATGTGGAAAGTATTGATATGCGAACAACATATATCCAACACGACAGGCGCGCACAGTACACGCACGTTGAAATATATCAGCAATTGTTTAAACGTTGAACACACGCTCCGATTTCCACCGAACATAATGGCTATCCAATAAACAGGAAGTCAGCTTCAGGTATTTGTACCGTAGATTGATTTTCTAGCAATTTCTTTGAAATATTGGCGATACGTTATTTGCTATATTAACTATAAGTGATTCAATTTTTAGGAAGTCTAGCTTTATCGAAGTGTAGATATTGAAAGTTGAAAGTTATAACATATAACCTCTACAGTAAGCCGCTGCAAAAATGAGTTTGATTAATTCCGGAATAGCCGTTCTTACGAAGCTGTTAAAAAATTAATGGGTTGTGTAAAATTCTCTTTAAAAAATATTTTAGTTCCAACTTCACCACTTTCTAATAAAAGTAATGTGAAATATGTAACATGGGAAATTTCGGCGTCGAAATTGTTGCATACATTGTAGTGTGAAGTTGCTGTTCTCTCCATTTCTGAATTGTTTATTAGCATGCGCGCGTAGAAAATAGTCAAGACATTTCTTCCTAAAGAGAGAATATCAGTCAGGCATGAAAAATGAATCTCGGTGTGTTTTACTTTGTGCGATATTGTCGCGTTACAAATATCTTAAGCAATTTATGTAGAAGCTATAATTGTCCAGTCATATATATATGTAATTATAAATTATATATATATATATTTTTTTTTAGTTATATGTATAATTAAAATAGTCATATATATATAACAATGTTGTAATAAAATTTGTTGAAGATGGAATTGATTACTTAGATTCATCATTTAATAAAATAAAAAAGCTTAATAATACTAAGCTTATTAATACTAAGACGTCAAATAATATGTTAGATTTTTCATTCGAAGTTGCAAGACTATTTTATATTTATTGATGCCATAATTTGTTCAGAATTACCACTTTATAGAAAACTAAAAGGAACAACTATAAAATTACTTATATTACCAAATTGGAATTAAATAATCAATATGAAAAATTCTAGATAAATGCATAAATATAAAAAGTGAGAAAAAATAATTGAATATATAATAATTATTTAATCAAAAGGTTCCTGATGTAGAATTACAAAAAGATTCTATTTTTTGTGATATATTTGTTCAGGTTTCTTTTTTCGTAAAACAATGAAAAGAATAATGTGGAATATTCGATAGATAATATTATAAAACACTTTACAACGATAAATTTTGTAATTTTTCAATATGGAATTATTTTTGCCAAATTTTTACCCAGACACACTACGAAAAAAGATAAAATGAACAATTATTCGACTCAGGAAAAAAGCGGAGGAAAGTTATTGGAAAAGATAAAATGAACTTTTTAGTCAACGATGAAAATATTATTTTTAGGAAACATTTGATATTCATTAGCCGAAATAATTGTAACAGTATGAATAGCTTTTCCGAATATTTGAAATGATATAAATAGTTTGTAAGTGAGTCAAGTGGCATGCAAGTGTCTTCCGCAGTCTGAAGAAAGGGAAATGACAAGCATCCGACGAATTGGCACTGCTGTTTTAATTCAACACCGACTCAAGTACATACTTACAGTAGTATTCCCAGCTATTTATATCTTACCATAATATTAATAATTTTTATCGTATACCATAGATTCAAGCTTTCTCCAAATATTTGGGTAAAATGTCTAAGCAAAGCAAAAATAATTTTACTCCGAAGTTATTTAAATACTCTGAATTGAATTACAATATTTCTGCTCCTTATATTATAATATTTATAATTAATGCGAGGATCAATCTATTATATTAAAAAATAATTTAATAAATATTCATTAAGAATCGATGTTAATTAAATGGTAAGAGTATTTTTAATTATTTAAAATTTATAGATAAGAGGACTTTATTGTTAAAACGATTTTCTAAACATTAAATAATTTACATTGATCTACACAGCCAATGCCCATTTATCACTCAAGCGTTCATTATTAAAGCAGAACAGAATTAAAGCGCTCTATTGAAAGAATGAATTGAAATAATAATTCTAGAGAAAATAAAGCAATTAAGAAACACTGATTCTTTGATCAATTATGTATTTACAACCACAAACTTTTTTCAATGTATCCTAAAGTTTAAAAATCACAATTTTTTCCTTCATGAGAATACCGAAACAGGTAACTATAATTTTCTCATTTTCAACATTGTTTCACAAAATTTAACAAATCAAAACTCAAAGTGATTGCATTCCAATTACTTCTAAACCAATATATCTTGTATACTATAATTATTTCTTTTATAATATACAGATTAGTCTGACAATTCTTCAAGATCACATCATATATACTGCACGCTTACCATTTACCAATTTATTCATCACCAAACAGCTCCAAAGAGACCATCCATTAAAAATGCACTCTTCTCAAAATTTCTCATCTCATCATAAAAATTTATCCTCAACTGGCATCAGAACGACAGAATGTAATCATCATGGAACCACAAGTTGACAATTTATTAACAGCACCAAAACATCTTTCGTACCACGCTTACCGATTATTCTCTCTCGTACACCAAGAAGAGCTTCGAAGCACGTGGATCGGCTCACTAGTATCCTCGTGTGTCACTGCTCAGATCCAATCAGCTGAGATTTTCGCGGTCACTCGCATGATTTTCACTAGGATTTTCATGAAGACGAACGACAACGATGTTCTTGATGTCGATGGCGCCGAGACTATTAGTTCACTGCGACCGGCTTGTCGCGAGCCATCGGCCAGTGCCTAGGACAATATTAGAATCGTCAATCTACAAGCGTCCCCTCTCCTTCTTGATTCGTCGTTGCCCATGTTCTGACGTGCTTCGTCTAGTCATCTCTTTTCTACTTTACAGCTTCGTTCTCGCTCGTCTTCCTTCAGACGACTGTCCTCTTTTCGGCATCGTTTCATCGTCGACGCCATTTCACTTAATATTGTATCTGAATTTATCACAGTTGGTTCATCAGTTGATTAAGGGGGTGTCCTGAATTAGAATGTTCTAAAACAGCGTCTTTTTGTGATTTTTTTTAGAACGGAAAGAAAGAAATGAAGTAATTGAATATTGAGGTATGGCTTTATATATATTTAACGAATACAAAAAATTTTTTTAAAGTAAAAGAAAAAATTTGAACAGATTTCTAAATCTATTTCATGGGCTGCAGTTTTCAATCGGCGGGAAAGATCCACCTCCTAATTCTTGACTGAAAGGAAAAACCAAAAAAGAATTAAATTATTATATATTTCTCTTCTCGATGAACTAAAAAAAAGGCAGAAAATAGTGTGAAATTACAAATTTTGGTTAAAAAAAAATGTGTTTTTTAAAAAGAAAAAATAGACTTTAACGTGCTATAACAATTATTTAAATAAACTTTTTGACGAACTTTTAGGGCACTCAGGATCCTCTTCTTGCCCCTCAACACAACTCTTACTACAAGAAATATAATAGCAGCAAAAATATATTAAAAGCTTTATAATAGATTTAATAATAATAGTTTTAATTAAGGAAATTATTTACCTCTACCCCTTGTATTTTGAGAGGGCTATGAAAAAAGAACATCTGCTTCAAGAGGCTAGTTAGAATACTTCCTAATATACATTGCCACATTAAGAATCAAATACTTTCCAATCCGATAGAAGCTCGGCGGGGCAGCCAGCTACGCTCGTTAAAGCCCAGAACTGAAGACGACGCGTCGCGAGTTCGAATCCTCGGCCTATAGAAGAGCGGCACAAAACCTAGCCCGGAAAGTTTCTTATTAAAAGAAATATACAACACGCAAGCGGCCAGCAGCCCCTCCCTTGCGTTGTGATGAGGAGGATGTACTTTCTGGGAGTACTTTGGTGTTTAAGCACACAGGGGCCCCGACGATCAACTCGCACAACACTGGTCTACCATCGTCTCGCCCGTGGAGGTTTTAGCCGGTAAGAATCCGGCACTACCTTCTGCCGCCCTGTGCACCTCGGACCGCAGGGGTGGTAAAAAGAAGGTGTCTATGAAGATTTCCTCCACGTAAAAAAAAAAAAAAAAAAAAAAAATTTTTTTTTATAGTATGAAAGCAGAGACGTTTAGCACTCCCCTAGACAAGGGTGAAACACATATATAAATGGTAAGGCCTGTCGCCTTTCGGCGGCACTTACCAGATTTTTTGGAAGGACCGCGGAGGGCTTCCGCTATCCTTGCGGAAAACGCAGGTGCTAATAATTTTTCCTTTTGAGCATTGAATTTCGAACAATATATTAGATGCGAATCTAGATGTTTGATCCATTGAAAGTGACCTACCGATATTCTGCATCAACTTCAGTAAACATATTTCTTTGAATGATGAAATTAAAAATGCTATACGAGTAGCGATAATACCGTAAACAGTTTAAAATGTAATTAGACATAATGTTACTTACAAGCTTGTAAAAACTTTCTATTTGTAAATTGGTTCGTTAATTATTTTGTTTTATTTTATTTATATTATCATATGTTACTTTATTCCCTTTTATTTTATGTTTTTTTATCTCATTTATTTATTTTATTTCATCAACATAATTTTCGTATGCCCTAAGAAAGCAAAAAATAATCAATGCAAATATTATAATTAAATATAAGAAATTATACTCTGCGAGTACTCTAATTTTAAAGCTATTGGATTGGATTCGTTATAACTAATACTTTATTGATCTCCGGCATTTCAGTCAATATCACACGTTTATGGTATATTATTATTATTATATTATATTATTATATAGTTATTAATAAATTAAGTCTGTTTTGTGAATACACGCTAAAAAAGGTACACATTATGCAGTTGTTTACCGAAATCGTTACAAAGTCACGTAGTATCTAAACGCCCGACGCAACACTTAAATCTCGTTTGTCAAAAAATAGCGGCATTGCTGTCAATGATATTAGCATAGTCGTCTGTGCTATGTGTATCAACACAAGCGTCGCACGCGTATGTCAGCTGGCGTTGCTATGTGAGTGGTGCGGACAAGTGATGAATGTTACCCATACAATTCGGATTTAAGACTGAGACTGCGGATTTCAGACGCAACCGCGTAAGGCGCGGCAGTACGGCTAAGGAAATTCCATCTTTAGACAATAGGGCCTTGTCTAGCACTCTTTCCAGGAAAAGCGTGCTCAGATTGCAAAGCACCTCACAACAAAAAAAGACCAGTAAAGTAAGTTAAATATAAAGGGGCATTCCAAGCGTTAGGTGAGATTGGTTTCAATCAAAAATGAATTTTTAATCAATATTCAAACGTGTTACTTTGTATATCAATTGTATAAATAACAAGAAAGGATTAATATATCCTTTTAAACTTTGCACGCTGCACAAAAACACAAAACACATTTACTCGCAATATATTCTAATAGAGTTTCGTTCGCTTGAAAAGAAACGAAAGATTTTGATTGCAATATACTTGCTTCTGCAGTTTGCTATTGAAACAGACGATTATCAGATATGTACTTACACACGTTTAAGGCGAACTCAATATTTGAAAATTTTTGAGAATCAGTTAGAAGTAAAATTTTCAAAACTGAAAGACAGACGTGTGTTTATTATTTCCAATATCACAAAATACTGATTTATTAATGCGAACAAAATTTTATTTAAATATGTTAAACCATATACTTTAAAATTGCAAAGGAGCAACTCGATTACAAAAATAGTCTCTGAATTCCATTTTCATGAAAATGAGCAATTCACGTAAATTATATGATACTTCACTGAAAAAATGTTTAACTTGCACGTCAAAAAATGATCGACTTGATGTGGGATGAGCCTTATTGGAAAACAGAAGCGTGTTTCTTCGTTGTTTCAGTATATGCAAATGGGTCTGAGCCATACATCAGATGCTATCATCTGATGCTTACACTGTCTTTTCTATCGTTACTTAGTATTCTATCTGGCACTTGGAGACCGAAAAAACTGAGGTTTTACATTTTCTTCCTGTGATTCTTGCATTTCTTTATTCGATTTAATTTAATCGGCTTTTCGTAACAGCCTATACCTACAATTATAACTAAGCGTACAGGTAGATAATACATAGATAATAGCAATAGATAATCAAAAATAAATAATAAATAAATAGATAATAATGTAGTAATTAATTAAATGCTTCGGATAGAACATTTTAATTTTATAAAAGGAGCGAAATAGGGCATTTTTATCTAGAAACGACTTGAAATCATATTATTGAGATATGTATAATTTTATGTGCTAGACTAGGTTAGCTGCGTAGTAGTGATACATATATGTGAATATCAGTGCGTGGAAGATTGTGTGTGCGCGGCGTCTCGAAAACGAAGGAATGTAAACTGTTGCGTTAACAGTCTGGTATGGAAGAAGGTGCTGAGACGCGTGCAAGTGTGTATCGATGAATATCACTGAAATCGTCCATCAAATATAAATTCTAACTGTAAATTTAGTGTTCCTATATCATTATTTCGGCTATTAAGATCCAAAATTCTTAAGAAACATTTAATTAGTATTTTTAAATATACGTAAACACAAACATAGTAAGGAGAAAATAAAGAATAGAAGTGGAAGCTAGAAAAATTTGTTAAGAAATTAGTGGTTTCAACATATGTACGTGGTATTGCAATAAAATGTCCTATCGATTTTTAAAGGTAGGACCATTTAATTTACGACACTTTGTACTAGAACATTATAAATTGGTAAAGACATCTAAAAAACAATTAGAGTAAATAAATCATGCTGTTTCTAGATCCCTATAAGTTGCATAGGATTTTCTGACTTTGTTTAAAAGGTAAAAAATATGAAGAGCTTGAAATATTTCGACTAGTGGCCAAAAATAACAATTATTCCCAAAATTGTTACGAGAGAAGTTATTTAAAAAAAAAGTTAACTCTCCTTGGCAATAAAAAAAAACCTACTAAATTATAAAAGATGTTTTGAAAAAATTAAATGATTAGAAAATATTAATTTTTGAATGTTCTGATTACGAATAATCATTACAAATGATGGATTTTCGGTTTGGTTGGGGGCGAGGGTAACACGCGGATGGAGAGCTCTGTGGAAAAAGTGAAGTGTGATGGGAAAAAGGAGAAGGAAACACAAAGTGACACGAAGAAGGAAAAATAAAGGGTGAGCATACGAGGAGAAAGTGAAAGAAAAACGAAAAGAAGACAAGAACGAGAGAGAGATACAAATAAGAAAAACTAGAAGAGAAGAGGTTAGGAAGTCAGAAGCGCGGCAAAAAAAAGTAAGGTGGGGAAACGACAGATGGCGACAAACAGAGGAAAACCAAGGAACGCGGGTAAAGCATGAGATAAGGCAGATTTCAAAAATATATTGGATAAATACAGCTTGTGAGAAAAAGAGACAGCAACCCGGGAGAAAGGAATGGAGGTAATGATGGAAAAAATGGAGAAAATGGAAAGAGGATTCGAGGCAATGATAAAGGAAATAAAAGGTATATTCGAAAAGCAAGTGGAGGAGATTTTTTTTTTTTTTTATTTATTTATTTAGATTTTACAATTTGTCCTATAGGACATTTGGTAAAATTTTATAGCGGTGTGATAATATATCATGTGGGTGGTTACCCCCAGTGGGGTACCATCATCGTGTTTGTTAGGTTGTGTCCTTTGTGAGGTCTGTTGGGTGCTTCCTTTTTAACCTTCTTTCTATACCTGTTGTGTTGACCGTTTCCGCTGCCAGCCGGTTCGGGTGTGTTGTTATTCTTCCTCTGTACCTTCTTGCATATCTGTTAATTTCCTCCTTGACCGTCGGAATTCCCAGCTCTTTCCTAATGTCTTCGTTTCTAACGTACCATGGCGCGTTTGCTATTGTTCTTAGTATTTTGGCTTGCATTGTGTCTATTTTGGTTATATGGCTCATTGCTGCTGTTCCCCATAGCGGTATTCCGTACGTCCAGATTGGTTTTATTATCGTTATATATATTTTTAATTTATTTTCTATGCTTAGTTTGGATTTTCGACTTGTTAGCCAATACATTTGACTCCTTGCTATCTGTATTTTGTCTATTATTGATTTAATATGCTGTTTCCATGTGAATCGTGTATCTAAGTGGAGTCCTAGGTATTTGACTTGCCTTGCTTGGACTATGTGCGTGCCGTTTAGTATAATGTTTGGTGGTATCTGCTTTCTCAGCGTGAATGTGATGTGCTTGCATTTATCAGGGTTTGCTTTAATCTGTTTAGTTTTTAGCCATTTTTCAATTTCTGTAATATTTTCCTGTAATAATGCAACTGCTGTTGCAGGGTTAGTGTGCCTGACTATTACAGCTGTGTCATCCGCAAATGTCAGAATTTTGCTATTGTTAAGTGGAGGAGATGAAGAGAGAAATATAAGAGGAAAGGAAAAGAATGGTAAGAGAGAGAGCCAGAGAGAAAGAAGGGTGGGATAGGGAAAAGAAAGAAATATTGGGCAGAATCAGAAGAATCGAGGAGGAGAAGGACAGGGCAGAGAGAAAGAAAAGAAGAAGAAACATAGTAATCAAAGGAGTAGACTGGAACGAAGGAAGCAATGAAGAGACAGTGGAAGAGATCATAAGAGAAAAAATGAAAATAGGGGCAGAAGTAGAAAGAACACATATGATAAGGGTGGGGGACAAAAACACAATAATAGTGGCGACGATGAAATCAATGGAGGAAAAAATAAGGATAATGAAAGAGAAAAGGAGGTATGCATAGATGACGATCTGACAAGAAAAGAAAAGGAGGTACAGCAACAAATAAGAAGGATAGCCAGAGTAAGAAGGGAAAAGGGCGAATATGTAAAGATAGGATATAAGAAACTAAGAATAGAAAACAGATGGTACAAGTGGTGGAACGAAAACGAAGGAAATGTTGGAGGAAGAAAGAAAGAGAGGGGAAGAAAAATGAAAAAAGAGGAAAAAGGGGGGACTACAAAGGGAATGAAAATGTGCTTCTGGAATGTGGCAAGGTTAATAAGTAAGGACAAGGAGGTGTGGGAATAGTTGAAGAAATTCGACGTGATCGGACTCACGGAAACATGGATAGAAGAAGGCAATTGGGAGAAACTAAAATATTGATTACCCAAAGAATTCGACTGGAAATGCAGGGTAGCAGTGAGAGTAAGGAAAAAAGGAAGAGCAAAGGGGGGAATAATAACGGGTATAAATACTCAACTGAGAGAAATAGAATACAAAGAAATAAGCGATAATATAGTGGAAAGAAAAATAGTATACAATGATAAGACGTATAGGGTAATGGTAGTTTGAAAAGGGAATGTAGATACCTGAATTGTAATTGAAAATCAGTAGATGCCAGTTGGATGGAAAAAGAAATTAAATTTGTAGAAATAGAGAAAAAAAGATTAGACAAGATCAAGTCGTGCTTTATTCGTTTTATAATTGAATATGTTTGCAGAACAGCAATGAATGTCTAATACAAAAATTGAAATGTAATATAACGTAATAGTAAAATAATTAAGAAATATGATAAATACAGATATGTATGTATGAGCAACATTTTGTATGTAAATTAATTTTTAAGAAATGAACAGGTGCTATATTTTAACCTTTCAGTTTCGACAAAAAAAGATAATTCCTCTAACAAACTTTGTAGAAATTCAAATCAGAAAATAAAATAAAAAAGTATACAGTTCTATTAACTTTCGAAATCATTTTAAAAACAATTACAAATAACATATGAGTTGTATGAATGAAAATAGTTACATCAGAATCATTATCCATGCTAAAACAAACCTTATTTATTTAGTATCAATTCAAATTTTTCTTATAGAAAAGAAATTTTTTTTTTTTTTTATTTATTGAAATTACAATCAATTCTCGCATTGAGAATATAGAAAAGAAATTTAACATGAAAGTATTTAATGCAAAGAATTTCATTAAGAATTTTCATGCTATTGGCCATTCATTTGCGTACACGTTCGAACGTCCCTTGTGATAGGCTCCTCTTATTATTTTATTTACATCATTCTTAACAATATGAGTAAAACTAACGTAGAAAAAATTAGTTATTGGTATACTACTTGTAGCAGACTGCAGAACTGAAAAAAAAGGCAGAAAGTAGTGTGTAATTAAAAATTTTGGCGAGTTTAAAAAAAAATGTGTTTTTAAAAAGAAAAAATAAACTTTAAGGTGCTATAACAATTATTTAAATAAACTTTTAGACGAACTTTTTTAGTTCATCGATAAGAAAAAGTATATAATAATTTAATCCTTTTTTGGTTTTTCGTTTCAGTCAATAATTACAAGGTGGATCTTTCACACCGATTGAAAACTTGCAGCCCATGAAATAGGCTTAGAAATTTGTTCTAATTTTTTCTTTTACTTTAAAAAAAATTTTTTTGTATTCGGTAAATATATATAAAACCATACCTCAAAATTCAATAACTTCATTTCTTTCTTTCCCTTCTAACAAATATCACAAAAAGACGCTATTTTAGAACATTCTAATTCAAGAGATCCCCTTAAGGAGGTTACTAAGAAAGGGATAAGACTTATCATATTTATTATCATATTTAACGCAGTCCTTCGCCTCAAATATTATTCAAAGCTTTAGAAATTGTCACTCATTACTCTTATTCTTAAACCAAGGAAGCCAATCCACCAAGCAAATTCAAACTGACCAATCACTCTTCCGTCGAATTTATCCAAACTCTTTCGGAATATGCTAATCGGACGACTTCATTCTTTTTTCGGGGATTCGAAAATAACGTCAGATTATCAATTCGGTTTTCGGAAGCGACATTCAACAGAACAAATTCATCGGATAGTACACAAAATCAGCCAAGACCTAGAGAAGAAAAAATTGTGCCCTGCAGCAGTGTTCCTGGGTATTAAAAAAAACTATATACTTATACCTACTTCTCTATATCATAGTTGTACTTACACAAAGGATATAACCTAACAAACACAAAGATGGTACCCCGCTGGGGGTAGCCACCCACATGTTATATTATTATACCACTAAGCTATAATATTTTACCAAATGTCCCACTGGACAAATTGTAAAAGTTAAATAAATAAATAAAAAGAAAAATAGTTGTACTTAGTCAATAGATTTTTCACAATAAATATTTAGGCGATTTTTTTTTATTTTGTTTATTGAAATTACAATCAATTCTCGCATTGAGAATTTTCAGTAATTTTTCTGGCATGGCGCAGTGACATGGCTAAATATTTATAATAAGTTAATGCTTATTTAGGAGATGCTACTAACTTTTTTATTACATATATTTTTTCTCTCTATATTTCTTCATTATTATTATCTATATTTATTTTACTATAATTTTAGTTGGTAATTGAATTGAAAACAATTTCATATTCGATGTCGCTGCTATAATTTAAGAAGTATTGCTATTTGGTCTTAGATATCGAATGAAATAAATTTCTTAATTATTACTTCCACACAATTATCGATTACTGTTGCAGAACATTTTAACTGTATACTATGTTCATAATTCTAAACTTTTCGTATTTTGCCTTTAGCATTCCTATAATATTTATAAATCAAACGTCCTATTACTGTACAAAAATTATTGATATAACAATAGATAAACGTACTAATAACGACGGTACCTTTAGTTACGTCTTAGTTATTTCAATCCGACGTGATCAACGAGATGTCCATAACAATTTCAATGTTACTCACCTGAAACAACAAATACAATAATTAAGTTATTAATGTGGCATATTGGAATGGAGGGACTTACGAATTTTTACATATTAATTAAAATTCATTTTGTTCTGTTAGAACATATATTATTTATACGTAATTCAATAAATAAATATAAAGCAAAAAATGTTGTGCCTCTATTAGTTCCGTATAAAACGAAAGAAATTTTTCGGACAATGTAATATTTATAATTCACTGTATTAATATTTATGTCATATAAACACATGGAGGGAGACTATTAGAATGTGAAGACCCGTTTAAATTTAGTTAAAATATATCGCATTAGATGATATTCTTTAATGAAAAATTTACCGCAACAAAAAAAACTGATGGCAGAAATTTAAGAAGCGTGAAGATATCGATGGCACATTGGGCATGTCACGTAAAATAACACAAAAGAACAACAAAAAAAATAAAAAAAAGAAACTTTATTTTTCTTCTAACACAATTCACAATTTCTACTTTCGAGCTCTAGGCGTGACCTTTTAAGACTGACTCTTACAACTCGACTTCTGATTGAATTCGGTTATTTGTCTTTTGTCACCCCCTCAATATCCCCACTATCCTTGAGTTTGTTAGGCATCCGCGATCGCCGCCACGCACGCCTTCTCCTCGAATATTCGACGGAAGGACCGTTGGGATATAGCTGGCTCATTAGGCACTTCGGCGATATACATCGTCGCCGAGTGCCGCCACATCTTTATCTCCGATTTTAAAGTGAGCCGGTCGTGACAGCGGCCTGGTCTCTGATGTGGATTGACGTTACAGGCACGTCGGTGTTGCGCTTTGACGGCGTAGCCCTTTGTATCACGAAGCTGTTGGAAAGTTCCGTGACACATGCCGCCATAATCGTTAATCGTGGTTAATCGTTATTTGTTGTTAATTGTTAAGAGTTTAATTTTATTTATTTATTCTTAGTCCATACCTTTCGGCTTTGGACGACTTTCGGTTTACATTTCTTATATAATGCCCTTACACCACTTATATATCTCTTACACTAGCTCTTCTATAATTATATATGTTGGAGATGAAAGGACATCGGAGTCTCCCCTTTAGAACTTCGGGATAATCCCCTAACACCGTAATCTAAATTCTATCATAGGCGTAATTAAACAATTGTCGTCATTCGATCCGATTGTATTTGTTCGAGATTTGTGATAGTGAGCTTGGGCTCGAGGCGACAATCGGTCGCCGAACGTGGCCGCGGTCGACGGAACGAACCCTCCGCCTAACAAAGGTACGGAGTAATTCTATAGCTCTCCTTAAAGAGAAAAGGGAAATAGCTGTAACACGCGACAGTAAACATTCCAACGGTCTCTGTCCCGTAGCTCGCCACACGCAGACCCTATTCTCCGAATAAGATAATTGCCAGGTGTCGATGCGTCTCCACAGTACGTGATCGGCTGGCCCGAGTGCCGTTATAAACACTAAGATCTAGTTACCTAGAGTCTTTCAAACAGACAAACAGTCTTTGTCCCAACTACGGGAAGATAGAGGAGACCTATTTCTTTCGGCGAACGACGTCTCCCACTGGCAGCCTTCCCCTCGAGGGCGGCTAGTATCCTTTTCTAACCATCGATATGGAGATTGACCAATTAGCAGCAACGTCAATTTCCCTTACTTTCCGAACGAAGGCTATGCTCGACGAATCCGATGATCTCGTGTCCTTAGACACACCCCATCATGGTTTTCATCTGTGGCATCATCGGGACGGAAAGTTATTCTTTCTTGTGGTCCCATCGATGAATAAAGTAACTCCTTACGATCAGTGAATATTACGCGTCCGACTTAGATTTTGTGAGCACGTTCATCTATCATCCCGTCGACCGCGGATTCGTTATTGAACCTAGCCTCATTGTCATTAGCTTCTCGAGTATCTAATTACCACGGTTGTTACGCCGCCTAAAACATCTGCATTCCAGCCGTCGCGACCGGACGGCCAGCGGCCTGCGTAACGTCACTTCGACCCTCAATAAACCTAAGGACCCACCATAGACTTTCTCTTTCATTGTTTTGCATCGACATGTGTCCTCAGTAAATTCGTTTGTCCTGAAGAATTTCTCAAGTCTAAAAATATTTTCGAAGCACATCTGGCTTTTAGAGAGGTCCTTGGGTTTATTAGGCGCACTTAAAAAATACGGAGAAAGCGGATATACACCTATTAGGAAAAACCGAATAGCTAGCTAACAAACAAGCTGGTTTTTCCCATGTACACGAACCACGATGGTAGGAGGCTTCCTACTCATCCCTTAAGACCTCAGCGTAGGTTACAACCAATCGACATCGCAGATCGTTACCCTCACTTTTCTAACGAAAAGTGTGAACAACGAATCCGCGTTCCTCAGGCAAAGGGACACACCCACACCGAGCTTTCTTCCGTATTAACATTAGAACGACAAGTTTAGTTATAGCTCAACATCGTCACTGTAACTCATCTCCTAAGACCTCGGGAAAGTCAACTACTGCTCCTGCGATATCAGGAGGTTTACTAAATTTGTAACACATCGAACGCCTAACGCAGCATTCAAAGTCGGTTCTCGGTATCATCGAACATTCACATACGCTATTAAATATCATATCGTGCTGCGTCCATTAACATACGGCATTCAATTATAAGAGCCCTGCTCTAGTGCGCATATCTATATTATCTTCGTGCGACAAGTTGTTATCTATTTGTAACTCCCCGACAGTGTAGTTTAAGTGTTGGAAATATATAATTTATAATTCTGTGAATCACAGTGTTATATAAACTTAATCACCCCTATTATCTTAACGGAAATCAGGGGATCGATCAATTCGTGGTGTCGATTATAATAATCGTAACGGGAATTTACGACTCCCGTTGACGTCTCTCCTCGCGATTGCGTCTCCCCGCGATTGGTCGAAAATACAACGGTTACTTTGTCAAGTTCTGTACTAATCGTATTTGCACTAGTCAATGTCTTCTCTATTGCATAACGACAATGTGTAATCCAAGTGGAGATTCGTTTAACGCCCCTAACCCTCATTTTAATGTAAACCCGACATATACAACTGCTCATACCTATCTATTGCACCTTACTTGATCTATCTCCATGTACTAACTTATATCTAACGCTTATAACTAAGTGCTCTTTCTGCCTTTGGCTTTCGCTTCCTTGCTGTGCTCCCTCTCTGTCGTTCCTGCCCCTCTTCTGCTACTCTTCTCTTCTCTATTATCGCTTTCAGTTCTGCCAGTCCTTCTCCAGTCTCATTTAGTGTTTTTACCATGTTCCTTGCTCCTCCTGTTATCTCACATTCCTCTAATATGCGTTTCAAGTCCTCCTCTCCTTTTTTGCATAATCTGCATCCTCTTTCTCCCTCCTCTTTCCAGTGTTCCCTTGCCGTGGTTTCGTTACCGCATCTAAATCTTGCTACCATACTTATGTCCTTCCATTTCATCTTTCCTTCTAGATACTTTGGTAGCCCTTCTTTTGCTATGTTTCTGTAATATCTATTGTACTTAGATTCCCTTATCCTTTTCTCCCTCTCCTCTGTTTCTCTCTTCCCTCTTTCTTCTATGATTTGGTTTGCTGTCATCCTTTCTTGTCCATCTCCTGCCACCACTTGTGTCCTTCCCTCTCTCGCCTCCTCTAACCTAGTCTTTCTTTTCCTTGCTCTTTTCCCTTCTTGGCCCTTTCCACAATTCCTTTCTCTCTCCTTTATACACTCCTTTACTAATTCCTTCTTCGATTCTAAGGGTTTCTCCTCATACCTTACTGCCCTTTTCAGTGACTTTTCTCTTATTTCCTCTATCTTGCACTCCTCTCTCAAAATGTAATTCGGCGTTGTTGTGTCTAAGCCTAGAATCCATCTCACGTATCTCCTTTTTATTTTGTCTAGTCTCTCTTCTTGTTAAGAGTTTAATAAACGTTATCGTTGAAAATCAAGAGCATTTCTTGTGGGCACCTTCACCGACGATCACCTCAGATATTTTATATGTTTGTTTGCATATTACGTACAATTCGATATTTTTACAACCTCGAATGTCTTCGATCATGACACACTTGATATTTGTATTAACGGATATTAACATTACGAATGTGTATAGAAAACTGATTGTATTCGTGTGAGATTAATTTACAATGTAGCTTCAGTTCCAATTCCTCGATGTTAGATTATTATAATATTTCCAGCTGATACGGTGTTACAGCAATAAATAGCAAAAGTCACTTAAGCACAGTAGAATTTCCAACCTCAAACTATTAGGAGGAGGATTAAACAATTCATATATTGGGTTGGCAACTAAGTGATGGCGGATTTTGTCATGAGAAGGTAATTACAAAATCCGGAATATATAGCGCAAGAGCAATTTGAAGATGATTTGAAGATATATATGTAAAAGATTATATTTTGTCCATCTAATGATTCCGTTAGAATGCGTGAAAGACTCTTTTTTGATCATATTCAATAATATAAACATCATCATGTGGATTGCACGTTTTAAGTCATCCTTCTCCTAGTCGACGAATTGGAATTGAACACATAAATAATAAAAAAAAATTTTTTAATGATACACGAAACATGCAATTTTTATACACAATCGTTAACATACATTCAAATGAAAAGAAAAGTTTCTTTGGAATGATAGCACGTTGGATAAATAATAATCTAAAGAGAGAGTCCATTGCATTAGCATGTTGAAGATTTCGTAGTGTTCATGGTACAGATAGAATGAATTAATCCAAAAAACGTATGATATTGCATGTATGATACGTATGATATTGCCGAAGACAAAATTGTTGTAACGACTATAGATAATACAAGCAATTATGGTGAAGCCTTCCAATTACTTAACACTAGAACTATCGATAGTTAACACGAAGATAATTCTATCAAAACCAGTGAAAATGACTGGTCTTTAAAAAACACGTAATAATAGAATATTGTTATATTTATTGATTTATTACTTTCTTACAGAAGCAATTCCATGTTATGTAGTAGATTTTTGGTATTATTAATCCATCTGGGACCATAATCTCTAAACGAGAGTTGACACATTTATAAAATTGTAGAAGCAGTCCTTTTGACTGCTGTGGTATTTCTAGCGTTAGCATCTAGCGATCGATCCGGAATTTTCCTGATAACTGATATCGTCATATCGAATGATACGCGGTAAAAATTTGAAAAACGTGTGGCAAGTTGTAGAAAACGAGGAAACTGGTTAATCGCAGTTCGATAAACAGACTGCAGGACCCTTTTACACTTTGACAAGTCATTTTGACTGGTATTGGTATACGTAACCTTGATACAAAATTATTTTGAGTTTGAATATATAAAAAACAAAATAAAATTCATTATATTATTCTTTTAGTTATCATTGCGAGAGTCATTACATCATTGCGGAAAAAAATATAACAAGAAGTAGGAATTTTTAGATGAAATTGTAAAAACAGCCAGCTTGACTGGTGTGGTAGTTCTAGTGTTAAAGAAACGGATCTTATTGCTGTTCACATACATTGCGTTTATGCGTTTCAGACAATGGTAACAAAATTTTATAAGAATTGACACAATTAAGAACTGTATATAGTAGAGTTATACAGAAATGTCACTAGTTGTGGAAAATGACAGCACAGCCTGCAGAAACAATTCAGGATATTTTGTGCCACACTCTGACCAGACCTGAGCAAACTAGGTAGAACAGTTTGATTCGTCACAAATTGTTGCAATAAATGGAAAAAGTAATAAACTTCACAAAATTAAACAATCAAGATTTTCAGTAGCTAGAGAATCATTTAAAGTGTACGAAATCTTTTGCTATGCTCTAATATGTTACAATGAGAAAGTAATACATCTTATGGAATTTTCATACCATTTCTTTCTCTACATGCAAAACTTAAAGCGATAATGAATTTTGAACGAATTTATTATAAGTCATTTGCAGAAACTCTTTCGAACAATATAAAAGTAAGATTTCACGAATTTTTAAACTTTTTCTTCTCGAAAAATTGAAAAAGGTGTAACATCAGCTTTCACGTCTCGGCGATTTAAACAGCGATGGTTATCACTTCGCTTGTCACCTACACGAAGCAAAAGATTAATGCAACCTTTTAAAGAAGCAGCCCAAGTCAATATCCATAACAACAAAAAGAAACTTCGTCTGGTGACGGGCTCTTTGATTTTGGAAATAATTCCCATGAAATTACTTTATCTGCATCTAGGACAGAGTTGGAAATTCTATAATATTAGGTTGTCCGGAAAGTGTCTTTCTTTCGTAAACGTGTTTTTTACAACAATGCACCTTCATACAAACGTGAAACTAAGTCTGTGAAACGTCGTGGTGTTTATCTCAACAGAACAAAATGGATCGTACGAAATTCAACAAAATAATATAAAACGAAAAATGTTGTGCGTCTATTATTTCGTCATAAAACGAAAGAAACCTGTCGGACAACCTAATGCATTTGTTTTGTGAAAAACAGCAAGGTTTATATCTTCCATATCAGAATCCATCGATAAGAAACGTTTTTTTCTTATACGTAATACGCCATTACCAACGCCAGCAGCCGTGACGAGACTATCCTTTCATTATGCAACGATGGAAAAGGAACCGAAGGCGCATAGACTCTCAGATGAAATATTTTTAACGAAAGTCAAATTAAAAGCGTACTGTACTCCCACTCGCACACCAAGATCATAATTTATATTCATTTATTATGTGAATATTTTTTCGTCGAATTATTCAACAAATGTGGATTTTATAAAAACTGCCCAATATCATTATAACTACCATAATACATATCAAATTGCTGAGTTAATCATGCCTACTGAATACATTTGCTTCGATTACTTCAGTTATTCATTAATCATGATTGCTAGATTACTTAGTAATCGTGATCATTAATTATGAACATGATTTTACGTTAGTCATAATCGTTAATCAACCAGATTAACTTTTTGCCCAACTCTGATTTAAAACTATGGAGACCGAACCTAATCCCAGAGCATAGCCGAAACACGGAACGAACACGGCACGGTTTTATCGACCTTTAGCTACACAGGAAACATATGCAAAATGCGTAAACATATTCGTCATCGATTTTCCATTTCTGTATTTCGAGTAACTCACATTGATCCATATCGACATTTGTCGTAGATTTTGCTCTTCTTCTTCTGTTTTTACAAACAGAGTAAATTTGACATAAAGATAATATGTATAATTGATATTTCGAAACAAATTTCTAATACAATCAGTTACTTATTACTGTTATAAAATACTAATAAAATATAAAAATCGTTGTTGAGAATTTTGGATCTTAATTGCCAAAATAATGATATAGGAACACTAAATTTACACTTAGAATTTATATTAAAATAGTTATATATTTATTTGATAAAGGATTTCAAAGATATTCATCGATATACACTTGCACGCGTCCCACCTTCTTCCATACCAGACTTAACTGAACAGTTCCTTTGTTTTCGAGACACCGCGCATACACATTCTTCCGCACACACATATTCACATACATGTATAGCTACTACGCGGTCAATCTAGTCTAGCACATAAAATTATACACATCTCCATAATCATAAATATGATTTCTATATGTTTTATAAATATGAATATTCCTTTTCGTAAAGTGTAACATATATTGGGTCGGCAACTAAGTGATTGCGGATTTTGTCAATACCACCTAATGGCAAAATCCGCAATCTCTTAGTTGCCAACCCAATATTTACAGATAAATTTAAAGATACTTAAGCTTATAATTTATCAATGACAAGTTTTTCATCTGAAATTATATATTAATTGTTACTTTTGCTAACGTCGCAGGCAAGCATAATTCGTTTTACGAAATCTATAAGATAATAATCTATAAGTAAATCGAAGTAGGCTCTTGTGGACAATTTCCCGGAGAATTCTGATTTCCTGTGACACATTGCCTATGCGATAATTGCGCAATCGTGAGTGTTTACCATCAAAGTACAGGTGAGAAGACGTATGACATGCGATATATTGCCAAGAAATCTACAATAGGATATCCTTAACAACTTAGGTACGATGCACCACCATAGTGGCTTCCGCGGATGTCACCTTCTATTACGACGCGCCACTATAGTGGTTCGGTCTACTGACTCATTCCCTCAGCGTTTGAACTAATTCATCTTTTTCATTTGTCTTGCTTCACACTTTTCTTGTCCTCGCAACGTTTTATAACAATGTTAACAACACACAGGCAGAATATATAGTCTTTGTTCCTGATACGCCAGTGTCAGATATCAATTGTTGCTTTCCGTTAAAATAAATATAGCATTATTAGATGCTCTTTTTAACATGCCGATCCGTGTCGTTATAACTTTTTAGAATCTTCAACCAGAAATATTTTAATTTCATTATAACTAATTAATATCGCTGATTACGAATAATCATTACAAATGATGGACTTTCGGTTTGGTTGGGGGCGAGGGTAACACGCGGATGGAGAGCTCTGTGGAAAAAGTGAAGTGTGAAGGGAAAAAGGAGAAGGAAACACAAAGTGACACGAAGAAGGGAAAATAAAGGACAAGGAGGTGTGGGAATAGTTGAAGAAATTCGACGTGATCGGACTCACGGAAACACGGATAGAAGAAGACAATTGGGAGAAACTAAAATATTGACTATCCAAAGAATTCGACTGGAAATGCAGGGCAGCAATGAGAGTAAGGAAAAAAGGAAGAGCAAAGGGGGGAATAATAACGGGTATAAATACTCAACTGAGAGAAATAGAATACAAAGAAATAAGTGATAATATAGTGGAAAGAAAAATAGTATACAATGATAAGACGTATAGGGTAATGGTAGTTTATAATCAAGACACAAAAGGGACATGGAAGGAAATAGAGGAAAGAGTAGACGGAAGAGAAAAGGAAGTGATGATCAGCGGCGGAAACTGGAACGCAAGAACGGGAGAAGAGGGAAAGCCGATAAACGAGGATCTAGGGAAAGAAAAAGACAGGCGATCAAAAGACAAGACGATAAACATGGAACGAAGAACTCTGTTAAAGTACCTGGAAGAGAGAGGCTGGATGATAATCAATGGAAGAGATAAAGAAGGGGAGGTGTGGGCATATATTGGGGAGAGAGGAAACTCAGTAATAGATTATGTGATTGGCAATCAGGAGGCGACAGAAGAAATAATCGACATGAAAGTAGGAAAAAGAACATAATCGCATTACATGCCGTTAGAAATAGAAATAGGGGGGGGCCAGAATTATAAGAAAATAAGGAAAAGAAAGAAGAAGAGAAGGAGAAAAGGGAATGGACAAATGAAAGTGTGGGAAAATAGCTGGAGGAATGTAAAGACTGGACCTGCAAGGGAAGAACAGTAGAAGAAATGTGGACTGAAATCAAAAAGAAGATAAACGAAGCAATACCAAAAATGAAAGTGAAGATAAGGAAATGGGGCATGGGAGAGAAAGCGTGGTACGACAAGGAGTAGAAAAAAGAAAGGAAAAGAGAGATGAGAAGGAAGATGACAAAGTTTATGAAAGGAAAATGCAGCAGAGAAGCGCTCATGGAGGAAAAAAAGGCCTTCAAACGGTGGTGCAAATAAAGAAAGGAAAGACACGAAGAAGAAGAAATGGAGAAAATAAAGAAGATCAAAACAGAGGAAGAAGCGTGGAAATACATAAATAAATATAGAAGAAGTAGAGAAGGTATAGATGAGGATGTAAGCAAAGAAGAGTGGAAAAATCACTTTATGGAAATTTTAGAAGGAACAGAGGACAAAGAGGGCAGAAAAACGGAGGGGCATAGAGCGGAAGAGAAAATAATGGAGGAGAGAGAAGATAATATAGAGAAGGAAGAGGTGATCTACCAGCTAAGAAACTTGAAGGAAAAGAAATCAATGGGGGAAGACGGGTTAGAAAATGAGGTATGGAAGTACGCACCGAAGGAAGTGGGGGAGGCGTTATGGGAGTTGTTAAGGAAAATATGGAATGGGGAGGGGATACCAGAAGATTGGAGAAAAGGAGTAATATGTCCGATATATAAGAAGGGGGACAAAAGAGTAGCGAAGAGCTACAAAGGAGTAACATTAATGGCATACAAGACAGCATACAAGATCTATGCAGGGATACTGGATGAACGACTGAAGGCAGAGATTGAAAACAAACTGGAAGGAAGAGGAGTGACCGACGCGGTATTTGTGATTAACCACATCATAGACAAGCAGCTAGGTAAAGAAAAAGGGAAATTATATGTCTGCTTTGCGGACTTAGGAGCAGCGTTCGACAGGCTAAACAGAGAGAAACTGGAGGAGAAAATGAGGAAAATGGGGATTAGCGAAGAACTAACCCGAAGGATTAAAGAGATATACGCAGAAACAAAGAATGTAATGAGAGTCAGGAACCACAACACAAGAGAATTTTGAACAGTGAGGGGAGTCAGAGAAGGGTGCCCGTTGAGCCCGACGTTATTCAACATCTACGTGGCAGTACTGGAAGAAGAACTAAGGAAAGGACAAGCTGTCACTAACATATGCACGGTACTGATGGCGGATAGAGAAGAGGAGCTAAAAGATATGCTAAAGAGATTCAAAAAATTTTTAAAGGAAGCAGAATTAGGGCTGAGCACGGAAAAGATCAAGATAGTAGTTTTCGAAAAAGAAGGAACAAAAGGAGACAAAGAAAATGGAAATGGGGAGTGCAAGAATTAGAAGAAGTGGACGAGATAAGATATCTAGGGTACATACTACAGAAAAACGGCAGTGATGAGAAACACATACAAGACAGGAAAAAGAGAGCAACAATAGCAATGAAGAAAACATGGAGTGTGGAAGAAAGAATATTCAAACAGGACTACAAGAGGAGAATGAAGATGTTTGGAACACTGATAGAGAGCGTGGCGCTGTTTGGAGCAAAGGTATGGGACTGGAACATGGAAGAAAGACTGGATAGAGTACAAAGAAAATATGTGAAATGGATATTAGGTTTAGATATGACAATATCAAATTATATATTGATAGAAGAATGCAAGCTAATAGAAATCAAAGAAAAAGCATTAAAAAGAGCAGCACGGTATGAAGAGGAAGCCCTAGAATCAGCCCTAGAAAGAGGTACTAGTAAAGGAATGTATGAAGGAAAGAGAGAGAAACTGGGGAAATGGCCAGAAGGGAAAAGAGCAAGAAAGAGAAAGAAGGATCTAGAAGAGGTGAGAAATGGAGGGACGCAGATAGAAGCAAGAGAGGAGCAAGAAAGGATGACAGCAAATCAAATTATAGAAGAAAGAAGAAAGAGAGAAGCAGAAGAGAGGGGGAAAAAGGATAAGGGAATCCAAATATAACATACACTACAGAAATATCGCCAAAAAAAATTACCAAAGTACTTAGAAGGGAGGATGAAGAGAAAGGACAGAAAAATATTAGCAAGATTCAGATGTGGAAACGAGACCAAAGCAAAGGAATACTGGAAAGAAGAGGGGAAAAGGATGCAGATTATGTAGAAGGAAAGAAGAAGACCTGAGACATGTAATAGAAGAATGTGAAATAACGGGGGGACCAAAGGGCATAGGAAAAACGCTAAACGAGACTGGAACAGGTTCAACAGAACTGAAAGCAATAATAGAGAAGAGAAGGGTAAACGACAGGAAGGAAGCACAGCAAGGAGGCTAAAGCCCAAAGTTGCAATAGTTTTTAGTCATTAGTTGTTAATTTGTAGTTTATAGTATTTAGTTTTTAGAGATAGAATAATTAAGAGAGTGCAATATAATAGAGTGGATAAGAGGGGAGGTGGACATATAAGAAGCGACATAGATATAAGAGATGTAAAACCGAAAGTTCGTCCAAAGCCGAAAGGCACGGACTAAGCAATAATAAATAAAATAAAATAAATAAATAATTACTTTGTTCTAATAACTGACTCACTGTTTCTAAAAAACGTTTCTGATACAAATGCACGATACTATTCGGTTCATCGTGCCATCATTACTGAAATTATCGGCAGGTACGCAAAGAAATACAAGGAAAGAGCTCATAAAAAGAAGACTAAAGAGAAAACACCTCAGTGACCTCACTAAAGAAATATAATAGACAAACTGGAAGATGGTATTCCGATGTGCGTAGCCATCCACATATTATTTAGCAATAAAGCTAGAAAAATTGAACAAATGCCCAGCTGGGCAAATTGTAAAGTACAAATTAAAAAAAAAATTACTGAAATGACATTATATAAACTATCCTTTCTCTTAAACTCCACAGTACGATCGAATATACATGTATGGAAATCCCGTGGTGGGGATAAGGCTCTTAGCGACAGAAAATATTTCAAGCAAGGCACATCAATCGATTTGTTAGGCTTCGTTGTGCAGTCTGCGTTGTATCTGGAATCTGCGACACGATCATGCCTGTAACTGAATTCTACTCTAATATGTAAATCTACATTTATTTAAACAACATTTTTTACTCTATATTTACTTTAAATAAATTGAGAAAGGTTATGAAAAATAGTTTGGTTTATATCCCTTTACCTTCTGTGGTAAAGATGGCGAAGGTGACATTAAATTTAAGAAATCGATTGCAGCGCTATGATTAGCGGCCGATTTGTAAAGCACACTTATCGCTATTTCGGAGTAAAATCATCAAATTCCTGGGCACGAGCCTATGTAATATTCGTAAACTATAAACGTCTTACAATGCATCATTTTCACAAACACTTTTACGTTTAACTTTAGTTATTCATATAATATGTGTTTATAATAGGCCATCAACGAGCGTACGTGAAATGGCATAACATCGGTAGGTTTAAATAGCAGGAATTTGCATAGTAAGATAAAGTAGGAAATGATTTTCTACGTAATTATATAAAGAGAAGTGTTCTGAAAGCATTCTAATTTGTTTTAATATGGGACTATTAAGTTGTTCGAAATGCTTCTTTCGTTTTATAAGGAAATAATAGACGCACAATATTTTTTGTTTTATATTAGTTTATTGAATTATGCGCGAATATAATAATAGAAGTAGAATTAAATGGATCATACCTAATTCAATAAAATAACATAAAACAGAAATTGTTGTTCATCTATTATCACCTTATGAAACGAAAAAAACTTTTCGGACAACCTAATATTTAGGACTCGAAAGAGATACCTTGGCAATTGTAACAAATTTTAATAATTTTCTGTGCTTCATAAAGCTTTACGTTTTTAATCCATTATGCACAATGATTTTAGTTGAAATTATTGTTCCTTAACGGAGAACAATATTTTTTATTGTAGTAAAAAGCCGCTAGAAGAAAATAAATAAAAATATTCCATGTGTCCTTATTTTCAAAGAAAATATTATTTCTTAAAACAGTAATCACCTTCCATAAGGCTAAGAATATTATAATTTCTGCGAAAGAACATTAAAAATATGTTTGACAAAATTATAATAAATTTTCTGTATTAACTTGGGAAAACAAGTTTGCTTTCGGCACTGAACAGCTTCGGAGCCAAAGTTACTTTAAACGTCCATCTACCAACATTGTCTTCTGGCATTTTGCCACTATTTCTAAGGTCCATCGAGAATCACGCTTGCTCGAAACGAGATAAAACTTCGGAAATAAGGGAAATATTTTAAGCCAAGTTCTATGTATCGAAAACACTAAGCGCAAGCTTTATCTCTATTGAAAAGGCCCGTCGAAATTTTTGCCAATAAGTTTTAAATTGCTTAAACATGCAACTTTGTGACTTACGTCTGGTTGATTTAGTATGAATTAACTGTTCTGTTTTATGAAACTTGATACAAAGCTTTATATGTAACACATGCTCGGAAACACTGCAATTAATAAATCTTCGGAAGGTTAAATCGAAACTCTTTCTTATTAATATGTCGTAGTCGTATCTAGTAGAAAATAAATAACTAAAATGTAAATACTAAATACTTCCTGTTCAAAAATACTTTATATCACTAAATATATGGTAAAAATAAATTAATAAAATTTATATATTAAATAATTCCTCTCCAAATATTCGTTTTATCGCTACATACATATGATAATTACAATCATGTAATTGCTATGTTGATATGCGTACATGGAAACATAAATAGTAAACATTGGAACTGCTTAAAAATTAGTTTATTTTGTATAAATGTTATTACAATTTGGAAAAAGGTAATAGCCCCTCAACCAGTTTTATTATATTTTAATCCGGTGTAAGTTTATATTATATTATATTGGAACAAACTTATTTGTACAATAAAAGTATTTCAAGCAACTTAATTAATTACAATATTCTATAAGTATAATATTATATAATATAAATTCTATATCTAATATTCATAACGCAAAAACTAAAAAATACAACGTTTGACACGTGATTATTTCGTAATTATATTATCTTCTAATAATAAAAACAGAATTATATCAATATAATTACTAACGTAATACGTAAATAGATGTAATTACTACTAATAATATAATACGTTACGAAACGGGGCTTCGAGCAATTAGAAGAATGCAGGTGGAAACCGGATGTTTTGCATCCGTAACAAATAATTCAATTTAAATCATATATAATCCAAACGCAATATGAAAACTAAAATATAGAAAATTTGAATATGTTATTATTTAACGATTATAATATAAGAACTCCACGGAGAAAAAGAGAAATTACATAAATTAGCATTTCTCAGAAAATAAAAATTTATTTTTCAGTATACAGAATGTTCGGCTACAGACATAAAAATATTTAAGGTGTTTTCTTGAGGCTAAAATAAGATAGACATCAAGAATTAAAAAAATACATTTTCGGCTTCGTTTTTTAATTAGTGACAATTAAAAATGAACCGAAATACCCTCTGTGCGAATAAATCTTCTTACACGAAGGAAAATAGGTCAGCGTAAACAACGGGGCGCATGCGATCCTCAAATTGAACGATAAATGGGCGGCAGCGTTCTTGTTCGTTCTTGTAATGAAGTTTGCTGGCATACAGACATATAACCCAATAACATGTAAAAATGAAGAGTGCGCTCTACACCTCAATTTCTTGTAACTATCTTAAAATTCAAAAAATTTTTATTCAAATTAATACGACATGACCAGTGATAAAGAAAACACGCAAGGCATACGAAAGAATTAACGTTGAACTCAAAGTCGTTGAAATTGATATTTCTCCTTTTCTAGTGAATCTTTCATATAATGTACCGATAATAATATTTATAATATTTATAAAAACAGAGAAGGTCTGTGCATAGGTATGTATGTGCTTGTGTCCGAGGTGATCTGAAAAACTACTTAAATGATTTGATAATAATTCTTTCACATTGAAAAGTACATTTTCTGCAGGATATAGGGTACATTTTATTACGCTTACTTCTCAGGAAACCGGGCAATGAATATAAGATATGACCAAGCAGGCCTCTATTGCATGGTTGCGTTTCGCTTGACTGTCAGTTGATAGTCACTTCCTAGAAATATCTCTCGAATACTATTTACTATGTTGATTTTTATAATAAATAATAGTGAGTTTTAAATCACGAAACTAATTGTGGGGAGTAAGCACGAAACATTCAGTTGGCGCAGTCGAAACGGTTGCACATTGAAGAGAGAGAGGGAGAGGCAATGTTGCCACATGGTTACGACGCTGTGAAGTTGCTTTGCGTCGCACTGAAGATGCTTACGAGATGTCTCGAGTTATAGCGATTACCAGATCGTGCAATAGTTTCGCTAACGACCGTGAATATTTAAAACGGGAATCGCTCTCTGACCACTGACAAGTGCGGACCCGGCACTAAGACAAGGTAACAGAGTATTCTCAAGTTTAATGAAGTTGAAGGAAAAGGGGAAAATTGTTTACGAAAAGACGATAGATAGATAGTAGCCTCAGCTCGAGAAACTAGCGATAGACACTTTAAGCGATTTACCGACGATAGAGTCCTAATACAAATAGACTGCGCAATTAAGAAATACTACACCACTACGCAGTAACAGTAGATTAGCATTCAACCGTTACCATCAAAGTATCAACAATTATTTCATGTGAATGGTATTCAAATAAGTAAAATGCATAAAATATGCAATAAATGTATGATTCTCTCATTGGTATATATATATATATGTCGGAGCGCCACCCTGATCAAGGTTGGGGGCGGCGGAGATATCTTCGCGTTCGTTTTCCATAGTTACGGTATCGAATAGGGGTCGTTTATTAAATACTGCGATTGGAACTAAAAAGTCCCTTCTCTTAAAGAAACTGTCCTTATATATTCCTGTCCCCTCTTCTCGGGTCAATCTTTTGTTTTTTTAAGGAAAGCCATATAGTCATTTCATACCTCTGTCAGGTACGCGTCCCTCCCGTGGCCGTGGCTACGTCTAGTGACTCGCTATGTCACCTTGAATCTGAACCCACTGTCATAAAGCCAGGTTGAAACATTAAAAAATATTTATTATTTATTATTTTTATCTTTATTGCTTAACTGTGCGTGTCATACAAATCTGAATTAGGGTGTTGGGGTTTTTCCCAGCATTTCGGACGGAAAATCCCGCTGTCCTTTCCTTCTCCGACATATATATATGTAAATTCGATAAAATATAAAACATCAACCGACGGTTTGACTTTCCCTGTGTTTACTGGGAGTCGGTCGAACAATATAAATAGACAAGGACAGGGACTTAGCAGAGAGAATAGAAGCGAGGAATGGGCAAAGAAGAAGAAAAGCAAGTTTAAAAGTTAGAAAGGGAAAGAGAAGGGAGATTAGAAGCGAAGAGTTTTAAGGAGACACGGAAAAAGACTTAGAAAATCGATTCTTGAGTTTTTACGAATCGATCGCCTGATTTCCAAAATATTACACCATTACATAAATATATATATAATTATATTATATTATATATACAGGGTGGTTGGTAACTGTTGGTACAAGCGGAAAGAGGGTGATTCTACGCGAAAAAAGAAGTCGAAAATAGAGAATAAAAATTTTTTTTATTTTTTTTTTTTAATTTTTCCATCGAGACAACGATCTACAGTGAGATCCGTTATAACGAGACGTGATAAAGTGCACGCGTACCGAGCGAAAATTCAAAGTCGATTTTCTCGAAAACAAAGCCTCAAACGAAAAATTTTTATTCTATATTTTCGACTTCTTTTTTCGCGCAGAATCACCCCCTTCCCGCTTGTACCACCAGTTACCAACCACCCTGTATATGCAGACCCTAAAAACTCAGAACATTAATACATATCTTACTGAAAATTCTCAATGCGAGAATTGATTGTAATTTCAATAAACAAAATAAAAAAAAAATTAATACATATCAATTTCTACCAGTAACAGAACTAAAAATGTAGTTTATGCAAAAGTATTATAATTATTGAGATATGTATAATTTTATGTGCTGGACTAGATTAGTTGCATAGTAATGATATATGTATGTGAATATGAATGTATGGAAGTATGTTTGTGCGCGGCGTCTCGAAAACAAAGAAATGTAAACTGTTCAGTCGATTAACAGTCTGGTATGGAAGAAGGTGAGACGCGTGCATGTGTGTATCGATGAATATCTTTGAAATCGTTTATCAAATAAATATATAACTATTCTAATATAAATTCTAAGTGTAAATTTAGTGTTCCTATACCATTATTTCGGCAATTAAGATTTAAAATTCTCAATAATAATATCAAAAAATAAAGAGAGAAAAATATTACTCTGGACTATTTCATCTTACACTACAGCAAATTTTCTGCTACTAAATCAAACTTTAATATTAATTCCACATAATAAAATATAACTTAAAACATTACAATTGTTAAAATTTTTTAAACAAATGAATCTGTAGTGCGACTTTATGTAACCAATAAGAAAAAGAAAAATTAAGCGACATAACTATTTTAATAATTTTCTTTTAATTCACCTATGTATAATACACAAAATTGTAATGTTTAGTTATTAAAAGAAAATTTTAAAATTTTTAATGAAACTGTATCAAACACAAGCATATTCAGTGTAAACCTTACATAAAGGTTAAAATAAAAATAAAATGTCATCTATGAGTGTGCAAGTATGTATCCTAGATAAATTTTAATAAAATTTCGTTAGTACTTGATATACATTACGTAAAATGTAGCATGAGATTTGTCTAAAAGGAGGATAATTTGTAGGGCAAAGATATAAAAATTAAATGAAATATTGATAAATATAAAAATTGGATAAAGTATTGCGGAGATAATAAAAAGGACAATTTTGTTTGAATAACCACTACTTATTAACGATAATTATCTAAACGCTTTGGAACTGCATTGACATTTTACGTAACACGGTACTACAAAACTTTTATCTTTGAAATCTCATGCGCGAACGCCCAAACATACTGTTCGATCGAACACACCACAGATTCGTGACGTGAACTGTGAAAATTTCCAATGACCTCGTGATGTACATATGTGATTAGCGAATAACAGTAACTCTCAGCGTTATATTCGATGTAGGTGCGGCGCGACGCAAAGTAGATGGGTGCGGTTTACGTGAGTTAGATCAGCATTAACATAGTAAGCGATTTTGACGTTTTGTTTATCCTTATATTTTAATGAGCAGAACACACGATATTTGAATCGGTTTAAATTATATTTATTTCAGTTCAAAGCGATAACATCTTAAAGATAACAAAAATTTTAATCAAAATACTATCAGTACTTTCTATTTTACCATATTACCATTGCTATGAATAGGCCTCCACATATACTTTTTCAATTTTTGGAAGGGAAATAGAAACGTCATTATTTTACAAATGTTAGTCTAAATATTGAAACACAGCCTGGCATATCACTGCTGCTAAACATCTGAGAGGGTACCACTCTCGGAAATTTTAAAGAGTTATCATATGCATACAGTAAATCCCTTGAACCACTCCCACTATAGACACTATTGACATTATAGACATTATAGACACTACAGACACTATAGACACTATAGATGCTATAGACACTATAGACAGTATCGACACTATTGACATTATAGACACTATTGACATTATAGACACTATAGACTCCCACTGTAGAATTTCGACATTTCATTGTATGCAAGGAACTGAAAGTTACGCTTCTTAGACAGATCGTGATGAAATGTAAGCTTCGTAGAGGGAGAGAGAGAGAGAGAGAATTCACGAATCCTCAAATAGTGGCTGAATGTGGTTACCGCAAAAATATTAAAATATAAGGCAAGAAAGAAAAGTGAAGCATGTGACGAATGCCGCTTTCGTTTCGAACAAATAAAATAGAGTAGAAAGAATAGAAAAACGGAAAGATGGATAGTATAGCGACGTCATTAAGTAAGGTAGAGCGATTAATAGATAAAAAGTATCAAGTATGGCTGTTGAAAGTAGGTGCAACCTTGAGAAACTACAAACTCTTTAAGGAACTTATAGAAAATGATAAACCTGCACAAAATGTTGAGGAAGCTACTCACGAAAATAATTGTCTGATCTGGGAAGTGAAAAACAATGAGGCGTTCGAAATTATTATAATAACCGAACAGATTGGACTGTGTTTAGGTGAGACGAGCGCAAAAAGATATGGAGCGATTTAAAATATATTTATGTGGGGGAAGTTGAAGATCAAATAACAGATATAGAGTTAGAGCTAAAAGGTATTACAAAGGGAAGTCCTGAAACTGCAATGAAATATATAATCCGTGCAGAGAATGCTGCACAAAGGAGCACGTTTATGGGTAAAGTAATAGAACCCGAGAAATAGCATACCGTGTAGTCCGGGACGTACGTATAAAATTTGAAAGGATGGCTGTAGTGTAGAGAACTCAAAGCGTAATCATCTTAGAGGACATATAATGCACCTTATTACGAAGAAGAGAATCGTATGAAAATTAACAATAGTAATTAATATTACGAAGCGAATTCAACTAATGAAAAACATACAATATGAAAAGACATATTCCTCCATAAACCAAAGCAAAAGATCGCTTTTACAGAACTGACAAAAGAGGTGGTACATTAGAAAATAGAATTAATAAAAGAAGGGGAGGCACAAGAATTAGGCGAGAATTTAGCAATAGCAAGCAGCAAATAAATATGATTATTGAAGCCCATGAAGGATATGCTTTTCATGCATTTATATATTCCAAAAAATATACTAAGAAGGATAATAACTCTCGACGCTGAACAAATATGGATTGTGAATTCTGACACATTATCACACACGTCACTGAATGCTATATGCTTGACGAATGTTGGACCCTACTTGACCAAAGCGAACCTAGCACAGGCAGTGCTATTTAAATGCCATTAGTATCTAAAGGCAGAAGTGCCATATACATGTAGGTATGCCAGTAATGAATGAACATAGAAATATATACATCAAAGGAATCCTGCATATTACAAGCTTACGTACCAATCTGTTATCGATAAGGTACCTAACAAAAATTGGCAATGAAGTTACCTTTTCAGGGAACTCAGTAAAGATAACAGGATCAGAGAAAGAATTAAGACTTGATAAAGAAGAGAATAGAGGTTATACACTGGAAGCCAGGTTAAGGAATAATAATAAATCACAGCTGTCTTCTGAGAAAGTAGTCTTAGAGGAAAAGGAGTATATACTGGTGAGATCAGACATAGGAAATGTTAGAGGTGCAAAAGTTGATATGATGTCACAGCATCGCAGACTAGGCCTTGTATGCGAGGAACACTGAGAAAAGATTTTTTTTTATTTATTTATTAAAATTTACAATCAATTCTCGCATTGAGAATTTTCAGTAATTACTGAGAAAAGATGAGAAGGAAAGAGATCGTAAGAGGTCTCAATTACTCTGTAAAAAAACTAGAGATATTTATGAGTTGTGTAGAATAGGAAAAGTATCTAAACGTTGGATCTTATACGCGTAGCCTTATGTAGGCTAATATCAGTAAAATCTCTCAATGATAGTCGGTACATGTTTGTGTTGATAAATGATTACGGTAAATAAATAAATAAAACAGTAAATAATTAAATAAAAGAATAATACCCATAAAATCTGACAATGGCAGAAGATTTATAAATATCAAATTTCAAGCATTGCTTAGGAGCAGAGGAATACGATACGAAAAGACTGTTCCATACAACCCGAAAAGCAATGAACAGAATCGTGTTAGATAAGGTAAGTGTATTTTCGATCAATCGCGGGGAGACGCAATCGCGAGGAGAGACGTCAACGGGAGTCGTAAATTCCCGTTACGATTATGATAATCGACACCACGAGTTGATCGATCCCCTGATTTCCGTTAAGATAATAGGGGTGATTCAGTTTGTATAACACTGTGATTCACAGAATTATAAATTATATATTTCCAACACTTAAATTACACTGTTGAGTAGTTACAAATAGATAACAACTTGTCGCACGAAGACAAGATAGATATGCACACTAGAGCAAGGCTCTTATAATTGAATTTCGTATGTTAGTGGACATAGCACGATAGGATAATTAATAGAGGAGATGAATGTTCGACAATACCGAGAACCGACTTAGATATTTAACGTGAGATATACTCCTCTAGTGCTGTGCTTAGACTTCAACGTTCGATTTTTGTACTTAGTTGTGGACTTGACCCTCCTGATGTCGCAGGAGAAGTAGTTGATTTTCCCGATGCCTTGGGAGAAGTGAGGTACAGGAGTAATGAAGGGAATAATGAAAACTACATCTTCTGTAGTGTTTGGTTTACTTAGTCCCGCGAAAGCTGCAACTAGCGACGAACGCGACGCGTTTGTCACGTAGAATTCGTAATAAAAAAGGAAGAGCTGAGCAATCTTAACTTGACTGTCCTTTTACATTTTTATATGCTTTTATTCACAAAAGTGATTAAGTACAATATTACAATGAAGTAGCGAAGTTACAAAGTATTAAAATAGTCGTTCAAATCGCGGCCAAGATGGTACCCAAGACTAGTCTCGTGGTCGAATACTCCCAGTTTTTGTATGTTGAGTTTGTAGGAGTTGAGGGGCAAGGAGAGGATCCTGAGTGACGTACGTAATGGGGAAAATTTGGTGTTGGGCCATGTTCAAAAGTAAGATCAAAGTCTAACGGTTCATTGACAGGTGATCATAGTGTGGAATAACGTGGATTTGGGTATGGTCGCTGTCACACGTTTGCCACGCAAAATCACAATTCACAACTCGGATTATATAAAAATAACAAGGTTGAGCCGTAACACAACTATTAGTTTTCTTTTTATCAATCTTTATTATGAATTCAATAATCACAATTGAATATACGCTGAATTGACACGTATAAATCACTGTTCACTCCAACAACTTTATATAGAATCTAGTTACACTGATGCGTAGGTATAAACTAAGTAAGCGATTGGTTTAAGGGTAGAAACTCGGAAAAAAGGTGTTGACTATTCTAAAGATGGAGACTGAGTAGTGTTTAGTGACGATGTTGTGGCGGAGGAAAGCTAGGGGTGGGTGTGTCTAAGGCCACGAGATGAGCTGATTCGTTAAGGACAATTTTGGTTAGGAAAGCGAGGGCGATAGACATTGCTTTTGATTGGAGCACAAGAACCCTGGTGGACTAGGAAGGCTCTTAGTCGCCCTTGAGAGAAAGTTGCTAACGGAAAATACGGAACGTGAGAAAACTAGCTTTCCCGTATCTTCTCGTAGTAAACAAAAATGTAAAGAACACTGGAAATAGAAGATGCTTGTTTTTGGTCCGAAGGACCTTAACTATGAAAATGCTAGGATTTATGGTGGGTCCTTAAGACTATTGAGGGTACGCAGTAAGGATGTGTACGCATCTGGGTGCCATCTTGCCCTCGGTATGCGGCCTGGTATCTGATGTGGATTGATGTTACACGTTTGTCGGCCCTGACACAACGATTCTCTTTCCAGCGGCTTTCTTGTCTCTATTATAGTACCGCGGAGAGATCACCGATATACAGACAACGTCAACGTCAAAGCGCAAATGCCGATAAGCCGAAGGGGTCGGAAACTTCAATAGGCCTAACGGCCATCGATATATTTCAGCACGGCAGATGTTGATATTCGGTTAGCCACCGGAGAGTCAAGAGTCGTTCCAGCGGCAATGAGTCATATAACCAAAATAGAGGCAATGCAAGCAAAAATTCTAAGAACAATAGTAAACGCGCCATGGTACGTTAGAAACGAAGACATTAGGAAAGACCTGGGAATACCGACGGTCAAGGAGAAGATTAGCAGATATGCAATAAGGTACAGAGAAAGAATAGCAACACACCCGAACCAGCCAGCAGCGGAAACGGTCAACACAACAGGTATAGAAAGAAGGCTAAAAAGGAAGCACCCAACAGACCTCACAAAGGACACAATCTAACAAACGCGATGTTGGTACCCCACTGGGGGTAACCACCCACATGATATATTACCATACCGCTATAAAATTTTACCAAATGTCCTACAGGACAAATTGTAAAATCTAAATAAATAAATAAATAAAAAAGAGTCGTTCATCAACAATTGTCACATCACACTACTGCATTAAGTTCACGTTAAATAATCATCCTTCATATTATTGTAGTATCACGGACGAGGGGCCTGGGGTTGTTGTGCGGATTATAAACAAGCGGTTGCCGAGCATGTGCGCAGTGGGGTTAAGACAAAAGGCAAGGGGCTGCTAGGGGACGATAAACAAATTAAAAGCAGTATGAGTTGAGAAGTCAGAGAGTGCGGATTGTGTTGTCGAGATTGCGTTGTTAGCGTTGTTAAGAGAGAGTTAAATTTGCGTTGACGAGAATTGTTAATTAATCATCTAGTTATTTTGATTATTATACGTTTAATTATTATACGTTTGTTGGGACTAAAACTCCACGGTGGCCTCCTGACGTTTTGGGGTGCCCCGAGTTCTCTTACGAATTTCATCGAACTTCTATTGGCTCACAGGCCGACGCTCCAAACTAAACCTACAGAACAAAATTACCCTCTACAAGACCGTAATAAAACCAGTCTGGACCTACGGAATCCAACTATGGTGAACAGCAAGTAACTCCAACATCGAAATACTTCAACGCTTCCAATCGAAAACGCTAAGATCCTTAATAAATGCACTGTGGTATGTTACCAACGAAACAATTCATCGCGATCTCAAGATACCTACAGTTAAAGAGGAAATAGCAAAACACAGCGATAGATATAGCAAAAGAGTCAACAAACACCGAAATCCCCTAATCACTGAACTACTTGATACATCGGACCAGATCCGCAGACTGAAGAGACACTACCCGCTAGATCTAAACGCTAGATTCATTTAGTTATTTAAGCTAAGCAACATTTACTTATTTAAAATACTTACTTATAAATTATACTTATCTATAATAAGTATTAACTTATTATAAATAATTAGCCATGTCACTGCGCCACGCCAGAAAAACTACTGAAAATTCTCAATGCGAGAATTGATTGTAATTTCAAGAAACAAAATAAAAAAAAAAAAATTTCATCGAACGACACCCCCGTCTAGTTCTTTACAGAGACCTCCTACAATCCGGTCACCAAGGGGACCACTCTCCTGGGGCCACTCTTCTAATTAGAAGGTTAAAATTTTACCAAATGTTCTATAGGACAAATTGTAAAATCTAAAAAAAAAGAAAAAAAAGACTCTTCTAATTCGTTTCATCCCGGGGTAGAGGACACAGCAAGGGCTATGCTGGCTCTAACACCGATTAATCGAATGAAAATCAAGCAATCTAACGTCAAATCGTCATACTTATACAGAAATATAAAGGACAAAGTATATATGGAACAACCACTAGGATTTATAACCGACGGTAACAAAGTATGCGAGCTAGAAAAACGCACATATGGATTGCCTTAATCTGGATATCATTGGATATTATATGTCGGAGAAAGGCCGGAATTATGGTTGTGGGCGTTTGATAACTCTTCCTGGGAGCTGGCCATCATTGTGTTGTAACCAGGGCACGGATAATTAACACGAGTAACGATACTACCGATTCGACAATCAACGGCGGCACTAGTCACGTTGGTCTTAGGCTCGATAACGAATCCGCGGCCAACGGGATGACATAACTACTTGCTCACAAGCTAACTCAAACGTGTCGTACGGAGCCCAAAATGTTCCTCTCTTCCTCGATGAAATCGCAACTAAGAATGCTCGTTCGTCCCAATCATGCCACCGAGGAAAATTATGATGGGGCGCGTCTAAGGACCCGAGCCCATCCCATTCGTCGAGTATAGCCCTCGTTCCGAAAGTAAGGGAAATTGACGCTGCTGTCAATTGGTCACTTTGGGACAAAGACTGCCCGTCCGCTTAATTAACAAAACCTAAGTTTTATAACGTGCTCTCAGGCTAGCTGGCATTCATCCTGTCCGAAGGACCCGTTTAAATGTTTTACTGCCAAGTACCTCTACGGGTATTTCCTTTTTTTATGAGGGCCATACTACCACTCTACATCTTTTGCTAAACGACGTGCACGTCCCGTTGACCGCGGCCACGTTCGGCGACTAACAGTCGCCCTGAGCCTAAGCCCATTATCGCAATTTACAAACAAGTACAATGACGACAAATCGTTTAATTACAGTTGTAACAAGTACAATGACGGCAAATCGTTTAGTTACAGTTATCTACTTTAGTTACAGCTTTTCTCGGGTTTTCCCCCACGTTCCAGGGCGAAGGTCTCCGGTGTCTTTTCCTCTCCGACATATATAACACAATTTAAAGGAGAATCGTGTGCGTATAAATTAAGGGACAGAAACAGCCGATCGTTGGAATATACGTAGCTGACTTTTTATAGCAACAAATGATAAAACATAGTTAAAGAACTCGTATCAAAATTGAGATAGCACTTTGAGTTAACGGAATCGGAAGAAAATAATTCCTTAAATATAAAAATTATAAAAAAATAAGGATGTGATATAATTATCAGAAATATTATACAAAGAACAAATTTTAAGGAAATACCGCCTAGAAAGTTGCAATCCAATAAAATAGCCAGTAAGAAAATTTAAATGCATTTAAAACAAGATTTAGATGTATATGAGGTTCGCCGAAACCGGTGTCACGTAAAGTGAAAAAAGAAATCGAAGGTGAAAATAAAAAAAGAGAGAACTTATTTGCTAACATCTTGTTTACACTAATGACAGTTTACTTCCGAACTCCAGCTGTGACTTTCAAAGACTGAAGCTCTTACAACTCGGTCGCATCCCTACACAAGTGGTTATCTTATGAAGTAGGGAGGACCCCCGGGTGTTGGGTCTGAGCCGTGGACCCCCTGCTGCCGCGTGCACACCCTTGCTAGTCTGGTGGGTGTCCGTCATTAGCTCATCGGTTTTGAAGTGTGCCGGTCGTGACACTGGATGAGGCCGAGTACCAAAAGTTAGTGAGACCACTGATTAGTGATAGTAGATTTACTACATTGGCAACTAAATGATTGCAGATTTTGTCAATACCACCTAATGAAAAAATCCGCAATGACTTAATTGCTAACCCAATATATGGCTATCGGAACGAGACCTGATATTTTTTACATGGCAAGTAAACTGTCACAATATAATCGGAACTCAAAAGCAATACATTTGACCGCTGGGAAAAGGGAATGTAGATACCTGAATTGTAATTGAAAATCAGTAGATGCCAGTTGGATGGAAAAAGAAATTAAATTTGTAGAAAGAGAGAAGAAAAGATTAGACAAGATCAAGTCGTGCTTTATTCGTTTTACAATTGAATATGTTTGCAGAACAGCAATGAATATTTCAGTAATAGCATTTTACAATTAATTTAAAGATGTCTAATACAAAAATTGAAATGTAATATAACGTAATAGTAAAATAATTAAGAAATATGATAAATACAGATATGTATGTATGAGCAACATTTTGTATGTAAATTAATTTTTAAGAAATGAACAGGTGCTACATTTTAACCTTTCAGTTTCGACAAAAAAGATAATTTCTTTAACAAATTTTGTAGAAATTCAAATCAAAAAATAAAATAAAAAAGTATACAACTTTCTATTAACTTTCGAAATCATTTTAAAAACAATTACAAATAACATATGAGTTGTATTTTTTTTATTTATTTAGATTTTACAATTTGTCCTATAGGACATTTGGTAAAATTTTATAGCGGTGTGATAATATATCATGTGGGTGGTTGCCCCCAGTGGGGTACCATCATCGTGTTTGTTAGGTTGTGTCCTTTGTGAGGTCTGTTGGGTGCTTCCTTTTTAGCCTTCTTTCTATACCTGTTGTGTTGACCGTTTCCGCTGCCAGCCGGTTCGGGTGTGTTGCTATTCTTTCTCTGTACCTTATTGCATATCTGTTAATTTCCTCCTTGACCGTCGGTATTCCCAGGTCTTTCCTAATGTCTTCGTTTCTTACGTACCATGGCGCGTTTACAATTGTTCTTAGTATTTTGGCTTGCATTGTCTCTATTTAGGTTATATGGCTCATTGCTGCTGTTCCCCATAGCGGTATTCCGTACGTCCAGATTGGTTTTATTATTGTTTTATATATTTTTAATTTATTTTCTATGCTTAGTTTGGATTTTCGACTTGTTAGCCAATACATTTGTCTCCTTGCTATCTGTATTTTGTCTATTATTGATTTAATATGCTGTTTCCATGTGAATCGTGTATCTAAGTGGAGTCCTAGGTATTTGACTTGCCTTGCTTGGACTATGTGCGTGCCGTTTAGTATAATGTTTGGTGGTATCTGCTTTCTAAGCGTGAATGTGATGTGCTTGCATTTATCAGGGTTTGTTTTAATCTGTTTAGTTTTTAGCCATTTTTCAAGTTCTGTAATATTTTCCTGTAATAATGCAACTGCTGTTGCAGGGTTAGTGTGCCTGACTATTACAGCTGTGTCATCCGCAAATGTCAGAATTTTGCTATTGTTGGTTGTTAGAATGTTGGCCGTGTATAGAGTGTATAAAATTGGTGCTAAGACGCTTCCTTGCGGAACCCCTGCTTTCATGTCTTTAACTTCTGAGTATGCGTCTTTAATCTTTATTGTGAATGTTCTATTGCTTAAGTATGATTTAATTAAATGGTATATCTGTTCCGGGAATTGTTTCCTGATTGTTTGAATTAGGTTTTTGTGATTTATTTTGTCAAATGCTTTCTCTATGTCCATAAAGAGGGCTGTACAGTATTGCTTGTTTTCAAGTGCTTGTATTATTTCGTTGACCAGTCTGTGCATTTGCTCTATAGTGGAGTGTTTGTGTCTGAATCCAAATTGGTCGTCCGGTATTAATTTTTCCTTCTCGATTATTGGTTTAATGCGGTCGTATATTACCTTCTCTAGTATTTTGGAGAATATGGGAAGTAATGATATTGGTCTATTTGATGTGGGTCTTTGCCTGGTTTCGGTAACATTATGATTTGTGCCAGTTTCCAAGTTTTTGGAAAGTATTGTATTCTTAGTATTGCGTTAACTATTATTGTGATTTGTCTTATCGCTTTTGGCGGAAGGTTTTTCAAGATTTTGCCGTTGATTAGGTCGATTCCTGGGGCTTTATTATTTTTTGTTTTCTCGATTATGTTTTTAATTTCCTGAGCCGTTGCTTTGGGTATAATGTAGTGTTTGCCAGTTGATGTTCTAGTGGTTAGCGAATCCTCGTCAGTATGACTATTGTGGTTGCTGTTGTTAATATCATGTGGAGTAAATGTGTTGCATAGGTGGTTGGAAAATTCTTCGGCCTGCTCTTCGTTGCTTCTTGCCCATGTGTTATCTGGTCTTCTGATTGCTGGGATCATTTTTATTGACTTCCTTATTTTTTTTGTGGCTTTCCAAAGGGAGTAGTTGTAATTCTCGTGTGCATATAGTGACTCGATGAACCTTGTAAACTCGTTGTTGTTGTGCTCTTTAATTTTGTTTTTTACTTCCTTTGCGAGTTTGTTTAGGTGTGTTTTGTTTTCTTTGGTTCTATGTTTTTGCCATTTTGCCTTCGCCTTTCTTTTTTCTCTAATTTTTTCGAGGATTTCTAATGGAATTATTTTTGTTTGTCTGTTGGTTGATTCGGGTATAGTGGTTGCTCTGGCTGCTTCTTGAATAGTTTCTGTAAGTGTTGTTACTGCTTGATCGATGTGTTCAGGTGTTTTCAATGGGATGTTGCAGTTGATTTTGCTCTCGATTATTTCTTTAAATGTTTGCCATTTGGTGGTTTTATTGCATAGCGTCTTTGAATTGTTGTAAAGTATTGGTTTGTTTCTGTATGTAATTATTATGGGTGTATGGTCGGAGGTGAGCTCGAGACTGGGTGCTATGTTTAGTTTATTTGCGTTTAGTCCCTTTGTAACTGCAAAATCGAGTAGGTCTGGTATTTTGCTCAGGTCTGTCGGCCAGTATGTCGGTCTTCCCGTGGATAGTATATTGAGGTTATTATTTCTAATATAGTTTTCCAATGTTCTACCTCGTGGTGTAGTAATTCTTGATCCCCATAGCGTGTGCTTTGAGTTGTAGTCTCCAGCTGCGATATACTTATCACCTAAATGTTTAAAGTACTCTTCCCACTTTTGCGGTGTAATTTTGTGTCGCGGCGGTACATATACTGCTGACAACTGTAGGTGGTTGCTGCTAGTTTGTACAGTAACGGTGGTTGCTTGTATATGTTCCTTACTAACCTGGCTGTGTAAGTGGTGTTTAATGTCGTTTTTTATTATTACTGCGGTCCCTCCGTGTGCTTTTCCTGATGGATGCTTGGTGTCATATATGGTGTAGTACGGAATTTCTAGGTAACTTTTTATAGTGAAGTGTGTTTCTGATACGAGTAGTATGTCGATGTTGTTGTTGTACAGGAATGTTTTAGTTTCTAGAGCCCTTTGTTGTAGGCCGTTAGAGTTCCAAGCTGCTATTTTAAGCGTGTGCGTTTTTATTTTTTGCTTAGCATGTTTGTAAGCAGTTGTAGCATGGTAGTGATTTGTTGTGTTTGCTGTCTGAGGACTGCGTTTTGTTCGCTTATCATTTTTGTGAGTACTTCTGTGTTTTTGATTGATTGTTTTAGTAATTCTTTGATTTCCGTAGCGTCTTCGGTTTGTTGCTTTGTCTTTGAATGTTTATGGGCGTTACTTGTCTAATGTTTTGTGTTGCTTGCGCGTAGCTTCGGTTTCCTTGGGGTTCTGTGTTTCTGCTTATATCTTTTATTTCCTTTTGTGCTTTCGCCGTTGCTTCGTTGTCTGTTGTACTTTGCTGTGGTTGGTAGTTGTCGACTGTTCTATTGCGGAGTGGTGGAAACAGTTTACGTTGGAGTTGTTTCCTGATTTCGCATCCTTTATAGCTGGCTGGGTGATTTCCGTTACAATTGTAACATCTAACTTCTTCTATTTTCCCTGTATATAGGCAGTGTATTGTTAAGTGGTTCTTTGCACATTTTACACATGCCGGGCTTCTATTGCAATAATTTTTTGTATGGCCGTATTGTTGGCACCGCATGCACTGTGGAATATTTTTTTTGTAGCGTGGTGGTTCCACTGTTACTATTGTGTTCAGGATTTTTCTGATTTCATAGATTTCTTTGTTATTGGTTCTCGGTTCTAATTCTATTAAGAATAGTGGTAATGGCTGTTTTGTATCGTACCTTGTCATATTATTTATTGAGCTTGTTTTGTGGCCGATTTTTTCTAGTTCGTCGCTTAGTTTTTCTGTGTTAATTTTTGGGTGTAGTCCTCTTATAACTATTTTGTAGCTCCTTTCCGTTTTGAGCTGGTACGTGTGGTATATAGCGTTTTTCCCCTTAGTTCTTTTATCACTTTCCTGTAGTTTTCTGGGGTGTTTGTTTGGATTTTTACTTGTTCTAATTTTGTTTGTTTTATTGTGTAGTTGTCCTTTCCAACTGTATTGTTTAATTGATCAATGAGTGGATCTATTATTTGCGCCTCGACAAATATTGGTGGTGGTTTTGTGGTGTTTGTTGATTTAGTTTTGTGTTTGGTTGTTGGGTCGTCATCTACTTCTTCCGTCAGTGAGCTGAAGGAGTTTCTTAGCGGTAATTCTTGCAGCCATCGCTGCATTTCTGTGTCTGGTTTTCCAGTCATTTTTCTTTTTTTGTTATAACTCGCCACCTTCCAGCTTTCGTCCTGTTGGGTTATTTTTTTGTTGGTTTCCATATCAACTTCTATTGTAGCTGAGCAGTCCTGTTCTTCATTTGTTGGTTGGCTTGGTTTTGAAATGTTAGTTGTTTTATTTATATAATATGTTTCATCTTTGCTAATAATTTTTATAGGTGCGATGTGATTTTGCATCTTCGTTTTTCTTGTAGTCTTCTTAATAGAAGACACGGGTTTCCACCATTTGGCTATGGGCGTAGCCCTTCGTAGTTTTCTCTTCCCCACTTGCTACAGTTTTCGGAAGCACTGTTTTACACGTCCACTTAGCTCGGCTGCTCAGGCAAGACTCGTGCCATGCAGCGTGGCAGCGTTTTGTTCATTTATTTGCGAGAAATTTTTTTTCGTTTATGCAGGTGGTTTACGATTATTTGAAAAAAAAAATTACGAGCTACTTTCGGAATCGAGCGCATTGCGAATTGACGATTGTGACCAAATATCGCGACACAGTTTCACCACAGTACGCGAACAGCGCGATCGCGCTGCGTAGCAGTAAAACGGTTAAAGAGGATCTTAAGAAACACGTCTGCAATTTTTGTTGTTGAAAACCGTCAAATATATTTTAAAATATGAGGTGGTATGGTGTAATAGGTACTGAATGTACACTCAAATATGTTCAACAACCAATAACGTTTATTAGATTCTATCACTCGATAACAATGAACGATTAACAACGGTTGAATGACAACAATTAACTACGGTTGACGCTTGACGACGATTAACAACAGCGACGATTGTCCGATCTCTCAAAAATAGCCGACTCGTTTCTCTTCACCATTTGCGCTTCGCGGCTCGGGGTAGAATGTCCTTTTTGTTCCTGATCGAACGGATTCTTCCCTTCGTTGCCCATCGATATCCCCACTAGGGTGCGTTCATTAGATGTGCCGCAGCGGCTGGCGCGTGTATGCTCTTCCGAGAATTCGACGAAAGAAGCGGGAAGATATCGATGGCACATTGGGCACGTCGGTGCTGCGCCTTGACGGCGTAGCGCTTTGTATCACGAAGCCGTTGAAAAGTTCCGTGATCTGTGCCGCCACAAATTTAGTTTCAAAAAGCAAAATTATACTTTTTTCTAAGATAGAATCCTACGATCTTTTCTGCATAAATTTTTGTAAATCACCTTTTTAGATATCTCTTCCTATAAAACCATTTACAACCTCAGAGGTCAAAGAAATGATCCATTACCATTTTAACCCCCAAAAAGCACCGGGATACGATATGACAAGTAAGTAAAACGATTAAGGGAGTGTCCTGAATTAGAATGTTCGAAAACAGCGTCTTTTTGTGATTTCTTTTTTTTTTTTAGAAGGGAAAGAAGGAAACGAATTTGTTGAATTTTGAGGTATGATTTTATATATATTTAACGAATACAAACAAATTTTTTTCAAAGTAAAAAGAAAAATTATCCACCTCGTAATTCTTGACCATAACAGAAAACCAAAAAAGGATTAAATTATTATATATTTTTCTAATAATCTAAATCTAAATCTTGAGGTTAAAATCTTCTGTTACAAATTAATCAATTACACCTACTTATAACTTATGCTAATCCCATACGTTATAAAATCTCTGTCAGTGCGATGGAAAACGAAAAGCTAGGCATCTTGAAAATAAGTGCATTAGAAGAGGCAGGAATTCTTTTAGAACGGCAATCTCTTACTACAAGAATTATAATAGTAGCAAAAATGTATTATTAAGAGCTTCATAATAGATTTAATGATAATGATTTAATTAAGGAAATTATTTACCTCTACCCCTTGTATTTTGAGAGGGTTATGAAAAAAGAACATCTGCTTCAAGATGCTAGTTAGAATACTTCCTAATATACATTGCCACATTAAGAATCAAATACTTTCCAATCCGATAGAAGCTCGGCGGGGCAGCCAGCTACGCTCGTTAAAGCCCAGAACTGAAGACGACGCGTCGCGAGTTCGAATCCTCGGCCTACAGAAGAGCGGCACAAAACCTAGCCAGGAAAGTTTCTTATTAAAAGAAATATACAACACGCAAGCGGCCAGCAGCCCCTCCCTTGCGTTGTGATGAGGAGGATGTACTTTCTGGGAGTACTTTGGTGTTTAAGCACACAGGGGCCCCGACGATCAACTCGCACAACACTGGTCTACCATCGTCTCGCCCGTGGAGGTTTTAGCCGGTAAGAATCCGGCACTACCTTCTGCCGCCCTGTGCACCTCGGACCGCAGGGGTGGTAAAAAGAAGGTGTCTATGAAGATTTCCTCCACGTAAAAAAAAAAAAAAAAAATTTTTTTTTATAGTATGAAAGCAGAGACGTTTAGCACTCCCCTAGACAAGGGTGAAACACATATATAAATGGTAAGGCCTGTCGCCTTTCGGCGGCACTTACCAGATTTTTTGGAAGGACCGCGGAGGGCTTCCGCTATCCTTGCGGAAAACGCAGGTGCTAATAATTTTTCCTTTTGAGCATTGAATTTCGAACAATATATTAGATGCGAATCTAGATGTTTGATCCATTGAAAGTGACCTACCGATATTCTGCATCAACTTCAGTAAACATATTTCTTTGAATGATGAAATTAAAAATGCTATACGAGTAGCGATGATACCGTAAACAGTTTAAAATGTAATTAGACATAATGTTACTTACAAGCTTGTAAAAACTTTCTATTTGTAAATTGGTTCGTTAATTATTTTGTTTTATTTTATTTATATTATAATATATTACTTCATTTCCTTTTATATTATCTGATGTTTTTTTATTTCATTTATTTATTTTATTTCATCAACATAATTTTCGTATGCCCTAAGAAAGCAAAAAATAATCAATGCAAATATTATAATTAAATATAAGAAATTATACTCTGCGAGTACTCTAATTTTAAAGCTATTGGATTGGATTCGTTATAACTAATACTTTATTGATCTCCGGCATTTCAGTCAATATCACACGTTTATGGTATTATTATTATTATATTATATTATTATATAGTTATTAATAAATTAAGTCTGTTTTGTGAATACACGCTAAAAAAGGTACACATTATGCAGTTGTTTACCGAAATCGTTACAAAGTCACGTAGTATCTAAACGCCCGACGCAACACTTAAATCTCGTTTGTCAAAAAATAGCGGCATTGCTGTCAATGATATTAGCATAGTCGTCTGTGCTATGTGTATCAACACAAGCGTCGCACGCGTATGTCAGCTGGCGTTGCTATGTGAGTGGTGCGGACAAGTGATGAATGTTACCCATACAATTCGGATTTAAGACTGAGACTGCGGATTTCAGACGTAACCGCGTAAGGCGCGGCAGTACGGCTAAGGAAATTCCATCTTTAGACAATAGGGCCTTGTCTAGCACTCTTTCCAGGAAAAGCGTGCTCAGATTGCAAAGCACCTCACAACAAAAAAAGACCAGTAAAGTAAGTTAAATATAAAGGGGCATTCCAAGCGTTAGGTGAGATTGGTTTCAATCAAAAATGAATTTTTAATCAATATTCAAACGTGTTACTTTGTATATCAATTGTATAAATAACAAGAAAGGATTAATATATCCTTTTAAACTTTGCACGCTGCACAAAAACACAAAACACATTTACTCGCAATATATTCTAATAGAGTTTCGTTCGCTTGAAAAGAAACGAAAGATTTTGATTGCAATATACTTGCTTCTGCAGTTTGCTATTGAAACAGACGATTATCAGATATGTACTTACACACGTTTAAGGCGAACTCAATATTTGAAAATTTTTGAGAATCAGTTAGAAGTAAAATTTTCAAAACTGAAAGACAGACGTGTGTTTATTATTTCCAATATCACAAAATACTGATTTATTAATGCGAACAAAATTTTATTTAAACATGTTAAACCATATACTTTAAAACTGCAAAGGAGCAACTCGATTACAAAAATAGTCTCTGAATTCCATTTTCATGAAAATGAGCAATTCACGTAAATTATATGATACTTCACTGAAAAAATGTTTAACTTGCACGTCAAAAAATGATCGACTTGATGTGGGATGAGCCTTATTGGAAAACAGAAGCGTGTTTCTTCGTTGTTTCAGTATATGCAAATGGGTCTGAGCCATACATCAGATGCTATCATCTGATGCTTACACTGTCTTTTCTATCGTTACTTAGTATTCTATCTGGCACTTGGAGACCGAAAAAACTGAGGTTTTACATTTTCTTCCTGTGATTCTTGCATTTCTTTATTCGATTTAATTTAATCGGCTTTTCGTAACAGCCTATACCTACAATTATAACTAAGCGTACAGGTAGATAATACATAGATAATAGCAATAGATAATCAAAAATAAATAATAAATAAATAGATAATAATGTAGTAATTAATTAAATGCTTCGGATAGAACATTTTAATTTTATAAAAGGAGCGAAATAGGGCATTTTTATCTAGAAACGACTTGAAATCTGTATTGAGATATGTATAATTTTATGTGCTAGACTAGGTTAGCTGCGTAGTAGTGATACATATATGTGAATATCAGTGCGTGGAAGATTGTGTGTGCGCGGCGTCTCGAAAACGAAGGAATGTAAACTGTTGCGTTAACAGTCTGGTATGGAAGAAAGTGCTGAGACGCGTGCAAGTGTGTATCGATGAATATCACTGAAATCGTCCATCAAATATAAATTCTAACTGTAAATTTAGTGTTCCTATATCATTATTTCGGCTATTAAGATCTAAAATTCTGAAGAAACATTTAATTAGTATTTTTAAATATACGTAAACACAAACATAGTAAGGAGAAAATAAAGAATAGAAGTGGAAGCTAGAAAAATTTGTTAAGAAATTAGTGGTTTCAACATATGTAATGTAACATATGTAGGACCATTTAATTTACGACACTTTGTACTAGAACATTATAAATTGGTAAAGACATCTAAAAAACAATTAGAGTAAATAAATCATGCTGTTTCTAGATCCCTATAAGTTGCATAGGATTTTCTGACTTTGTTTAAAAGGTAAAAAATATGAAGAGCTTGAAATATTTCGACTAGTGGCCAAAAATAACAATTATTCCCAAAATTGTTACGAGAGAAGTTATTTAAAAAAAAAGTTAACTCTCCTTGGCAATAAAAAAAAACCTACTAAATTATAAAAGATGTTTTGAAAAAATTAAGTGATTAAAAAATATTAATTTTTGAGTGTTCTGACTACGAATAATCATTACAAATGTTCTATGATCTCTACGGTTACCGATAACTATTATCAACGATAAACATTGTTTTTGTTTATCCATAACCATTACTATAATGTATTTTTTAGTTATTCATAATCATCATGTGACGGAATTTGTAACTAAAGAAGTTTGAGTAATTATAATGATTATTTCTGATCAAGAGAATTTAAAATAATTATAACATGCTAACGTTTATACTATAACTTTGTAAATTTAGGTTACAAATGTCATAGTCCCTGATTGGAACATATTTTAAAAAATGAAAAAATGCTAGGCAGAACATTTCAATTAATTGTAAGAAGCGCAATAAAAGAAATTTGGTCTTAAAGTTCGTTTTTCTTTCTTCTTTAGAGAGAATCCAAGAATGTGCTGTGTGGAAATACCTGAAGCCCTTTCCAACGCACCTCGAATCGCGTTAGTCACGGCCAATGTAAGGAAGCAAGAGGGTGGTACTTAGGGTCGAAGAAAAATCGGAAACCACTGTGATTACTACGGAAATGGATGGAGTTAAAAAGACAAGAAAATCGAAAATTGTCCCAAGGATACGTCTTTTAGTTTCTCATTGAGGGTATTTTCCCAATTGTTTCGCACAAGGTAATGTTGATAGTAACTGCTGGTAAATATGCATTTATATCCATAAATGGATATTTGTGAGATTACAGAAATTAGGAATAATGGTTATAAGTTGAGTTTATAATATTTACTGATCGTTTTGGCGCGTTTACGGAACATTTTAGAGCACTGGATAATAAAATTTAATCATAATACAGATCTGAAGAAAATCATGTTGAATTTCTGAAAAATGGTATCTAAATATGTAGATCTGAAGAAAATTGTGGTAAATTTCTGAAGGATACCTAGTATAAATTTATTGCACAGAATATCGTGTAATTATCGTGTAAACGGATGTAATTAGATGATGTTGATTGTAAAGATTTTGTAAGTTTCGCTGAATATTTTGCAGGAGACAGCATGATGACAAGAATCAAGATCTGTGTGTAGGTAATGCAATTTGTACTTGTACTGACATGGAAAGAAGAATAGACAACATAAGATAATATTTTTTATTTATTATTTATTTTTTATTTATTTATTAAGTTTGGCTGGACTACATAAAAATGCGTCTACTCCAAAATGAAGTGTAATCGCAACATAAATTATATTAAAGCTTTTTGCGAATATCTTGGAAACTAAAGCCAAGTAGCGATAACATGTATAAAAAAAAAAAAAAAAGATGTCCAGAATGATGACCTTGACAACACATCTCAAAATCATGAAAATCGGTGAGGTGTGCCCTTTCGTATGTAATTACTTAAATAAGTTTTATATTTACATATTGAAAAATAATACGATATATATCTCAATCTTGACCATTTATTTATTAATAATATTAACAAGAACACCATTATTGTTGACAAAACAACAACGTATGATTCGTATTATTCATTTCGATAATGTATTATTATTCAAGGCTCGAACAATTTCTCTAAATAGTATAACATGAATATATATTAGCAAATGATATAATGTAGCTTTGTAAATTTGGACAGTAATACGACTGAAAATTGAGCTGATGAAGCAAAAACTTACGGTTGTTTGAAACTGGCAACGTATCTAGATATGCATGCGTTCAATTGCATGCACTCGACAAATTTCATCGATTAATTCCGAAACTAAACGTAATATTGGAATTATAACTTGGAACAATGTTTCCAACAACTAAAACAATCTAAAACAACCTTTAAACACTCGATTTTCAAAAAAATGGGCCTAGTAAAAAATCACTTTTTTCGTGATAAATCATTATTTGTTTGGAACAATCTAGGACAAATGTAGAACAACCTGGAACAACAACAAAAAATTCGAGAATTAAGAAATGGCGTACTAACTACATATACTGAATTTATCTTATCTAAAAATCTGCCTTCCCAAAATACCTGATACGTAAAATAATGCATATAAGTTTTTGTTACTATAATTGCATAACTATTTCGGAACATTTAATTAATGTAATAACGAAGTATACTTGATAGCATCGAAGTAGAATTAGTTTAATGATAGCAATACTGAGCATTGGATAATTCGTAGGAATAAATAAATATTAGAATTTTATTTAGAAATATAAAATCTTTCTATTTGGCGTTGTTTGTGAAAACATTCGTTAAGGATACGTTCGATCGCTGATTAACACTAGAACTACAGATAGTTGGTCTTTAAAAGATACGTAATAATAGAATATTGTTATATTTATTGATTTATTACTTTCTTACAGAAGCAATTCCATGTTATGTAGTAGATTTTTGGTATTATTAATCCATTTGGGATCATAATCTCTAAACGAGAGTTGACACATTTATAAAATTGTAGAAGCAGTCCTTTTGACTGCTGTGGTATTTCTAGCGTTAGCATCTAGCGATCGATCCGGAATTTTCCTGATAACTGATATCGTCATATCGAATGATACGCGGTAAAAATTTGAAAAACGTGTGGCAAGTTGTAGAAAACGAGGAAACTGGTTAATTGGGGTTCGATAAACAGATTGCAGGACCCTTTTACACTTTGACAAGTCATTTTGACTGGTATTGGTATACGTAGCCTTGATACAAAATTATTTTGAGTTTGAATACATAAAAAACAAAATAAAATTCATTATATTATTCTTTTCGTTATCGTTGCGAGAGTCATTACATCATTGCGGAAAAGAATATAAGGAATTGTATGTAGTAGGAATTTTAAAATAAAATTGTAAAACCAGTCAATTTCACTGGTGTGGTAGTGCTAGTGTTAAATAATAGGTTCATTCATTGTACGATAATTAAAAGTATACAACAAGAATCCTTTTAGCTAATTTATTTAATTAGATTACAAATTCCTTAAATTAAGGACATTTCTCTTCATTTTGATAATAATACCGTATAATAAAAGAATCTTCTTTTCTTACTTCTTCTTTACCTACAACACTGGAACAACCCAGAACAAAACTATGAAAAGTGGAACGCGCATATAAGACTGATTTTGCTCTTGCATCGATGTCGTTTGTTGGCCCGTGTTCCAGTTTTCAAATTCTTGTTCTGGGTTGTTCTAGTGATGTAAGTATGTGTTCCAAAGAAGAACCTTTTACTGTAATACTATTTTATATAAAATCAAAATATTCACTATGAAGACATTCATTTTTTTGGAATTATCTCTGAAATCTTCTGAGATAAATCATTATTTGTTTGGAACAATACGAGATTTAAAAAATTAGATGCTAACTTCATACAGGCGGAAAGCTTGCAGTTTATTTTTACGATCATTTTTACGTAACTTTAAAAGTTCAAGACATTGTATATTATGTGACGTGTTTATTCTTCGTCCCATTGGATCTTTAGAAATTTGCACGAATAGTTTTCGTGAGACGGTCTCATATCAACAAAATAGCTACAAACAAATATGTTTGATCGACAGATTGAAAATTTAAACAAATTTCCTGTTGCTTCAAATGTCCTAATTTTAATGTTAACGTTATTCTTGCTTCTTTAACACGTTGACTGCCACGCGTGTTTTCAAAGAAATCTCCGTCAGGCCACGCGTACAGCAGTACCAAGCTCTCTCTGCTAGGTGCTCCCATCGATATTTTAGTACTGCGAATCGCTCAAGCGGTGGTCTCAAGAATGATCTTTCGTTTCGTTTGTTCGCAACATTAAAACCACTAGCTGTTGTTGAATATAACGAAGGAAAGTGTGGTATAGATTATTCCGACCAAATGGTTTCTTATGCCACCACAGTTAGAAAAGGAATCAAATGGTACAGAAAACTTGGCATTCGATTCCTTCTGGGAATTTCTGTTGTAAACGCTTTGACGGTTTACAAAATTGCAACAAGAAAAAATATAAATATTAGAATATTTAGACAATTATTAGTTGCAAAATTATTATGGTTGAAAATACAAAAAATCCTTGTCTTCGACGGAGTAAGCATAATATCGCCGTTCGGAAAAATGATTCCGGAAGATTCATTAGACGCGCATGCAAACTATGTTATGCAAATGTCGAATGGACCGAACAAAGGCACAAAAGAATTTGAAGAAAACTACGACTTATTGTCCAAATTGTCCCGACCAACCTCAGCTATGTATAGAATGCTTTAAAGTTTTACATTTTAAATAATTTTTGTAATAAACCATTTTCGTATTTTTATTTTATAACAATTCAACAGTTTTATTATTATGGAATATTTTTCAAATACCTACGACGATCCTTCGCAAGTAGTCAAATAAGCGACACCCTAATATGGGTTACATGGCCTGACTAGAAACTTTGCTGACACCCGAATACGGGTGTCGTGGCGGTCAACGTGTTAAATACTATAAGTAAATTTTACTTTATGCATAAAAGGCAAGCCATTTTCGATCAAAATAGATAATAATTCAATTATTACTATAGAAATCAGAATTATAGTGATCTTTGTTTATTATATAGATTTATTTATTGCGATTGAAATAGAGAATTATAACTATTTAATTAGAACTTAATGTAGTAAGTAATGTGATACAACTAAGGACAACTAAATTGATAGTTCACAACTCAACTTACAATTTACAACTAACAGCCCACAACTTATGAGCAACGATTGACCTGCAACTACTCGCAGCTTACTCGCAACTGCCACTAGTCACAACTCAGTCATAACTCTAACTACAACTATTGACTACTGATCATTGACCCTTCTCTCCACCAACACTTCCTTTTTATACCAGAGTTTTCGGTATTACTACAACGTACACGTGTTTTACAACTGTCGACTCAAGATGGTCACGTACACCTTTCTTAACACGTTGAATGCCACACCAATTTTCCAAGCTTTGGCCGTGGCGCCACGATGAATCTTTTATTATGCGATACACATAATGTTGAAATGTTACCTACAAGAGATAAGTTATGGTGTACAATCATCAATTTCACTCGATTCATTTATTTTTACCATTATCAATTATCTCATATTATTTCTTCGGGTTGTTAAATAATTGTTCTATATTGTTACGTCTGGGGTCCTGCCCCAATTACAATATTGTTGTAAGTTTCCCATTGCTTTTTCCGACAGTCTACTATAATTTCTTTAACCCTTTTATTGTTGAGAATTTTGGATCTTAATTGCCGAAATAATGGCATAGGAACACTAAATTTACACTTAGAATTTATATTAGAACAGTTATATATTTATTTGATAAACGATTTCAAACATATTTATCGATACACACTTGCACGCGTCTCACCTTCTTCGATATCAAACTGTTGACTGAACAATTTACATTCCTTTGTTTTCGAGGCGCCACGCACACACATACTTCCATACACTCATATTCACATACATGTGTCACTACTACGCGGTCAATCTAGTCAAGCACATAAAATTTTTAATTCATTTAAATTTGGAAGGAACGTTTATCGTGGATTTAATATTATTACATACGTTCAATATCAGTGTTATATTAATGGATATTTTCTTAAGCTCTAAAGTATGATATTAAAATAATTTAATTTACATTAAATTATGATTATATAAATTATCTTACGGTTGATATCGTACGTGATAAGGATCACGAAAGAGTATCTAATTAGGTATAGCCTTTACCACAAAAAGTATTTCAACCTGAAAAAGTAGTGTAGCTTATTTTCGTTGATTCGAGGTCTTATTCAAAAGATATTGTTTCTTAAAACTGTTGCCTATTATTTAATAAAAATCGTGTCGCTATTACTGCAAAGTTTTCAATTTTACATAACATAACGCAAAAAAACAGAAAGAAACAATGAGTAATTTACTTATATATTATTTATACAAAATCTGTATAAATCTCTAAACATTTATACAACTTTATTTTTTACATTAATGCTATTACATTCATCAAATTGATTGTTATCTCAAACTTTTTATTTATTTTTGCAATATATTTTCTGTAAAATTACGAAATACATTTATTGGGACAGGAGCACAATTACATATACTTATTTTCATTAGATTGATTTAAGTCTAATTAGTTATACATAGTATATGTAGTTATGCATATTAAAGATGTTGCAAACACTGTTTTTTAATTTACATTAGAACCGATTATCATTTATGTCATCTTTTTGCAATACATGAATTTTGTTTTCTAAAAATGGTAAATCCTAATGGTAAATCGTATTTGATTATGAAATCACATGTGCATTTTTGCACCTACTGAACACTTCAAAAGTGTCGATTATTATAATATTAAATATATCCTTGATTGCTTGCACAATTCCATAGATCTAAGGCTTTAATTTTTTCAAATGTAGCCACCAAATAATTTAAAAATAAAAAATTAACTAAAACAACTTCTGTATGTGTTCTTTAGTTACGTGTAAGTTTTACGAATGCGATGACCAATGACATATTATTTAGCGTGTCAATGTAATAACAGTGCGACAAGGAAGAAAAATGTGTAATAAGAAACCCAGAGAAAAATTATATCGTGTTTTTAACATGTACTTATACCAAAATGTTATCATCTTTTATTCCAACAAAAAATGGCAAATCTGCAAAAAAAGCGTGTTTTCCAATAGTAGAAACACGTGCTGCACAATGTATCTGCTGACGATGCAACACGAAATGATCTCAAGCTTTGATTACGCGAGTGAATTATAAAACGTGACCCTGTCTACACGCTAAAATACGTAGAACACGTTTCTGTACGGGCTGTTCAGCTTGTTCTTTACAAGACGATCGAATTGCTCTCTTAGACCACTGTAATTAGATCGCCCAATGCTACTTTGCAAGCTGCTTTGCTTCTAAATTTGCTGTTGAACGAAGCCATGATTTAAAACAATTTAATCAGCGTTATGATATCTAGTGCCCAATAACCTATATACAGGGTGGTTGGTAACTGGTGGTACAAGCGGAAAGGGGGTTATTCTACGCGAAAAAAGAAGTCGAAAATATAGAATAAAAATTTTTTTATTTTTTTTTTTAATTTTTCCATCGAGGCAACGATCTACAGTGAGATCCGTTATAACGTACCGCACGCGTACCGAGCGAAAATTCAAAGTCGATTTTCTCGAAAACAAAGCCTCAAACGAAAAATTTTTATTCTATATTTTCGACTTCTTTTTTCGCGTAGAATCACCCCCTTTCCGCTTGTACCACCAGTTACCAACCACCCTGTATATTATGTAAATTCTATAGGATTCAAACTACCCGCCAAGCGACATTTTTTACTTTTGTTTTGTTTTACCGACAGTCATTTGCTGAATAAAATAGACCATAGATAGAGAGAAGAACGGTAATTTAGGACGTAGAAAATCGATTCTCCATTTTCCAGGTGAAACTTGTAGTAGATTTGTTATTAGCTGTTACTGTATTTAATTTAATTGTTCCTAAAATAAACTCGATTTTCCAGAATCGATCGTCTGATTTACCCCAAGGATATACGTTATTACATATACATATGTCGTGTTCACATTGGTGTTAGGGGCGTGTAACGAACCTTCATTTGGATTAGCCATCGTTGTTATACAATATAGATGACATTTACTGATACAAATATGATTGTTACAGAATTTGACAAGTAACCGTGGCGATTAGATACTCGAGTTGCTAATGACAATGATCTTAGGTTCAATAACGAATTTACGGGATAGCAAATGCGCTTTCTTCCAAAGTCTGAGTCGAACACAACTTACTTGTCCACAATTCAAATGTAACTCAACTAACTCGTCCACAGTACAAGCAAAACTCAACTAACTAACTCAGTCCAAGTGGAACTGCACTTATATACTCCCTGTACCCCTCGGGTCAACTATATTTTTAAGGAGAGCTATACAACTACTCCATCATACCTTTGTTAGGTAAAAACGCCCTCCCGTGACCGTGGCTACGTTTAGCGACCAATTGTGTCACCTCGAGCCCAAACCCACTGTTACAAATCTTGGGCAAACATAATCGGATTGAATCATAAACAACCACTTCTAAGTTTTATTATTTAAACACAGCTATAATAAAAAGTTTAGACTAAAGTATTGGGATCTTCCCAAAAATTCCAAAAGAAAGGCCCCGATGTCCTTTCATCTCCGACATATATATATCTTTGAGTTAGGTTTAGTTAATTTCTTAAAAAACATATACTGCCTGTTATAAAAGAAAGAAAGAAGTTTAAAAGAAACAAATTGCCTTAGTCGCATCGAGAAGCACAACATTATGAAAATACTACAAACGTTTCACTTATGTAATTTCGTTATGTAATTACGAAGGAATTACAGGGAAGAAATAAGTGGCTTGCAACATCCAAGCAACAAATGCTTTCTCCTCGAGCGTAAAGCTGAACGTGATGTGACATGGAGTACAGACAGGAGAAGTCTCTTGTAATTAAACGATTGTGAGAACGTAGTCGGTCGATTCGCGAAAGAACACTCGGTTAACGCATCAACCGCTAGTTTCAGACTTTCTCATTTACTACTGTAAGAAAAAAAGTTTGAGCGAGTTGTGCTTTCGTCCACCTTTTATGAAACTACCTATAATTAGAGAGTCAGTGTCATTGGCCATTTGATTTTTATTCATTTATTTTCACAGGCAAATTTTAAAGTTATTTAGGGAGAATTATTTGTGCCTAAGAAGGAATGAAAAGTATGGCTATGGTTTTTTGATGGACAAGGTCATAATAAGCCTTTAAAAAATTCGAAAAAATAACATCTGGTTGCACTTATTTTCGCAAAGATGAAACTTAATATAACAATCGATAGTATCATGAAAGTCACATCAGTACAACGGTATTAGGTTGTCGGAAAAGTTTCTTTCGTTTCGTAAGGTAAACAACAATTTCTGTTTTATATTATTTTATTGAATTAGGTATGATCCATTTCGTTATATTTCTACTATTATTTTCTACTGTTCGTGCATAATTCAATAAACTAATATAAAACAAAAAACATTTTGTATTGGATTGGCAACTTTTTTTTTTTTTAACGTGGAGAAATCCTCATGGACACCCGCCGATGGCGGCGGGTAGTGTCGGACTCTTACCGACTAAACTCCACGGTGGCCTCCTGACGTGTCGGGGTGCCCTGAGTTCCCTTACGAATTCTATCGATCGGCACCCCCGTCTGGTCTCTACAGACACTTCGCATTGTTGACGGATCACCAGGTGGACCACTCCCCTAGCGTCCTTCCTCTTCGTTTGCCTCTGAGGGTCTTCCTCGAGGTCTCCTTTCATTCCTATGTACTCTGGAGGGGTGGCCAGATCTTACTCTGTCCCTCTCCGCCCGCTCCTTTACCAGCATCACTCGCTCGCAAAAGTTGCGGACGGCGGCAGCTTCGTGGCCATCCTCGAGAATAGGTTCTACAAGCCTACCTGCGGCTAAATCGTCTCCGATCTCCATCCTTAACGTCCATCTCGGCAGTTCCCACGCCGGGCAAGTCGCCAGCGTGTGCTGCACCGTGTCCTCCTCCGTCCCACAGTGATGGCATAGGGACGTGTTTTTCTTTCCTATTTTCTTCAGGAATTCCCCAAACACCCCATGACCGATAAGTATCTGGGTCATCCTGAAGGTCAATGGAACCCCTCTCTTGCTCCTCCACCTCTCCCAGTTCGGCAGCACGACACCGTCCTGTAGCCCCTGACGATCCGGATGGCTGTTTGCCTCTGCAGTCCTCTTATCAGAGTCGTGCTGCGTCGACTTGCGTTCAATTGCCGGGCCCAGACCGGGGCCCCGTATAAGACCCGGGAACGCACCACTCCCTCATAGAGGCGTCTCACTCTTGGTCCTGCTCCCCCTAGGTTTGGCAACAGTCCGCACAGAGCGTCGGCCGATGCCATGACCTTCGGCACCAGTTGATCAAAGTGCTGCTCGAAGGTCCAGTGGCTGTCGATGGTGAGACCCAGGTATTTCATGGTTTGTCCCACCATCACTCTTCCTCCGTCTACGCTTATGCCCATTCCCGGGATTGGATTGGCAACTAAGTGATGTTTAAGGTCATTACCACCTAATGACAAAATCCGCAATCACTTAATAGCCAACCCAATACGTAAGTACGAGGCTACGGTCGAGATAGCCTGGACAATTATATAAATAGAACAGCGGACACCTTACCGATTTCAATAAGCTTGAAATATATTGTCAACGCCAACATTTTGAACAATTTTCACCTATAAACGTAACCGCAACTCGATTTCTATTTACGAGGTATTCATAAAAAGCTTTAATTAAATTTAGTTTCCTTACACTTCATCCGGGTATCTAGGTGGCTGTATTTTCATATAAACTAAACTAGCTCAATCTAAATTTGACACATCAATACTAATTATTTTTAATACAATTAAAAAAAGGAAGCAAAGAAGAAAGAGGATAGATAAATTGGAGTACATACTGAGAAGAGGCGGAGAAGAGGAAGAGAGAATAAAGCTGTTATCTGTGCGGGATAAATTCGGTAACTTATAACAACTAACCTGTATTTTTATACTATTTTTATAGTCCACCACTTCTTAAACTTCGAATATTTGTTGCCACTTCAAGTTGTCAAAGTATCAAATTCTACGTTTGTCCTACATTCTTCCAAAGAAATAGTGATTTGTCTTCAAAGATTCCAGAAATAATCTCCAAATAAGTGAATTTTTTTATTTTATGTATAATAGCATATAGTAAAATGTTATTTGAAACACATATCTACACCTCTAGAACAAACCAGAACAAAAATTTGGAAACCAGAATGCGAATACAAGGATGATTTTACTTTCGCGTTGTCGTCGACGAGTGGCGATTTAAGAGGGTGTTCTGGTCTAGAAATTTGAAAAAATCGAAAATTTGTTTTCATATTTCCAAAGTTTAGACATTCAAGAATATGCCCTTAAAAGGATTTTTCAAAATTTCAATTATTTTATGAGTTACAGCCATTTCTGTGCCCGGAACAAATGAATAGTAGACGGTAGACGTTGTCCGAGTAAACTTGTCTCAAAACTTTAAACGCGTTTTTCTCGAAACTACTTTTTTCGAGTTGGCGTGCACGATATCTCAAGTTCTAATGAACCGATTTATTTTAAATTTGGTCTGAATATTCCTTATATACTCCTCTATCGTCCGGACCACGCTCAGCACAAAATCTTTAATATTACTATTTTTTAACCGTTCGGAATTGTCAAAAAAACGTGCGAAATAAGAAATTTTTGTCAAACGGCCGTCATTTTGTGAAAAAATGTTGTATTGACTTTTCCAAGGTTCAGACGATAGCGGCATCCATACTAATTAAGAATCCGTTCGCATTTTTTGATTCAGATGACCAGAAGGGTTGATATCATGCACGCCACGACACCCCATTTTTTGGCAGCACCCACTTTGCCAGCTCATAACTTTTTAAATATTGAGTTTTTTTCAGTGAATTTTTTACGTAATCTCGAAATATCAATAAACAAATGTTAAAAAGAAAAGATAAAAGATAGCAAAAATATATTTTATTTCGCTTGTCCAGAGCTTCAAAAATCGCCCGAAATTCATGCCTCTAGACCAGAATACCCCCTTAAGAAATAAAAGAAGACAGACGTATTGAGTAACTTGTTGAAACTCTAAACGCAGCATAGGAAATAAACTTAAAATCTACAAAACGATAATAAAACCACTTTAGACGTACGGAATACCGCTATTGGGGGCAACAGCAATGAGCCACATAAATAAACTAGAGTCGCTACAATCGAAGATACTGACAACAATAGTTAACACCCCATGGTATGTCAGAAACGAGAATATACGCAAAGACTTAAAAATTCCAATGGTCGAAGAAGAAATCGGTAGATACGCAAAAAAATACAAGGAAAGAACGGCAACACATCCAAACCAGCTGGCTGCCGAAGCGAGCAGAACTCTGATAGAAAAAAGACTAAAGAGAAAACACCTCAGTGACCTCACTAAAGAAATAAAACAGACAAACTGAAAGATGGTATTCCGATGGGCATAGCCATCCACATATTATTTAGCAATTAAGCTAGAAAAATTTGCCAAATGTCTAGTTGGACAAATTGTAAAGTACAAATTAAATAATAATAAAAAAAAAACACTTTCTTCTACCAATGAAGCAGAAATATTTGTATATCTATAAATCATATTTGTGATAATACATGAAATTTTTGTAAATCACCTTTTTAGATATCTTTTCCTATAAAACCATTTACAACCTCAGAGGTCAAAGAAATGATCCATTACCATTTTAACCCCCAAAAAGCACCGGGATACGATATGACAAGTAAGTAAAACGATTAAGGGAGTGTCCTGAATTAGAATGTTCGAAAACAGCGTCTTTTTGTGATTTCTTTTTTTTTTTTAGAAGGGAAAGAAGGAAACGAATTTGTTGAATTTTGAGGTATGATTTTATATATATTTAACGAATACAAACAAATTTTTTTCAAAGTAAAAAGAAAAATTATCCACCTCGTAATTCTTGACCATAACAGAAAACCAAAAAAGGATTAAATTATTATATATTTTTCTAATAATCTAAATCTAAATCTTGAGGTTAAAATCTTCTGTTACAAATTAATCAATTACACCTACTTATAACTTATGCTAATCCCATACGTTATAAAATCTCTGTCAGTGCGATGGAAAACGAAAAGCTAGGCATCTTGAAAATAAGTGCATTAGAAGAGGCAGGAATTCTTTTAGAACGGCAATCTCTTACTACAAGAATTATAATAGTAGCAAAAATGTATTATTAAGAGCTTCATAATAGATTTAATGATAATGATTTAATTAAGGAAATTATTTACCTCTACCCCTTGTATTTTGAGAGGGCTATGAAAAAAGAACATCTGCTTCAAGAGGCTAGTTAGAATACTTCCTAATATACATTGCCACATTAAGAATCAAATACTTTCCAATCCGATAGAAGCTCGGCGGGGCAGCCAGCTACGCTCGTTAAAGCCCAGAACTGAAGACGACGCGTCGCGAGTTCGAATCCTCGGCCTATAGAAAAGCGGCACAAAACCTAGCCCGGAAAGTTTCTTATTAAAAGAAATATACAACACGCAAGCGGCCAGCAGCCCCTCCCTTGCGTTGTGATGAGGAGGATGTACTTTCTGGGAGTACTTTGGTGTTTAAGCACACAGGGGCCCCGACGATCAACTCGCACAACACTGGTCTACCATCGTCTCGCCCGTGGAGGTTTTAGCCGGTAAGAATCCGGCACTACCTTCTGCCGCCCTGTGCACCTCGGACCGCAGGGGTGGTAAAAAGAAGGTGTCTATGAAGATTTCCTCCACGTAAAAAAAAAAAAAAAAAAATTTTTTTTTATAGTATGAAAGCAGAGACGTTTAGCACTCCCCTAGACAAGGGTGAAACACATATATAAATGGTAAGGCCTGTCGCCTTTCGGCGGCACTTACCAGATTTTTTGGAAGGACCGCGGAGGGCTTCCGCTATCCTTGCGGAAAACGCAGGTGCTAATAATTTTTCCTTTTGAGCATTGAATTTCGAACAATATATTAGATGCGAATCTAGATGTTTGATCCATTGAAAGTGACCTACCGATATTCTGCATCAACTTCAGTAAACATATTTCTTTGAATGATGAAATTAAAAATGCTATACGAGTAGCGATAATATCGTAAACAGTTTAAAATGTAATTAGACATAATGTTACTTACAAGCTTGTAAAAACTTTCTATTTGTAAATTGGTTCGTTAATTATTTTGTTTTATTTTATTTATATTATAATATATTACTTCATTTCCTTTTATATTATCTGATGTTTTTTTATTTCATTTATTTATTTTATTTCATCAACATAATTTTCGTATGCCCTAAGAAAGCAAAAAATAATCAATGCAAATATTATAATTAAATATAAGAAATTATACTCTGCGAGTACTCTAATTTTAAAGCTATTGGGTTGGATTCGTTATAACTAATACTTTATTGATCTCCGGCATTTCAGTCAATATCACACGTTTATGGTATTATTATTATTATATTATATTATTATATTGTTATTATTATATTAAAACTACACGCTAAAAAAGGTACACGTTATACAGTTGTTTATCGAAATCGTTACAAAGTCACGTAGTATCTAAACACCCGACGCAACACTTAAAACTCGTTCGTTTTAAATATAAATTCCTAAATTCCCAATTAGTTTGGGTCATTTATCAATTTTATCTTACTCATAATTATTTCTATCTTATTTAAAAAGAAAGAGAAACTATAATATAAGATTATAAAAAAATATGCTGTATAATTTCACGATATATTCTGCATCAAACAACTACATGTTTTTAAATATAAATTCCTAAATTAATATATTACATTTGACTAATATAAATAATAATACGGATTCTTGTAAACCAAAAACAATTGTATGGCGTACGCAAATGAATATACATAATGTTTTTAAAGTAGCAATCGTGAAAGAAGCTATTACCGAAGTTTTCGAGAAATTTTTTAAGAGAAGAGCAGAACACCAAGTCGATGAACATAAAAATGAGAGAAATTAAAAAATGCTTTGCTGAGTTATTAAATTGCAAAATTTAAATAATAAAATAAATGATTAGTATAATATGAAGTTACAAATATCGATCAGCTTTTCATTTTCTATTTAATTGAAAATTTAATGAAAGATTACATTCATTAAGAATGTTTTCTATTATAGAAGCAAAATGTAGACCCAATGTAGTTCCAATGTAGACAAATTATTATAAAAAGGAGAAAGTAGAAAATGTATAAAAAGTCCCCTTACTACTGTAATTAAAAAAATGTTCACAAGAAACCAAGAAACAATTTGAAAAGAAAAGAGATAGCAAATTTTTTAAAGACTATATCTAATCTTTTTTCCAAGCATAAGGGAAAAATCAATAAAGATAAAGATATTAATTTATACTATAAAAGCAGTGCACACATACACACAGTAAATAGAATACAATAAAACTTCAAATAAATACAATCAACAACTTTTCTATTTTGTTTATCGCATTTTGTATATTAGCGACTAATTATATATATAATTAATTATGATTATAATATATAATATATAATATATAATAATCATAATATATAATATAATATAATAAATAAAATATATAATAATCAAATTATATATATAATGGCATGATGAAACAGTCCGTTTTTTTAAACGCATATAACTCTCTCCGTTTCTTAAAATTCATGAAAAATTTTCAATATCTCAGCCTCATTTATTTAAATATCGTTCGTCTCCTAGTATTTAATGAAACAGAAATATGCAAGTTTCTTATCCCTCGAAATCTAACAGTTCTCATAAAGCGGAAATAACTTCGAATTAGAAAACAAAATGACAAGGCAGGTAACGTTTGACAAGCAAAAAATAAGTAGCGCTTTGAACCACATTATCAAGTGTTTGACACGTGGAAATGATATCACGGCAAATAAACATCGGAATTCTTCGTAAAACTAATCTATCTGTCGTATTGTATCCATGGAACAAGCAAAACGATTTCTCGCGCTTCGCAAAGTTCAAACATCATTGGACGAAACGCGATTACGAATTTACACTGACGCGAGTTCGATCTGAATTAAGCAAATAAGTGTGGAATGTACGCACTTCTAGCAAAATTCACTTATCAACATCTGGGGCACAGCTCCAGTCGATGTATGATCTTTTACGGCAATGTTTCATGTATATCCAAATTCAGTAACTGATATAATATAAGAGTTAACAACCACCAAAATCCAAAAAAGGAAAATTAATTAATTAAGCAAAATATGTTATACTTTACATAAAGTATAAAGTTCAAACCTAATTGTCTTGGATAATGAAGCTTCAAACGAAAAAATATTATCTCATATTGTGTATTCTTCTTTCCATGTCAGTGCAAGTACAAATTGCATTACCTACACATAGATCTTGATTCTTATCATCATGCTCTATCCTGCAAAATATTCAGTAAAACTTACAAAATTTTTATAATCAATATCATCTAATTACATCCGTTTACCGTTACCAATAATTATTAATTATACCATATTCTGTGCAATAAATTTATACTAGGTATCCTTCCTAGGTAGGTACTAGGATCAGATTCGCAGGCTAAACAGACAACACCCTCTATATTGAAGCATTAGATTTAACTAGAATCAAACATACTATAAACTCTTATAATCCAAGTTGCAGTACCACGCCAAAATAATTTATTTATAATTCTCAAAGAGAATTGATTGTAAAAAGTCTACCAAATAAAAAAAATAAAAAGAAATGTTTCACGTGAATCACAAACATTCCAAACGAACGTGTAACGAAGAAATATTACGCGCGACGATGTATGCGCGCGCCATTGATAAACTATACTGGCAACTAGATTGGAGAAAAAAGCACGTTAAAACAAATGTACGAACCTTGTTCCGATAAGTGCTGGGCAGGCAAGCCCATTGCGCGTAGCTCATATGAACCATCGCTCAAGAATTTCTTGTTATCTCGTGAAATCTTTCCTCGCTGTACGTATCCCTTGAACTTGCACTCACATCAACACACCATTATACACTGTTCAGTCAATTTAGAGTTAATCGACACTGGAGTTATAGAGTGAAAGATGAAAGGAAAAATAGTTTAAACATGAGATTTAGGGAGAATTTAACCATACATAAAAAAAATTAGTTTAATAATAATAAAGTGAAAAATAAAAATAGTTTAGAACTAATGGGAAATTACAATGAAACGTAAACTGCTGGACAGTTGCGCGTCAATTTTCTATTCAACTGTCAGAGTGTGATTTTAACGCTTACTCTGTATGACTTTCTCCGCGAGAATGCCGATTTCCGTGAAATGAAAATATATTGCGATAACTGAATATTACTCGATTAAATCCTCGTATCGCGGTATTTATCACGAGAAACGAACGCGCGAATAATCAGTTTGAAGTGACGCCGCCTTGCAACACGATAATGAACTAACCAGGATGAATAGGATATCGTCGATTATAAACACACTATTCACTATACGACTAACATTCAGTCACGAGATTATGATAGAAAATTATGTTAACGAGTATTTTGAGAGGTTTTCTTGATCACACGAGTGAGAAAACACGTGCACGTTTCAAAGCGTTACTATTGCTACTCAGCGCGCGAAGGATACGCTCGATGATTGTACTGGAGAGTCAGCAAACTGCTGCCACTGGCCCAACTCAGGGAACCTCGACAACTGCTCGTTACGCGCAGTCGAAGCATACGGGACCCTCAGGCCCGTACGAACAAGCCAACGAAAATTTCGAGACACGAAGACCGAAATTTCGATAGCTCCATTTTTTCTAGTATTTAGGTATATTTTTCACTGTTTGATACGTGTGAAAAAGATGTTTTGAAATATATCGTACGAGATTTGTTTATGGAGTTTAAATAAATGTTTAAATAAATAAGTAGAAAATTGCTCACCTCGTCAAATCTACCTAACAAACACGATGATGTACCACTTACCACTGGGGTAACCACCCACATGATATATTACCACACCGCTATAAAATTTTACCAAATGTCCTATAGGACAAATTGTAAAATCTAAATAAATAAATAACAAAAAAGAAAAGAAAACCTCGTCAAATCTTAGAACGAATACTATATTTCGAATATTTTATATATTTTCGCATACTATGTATATTCTGTGCATTTTGCCTTTTTCCTTATAAATGTATAAAAATTTGCAAGCTAATGATGATAAAATGAAGTATAATAAATTATAGTCAATTGGGATTGTATCAATACACTGTATTAATGCATGCTTATTTGCAAACGATTTCAATAAAAATATTCTTTTCCTTCATAAAGCTTTATCATGTTTTCAAATCTTCTTTGTAATTAATTTATGTAATTGAATCTTTATTGACTTATAACCTATTTTTAAATGTAATTCAATAGCCTCTTTCTGTTCTCGTGTTTTGGCATTGTACAGTGGTGTGAATAATTATAAATTCATCGCCACTTTTGGATTTTTCATGATATTCAAAGAAAAATTAATAAAATCGGTTATACAATAACATTTTATAACGAAAGACAAAACGGAAGATATAACAAACAAATATTGTATTCTTTTGAAGTCTGCAAAAAATTAAATTTTCTCCTAAAATTATATCTTGTTCTGTGATATTATATTCTGTGAAAAAATATAAACTCAGTGTCAATTTTGTTATGTTTTCGTTCAATATTTAATGGATCTCTCTCTTTTTTAATTAATTCTATTAATCTATTACATATACACTATCCACTACCTAATTTGAAGTTTCATTTTGAACATCCGTCCACGCAAATTTTATGCCTTTTTTTAATTCAACGATGTTTTCTGTAATTATTTATACAGTGTTAAAATAACAAATGACTTTTAAATGCTTAAAATTAGAAATTCTACTTGATGATTGAATATATTTGATTAAATATCTTGTGCAACTAATAACCTTCCACACGCAGAATGATGAGTATGGTATTTCAGAAAATTTAGAATAAAACATGTATGTGATATTTTAAGGTATATCACAATACTTCATCACAGATAGTTGATAATTTTACATAAATTAGATGAAAATAAGTATCTCAAGATCATTGTATTTATTAAAATTTATTTTGATTTCCTCTGACTTTTATTTAATTACTAATAAATCGTACTATATTATATTTGAATATTTTTCTATATTTTCATAAAGGAAAATGCAAATTAATACGAAATAAATGAGAAGTAGGATTTTTATGTCTTAAATTTCAGACTCAATATGCGATCTGTATTTTCATTATTTCAAATATGTAATTCATTTGTGTAATTCACATAAATTCAACATTTTAATTTCTTTAATAATCTGTTACGCTGTTTTTTAAATCTTGGAAAATTTCTCTACTAAATTTATTTTTACAACGTTATTTAACCTTTCAGAAATATTTTCAACAATATTTTAAAAATGTTTCAACTGATTTCATGTAGTTTCATACGATCCTCCTTACATTGGAAGAAATTACATTATTTTATTTATTTTAATTGTCCCGTGCATATGTACACTAACTTCATTTCTAATTTCTTTAAACACAAGTTAAGCAAGAAAATTTTTGTAATACGTTCATAAGGTTTTTAACCATAAAGTACGGGATACATAATGCGGTCTTGTAAAATGGCCCCAATATGCGCTGAACGTACCCGGGAAGCATCTGACTATCCAATTTCTTTAAACATGACGCTTAAATATAAAGGACAGGACACACATTTGGTATATGTAAATATTACTCAAATAACATAATATGTTTGCAAAAACTGTAACACTCGGAACAAAATATTATAATACTTGTAAAACATAGAGCTCCATTGTCTTTTTAAACTTTTAAACCAAATTAGAAATCTTTAACGATAAGCCTAATTTTACACCTAAACTTTCATCTTTATTATAAACTCTATGTACATGTAAAGAATTTGAATAATCCTAATCATCAGGCTATTAAATAGCAATACAATAACTATTCATATTATACCAATATGTAGTTACCATTATTATTTTCGACGCCAGAAAGGAGCAAGGATAATTCAGCTAGTATTCTTATTATCATGTTTTGATTGTAAGTTTCTTGAAATTATTGATCAGAATAATTTCTCAAATAAATAAACTCACAAATACATAATTATTGTTTATAAAAGATTTAAGAAAACTATTATTTGTAGATTTCTCAATAAATTTTTAAGACACAAAGGAATGACAATACAAGGAATAAGTTAGAAAGATAATTTTCATGTGGTTTAATAACAATAAATGTTCAATCTTGTAAAGCAAAGTTAAAATTCTGTACGACTGGACAAATGATAGCTTCAAAAAACTGTACTTCCTGTACTGTACTTCCGTCCAATTATCTATCTAAATCAACAAATTAATTTAGACAGCAAATCTACTCAAAATTTTTGAGTTTTAAATTTTTATATTCTAATTTCCATTGTAGCTTTAACAGAAAAACAACCTCTCAACGTTTCAAGTAAAACTTTAATGTAATGTTACGAATAAAAATTGTAAAACGAAAAATCACGCATATCATAACATTCTTACACATTTTCCTCAAATACAACATAAATAACTTTTTGATACGATGATAATAACGTCAAAGGCGTAGAAATATTATTCTCCCCATCATCAAAAAGTAATCATAAAATTACAATCGAAAACTAATGGTAGCTAAATTTTATTCCATTTATAAACAATATTTTTGCCTTTATAAATCTGAAGATGTTTATACGAATCGCTTATATTCGCCTTGTAATATGTAGAAATGTCATCATCTAGATACAATATCGTACACTAACGGATAATTTTCACGTAAATAATACACATAGTCAGTCAAAAACACTCTTTGAAGTAGAGTAACTTCTTTAAAATTGAATCAAACGACTTGAGCTTTTTCGAGGAATTGCAAGAATTGTTTTAACTAGACGATGCGGGAAAAAAATGTTTAGAAAATTGAAATTGATAGGAATGGTGATGGAAGTACTAAAGATCACGTTATATAACTTTTTTCCCGAGCTTATAATGAAAATTGAGAAAGTACGTTTTGTAAACATATGTCAATTACATGGTGAAAAATTCACCGAAACCGGTTGATACGAAAACAAGCAACAGATATCAAAATTTATATTGATATTTGAAATTTATTTTTACAGTCATAGGCCGAAAGTTATGAAAAACTGAAAAATTCACTATTTTTAATCGCTCGTAGTTTATAGTAACGTTAACTGATTTTTATGAAATTTTCGGCATGTATCTAACTGACATACATGTTCAAAGTGTGTTGTTCAAATTTTCATTGCAAGCGCAGATAAAACTTTTATTTTTATAAAAGTGAGTTTTACTTTTCTCGTCGTCATACCTACCAATTTCTATTTTCACAAAATTTTATGAACTAATTTTTTTAACATCTCAAAAAAACTTGATTCGTTTGGTGCAATTTTAAGTTAGTTAATTAAGTTATACAAAGTTATTGTTTTAAAGGGTGCACGGAGAAATTTTTGTCTGACTGTATCTGTATATTGTAAAACTGTAGGTATTCGTTTGATATCAATTATTATGCAATTTTTCTCTACAATTTCATGATTTTTAATCCACATTACATTTGTGTCAAGTGGGAACCATAAATAGCTATAAATTATAGATATAAATACCGTCAGCCAATATCATCATTTACTCTACTTAATATTATAAATTACGTGATACAAATGAAATGGCAGATTTATAACAAAATAATGAAATAGCAAAAAAGATAAAGATATTTAATTTGTACTAAACTCTTGTACAATCGAATTATAATTATTAATGGAATTTTATAAAGTCATAAGTTACAAATCATAAACATATTAGATAAACATCAACAAATATATTTAATAATCTGAGAGTGATGACACTAAATATCCTAAAAGAAAATAGCTTTTCCTTTATCTCCTGATCGCAACTACTTGTAGATTTCAAAATTCTTACTAATTTAGATAAATCTTTGCTGGACTAATTATACAACACGTTCCAAAGTACCTTTTAGAAAAATATGTTATATTGTTATTACATCGTTACAATTTTTCTGACTCGTCTAAATCCCATGGGAACATAGAATCCTATTATAAATGGAACTACATGTACCATTTTTTAAACTTGAATAAATTACACTATGCACTATAACGTTATTTGGGCTATTCTTGAAAAAAACTCTTCCCTCTTCTTAATTTAATTCCTTTAATCTAATTCAATAACATAATACAAAACAGAAATTGTTGTTCATCGATTATCGCCTCATGAAACGAAAGAAACTTTTCGGACAACCTAATATATTTTCGCCTCTGTATTTTCTCCAGAATATCCTGAACCACAGGGTGCCACGACTACGTATAGACGACCCTGAGCAACGGTCCGCTCTACAACGCTAACTATCGAGAGGGCAAGGCATAGACGCGTGTTTTCTACGCTTCGCGTTATGCGGGCGTAACGATCGAACGAGCGTTTCATTTTGAAAGGGGCGAAGTAGTAAAACGAAGCAAAGAAAGGGGCAGACGCATGCCGGCTTGCACATGAGTCACCGATTTACCGAATGATCAATGAACTAAGCATGGCCCCTCCTTGCACTCGGAATGCACACGAAACACGCGCTGACAATGCATGGAGAAACTAAGAGAAAGAGAACCAAGAGACAGTGATTATTCGAGAGAATGGTGCAGTACGAGACAGAGAAGAAAAGAGGCTCATCAAAATGCTATTAGCGACCATTTGCCCCTTTGCTCGTTGAAATTGAAAGCATATGTATCCTCCCTGCTGGCGATTGTTCTTGGAAACGCGTGTCCGTACGTGTGTGACGTTGTTCTATTCATTATCAATAAAAGAGCAAGACAGCACATTGAGCAAGCTGTCCGAGAGTGGCAGTGGATGAGAGAGATCAAACGGATAGAGAGGTATGCGCATATTCGAGGCAGTAGTTGATTCGTGGAAAAAATTTTGTTGGAAAATTCTCGAGTACACGAAAACCAAATGCGATAAATGGAAATGTAGCAACATATAAGCTAGAGGACAATTCGAATCATGTTGTTGTTTTGCCTCGGAGTATCGATATCGTTAGGAAACACGTAATGTAATAATAAATAAACTCCGGGCAAAACAACGTTGCCGCTACGTGCAACCGTCGAACGAAGATATTTTGAATTTTCCGGCTCTCCCCGACCAGTATAAATAAACGAACGCGATCGTAAGCTCAGCAGTTTATCAGCATCAGTCTCGAGCGATCTTATTAGCGTTCTATACACAGTCTTTAGCGAATTCGTTAATACCAAGCGTCTTAGCGAACATTCTATGTATTTGTTAAATATTTGTGGCGGCTCGTGTCACGGAACTTTCCAACGGCTTCGTGATACAAAGCGTCACGCCGAATTCTCGGAAGAGATATCGCGCGATATCGATGGGCAACGAAGGGAAGAATCCGTTCGATCTGGAACAAAAAGGACATTCTACCCCGAGCTGCGAAGCGGCAATGTTGAAGAGAAACGAGTCGCTATTTTTGAGAGATCGGTCAATCGTCGCTGTTGTTAATCGTCGTCAAGCGTCAACTGTTGTTAATTGTTAATTGTTATTCAACCGTTGTTAATTGTTAATTGTCATTCCACCGTTGTTAATCGTTCATTGCTATCGAGTGCTAGAGTCTAACAAACGTTATTGGTTGTTGAACATATTTGAGTGTACCTTCAGTACCTATTACACCATACCACCTCATATTTTAAAATATATTTGACGGTTTTCAACATCGAGTTATCTCATTGGAAAATTCTTCCAAATAAAAATTGCAGACGTGTTTCTTGAGATCCTGTTTAACCGTTTTAGCGCTACGCAGCGCGATCGCGCTGTTCGCGTACTGTGGTGAAATTGTGTCGCGATGTTTGGTCACAATCGTCAATTCGCAATGCGCAAAGCGCAATGCGTAAACCACCTGCATAAACGAAAAAAAATTTCTCGCAAATAAATGAACGAAACGCTGTCACGCTGCATGGCACAATCCGACACGGATTCTTGAAAACCCCTGGCACTAAAACGGTTAATGAGAGACAGGCGGCGAACACGTGATCATACAGTTTTTCTACCCGTGTTGAATTCCTGCACCCATTGTCTTATGAATGATTCAACCGTAACTGCTAATTTCTTCTGCGTGAATGTTTTCAGCATTTTAACACTGGAACTACCGATAGTTAACACGAAGCTATTTCTGTCAAAAGCAGTGAAAATGACTGGTCTTTAAAAAACACGTAATAATAGAATATTTTTATATTTATTGATTTATTACTTTCTTACAGAAGCAATTCAATGTTATGTAGTACATTTTTGGTATTATTGATCCATCTGGCACCATAATCTCTAAACGAGAGTTGACACATTTATAAAATTGTAGAACCAATCCTTTTGACTGCTGTGGTATTTCTAGCGTTAGCATCTAGCGATCGATCCGGAATTTTCCTGATAACTGATATCGTCATATCGAATGATACGCGGTAAAAATTTGAAAAACGTGTGGCAAGTTGTAGAAAACGAGGAAACTGGTTAATCGCAGTTCGATAAACAGATTGCAGGACCATTTTACACTTTGACAAGTCATTTTGACTGGTATTGGTATACGTAGCCTTGATACAAAATTATTTTGAGTTTGAATACATAAAAAACAAAATAAAATTTATTATATTATTCTTTCAGTTATCTTTGCGAAAGTCATTACATCCTAAATAATTAGGTATCGATCCGAAACGCCTATCTTTTACAATGGAACCCTAGCGACCTCTTCGCCCTACAGATCAATTACAGAACTACAGACTCGCAATATTAGTAAAACATTCTTGCAATAATGAAGAATTACAAGTAGATAGCAATATGGACGTAATAGCAACAAAAATCCATCTCTTCCCTCAAATGTTTGCACATGTAATGTATATGTGTACATCCCGAACAATTATTCATTACATGAGCCAGAGCGCAACAATTTAATCAATAAATTATCAAAACCTTACATCTTACTGGATGATTTTAATAACCACAACAATATCTGAGGATGGGAAAGATTGATTTAACAAGCAAAATTAATGTACGAGAACATAATGCTAAATTATGACATGCTCCTCCTCAATGACTTCAGACCAACTCATTTTTATTTAGCCAGAGGAACCTTCAATGCTATTAATCTGATCTTCGGCATACAGGAATTGCATTTCCCCGTAATAACAACGGTATTCCCAAATCGCCTCTTAAAAGTCTCAAGCCTACACCACCACGATGGAAATTCGAATTAGTCCACAGGAATAAATATCGTCTTCTAATCGACTCAACCATCCCCAAACTTGCACAACCATCGCTCACGAGTGCACTGCAAATCGATGAATTAGTTAAGGATTTTACGTTGATAATAAACAATACAACTGACCTTTCGTTCTCGAAATTCAAATCTGAAACGACGCCAAAAAACCCCAAAGTTCCTTGGTGGAATAAAGCTTGTGAAGTGATAATTAAGAATACTAAACAAATGTTGCCAGACTTTTGAAAAGCTCGTCGCCTTCAAAAAAACTAGGGCTAAATCGAGGAAAATAATAGGAGAAAGTAAAAGGCAGTTATGGCTGGACTTCGTATCTTTATTTAATGATTCAACTTCAAATAAAAATCTTTGAAAAACGAATTGAAACCTATACAAGCAAATAGCTACAAGAATAACATCAGCCTCCTAACTAAACAAAGTAAGTCAACCACTGCTGATCCCGCGGAAATTGGAAACTTATAAAATCTTATAGCTTACAAATCCATAAAGACTCGACGTATAAAAGTAAGGGCAATACCATATTATCACAATCTTTAGAAACAGAGAATCGAATCCCACAAGAATTTCCCACAAGAATCTTATATAATCTTATATAAATAAGAAATATCTTCTTATTTATTAATATTATATTTAACCATATATGATAAATATGTATATACATTTTTGTGTATTTAATTATTCTTCAATTGTATAAGGGGCCGCCTAGTGGCGCTTAAGAATTTAGAGGACAGTATTCACTGACGATCTAGGTAGCTTAATTGAGAAAGTAACCACAAAATCGCGTGGTAACAACCAAAACATCGACATCTCTGGTCAGTACGCGCAACTTAACCTCCAAAAAATGTAACAGTGTACGCCCATGGTAACTGTGAAGAGAAAAATTGGTGGTCTCCGTGATAGGGATACTCTCTACTACAAGAGAAAAATAAAAAAGAAAAAATATCGTGTACAAGTGTGCAGGAAATCGACGAGTCTCGCCCACCGCGCCGTACGAGAACCATAAAATGGCGCCGTGCTGCACACGAAGTGCAAGCAAGACTGCGCTAAAAACAAGCACAACAACCAAGGAGCAGTAAAAGCAGCATCCAACAGCTTGACAGGAAATATTAGAATATTAAAATAAAGCTCTTAAAGAATTGGACGAAGACATCACCAACCTAAAATATCAGCTTAACATAAACGAGAGAGAAAAGATTCCTACCCTACCGACGGCGAGAAAATCAGAGAAACACCAACCACATTTATCAATCAATAAGAAAACAATGAAAACATGGAAAGAAGATGGCTCCAACTAAAATGTTCATTAAGTCAAACGAAAATGAAAAACACAACAATGATAGAACCGATAGAACTAAATAACCAATTTAGCCATCTACGAAACGAAGAATCAAAAATGTAAGTTCAGGAAGCAAACGAAGTGAAAGCGGAAAAGTAGAGAGAAGCTAACTTCCAATCACAACTGTTAAACACCACATTCAAAGATCAAATAAAAAAAATGAAACCGTCACCAATATACAGCTAATAAATGAATATTAAAAACATAACGCAAACTCAATACATCTCGAGCCATAACCGACTTCACCCTCAAAAAGCAAATAAACACTCAATCACTCAATGTATCAAATACTACATACTATATATACAAATACTATACATATTCACACCAAAAAACATAAGACCAAAATCACTCATTACAAGAAATCCTGTCAGATATAATCAACATGAAAATACCAAATTTAAAAATCACAAAAGTAACAAAAATAAAGTTCAACGCCAATTCAGGGGCATCAGAATTTTTCTTTATGCAACATTCAGTTCCAAGCATAACCAACGATTTAACAAAAATCAAAGCAATTGCTTATCAAACAGTAACATGGGAACCATACATGGAAAGCAGATATTGCTGGTCCGCAACTGCCAATGAGTAGGGCGTTCCAGCAAAAACTGTAAACTAAGATACAGATGTATAAAATGTCTCGATCAATATTTATCTGAGCAATGCAATAAAACAGAAAATGAAGATAACAGACTACTAGGCTGCATTAATTAAGGCGAATATAGGCATCCAGCAAACTACAGAAGATGCACATTCTTAAAATTTGCACGAGCAACAATAAACGTAGTTTAACATAGTTTAGAAAACATAATTGAGAAAGAGAAAAGGTTAGACACAGTCCACAGGACATCCAAGTATGTAAACCCACAGATCACAGCTCGCCATCAAACTGGATAAACCCCACTACCATGCAGCACAACCACACCGAAATTACGCTCGTAACACAATGAAGACCGAGATAACAAATATACACAATACAAATCTACCGAAGTGCGAAGAAACAACACAACCGGACATAAAATACTTGCTAGAAGGCTTCAAAAACAAAATAATAGATTGCTTCTCGTGGCAGCCTACAAAGAAAACACACACCAGGACCAATGAAAATCAATTTAGCAGTACGAAACCTAAACATTTTATACAATTAAAAATCAGACACCTAAATATAATCTAACATAGCCAACTTAAAATCAATAATAAGGAGCATAAGGAGATACAACCTAAAAAAGTTCCTAGATTAAAAGAAACCAGACATAGCCCTACTCTGCGAAACTAAACTAAATAACACACTAGTGCAGACTACAGCATATTAAGATCGAGCAGATCGAATGCCAAACAAGGAGGTATAGCAATCCTAATCGAGAAACACATACCATACGTATAAATACACCCCACCGCAATAAAAAGAAACAAGATATTCGAAACCGTGATACTAAAGACCACACGGAAAGCAACAACACTACATCATCAGTGCCTATGGCATGAACAACAATAAGGTTCAAATAGTAAAAAAGACGGAACTCAGTGTTCTAGGATCTAAAATTCAACGAGATCAGTAACTATTACATGCTTGCAGCAGGAAGACATAGCAGCGAATCTCAGAGGCGGTTTCACTCGCGGTTGGGGAAACGAAAAATAAATACACTATAAATTAAAAATATGTATATATGTATGTAAATATGTATCATTTCCAAGCGCGGGCTCCTTCCTGGACATTTGTACAGCAGACAACAGAATATATCTAGCACGGACAATAAACGGCAAGCTACAAACCGCAAATTACAACAGCGATCACAAAGTAATAGAAATTATAGCAACAACAGCAGGGGATCTAGGAATCATACGGCGGGAATCACCAAACACAATCAGGCTCCAATACAAGAAGGCTGACTAGACCAAATTCGAAAAACAATTAGAGGAACACTAAATCCACACTTCTAATCTAGGAAAAAGTAAACCTGACCAACGAACAAATGGCCAATTACCTAACAGACATTAACAACTTACTATATTCCGCCGCACAGAAAATCGTACGAAAAAAACACTACGGGAGATAACTTAAAAAAGTATATAAACAGGAGGATAGAAAAAGTAATCGCAGCTAATCGCATAACTCGACAAATCCAGACTACGCAGATACAACAGCGAAATACAGATGCCCCACAGCATACTGAAAAGAATCAAAAACAAATTCGTAAAGAATTCAGAAAATCCGCCAATCAATACCAGGAAGAGACGCAAAAGCTCATCAAAAAGTCATCGATATTCACATACATACAGATGCAATAAAAAGTGAAGAAACACAAGAAAGCTACGAAAAAATTATTTCGATTTATACTCGAAGGTTTAATTAAGTTCTCGTTTTATGGAGTAATGTGTAATAATATCAATTAATGTATAATCAAATGACAAATTATATTTATCGCGTTGAATAGCTCTTTTAAGTTCTCGCTTTCATTGCCAAAATAATACTAGCCTTGCAAGGCAGTTCTAACCATTTTAAACACACCTGGTGTGCAACCTATTTGTTTTCTCAATAGGCACTCCCAACCATCACCACCAAGTCATTTTAAAGGAAATATCTTATATAATTATATAATTATACAGGGTGGTTGGTAACTGATGGTACAAGCGGAAAGGTGGTGATTCTACGCGAAAAAGAAAGTCAAAAATATAGAATAAAATTTTGTTTTTTTTTTTTAATTTTTCCATCGAGACAACGATCTACAGTGAGATCCGTTATAACGAGACGTGATAAAGTGCACGCGTACCGAGCGAAAATTCAAAGTCGATTTTCTTGAAAACAAAGCCTCAAACGAAAAATTTTTATTCTATATTTTCGACTTCTATATTTTTGACTTTCTTTTTCGCGTAGAATCACCACCTTTCCGCTTGTACCACCAATTACCAACCACCCTGTATAATAATATTATATAAGATAATATTTTAGATACTGTGGCTGTTCCTTACTAATTTCGAGCTATACAAAAAACGAAGGCGTTTGGCGAAGGATATTGTAAATATCTTTTCTGAATGAAATCTCCACTGCTATCTTGTTACGTAACACGTTTTAGTAGTTTAAGGAAGTTGGTAAGAAGGTAAAACAATTCTGAAAAGATTTCGACAGCCAAAGTCAATTAGGAGAATTCTATAAACATAAAGTTAGAGTTAATTATAGATTTAGCATAGGTTTAACTTATTCTGCTGTAGTTTTTTTTAGCCTTTTCATTTCTAGTTCTTTGAACGTTTTTATTTCCTTTATTTTTGTATCTTTTGTTACTTTCTTAATTTTTTTATTTAGTTCCAACGCGAGTGATTTGGATGCCTAATTTGTGTAATGCGTATTGTATGTATTCTGCTTATACTGTATTTCGTTATATTGATCATTTACTAATAATACTAAATATAAAACGATTGCTATTTCCTTGTGTGATTTTCCTGTGGACATCCGCGGATGGGACAATCGTGATGTGCGAATTTTGTATAAACATTGTTAATATATGTTTTTGTTTACTAATTATTTATGGAAGCAAAAGATTAGAGGAAACATTAATCCCCTCTACTCGGAAATCCCATAGCAGGTTTTCGATATGCCGTTATGGATTTCAATCAGTAAGCAGGTTTAACGTTCAATCTACGAATTTTCGCTGCCGCAAGAACGTTTTCCCGCAGGATGGTGTACGTTTCCAAATGCCATAGTCCTTTTCTCTTCGACTTGTACAGGATTAGCTGCTGCTCATGTTTCGTTGGATTTGAAAATCACTGTACATCCCTCTGCTCAAGGTGACCTACTTCCATCCGCGTAAAGAGATTTGCTCTCGCACAAGGACATTTCAACCGATTTTTAATTGTGGATAAGTAAAAATGAAGCTGCAAACGCAATTTTTTTATTCCTGATCTTTGTCTAATTTTAACTTCAAAAATCACCCCTTAAATCTTTCTACACCTGTCTATCAGCTGAATATCTTGTATGTAGAAAAAAGACAAGTTATTGCGCTATGTGCTACTTATCGTGTCAATAATTACGTAGCCCCAATGTGGTTCAACTTGAACATAGCCGGTTGGAAAATAATCAAAAAGTTCGAAAGAGCTTGCCCCAGATATTCCATTCAGAAACACCGATCAGCGAAAACTCTCTTAAATACATAAGCAACAAAAAGACACATAAAGAAGCAGTGATGCCAAGAATAAACAACCACGCCATCGGAGTAACAAGAAAATACAATAATCTACAGTCTCACAGAAATAGACACCGCATACCTAAACAAATCCCTCGCCATAGGCTACATAATAGCTCAAGAATACACCAAACCAAATCCTATAGAACTGATACCAGACACAAACAACATTCCAATCCTCTACCACTGACCAAGAAGCCACGGAGGCAAAAGAAACCAGACAAAGAAAGGAACCAAACTTTTCACACACCTACTGTTACGTCCGGTGACTCTTTACGTTCGAGGCGTCCACCAGCTGTGTACATAGAATTAAGCGGATCGCAATAATCCTAAGGAACTGTCACAAATCGAGGCTTTTTGATTTACCGTTGAGGCCGTCAATTGGCATAAAACATCTTCGAGTCGAGAGGTTCCTTATGGCTATCGCTCCATCAGGTAAAAATTGGGGTTAGGTTCTACCCGCAAGCGACCAGTAGTGGGGCGATCACCACCGAGTAAGAGTTTTCCTTTGCAACAGCATCGTCACCGGACTTCACTGGTTCATCGACTTTAGAACAGTCAACGTCTCTTTACTGGGTTTCCACCCTTCAATCAGTCACCTACTTAACTCATACCTTACGCACCAGCCTAACTGGCTTCTCTACAAAGTTGTTGGAAATATATAATATCTTTGAATTATTAATCAAGAATTCTACTCATTAAGCTACCTCTATTATCCTAATCGAAATAGGGGATCGATTAGTTCGCGGCGTCGATTGTATAATGGTAACGGAAATTTGCGACTCCCGTTGACGCGCTTCTCAAAGACACCTACAGTTATTTAAATATTTCAGAGAAACGCCAACATGTAACAGAGGAGATACTCACAGGACACACGAAGGATACTGATGGCTCACAAAAGAGAACAAATAAATACAACACATATGGAAACGAGACAAAAGAAGTCAGGAGACAAAGATGCAACAATCATCACAAGTCAGGGGAGAAAACGCAACAAAAAGGTACGTAACAATGAAAACAGAATACATCACGTCGTCAATAACGTGCAATATATGTAGTAATTTATGGTTCTTAGAGTAAGGACAAGTAATGATGTTATATTTAGGATTTAATGCAGTTTACTAAGCGATACTCAAATACAAATGGAACGATTACAATATCGGCGTACGTCCTATTAGCATACTCTCAGGCTGCTCCACCTTCACTTTCTTTTTTTTTTTTTTTTTATTTTGTTTATTGAAATTACGATCAATTCTTACATTGAGAATTCCTTCACTTTCTGAACTCTCGATTCACACTCTCTGAACTCTCGATTCATACTGCCCATTCCCAACTCGCATTCTGACCGTTCTAGCCTCCCTTTGTCTTTTCCTAAGCCCACTACAAACGTGTTCCGCAGATGCTCGTTGCCCGGGTCACATAGACCTTGTCCATAAAACTATAAAATTGAAGAGGACCGTCGGCACCTTAATGGACCCGACGGAGCCTCGGTTCTCGAGACATTGTTCCTAGCTATCCTAATGTTTTAATGTTTTTTAGGCCCTTTTCCTCGATACTACATATATAAATATGTAAATAAACCTTAGTATATAGTCTAGGATAGAGCTTAGGATAAGTAACCTAATCCAACAGAGTAATTTAATGATTTCTGTTATATACTATTATATATTTTTCCATAAGAGTCTCTGACATAAAAGATAAGACAAAATGGCAACTTGTACACAAATACTATTTGTTAAAATACGAACACAATTATACATCACACACAACACACACCGAGATCTATAGGAAATGTTTAAACCGAATATGTATAAGGATCAATAAGTATAAACATTTAGGGTCTCACCTATTCTTATTGATGCAACCAAAGGCTGATACTCGATGATAAATAATCGTTTAAAAAAAAAGATTACGATGTAACCACTCGACAAGTGGAAGCTCTGGGTTCAAATCCCGCTCCAGCAACCCAATCGGCCGATTTTATTTTTTTTCCTACAATATCAATAGTAGGTCCTGTACGCCCAAAGTTATGGTACTGTACCTACTTCTGTTTAATACTATGTAGAAGTGTATGGGTACGCGTATGTTCAGAATCGGGACGAGTAGGATAATAATGGTAGATAGCAACCGTTCTTGATGAATTTTTTTGTTTAACAGATATTTTATCCTTTGGCCATAATAGAAAGTTTCTACAAATGCTTCTTAAAGTGAAATTTACTTTGGTATATTTTATGATCTAAAAAAGAAAAAGAAAAAAGGTAAGTTATATAATGATCATAGTTTTAATATATCCAAAAGTATTTGAAATGTTTGTGTCTTGATTATAAGACATAATAAGAGAAAATGAAATGCAAATTGGTAGAAACATAAGGTTCTTGATTGGTAGATTTTATCATTATTTATTACAATTTATTACATATTATAATTTTATTATAATCATAATTATAATTAGTTATAATTTTATAATTTATTTATACATATTATAATTTATAATTAAACTATAAAATGGCTTCAATCATTTCTTCAGATGCCACGAACGGAACTGAATAAAGAAAAGGAAGGTTTAAGAAAGAATTATTTTGGAGAAGATACGATACAAGCTATCAAAGCTGTCAAATTAAAAAAGTTTGGCCACTTTAAAACAGCAAAAGTATTTAACATGTCACGATCAACTATAATCCCATATGTGCTCTAAAGTTAATAAAAGTATTAGTACTAAGAATGTAGCTTGAAACAATTTTAGGAGATGGCCTCGAAACTCAATTACTTAATTACATCTTGAAAATGAAATAAAAATTCCATGGAATAACTAATAACATATCAAATTAATAGACCATTAACTATCAGTTAGAAATGATATCAAGTATCCTTCTCAGAATAACACGGTTGGAAGAGGCTGAATAGACTGTTTTGTGAACCGTGATTAAGATAAGATTTCACTGAAGATATTAAATAGACCCTCCAGCTGCCAGAACTATCAGCTTCAGTAGAGAAAATGTAAATGCTTCTTTGATACTATTGATTAAGAGTATGACAAATATTGTTATACTCCTGATTGAATTTACAATGTTAATGAGACAATGCTTACCGTTGCACAGTTAAAAATATCAAAAGTTGTTGGCCTAAAGGAAAAAGGCAAACAGGAATGCAGCAGGAAATTTTGTGCCACCTGTAATCACTTTTCCGAGGAAAAATGAAGATAGTGTACTTATGAGGAGGGCGCCATGTATTTGGTTGGTAACTAAGTGATCGCGGATTTTGTCATTACCATCTAATGGTCACCTAACAATCACTTAGTTGCCAACTCAATAGATCGATCGGTACATATTATCCATCTGATTGAATTCAAGCACCACTCTTTACAAAGTGGTTCCCACACTTCACTAATTTTATTAAACCTCTAGAAGAATCTTTTATCCCGTTGATATTGGATGGGCATTACAGCCACATCCATAATGTAAGTATAATTGAATTGGCCAAAAAGAATTTTGTATCAATCACAGAAACTTCAGCTTTTTAATAAAACTTTCATAAGGCCATAGAGAACTTACTCTGTGGTAAGTTTTGAAGAGATGCGATTATTTCTGCGTCAAAAACAAAAAACATTGAGGCCTTTTGATATTTGATTGAGGCAGGACTATTAGAGAAGACGTACATAAAAGTACAAAGAGCTGAAATAGCAATAAACTGAACCCGAGCGACTGGAATTTATCCATTGAACAAAGAAACTTTTCCAAAAGCAGATTTTACTGCATTAACTGGGAATGCAGCTTCTTTGACTGACGAAGGAAGGCAATTTGCATCTGAAAATAATAAATAGAATATTAAACTATCCTAACTCCATCAACAACTGTAGCTGATTTGATGTCACAGAGTTCTTCTTCAGGCACTTCCAATATTCAGGTTCTTCCAGACACCAGCCTAATATTAAGCATTTCGATTGAAAGTCCCGATCACATATCGCCAATCCGATCTATTAACACGTTGGTCGCCCAACGTGATTCGGCTAAGTTTCCTGTGGGACCCAAATCCGACCGCTGGTAAGCAGAACGTAAATAGAGCGACAAGCGGGAATTCATTGTTTATCGCCTTCGATTCATTGTAAAGAAAAGATTATTTAGTTCTGAAATGGAGAAAGCGATAAGCTTTCCAGCTAGAGTATTCCGAGGGATCTCGTGGCAAATATCTCAGATCTTTCATTTAGTCGAGAAGCATACTTGTGAGACGCATCAGTGATTTTTTCGTCCTCAAAATGTTCAGTAAACAACGTGGAAATATATTTGAAAGTGGGGAGAGTAGTGATGACGAAGTCTACAATTATTGTTCAAAGTGACCAAAATCACCCCAAATGTGTTTGGAATGTTTTAACAAATACCATGCGATATAGCAAAATGTAATACTTTATCCAGAATATAATTAATAAAAAGTATGTAAAAGTATGTAAAAGTGTTTTTAATATTTTTATGTTGTATATTCTATATATAATATCGTATATTTAATTAACTCGAACAAGAAGAGCGTCACCCATACTTTGGAGACGGGGCCCCCACGGAAGTATACCCGTCACATAGATATGGGTGACGTGACGACCAACATGTTAAACCCAGGGCTATGAATCGATACCGTAAAGCCGGAAGTTCTGCATTATTAACAATATCATCGTATAAAGATAATTGTCTTTGCGACATCTCGAAAGAACCTGCATTGCTTAGTAAAAGAAACAGGAAATCAATAACGACACCAATTAAAGTAGATGGTTTGGCTAATACCCAACCAGACAACTCAAATAGTCAATCAGAATCAAATGATGCAATGTGCATATTTTACAACCAAATATTTTCTGAAGATCATAAAAATGAATTGATTCCGAAAGAAGCATTAGACGCGCATGCAAACTATGTTATGCAGATAAAAGACGTTGAATGGACCGGTCAAAGACACGAGAGAATTTAAAGAAAACAACAACTTATTGTCCAAATTGTCCCGACCAATCTCAGCTTCGTATAGAATATTTTAAAGTTTTACATTCTAAATAATTTTCTTAATAAACGATTTTCGTATTACTTTTATAACAATTCAATAGTTTTATCACTTCCTGTGGAATATCTTTTCAAATATCTACGACGATCCTTCGCAAGTAGTCAAATAATCGTCACCCGAATATGGGTGACACTGTCAGATCAGAAACTTTGATGTCGCCCGAATGTGGGTGACGCGACAGTCAACGCGCTAGTAGTTCTGTGTTAAGTCTGAGTGACCGATGATGGTACCCCACTGGGGGTAACCACCCACATGTTATATTACCGCTATAATATTTTACCAAATGTCCTATCGGACAAATTGTAAAATTTAAATCAATAAATATAAAAAAAAAAAAAGAGAAAGTCTGAGTGGCAGAGATCAATCACAGACGCTTAAGAGTTTGAAAGAAAGCTGGGTAGCTCAAATGGGAGGTCAATAATAATACAAATCAGTATTAGCTATTATTATTGTATAGTTCACAGATTTATATAAAAAAAAGCCTAAATTACACGTAAGTAACTATACACATTAGGTTATATATAGATGATTGCGGATTTTGTCATTAGGTGGTAATGATAAAATTCATAAAACATCATTTAAATAGTGCATAAAGCTCTAATTGTATAAAAATTTCTTGAAACAATGAATATTGTTGCTAAATAAATATCGTTATAAGCAATGAATATTGTTGTTGAATTTGCCACAGGAAAAGTGAATCATATCTGTAAATGTATTGAATAGGTTTAATATTCGATTAATTGAATCACTTAAATCATATTTAGATCTTAGTGTAGCCTATTGAAATATTTTTATAATTTATAAAATATTTATTCTAAAAATTTTTGAAAGGACGTAATAAATAAACTGTAATAATTGAGGAAATGAGATTTGATTATTTATAATTTTCATATTAAACATATTTTAGCAATGATCGGAATCATTGAGGTTATCAAAAAAATGTTTTAACTAAAATTATTTGGTTCATCGTTCATTCAGGGGAACGTCGTGCGCAAATTATTTTTCGCGGGTAGAGTAGTGGGGAAGATTTTAAGGGATTTCACTTTTTCAAATATAACCTATTTATGTTAAAAAAAACTATTAATTTAGCAAATATTTTAATTTTAATTTGTTAAATTTAACGTACGAAAGATAAGGTAAGATGCGAAGCCGTATTATGTTTATGTTGTTTTTGTCTTAACAATTTAGTTAAATTTGACAAATTAAAGTTTACAATGGCGAAATGCAATTTGTTCTTATTGGAAGAAAGGTGATTTAAAGAAAGAATTTTTAACATAAATAAGAAAGAAAACAAGTTTGGTATCTATATAATGTCCATATAAATATAAAAACAAATAAATAAAATAGATTGCGTCTCAATTACGTTTAATAAACTATATTATTATATTAATATACATATAAAACGATTTTTTCCTAATGGAAGTAATTACTATAGATTAATTATTAGAATAAATATTATATAACTATATATATCACATAATTTATATAATTGTTATATAATTATGTTTCTAAATTTAATAATATATGCAAATAATTTTTACATCTTTCTTTTTTAAATTTACTGATTGCAAAAGCACGAAAAACATTATTCTAAGAGAAAACTCAGTAATTTCTAAAAATATTAGACCTAACCCCTTAAGTACAATGTACTGTATCGATTCACAGAATTTTAAAAAATTCGAGACCAACGTAGCACAGATTTCCCAACGTTTTACAAAGTTTTATGCTATTCAAAGAATACTTACACAATTCAATTAATGCTATTTACTAAAAAACTTGCTTAATGTTATTATGCTGGTGAATAGAGGAACAGTGTTTAATTTTTTGGCATACCTAAATGCAAGAAAAATAGTAAACAAAATATCTAATGAGCTCAAATCTTTCCTTCTTTATATTATTCTTATTATATCTTCCTCTTTATGTTCTTCTTATTATTTATATAATCCTAAGATGCGTTATATATTTTCTTTATATGTATTTTTATTAAATTAAAGTCATTAACTTTTAAAAACTCTATTACAACTAATAATAATAAAAATCTCTGATATATATATTTTTCTCTATCTTTTTTCTACTTAAATAATGTATTATAATTTAAATAGAAAAAAACATAATGATCCTATTTTTATTGTCTTCCTACCTTTAAGCAAGAAAGTATTTTATATGAAATAGTTGAAAAAAGATGACATTTAATATTATTCAATATTTTTCAAGAGCTTAAGAAAGGCAAATAAAGAGATAATATTGATGATATGGAATTAGTTGACGTATTGAATTTTAAAATTACGACATACTGAATTTAAAAATTACATACGTCGTATCATTTTTCATAGCTTATTATAAAGATCTAGAAATTTGAATTTAAATAAAATTTCTACCATTATATAAATTTTCAGAAACCGGGGTCGTCATTTGATCATACAGAATATTTGTAAAATCGCTTCGTCTCATTTTTACACGCAGTCCAGTATATTGCGTTTAGTTTATCGTAGAAAATTGTAGATACGGCAATTTTTATGTCGACTCGTCGTGGAGATAGAAACAGAGAGAGAGAGAGAGAGAGAGAGAGAGAGAGAGAGAGAAAGACAGAAAGAAGTGTCCCTATCAATATTCACCACGAGACCTTGGGAAACACGGTAGAACGTTCTTTGGTCGTGTCCAGAGGTAAAAGTAATCGATCGCGACGCCTGCAGACTCGCGCAGCAGAACTGCAGACCTGCATGCCGGGCTGCATAAGAGTAGGCGTGACTCAAGCAGCTTTAAATCCAAACTACGCCAATATATGCTGTAATCATGAAGAAAAGTGTTTGGGCGGTTCAGAAATCGAGTTCGTTAATCGAAGCTACAGCAGATTTTTTACATGTAGAAAGACTACGGTTAATTTAACATTTTTCAAGCTGTAATTACCACTTTCGAATACTGATATCAAGTTAGTCGTCGCGAAATTACTAGTCTTTTTAATAGAGCTATACCATTTTCTAAACAGATGAATATTAATGGAATTTGTTAAAATTTTTGGAAGACATTTGAAATGAAGTTTTCTTTAAAATGGTAGTTGGGAAATAAAAATATCCTGTTTCTCATTTAACACTTTCAACACTGTAACTGATGTAATTGATTGATATTTGAGAAATTGATATTTTTCTTAAATAACAATTGATAAATAAACCAATTCTTTTAGTAATTTAACACCCTCTGGACTGTAATTAATTCAAACTCTGATATCAATTTGGTTGTTGTAATATACAATTAATAATCCTTTCGCGTATGTGTAGCATCTTCAAAAAAAAAATAGTGTTAATAGAATTTATAGAAAGAAATTAGGAGTAAGATTTTCTCTTATCAATTAAGAATGAATTTAACTCCTTTTACATTGTTATTAATATTTTTTAAAAGTGATATCAATTTAATTGTAGTGAAATATAAATACTAGATCTTGTAGTTAACGTTTTGTAAAAAGATTAGTATTACATAATAATATTTCTAAAATTGATTCCAGGTGAAATTTAAGCAATAATATTACATAATAATAACGTAATAATAATAACATTATTATTATTATTCATAATAATAATATAAATATATTATAATAGTAATACAGAAACAAATAGTACAAATATATCAATAAATTTATTGATTTTCTTTTTCTTTCGTCACTTTTATTGAAGTTATCTAACAGCTGTTACGTAAACGAAAACTTCGGTTTTGGGTAAATTATATAAATCTTTTACCATTGATTTAACAAAAGTGTTCACAATTTATTCAATACTGACATATGTACATGAACGTTTAAATTTTTAATGAAATTATTGGTTTATTTGAATTATTAAACTCAAAATTTGGTTCGACTTTTATCGATTATTAAGTTTAAATCAATTTTAATACAAAATTACCAATGAAAGTGACATGTAATTGAACAATTTAAGTGTAAGAATCACGATAAAATTCATATATGAAATTAACAAAAAGTAGTGCAAGTAATTTATCATAAAATACACTTCTTTCTTTAATACTTTGGAAATTTTATCCTATTTATAAGGCAGTAAAATTTTCTAAAGTATTATTCAGCAAAAACTATTAATAATTTGTTTTCATTAATTTTGTAGTTCACTGAGTATTTTTCTTAAAATGTTAGATACACAATAGAGATGTAAAAAAAAATAATTAATCATTCTATACACATGTTTCAAAGGCTGCAACATAATACAAATGTTTTGTTTACAATTTCATAAATAATGATATAATAGATCAAATTACAAAGAGGATTTATCTTCATTTCAAGTTGTATACATGAAACGTCTCTCTTTTTCACTCGTTTTGTCACACTTGACATAAATTATATTTCATAACCAACCATATCATAAGATTTTAACAAGTATCATATTTCAAGTAAATATTTCAATCAAAATATATTGGAAATATAAATAGTATATATAAAATGTAATATGAACAAAAATATATAAGAAGAAAAATATAATGCTAGTTAAAATCACTGATATATGCCGGAATTTAAAATATTACAATATAATTCTGCAAAGTGTAAAAAACATACTGTTGTAAAAAAATCAAAATTTCAGACAAACAAAACGCCAAACCATATTATCCATTTTTTTAAAAGATGCAACTTCAAATTTTTATATATTGTTATATTATCAATCAAATCATCTTACAAATATCTTTTCTTTCTTTCTTTCAACAAATTTCTTTTTGGTTTTGGGACTAAACATACATTTTTCCAGCCTCTTCATAACGTTTGAAATACTGCTTGCCATAATATTCGCATATAACTTGTTTTAACAGTTATATCTTTGCCTTCTACGAAACTCTGTCAATTATAATTTTAAACCTGACTGATTCCTCCCATTTCTAACTATTTTAATGGGTTGGCAACTAAGTGACTGCGGATTTTGTCATTACCACCTAATGACAAGATCCGCAATCTCTTAGTTGCCAACCTAATAGTAACGAACAACGATAAAGACATACAACTAGGTATATGCATGGACTAGACTTTCTTATAAAATGCTGAGTAAATTTGTAAAACATACGATGCCTTATTTAATTCTTTGGCAAAATAACTTTCCACTCTAAAGTATAAAACTAAATAATAAAAGATACTTGTATATTGAACTGTTTTTATAGAAACGTAATGTTTCAATTACTATAAAATCGATATAAGAAACAATTCTAGGACTGTCTCGGAAATAATAACGTTTTGTAAATAATTAATCTAGAAACAATGTGTATAAGAACCAAAATAGAAATCGTTATAGAAACAGAAATTCCTTACAAGAATTACTCAGAACAGAAGTTCATAAATATCGTAAAAAGCAAAGTCAATACCATAAGTGTTTTCGACCTCCACTTCTTATATTTTACAAAACAGTTAAACAAACAATTGTATCTTTTTTAACGAATTCATATAGAAGTTCACAAAACAAGTCAAACTGTGCCCAACACTTTCATTGATCACTATAAACGCATAACTAATCGTACTAAAGACATCTACCACGACATAAATATTATGGGGTTGGCAACTAACACTTAGTTGCCAACCTAATATATCAAAATCCCCTTTTAGTCATAAAGTGACATTAAAATCAGGAAATCAACAAAAATGTACTTATCACGTTTTTTTCCTGTAATCTTCAAATTTTTCATAATATAAATTATAAATTATACAAGCTAATTTGCAATCTATGTATTTATAAATTTCTCATCATTTTTATATTCAATTAAGTCACTTTGCTCTGTTTCTATTCTAAAAGCTAATTTCCAAATTGTAATAGAAAATCGAATCCCTAGCGAAACAACTTCTCGCTTCTTCTAATTAGGTCGAACCCTTCCGTCTACCGAGGATCTCAAATAACAAGTTAGAGCAATTTCCAAACCCCTGGTGATCGCATCCGCAGCGACCAGCTCCAACTGGTTAGCTACAGTTACCCGATAGCGCAGCAACTTTCATTGTAAATGCTTGTCAGCTTAAATTACCGTACAAAGATTAATTTCTCGAAACACGTGAATCGCCGTAGCCGTTGCGACATACGGCAGAGAAATTTCACTTCTATTTCGGATTTGTGGCAGACCCTTAGCCCCGACGTATTCAACGCATAGAGGGCGACCAAAGCAATCGGTTCGCATGTTTCGAATTCCGTACGAGATGTTCCGATGCGAACACTCGCACCTCGTCAACGTCTAATTTTAACGATCGCGGAATTCGAAATTCCGTTTAATGTGCATGTGCTATGAGAGAAGAAAAGCAGAAAAAGCGCCTTCGCTTTTTATTTAACCGCTCGACAATCTGATAAAATAACGAAGAATTCAGAGTAAACTGTTAGAAAGTAATCATCCTTCAAACTTTACGATTTTTTGGGTTTGATATTAAAATTATTATTCTATAGGAACCTTCAACTTTTTATATAGAAAAAATAAATGACATACAATAAAAATATGATTTTTGTTGATTTTTATGTCGCTTGATGGTTAAGAAGAAATATTTTAATATGAAAAAATTAAAAAACGGGAATGACCTGATACATTCCAAGATACAAGCCTTTTGAAAATGCATGACAAATTCACAATATTTTGTAAGACTTAAATAATTATAATTTAGTTGTTTTATTACTTTAATTTCTCTTATTCTCTCTCTCTCTCTCTCTCTCTGCTAATGTTATTTATATTTTTTAAATGTTCAAGAGGGTGAAAAAATACGAGATTTAATCCCAGAATAAAATAAAAAGATAATTTTGTTGTAGAATTAGTTGACAATGTGTTACACTTTTAAAATAATTTTGCGCACAAGATAGGAAATGTGACTTATGGTGTTTTTTACTTGTGGCTTTCAAATATTAAGAATTGCGTTTCGTATGATGATATTCAAGATGTAAAATTTATGATATTATATTTGACAAGTTAGCCGAGTTTTGTTTAATTATTATAGAATTACTCAATGTGGTATTGACGCTAGAAACCGATACAAACAACTATGCTATACATTAGTAAAAATTTAGTATGACTTTCCTTGTTGCATCTATATTTTTTTCATTTACAATAATTTACATACCATACTTTTCTGCTAATTATTGTTATATATTTATTTGAAATTAATACCAGACATATCACACGTATAATGATAATTTCTTTTTACTCCATTAAATTTTTAACTAAAGAATTTTCTAAAACAACGGAATTTTAAGTTGATTTGTTCTTTCATTTCTTAGATTCCATAGAACAAACTTTTGACTAATAGTGTATATGTGTATAGGTAACATGTATACAATTAGTAATTAAAAATTAAAAAATACAATTTTTGTAGTAGCCACATTCTTACTTTGATGATAAAAATCTTTTAAATAGCGAACCTATTTTGAGACATTGAATCATCATGAGCATTAAATTATTCTTAAAACAATGTTTTCAAAAGTGATATCAGAAATATTGTAGAACTTACTGAATTAATTTTTTGAAAGTTATTTTATGCTTATAAATAATTAAATAATTTTAAATACTTTTTTGTCAGAATTTTTCGATACACAATTTGACTTTTATTACAGGAATCATTATATAATAATGTGTGATTAGAATGTCAAATGACCATTGTGTTGCGAAGAGCGATATACAGGGTGGTTGGTAACTGGTGGTACAAGCGAAAAGGGGGTGATTCTACGCGAAAAAAGAAATCGAAAATATAGAATAAAAATTTTTTTTTTAATTTTTCCATCGAGGCAACGATCTACAGTGAGATCTGTTATAACGTACCGCACGCGTACCGAGCGAAAATTCAAAGTCGATTTTCTCGAAAACAAATGTTTCAAACGAAACATTTTTATTCCATATTTTCGACTTCTTTTTTCGCGTAGAATCACCCCCTTTCCGCTTGTACCACCAGTTACCAACCTCCCTGTATAATATAAAATATATGCAAATAAGTGATAGTCGCTTTCTTATAATTAGTGTTGAATGTACTTTTTTAAGTATATGTAGTCCCTTAATAGCAAATACTAAAGATTGATAACTTATACCAATAATTACTATATTTGCACAAAAGATATGCATTACATTGAAGAAATTACATTTTTTCAATTTGGCATGCATTTGACATTAAAAGAATACAATGGAATACAAAGAACATTTGATATAATAACAATTTGAAAATTAAAGGATGGTATTTCATAAATAATACATTTTAGTTTCATGTATCTATCGTAATAAATCATTTGCATAAATATTTTTTATTTAGAAGTAATAGGAGAGCAGAGACGAAACCATACGAATCGAATATAATTTCATTTTGGACAGAACGTTTAAATTGTACGATGTTTTCCATACACACAATTATTAATTCGTATTTATTCTGGGAGAACTAAATTATACAAAACATTTATAAATTGACGAAAAACTTTAATTTATTGATTTTCATTTGTTTCTTGACATTTCCATAATTTTGAATTTTATAAAACTTCCGTTTCTTTCGAAACTGTCTATCAGTAAAAATACACATTAGTCAGACTTTTCTATCTTTCTTATGTGTTGTTATCATTTCCGATTTATAATTAATTGTTCATAACTAATAAAATTATTTTTTCTCACAGGCTGACAACAAACTCGATACTAAAGATTAATTACATATATTTTTTTATATTCTAACTAATTAAGAATACATTTATTAGAAATGTATCATTCGATATCAATCACGTTTTAAAATGCAATAAAAATCTCAACGTTCTTTCATAGAGTCAAGAAACTGATTGTACCGTGTAGACTATCCTTCATAACCCTAACAGTATTAAGCAACGCAAGCTGCATAATAAGGGCGACAATCTACGTTTCTGATTGGGGTCATACAAACCGCTATTAAATAAGCAATGCGAGTCAACGATGACTAGATCAACGTAACCAGTATTTATTGCCTATGTTTCGAAGATATGACTATAACCAGCATAGAGTTATATAATAAACCCAACAAATTCGGAATTAAATTTTGGTTGGCGTCTGATGTTCAAACAAAGTATGTTGTAAATAGATTTCCTTATTTAGGAAAAAGCGAAAAGGACCTACCTGAAACGGTAAAATTTTATAATAAAACAAAATTTGGGATAGATATAGCAGACCAATAATATTTTAGATTTAGCTGGCATAATTGCCTGGATTTTATATAAAAAAAAGCACATGTGAGCAGATATCCAGAAAAGATTTTATGTTTCAATTAGCACATGAACTTGCCGCAATGAAAAATCACGGATAGAACATAGAGCATCTGAGATCCGAAGTACGCCAAAGAACTCACCTTATTCACGCAAATGGTGTCAGATAGGGTACTGTAATAATAATAAGACCACTACCAGTTGCAATCTTTGTAAAAAATATGTATGCGAAAAATGCAAGCAGAAGAATGTTTACGTTTGTAACAATTGTGATGATAAATTCTCCACCTAATAATATAAGTTATATTTGTATTTTATTTATTCTATTACGCTTATTACTGTTATTATTATATTATTATATTATACTTCTTATATTTACCAATGGAAATTTATTTTAACATTCTTGTTACCAAAGATTACCAAAGATAAGGTTTTGGTACTGAATATTCTTCATTATTGTACTTATTGTTATTATTAAAGTTGTTTTTATGATCTCATAACATGGAGTTCCTTTTGTAAGATAATAATAAATCAATAAATATAAAAATATTCTACTATTACGTATTTTTTAAAGACCAGCCATTTCGACTGGCTTTGGTAGAGATAGCTACGTCTCAAATACCGGTAATTCTAGTGTTAAAAAACACGGCAAAAACTATTAGAGTCAACCTTCGATCTCTTCAGGTGATTGCGATAAATATAGCGATCACGCGTTCCTTGGAACTCATTTGTTTTAAACGAAGCGACTTATTGTAGCTTCTGTGTAAATTGTCTGTTTCCGAAATTCTGTAGGTAAACATTTCGATCTAAATTTTCTAAATTGGTTAAATCAATAAACCGTGTATACAGGGAGTTACCTAACAGTAGAAATAAACTGAAATATTTGTGGAGGAAAGTATTAGGTTGGTATGAGCACTAGCTCCAGATATAAAGTTGGTACGACTTCTAACGACGCTCTTTCGTTTTTGACGTCCGCCACGGGTTAATTGTCCGAGTGTATCCGATGTGTTCATATGGTTGTACATGGTGGTGAAATACAGAATATAAAAACTGAATCTATGTGAATTAATTAAATATCGAACTCCAAAACCTATTTAACAACAATATTTTCGATAATATTATACGATTATATCGGAAAGTAACTAGCGATATTAGTTTTTCTGTAGATAGGAGCGTAAATGTCATGTAAAGATCAATTTTGCTCCTTTAAATGCAATCATATATTTTTTAATGCATTTTGATTAATTGATGCAATTCGATATTCTTTATAAAATATAATTAATCTACAGATGTCGAAAAGCTTTTAAATTAATAAATATTTTAACTTTTTAACATGGAAATAATCTTGTCTTGATATGTCTATGATAAATTTTACAAAACAGAAATTAAAATATCTGCTTAACAGTTTTTTGGTATAAGTAGGTCAATATTTTTTCATAGAGCATCTCGAGATCCTCCGATTAATACATTAAAAGATATATGTTTCCATTTAGAAAAGCAAATTTAATCTTCAAACGTTTATTTTATATTATTGTTTTAATATTATTAGTGTCCGACTTGGAACTATTCAACTTATGTTTGACTCTTATGTTTTCGACATAATTGAAAATATTTCAGCTACCATTCGTAGGTGACTTCTCATGAATGTGAGAAAAACATACCATCATTGTGTAAGCCCTACTTTTAGTAGCTCTACGTTTTAAATACTTCATATATGCCTTTATATATACTACATAATATTTACATGTATGTACATTGTCGTGAAAAAGTTTTCCATGCAATTTACCGATTTAATTTAACCTTGTTCGAAGATTAGTGGAACGTTAATTTAACTTTTAAAAGTTAACGTTTTATGTTATTATCATATTGATAATTTTTATGTAAATTTCATCTATTAATTTTTACTGCCTACTAATTTATCTAGTAAAGATTATGACGAGTACTCTGCTTTGAAAATATGTATTTTTACATTGAATTTCGTATAAATGCATCAAAATCCAAAGTCTACTCATCACTATTACATAAAGCGTGAAAAATTTGTAACTATGCTATAAAATTGCTTTTAGTTATATAAAGGAAAAAGAATCGAGGATTTTGAGAAAGACAGAGGCCGTATTAGGACACATGCAAAAATTGCATTTTAACACTTTCAATTTTAACAAAAAGTTACACATAGTATAACATTTTTTTTATAATCTCCGATTATGGAAATAATATTCGTATTTTTATTACAAATATTATTTTTTAATTTCCTCTTTATGCTAGAGAAAACGATTAAGACCAAAAATTATTTTTGCAATATGAAGCTACACCGAAAAAGTTAATGAATGGATTTAATGGCGTTAGTTAAAATGCTATGAAGTAGTAACTATTTCATGAATAATGTATTTACGTGTGATAATAAATATTGCAGGAACACTTTTAATGATCTATAGGTGTTCTGAATTCTGACCGACTAATAGATATTCTTGGATCTATTTCAGTTGAATTACAATGCCGTCATCGCCGAACATAAAAGCAATATGTAACCGCAACCTCTGAAATATAAAACTAGATATAATGTGCGCACTGCCTTTCAAGCTAATCAATATAATAACAAGAGTTACAGCAAATAACATTTTTACTGTACAAATGCAGTATTTAATGTGTTGAAAAAATATTTGGCAGGCATTCGACCTTCTTATAAACAGTTAGATATAGGTACACGTATATTTTTAATTTCCAGCATTGTTTGTCATAATTTCATTACCAATTTGAAAAGGAACTTTTATCGTTGTAACTGAAACAGATGTACATCCTTAAATTACTTTACTTATTAATTATGTATAATTATATATAATATCCTTTATTATATATTCAATAAATTATTGTATTGAAAACTTTTACCATAGTTTTTCAAATACATTCTTCCTTTATCTAAAGGAAATATTATAATCATCTGCACCAAAGGAAAATGTAAGAATTCCTGCTTTGGTTTTAATAAACTTTTAACCAAAAAATTAATTGCATGAACTTTTATTAAATATTTCTAATTTCCTGTATATAACGAAATTGTACAATTGTCCAATAACTATACAACAACGATTATAAAATATGCAATATATGAAAAAATTTTAATCATTTGAAAAGATGTTTTAAATGTCTATTAAATCATACATACGAGTATAAAAATTAATGTAAAAATTAATCTAAGATGTAAAGATACATTATTATTATATATTATAAGATACACTACATATTAAGATGTTCAACATAATTAACTTTCATCCAATAAAAAATTATGTTCAAAGTATCATTTTGCAAACAGAATAAGAAATAAGAATTTATTTCGCCAATCTCTCAATGTCGCTCTACGTCGACAATCGAGGTGTGTCGACGCATCCGACGTATCGTGATTTCGTGACGCGTAACTTGTTCTTACTTCCGGTGTCGCCTAGCAGAATTAAGGTCGATTTATACACAACCGTGCCGCGTCCGTTCCGTGACCGGGCGTTTATGCGTTAATATTTCTGCACGATCGTCCGGAACGTGCTCGAGATAAATGTGTCACTCAGTTGGAAATCAAACATTGTAAAAGAACATACAACAAAATGCCATTTTTAATTGAAGACTTACAGTTAGATAGTGATACTTCTGGATGAAGAAGAGCAGGAAGGAATAGAGCAACAAAGGAAGAGAAAACGATTTAATGTACATTATGTATGTTGCGGGCAAAACCGAGAAGAAGGAAAATTTCGTCTTCAAAAGCAATTAATACGTCAGGAAGAGAAATTTCATGAATATTTCTGTGTATTCTGTAATTATTAATCCATAATTTTTAATCGCTGACGAAATGATTAATTTACCTTTTACGAATCAACGTTGTATATAGTTATATGGGTTGGCAACTAAGTGATTGCGGGTTTTGTCATTAGGTGGTATTGACAAAATCCGCAATCACTTAGTTGTCAATCTAATATGTGTGTATATTTATTTATTATCGCACCTTAATATTATTAATTGCTAAGCAAGTAAACGGAAACGAATATTATTGTTAATATTCTCAAGCTAATACATAGTCGTGATTTTTGTTCTATTGCAAGTAAGCTTGCCAGTTGGAATAGTGCCTCATACTGAAATAGTACAAAGAATAGAGTATGGTTTGCTTAGTCAGTATAATTCATCTTATTAATTAAAAGATACTTTTTGTACAGTATATTGATTTGCTCAACCTTATTAGGATAGTGAAGAATATCCCGAATTTGTCAATCCAATGTTCATTATCAAATAAAATACCGTCATCCAGTAATAGAAAACAGCATATCGATGGCGATTCCGGGGGTACAGAAATAAAACTTTCAGTAATCGTAGATAGTCAATTTTTTAAATATTTATCAGAGAAAAGTGAAACGAATAGTGGTAAAATTGTTTAGATTAAACTGTAAACCGAAGAATGTTTCAATAAGCTGTTTTTGAAATTTATTATTTAACTTATTCATGCATCCTAAACGGGAACATTTTCTTTTTTTTTTTTATTTTGTTTATTGAAATTACAATCAATTCTCGCATTGAGAATTTTCAGTAATTTTTCTGGTGTGGCGCAGTGACATGGCTGATTATTTATAATAAGTTAATACTTATTATAGATAAGTGTAATTTATAAGTAAGTCCTAAACGGGAACATGAAAAAGAAACATTGCAATAATACAAAAGGCATAAAAATTTTGTAGAGCGAGAGCGCTCAGAAACAAGAGCTTCCGTACCGAAGCAATCTCAAAAAGAAGCTTTTCAATATTATCGAGTTGGCAACTAAGTGATTGCGGATTTTGTCATTACCACCTAATGATGCCAAGTCGAAGAAAAGCGCGCGATACTTTGTATCGTTAATTGCAATTGGAGGAAAAAGATCTTGCAATTGTCCTTTTATACTACATCGTGTACTTTGAAGAATTATAGTAATATCAATACAATGTAGTACTAGTTCAATTAGTAAATTAACGCGGAATTACGAATGGACTGTTGATCTTTATGCAATTTCATATTTTAACAAATGCAACTTAAATTACATTTCACTTTGGATATGTGGTGGCACTCAAACACGGAAATTTCCAACGGCTTCGCGACACACAGCGCTATACCTTCAAAGCGTAAGGCCGACATGCCTAATGTACCATCGATATCCTTACGGTTCTTTCGTCGAATATTCGGAAGAATGCATATGCGGCAACTGTCACGTAAAGTTGGTACTTGGATGATAACAAGAAGTCTGAGTCGTAACCCAACTACTAATTCTTCTTTATAAAACTTTATTATAAGATTCACCACTTACAAGAGAAACACTGAACCGGAGAAAGGGGTTGTACAACAACTAGAAGGAGAACAAGTACCGCCCGAGCTAGGTGAAGTCTCGGTTTATATACGCTTTGGGTTTAGGATGTTGAGTGGGCTATGATGATAAGGTGGCGACGTGTCCAAAGGAGTCCGGAGGTCGGGGGTCGAAGCCTTTATCTATGACGTGGACTGAGGTGTGTCATAGCTTCTGTGTAGCCGGAGATGCGTCGAAGGTCAGGAGTCGAAGCCTTTATCTATGATGTGGACTAAGATGCGTCACGGCGTTGGCGTCCGACAGTCGGGAGTCGATGTCTTTTCTCTGAGAGGTAATTGGTGTCACACAACCGTCGCGGACTTCTAATAAACGCGCGCGTAATGGGGATATCAAGGGGCAACAAAGAAAAGAATCTGTTTGGTTTGGAACCAAAAGATTCATTCTGCCCCGAGCTGCGAAGTGCGAAAGGTTAAGCGAAGCAAACACAATTAGAGAAGCGGGTTATTGACTCTTGATAATTCAGTGTTAATCGTTATTTGTTATTAATCGTTGTTAATCGTTAACCGTTGTTAATCGTGAGGTGGATAGGTCGTATGAGACTCTGTCACTCAATAACAATGAACAATGAATGATTAACAACGGTTGAATAACAATTAACAATTAACTACGGTCGACGCTTGACGACGATTAACAACAGCAACGATTGACCGATCTCTCGAAAATTGCCCATTCGTAATAATAGAATATTTTTATATTTATTGATTTATTACTTTCTTACAGAAGGAATTCAATGTTATGTAGTACATTTTTGGTATTATTGATCCATCTGGGACCATAATCTCTAAACGAGAGTTGACAAATTTATAAAATTGTAGAACCAATCCTTTTGACTGCTGTGGTATTTCTAGCGTTAGCATCTAGCGATCGATCCGGAATTTTCCTGATAACTGATATCGTCATATCGAATGATACGCGGTAAAAATTTGAAAAACGTGTGGCAAGTTGTAGAAAACGAGGAAACTGGTTAATCGCAGTTCGATAAACAGATTGCAGGACCCTTTTACACTTTGACAAGTCATTTTGACTGGTATTGGTATACGTAGCCTTGATACAAAATTATTTTGAGTTTGAATACATAAAAAACAAAATAAAATTCATTATATTATTCTTTTAGTTATCGTTGCGAGAGTCATTACATCATTGCGGAAAAAATATAACACGAAGTAGGAATTTTTAGATGAAATTGTAAAAACAGCCAATTTGACTGGTGTGGTAGTTCTAGTGTTAAAGAAACGGATCTTATTGCTGCTCACATACATTGCGTTTATGCGTTTCAGACAATGGTAACAAAATTTTATAAGAATTGACACAATTAACAACTGTATATAGTAGAGTTATACAGAAATGTCACTAGTTGTGGAAAATGACAGCACAGCCTGCAGAAACAATTCAGGATAGTTTGTGCCACACTCTGACCAGACCTGAGCAAACTAGGTAGAACAGTTTGATTCGTCACAAATTGTTGCAATAAATGGAAAAAGTAATAAACTTCACAAAATTAAACAATCAAGATTTTCAGTAGCTAGAGAATCATTTAAAGTGTACGAAATCTTTTGCTATGCTCTAATATGTTACAATGAGAAAGTAATACATCTTATGGAATTTTCATACCATTTCTTTCTCTACATGCAAAACTTAAAGCGATAATGAATTTTGAACGAATTTATTATAAGTCATTTGCAGAAACTCTTTCGAACAATATAAAAGTAAGATTTCACGAATTTTTAAACTTTTTCTACTCGAAAAATTGAAAAAGGTGTAACATCAGCTTTCTCGTCTCGGCGATTTAAACAGCGATGGTTATCACTTCGCTTGTCACCTACACGAAGCAAAAGATTAATGCAACCTTTTAAAGAAGCAGCCCAAGTCAATATCCATAACAACAAAAAGAAACTTCGTCTGGTGACGGGCTCTTTGATTTTGGAAATAATTCCCATGAAATTACTTTATCTGCATCTAGGACAGAGTTGGAAATTCTATAATATTAGGTTGTCCGGAAAGTGTCTTTCTTTCGTAAACGTGTTTTTTACAACAATGCACCTTCATACAAACGTGAAACTAAGTCTGTGAAACGTCGTGGTGTTTATCTCAACAGAACAAAATGGATCGTACGAAATTCAACAAAATAATATAAAACGAAAAATGTTGTGCGTCTATTATTTCGTCATAAAACGAAAGAAACCTGTCGGACAACCTAATGCATTTGTTTTGTGAAAAACAGCAAGGTTTATATCTTCCATATCAGAATCCATCGATAAGAAACGTTTTTTTCTTATACGTAATACGCCATTACCAACGCCAGCAGCCGTGACGAGACTATCCTTTCATTATGCAACGATGGAAAAGGAACCGAAGGCGCATAGACTCTCAGATGAAATATTTTTAACGAAAGTCAAATTAAAAGCGTACTGTACTCACACTCGCACACCAAGATCATAATTTATATTCATTTATTATGTGAATATTTTTTCGTCGAATTATTCAACAAATGTGGATTTTATAAAAACTGCCCAATATCATTATAACTACCATAATACATATCAAATTGCTGAGTTAATCATGCCTACTGAATACATTTGCTTCGATTACTTCAGTTATTCATTAATCATGATTGCTAGATTACTTAGTAATCGTGATCATTAATTATGAACATGATTTTACGTTAGTCATAATCGTTAATCAACCAGATTAACTTTTTGCCCAACTCTGATTTAAAACTATGGAGACCGAACCTAATCCCAGAGCATAGCCGAAACACGGAACGAACACGGCACGGTTTTATCGACCTTTAGCTACACAGGAAACATATGCAAAATGCGTAAACATATTCGTCATCGATTTTCCATTTCTGTATTTCGAGTAACTCACATTGATCCATATCGACATTTGTCGTAGATTTTGCTCTTCTTCTTCTGTTTTTACAAACAGAGTAAATTTGACATAAAGATAATATGTATAATTGATATTTCGAAACAAATTTCTAATACAATCAGTTACTTATTACTGTTATAAAATACTAATAAAATATAAAAATCGTTGTTGAGAATTTTGGATCTTAATTGCCAAAATAATGATATAGGAACACTAAATTTACACTTAGAATTTATATTAAAATAGTTATATATTTATTTGATAAAGGATTTCAAAGATATTCATCGATATACACTTGCACGCGTCCCACCTTCCTCCATACCAGACTTAACTGAACAGTTTACATTCCTTTGTTTTCGAGACACCGCGCACACACATTCTTCCGCACACACATATTCACATAAATGTATAGCTACTACGCGGTCAATCTAGTCTAGCACATAAAATTATACACATCTCCATAATCATAAATATGATTTCTATATGTTTTATAAATATGAATATTCCTTTTCGTAAAGTGTAACATATATTGGGTCGGCAACTAAGTGATTGCGGATTTTGTCAATACCACCTAATGGCAAAATTCGCAATCTCTTAGTTGCCAACCCAATATTTACAGATAAATTTAAAGATACTTAAGCTTATAATTTATCAATGACAAGTTTTTCATCTGAAATTATATATTAATTGTTACTTTTGCTAACGTCGCAGGCAAGCATAATTCGTTTTACGAAATCTATAAGATAATAATCTATAAGTAAATCGAAGTAGGCTCTTGTGGACAATTTCCCGGAGAATTCTGATTTCCTGTGACACATTGCCTATGCGATAATTGCGCAATCGTGAGTGTTTACCATCAAAGTACAGGTGAGAAGACGTATGACATGCGATATATTGCCAAGAAATCTACAATAGGATATCCTTAACAACTTAGGTACGATGCACCACCATAGTGGCTTCCGCGGATGTCACCTTCTATTACGACGCGCCACTATAGTGGTTCGGTCTACTGACTCATTCCCTCAGCGTTTGAACAAATTCATCTTTTTCATTTCTCTTGCTTCACACTTTTCTTGTCCTCGCAACGTTTTATAACAATGTTAACAACACACAGGCAGAATATATAGTCTTTGTTCCTGATACGCCAGTGTCAGATATCAATTGTTGCTTTCCGTTAAAATAAATATAGCATTATTAGATGCTCTTTTTAACATGCCGATCCGTGTCCTTATAACTTTTTAGAATCTTCAACCAGAAAATGTCGCTTCAAAATAAAAAACGAAGAGCAATTTGAAAAACACTATCGCGCTATGAGTGTGAAAATTGTGGCGTGGGTCTATGTGCCGTGCCGTGCCGTGCTTTAAAATATATCACACTCAATTGTTTTATTAATTATTAAAGCAAATTATTAAAGTTAAAAAGTCTAATATCTTTAAGAAAAATTGTAATTTAATTATCAAAAACTTCATCCCAATGTTCTTGCATAGAGAATTATCTATTACACATTGTAGTGCTATATCGTTTACACGTAATTCACGCCAAACTCTACCGTATAGAGAAACCGCCCAAAATTCAACCGTACCGAAAAGGTTAAAAGATAATCACACGTTTGCGTACACATTGAAAAAGAAACTTAAATAGCAAACAAAAAAATTAACGCATCATACAACTTTTGATTCTAAATAAGAATTCCTAACATTGTACACATTAACTCTGTTTCCAATTTGAAAAGTTAATCGAAGCTTTTCACATAAACATACAAACTTATATATATAATAATATTATATTTAATAAATCATTTTATATGGTTTCTTTTATATACATTTATGGATTCCATTTTATATCGTGTTATTTGCATGCCTAAAATTCTTTGTAAGTGGGAGGTATGCTGTCCTTCCTTAACGTGAAAGCGATGTGATTATATTTGCCAGTATACCCTCTTTGCACTGATTTAACCAGGGTCCCAGCAATCGTATGTGTTGCTGCAATAATGTTGATACAACCTTAGCTCGGTGGCTAGAATTACAGTATCATCCGCGAACGTTAAAATAAAGTATTTTTAGAGCTGGCCAGCATATCGGCTGTATACATACAGAGTATACGATGTAGTTATGAAAACATAACCTTGAGTATCGCCAGCACTGACAGTATGTAAATCTGAAAGAGTGTCTGATATTCAGCAAAGAATGTTCTACTTTCAAAGTATAATTTAACAAACAGAGAAATCTCGATAGGGAAGTTTTGTTTAATTCTGTCAAGAAGTCCCCCACATCATACTTTGTCAAATAGCTTTTCAACATCCAAAAATAGGATAGTGCAGTACTGTTTCAGCTCCAGTGCATTGATGATCTTGTTTGTTACCTTATGCACTTTTTCCTGACGTATTTATTCCTGAAGCCAAATTTATCCGATGGAATTAAACTCCTTTCGGTGATTATCTTTCACACCCCATTTTAAAATACTTTTTTCAGTAACTTCACAACTCTTTATAGGTTTTTTGGACATTGTTGGGAGCAATGAAATCGGCCTAGGGGGAGTTTCCCTATTAGTGGACACTTATGGTTCCTTCCTTAGATACACAAAAGAAATAATGTCCTGTTTTTGTTTATTTTGCATTAATTACGGGTCACCTACAGTAGAAATCAAAGTAAAGAAATAAGATAAATAAAATTATCATAATATTTAGATTAAATTAACATTAAACGTTGGTTATTGATCTTAAAAGAACATAGAATGGCACCTAATATCTGACATAGCGAAAGTAAGTAACGCAGGGCAGCTTCAAAATAATTTACAATGATTATAAATATAGTCACCGAAAACACTCAAAAACGTCGACACAAACCTGGAGACGTCATTCTACCGTGCCCATTGAATCCAATATTAATCAATGATCCCTAAGCAAACTGCGCAGACAGCTTCTTTGTTTATATTTTCCTATTTCAGTGCACTGGTTTTATACCCTTTGGTCTATTTATCTTTTTAAATCTACTTTCAAAATTCTTTTTCTATTCTTTAACACATTTTTCACTTTCTTTCTCTTAAAGAAATAATTTATAAAAATACGAAATAAGAACTTGGCTTTTTTCTGATTTCCTTTTCCTTGATTCATAGAATCTTTTCATCGTTAAATCATAGATTTTTTGAAAGAATGTTGCCAGAAAATGTATAACCACAGAGCGGATATTCGTGCAAATTCATAGTTTTCAAAATAACGCTTAAAGAATGGAACCAAAGTATTTGCTATCTTATGTTATGACCTTGTTTCTGTTAAATAGTGCAATTTTATTGGATAACTATGATGCTTAAGAAAGAAGACATTTTTAGTTATTTTTTAAAAATGTCTAAAAATTGAAATTTTTTAAAACCTGTTACTCTCTTAGCAACTCAACCAATGGATGCAATGTTTAACATGTGCACAAGCATAGTTACAGCGATGAATGCTGCTTTACGTTTATAGGCGCAAATGGATTAAATATCCCGTCCTGTTCCTCTATTGGGCGGCACTCCTATATTTGATACGTTCCATTAGGAGATGAACTGATCGTTTCCTCGAGTAGGGAGCCTTAAGGTCTTTCTAATGAATTACTAGAAAATAAGCAAAATATGTGTAAAAATGTACGTATTAAAAATTTTTGTTTTTCTACGTATTAAAAATTATAAAAATTCTTCATAACGTTAATACTAAAAATGGTTTCTGAAAGAATTTAGTGTATTTTTTAACTTAATTATATTATATACAATAACTAAATATACGTTATATATATCCTAGTATATATATTATATGCTATATAATATTATACTATACTATTAAATATAGTATATACATTACTAAGTTATATATACAACTAAATTACTATGAGCTATGAAGTCTCTTAGAAAAAAACATGATTCCATAATATGTTTCAATTTAACGATGAAATATCGCTTCAAACATTCCTTATAGCTACTTGAGCTACTATCCTGAAATTAAGATTGAGCCAGAACATTCTCGATTTTGATTTAATAAACGGTAAAAACATTAAAGAACTTTTTTCTAAAGCAATTAGAATGCTTACTATAATATACAATGTTACATTAACCCCTCCCCGCGCTTTAACGAGTCTGACTCGTGAACAGATAGCTTTACATTTGCCAGAGTGTTTTAGGAAATATGATACCATGGAGGTTTTTTAGAGTTATAAGTAATTTCTTATTAGATATTGATTCAAGGTGAACATTTCTTACAATTGAATTTTTTTGTTTATAATATGCTATTTATTTTTAGGCGCGGTATTATTACATTGCTTAGGATAAAATCACATTTGAAGACTCTTGAACTTCTACTGAAGTATCGTTTATTCATGAAATATAATTTTGAAACCGTCATCTATTACAAAATATAACATATTTATCATATCCATAAAAGGAAAGAGGATTAGAGTTTACTTCCACAACAGCAGTGTCGCGTAAAACTGACTATATCATAGGTATTTGTATTTCGGCTCGTATTGTGACTGTTCTTGAGCATCAGTCTGGTTTGTTTACCACGTTCTGACATCTATCGCTTGGGCCCGAGTTTCGTCGAACTATATGAATTAAATACTTTCCAAACAGCTAGAAGCTCGGCGGGGCAGCCAGCTATGCTCGTTAAGGGCCAGACGTGAAGACCGACGCGTCGCGAGTTCGAACCTCGGCCTGCAAAACGATGCAAAAGCTAAAGCCTCTCTTAAAAGGTGTAATAAACAACAGGCAAGCGCACCCAGCCCCGCGCCCTCGCTTGCGCTGTTGTTGGGTGTACTTTCTGGGAGTGCTTGGTAAAGGTTTGTGGCTGGGGTGGTGTTATCAAGCACAGCTGCTCCGACGATCGACCTCGTGCTGGTCTACTCCCCGCCCGTGGAGGTTTTAGCCGGTAAGAATCCGGCACTACCTTCTGCCCACCTGCGAAAGGGTGGTAGGTGTCTATGAAGATTTCCTCTACGTTAAAAAAAAAAAAAAAAAAAAAATTTTTTTTTATAGTATGAAAGCAGAGACGTTTAGCACTCCCCTAGACAAAGATGGAACACATATATAAGGTAAGGCACTGTCGCCTTTCGGCGGCACTTACTGAATTTTTTTGGAATGACTGCGGAGGGCTTCCGCTATCCTTCCGGATGACGCAGGCGCTCGCAGGACACGAAGTATTCGGGGAATACCTGCAGAAAACCGGAAGAGAGGTGACGAACACCTATCACCATTGCGGAGAGTGCGAGGACACGGCCCAGCATACGCTGGAGTTTTGTGCGGAGTGGGAGGTCCCCGTCGTATGCTGCGACTAGCGATTGGCGAGAGATTGGACCCCATGTCAGTTATGAAAACGATGCTGAGGGGGCAACAAGAGTTCCTCGCAGTTCGCTCCCATTGCGGAGGAGTGATGCTCGTAAAAGAGTGAACAGAGCGGGAGAGGCTGAGAACATCCCAACCTTGTAGGGTTCCGCGCCGAAGGGCGGCCCTGCGTCGCCCTAGGTTGTCATAGGGGCCGACAAGCCGGGGAGGATCTGGGATCTCCTCAAACTTGCACGACGACCCAGGGGATAACGTTGAGAGGGATGGTTCCTTCCAATGTCCAAACTAACCTAGGAACGACTCCGTCAGACGGGAGAAGACGCAGAAGTGCTACGACAGTAATTCGAAAAAGGTCCCGGGGCATCCCCATTGAGCGCCAGACGGACCACCGTGGGGTTCTAGTCGGTAAAGTCTGACACTACCCCGCCGCTTCCCGGAGCGGCGGGGTGTTCATAAGGATTTCCCTACGTATAAAGAAAGAAAAAAAAAGCTAGAAGGTAACTCAAGTAATCATGATTCGCAAGCACAACAAAGATGTACACTTGACATCATTTAGGGGGAGTTTTCCATAATGTTGGACGGCGCTTAATATCGGACACCAGTTACATTTAGAAAAATTGAAACGCGACGGAATAGTTTTAACTGTCAAAGCAGAGGAGGAGATAGAACAAAAGATGTGCAGATTTTTCCACGTTTACATCGTGTATGTGTAGACAAAAAATCAATCGATCGTTGGCGTTTGACTTAAAATCAATGCACTGTGAAAGTTAAAAATTATATCCATTGCCTAATGCAGTAAAAAGGTGATATCGCGATGATAATTGCGGATGGAAGGAAGATGTACGTTTTTGTACAATAAACTCTGAAATGTATTTAACGACGTCTAATACATATGGATGAGAACAGGAAATGAAAATAGAAAGATTAGATACTTAGATACAGTAATATGTATATATATAACTATATGGTGTGGCTCTAATGATAATTACGATTATAGCGATTATAGCGCTGCCGTTAACGGTCTTTTCTGTACATGTATATCAATAACTATATAATATATATGGTTCGATGCATCATTCAACTTGTTACGCCATGCGGCTTACCATAGGCCATATTCTTTACCGTCGAACGTGGCACTGCAATGTCGCAGACGGATCGGCGCGTCTGCCCGGCAAACAAACATTGTAATGACAAGCGCATGGTTCATTAAGCAGGGCGACTTCCAGAAACGTCGACTCGTAGCCGTTATTTTACCTCGCGTAAAAGAATGTGGCGTGATCCGAACGTAGTGGGGGGTCGTCTTCCAGAAAAGACGAAAAAGATCGAAGGGCGATCCTAACTTTTCGAGGTCTCGAGCCGTCAATACCTTTCATACGTCGCAGTTTATAGTCTGTTATAATTATATCTTCTAGTCGATAAATCGTTGAAATAAATATTATTTTATTTGTGGTAAATCGGTGGAATTTCATTGAACTACCCTTATTATCACAACAGAAATAAGGGGATCGATCAGTTCGTGGCGTCGATTATTCAATCGTAACGAGACCTTACAACTCTCGTTGACGCGCTATCTCGCGATCGCGTCTCTCCGCGAACGGTCGAAACACAACTATATAATATATATAATCAATAACTATATATATATATTATATATATATGTAATTTACAACAGACATGTGGAATAAAAATGTTAAATAAAATTCGTTAATAGGTTACTATGTATTAATATTTGTGAAGTAGAACTCAAAGGAAGGACTCTAGAGCATACTTATCGCTTTGTACAAATCGTATATTCTGAGGTATAAGAAAACAAATCTTATGGCTATATATTAAAAACTGATGAACTTACGTATAGTATATATATATGTCGGATCATGATTCGACTTTTGGGCGCGTGACAACTCTTCATGTGGATTAGCCATCGTTTCACAAAGCCGAGATTTTATTCACGCGTATATACAAGTCTATCACTAAGCTTAACAAATAATAAGTACAACTAATAATAAGTCTAACAGATACTAAACCTAATGAATAATACGATCTACGAATAATAAATTAAATAACACTATTAGCAATGTTTTAGGTTCAAACGAATCCACGGTCACCGGGATAACTCCTTACTAAGCGAAACTAATCTTAGGCGCAAATGCGATCGTCGAAAATGCTCGATGTGTCACTCTCCAAGGCAACCGCAAGAATGCCAGCCTCGTGGAGATTTTTCTCGCTGTACGATTGTATTTTGTTTTCTATACCCGTTTGGAAGCATCGAGAAGGTTCCAAATGCCGTTGCTAGGCACACTCGTTGGAAGCATCGAGAAAGTTCCAAACGCCGTTGCTAGGCAGTTTCTGCCTGGAGTTTTGATTATTGATACAATGTATGTCCCATTGCATCGGTACCTCCGAGGCAACATCACACGTGGCTAGGCCCGCTCTCGAGGCCGCATGCCGCCACAACCACATTTCTCGGAAAACACATACAACCACTCCAGACCTCCGTTAGACAAAACGTCCATCCCGTGACCGTGGCTACGTTCGGCGACCGATTGTCACCTCGAACCCAATCTCGCTTATTACAAATCTTAAACAATTACAACTATAATAAAATCTAGGCTAAGGTACTAGAGGATGTTCCCAAAATTTCCAAGGAAAGGCTTCGGCTTTCCATTCATCTCCGACACGGCCATCCTGACTATCACACGTCCTCGGGTGTACCTTCGACAACAAAACAAAAGGAAACAGGATTAGTATCATTGTGATTAGCATTCAAAGTGCCAGTTGTATTCTGTATGCTTTCAGTCGGGTCGTAATGACATGACGGACCATTCTCGATTTCACACCCAAATGGGTGTCATCCTTCGAATCGCACATTCACTCAAAGTTCGTTACATAACCAGCTGCGTAACACGATCGCTGTCGACACTAGACCAGCTCCAACTTCGTGACATCGTCACTGTCGGTACTAGACCAGCTCCAACTTCGTGACATTATCGGTACTAGACCAGCTCCAGCTTCGTGACATTGTCACTTCCAGTGCTTGACCACACTGAACTCCACCCCATGGCCGCACCTGGGCTCATATAATCCTACGATCCTCTGAGATCGGGGTACTCACATCGCCATGGTCACTGTTCTCGTCATCACAACAGACATCCAACTCATCAGGAATGCAACGATCCGACATTTTCCTTAACCTGTCATGACTGTACTTGTATGACCTTTTCCCATCCAGTGTTTTCAAGGTATATCGGTCTCCTTCCAGGACCTCCGATATCACAAACGGACCCCTGAATTTTGGATCCAATTTTGTCTGGTTCCTTTCTTCATTTTGGCGTAGTACCAAATCACCGAGATTAAACCTAACTACTTTAGCTTTGGTTTTATCGAATCTCTCTTTGTCATACCTAGCACTAGTTTCCATCTCTTTTATTGCCTGTTGTCTTACACTGGAGATATCTATTTCTTTTTCCTCGGTGTTATCAGGTAGTAATAAGTCATACGGTCTTGCTGCTCTACCAATCAATAACTCTAAAGGACTCGATTTGGTTACGCGGTTGATGGTGCAATTCAAAGCCAATTGCATCTCCCCGATCGCGTCTTGCCATGAACGCCCGGTCTTTTCTACCGTTGTAAACATATTTTTTAACGTACTCATAACGCGTTCTACTTGCCCATTGGCCCTACTTGCACCGGTCGCGATCAAATGAACTTTGATTTGTTTGCTCTCACAGAATTCTTGAAATTCCCGGCCCGTGAAACATCTAACATGATCTGCTATTATCCGACAGGGACTACCGAACAAAAACATGGCGGACTTATGTGCCTTGATAACGCTAAGCGAATCCAATTTGCGTGTGTGATGTAAGTGCACGAATTTCGTAAAGGCATCGACCAAGACGATGACATACTCTTTCGAGTCATTCTTGCCACTCAGCTTGCCCGTTATGTCCATGTGCACCGTATGCCACGGTATGCCGGTCTTAGATATGGGATGCAGTTCAGCTTGTATTTTACCTGAACTAGCCTTCGAAACTCTACAAGCATGACAGTTCTCGACGAATTTGCGAACATACTTCGCCATTCCCTCGAACCAGTAATACTCATAGAGCTTCTCGAGCGTTTTATCCCATCCTAAGTGCATAATTGACTGATGCACATGGTTGATGACGGACCATCTAAAACCTCTCGGAACAATGGGTAAGCAGAGGGTTCTGCCCTTTCGTTGTATTTTACGGTAAAGTGCACCGGATCGCAGTTCGTACGTATTCGCGATATCTTCCGCGAGCTCTTCGTTCTGCAATTTATTAACGATTTCGGAGATTTGCGGATCGCGACGTTGTTCCGCTAATAGCCAATCTTCGGAGATCTCGGCCAGATTAATCTCTTTCTCTGCGACCTTGTCGATCATACGGCGATTCAAGTCTACGGGGTTTCGCGAAAAGAAATCTACGTGGGCCATTCGTTTACCCTCTCGATACATGATGTCAAAATCGAATGTTTGCAAATAAGCCCACCACCTATAAACCCGGTCGTTTAAATTTACTTTGTTGCTGGAGGCTTTCAAAGAATTACAGTCGGTAACTACTAAGAATTTCCGTCCATGTAAGTAGTGTCGGAAATGCTTGACGGCGCTTACTACTGCTAGTGTCTCCAGTTCGTACGAATGATACCTAGATTCCGCGGGACTAGTCCTTTTACTATAATATTCGATGACTCTGTTTTTCCCCTCGACCTTATGCATTAAAATAGCTCCATGCCCTTCCGAACTAGCGTCGGTATGTAAGCTCTATGGGATGACTGGGATCAAATATCATTAACACCGGCGCGTCGGTCAGAACGGAAATTACCTTTTGTCTTATCTTTTCGTGCCTGTCTGTCCAAGTTATGTGCTTGCTACTAGAAGTGAGTGCATACAAGGGCTTCATCACTTCCGAAAATTTAGGAATAAATTTTCGGAAGTAAGAGGCCAAACCTATGAACTGCCTAAGCTGTGTGACGGTCGACGGTGCAGGTAAAGAATTCAAAGCTTGTATTTTTCCCGGGTTTGGACGAACTTCTCCGTTACGAATTACATATCCCAAATAAAGTACCGACGTCTTCAGAAAGGAACATTTAGCGAAATTGAAAGAAAATCCGGCGTTTACGAGGGTGTTTAGTACAGTGTGCAACCTTTATAATAATAAAGGCTAATAAGCGAGGTCGCCTAAGGCTTTGAAAATGGCTCTCTGGAAAACGGCTGGTGCATTTTTCAGCCCAAATTTCATCGTCACTCATTCGTATTGACCATCGGGGGTAACGAACGCAGTATATTCCGTCGAGTTAGGATGAATGGGAATCTGGTGAAATCCGCTAGCCATGTCCAGGCTAATGAAGTATCTCGCACTCTGCAATCTCGCGATTTGATCAGCAATAAGGGGTAAGGGATACCGATCCGCGACCGTATTTTTATTCAGCGCCCGGAAGTCTACACACAATCTGAGCCGTCCTTCTTCTTCACGAGTATCATAGGGCTCGCGAACGGCGAATTACTAGGTCTTACAGTTTGTGCTCTAATTAATTCGTCTATTCTCTCGCGTACTATTCTTCGCTCTTCCTCGCTAAGCCTGTAAGGGCTTCTCTGCACGGTGACGTTGGGATCAATTAGCCGTATTTCTAACTGACCCGTACTGACGCGAGTACGCGGGAAACCCGTAATGAATGATTCTTTAAATTTTTCGAGAACAGAGATTAATCGATCTTTATCGTTACCGATCACATCAGTGTCAACCTCGTTAATTTTGACCGCATCTTCCGCGACTTTACCACAAGCGTTAATGACCTTTGTTTTACAAATAACGAGGCTATTTTGCGTGATATTTGCGTCGAATCCTTGGCTTAAAATCTCGCGACCAATCATGATATCGTATTTTAAGTAATCATCAGCAAGGACATGAAAAACTATCTCCAATGTAAGACCGTTAATACAAACAGTGGACAAAATCTGAAGTGTACTCTTAATACAAGTATTCCCGATCCCCCGCATCACTACTACATCGGTTATTCTTTTACCCGAAAATTTCGAGGCTAAGGACTCTTTAATTAACGAACACTCGGCCCCAGAATCAAAGTAAAATGGATATGACTCACCCAGATGGCTTAATCTACCAGCCGGAGCTTCCACTACACAGGGAGTCGATCCGGCGTTCGTCAATGGAATCGTAGTTTCTTTTCCGCGATGATGGACAATTAGGCGCGATATGTCCCTCCTCGTGGCATTTGAAGCAGGTCACCTTCGACGGTGCGGCTGGTCGTTTCTCCTTTGGGTTTCGTATATCCTGCTCCTTCCCCGTTTGTGTTTTCAGGCGACACTCCGTTCTCCTATGTCCGTGGGCACCACAGCGGTAGCGCTTAATCCGAGAAACTGATAGCCTGCTTCGTTTAGCTTCAGGTTCCGTTAGTGAATTTCCTGGCGAAAATATCGGCTGATCGTTGTAAGGAAGAACCCTCATTTCATCATGAAATTGGTCCTCCGTCTTGATATTATTCGCGAGCGTTAGTCGCCGAAAGCGTCGATCTTGTGAACTTAGCATATAAAGGGCGAAGGCATTGATCACTTCGGGCATCGTTAGATCTTGCAACTTCATCTGCAGCATGGAACGGAGGCGACTACCGTACGCTCCTGGGGATTCAGTCTCCGACGGTCGTTCTCTGGATATCCTTATTAACGCCGAAGCGGCTGTCTCTTTGCCACCAAAACGCGAAAGAAATTGTTCCTTAAACGTTAGCCAGGTAAGCTTTCCACCGCGCACTATTTGTGAAAGCCAATGCGCAGCAGAACCCCTTAGGGCGTGATTTAGAGCGGAAAGTAACGCACTATCTTGCATCGGGTGGTCTTTCAAAATCAGATCAGTATAAGAGCACCACGCGGATGGATCGGCGCCTGCGCCTTCGGGCTCAAAACGTGGTAACGTTACATCCTTAGATTCCGTACTCGGTCTTTGCTCCCCCGGTTTGTGCGCTAGCGTCTGAATTAACTCGCGCATAAGGGCCATTTGCTCTTGTATCACTTTAAACGGTTCTGATCCCACTTCTGATGTCGGGTCAGGATTCGAACTTTGGGCGCGTGACAACTCTTCAGGTGGATTAGCCATCGTTTCACAAAGCCGAGATTTTATTCACGCGTATATACAAGTCTATCACTAAGCTTAACAACTAATAAGTACCACTAATAATGAGTCTAACAAATACTAAACCTAATGAATAATGCGATCTACGAATAATAAATTAAATAACACTAGTTGCAAAGTTTTAGGTTCAAACGAATCCACGGTCACCGGGATAACTCTTTACTCAGCGAAACTAATGTTAGGTGCAAATGCGATTGTCGAAAATGCTCGATGTGTCACTCTCCAAGGCAACCGCAAGAATGCCAGCCTCGTGGAGATTTTTCTCGCTGTACGATTGCATTTTGTTTTCTATACCCGTTTGGAAGCATCGAGAAGGTTCCAAACGCCGTTGCTAGGCACACTCGTTGGAAGCATCGAGAAAGTTCCAAACGCCGTTGCTAGGCAGTTTCTGCCTGGAGTTTTGATTATTGATACAATGTATGTCCCATCGCATCGGAACCTCCGAGGCAACATCACACGTGGCTAGGCCCGCTCTCGAGGCCGCATGCCGCCACAACCACATTTCTCGGAAAACACATACAACCACTCCAGACCTCCGTTAGACAAAACGTCCATCCCGTGACCGTGGCTACGTTCGGCGACCGATTGTCACCTCGAACCCAATCTCGCTTATTACAAATCTTAAACAATTACAACTATAATAAAATCTAGGCTAAGGTACTAGAGGATGTTCCCAAAATTTCCAAGGAAAGGCTTCGGCTTTCCTTTCATCTCCGACATATACATATATAGAAGCAGTTTGGTACTTGTTATATTTATCTGATTTTTCATTTTTCATAGTCGAACAGTAAAATACTGTTGATTGTATAAACAATTTAAATAGCACGAAGCAGAACAACGTGGATAGAATAACCTCATTAATAACAATGGCTTCATTGCTGTTTTCTAATGTATCAGTTAATTGATCAATTTCTTACAAGTACCTACAGTTTGATTTGAATTTGTTGCTCACAGTCAGACTGCGGATGTTTATGTCAATAAAATATGTCGAAATGTGCAAATAACGTATGTTGAATATGTGTTAATAATGTGTCAACATATACGAGAGTATATAAATATATGCAACATATACAGAAAATGTGTTATTATTTAATAAATATTTTATTATTTAAATGTAATAGTTAATAATTACTATTTAAATTACAATAAGTTACGAATATTTTTTCAAGATTATGGAGCATTAATTGGTAACGTTTATCGCTTAAAATCAACTTATAAGCTGAGAATGAGCGTTCATCATCACAAGACGTAATCGAGACATATTTAAATTTGCTGCAGTAGCATACTTTAAACTCATCCAATTCTTCAACTGTCTGACCTCGAAAAATTTCATTAACTTTCTAAATTATTTAGAATCTGGTATTTCTTGCTAAAACTGCATTCCACTTTGATACAATTTTGGCTGCGCAAGTTCCAGGAATGCTCCTAAAATATTTATCAGTGTCAGTCGTTACTTTCACCGATTCAGTGAAAGACATTCCAATTGTTTCTAGTTTCTTTACATTGTCCGAGAAAATCCCAAAGTGGGTTTTGATAAACATTAGATTTTGAATTAGCAATTCATTCTGAAGAAGATCTTGTGCTGTTTTAATTACTAGCACATCATTCGCGTCGAAAAATTTAACAACATTTTTAATATTTTCCAAATACCAGTGTGGTATAAAATATAGCTGTCTCAAGCCAAGTATCTCATCTCGTTAAAATTGGTTCAGGTGGTAATAGAATGTTCTACGGTACACTCTACGATAACATTCGATCCAAAGTAATGCTATTATAAATACTTTATTAATAGAAGGTACTACATTATTTACTAATGGGAAATGTAAACGTACTTCTTCTGCACTTCTATATAATTCATCAATTATACACGTTGGATGCACCATGTTTGGATAAAATATCTCAAGTGTTTTCCAGCTTTCATCATACCTACATCTGTTATCAACAATAACACTGTTTCTTCGTTACCATCTGACCATAGTATTCGTATTGTCTAATTTACACAGTTGCGTAACTTGTTTGTTTTAACTCCTTAAAAAAAGATATATGGGAAACTGATATTTGATTCTCAGACATTTTTCCAATCATTAATTTGGCTATGTCTCGATTTATTTTATCTGTTGTCTCATCAACAAAAATCCACACATTGTTTTCAGCAATATTTTCTCTAATATTGTAAGTCGCCAATTTACAACAATCACCAAGGTAATTTTTACGTAACGTCGAATCACTTGGAATAGTTCGTTATACTTAGCCAAAAAATTTCGTCATATCTCGTTATCAAGGTTTCGCCAAGATATATTAATAACTATACATGTCCATATAAATTTCTTTTCATAAATGTACAGATCTCCAATTTCGATGAATTTCCAACATGCGGTAACGGGCACCATTCTGAACTGTTTCCTACACATGTTACTGGCGATCGGCCTTAATTTTCGACATACATATTTGCAAAAAACTGTCGGTGCTACTGTAGTGAATTCTGCTTACAGTTGTGCGTCTGTGGTAGAGTATGTATGAGTAATGGTTTCGGGCCGCCGGCCGCTTATCTCCTCTATATAAATGAGGGTCAAGCGAGCCCGTTAAAGACTCCGTGCACAACGAGCATATGCGAGGTCGTAAGAAACGTCTGTTACAATTTATAATTCAGTTAAAGGTAGATATCATCAATGTATTGAATTTGGATTTGAACTGGTTTTTTAAACTCGGCCGAAGCGGCCTGCAATGCTTCCGTAAAATAATAACAAATTATATTGTTGTCTGTTACCTAAATCTATGGCCATATTGTAAAAAATTAAGCCAAAACCGATACATTGATGATGTTCACTTTTAAGTGAGTTATAGCAAACATTTCTTGCAGCCTCGTATGTGCACGTTGTGTATGGGTCCCTTAAACACTCCCGACCCTCGTTTATAAACAGAAGATAAGCGTTCGGTGGCCAGCAACCAATATTGATGTCTACATTGCCACACATGCACCAACTATGGACAGAATTCACTGTGTTGATACCAACAGTTTTTTGCGAAGATGTATCTCGAAAACTAAGGTCGAACGTCACCAACATGTATAGGAAAACGTTGCTCACAATGACGCCCCTCACCACACATTAAAAAATCATAAAAATCGGGGAGCTTGAGTTCGATCTACACATTTACTATTGTTTTTCGACCGTTAGTATCTTCCAATTGTGAAAATTCTCCCATATTATGTTATGCCTGAACTTTGCTTTTACGTCCACGAGAATACATATTTCAGTGTTGTATCAACTACGATTTCTTCTCACAACGAATTTTGTCATATTTTCACACTGAACAATATTTCCGCAACTCGTGAAACATTGTTCCGTTATTGAGACGATCTAATTTTTCTACGTCTGCTGTTCTTTACTTTAAACATTTCAGTGGTATTATATCTTACTGGCGACAGCAAATCGCGATATTTGATTTAATTGGATCTACAGAGTGGTCTAAAAATTAGTCCCCGCGATTATTCAAGTACTTCCAGTAGTCGGAATAATTCGATAGCTTCCCATCAACTACAAATGCAATGTTAAGAACTTAAACAAAATTTTACTTCGATGAGAAATCAAAATCGCAAAATTTAAATGGGTTAATACAATTTTGCATACGGCATTCAATGAATTTATAAATTCTTTGCAAAAAACTATTGGGTTGAAAAATGATTAGTTTAAAAGATATTTTAACTGCTATGTTGTGTAACTTATTGTGTGAAAGTTTTCTGTTCTTATGTTTTCCCTGTCTTTCATGAGGTAAATTTTATAACATTAAAGCTAAAACATTTGTTAAAGTAATGGTTTTCGGACCTAACTACCATAATATCGTTTTGTAGAAAATTAAAAGTGCATTGAATGGAGTATAAAAAATGCATTGTTTCATCTTAAAAAAAAAAAAAAAAAATAGAGGTGACCTTGATTTTTCATCGAAGGAAAACTTTTTTTGAAATTGATAATATTATAATTTATAGTAGACAGTATAGTAGACTGATAAACTTTTATTATTATTTTTGTCCGGCTATCGGAAGTGTCTAGAAAATCATGGGTACACTGACTTTTAGATTATCCGATATATTTAGCTTCTACAAATTGATTATAGCGTGTATTATAACTTATATAATATATTATATATATGGTATACACAAATGTATGGATTAGGAATGATTCATTAAAAGAATAACACGCACACACACACAAAAAAGAGGGAGAGTATATGTATGTAAGTATGTATATGTTTATGTTGTTATCCTTTTAATGAGTCATTATTGATCCATACATTTGTGTATAATATCACTTAATTAGACAACTTGAAAAGATGATACATGAATTGAAAAACGTTAGCATCAGTTTTATGAACTTCTCATAAATATAGAAAATTATCATAAATGTATATGATACATGTAATATATTTCTACATATAGTTTTATAATAAAATATGAGGCAAACGTTGACAAAAGTGGGCCCAAATCTAATGATCTTAAACCTGGCATATGTTGTCAAGCACATTTCCCTAAGTAATCTTCGCATGTGTCTAGTAAAGAAACACAACAAGAGTTGCGCTCGTAAAAATCTAGTCCAGTCCAATAACAAATCCACACATAGGCAAAGCGGGCGAGCGAGGAATTTTTAAGAAAGATGTTTCTTGACCGAAAGTAGGGCCACTTCTCTCGTATGTAGAATTGGTATTGGGTTGGACTAGACTTTTACGAGGAAACGGAGGTTGCGAAGCAAATGGGGCAATGCGTGCGATGTTTCTTTAAAATAACAACTGGGAGATAAATGCGACTATCGCGTCGGCTACGTTCGTGTTCGCAGATACATACTGGAAATTTATGTATAGGCAGACTGCAATGTACTTAGTAGTAGTATTTCTATATTTTTGTAAATAACTGTTTGAGGAATATCGAGCGACGACTAAACCCTTCTGAAAGTAGCATATATCAAGGTCAAGATCATTGGGTCTGGCTCTCCTTTTGTCAATATTTACTAACCGGTTGAATCCCAAGCAGCGCGATTGTATTGTTTAGATTTTGTGTCGAGAAGTCCCAGTACATTTGAACGTTACGGACGACTGACGGTATTTTGTATTTCATTGTTATCTTCTCAGTAATTGTTATTGAACAAAACTTGAAATATTTATAAACTAACGGTACGCATATATGATACTATAGATGTATTTCATAGAAATAAAAAATATGACGAGCGCTTTTGTTTTTTCAAAGACCCCTAGGACTCAAACGAGTAAATACGCTAATCATATGCAAAATATGCAACATAAAAAATACATTTCTGTAATAGTCTAGCGACAAAGCAAATTTTACGTACTTATATCCTATTGAAATATGCATTTGCATAAACATCCGCATAAACGTTACGATGATTGCTAAACCAGTCTTTTCCAGAAATTATAAAACTCAACTTATGATATCAGCTGTATTGCTAATCAACTATTATAATACTTGAAACAACTCTAAACAACCAATTAAAAAGAGTGACGATTTTCACTATTACAAATTTTATATTCTACGATATTGGTCTCGCACAACATGACGTTTGAATACTATGTATAAATGTATTCATAGCTCATGAATTCATGGAAGAATTAACGTCTGATCAACTATGCAAGCGCTGATCTCGATACGGACACATGTTTTCCTTCACTACTTGTACATTATTCTAATCGCCATAGAGCAAACAACGATATCTACTTATAATGAAACCTATATGTATCAACCAATGGAAAAATTAATCGTTTTTCGATGCATTAATCAGCATAATAACGATATAAGATAGAAGAATTTTCTATTTGTTGAAAATGATTTATTATAAATATTTATATTGTACATTATGCATAGCTATATACATATATATATATATTTCCCATTTCAGAAATTTGTTAACTAATTAAATATTTGTTACTCACTGACATAATAAATTATAAATATTAATAGTCATTCCTTTATAAAAATTAAGATTCGACCTGTTTTCCGTAAATAACCATTCAATAAAAATTCTCTTTTATGTATAACCGATGTATAACCAACTTTTCCTGATATAAAATTCAACAGAAGTATTCGAGAAACTAAAAATTAGGGCGAACTTACCAATTTTAATTACCTTGAAATATGTTGTCAATACTGAACAATTTTTCCCTGTACATGTAACTACCGCTAGGCTTTAATTTTCAGGTTATAAAGCAAGTTATTTTTAATATTATATGTATTATTTAACAATTCATTTTATAAATGTTTATTCTCCAAACAATTTTTCAATGACAAGGAGTATATTTGTTACATGTCTGACCAAATGTAGATTAATAGTGTTCGGGTACTATTCTAGGCCAATCTACATATATAGCATTGATTTTTGTTTTCTATTTAGACAATATTAAGAAATTATCTCTCTCGTAATCTAAGTTTAGATAGAATGAAGTGTAATCCTAACCTGAATTTAATTGACGTTTTGTATGAATATTTTTGACAACATATTTTTAAGGTCATTGGAATAGGTGAAATCGACCCTAGTCTCAATAATTACCAATTGAACTGCTTAGAATTCTTAAATAATTAAAACATTCCACTGATTTTCCATTTTACATATAACTCATTAAATAAGATTGCTTTGTCTAGAATTTTGGAATAATTTAATTGGTTTTCCATTTTTATCGTCAAAATGAAATTTTCGTACTTTTCTATTATCTCTTCTATAAATATGATTCCACTTTTTAATGTACTTGTACTTATTCAAAATAAACTAATAATGAAATTTAAAAATTACTCGCATGATATAGATAATTAGTCTAATTGGCTTTACAACAAATATTATATCACTAATGTTTTCACTTATTATTAGTATTTTCAATACATTTATTCTCTTTATTTTGTTAGTCTTATTGCTCACATAAGCAACTCCAAATTAGGTGATACCACTGTATGTTTTTAAAAATAGCACAACAAATAGTCAAATACATAATCCCACTTCAACGTGATCTTGTTAAATTCGATTTGATAGACATTCCTTTTTTTGCCTAGGAAGAATGACATCCAATTACTATCTTAGAAAAATATAGATAATAGATTGTTCAAATATTATTTATTAATAAATCCAATATGTCTCATCTTTAATGTGTTAAACTCATACAACTACACGCTACATCTTTTATGGAATAACTTGATAACATAATTTTTGCTACTAGTAACAATAAAGGAAAAGTAAATCAAAAACAGAAATTACAAAAACTAACTTCTCTACTCAAACTATTTCAAACAAACCTAAGAAACTATTTTACAAGGAAATAAGTGAAACATTTTCTCTGATACATTAGCATTAATCCATGACTCTTTCCCTAGATGTAAATATTATTATCACTTTTTAACTGAAAAAGAACAAATGAAGCAACATTTGAAGTATTTTTATACTGATATTAAGAAATTTCAGAAGTTTTTCGAAAAACACAATAACGCTTCCAAGAAGTTATTTTTTAGTATTATCTTGTTACAGGACAATATTCAACCATGTCAAATAAGTGCAAGAAATTACTTTACAAAGCAATCAACGAAAACATTCTTCTGACACGTGAATTTATGGCTCTTTCCCTGCATAAAGTCAACAGGAGTGACTAACGTAACTAATAATAATGTGATTATTACATTTAGATGAGGTCAGTTGTCGTTTAAGAATGAGTCGTGCCAATTATGCTATCCGCTTCTCTCTACTTAGTCACAGAACATTTCAAGCTTCGTTTAATGCTGCAACAGTAAGTTGCAGATATAAACATCATATGTACGCCCTTGACATTGCCAGCAGCGACAACCGTGACACGTTAATGCGACTAGCTGTCAGGACAGGTCGCGCTCACCTTTTGCGTTGTTGCGTAACCGTACACGATGGACAGAGCTAATTGCACAAGGACCTCGAGGCGCTCTTATACCGCGCGTGTCTGCGCACCGCATTACGTCATAAAGTGCACACGGTTATTTCACAACGTTCCTGTAACCTTGAAACGCGATGCCAATGCCAACTGTTAGCCGTTAACAACGTATTCCGCCGCAAGAGTTCCGTAACAGGTATTAACAACGATTAGCACGAATAATAGTCGAAGCTGTTCTCCGATATTTACAACATTTCTTTAAGCTATTACATTTAGATCACGTAACAGTATCAAATGGCTAGTAATTTGTAAAATAATTTTGATAATTATTTACAAAATGCTTAAAATATGTTATCAACATCGTCATTCTGAACAACTTTACCCAATGCATGTCTTTAAGTAATTACATTTAGATACCGTAACAGAATCAAATGGCTAGTAATTTGTAAAATAATTTTGATAATTATTTACAAAATGCTTAAAATATGTTATCAACATCGTCATTCTCAACAACTTTACCCAATACATGTTACAGTTACTCGGCTCTAATTTCCAAGCTATATGCAAAAATATCTTCATCTCTATGTATTTTTAATACTATGTATTCTTTTTTTTTAATTTTCACTTAAATTATGGCTAATTAGTAAGAAATCAGTATATTAGACTTTTAATTGTTAAATTTATTGATTCATATTATAATTAATATTTTGTAACTAGAAGTATTTCTACCAGTATACCGAAAAATCCAGTTATTTGATTATCAGAACTATATTACCGCCGAAATAAAACTTCTGCAATATAACAAACATAATATTGTTTACGAGTACCGTACATCTTGTCTGTCTGTTCGTCACGTACATATGTATTAATAATAAGAATCAATAGGTATTTATACATGTATACATATACACATATATGTTCACCATGCGCAACCTATTGATAGTCTTAATTTTGAGCTATACACAAAAGTACTTATGATACATTTACAAAATGGAATGAAATAAAAATTAAGTCACGCTAGCGTTACTGGCCAGCGTGGGTCGAATATTACTCTACCATCTAACTACATCTATAACCCATTGATTTTTCTTTTTTTATTTATATTAAAGATGATTAACACCAATGAGTTAAGTTTAGGGTGAGCTATATAAAGATGTGGTCGTCGCGAGGCGAAGCCAGAGTGAAATGTAATAGAAATTAAATTTAATTGAAGCTATTGTGAATAGCTTAGTGAATTATGTTCTCGGAACATAAGATCGACCGATGGTAACATGTATAGGGAAAACTTATCCAAAATGGTGACCTTAACAACATATTCCAAGGTAATAGAAATCGATAAGGGGTACTTCTCTTGTAAATATTAGGTTGTCCGAAAAGTTTCTTTCGTTTCATGAGGTGATAATAGATGAACAACAACTACTGTTTTATATTATTTTATTGAATTAAGGTATGATCCACTTAGTTCTATTTCTATTATTATATTCGTGCATAATTCAATAAACTAATATAAAACAAAAAACATTGTGCATCTATTATTTCCTTATAAAACGAAAGAAACATTTCGGACAATCTAATAATTCACATAATTTCGGTTGATGCAGAAACAAGCGACAAGTATCGAAAGATGTAAGAATCTTTAGATTTATTACAATTACAAGTAAACAGTCGTGAAAAACTGCGATTCTCATCATAGCAACGTTAACTGATTACGATGAAATGTTCAGCATGTATGTAACTGACATAAATCTGCAAAACATGTTATTTAAATTTTTATTAAAGATTGATGGTAACATATGTAGGGAAAAGTTGTTCAGAGTGTTGACCCTGATGACATATTTCAAGGTCATTGAAATCAGCGAGATCGTTCGCTTTGTATTATACTACAATTAATTTATTTGCAATAAATGGATTGTACAGATGTTGATTAAACAGGAAACGATGGTTGTTTAACGTGAACTAATCACAATAATTAAGACAACTAGATAGTTAATTTGCAACTCTAGTCACCACGGATCCGTAAATATTATTTTGTATTGTATATAACATTTATAATTATTATTTTTATTGTGTTTAAAAAAATGACTTTTTACGTGTTTCCCATATCAAATTTTTCACTTTCCTCGATGAACAAATTTTTCGTTCTATGCTGTTTACTTTTCAATATAATAGTGTAAAAGTGATATTAAGTCTAAAAACTGAAAAGTGTGGCTTAATACATTCTGGCTCTGAGGTCCAGATATATGGGGTGCAACCCTGATTAACATTAAAGTATCAACACATCATCGATGATCAGAATTAAATTAAAGTAGAATATAAGAAGATGAAAGCTCAACGAATTTAATATTTTTCTGTGATCGAATATTTTAACTCAACTTTTCAGGACAGGTTTTAAGATACTATGAAAAACAATAGAGGAATCTTCAAATGACTAGTAATATTACTATTTCCTACTATAATATTAATCTTCATTACATTTACCTTCAGAATTTCCTGAGCTATAATATTTTCATACATTTCTAAATTAATAGCCAATGATCAGAATAATTATACAATTAATAAACACGATATTGCAATTTGAAATATAAAAAATAGATAGAAAATGTCGCATTACGAGGTTTAAATCATCTTATATATATAGAATAGGTTTGCATATTAGCTACACCACATGCTCTATGTAATCTCTTGCAACTTTGCTCTTCGGATACCTGGTAATCTCTATTTAACAGACACGCCTCGACATCGTATGTCCTCGTGCAAGATAGCGCGGCTACACAACGCGAGTGCAAAATATTAAAATGTTCTTTACCCTTTTGAAAAGCAAAATGAAGATACACATAAAGGATGTTATACAGATGACAAGTGCAAACGGTCTAATCGTTAAAAAATTTAAGGTTGTGTATTAATGAGAAAAATGTATGTTTTAAATTTTATGACTATGATTGTGGCGACACTCGACCACGGAACTTTCCAACGGCTTCGCGACACAAAGCGCTATACCTTCAAAGCGTATATCCCTACGGTTCTTTCGCCGAATATTCGGAAGAATGCATACGCGGCAACCGCCGCGGACATCTAATAAACGCGTGCGTAGTGGGGATATGGAGGGGCAACAAAGAAAAGAATCCGTTTGGCTTCGAACAAAAGATTCATTCTGCCCCGAGCTGCGAAGTGCGAAAGGTTTAGCGTCATAGCGAAGCAAACACAATTCGAGATACGTGATTATTAACTCTTGATTGTTAATCGTAAATTGTTGACTGTTAATAGTTTATTAAACCCTTTTTGTTGAACATTAAGAGTATTACTTGTGGGCACCTTACCAACTACCACCTCATGATCTACGTGATCGTATTACATTATACATATATGGGTGAAATATCTATTTTATTAAAATATCAAATATTTTTAATTATAAATTTGCCTTTTTTATATATATTTTTATATTTTATTATTTAAATTTTATATCTCCGTTACTTTTAATGATATGCAAAAATGCCAAAGGAATAAGCCGATCAATTCGAAAAATGTTATAATAAGTAAACAATATTCTCAAAGTCATATGCTTCGAGATTACAATCCCATCAGTGTTCTCTTTTAACGGGACTACATATTTCCATCATTGAGACCGAAAACCAATCCAATGACTTATAACACTATGACCCCAATGTGGCCCTGAATACGAAAAATTAAAAAATGTTTGCTAATAGATGCGAATAATAAACAACTACAATACAGAGATTACCGAAGGAAAGTTTATCGTAACAAGTGTTCAAAATTATTTTCGTTAATTTCTATCCACTTGTTAATTTGATTGCAAAATAAGCATTGTCCATTCGCGAGAATTTTTGCTGTTACAGAAGCACAAGCTTATATCTTCGCGTGTTTTGAACTTTGTTGAAAAAGTCTTCTCTTTAATAAACCTCATAAAAGGGATTCAGGCATTGCAATACGAGAGTTAAATTAATTTCCATTTTGTTAAACTGGCTTGTGTAAAAAGGAATTCTATGAGGTGTCTCATCGTATCTCAATTGCTTTCCTTGTTCTTTGTTCTTACGTTCGACATATTCACAGCAGAGCGATCCAAAATCAAGTAACAGTAATATTAATTTATAGAAAATGATGGTTAATAAATTTTGAAGTACGACGTAGAAAACAAAATTTAATGCATTAAAAATGAAAATTACCGAACGAAATAGAGAAAAGGTCTCGATATTTGTAAGGATATGAACAATTTCATTGTAATTCCCCAATAACTCCTCGCGAAAAAAAAAATTGAATACAATCTTAAATTAAGAAAAAATTAATTGCATTTTAGATAAGCATAATACAAGATAAGGTTATTTAAAAACTTGCTATTTGCTACGAAGTTTCAGGAGCTCGGAGGAACATAAAATCGTCGGGCGAAAGCGCGAGACTCGCTTTCTCAACAATCGTCTTTCTTTTATTGTGACATCAAATTTAAAGTCCTTCGACGACAACCAAACCGCTCTGTGTTCTCGTCTAAAATTATGCTTCTAGCTCATCGATGGCGAGTGACATTTCATTGTAGCAGTAAGCGTATATGTTACACTGTTGCCATTCTCATATATTTTCGCGAGCGTGGGTTTCGAGTTAAGTGCATAATTCTGTATTGTGACGATTCGTTCGTCTGAGAAGAATATTCCTGACAAGAATGTACTATCCTGAGCTAATTTCTCTATCATTCAACTACAACAATTTATTCTCTGGATAAAGTGGATGTATCCTATTACTAAGTAAAATAAAAACCTTGAAATTGAAGATTTACTGACGCCATTATCCCTATTTATTTCTTTAGTAGATAAGTGTAGATTTACAGTAATTGCTGCCAAACCTTAATAGCATTATTAATGTTATTTATTACCGGGCATGTTCTTTTTTATTTTGATAGTTTGCAAGAGCCGTGTCGCCAAAGATGTTTCTCCATACGCTTAAATGCGATGTGTAATTTCGCTGATTTCTCCAAGTATGCCTAGATATCTTTTTAGGTATACTTGGCATTCACCTAGTACTAACGTCACATATATCCAACTTTACTCGAAACTTGTTCAAATGAATCTGCACAATACCGAAAATTGACTAACCTCTGATCATTATCCTAAGGTTGCCATAATTTAGCATCAATAACGTTCATTTATACCGAATGTAAACGTGCTTATGTTATGTTCCTTTCGTTAATAACCGCTTTGATACGACGCTTAATAGCAATACGCAATACTGGATTAATATATTTCTGAATTTTGTATATTCACCGTTACGTGAAGGTCATATTATAAGGTCATGTATAAGGTTTCAATTTCAGCTATTACGCGATGATGATAGAAATATGTAATCCATTGATGAGATTAGAGTCCTAAAAAATATAACCTTGAGAAAATTTTTTGTTTACCATAACATTCTTCGAACTAAACAGTTTAATCCTTTGGCATTTTTGTATAACATTAAAAGTAACGAAGATGTTGTTTTGTAACAGAGTTGACTACATATCCATATTATAACATGATAATTATAATTACCAATTAATACTGAGTTTTCGTATTAAAAAAAATAAAAGCGAGAAATGAAAAGCTTTATTATAAAGATTTGCAATTGAAACATTTAGCAAACCTTTTATTAAATAACTGATGAATAAATTGTTTTTTTCTGATGAACATTGCTGTTCCACAACAAATGAACTAATAAACAGAAATAGAATAACGTATTAATCTTTCAAATCGTTTGATAAGAAGATTGTGATTTATTAAAGCGTATTAAAATCTCCAGAGGCAGCATGAGTGATCTACCAATGAATAAGTATTAGTGGATAGCTCCATACTCATGACAAGCTCCATATACATGAAACAATCACATATGTATTTTGAATACATATTCAACTACATCACAGACCACAAAAATATAGAATATTTGAAAAATCTAGATAAATAGAATACTTTCAATTTTAAATTTAAGTAGAATAATATGTATCAACTCTTAAAAGAAAAAGTTAAAATGATATTTTTGATCATGTGGAAGCTTTTACATATTTCTATTCATAAAGACAACATTTGTTGCAATTTATATAAGATAAATATAATCGCAAAAGTATGTCTTAGGACATTAGCAAGAAGATTAGTATCTTTTCTTTTTAAGACAATTGTATGTATTACTTTAACGTATAGATATTTATTGTTGAGGTTGACTGATAGAGGAACGAGTGAATGAATTTGTAAAAGAAAAATATATTGAAATAAGCACACGTATAAGTATAAATATAAATATAGGTATAGTATATGCTAATCCAGATCCTCACTCTTACAGTGTTACAATACAATAGGAAGAAAAGCGATAGGGAGCACGTTCTTATATTTATAGCAAAGAGCATTACCAAAAAGTTAACTTTGTAGCTCTAGTTGAAGGCTACAAGAAATACCAATAGAAATCTACTTATAGCTCTTTTGTTTCTAGATCTTGTGATCCAAAACAAAATTTATATTCAAGGGCACAATAATACGGACCTCTCCTTATTTCGAATTTTTTGTTTCATTAAATTTTATTCTCCTCGTAACAGCGGTCTCCAGGTCACGGATATACAAAAGAAAAGGTGTAGAGTTTTTCTTAAGGTAATTACTTCAACATTTATAATAATCGAATATTTGTGATAATGTGTATATGGTTTAGAGTATTTAGATGGAATAAATATGTATTTTTTTCCTTATATGTGTATCAGAAGATATGCAACGTAATGTCCGCATTTCTTCCAAGCTGATAAACACAATAGGTACTTTCTACACTTCTATATAGAAGTATATATAAATGTTAGAAATATACAGGGTGGTTGGTAACTGGTGGTACAAGCGGAAAGGGGGTGATTCTACGCGAAAAAAGAAGTCGAAAATATAGAATAAAAATTTTTCGTTTGAGGCTTTGTTTTCGAGAAAATCGACTTTGAATTTTCGCTCGGTACGCGTGTACTTTATCACGTCTCGTTATAACGGATCTCACTATAGATCGTTGTCTCGATGGAAAAATTAAAAAAAAAAAATTAAAAAAAGTTTTTATTCTATATTTTCAATTACTGAAAATTCTCAATGCGAGAATTGATTGTAATTTCAATAAACAAAATAAAAAAAAAAATTCTATATTTTCGACTTCTTTTTTCGCGTAGAATTACCCCCTTCGGCTTGTACCACCAGTTACTAACCACCCTGTATATCTGTTACGCTCGGACATATTGTGAATACGGGCATCGATTAAACTCGTACCTTTCTTCTTTTTACTATGAATCACAAAAGATGGCGGAAGAGTATTATTCCGTACCAAGTACCAACGATATTCAACTTTGTGACAAATCTGGTGAATGAAAGGCATTCATTGTGTCCTTTGCCGTTCATCATTCTGATGTGAGCGGTTTCAGGACATAGAACCAACAAGCTGGAGGAAGACAGAATTTAGATGGTCAAAGAGAACTGTAAGTAATTTTCATAATAGTGAGAGACTTTCACAAGGAAAAGGTAACGTTTGTTTACCAACAGAGTTCATTTGTAACAGGCTGTTAAAAATTGCTATATCTACATCGATTTTACACCGATCGATTCTTCATCTGACCGATCTGTTTAATTGAAGATCTGTTTTAAAAAGGGTGCTGTAAAAATATCCATCTCGAATTTGAATTTCAAGACCAATTTTTTTTTATTGCATTCTCTTATACCCGTCACGAGGAATACAAGCCTCAAATGAGCCGTTATCTTAGAAAATGATTTTAAAGTTCCATTGACTGTTACATTGACGTTATTTACAATATGTTTACATTCCGCAATGATATAGAAAGTAAATAATGTTATATTGATAAGGAAACAAAAAACTGTATTCCTTACCACATGAAATAACATAACCTAAATAGAATGACGCACCTATTTTATAATTTTCAACTTGCAAAATTACTTATTGCATGGAAGAACTTTTTAAAAGAGTTGAATGTTGTCAATAAGGACACGATTTGACGTTATTAGTATCATTTCATCTGGATACGTAGAGAATACATAAACGTCAACTACATTCTTTTTAAATATAGTACAATCACATTCCTGTGTTGGTAAATGCATTTCTTCATAATTTCATCTGAGCGCTTAATAGCAGTTTACGTCAGAAACCATTAGTTCATATATCAGGAAATATTTTAATATATGATAAACACAGGGTGGAGCATTTAAATGGACACACTTAATAATTATATTAACAATGGAAATGGCTATATGAAAAGTTGCAGAGAACAAAGTTATCTGAAGGGGCACATGCAATGGTAGATAACTTTTTTTCATGAAAGTCATGTCTTTATGAGATTTCAAGCTCATTAACATTTTTTAAATGGAACTACATATTTTTTAATACATTAATCGATTATTCAGGTTGAAATGCTGTGTATTAGTTTAATAGATATTTTAGCTTTAATTTTATCAAATGTAATATATGAAAGAAACACAATGTAGAAAAGGAATACCACTTTGCGCCTTTCCTTGTCCTTCATATATTACATTTGACAAAATTAAATTTAATATGACCGCTAGACTAATGACTTTTTTACATAAATAGGTTAATACTTTCTATAAAAAATATCGTGATGGATCAATTGATGTGTTAAAAAATATATGGTTTCATTAAAAGAACGATGATGATTTTGAAATCTTTTTAAAGACTAACTTTCAGAAAAAATATCACTTACCATTATATGTGTCCCTCTAAAAAGTACAACTTTCATTTCTAAAGATTTTCCATACGGAAAATTAATAACGGAGATATATATTTAGGTGTTCCTATTTAAATGCTTCAGAGGAAAGTATTAAATTTAGGAGATATTTTAATATATTATCACAATATTATACAAATGAAGTACAATATTATTGTGCTTTTGAAACGAAAATAACGAATACTTCCCTTTACAGAATAACGAGATACATCAATCGCGATGTAAATAAATGTAATTTTATTCTTAGAAACTGTAGTTGATCTACATATTTCTCCTACGTGCCCTCCTGCAAGGAAACTAATAAGAAATTGTGCCCTCTATGACGCCATTTAACTCCTGCTTGAAAGGGTTCTTCGTACATTAACTAATTTTGTAATAGTTGAATTTGTTTTAGGTGATCTATTTCTTGTGCTTAGAAATAATTTCCTGTTTCTTCATTAATATGATACTGTTTACTCTTTTTTCGTTCTTACTCTCTGACTGCAGAATGTAAACATATTGTAAATAATGTCAATGTAAACGCAAATGGAACATTAAGGTCATTTCCTAACGGAACGGTTCATTTAGAGCAAATGAGCAGTACATACCAATATTTTTCTAATTTATTTATAATTTCATGTAAATATCTCAAGAGCACATAAAAAATTAAACAAACTCTAGATTTTAATAATTATTGATGCTATATTATAGATTCTTTCCTCCTACAGAAACTTATATCGAGTAACTTACAATACTTGAAAAGCTATCAGATGATCATTTTCTGGTGGGACGGCCAGCTACGCTCGCTCAGGCGCCTTACTGGAAACGACGCGTCACGAGTTCGAATCCCTCTCGCCAGGAATATATTTTCAAAGGATGGGAAACCCAAAAATTCTCTTAGAAGTAATATACAACAGGCAAGCTCACACCCTACTTGACTGTTGTGTGATACCTTTACTACGAGTGGGTGTAATTGTCCAGCAACCCGGCCCGACGAATTTTAACTCGCACTGGACTACCGTCCCACCCGTGGAGGTTTTAGCCGGTAAGAATCCGGCACTACCTTCTGCCCGCCCTGTATACCTCGGACCAACAGGGCTGGTAAAGAAGGTGTCTATGAAGATTTCCTCCACGTAAAAAAAAAAAAAAAAATTTTTTTTTTTATAGTATGAAAGGATGTTTAGCACTCCCCTAGACAAGAATGGAACACATATATAAGGTAAGGCACTTTCGGCGGCACTTACCAAATTTAAGAAGCGGACAGAGAGGGGGAGAGAGAAAAAAACTCTTACCATTGTAGGGTAACGCGGCGGAGGGTGATGGCGGTCAGGCGGCCCAGGGCCGCTTTACCGTTGCCTCCCTCAGGTCACGACTAGCAGGGAGGATGGCACTAGGGGCAATGGCCTCCCCTAGTGTCAGATTAATCAGTTAGGGAACTTATAGGATCGGCTCATTATCGAGAGGATGCAGGGAAGGCACCGGCAGTTATTCGCAAGAGGCCCTGGGCATTCCTGTCACACGCGTAGGCAGGTCATCGTGGAGTTTTAGTCGGTAAGAGTCCGACACTGCTCTACTGCTGCCACAATGACGGAGTGTCTATGAGGATTTCTCCACGTACAAAAAAAAAAGAGATTATCATTTTCTATTTACGATGTTGCAAATCTATTGTAACCCTCAACTAATTTATAATTTTATATATTTGATTTATAAATCTTATAAATTTATATGCAATATATTTATGATACTTGAATAATGTCTCTCATATAAATATCACAATATTTTAGTGTATAAAACCGAATAAAATGGATATTGAAATAAATGAAAAATAATAAAATAAAATTGCGGGACTCCTCAGATTACGGATGTTTCTCGAAGTATGTATACTTTTTTTCTGATTATCGCATTTCTATAATCTACACACATATACAAATATCTGTACATTTACATATATACTATATACGCCACTAAATTACCTATGATAATTGTACTACAATAGCTCACTTAGATAGAAAAAAGTTAAACAGAAAAACAGTATTTCTCGAGAAACGTTCTTTTCTCATTTGATATATTGCAAGTTACAAAAAAAAAAAAAAATACATTTTTAAAGAAATTTTAATTTTCAAGAAAAGTCAACACAGAATTTTTATTATTTTCCATTTAATTACTTTTAGATAAATTTGTATTTTTTTAAGTCTTTTGTACTTCGAATAAATGCAAGGAATTCAATGAATACTTTTCGCGCAAAATAAAAATAGGTGAAATATTGTCTGCACATTGAATTAACCTACAAATATAATCTTTTCCTCATATTTGTTTTTGTTCCATAAATATTTTGAGAAACTATTTTTATCTGTATATCTCTGTTTTTATCGCTGTATATCTATTTAAATATGCATTTAATAAGATAGTGCATAAATGTAGTTACTTTCAATATTGCAATGTGATGAAGAAACTCGCTATTCGGAAAGAGGGCGTTCAAAATCATTTTTTTAAGCTTTATCATTTTTTATTATAAATAAAAAAATCGCTGTTTTCGAAATTATTTTATTCTATATGAAAAACGTAATTTGTTTAGTATTTTAATAGCTTGTCGTAAATATGACAATTGTATAAACGAAAACGAGATACGCCAGTATTTCAAATAAGTTCTCAATTACAAGATTGCAAAATATCTACATATTTATTTATGCACAGGAGAATGTTGCTGAAGAGAAAACAGGAATCACTAAACGAAACAAGTTGTACAAGGTCGAAAGAAATCGATAGTCATTCTTTGAAAGATATGCTTACAGAATTCCTAAAACTCAAGGAAAGCTGCTTTTAACGATTCTTAGAATAATCTACCATAAGGAAAGAAATACAACAAACCGTTCACAATACGATTCTCAAATATATACGAATTTATCGCATTTTGTTGTGTCATTTTTTTAAATTTTCATTCTATTCGTTTTTTCTATACATTTATTAATTTATGTATAACTACTTATAATTTATGTAAAACTAATTAAAACTATTAATTTATGTAAAACTAATATTGATTATATCCAACAATCGAGTGTGAACTATGATGTGTGTATAAATTATACGGATATCTAATGTTTATATTACATAAATACCTAATTTTTATGAAATGTTTATAAAAATTAAAAAAAATTTATATCAAATGTTAATTAGATATAACTCTTTAAAATAAGAATTTAAATTAAATATATATTTTAGATTGAATATAACAAATGAAATGAACTAACTAACGATGCCTAGCAGAATAAAAATATGATATATCTTCTAACTGGTCCATCCACCATTCAGGCACATTTGTTCATTTTAATCTTAATATACAATACGTATATGCATTACTGGTCTGAAATATTAGGTTACCTATTTGTTACATTTATTGTGAAAACTCTAACAAATGTCTCTTTATTAAGTATTTTATATTAAATGTATAATACGAATAAAATAACTAAACCTAACCCCACCTAACATTAGGTGGTAATGACAAAATTCGCAATCACAGTTGCCAACCCAATAAAATAACTAGAAAATAAGGACAGTAAAAAGCATTCAGTTTCTACTAAAACATGTGTCTTAACACTACTTGTAACCGATAAAGTAGTATATATTTTTTAACAATATTTTACTAAAATTCACCACAATTCATCTCGATACTTTGCGAAATTACTAAGATCAAATTACAATAATCTACAATACATACTTATCGACCTAAACTATAAAATTATTCGTATTATCAATAAAAAAGTATTTGTATTAAATATTAACAACTAAAGATAGTTGCTAATATTTAATACAAATACTTTTAAGAAATAATTATGTTTGGCAGAGAGTTTTGCTATTATTGAAAGCGCTAAGAAATTTTTCACATGAAATTTGTTTAACTCGATAGAAGAAATTTAATGGAATATTTAATGATTATTATAAACCTAAATATTCCATTAAAATTCGTCTATAAAATCAAATAACTCTCCTGTGAAAAATTTGTGTCCGTAGATTTAGTGAGAGAAGCAATAAAGTATACATTTAAATGAACATATATATATTTGTATATTTTCAACAAGCTAATACGTCTAATGTATTTGAACCGCACATTATAGACGTAATATATTACAAATTACAAAGACGTGCCTTAATGCGAAACAAAAATGTTAAGTAGCAGCTTAGTCACGATTTGATAGTTTAATAGTTGACATTCAGATAACTACCTGAAACCAGTATTCATTATACCTCTATTGTACCTTAACAGTAGTTCAACATCGTACAAAGCAACGTTATTAGGGACATTCATTTTCTTATAGTACCTACTCACTTTCCTTTCCCTCTTTGCTGCATTACCTACCCTACCAGTATTTATGACCTATCTTCTTTTATTTCATTGTTATCCTTCTCCTATCTATAGTCCCTTTCACTGATGTTTTTAGACTTTCCCATTCTTGTACTAAATACTTCTTCCTCCTCTTTCAATATTTTGACGTTTGTTGAAATTTTATACCTGTTTATGATTTCTAAGTTACATTATACTTTCTCTTCTTCTATCTTTTTGCCTTCTAATCTTATCACTATGATTAATGGTCAGTAATCAAATTCTACTCTATTTCCTAAATAAAACTCTAATTCTGTCAATTGTGTCCTGTTGTGACTGTCATAACTTCATTGATCACCGATGTTCCCCTCTTCTCCATTATATAAGTTTCCTTCTTCTCCTATTCTTGCTTTAAAATCTCCCCCCAGTATCAACAATTCCTCCTCTGTCTGTTCCAACTTCTGCTTTACTTTTTTGTTATCCTTCCAATCTCTCTATTGCTATACATTGTCCAGACAATCCATATTTATTCCTCTACGTTTATTTTTCTTCCTGCTGGTCTATTTCATTATTCCAACCTAACCCCACTCACCTTTAACTCCTGTCATAGCTCCACTGCTTGCAGTTCCCTTCCTTTTCTCCCTTTTTATATAATAAATTGGATAAGTTATCGTCCGTTGGTTTGTTTAATAAAGAGACGAGTGATGAATTCGTAATTAAAATTAATACATGTACAAGTACAGAAATAGTGTATGTCGGTTGTAATCGTCGCTCGCTTGAAATTTGTGTATCAATGACTCGCTATCCAACGGTATATGACTCGCCTTAATGGTTGTCCTAGAGAGCAATCTAAAAAAAATTCGTCTATTTGTATCGACTGGTGTTATTATAAGAAGTTCAAATGTAACTCCGGTTGACGATTACAAACAACGACGATAATATTTTGTCGGGAGTTCGTTTACCTTTGAACCTAACAAACCAAAACAACGTTGGTATTCCAAAGCACAATAATATGAGGCAAGAACTTTTCTTTCAATTGGGAGAAGAACTTGCCACCGAATATCAAAAAGAGCAACAGCTGGGCGGAACCAGTCAGAAATGTAAGTACACGTGAACGGAAAACATGCAAAATAAGATATATTGCAAAAACAATAAGACTAACAAAATCTGAAAAATGTGAACAATATGCTATCCAGAAGCCTATAACTTGTAAAAAAAAAAGCGGTGGAAAAGAATAAAATGTAAGTTATTTATTTCTAAATAGAAGAAACTATATTCTTTCATTATCAAATTGGTTATTATCTTCGTTCTATATTAAGCAATATAAGTTGTTTCAAAGAACGATCATTTGACCGGTCACGATTAAATATCAATTAATATTTATATTTAAACAAAAAAATCTAACAGATGTATCAATTGTCGATTTTACATCCCCGAAATTTTTATTCTCCACGACTTCTATTATTAATTTTTTCCTCTGCTCCTCTACCTGCTCCCTTCCATTTTCTATAATATTTCTTCCATTTTTCTGCACGACTCCTCCCCTTCTTTTTCCATTTATTCTATATGGATTTTATCCTCCGGGTCAAATTACTTATTTCATTCTTTACCTCCTTTGTAACTTTTCTCTTCCTTGTATGATCTCTGTCCTAAAACTTACCATTCTGTTTACTGTTATCTACACTGTTCCCCCTTTCGCCTCTTCGTCTCTCCGAGACAATTTCTTTAATATCCCTCTTTCTCTTTCTCTTTCTTTCTCGCTTCTCCGTTTCCTTGAAGTCTTCCTCTACATCTCCTTCAGTTACGGCTTTCCATATTTCAATCAGTTTTCTATCGTTAGAACTCTTTTTATCTTTGCTCGCCTCCAACGAAGGTCTGTCCCTTTCCTTCTTCTCAAATTTTGCTCCATCTCCGATTTTGTCTTCTGTTATTCATTCGTTATTTTACTGATATTACACCTCATATTGTTAACGTCTGTCCCTATATTTCTTTACCTTTAACTCGTCTATTTTTTACATTTAACCTTGACTCTTTACTGTATTACTTACTAATTTACTGTAATTCTTTAATTTTTAATATTTGATAATAGTGTTATTACTATAACTATAATTTCTATTATTTGATTATCAATAGACAAGGTGTCTCGATACTTTTCAATATTATCCACTAGAATTTACTGTAATTCTTTAATTTGTAATATTTGATAATAGTGTTATTGCTATAAGAAACATTTACAACTCAGAAATAAAATACCATATGATACAATGCTAAAAAAATAATTCAAAACAAATAATTTTCTACAAAAAAATAATTTAGATATTTTTTATTTAGAAATATTGCACTAATATCGAATGTGAAATCAACTTTTGAAAAGAATCTCATGATCAGAATTTCACCCTAAATATCCTTGATAATAAGATAAGATAATAAGTAATAAGTAATGAGTTAAATCACAATTATAATTCTGCTCGCGTATCTATAACATTGTTAGACAATCTCTAATCTCATGACCTAAATCTCAAAACTTAATATCATGTAAAGATATTTAAATAGACTGAATAAATCATAATAGAGTAGAACCTCGTTTACCCAATAGGTCTTTTTGATAATAAGTTAAATAACAAGTTCGTTGTAGGAAAATAAAATTATTTGCTGGGTTATAGATTACTCGTTTTAATTTTAATTTTTAATATTGTAATTATATTGTAATTTTACAAATATTAATTAAACTTATTAAAATGTTTATGTCGTTAAATTATTACGATGTTTTTAACGAATGCAATATTTTGAAACAGAAAGTAAAGTTTCAATCACAAACGAAATATAAAATTTTTAATATTTTGTAGATGAATTAATATCAGTAGTAGCAGATCTCTTAGTGTTTTAAGACGATTTATCTCTAATATAACAGGTACTTTGTTTCAATGTGATCCTCTTTAGACTTAGTATGTGCTGAAAATAATATAATACTGCGATGTAGTAGTGTGATATTGCACGCTCTTCGAGTATATTATTTAAACTATTGAATTGGCAACTAAATGATTGCAGATTTTGTCATTAGGTGGTATTGATAATAATTTATTTCTCAAGTAAAATTTTTTAATTTATTTGCAAACAAGTTTATTTTCAAATAAATTGAACTGTTGCTTTATTTGGAATAATTATTCGATCTTTTTTCTTATATTTAATCCTCATGCATTATATTTTATATCAGAGTTTATAAATAAATAGATAAGTTTATTTTCTTATTCGTTCGACAAAATATGAAGAAAAAATTTAATAAACTAAACAAAAGATTAACACAAATTACTGGATTCGTAAGCGACTTTAGAACGACCACGAAATACAAAGCTGTCGTCCAGTATTACATCTTAACCAAACTTCGATAATTCTGACTATATGTGCAACAAACATGGCGTGGTTGAAATCGACGCGTCTTATTTGTCCGTGCCAAGTATCAATTTACTGGCAACGTTCAAAACATCGATGGCTCGATATTTATAACAAGGCTCGATATTTATTCAAGTTGCATGCCAACATTTTTTGGGCCGAAAAGATTTTGAAATACGTCTCGAACTTTAAATTATCTAAATTTTAACACTTTATTGAAGCTTTATGTATAAAAATGTATTTTAATTAGAGAATTACGGATGAATCAAACTGCTCTTGTTATTTATACTTTATAGTCATCAAAGCTACATATAATAATATATTATAACCGACAATAAAGCTGGCGTTTGTAATTGCCGAACCTGACAGAAATAGTTTGTTGCTTGATAAACTTTTCATCTTCAGACTTTTCAATCTTTGAATTACAAGTCAGATTAAAAAGGATTTAAACCAATAAAAATACTTCCTATGTTAATACAATCAATGATATTTAAACAGTAGAAGTATGTAGTAATACATATAATAAATAATAATATATATCACATATTTCTATGTTCTCTTAATAGGTAATTTAACGTTATAGTCTGATAATTGTATAAAGTGATAAATATTGCTTATAATTATTAATTCATTATTAATTTATATGCTTCGGTAAAATGTACATATTGTTATTATAAATGGATTAAAGTGTCTGAATATTTACGTATAAACTACTTTTAATATCAACACATTGCTTTCAGTTCATCAGTTTCAGTAATTTAGGTGTACAAAATTTAATGTCTATATACGTATGTATATTTCATTTTATTCTCACTGTTATATTTTATATAACTATAGCTTTATTCATCTATTTACGGGGTACGTCATTTTCACACAAATCTCCAAAGGATACGCGAAACACTAAAGAGAGAGAAAATCACAGTATTTTAAAATATATACATTTTAAAATAAATTTGAAATAAAAATATAAAATTGTTTCATGCCCGCTTATATAAAGTACTTCACTGGACATTTACATTCTCTTTATTGTTTATTATTTTAAACAGCTTTAGCTCTAATTAACCTTAATTTCATCACAACTTTCCTGATTCTAAAATCAGAACTAGCTTCAATTTCATCACAACCTTTTTCGGATTTTCCAGATTTATAAAAATAGAAGAAGTTAAGAAATCTGAAGAAAAATTATTTTTTGTATACTCTAAAAAAAGTTAATTTATCGAATTATCTTTGATAAAATCAAATTTCATTGTACTTAAAAAATGTTTGATAATTCACAAAACCAAAAGTGTCGAAAGTGTTAAATTAATAATTTAGTAGTAATTAAAAATGTATAGCTTCAGGTCGAATTACGACGCAATACACAGAAATATTCCTATATGTATAATCCAATAATAATTTACTCGAATTGAAATAACAATAATGGATATATTAAGTATAACCTAACAATAATAATTAGTCTATTACATAGGTACACATCTACGCAGTACTGACAATTATGTTATTATATCTGAAGAAAATGTCTCAAATCATATTAAACTCCTACTTTAAAATATTTATTAAAGAAATTATTTCAATTGGGAGAAATAACTATATATTGTAATATATTAATTATAAGATTCCTAAAAAAACGTAACATTAAATTAAATACCACAGTACTTTACAAACTTTACAGTTTATTCACACCCTGATATAACGCGACTGGATCTGAATAGTTATCAATGACAACACTACAAAGGTTTGTCGCCACGAGCCTGAGTTAACGCATCTATGTCCGAGCAAACGATGCTAAAGTACGCGTGACATTGAACAACGTAGAACCAACGTCAAACGACATACGTAAGTATACGCGTGATAAACGCAAAACAAATAAATCTAACTGTAGTATATATATTAAATGGTCGATATTCACGGTTAAATTACGTTCAAAAGATCATTAATCGGCGTTAGTGAAACGGTCGATGAATAGACTTACCCTAGAGATACGAAGGGGTTGATGCAGGTCATGCCCACCATGCATACGAAATCCCCACGGAGAGCCTCCAACAAGGGTGACTTCTCTTGCACTCATCCCGCCTCTCTTATCACTCTCCAACAACCACTCACTCGCGTTTCAATCCGAACGCGAGACGCAGCTACGCTGTTTGCTGATACAGACGCCACGCCGTCTCGTTTTACCCGTCTCGAGTTGACCAACGAGGTCGTAGTTCGCGCTCCGCGGCGCAAAATCGTTGATCGCGCGTAAATTCGTCTTGTCAACACTCACATTTCTCGAATAACGCCTCGCGAAATTTGCCTGCTATCATTTATTATCAACGTTTACTCGAATGGTAGTCAGTACTCCTTAATCAGCGACATTACCGACCATGCATCATCTTTCAACGAACGAACGACGAAAAGGTTACGGACGAAAAGTTCATGGACGACGAATCATACAAATTATTAGTGTTATTGATAAAACAAAAAATAAATTTAATAATTCACGATGTTCTCGGCTATCAAATTACGAACACGAATATATAGTCACTGATGACAAGAAAATTGGAACGAACCGAGACACGAACTACACTCGTCGATGGTTCGCGGAATACTGACGTGACGGCGCATTCCCCTTCCCTATAATCGTCGACGCGCCACCCTCACTTGCCATCCTATGAAACTCAAGCCACCCGGCGAACACGCGTGCCCTCTCCTACAGCTACGATCAACATTTCTTAACTTACGATTCGGATGAACCACTTGTAGCTAATATTATACATATAGAGTAGACGCATTACCATTCGGTCGTATTATTTAAAGGTCACAAGAGAAAAACTTGATAAATATATTTTCAGTAATATTTTTAATTATAATAAAAACTTATTTGAAAATCGGATGAACATCTTAGATATAAAGGTATACGTCTTTTAAACAAGGACATTTTATAAACCGAAGATATAACAATAAAAAAGTAATACTTTAATATTATAACAAGTATAACCTCGAAATAAGCAACATAGAGTCGAGATCGACTGGTTGGTTATTAGGGATCATATATGCTACTCGGCTTGACTTTGTTTTCGAACGCAATAAGAAAAAACAGGCAGAACGAGCGACAGGTTGAAGATAACGGTGAAACAAAAAGTGATTGGCCGAGGAGCATATAACACTTTCAGAATCGCTAACGCTAGAGAGAGAAGACATTATACATATTCTATTCGTCTTCTACTAAACGATGTTATTGTTCATTCGATCACAAAAAATGATTGCTTCTGGCTTTCGCAGACCTCTTACTCATGTTTGGAACTCTCACTTTGTCGGCGAGTTGTATGAGAAATAAAGAAGAGGGGATAGTGAACTGCTTATTTCGAGTCAGAAACTAGTTGTTTATTATTTATTATACAAGCCAAAACTGTAATACATAACTTTAAAATTACAAAAAAGATAGAAAAACGCGTTTAGCTTTAAGATCAAATAGCAGACATTTTTGGTAAGAACTTTGGGATTGTTTGACAATGAGTACTGAACTTTAAAACTACGTGTAACAAATGAAAGACATTACTTATTCGTACCTCTAAATTGACAATTACAAAATCAATGCTACAGGCTTCTAAACAACCATCAGTAAAAGACAATGTAAACTGATATAATCTTCCATTTTCATCCTCTTAATTAAAATTTGACACTTTGTTTAACAATTTATAATCGCCAAATATATTTTGTAAAATTTGTAAAAAAATCTTATACAATAATTAAAGTCTTTCCTTTGTCATCCTTTGTCAACTTATATTATAAATTATTAAACGATATTATTTTACTTATAAGTATCCTCAAGATTAATTCTCACTTGAACAATACTTGGATATTAAACTGTTTACTTTCGCTTTAATACTAAAACATAACACTTAACTAAAACAAAATAAAAAGGTCGACTGTTGATTTTTGATATACATAAAGGTTCTGCTAATAATAATACATACGTATTGGAATAAAATAAAAAGTTATATAAAAAAGGAACAATATTAATTCAATATATTTTATAGAATGTCAAAAAACTATGTTTATCCTTTCATTACTAACAATGCAGTACTAGTGAAAAAATATAATTCTGATTGAAAACAATTATCAATGAAAATCTTTTTCTTGTAATAACATTTCAGACATATTTTACTTTGTTTGTGAAATAAATTTAGGTATATAATAGGTAAATAATATTTTTTAAAATGTTAAAAAAGAGCTTTTTTAACATATTTCGCAAAATTATGAAATAGACGAATATAATCAACAATTATGACAAAAACATAAATTCAAGTATATATCAAATATATCCTAACAAACACGATGATGGTACCCCAATGGGGGTAACCACCCACATGTTATATTACTATACCGCTATAACATTTTACCAAATGTCCTACTGGACAAATTGTAAAATCTAAATAAATAAATAATAAAAAAAATATATCAAATATATATTTATTGTGACTGCACAGTAGCAGACAAAAGTTTAAGACAATTATTCGTAAACCGGATTACAAACATCTTATACGCATATTGTTCTTCTATTCGGTTTGTCTCTTTGGAATAACATAGCTGTCTGTTTGACCTTTGTAACCTCAGACCGTCAGTTAAATATAAACAATGTAGGAGTTACAACAGTTAGTTACCGCTTAGCACTTGTAAACAGTGGACATTAGTTTAAGACGATCTGTGTAAAACGTAAATATGAGTACAGTTTTTGAACATTTTGATTCTCGAATGTCAAAATCATTGTTTAGTGCACCTTTTATTGCTTAAAATTCATTTAGGTAGAAACAGACTATGGGTAAATCAAAGAATTTCGTTGAAAACGAAAGGGAAGAAATCGTAAGGCTGTGAAATCAAAGTAAAACCTTCACTGAAATAGCAAATATAGTGAACAGGTCAGAAACGGCTTGTAAGCAAGCTTGGTATAAATTCTTAAAGGCAGGCATGTATTGCGATCAACCGAAAAATGGAGGACCACGAAAACGCAACGCCGAAAATGGATGGCCGGATTCATCGATTGAGCGAAAAGGATCGTTTTCGTAGTGCAAATAATATTGCTGCGGAGATAAACTATAAAAACGATACACGAATTAGTGCTAGAACTGTTAGGAGAAGATTAGAAGACTTTAACTTAAGAGGACGAAAACCCCGAAAGAAACCACTGCTGAGTTCTAGGAATCGAAAAAGACGACTTGCATTTACTAAAGCTCATAGGCATTGGACAAGTGAAGATTGGCAAAAGGTATTGTTTTCAGACGAATCGAAATTCAATCGCGTCTCTTCTGATGGGATACGATATGTTAGATGTTGAATTGGCGAAAGTTTGAAAACACAGTGCTTTTTAAAAATTCTTAAACATGGTGGTGGGAACGTTGTGTGGTGGGCGTGTCTTTCTTGAGGCGGTCCTTGTCCGATATGTCGTATCGGTGGAATTGCGGCGGCACTCAACCACGGAACTTTCCAACGGCTTCGCGACACAAAGCGCTATACCTTCAAAGCGTATATCCCTACGGTTCTTTCGCCGAATATTCGGAAGAATGCATACGCGGCAACCGCCGCGGACATCTAATAAACGCGTGCGTAGTGGGGATATGGAGGAGCAACAAAGAAAAGAATCCGTTTGGTTTCGAACAAAAGATTCAGTCTGCCCCGAGCTGCGAAGTACGAAAGCGTCATAGCGAAGCAAACACAATTCGAGATACGTGATTATTAACTCTTAATTAAGTTAATCGTTAGTCGTTAATTGTTAATCGTAAATTGTTGACTGTTGAGTGTTGATAGTTTAATAAACCTTTTTTGTTGAACATTAAGAGTATTTCTTGTGGGCACCTTCACCAACAACCGCCTAAGAATTATGGACCGTTTTCAATACATGGATATACTCAAGAACACAATGTTTGTTGAGGAAAATATTAGTTTGGTATGACCACTAGTTGCTACATGCAAAGTTGGTGCGACTTCTAACGACGCTCTTTTGTTTTTGGCGTCCGCTACGTGTTAATTATCTGAATGTATCCAGTGCGTTCATATGGCTGTACATGGTGGTGAAATACAGAATACAAAAACTGAATCTGTGTGAATCAATTAAATATCGAACTCCAAGACCTATTTAATAACAATGTTGCCTTTTGCACGCAATAATATGCGTGATGATTTTATTTTTCAAAATGATAATGATCCGAAGCACACGGCTCGGGTTGTGAAACAGTGTTTTGGAGAAGAAAATATTACCGTGTTACCGTGGCCGTCGCAATCACCAGACATTAATCCAATCGAGAATTTGTGGAGCATCATAAAAAAGACAGTACAAGGTTATAAACCGAGAAATTTAAATAAACTTTACAATTGAAACAGCTTGGAGTAATCTTACGGTAGATCAATGTAAAAAATTAATAGATGCTATGCCAAGAAGATGTACCGAAGTGACAAGGAATAACGGATATTGGACAAGATATTGAATTTAAACAAAAATTGTGTATATTTTCTTACCAAAAATTAATATTTTTTGTGTAGTCTTAAACTTTTGACCGACGAAATATACAGATTTCGTTGTTTTTTTGTAACTTAGCTACTGAGCAAAATATCAAAATGGAACTTTTTGTAAGTGTACAAACAAATGTCTAATTAGTCAAAAGTAGAACACTGTATTTATATTTTTTATGAAAAGTAAATCAATTATCTATTTTTTCCATTTCTCTCCTACCATCCCTTAAATTCCACTTTGTAAAAAAATAATACAAGTTAAGTATTAAATAAGTCCTAGTTCCTCAGTTTTTAACCCTTTGCACTCGACGGCCTTTTCCGTCGGGCGTAGCAGTAACTCGAGGTAAATTTGCGCGTATGTGACGAGTGTCTTGTAGATAGGTGGTTAACTGGCCTTTCGTTCTTTTGCTTTTTTAAAGAATATATAAATTAATTCAACAAATTTCCAAATACATTCTTTTTGAGCTTCTAAGTTTATAAAACTATAATACTTCTGCCACGATCGTCAAATCTGAACTAACGTCGGAGACGTTACTAGAACCATGGTTTCGGAAGAATTTGAGTATAAATATTTCATCTTCGTTTTAATGCGTAACATTTCACACTTCATAACAAACAATATAAAGGGCTCAAGAGTCTATTTACAAACCAATACTGCGCTCTCATCAATTGGAGAGGTCAAAATTTAACATAAACAGGGACTATCGCCTGTCATTCTCCTCTCGAGTTGCCACACGGAACGCCATGGTGACGGAAAATAGCCTCTTGAGTGCAAAGGGTTAATCTGGAATGCGATGCAACTGCAAAAAGCTACTTTAAATTTTGTAAAACAAAAAATTGCTTATTAGTTAAGAAAATATTAAAATATTTATTGTTTATAAATTAAATAACAAACAAGTATAAAGAGTTTGATAGAACAAACATAGAAGTTAATTAAATAATAGAGATCAATACATAGAATTTTTTGTTGCTCTATCTTTCTAAGACTATAATAAGATTTAAGTATGCTGCTTAATTTAATTTTATCAGAAAGGTAAAAAATAAAACATTTATAAAAATGTACTAATTGAAATGAACTACTCTAAATAATTTTTAGGAACCTTTTATCCCTTAACAAATTCAACAAAAAGTAGCTGTGAATTGCAGTAACAGACATTATATAACAAACATTTATATCTAAAAGATCATAGAATACATTTTACTGCTATCACATAAAGCATATAATTATCAACAATTATCTATAAGTATAATTTTTTATAATATACGTAATACGAATAAAATTTTTGGTCCATAGGATTTTGTTTCCTTAACTTACAACAAAGGAATAAAGAGGCGTATGACAAAACACAAATTTAACACGTTGACGGCGGCGTGCGCCATCGGTGGGTCACACGTATCTGCCCCGTGAGGCGGCGTACACTACCGATGGGTCACTCGAGTTTATTTGTTTTGTTGTGTATCGCGATGGGTCACACATGTACATATTTCACAAAATTGATAGTACAAAATAGGTTTGTATTATTTTATCTCAACATTATAACACATCTGTGATTTTAACCTAACATTATTTTCGTCGTGCATGTTCCTTACGCGCGCAGTCGTTCTCCGACGAACACGCAGAACTATTTTTTTTTCTGTACGGAATTGAAAAATTTTTTGATTCGCGCTATGAACGTTTCTTATAGAAAAATCAAAAAGAGTACAAAATTAGAGTCCCGTCAGCTTTACTTAACATTTATAGATATATGCAAATTAATATTGCCAAACTACTGTATATCAATGTATTACTTGAAGTCCACGGAATTTATTGAACCCAACAGGGGTCGTATAGCTTTTGTAATTTTGCTATAAATTGAGGTCAAAGTTGAAAAATTGTCAGTCTAATCCGACGCTGCGCCGCCCCACAAAGCAGACCGTGCATTCGGGCGCCGCCTCACAGAGAAAACCATAAATATCGCCAACGGTTAATTCTACAACATGTTATGAATGTAACTCAAGAAACATCAATTTGAAGGCTTAGCATAATTATTAAATTGCGAATGTTTATGTAAATTTAAATTTTTAAAAACACACACACAGAACTGGAACCTTACACATAATTCATTCTTGCATCTATAACCCATTTGCATCATGGCCCTACTTAAAGAGCCATTTGAAGGCATCAGCGGCGTTCAACTGGCTACTAGTGCCCATCACCGCGCGCGGTCGGTCGTAGGTGTAGTAAATGACATCCGAATTCTTCATGGAGTTTATCGAAAATTTATTGTTCAAAACGATTGCTAGACAATGTTAGTTCGCAAACATCGCATCTTACATTCTTTATAACAGAGAAAAAAAGTAAAAATTATTTATTTAAAAAAAAATTATTTAGACTAAAATGGAAATTAAATCATATTATTTCTCGTGGAATTCTTTAAAATGGACAATACATAATGGTACATCGCAAATATGGCATTTAAAGACCGTTTCTCTTCGAGTACGTTTAGATAAGCATGCAACGCATCGTTTTGACGTTCTGTTTCCCTTCGCTGGAGTTGGACGTACCCGAATAGGAAAATGCCTGTCAGTATATCGCGTTATCGAATCATTAGACGCCTCAGTTACTTTTATATTTGGTAAATAATTTCTCCGGCAAATTGTTGTTTAAAAATATGAAAAGCTCGATCCTTTTTATGATTTTTAAAAATTACATAACTGTTCAGTAACATCACGTTTATGAAGTAAACAAATATTTTCTTATAGGCTTTTTTACATCTTCGCATAGTATGTAATTTACTTAACATTTGATCGTCAACATCAACTCCACCCATATTCTGATTATAATCAATCACTATTGTTGGTTTTACACATTTTTTTCCGGTATATCGGTTTGTTTTCTCCGTTTCAGCAAATCCTAAGCTAGCCATAGTTGTTAGTAAAACGACATCTTTTTTACATACATTTTTTTTACATAGAAGGTAGTCGCAGATCGCGTAATAATCCGCGCTTGGTGATAGAAAACAGACGCAGCGCGCGGATTAATCCGCGCTTGGATTCAAATGGGTTCAATTTTCCATAAATATATAAACATCTGCAATATAGTAATTATACTTTCAGTAACATTAATTTTCAACTGCTTAAACCATATATATAGAGAGACTCTTATGAAAATATATCAAAATAAAATATAAAAGTATGAATTTTCTTGAATATTCGCACATATACTTATTTTTGTAAATCCTTTCCTTTTTTATCAACCCACAGATCGTATTTATCACGTAAGTAACGTAATGCATCTGATTCCTCGTACTTTTTATTTTCTTGTTGCTTTTTCTTCTTCTTTTTCTTTTCCTTATTGGAATAATTGTCAACAGGTGCCATTTTAATTGTATTAAGTATCACCTGTGGATTTTCTTTGACAAATTCTGCAATTTCCATGAATGGTGTATCCACCACTTTTTCGTTGGACTTCTCGTATTCACTACGTTTAATGCGGATAAAGTCTATCTTGCTTTTCTCAAATTCACGTATATCATTCATAGTCGTCCATTCTATATTATCTAGATCCTCGGTGTTTTTATTATTAACAATATATTGATAAATTTCACCTTTGTCCAAATGACAACGATAATAGTATTTTTCACTGTCTTTCTTTAGTGAAAGAGTTTCCATATACTCCGTCATCAAATATCCTGTCAGATCTTGTTCATCATGAATTTTATGAATATCGGAATCGTGGCGTACAGAACAAAGACCAATGTATAAGAAATTAGCGTATACACACTCGGTACTAAGCTCTACTTGCTCTTTGTCGATCGTTCGTCCTAGTGTAGCATGATATGTCAACGTATATAGACGTAAAGGAAATTGCCATATATTATTTTTATCATATATCCTACTGGTTTTATATAACCAATTACGATGATCTGGTAGAATCTGATAATAATTAAGGTTAACCCGTCTAATTGTTTTAACGAGATTTTTATCTTTTAAAAAACTGATTTTCAAACCCTCAATTTTATTGTTTTCAAACAGTATATCCTCCAAGAGAACAGCATGATGGACACCTGCTTCAGTAACGTATATATATTTGTATCCTCGTACTAACAGCAAAGTGGGAAAATATTTCTTTTTACGACTATGAAGAGGAACCTCGACATCATCTAGTTCAAAACGAAATGGTACTTCATAATACGTTGTGCCAGTCGACTTCAAATATTCAATGAAGCGGTATAAACGTCTTGTAATGTTGCGATGAGTTTGAGCAATGTAAATAGTATCAAAACTTTCTTCAGTGAAATATTTCGGTCGAAACTGAGTGTATAAATGGTAACGTAGTTTATAATTCAACGGAACGTTCCCAGCAGGTTGTACTTGCTGCAGAAGTTCATAAAAACGTGTTACTTTCTTTTTAAACTCGGTATCACATATTCGCATGTTTTTACTTAAATTACTTATTGTCAAGTCCTTCAATATCTGAATAATATAATAATTACTTTCCTTATGAAGTACAGATTTATTGATAGGCTCTAATTGCATAGCATCCCCAACAAAAATTAAGTGCAGGTTATGTTTAAGGGACAGTATGTATAATAGAAGCAACATGGCCGGTGAGGGTATAGTGTATATGTCTAAAATAAGAACGGATGTGTCTTCAGCGACAAACTTTTTAGAGTACACGATTAACCTATAAAGTTCTTGAATCTTATCTTTATCGAGCGTTCGAAACATTTGAAGTGCTTGATGATACAATAGACCGAAATTATGCATACAAAAAGATACAAACGTGTACGACTGTATATTCTTCAACGAAAGTTCACTTGCCTGGTCTCTCCGGAATATAATAACCTTTACTGGTTTCTGGTACTTTACAGCCATAGTGCACAGAAGAAACGTTTTACCATTTCCGCTTGGAGCATCGATCGTGATAATTGACTTAGTTTCTTGCTTTAATAATTCGCATATATCATGGTACGCTTGCTTCTGGTATTTGTTTAAGTTTTTGATATCTAGCTCCTTCTCTTCTCCAGTACATCTGGTACAATTGGATTGACCGATACTCAATGAACCGAATTGTTCTTTCAACTCTTGCACCGCAGCGTCACTCATTCTGTTACTTCACATTTGGATGTCGATAAAAAAAATATTTCTCTATTAATATATACTTCATAAAATTACAATGTTTAAGATAAACATTTGAAGAAGAATCTTTCTTACCCTTCTAAATAATTTTATCCACTGCTTTGTTTTCCTTCTTCGGATGCTTAAAACATCTGCAAATATAACACAATTGTTAGATCAAAATCTAAAGCGATATTAACACATTACCGACCGATAGTCTATTAATCGACTTTTTGTCGCCGACAATCTTTCTCATTATTTGAGCAGTAATTTGTTATTTAGTACTAAGGTACCTTGCTCAGTTGCGTCAGTTGCGTTGCTCTGTAAGCTTCCACAGTTTTATACCAATTTGAAAAACGTATTGTTCGCGATGAACAAAAAGAATGGTATTAGAGAGTCTAAACCGAAACAGAGCTAGCGCCAGGAAGAATCTGCGCCTGAGATGCCGGTCGGACGTGCGTATGCTATTGAATCGCTAGCGGTCGGTAAAGTATTAAGTATCGAATATATAGATATTTTTATGCCTCGCATCGAAACCATTATAGATTACCTTCTCGCATTCTTTTTATCTTCTTAATTTTTTCTCTTCATTACACACTAACATTATAGCAACTATTCAGTACCGATAATAAATTAAGCGATAATTTAATATTCTTGGATATAAAATGTCAGTGATTATCGAATGAAAGGCAAAATATGAATTATATGAATTGTCGTACGAAATTAAAAGATCATTAAATTTTCAATGAAAAATTGTCAACATTTAAACTGTTACAGCTTCGTTAAAAAACTTTACTACAACAACAGTTATTTTTACTTCATATAACCGGAAAGGAAAGTGAAGATACTTCTTCTTTTCGAAAATTTTACAAATTCAAACGCCTTTATGGGTAGTGCAACATTTTTTTTTTATGACTGAAACCACTATGTACCTGAAGATCAAATATTTACCTTCCTTCTCTTTACAACGACCTCTTAAAACTTAATGTACGACTTTTCATCGCTGTTTTATTGAACTTTGAATGAAAAGTATGCCGTCAACATTAGCATAATCCAAAGTATATACCACAAAGCCCAAACTATAACTGTTATATCTCAAAATTAAAAAATTATAATATAAGAATCTGTTTAAATGATTTTGGTTACGAATAATCATTATAAATGATTATTGATGATAAATTTTTTTATTGGTTACGAATAATCGTTACCAATGACGAAAATTTTATTTTAGTGGTTACCGATAACTACTATCGATGACGCGAATTCTTTTTTGTTACCGATAACCGTTATCGATGACAGGAATTTTTTTTGTTATCGATAACCATTATCGATGACGGGAATTTTATTTTGATTACCGCTCACCATTATTATCGACGAGATACAAAATAGATATGACACTGACATTTTGAGGATTACCCAGGTGATACACTAATACCACAGACGAGTATGGCTATTCTTCAACAGTATAGGACGAACTTGTGGAATCATTCTGTCCCTTCCAATTTCGTGAATCTTTAAATATGTTGTAAAGCTTTTCGAACAACTTTCTCCTACATATTATATAGATAACCGTCAGTCGGTCATAGTTTCCGCGATATTCGCAAAAATATGCCGGTATCACTACAGTGAATTCTGCTTATAGTTGTGCGCATATGACAGCGTATGCGCCCAACAACTAACACTGACGCAATATGTGATATAAATCAACATTTTGGGCAACTTCAGGCGGCGTATACCCAAGTATTGGTTGTTGGACGCATACGCTGCCTTAGACGCATAGACAGAAATACATTGTACCTTGCATCTGCAGTTTCTCGTATCTCGGAAACTAAACGAATGGATGGTTATACGTATAAAAAAGAGTTGTCCAAATGTTAATTTGCATAACATATTCGGAAATCGGAGAGGATGGAACTCCTCTACGAGTTCTGCAAAATTTTTATCATTTATAATGGTTATTCGTAATTAGCACAGTTAAATATAATCTTCTTTAATCATTTTATTTTTTGAGAAATTTCTTTAAGTTTCAGCGGTGCCTTCTATTTAAATACAAATTAATTTCTACTTAATGATTTCTCACAAAAAAAAATCGAAAAAAAGAAATAACATTTTGCGGCTATACCACAAGGAGCTCACACAATTGAATTTGCATGTGACGTGTGCGTGTGTTTATTGTTTAGTTCCTAGACTTCGCAATTGTCGTCCAAGTTTTCCGCATAGAGGCGATGCAAGCTAAAATTCTTAGAACAATAGTAAACGCGCCATGGTACGTTAGAAACGAGGACATTAGGAAAGACCTGGGAATACCAACGGTCAAGGAGGAAATTAACAGATATGCAAGAAGGTACAGAGAAAGAATAGCAACACACCCGAACCGGCTGGCAGCAGAAACGGTCAACACATCAAGTATAGAAAGAAGATTAAAAAGGAAACACCCAACAGATCTCACAAAGGACACAACCTAACAAACGCGATGATGGTACCCCACTGGGGGTAGCCACCCACATGTTATATTACTGCTATAAAATTTTACCAAATGTCCTACTGGACAAATTGTAAAATTTAAGTCAGTAAATATAAAAAAAAAAGTTTTCCGCAATACTAAGAAATCATAAGGCAACGATATTATTTACAATCAACCTCTATATATAACAAAAAATAATAAAAAAAAATATGTTGGTTATTAGCGACTTACAATTAGTTAAAATTATAAATTGAAATTTGTAATTTTTGGAAAAAATTGCTTTATTTACTAAGTTTTACATAATTATCAGAACCCAATACATTAAAGTGATTAGAAGTAGGGTAGTATCTATGCAGAAAAATTGTTGATCTGTGTTACGTTGGGCGACTCTCTACCTAGACCAGGCCATACACCGCGGGCCAGACGGACACCAGATGTCCGCTCATCCTTACGACGTACCCTCAATAACCTTAAGGACTCATCATAAATCCCAGTAATTTGCTAGTTAAGGTCCTTCAGACCCAACAAATTTCCTTTTTCCTCAATCACTTTCTAAAGACTATTGTCTACTACGGCTTGACAGGGGAAAGTTAGTTTTTCTCACGTACGAAGCTTCCTACTACCAACTTTCTATCGTTTAAGTAATATTTACTTATTTATAATACTTACTTACAAATTACACGTATCTATAATAAGTATTAACTTATTATAAATAATCAGCCATGTCACTGCGCCACGCCAGAAAAATTACTGAAAATTCTCAATGTAAGAATTGATCGTAATTTCAATAAACAAAATAAAAAAAAAAAAAAAAAAAAACTTTCTATCGAGGGCGGCTAAGACCCTTCCTAGTCCACCAACCTTCGTTTATCCAATCAGAAGCAATGTATACTGCCCTCACTTTCCTGACCAAAAAATGCCATGAACAAATCCGATAAAAACAGACGATTTTCTCACAAGAAGAAATTTTTGCAAATGTATGAGTTGGAAAATCCAACGCAAATCCTATTTCCCCGTGAGCATATTATTTACTGATGAGGCAATATTTAATAAGTGTGAAATAACAAACATAATTTTTTTTTATTATTTAATTTATACTTTGCAATTTATCCAGATGGACATTTGATAAATGTAACAAATATATGTAACGAATATTTCTGGGCACGTAAAAATCCACATGTACTAAGAGATGATTCATGCAGGATGATGCACCATCACATTCTATCAACGCAGTCTAAGAGCATTTGACCAGCTATTTTGGAAACAGGTGGGTCAATGGAACAGGACTTGTGCTTTAGTCTGCTCGGTCTCCAGATTTAAATCCCCTCGACTTTTACTTCTGAGTACACATGATGACACAATACGGCAAAATTTTAAGAGAAAAATCAAGCTCTGTTTACAAGGAAGCAGAGGACATATCGAACATTTATTGTAATTTCATGTATTTTTTGTGGACACTCGCGGTCGAGACAATCATGACGCGCGTGTGATTTTGTTGTGGACCTTTGCAGACGGGAGAATCACAGTTTACGTGTCTGAATATTATAGTCTTCCTCTCTACGACTTGTAGGAGGTAAGCTGCTGCTTAGGTATTGTTCGGCTTGAGAATGACAATGACAGTGACCTCCTTTCGTTAATGTAAAGAGGTTCGATCGTGTGCATGGGTATAAAACGATAATAAAACCAATTTGGATGTACGAAATACCATGATGAGGAACAGCAGCAATGAGCCACATAAATAAACTAGAGTCGCTTCAATCGAAAATACTCAGAACAATACTTGACGCCCCATGGTATGTCAGAAACGACGATTTACTTAAAGACTTAAAAATACCAATGGTCAAGGAAGAAATTGGCAGATACGCAAAAAAATACAAGGAAAGAATGGCAATATATCCAAACCAGCAGGCTGCTGAAACAAGCAAAACCCACATAAAAAGAAGACTAAGAAGAAGGCATGCCACTGACCTCGCTAAAGAAATAAACAAACTTTATGGTATCCCGCTAGGGGTAGTCACCATATGTTATTTAGCAATAAAGTTAGAAAAATTTACCAAATGTCCAGCTGGACGAATTGTAAAGCACAAATTAAAAAAAAAACTTTGACTTTCGTCCACGCTGACGATTGTACAAGGAGTAACCTAGTATATTCAGAGTTACAGCCGTAAAGCCGTTGAAGCCCGCTAGCCTGTGCGCTAGCAAGGTAGAGAACGTAGTATACGACACTCTCAAGTGGCTTCGCTATCTGTTCCTAGAAACAGGGATGACGGAATCCAAGCAATGCCTGCGAGCGTTCGAAGCTTCACGTTTGCACGCAAACGTAAAACGTTAAAGCCCGCTAAGCTCACACACCATATGAATTTAATTGTGCTTAAATTATGGCACACAAGTATCTTCCCATAGCCAAGGGTAACAAAAACCAGGAGGTCGTCCCAAGCGTTCGAACTTCACATTTTCTTACAATAAAAGCTCATTTGCATAAACTTATGCCAATACTAATGCTTAACACTGAAAACTAGCTTTACGATGATATGATGATACGTTGAACAATATCTTAATATCAACTGAGTTGTAATATAAACTAATATCAACTGTTATTTGTAATACTTCCTGCGGAAATTTATTACAAATACCGTTTGCTGTTTATCTATTTCTAAATATAAGCTTCCGGATACTTTGTGACTCAACGATTTCTTTTTATTATTATTATTTAATTTGTACTTCACAATTTGTCCAACTGGACTTTCCGTAAATTACGTGATTTATCGATGATGTAGATTTGTATCAAATGTACTGTAAGTACTATATATATATACGTACTATGCGATGTATATACATTGTGTCAACCATTTGACGCATGCGCTGCCGCAATCCACAACTATAGGCAAAATTCAATGTCTGATGCCGACAGTTTCTCGCGAATATATCGGAAACTAACCCGCTTCAATCCTTATGTGTATAGGAACAATTTATTCAAAATGTTAAGCTTTACAACATTTCCAAAAATCATAAAAATCGGAGTCTAGTCAGCTTTTCTACAGTTTCAGCTAAAATTGGATACTATTATACTATGGTAGCTTATTAAATTCGTTTTGGCAACCTTTTTTATTTTAATCTAAAAACATCTAAAGAGATTGTATGACGTGATCCTCTCGCTAACTAAACCTTTAGATTCTAAAGGCAATGCTACCGATCACAGTGCCACGCCATGATAATGCAGTGAATACTTGTGAACTATCATCAAAAACTGATATAAAGCTTTTATTATAGCAGAGTAGCTATATTATATGTACAAAATAAAAACAATGTACTGCAATGATCTGCTATGTGATTGGCGGCACCGTTTCGGATTATCTAAGAGAATCTTTTCTATAATCATCAATTTATAATCATTTATGCTCTTCATTTACAATTTAGTTGTAAAAGATTTTCAACAGAAAGAAAGAAATTTCATCTCTCAATGGAACCTCGCATGGTTTTAAATAATCAAACACAGTGTCAGATACTTTATTTTACTCTAAAGAAATGATAACATATTTAATTAAGTCTCTCCGCTACACATACCTATATTTTAGAATCACTCTATATATTATATTTCTTTTATTTTTATGTTATTATTATATACCATGTAATCTACAAGTTAAAGCATTTATTATATTGTAAAGATGTTATCCTTTTAGTTTTTTTTCCCGAATTCACTACTTACATATAAGAAAATCACGTACATATAACAAACTAATAAAATATTTAACTAAAATATTGAACTTGTCGAAAATAGCAGATCTTTCGTTCGTATCATAAATTGAATAATTCACAATTAAATGTATTTATAGAATAGAATGAGACTGAACTTTTCTTTGGGGGAAGAATTATTTATTTAATTCTTTATTTTTTCGTGGTAAATTTTTAAATTTGGTAAATTTTGGATAATTGGTAAATAACTTGATTTAACATACGCATAACTTTTGAACCGATATATTCCTAGACTTAAAACTTGCATTTTTGTATTCCACTCATTGAGAATTAGATAATATAAAAGAAAGTCAATAATTTCTGATCTCCCAAGGTGAAGTTTAACTACAAAAGTTAAGAGAAACATTATTGTATGTAATTATAAAATGATCGATAACTACATACAAAAAGAACGTTCGAACCAGTATAATTTGCACCAAAATTTCAATTCCAACATATTCCACTAAATCAGTCATGAAATTTAATATTTAGATTGTTTACCGCTTGATCTAATTAAACCACGATTACACTATAATGCAAGTTGATCTTCGATTCTGGTCTAGCATAACCTCTCTGTTAATTCGCGCTATTGACCGATAAAGATACATTTGTCAAATCGTATATCAGGAATTTCTCCGAGAATGATTTATCGTATCACATAATGATTTAACAGCAAATCAAGAATTGCCCTTTTTGCTATTATATTTTCATTTCAAAATTAGACGAAAACTAAACATATAATGATGCGATCGATTTAAATATTATTTTAACATTCAGTTCATAAAACAAAAAATGTTCATAAGAGTAGATATATACAGTTGAAGATTTGTATTTGTTTCTAATACTAAAACATTGAGTATAAAAAAAATACATCAACATTTTTTTCATCAAAGTTTCTTTAGCTTTCATTAATTTTTTTGTAACATTTTGTAACATAGGTTATATAATGAGATCATGAAAAGCAGTTGTTATATAAAGACATAAATTTGTATCTCTGCACTTGTAATCACTTCATAATAAGAGAACTTTTGTATACAGAACAGAATAAAATTAAATATTATTTACTTACCGAACACTATTTTATAAGAATTTTAGTTTTATTCATCCAATTTGAACTTAATTATTTGCAGACACTAACCACATAAAGAAAACGATCAAAACAACAGTTTAACATAGGAATAAAAAGACGCAGGAACGACTCGAGATACGCGCTCTACGAAGTTATACGGTTGAATGCGATGTAATCCTCCTCAACAAGAACGCATGCTGACTCAACTTCAAAGCCCTGAACGTGGCATTGCTTTGACGTCCTGGCAAATCAGATAGCCAGTTTGTCTGTATGTGTTAACTATGTACATACATACTTCGTTAGTATCAAGAGATAAGAAATTTGTTCCTTTTACAGATCAAATTCTACTATGCAATCCATAGTTAATTCCTTAATAAATTAATTTATTCTTTTAAATCTTCGCGCATATTTTTTCATGCACACTAGCTAATCATTACTAAAATGATTGATAAAAAAATACCATACAAATAAATTTATTCTAATTACACATATTTTTACATATATACATATTTTTTCATGCACACTAGCTAATCATTACTAAAATGACTGATAAAAAAATACCATACAAATAAATTTATTCTGATTATGTTAGGGCATATATATACATATGTTTAATACAGGATTATCCACTTAACACAGAACCCGTTCGCACGGGAACGTATGACAATGGCAACACTATAACAATTCTCCCATGTTACTTACTACACAATCATATGTCGTAACTCATCTATGAGCTAGAAGTATAGTTATATGTATATCTTATAAACTGCAAACAGAGAGAAAATGACAGTGCTTACGCTTGTGGTTCTGATTGTATCCGGACTAGTGCTGCACCACACGGTCAAGTGCTGAACGTAACACATCATCATTATAAGATTTTATAAAATAAGGGGAATCCCCGTTTGGTTGCACGCTAGCATAAACAAGAACTTATCGAGTTCCACGTTGCAAGAACCCATTTAATTGTACGGTTCTACGAAAAAATTCATATCTACTTTTCTGTCCGAGATAGACAAATATGTGAATAAAAGAAGCGCGCAATAACTAAGCTAATTGTAAGTTCCTTGAGAAAGACAAATTAATTGTTTACTATATTCTTTTTAGAAAAGAAAAGAGAATATTCCCTTTCAAATGATTATGGGTCAATGGAACGATGCGGCAATTTTAATATATTTTCCATACACCATTTATATTTAATATTAACTCTTGATATTCGGCATGTCAATTGTACTAGCATTGATATTTTTTCATCGTCGCATGTAATCACATTTTTTTCTTAGTACGTACTGTTGATATGAATTCAACTGTTGTAAAATGTTATAAATTTGTCAGTTCCTAAGGAATCAAGTGAGCCGAAGTTGCTAGCTACCACCTATTAGGTTGCTATAAACGCTGTAAACAAATATCGAATTTTTTATCTCTCACGATGCTTCTCAAATTGCCAAACATTACTGAATCGTCAAAACTCATTTTAGTCGACATACTTTAATCTACGAGTGAGAATAGTAAACATGTGTATGATAGGTTCATTTTATTTTATTTGATGCTTTAATTTTTTGACTAAACTTCGTTTCCGGGACCAATCTTTTTGAACTTGTTTTGCATCTTCTGATAGTACTCGATGAATAGAAATTATAATACATCATATTTCACACCAGACGCGTGATATCACATCTGAAATATAAAAGTTTTTAGTGTATTTTAAAGACAAAATTCAATTCATAGACAGTCCGTGGATAAAAATTTAACCTATATTGGCAATTGTCGGCAGACATGCATTCACAATCAATCTACAAGTTTAGACACAAAAAAAAAAAATAAATAAAATGAAAATCACGAATAGAAAAATTGTGTTTTCGGCTTTGTTTTTTAGTTATTGATAATTAAAAGTTGGCCAAAATATCCCTGTGCGCGAGAGACTTCCTTACTCGAACGAAAGTAGGTTAACATAAACAGCGGGAATCCTCAAATCGAACGATACATAGACAGCAGCTTACCTCGTACAAGTTATACAGAAAAAAATTGACATTTGAAGACGAAAACCATCCTGCGCGACGTTTTGCAGAAAAAATCGTAGATTACTTTATATCTATATTATTACATTATTCCCTTCTACTCGTTAAAGTCTGTAACAGCATATTGAGAACGGCCTCGTGGAATTTTCAAGACAGTAAAGTCGAAAATGCAATTTTTTATTTTTGATTTCCATTTTATTTTAGATTTAAAAGTCACCCCATAAATTTTGTTACACCTGTAGCCGAATACGTTACGTTGGTTCCTCTGTGTGATTATGACCCAGTATTTTCTATTATAGCAAGAAAAGGCAAAAGTAGAAAATTTAAAAATACATGCTCTTTGTCGAAATGTCGTAAAGGATTGTTCAGAAATCTGAATCAGAAAGCCAACTTCATTTTTTTTAATGGAACTATACAGTTTTTAATACATTAATCAATCATGACATTCCCCAAGTTGATTCCTACATATTTATGTCGAAAACCTATTAGTACCGAAGAAACAAACTTTTGGAAAAGTTGAAATACATAAATAAAATCATTAAATTCTTGATTCCTGTTAAATATTAGTAGTCAAACATATCCATGTATAGCTAGCATTTTATGGTGGAAAATTTTTTCGTCATGTTAATATTAATTATTTATATGATATATTTATGATATCCAGTTCCAGAAGTGAACGTATGTATTTATTGCTTAAAAGTCGTTGCATATCATAATTGTGTGCATACATATCATTTGTTTGATGTGACGGCCGTTGCTGTGACATCATTGCGTATCAAAAGGTAATCCAAAAATACAGAACGAACCAATCATTTATCGATTTTTTGTCGTTGCATCAAAGGCGGTGAGTGCGGACATACAGAAGATCAATGTGGTAAAGCGATTAGGGCAGAGACAAAGCAAGTAAATCACTTTTCTGCATATGTATGGCCGACGGCTGTACTAGTCAGGCACAATAATCCGGAAACAGCAGCCACATTACTACAAGAGCACATCATAAAAATAGAAAAATGGCTACAAGATAAACAAATAAAAGCAAACTCTAGTAAATGTAACCATATTACATTCACACTAAGAAAACGGAAACCACCAAATATCCAATTGAATGGCACGCACATAACACAAACAAGACAAGTTAAATACCTAGAACTCCACTTAGCACACAACTTACATGGAAACAACATACTAAATCAATTATAAACAAAATACGGGTAAAAAGAAGACAAATGTACTGGTTAACTAGTCGAAATTCTAAACCCAGCATAGAAAATAAATTAAAAATCTACAAAACGATAATAAAACCAATTTGGACGTACGGAATACAACTATGGGGGGGGGGCAGCAGCAGCGAGCCACATAAATAAACTAGAGTCGCTACAATCAAAGATACCGAGAACAATAATAGTAGCAGTAGAGAAGGCATACATGGCCACGATCGCGGGCGCCTAATGAACGCGTGTGTCACGTAGGAGAAATCATGAAATTGACAGATCACCGGTGATTTCCTCGCGTCGTAGTTCGAACGTTCCACAAGTAAGCTAAAAATTCGGACTTTATGATAGCAAAATTTTATTGTACGAATCCAACAGAGTAACGGTTCAGTGTTATAACAAAAAGATGTTGAAGTGCTGATTTGGAAGGTTTCTTACACTAAGGTTAGGTCTCCCTGGAGGGGTTATCGTCGGGTTTTTTCTTTTTTTTATTTATTTATTTAGATTTTACAATTTGTCCTATAGGACATTTGGTAAAATTTTATAGCGGTGTGATAATATATCATGTGGGTGGTTACCCCCAGTGGGGTACCATCATCGTGTTTGTTAGGTTGTGTCCTTTGTGAGGTCTGTTGGGTGCTTCCTTTTTAACCTTCTTTCTATACCTGTTGTGTTGACCGTTTCCGCTGCCAGCCGGTTCGGGTGTGTTGCTATTCTTTCTCTGTACCTTCTTGCATATCTGTTAAGAGTAACTGAAATATGACAATTACGTTCCGGATCTACAGAACATGCTACAAACGTGACTACCTTAACTCGCTTTCGGTATTTTTTCGCACAAAAGCTGCCGGTACCATTATTCTGCCTATAATTATACGGCCTAGCAGTATATGCATTAGGTTGGTTGCCAGCCACTTTGCGACGGCCGGGTGTCATGATCTGACCCACACTTAACTTGTTTTTTGTTTATAGCATAGACAGTGCCACACGAAAGAATTTAAATGCCCTTTAGAACATAAAAATTTTATCAAAACCAAACCAAAACTAGAATTTTTTAAAGGGGTTAGAAGGATTAGTTCATTAGATGACGTGTGAAGAGAATTTTGAAAATAATTGTTCAGAATCATGTCCCTGACGAGATATCAAAAAATCATTGAAATCGGTGTGTGATAAGGACAATGATTATCAAAAATTAATCACGTCAAATTATTTTCTCCTTGAAACTATTCAACTTTTATCTGAAATATTTTTCATTAAAATCGTTATTTATGCAGTAATCAAAGTGGTTTCACTCATACGTGCCACACTTTGTATACATACTTGCACTTTTCTTTTTCACTAAATCTTCATATCGTCAATGCTTTGTGGTTTATGTTACATAAATAATTGTTATGATAATATGGATTAGTAAAGGTCATTTTAGTGAGATTGCGTTTAAATAATGTATAAAAAAGATCTCAGGAATTGATAACATTTTCGTTATGTTGTAGTAGAAAATATAAGTTGATAAATACATTTTTAGTTGATGTATAATTGAACTTATCTCGTACGAAAATTTAACTGCTGTCGTTAAATCATTAAATATTCTAAAACGCGATGTAATACTTACATATACATATACCGTTATTAGTGTAACCGTGTAATTACATAAAATGTATGGCGGAGATAAAAGGACATCGGAGCCTTCCCTTTGGAACTTCGGGAAAATCCCTTAACACCGTACTCTAGATTCTATCATAGGCGTAATTAAACAATTGTCGTCATTCGATCCGATTGTATTTACTCGAGATTTGTGACAGTGAGCTTGGGCTCGAGGCGACAGTCGCCAACGTGTTCGCGGTCACGGGATGAACGCTTTGTCTAACAAAGGTATGGAGTAATTCTATAGCTCTCCTTAAAAGAAATATTTGTAGCGGCACGCGACAGTAAACATTCCAACGGTTTCTGTCCCGTAGCTCGCCACACGCAGACCTTATTCTTCGAGTAAGATGATTACCAGATGTCGATGCGTCTCCGCAGTACGTGATCAGCTAGCCCGAGGGCCGTTATAAACACTAAGATCTGGTTACCTAAAGTCCTTCAAACCGACAAACAGTCTCTGTCCCAACTACGGGAAGATAGGGGAGATCTATTTTTCAACGAACGACGCTTCCCGCTAGCAACCTTCCCTCAAGAACGGCTAGCATCCTTTTCTAACCACCGACATGGAAACTGACCAATTAATAGCAACGTCAATTTCCCGCACTTTCTGAACGAAGGCTATCCTCGACGAATCCGATGATCTCGTGTCCTTAGACACACCCTTAGACACATCATAGTTTTCCTTTGCAGCATCATCGCGACGGAAAGTCATTCTCTCGTAAGGTAATATTAGCGAGTTACTTAGCGTTTGTACGCTCGGTGGATATTCCATGTTTTAACAAAGAGTTAGTTTAGTTATACTTCCATCGTAGCCAAGCAAGTCGAGTACGATTTGGGCTTTGGAAGAAAGCGCATCCTGTTATACCGTTGACCGCGGATTCTTTATTGAACCTAGGATCATTGTCATTAGCTTCTCGAGTATCTAATTACCACGGTTACTTTGTCAAGTTCTGTAATAATCTGTAATAATCTGTAAAAAATAATCCATATAACTATAACTATAACTAAAGAGATATTTTTACCACGGATTTTTATTCCTTTCCTTTATCACACTTATCTATGACTTTATCAACTTTATTAGTTGAATTGAATATAATATCTACACTCATCGCTATAAATAGAATAAAAAGAGAAACGAGCCTCTCGTTTTCGGTAGATGATTTCATGTTCCTGCACATTCACGAAGATAATTATTCGCATTTTAGTAAACATCATAAGCCTTTTTTTATTTTGATAGGGATTTTTCATTTTTAACTTTACATCGCATTTTTATGAATATCATAACCATTTTTCAAAATGTTGAGTTTTACAACATATCCAAAAATCATCTAAATCGGAGGGTAATTAGCTTTTTCACGATTTCAACAAAAATAGAAATTAATTTGTTTGTAATGTAGTATCGGGGAAAAGGGCCTAAGAAGCGTCGAGTTAACCATAGACAATGTCGCGAGAGCTGAGACGCCGTCGGGCCCATCAATGTGTCATCGGTCTTTTCAAGTGCATAGAAGTGTCGTAGAAAAGGCCTACGTGGCCCGGGCCACGAGCGTCTGCGGAACACGTGTGCGGTGGGCCTAGGAAAAGACAAAGGGATGCTAGAACGGTCAGAGAATGCGAGTTGAGAAGCGCAGTGTGAGTGGAGAAGCCAGAGAGTGTGAATGGAGGAATCGGAGATTGCGAGTGGCGTTGCCGAGAGAGTGTTGTCGGGTCGTTAACTAATTATGTAGTTGTGCTGTTTTTCTGTACGTTTGGTGTGAATAGTTCAAGTTGAACAACAATCGTCTTTTTCTGTCTGATTAAGATCTGTATCATCCATTCCTTGTAAAAATATTATATCACGATATTACAGTAATTAATTAGAGTTTTTATATCTCCGTGCCTCGTTCTCAATGCCTTCATTGTTTATACTCTATACATATAACCTGATATAACTGTACTTCTAGAAATTTTTAACAATAGATGGCGCACGGCATGTAATTGTGCGATAAGCATACATGATATACTTTTTCCATCCTCTTATGTTCCCTAGTGCGTGAGATGAGAGTTAAATTGATAATCCTATATATGTACATACAGGGTGTTCGACTACAGATGTAAAAATTCGAAAATTCCATGAGGCGGTTTTTGATGATAAGCTGTTAGAGACTTTAATAAATAGGCAGGTATAATGTTTATCTACGATTTTTTTTACAAAAACGTCGCGCAGGACAGTTTACGTCGTCAAATATCATAATTCTCAATGTAAGAATTGATCGTAATTTCAATAAAGAAAATAAAAAAAAAAAATAAAAATATCATAATCTTTTTCTCTAGGACTTGTATGAGGGTGCCCATGTATTGTTCGATTTGAGGATTCCTGTATACCCCATTGCTTAGCCTAACCTATTTTCGTTCGTGTAAAGAGGTTTGCTCTCGCACGGGGTATTTCGACTAATTTTTAATTGTCAATAACTAAATAATAAAACTGAAAACGCAATTGTTTTTATTCTTGATTTTCATCTTATTTTAGCGTCAATAATTACTTCTCAAATTTTTTCCACCTGTAGCCAAATACCGTATACATAGGATGATTCAGAACTGCACTACACATTAATATATACAAGTAAAAAAGGTCATATGGGCATGTTCTCTATATATTTTAGTTTTCGAATGGATTTTCGAGTTATGAATGATTAAAAAGAATATCCGGGATTTTCGCCTCGTTTTCTTTTTACCGACTGAGATTGAAATATGAATTAATTAGGGTTTTATTTTTGCGGTCATTCCAAATTTATTGTGTATTCAACGCAAGTGAACATTGTACACGACCTGCGAGGATGTATAGATGTGAGACTATTCGAAAAAGTCGCATTTCCGTGCGAGTACGGAACTTTATGTTAACCTGATTCCTTAGCTGGCTATTTCACAACGACAAGGTCAACTGATTAAAAAACAATCGATTAAGATAATACGAGATAGATAATAGGTAGATTAGATAGATAATATTAATCGATTAACAAATGATACAAGAGTGCTCAGTCAGGATAAGGAAAAAGATTAGTAAGTCTTCCATATGACAATCCGACATAAAAAAAAAACTAACGTAGAAAAAGAAAAATTCATAAGTCCAATCAGCAGCAACCGTTTCATGCGAAAGTAAATATATAAAAAGTCAACAATGACAAACTTCTAACAAATACAGTTTTTCTAACTTGCGCATGTGGTCGCAGGTTGGCCTGCTAAATAAATTGCTGAAGAAAGAGGAATTAACGGAATTGAAAATAAACGACGTTTGACCGTATCATCAGTCATCCCATTGCTCTTTCTAACATTTTTTAAGAATAGTCAAAACAGTGCTTGATTAGTCTAACACGCGAAAAATTAGAAAATCATGTTTTGAGTCTAACATAAAGGCGGAAAAGTGTGGCAAAACACGCAATGGTTGCAATGATACTCAATAACGGTGAGTAACGGTCGTGCGCGTTTTGCGGTTTTGTTATAAGGCAAAATATCCGTCAATATTGAGCACCACTGCCGCCGCCGCGTGTTTTGTTAAACTGTTTTGCTTTTTTATTAGAATCAAAACATAATTTTCTATTTTTTAGCAAAAATTAGAGTTAGATTTTCTTCTAATAAACTAAAAAATATAAGCAAAAACTGGTACGTTTCAGGTGTCATTTTTACTTTGATTGTTATTTAAACATGTCTAAATGTTTATAGTGCAATAACATTACATATCATTTTATTCCAGAGCGTCCACAGAATCTTTTCATCTCAATAGCAACTCGATAGCTGTTACTGTAAAAACACAAATTCATATCCAAAGTTGAAAATTTGTAATTTTTTTCAAAATTAATTTTTTTGAAAATTAAGTTCTGGGGAAAAAACTGCAGATTCGCGTTTAGCTCGCAAAAATCTACAAGAATATCCTATTGAAGGTTGCAAAATTAGATACCTATTGAGCAGTGTAATTAAAAATAAACATTGATTAGATTACAGTCATTCAAAAGAGCTGCTTTCGTCTTCCTATGTGAAGAAACACTAATACAACAACGTAAGCTTTTTATTTTAAAAATATCATGCCGAAATTTCGTACCGACAGTTTTTAAGAATATCTCGGAGACTGGAACGAAATTTTCTTTTCGCGACGGATACACGTACGAAATGTATGTACATATGAAAATATTTTTAATATTTTGACTTTGATGTACGTTGGATGCCGCTTAAGTTTGAGTTAGACTATCTATTCGGAAATGATCCATTCGGGAAGGTATTACATACTCTAGCTAGGATGAGTTTATATATCTCACATTTCGATATTTAAACAAACTTTTACAAATTGTACAATCTTTTTTCCGCATCACATCTACATGCTCGGGGCGTGATGAACTTGAGGAAGCTGAGAAACGATTTTTAGTTTCTTTTACCATGATACTCACGAGTGTTATATTATTAAACAAATTCGAGAGTGTTGTACATTTCATGTACAGATGATTTCAAATTTCGCTCCTAGTTCATATATCGCAAAACAAAAAGCCAAGTTCATCAACTAGTAGTTATTTGTATGCAATATTTGTATGCATATGTATAATCACTTTCAATGCCGAGTAGATAACATGATCAGTTATCGTTTACCAAAATGTTCCAGGTTTGAGTTATAGCGGGTAGCCGTTTCTTCTAAAGAATTATTATATATGGTAATAATTGGCTTTACTCACGCAGAAACCACTGGGTTCTCATAAGAATATCGAAGTAAAGCTGTGTTTGAAGACAGTTAACCCGTAGCGAGGGTAACCGTATACTGATAGCACGAGAAAGATAAAATGGAGAATGAGATATAAAATATAAAAATTTGAAAAAAGAAAAAGAATGTATGAGAGAAAGAAACAGGGCTAAAAATGGAAGAAATGTTTTCCATTGAGCAATATAGAGGCAGTTAACTTCGGCAAATGCCATCTTTAGACAACTAGAGAAAATATAAATTATAAAACATACTTTCTGTACATCACAGTTGCATTGTAAATCAGCGATATTTTATGAAACAAATATTTTTATATATGCTTTTCATATTCATATAAGTGTTAACTTTTCTTGTTCGTAAAAAATCTTACCAACATTTTAATTTATACAAATTGCCTTTCCATACATTATTTTTAATACAATTTCGTTATACAGGCATCGAGGTATCGTTGTTGGTACAATCAGCAAGGAGGCGCTTCAATGTGAAAAAAAATTTATTCGCGTACAGACAATAATAATGATATTAAAAAAGGATAAGAATACAATATAATGAATGCAATATCATGATTCGAAAACAATACGATACTGCTAATGCCAAGTACACCGCTTGATTGCTAATGAATGTTAACCGTTTTCTATCGGTTAACTATCAAGATCCGCGAAATTCGATTATAACAATAAAATTTTTCATATGACGTTTAAATTTGTTTTCGAAGAAATCAACTTCCAAAATTTGTCAAATATATTTGAACTTAATGATTGATAGATTATTCTATTTGTGAAAATAAGTAAAAAATCTAACCCAACATTTTTTCATAACACGCTTCGTTTCTGCAAAAGTAAACTTTAAGAATTGATTAAGTACGCGTATACTAAACCAGTTCTTAACTAAATATATTCAAACTCTATTTTCTTGAGAACGAGGCCACGTAAAATAACCTTGTACTGATTGTTTACTCATAGCAGCCCATATTTAGTCGGTAACTAGTCAAATTCACATATACCAAACAAGTATTTCAAAACGGTTTTCTCGAAAACAAGCCTCAAATGAGAAAATCTTATTCTATATTTTCGACTTACATTTTTCTCATGTAGATTTATATTTACTCTACATATAATTTGCACATTTTATGCAAATTATACATATATACATATTTATATAGACAAACAAAGGAATAGAACCTAAGCAGTTTATTTTATTTCTTTACAGTGATGACCAAAATTGAACGTTTTTAACAATATGCACATTGATTCAGGCACACAATATTGTATTGCAACTAATGAAATGGTACATAAAACTCAACATCATATACTATCCTTCAAAGCCTCACAAAGGTTTTTTTATATTTTTTATATCCTTGAAAATAATAAATTCGTTGTACTCAGTTTTGTATCACTTATATATTCAGTTGCTTACTAACATCTAAGCATTCATCATTACAGGAGCTATTGCAAAACATTGTTACTTTATGTTATTATACTTTTCTACAATATCAATTGTGTGATTCATGAAGTGTTTCTTAACTTTTTGTAAACACAAAACCAATCAACCAACTGAAAGAAAACCAAGAATAAAATAATAAAAAAAAAAAGTTATGGTTTTTCCAGAAGAATAATTGCAAGAGGATATAGTGTTAGTCATTCTCTAGATCAGAAAGAAAAAGATTTTACACTAAATAATCTTTTTCATATGGTGACAAAAAAATTATTTGGCAAAACATTTTTTTGTTTTCCATTTCTAATTCCAGGTCTAACTGCAATTAATATTAAATAAATACGGATTATTGCATATGTATTTAACATATGATTATCATATATGTATAACACATGTATATACATATGTATACAAAAAAGATTATTGCCTTCAGAGTTTTTTCAGAAACTTTTACCCAAATCTTTATTAATTTTTAAATATTATGTTTGACATATGACATATAAGTACAAATATTGATCATTCTAGAGAGGAATTAATTGTAAATATCACTGAATGAAATTAAAAAGAAATATTGAGGTTAGATTTACTATATTTATTAATATCTGTTAATACAGTAATATTATATATGTATACATTTATGGTTCAAGATTACTATATTGTAAAGAAAATTATTGTTACATGACGAATATTATAAATGCATACATAGAGTTATAAAATTAAATTCGTATTAAATATTGGTTATTTACCAAATGTCCAGCTGGACAAATTGTAAAGTACAAACTAAAAAAAAAAAAAAAAAGAAGGTTGCTTACTCAGATTTTATCTAAGCAATAATGGCAACTATACTTTCCACATTTACCATCAGTAAAGGAACTGTTTGTACACACATAAACAGTTGATCTTGAAAATATTCGAACATTAGCATAACTTTGATTTCTATGTCCTATATTAGAAATAAATACAGATAATGTTGAGATAAATGTCAGGTATGATCATTAGTTCCTACATGCAGGGTTGGTATGACTATTTACGAGTCTCTTCTGTTTTCCCGCTCGCCATGTGTTTTTTTTTATCTGAGTATTCGGTGCGTTGTAATGGCTGTGCATGGTGGTGAAATACAGAGTATACAAAACTAATCTGTGTCAATCAATTAAATATCGAACCCCAAACCTATTGAATAACAGATTATGGGTCCAGGGTGGTGAACTGTGCTATTGAAGATACTTATTTGTCGATTTTTGTTTCTGTCAATATCCGAGAAAAGGTCACGCCATGACCCACCAGGAGAAGATGAGCGATATGAACAAGGACATGAATCCAATCCTCAACAAGGACAACTATGAGTACTGGAAGACGATGACGGAAGTTTCTATGGTTTCCCTAGGCTGCTGGGATGCGGACAGGTCAGGACATGCGGTGTTATCCAGTCAAACTGGATAACAAGGCGCGTGCATACATTTTCCGGCACGTTCGCCCTGAGTACCTCGCGAACATTAGAGGCCTGAAAACAGCGAAGGAGTGCTGGAAAGCACTGGAAGAGATCCATGGGAGATCCACATCAATAGACATTGCCTTATGCGTGCGAGAACTGGGCACTACCGAGAAGACTCCCAGCATGGATATCCTCGCGTATTGTGGGAAAATTCAAGTTCTGTTTGACAAGTTGTCTAAAGCCGGTATTAAATTTGAAGATAACGTTGTGGCATCTTTTATTTTGACTGGACTTGCGACAGATCCAGATTATTCGACCTATATCAGAATAACAAAGATTGATAAGGATCTGACCTCGAGGTCGGTGAAGGCCAACCTCCTACTCGAAGAAAAAAGAATTAATGAGGATACGGGGTCGTCCGAGCAAGGCAGCGCGTTGACACCTAGAAGGCAATGGAAACCCAGGTCAGTACCAAAACAAAGATGGCGCGAAGCCGAAGAGCAGAGACACAAGTGATCAAAGATGTTACAAATGTAGAAAATGGGGCCACATTTCGTACCAGTGTCGAGGGGAGAAAGGAGATAGAGAAAACAATGCCAACCTTTGGAAGTATTTCGCGATTCAGATTTTGCAGGGTGTTCAGTAAATAGAAAATCTAGAAGTGGGTATGTTTTCATACTTGTTGGTGGTGCAATATCTTGGTTGTTGAAGAAGTAACCTATCATATCTCAGTCGACTTATGAAGCAGAATTTATAGCAATGCAGGAGGCAGCAAGGGAGACTGTGTAGATATCCTTACTGTTGAGGGAGTTAGGTCAATTGTCATATTGTCCACGCCCATGCAAAATTTTCTGTGACAATAGTGGAGCTATTTCATGGTCCAAGGATGAGATAGTCGCTGAGAGTTCTAAGCATGTTCAAGTTCGTTACTTCTATGTTAAGAATTGTGTGTCAAAGGGTATTTTAGATTATGTTTATGTGCCAAGTTCTGAAAATGTTGCAGATATCCTTACCAAAGGTTTAAATAGAATTGAGACTCAGTGTTTTACCAAAGCTATGGGGCTTGCAGAAACTATGATCAAAGGGAAGTGTTGAGATAAATGTCAGGTTGGCATGATCACTAGTTCCTACATGCAGAGTTGGCACGACTATTTCCGACTCTCTTCTGTTTTCCCGTTCGCCATGTGCTTTTTTTATGCGAGTATCCGGTGTGTTGTAATGGCTGTACATGGTGGTGAAATACAGAGTATACAAAACTAATCTGTGTCAATCAATTAAATATCGAACCCCAATCCTATTGAATAACAGATAAAACAACAAAAACGTTTTGCAGTATATTTGAGTATAATATGTATAGATCAGAAAGTAAGAAACTTTTAACTTAAAACAAGCTTGTTGTTCAAATATTAAAAGAAATGTTGAAAAAGGTGAATTTTCATGTCTCAAAAATATTCGGACACTTATAAATTGATAAAAATATTAAAGTGGCAATTTTATATCAAAGTCTAATAATTTATCCGATACCCCTTTGGTTTAATAACATGTTTTAAACAGTTTAATATGTTGAAGATTATTTTTTTATTAGTAATCGATGCTGTATTTTATTCCTTTGTTAGAGGAATTTATCATTTTTGTTTAGTGTCTATTGTTCTTGTTTATTAATTCTCACATATGGCCGTACATGCGTTAAAAAGCTCGTTATCTTAGTTTGGTAACTTAAATTTGTAATGTATTGTATATTTGTACATATTACATATAATACAATAGCACATATAACATATAATGTAATTGTACATTTTTCTTTGATTTATGTTCCAATACTAAAAAAAAAATTTTTAACATAATGAACTGCTTAAAAAATGTTATTGCATAAAATATTAAACTTTTATAAAAAATTACTATGTTAGTTTTCTAACATTAATTTACGAAGTGCCCGAATATTTTTAACATATCAAATTCAGTTTCTTTTCAACATGAGACAACAGTTTGTTTTAAGTCAAAAGTTTTTTGCCTATGATATCTATATGCCAATATACTGCAAAACATTTTTGTTGTTTTATCTGTATCTATCTCTGATAAAGAACTTAAAAATTAAAGTTATGCTATCGTCCGAATATTTTCAAGACTATCTGTATGTGTGTATAGTATATGTGCACATATATATGCCCTATGCACATATATAGTGTATAAGTAGTATGTTATATTTTACAGGTATGGTGTGTACACACACACACACACACACACATAGTGATAGATTCGTGTTGAGAAAAACAAAAATGACGCATTTGTAATATAGATTATACATGTCATGTCATAGTTAAATATAAGTATGGCGCAGGGCGGTGGCATATGTTGTGTCTTGTCATTATTTCGATCGATAATTATTTTGAGTATTCAAGTCGATCACTTAATATCACCTACTTCTTGTGTTAATGAATTTTGCTCATCTTTTCTCTTATACATTAGCTTTTAAAGACTGTCTTTATTACGTCCACAGAAAGGAAGGTTGACTAAATAGGATAAGGAGATTGAGGTTATATAAGGTTTTCGTTTTGACAGACGCGAGGCGCGAGCTCCGATACCCGTGGTGGGATGGTAAAGGAGGCGATTAAAAAGTCGAACAGCAGAGAACGACGTTGTCGTTAGTTGAGTGGACTAGTTCAAGTTCGTAGCTTGCATATTTTATTGGATTTAAGTGTTCTTGTTATCCATTATTTATTTAGTGCTATAAAAAAATTGCTTGTGTCAGATAACAGATAAAGTGAACGATTCGAAATGGATGATAAAAAAACAGGTCAGTGTATAAAAGATAAGGATTTTGTCTCAAATAGTTTTTATTAAATGTAATTTAATATAACGAACTGTTTTTTTATGTAATTGTATATGTAACAAGAACAACTGGTAACATATTATATGTATATTTATAGAATTTATATTGATTTTGATATATTTCTTTTATTTAAATAAAATGATATATGATTTCTATAATTCTACTTCTTTGTCATGTATAACTATGGTGTTGATGAGCTTTGTTCAAATTCTCTTTTTCTATGTTTCATTTATTAGAACACATTGTCATGACACCAAAATGTAAGACTGCAAATTCTACAACTCTTATAATAGAAAGGCAGGCTTTAGAACCCCCAACAGAAAATGGAAATGAAAACAACGTTCATATTGCTGGAGGAGATCACAAAGGAATAGTTATTAATAAACAAGCAGTTGCTGGTACATAATGTTCTATCATTATTTAATATATTAAAAACAATGTTAATAGACAAAATGTTACCAATATTACAACATTAATGGAATATTATATCATAAAATTTTTATAGTTACAAATGGTGAAATTCATCCAGCACATCTTTGCTTACAATTCAGAGTATTCTTAGTGAGTGCTCAAAGTGGAAAACATACACAAGAATCTAGAACTCTTCAGTTTTGGTTTGTAGATACACTTTCAGAAGCCGAACACCCAAGTGTGGCACAAGAATTCTTCAGAGAATTAGTTACACCTCAAGAATTTCCAAGAGGTAAAATTTATTTAAGTAGTTGATAACATATAAATTATAATACTGTCTATAATCTATAATTAAACCATCAAGTTTTTATATATAGAATATTGATCTATTATAGTATATAAGTATAAGGTAGTTCTAATTTTTTTAAGCATTACATATTGGTAAACAACAATAATCTATTTTTATATTATCATTCTGAAAGAGTATATAGGCTATTGTTTCAGGTAGTGAGAACACTATTATAACTATAAAATGATTAAAAAATAATATGAAATACAAATAAATATTTTCTAATATAAAAACTTTTTTTGTGCACTTATATTGCAATAGTACAATTGGGTCACCAGATATTTCTCTCAGTAGTACTATAGTAATATGTAATTATAGTATATTTAATTCCAGTAAGCTATATGGGTTTGTTACAGATTATGTTGGATTTATCAAGAAAATAATGAAACTAATGTTGCATAAGTATTCTACAATTAAAAAGATAGAAGTAGAATTAAAACAGCTTGAAGAACCTGTTAATCTTCCAACTAGACCATGTAAGCACAATATTACAATTCTCTTTAATTTTACAATATCTTTTTAATTTTATTTATATTTTATTTAAATTTTTGTATAGTTTAAGTAATATTTTTCTTTGTAAATGATATCATATAAGCTAACAAGTAACAACTAAGTGTTCTAGTTGAAAACATCATTACTTATATACATATCATACTTCATAACTGTATTAATTGTTTAATTTCAATATTAAAAAATTATTCTCAGACAAATTTACTGATATATTCATTTAATCATTCATGAAAATTATTTTACACACATACTTCTTTTACATTATTAAAATAACTTCGAAGTAAAGAGTAGTACCAAGATTTATTTGATTTGATTCATTGAACTAAGTGATCTTTATTGAAAGATATTAGAGCAGTGTGTCTCAAGTATACATTACAACTGAAACTAAAGGAAATGTATATTTAACATTTGTGCTGCTCATGTTACTTATATATATGTACATGTTCATTCTATATGAAATAAATGTGTTATTTTTAATTTCTGTTATTCACAGCTGATACTGGTCATATACTGTTCACAGTTCTTCCATATAAGAAAATTAGTTGGAAATCAGGTTGGAGATTATGAAGAAATTACATATTTTATTACGATTTATGTTTTTTGATATTTTATATGCAGGCTATTATATAAAATACAATAACAATTGAATATTTGCCGGTCAAAAACTTGAAGAAAAGTTTCTCATAGAATTTCTTTATCTATTTAGTTTTATTCTAATTTTATCAAATTTATTGCTATTTACTTTATTAGTGATAACTAGTGATAAATATATGTATGTTGAAAAAATAGTGCAAAAGCTTTTAGAAAAAATAAGTAAATATAAAAGCTGTTTATCTGCACATTGACCGGTAAATACATATTTTATTGGTTCATGCAATATAGTAGTTATTATAACAACATTGGCTTAACATGATTTTTTCGCATTAATCCAATATTAAACATTTAATATATATTTTAGTGTTTATTTTACTTAATAATGAAAACAATCATTTGTGATTATTCAATTTGTTTCTTCTCCTATAAAATATGGATTGATTGACTAAAAAGAAAAATTGGATATACACCATTAGAGATATGTACATATCTTATTCATGAAGTATATCATGTTTGTAATATGAATGCATGATTATGAATGCCATAATATTGTTATTTTGTTTAATTCGAAATTTTAACACAATGTAAAACTAATTAAGTTAAATGATAAAAAATAATACTATACATTTGAAAGTAATATAATCAATTATTATGTCTAAAATATTATTATTATTTGTAAAAAAAGTATATCTTTTAAGCATTTCAGAAGATTTATTTACAGTTTAACATATACATATTAGTGATTTTATTATACCATATGCAATATTCTTTATTGTTACTTTGATCTTAGTATAACATTAATGTGTCTATAAATAGTATTCATGGTCACTTACTACCATATAAAATTTTTAGACTTCATTTCTATGTTATCAATTCTACAAAAAGTATTGGTAATATGAATTACATTTTTATTCTAAGTTTGATGTCACATATGTTTAGCACACACAAGTAGATACACAAAGGCTGTAGTTCATTTTATTTATAAAAAACTGAAAAATTTATCACAAATAATTTACTTTTTAATGAGCATTTATATATATTTTGCAGAATCATGAAATATATTAATGGAATGTGATAATATTTAATTTTTTTGTTTGACAGTATCAACAGATGAAACAGTTATTGGTCAGGTAGTTGAACTGACTTTAGAAAAAGTGTTGGAACTTATTGAATCTGCTTATCCAAATCCAATTACAGTGACTGATATAGCAAAGTATGATCTTTACTATAAGAATTTTATTAATTATTTTTGCACGAAAATGTTAATGTAATTGTAAACAATGTGTGGTAATTATTGTAGAGAACATGGTTGGGATTCTTCTGCTGTCGAAATAAAATTAAAAGAATTACAAGAGAAGGGTGTTGTTAAAGCGATGGAGCATGGAGCTTTTACTAGAGTTGTACACCAAGATACCCAAATTCAAGTAAATTTTATTTTTACTATTTTGCAGTAAATTTATAGTATAGTGTCAATGCACTATTTTATGTATAATTATTTGTGGTATTGATTATTGGACATTATATATGAAAAATTATTGTATCTCTTTTTTTACCTTTTCTTAGGTCGTAAAACAAATGCCAACAATGGCAAGTGCAAAACAACCTACCATAGCAATTATTACTGCACAGTATTGTGAAAAGTTGGCAGTTGATTCTATGATTGAAAACAAAGAAACATTTGTTCGTTATACTACTGTTGGTAAGATATATTTCATTTAATAACTCATAATTATTCACATAGATTTTATGAATTAATCTTCAATTATATGGCAGAAGGAATATAAAATAATATGATATGATAATTTATTTTCAAAATACAGGTTACTGTTTATATTTTAATATTAAATGATCAAATATAAAGAAATGATATTGTGAAATTTTAAGATCAAAGCAGACTTTATTTACGTTTTTTTACGTTATTTAAGGTCTCTTTATCTTTTTTAGAAGTTAACGTGTGTATAAGAAATTTCGAATTTCAAGTATAATTATGGAACTTTTTAGTGTATTAAAGAATTTGTATTAACTAGTTTGCATTACGGTATTATAATTATAGTATCATATATTAGTTGGCGGTAAAGGTACAAAATGTACTGCCTATATATATATATATATGACAATGCATGAAACTTTAGGTACGGCAAGCTCACCTGATGCGACAGATGGAGTACCGCGAGTGACATGTCGTTTTGGTAAAGTAATTTGTAATATAGTTCCTCTTTCGTGTCAATGTCCTTTAACGTTATAGCTTGCCAATTGCTTGTATTCAAAGCAATGAAGTGTCTCAATGGCACTACGCTGTGAAAAATACATATTATTAGATATTTTTATTAAAATACCACTGCGACGATGCTGCAGAAACAATATACATACCATATTGCTGTGTTGTAATGAAATTCATTCAGATTATCATCTCATGTATCATGTCTTCATCATCAACCATTTACTTTCTCAGCAATATTAGCAAATTAAGTTAAATTTATAGCACACACATATTGAAGCCCAGTGCAGACATGCGACTGTTGCCGTTGCGATCTTGCTGCGATCACATGTCCTTCTTTGCTGTGACTGTTAAGAACATGGTTGGGATTCCATGTTGGGGTTACTGTTAAGAACAGTAAAGATAAGCATATGATTGTAGCACAATCATAACAATGAAAGAGGCATGTCTGCACTAGGACTAAATGGGTATGGTTCAGAACTGTCACAGGTTATATCTTTTGTTCATGTATTTTTTGTTTATGTGTTTTGTTTGTATAAAAGATACTGTTATATCATTTTATTTCCTTCTACTTAAGACTGGTATTAACTTCTTTGAATTATTACTTCCATTTTTAAAACAAATAACTAGCTAACACTTACAAAACTAAATTTTATTTTCCGTTGCTTTTAACACAATTTTTATATATAAATAAATTTATAATATAATGATATTAATATGTGTAATATATATATGCATTTTACTGTGTATTATTATCTAATTAATCCAGTACTAAATACGCAACAATATATTATACATTTTTAATTATTATTATATGTACATTTACACATACATTGATTACATGAATATAAATGTTTGGAAAATACTGAATTATTTGTGGGATGTTAGTTCAATTAGTAACTTTTTCTAAAAATAGGAAGAGTGTGTAGGAATTAAATGATAAGTTTTACAACTATATTTTTTATACCAAATACAAATGTGTTATGATAGTTATTTATCACTTCTTTCATTTCAACTAAAAAAAAATTATAAAGACAAGTTGATAACTTTTTTGGTGTCATTGCTAGGAGTTTATTTTCGCTTTATTTCTTATTGATATTCTCATACCGGAAACTTCTCAATCTGCCCTTGTATTTGATATACTGATAAATATATGAATTACTTATATTTATATCTAGTAATAGGTACTGAACACAATTGCATCTGTATGGAATGAGTCATTTTTAATCAATTTAGTCACAACATACATACACAAATACAATACCAGTTTTTTAATAGTAGCACAGTGCACATGTATCATACACATATTTTAAAATTACTAATGGTAGAGGATTATTTTGATGCAAAATAAGATTATTTTTGTTATAGGTGAGTCAAATGTTTACACATTAGGTAATATTGGCGCACACAGAATTGTATGCACAAAGTTACCCACTGTAGGTCATACAAGAGAAGCAATGACTGCAGCAGGAAATACAACTACCAGATTATTAGGTAGCATTTAAATTGTTCTTGGTTTAGTTATAATTGGTATGCTTGATTATAATCAAATATTTTACTTTTTCTGTAGGTACATTTCAGAAAGTTGATTTCGTTTTCTTAATTGGAATTGGAGGAGGTGTACCACATTATACAGATTATAATAAACACGTGCGACTTGGTGATGTGGTTATATCTTATCCTATTCCTCTTAATAAAAAGTATATTTATGTTTATTGTGAAAGTGCAAAGACAAATGAGAGTGGAGATTATCATTTTGAAACCAAAGAATATTGCCCGCCAAATTTATGTCTTCAAGAAATTGCTGTTAATCTTAAAGATCAGGTAGGTTGTTACATTTTTACGCCTAATGCAGACGAGCGACTTTTGCCCGCGCGATATGGTTGGATCATATGTCTTTTTTTGTTTTCCTAATTACGAACATCAAAGACAGGCATATGATCGCACCGATTTCGCGCGGACAAAAGTCGTTCGTCTGCATAGGTCTTTAAATTTGCAACAAGAATCTAGTACAGTTATTAATGATTCTTACTAGTCAGAGAATGAGACAAATCCTCCATGGCAAACGTACCTGAAGGAAGGTTCAGATATTTTAACGAACCAGACAGAGCATGATTTTAAACCACCTCCACCAGAGTCTGATAAGTTATACATGGCTATTGGCGAAAGAGATGTTATTGAAGTTGCACATCCTACTGCACCTGCAGATGCGACGAATAAAAGGTTATTGCTGTTTAATATGTTATTTTTAGTATATGAGATTATTATTTTTCAGCATATAATCATAATTATGACCTAAGTAAATATACATGTATATTTTTTTAAAGTTATACAATCTTATAAAATCTTCAGCAGTGTTTCCCGTTTCAAAAATAGTAAATATTGACAAAGGGCACTTAACTTTAACATATACTGTGAAGGACACTCTCCTGAGTTGCCTCTGGAAGGTTTTAGCCACCGCTCGTTATTTCTTAAAAGGTTACTAACAAAAGAGAATTTATTAACAAAAGAAATACTACACGCGTTGATCGCTCGCTCTACTCGTTCGTAAAAATCTAGTCCGACCCAATTTCAATTCTACATATGTGCAAGGAATTTTTAAGAAAAAAGAATTTTGATTAAAAATCGGGCCTCTTTTGTCTGTGGAATTGATATTGGGTTGGATTAGATTTTTACAAGCGAGCGAACAACGCACACGATGTTTCTATCAAATGAAGACTGGGATATAAACGCGACTATCGCGTCGGTTATAATCACATACATATATTTACATATAGGCAGAATACAATGTACATAGTAGTAGTAATATATTTCTGCCAATAACTTTTTGAGGAATAACGAGTGACGATTAAAACTTTCTGAAGATTCACATTTAAGGTGAGTGTCCTTGATAATATATGTCAAGATGAAGGTCATTAATGCTAGGTCCCCTTTTGTCAACATTTATCATTATGTTCTTTTATGTCCAGAACAAATGGCTGTCCACGAATTCACTTAGCACCTGTAGCATCTGGCAGACATATTGCACGCGATGATCAGCTTAGACAGAAATTTGCAGCCCGATTTGGAGCCCTTGCCTTTGATACAGAGATGGATGCTGTAGTCGAAAGTATTTTGGGTAATTGTCGTGAAAGTTTTGCCGTTATTCGAGGTATTTCTGATTATAAAGATGGCTCTCGTATAAAAGAATGGCAGCCTTACGCGTCCTTAGCTGCTGCTAGTGTAATGAAATCTATTATTTGTGCTATGGACCCACCTACTAATGTGTAATACACAATTTCTGATGCTCGTTTTATTTCATTCCGGACAGCATTTTATGTGATAGTTGGTAAAAGTATCATCATTTCGTGTCTTTTATATCGTATTGTCGATTTTTCAGTGCAAAGTGGACCAACTTCTTTTATTGGTTAAGAGCAATCGTTGTTTCAATTAGCGCACAAACAGCATAATTCAGAATTACTTAAGGAATAGCTTATTCTTCTTTTTTCTTGTATTTTTTAAGTCGCATTTAATGTGATATGGATCAGTTATTTACTTGATAAGCAGGAGAAAATAGATCGTGACCAAATATATAATGGTCATAAAGTAAGATGCACCAAGTGCATTTTAATTATTTAAGAGAATTGTAGTTAGTATGAATGATTTTAATCTAGTGACTTTAGAATCAAGGACAATTCAGTTTCACGTTTCCAAATCGTTTTCAAAGAATTTCCAAACTGCTAAAAAAATGGAATATGTATTTGATTGATAAAAGTGCTAGCTTACTTTTAAAATTTATTTCAACATGGCTATTTGAAAAATATTTTTACAATTTTTATATCTGAACATAACTTTTCAATATTATTTAATAATATATTTATAATATCGATGCTTCGATTATTGCTACACTTATTCATTTCTTAACGTATTATAACATCAATTTTATATAATTTGATGGAATATTAATGTATGGTTTTGCAGAATTATTTATATACTCTTTGTACTTTTCATATCTCGCTTATTGCCTATTGTATTTATTTAAGTATAATATCGAGAAATTTATGTACTCAAGAAAAATCAGTTCAGTGATTCTAAAACTGGTGCCATCTTTATCCTTTTGAACACAAGATCATCAAAAAATTTGTACACAATGCATTTTTTTGAAATGAAAGAACCATAATTTTGAAATAATTACGTAATTTAAATTATAGCAATGAGGCTCTTGATTATCGAATATTAGCAGACAGGATCCGAAATAACGTAGGTATGGGAACCACAGAAAGCTTTAAATAAAGTCTCGGTATAGTCAGAAAAATAATTTAGATGTAGAATATGATATCTAAGAGTAAGGGCAGAAAGTACATTTGGCAGTATTTATCTAAACACAATCAAATTATCGTTCAAAAAGTAATTGTCCTACAAACTATTATATGTTTGTCAGAGTATATTACCATTTCACACAAGTCTGTCCGCTTTCTCCATGAAGCGTATAATAAATACATCTATACATTCAAATTTGATAAAAGGAAGAAATATAAATAAATAATGCCGCCCAAAACTTTAATCGTACTTCAAAGGAGATTAAGAACTTGATCTTAATAGTTATATTATTAATTATTATTATAAAATATGTTTACTTTCTAACGTGTTATGATTTTGAATGAAAGATGTATGATTTTGAAACAAACATAGATTTTTGTTTCTTAACAAATTTTAATTTGATTCCTGAGTTATGGCAAAATATTTGCATATACAGGCTGTGTCCTCTAGGATTAACCACTATTTTTCAGACATTTCTAATAATTCGTCAAAGAAATGTTTTGAACAAAAGTTAGTAAGTTTTCAGTTCACTACACATTTGAATATTAAAAATTTCCAAAAATTTTGTCCAATAAAAAAGTCAAGGGTACCATATGTTTTGGATTTCACGGAGTTGTAGTTTGCGTCAAAATGAATTCAACAGTCTACTATACAATGACTTTGAGATGACTTTGCATTCAGAAACTAATAAATTAAAAAAATCTAACAATAACAATCATACCGTTTTGCATTACACGTTACAATGTACTATTACTAAATTTCTGATTTTCAGCTCATTTCAAAGTCATCTCAAGGTGATAGTATAGTAGGTCGTAGATTCGTCTTGATGTCAATTATAATTCTGTCAAGTCCAAAATATATGGTGCTATCTAAGGAAGTCAACAATTTTTTGGAAAGCTTTAATATCCAAATGTGTAGCGAATTGAAAACTGATTAACTTTTGTTCATAAAATTTTTTGGTAGATCGTCGAAAATGCCTAAAGGATGGTGTTTAATCTTAGATATATCCTGTATAGAATATACGCTATATAAAATATAGTAATATTAAAAACATGTACATATTTATATTATAATAACTCATTTCTAAATTATGAATTATTTTGTTTTAGCATATGATCTCTGAGTGCAGAAAGCGTTATGTTTATTTTTATAATGTTCTTTTTAAAATTTATTATTATTTTGCTATTACATTGCTGTCGCTACTTTGACATTTGTAAATGTCCATCTATTTTTTTTACTCAGAATTCTTAACATAGACCAATTTTTATTCAACTACAATTATATAATTAGCACTTTAACATAAATGGTAACATGGAGAAAAGATGTTCATCAGGATATGTAGAAATGCTGGATAGAACTCATTTTTCTTCTGCAAAGTTTGTTAAAATGTATCTATTGTTGTTACAGCATATTTAAAATCTGTTACGACTTTATAGTTTATCTTTTTGTACTATATTTAAAGACGCACATAATTTGTCATGTACATATTTTGTATATTTATGAAATAGATCATCTTTACATATTTTCAAATGATAAGCAATCTGCTACAGATGGTTGTGATTACATGCTCGTGCTTCATTCTCTTAAAATTAGCTTAACTGTTTCCTCTTCTTGATATTGCATATTCATATATTCTGATTGTATAGCCCTACAAAATCAAATTGTTGATACATATAATAAATCAGTACACATTCTCATAAGTAAACAATATATAATATTTAAATGTTTTTATTATCATTTTATACAATTATTATTTAGAAATGAGTATGAATTTTAGAGCCAAAAGAAGTACGTGTGGAATTTCTTTTATATCATGCATCTTTTTCACTTTTACGATGGATAGTTTATGAGATATCAAATACATACATAGCCAATATTATTAAATTATATTTATATTTTAGAAGTAACTATTTGTGCATATATATGTATGTATTTCAAAAGATATCGTTTTTTAAAATTATTAGATAGCGTTAATCAAAGATTTCACGGTCATTGTATGTACAAAATAAGACTTTTATTTTTTTATATATAGTTTTCTTCGTTGCTTCTGTGCAATATATTGTTGCATCTCGCACATATAAATTCTTTCCTTATTTTAAATCGTACTTTTCTATCTATTTTCTTTGATTCTACCCCTTCTATCACGTTGCCAAAGTAGATTACGTCTATGATAAATAATCCAAAGTCTGATTTTAATAGATTTAACAAAATTTTATCAATTAACCGAATTATTATGAATTATGCATTTTTCTAACACAGAGTATAAAAGTAATATAAATATTTTAAATTTGATAGATTTGATTTTCAGTTTTGTTCTAACTTCTTTGGTGCGATTAAACGTTTGGGCGATGATATATGCACCAAATATATTAGAAATTGTACAATTAATTAACATTAATTAAAGTGCCAATGTGTTCAATATATTTGGGTAGTGCAGAAATAAGATAGGTTTTTCTGGAAGATGAACGAATATCTTTATGTTATTATTCAATTCTATCTCGATGCATTTGGTTTATCACTACTGTAATTTATTCGGTATTAGATGCAATTGCTACAGTAATAATTATGTATAATAATATTCGGGAAGAAATAAGTTTTTTCTTTCGAGAATGTTTTATTCGTTTATCTTCTAGATTAATATTGCTGTCGTCTGCATTAGAGACCAACATTACTGAATTCTACTGCCTATTTGAAATTCCAATATGGATATTCAAATACTTGAAAATTGTTTTAAAAAGAATTCGATAATATCTAAGCTTTGTTAATAACTTTAAATGTAATTTCCTCGCATTTTAACGTCTTTATAGATTCTAAAGCACAGGGTAGTATACGAGAACTCTATATTTAAGTGACATTGAAATATTCAATTCGAGCATAAATCTAAAAACTTAGGAAAGTAGTATATATACATTTAAATATACCTACATACGTATCGTTGGTAGCATTAAAACCTTCCAATTCTAACATCATGGTGATAATCTGCAAATTTTACAAGTGACATTGATCGAGTTTTTTCAATGATACTTGACCGCTAATCAAAAGTCATTATTTATTTATTTATTTATTTATTTATTCATTCATCCGTTACATTTGAAACAGCTACATTGTTTGGTGCGTTCCACTGAACCGTTAAAATACGTCTAGGGAATTTTACTTTCCTTTCGAAAATGCTATTTTATATTGTTTTAAATATATGTGCGTGTGACGTGCAAACAGAAGAAAAAGATAAAGATGTGTAAAAGATTTCTAACGGTAGGAGGGGCCTCAGGTCAATTTAATCGATGAAAAGTATCACTTGTTGCGTAGAAGCACATTTTTAAGAAAATTCTATGAGATATAGAGAGTATCAGCTATCAAATATATATGTACGTATTATTATAAATATAGTCAAATACGTATAGGTATATATGTTTATTTCAAATATTTAGTATAAAATACATAATATAATATATAAATGAATGAATTCTATTACGTGGTGAAACATTAAATTCAATTTACCTGATAATACAGATTCCTATGTAAGGCCTAAAATATTATGTACGAAAGGAACAAAGCTTTGTTACATATTGTGTTTTAAGCGACGAGGTTGTCAACTTCGAGCTTCCAAAATATCTATGTATTTACATATATTTACGTTAGTATTACGCGCTTTCAACACTAGTCGCACTATTGTGTTTTCCGTCTATTTATATGTAGGTATGTTTTAAATTGCAAATACTACTGCATACGCATACATATATAGTGTATAACTACGTCCATTTAATTTATATTTCAAAGAAATTTATTAGCATCTATAATCTATAGTCTATAATCGCAATGGATTTCAATTTTGTCCGTTCAGGAAAGTGATTTCGAATATTAGCATCTCATTTCGATGTCTAAGCCGCAGAAATTGTTTTCTCCATTATTTCACGCCATTGCTTCACAAACTGAACGTTTATACGATTCCAGTTTAAGAACTGGCAAATGTACTTGTGAATGCTTATTTAGTACATAGTGTGCGATGAAGTGAGCTTGAAGACTTCAGAAATGAAAAATCTATGCTTCTAGCTTGTAATCCGAGTAGTCTTCCGGCCAAAAAATCATTAATCATGAATGTCTTTAAGTAAGACCTTGGCATTTGAGTTTTGGTGTTATCTGTCTCGAATACGAAAAAATGCCCGATATGGTCAGATGGTAAAATGGGTATTACCAAAATGTTTTCACAACACGTTTCTCTGATATCTTTCTCTGATTTAAGTAAATACATTTATTATGGAAAAGCTATGCATAATAAGTCGAGATAATAAGATAAGTCGAGTTGTTTTCCAAATTTTCGAATCTCTCTTTACCAGATACGAAACTGTTTTGCTTTTTTATTTGTCGTTTTTCTTTTCTTTCCTTGCTCCTGATCCTTTTTGTTAACTGCTTTTTCCTTTTGCGTTTTCTATTTTATTTTATCAAGATTAGTCACTTCTTTAGGCACTTTTAATTTGTTTCTAACGAATTGATATTAAATTCATTCTCTTATGATTAAGAATTATTCACTTGAATCTAATAAACCTAAACCTAAACCTAAACCTAACAAGATTCCATTAGAAGTTATTTAGGTAATTTTAATAAATAATTTTGACAAATATATAATAGAAAATAAAGAGTCGAGTTTACATTTTTCTCAACGATAATTTTACAATTTGATTTTTCTAAAATAGAATGTTCACCTACATGTACTTCGTATCACGTTCGATTATCTATATATTGAGCTTATACAGGGTGTCCTAATATTGATAATAAAACCAATACATAAAATAATAAGTGGAAATATAGAAAATTGTTTTTGAAAATTTAACGATTGAATATAAGTAAACGATCAGCAGGAGAGTATTCTACGTGCAGAAATAAATGTAAAATGTTGAATAATATTTTTCGTTTAAGACCAAGTTTTCAAGAAAATAGATTCTGAACATGTGTAGGTCAGAACTGGCCTGGTATAGGTGTAATAGATTAATTTTCAAATTTTTACTTGGAAACGAACCGTTTTCCGAAAAAATATTATTTTACATTTTTAACTTATTTTCATCTGTAGAGTAGCCTCTTATCGATTATTCGTTCCTATCTAGCCTGAAAGTAGACAAGATTAAATATAGTTGACATATGTTCAAGTTCGATTTTTTTGAAAGCAGGCGTCATATGAAAAAACCTTTTTCTATATTTTCCATTTGTTTTTTCGCGTAGAATCGTTTCCTTGTCGATTGTACCACCAATACTGAGACATCCTGTATACAAATATTAGAATTTATATATTTAGATGCCATTAATTTCGCGAAATTAATTTGTACGTATTACTTATTAGTTACTTTGAAATAAAATTGTGTAATATTGCACTGGCTGTAGAGAACAGAATTACAAAATTAAAAAAAATCGTATTTAAAGTTACGAATTATTCGACAAATATTCTGGTTGTACCCATTGCCAATGGCGTTTTGCTAGGATTGTAATGTCTACAGGGGAAAAGTAAAGAAATTGTATCTAATAGTAAGTTACTTCACCGCGGAAGAGAAACTGTGATACTATCTGGACTTTTCTGCGTGAAGTAAGATAATACGTGGAAAGAGCCATAGTATAAAATAAATCGGTTCCATAGCATTTGATTTTGTTACGAAATAGATCGTTAAGGAAGTATTGTAAAACTGAAAAACAGAAGAACGAACGTATCGCTGAAGTCTTATTAGAAGAAGTTCAATAGAGATATATAGTAAGCTCTGGAAGCAAAGAACCAAACAGTATCGTATACTTTTGTTTATTACGAGCATTTTTTACTACAATTAATTTTTTCTTAAAAATGATGATGACAATTCTGCAATAATATTGTACGTAAAAGTGTTACACATGATGTGTTTATCAAGTAAAATTTGATATTTAGTTGCATACAATCTGTACAGTAGCAAATTGTCTTTATCGGTTGAATGATTAGAAGAAATTTCAACTTTAAATCTTATTGCGTGTTTTAACGTATTAATATAGTAGAAATATATATTAGGAGTGATAAATAATTTTTTAAAAACAGTTTAAAATATAAATACTTTATAAACACATCGTGTAATTTATGTTTTTCTGTAATGCAATGTTGCAAAAACTGCATGTATTGTTATGTAACTCTTATGTAAGTTATAGACAACTACTTTCAGTTTAGATTAATGAAAACTTTTCGTGGTGTAAAATTCAATTTTATGTAATAAGATCTCTGGTATTTGATGGCCGAAAAATCGTTTCAATAAATAGAGGTCCATTGTTCTTATGTTTATCAACATATTCATGTCCAATTAAGATTCCTTTATAGTAATTCCAATTTCGCTATAATTAATCTAAATATCTTCAATAGTTTGTTAAAATAGTTTGATAGCATTGAAACATTAAGAAGAGATTAATTCCTTTCTTTATAGTGGTTTCTTTATCTTTAATTTTTTATAACAAAAGATTTACAGAAAGTGATTAACAAGCCGGATAATAAATTGTATATACTTATGATAAACTTTTTACTAATTATTTGCTTTCATATAATTCTTGTATGTTCATGTCATACGTTAGTTTCAATACTGAATCAAATACCTAAAACCAGATTATCTTTATTTATCTAAAATATTATAACATCATTTTACTATCTCTTGACGTTACTTAAGTGTAACGATTTTGATAAAATTTTATAGATACAGAATATAGTAAAAAATATAATGATGACAATGCACGAATTTTGTATCTTTGAACGAGAAACAACAGATTTTTAAAAGGTCTATTTTCTTAAGTAACATGTCAAAAGTCGTTACTGTTTCGTTAATATTTCTTGTCAACATTTGTTTATGTTGAGTATACATTTAAACTCAGAAAATGGATAAATCAAAATTTTCATTTTTCCCTATTGAACGAATATATTTGAATTATTATCGAAATTTGCTTATACGAACAATTTTCCAGCTGGAAAACAAAACTTTGCAATTTAATTTAGTGTTATCCTAAATAAGAAATATTTAATAAACATATATCATTACTTCTAGTGTAATAAAAATTCTCATCCCATGGGTGGTCTGTATTGTTGCATTCTATAGTAAGCGGCGCACACGGTGGTCATTTGCCATAATTGGCCTGGATTTATACAAACATGCTATAATGTACACCACCTGTTGACATCAGTTCTCTGTCTTGAATAGATTCCTACATACTTTAGAAAATACGTTTTCAACACTTGCTTTGACAGCTGTTTTCACCTTCTTCATATTATACAAATTCTATTATACAAGTTAAATTATACAAATTATATAAATAAAAGAAATACGCGTTGAATATTTTTGCTATGGTATGTGTTTAGTAAGTTTCATCAAAATCGGTATGTCACACTTGAGTGATGTTCCTTGTTAGTGACATTTAATTCTAAATGTTTTTTAATTACAATTGTTATTTAATTACAGTGAAATTTCATGTATTTTTATCGCGCTCATACATGTTGTTATTAGAATACAAACAGTTGCAATAGTTTCAGAAGTTCTGTTTCTTAATTTTACTTAATTTTAATGAAACAAAGAAACTATTTATTTTTGCTATTAACAACTATTTACTATTAACAACTCATATATACAGCAAGTATCTCGCATGATCAATTGCTGTTTGTCTTTCTTTTTTCCTACACATTTCTTTCTATTTTTTATATTAAGGATTTCAATTTCCGTGCAATATATCATATACTCAGAGTTGATGTGTTTAGACAATAAAATCAACCTGTTAAATAATTTATTTTTATACTTAATGTTAAATTGTTTTAGTAAACTAAATCGTTCAACATTTTTGTGTGGAAATATGTGAACTATTATAATTTTTCACATTTAACAACTTGTAAAGATATTAGGAAGACACAGTAATTTAAATTTATCAAGCAAAACATAAAACACTAGATCTTTCTATGAATTCGATGAAATTAATGTGAAATTCTTGATTAGAATACATTGATATTCAAAATTAGAGCATGATCTGTAATTTATTATGATACGCGACATTTGATCAGTCTTCTAAAAATTGAGAGGTATGAAATTTTGAACAATACGTTTCCCTTTCATTTTTTTCTCTAGTTTCTCTTCTTATCAGAATTCTTTCAGTTGGTAATTCCTTCAACTGCAAATCACGAAAAACCGAGGTAAACGTTATTGTTATTATCGTTAGTCGTGAACACATGTTGTATTTTATTTCATTTTACAAATAACTCAGACACATGTGTATTTATTTCTCATGTTCATCCGTAACCATTCCATCTTTTTCGGTCGTATCCTTTTTTTGATTTTCCTCTTCGATTTTTATAAATGGCGTCACTGTCAATTTCTGCAATTCTTGCGCATTTTGCTTGTTTGACTTACCATACTTATTCCATGGTTGTTCTTTTGATGTTCCAAAGATCAAGCATATAACAGTCCCGACGATAGAATTAACAGCAGCTATGATGAAAACTAATCGCCATTGCGATACAGTTTGCTGAAAAAAATAATGTAAATGATAAAACGATATTTCAAATAATTTTATTTTTTAATATAATGTGTATATATTGGTCTGTAATATAAATCTGTCTGTTTGTATAATGGTCTGTTTTACGAAATTTTAAACACTTTCAAATTACAAATTTACAGATTATTTCTTACTATATTATTCCATATTATAATGTTTATACAATGTTGTAATTTGTTGTAAAATGTTATATAAATATTATAATAAGGAATAGCATCGTTTTAAATTTCAGAATAATGTCATTTTACATTTAGCATTGATTTTTCAGTTTTCTATACTTTTACATAGTATTTTTATTGGGTAGGTATCGTTTTTTAAAAATATTTATCCATATATACTGGATCAAGAAAGTTTCCATACAATGGAATCTTTTTTAACGTTAGTAACTTTATTATTTTTATAAATTATAATTCGTTAGAAAAAAATGTTTACAAATCTATTGTAGAATTGGAATAAATTAATTACGAAATTCTAGTCTTGTGTATGGAAACTTTTTTTATCTAGTGTATAAACAATATTAATTTGTATTTAATTTGATAATTTTCAACGAACCAAAGGCATTTTGCTACAAGTAAAGAGTGTTTAAGAGGGAAATAATTAAAGGTAAGCAATTATATCTACAGGAAATTAACACTTAGCCAACTGAATAGGGAGATCTCCCCTTTGTGAAGAACATAGCTGCATGACCGAACGGGGAGATCTCCCTTTTTGACGTGTTTTCGTTTTTTGTTGTTGTTATTATCAGTTATTGTTTACCTGGAATTGTTCCCAATTAATTGCGCCACATTTTCTGCTTTTATAAAGTACAGTATATAATAAAATACACCAATTTAGCGGTGTTAAAGTTTATTAAAAAGTTACACTATCAGTTATGACTAAATAAAGTTATAATGGAACGATACCACGCTGTAAAAAAATATTAAACTGCATTATGAATTTAATTTCACGTTCAAGTCGTGTTATTTATCTTTACTCAGCTTTGATGTTTTCAATTTTACCTATATTTTTGTATACTTTTAACACATACTTTTAATGGGGAAAGGGCCAAGAAGGGAAAAGAGCAAGGAAAAGAAAGACGAGGTTAGAGGAGGCGTGTACAAGTACGTACGTGTAAGTACAATAGATATTACAGAAACATAGCAAAAGAAGGGCTACCAAAGTATCTAGAGGGAAAAATGAAATGGAAGGACATAAGTATGGTAGCAAGATTTAGATGTGGTAACGAAACCAGGGCAAGGGAACACTGGAAAGAGGAGGGAGAAAGAGGATGCAGATTATGCAAAAAAGGAGAGCAGGACTTGAAACGCATATTAGAGGAATGTGAGATAACAGGAGGAGCAAGGAACATGGTAAAAACACTAAATGAGACTGGAGAAGGACTGGCAGAACTGAAAGCGATAATAGAGAAGAGAAGAGTAGCAGAAGAGGGGGAGGAACGACAGGGAGGGAGCATAGCAAGGAAGCAAAAGCCAAAGAAGGATAAGCGTTAGAAATAAGTAAAGGCGCTATAAGAGATGTAATCTGGAAGTCGTCCAAAGCCTATAAACAATATGTGGAATCGTTAAATAAAATCATTACCGCAAATATAATTAATCACTTAAATAATTTCTAGACTTCTTTGTTTTTCAAGTAGTGAATATTAGTCGTCGATACTTGGAAAAATGCGCGGTGGACAGCGTACAGGTTGGCTTGTCCGAGTGCGGTGGAAACGTATAGCTCGCTGTGGCGCGCGTGGTCGGCTAAGTGTTAACCCTTTGCACTGCGAATTTTATTTCAATTTCGTTACCAGCAGCTCCCAACGCTTTTAAGTGTTTCATTTGAAATTTACTTTAACTAAAAAATAAGACAATTTAAATAAATAAAGGAAGAAACATATTCACTTAACCCTTTCGCTTCGGCAGTCCACTTTCACTGAACGGAAGCGCGCACCAGAAATGCACACAGTATACGTGGTTGCTGTATACATGTTTTTCTAAGTCTTAAATAACAATAATTCTTGTAAGAACCGTGTATGAAATACCGTTTCACTGTCAATGGATTTAACAGATTTTTTAGCACGAAACAGTATACGATCGTTTGGACGTTTGAAATATATTGCGTAAAACGTTTTGATATTGTTTCAACAATGAGTAACTTTTAAGAAGTGATTAATCCAATATATCAATAAATTCAACAGAAAATGTTCTGTCGATAACGAAAAAATATATTATTGACTACAGATGGCACTGATATATTCCCGATATATGGGGTACCGAACCCAGGATTCGTCGCGTGGTCGCCGCCTATAAGCGGCGCTCGTACCCACAGGTCATCTCGCAGGCGCCGCCTATAAGCGGCACTCGAAGCGAAAGGGTTAAATACCAGTTTTATTCACACTATTGTTGTATTTTGTAATTTTTTAGTGTATGATATATCTTGAAACAATTTCCAGGATGCAATTCTGGTTTTCTCTCGCACGTTTCACAAAAAGGAAGGTGGACATGAAAGAATGTCGAGTGGGATTCGACAAAGGAGCTCCTGAGATAAAAACTGATGTCGAGTCACACTCCACATAGCAGTGCAAAGGGTTAAGATAATCGTATTTCGAAACAACTATGTATATGTATTAAGTTAATTAAAATAAGAACCGAGAAAATTTAATTTTAACAAGAATCATAAATTTTAAGTGTTTTAAAAACGAAAGCAATATATAATATCAAGTTCTGATAAAAGCTTTCTGAAAGATAGAAAAGAAATGATATATGAACAAGTTTTGTTCAGTTTAGAAAGAAATAGAGCTCTACGATGTTGACAATTTTATAAAACTGTCGAGAATCATGTTAATTCACAATTTAGTACGGAAGTTGTACTTTAATTTATGTTATCGCTTGATCATGAATACAATTCTAAATGTTATAAAAAAAGAACGATACAAAATTACAAAGATATACCTGTTAATGAAAAATGCATCAAAATATGCGTTATCATGTATCTTATCATTATATTTGTCATTATGTTTTATCTCAAAGCGTAAAAAATGAAAATAAAACCATTCAGCTCATAAATACCTTTGACTATAACAGAATTGATTCTTTCGTTCATTCTTTTCGCATTATCATTGTTTATATTGACATATACTCTAGCAATTTTTTGTGTTTATATTTTTCCATATTGAAGTTAGTTAAATATTTGAAAAGTATTAGAATGTAAGCATCGTAATATCTGATCATTAATAAAAATGTAATTATTAAAATTGTATGATTTAAAATTTCATATGAATCATATTCTCTTATGTCGGAATTTAGTTTAAAGAAAATGTAAACAAGTGTGCAATTTTTAGGTAACTTTTGAAACTAGCTTATTGAGTATGGATTAGTTGAGATAAAATCTCGAATGCTGCATGGATTATTATATCCATGCTGTTGCAAAGGACTAACCTATATTCATATAAAGCAAAATAGAAAATTACTTTATATTCATACTTACATTATTGTTCGTCAAAATACCAACCACTGCTGGTGAAATGAATCCAGAGGCTATTACTATCATTCCGCAAAATCCAAGAAGAATACTAGCATAATTCGGACTCAAATCCACAAAAGTCGCCAAAGGACCAGCGGAAATCGCACCAGTTACAGTTGTTCCCGCCATCATGAAGACCACCGCGAGCGTCGGATGACATCCGCTATAGCCCAAAGCCAAGATGAAAATCCCGTGCAAACCAGTACATATGAACAAAGCCAGTTTTCTAACGTTGGTTAAACTCATTTTGTTGGTACGTATGAGCCAGTCGCTCATGATCGAGTAATAATACGAGAAAATCATTCTTAGTATATGCGGGGCTCCAGACAAAAGTCCAGTCTGCAAACAAATTTTCACTATTGATTAGTAAACTGCCGAGCAAGTTTAAATAATAATAAGTAGAGGTTTATTTCATCTTCTAAGTAATCTAAATATTGAATACGTTACTGAATGAGAAATCTATGCAAATCAATCTCATTTTGTAGCTGACAGACAAAAATTAATAACAATATATATATATATATATAAATATAGTAAATAATTGTTTTTTTGGCTTTGCTATCACAAGATACGTAGTAGAGATTTCTCTCTATATATGTATTAAGTTGTCTGAAAAGTTTCTTTCGTTTTATGAGGAAATAATAGACGCACAACGTTAAATTATATTATTTTGTCGAATTACGTACGATCCATTTTATTTTGTTGAGATAAACACCGCGACATTTCACAGACTTGGTTTCACGTTTGTATGAAGGTGCACTGTTGTAAAAAACACGTTTGCGAAAGAAAGACACTTTCCGGATAACCTAATACATATATATGTACATATATATGTTATCTACAGATTCCTTTTTTCTCTGAAACTTAATCTTTTAATCGTTCACTCAGAACCACTACATATATCTTATACGCTGTATTGAGCAAGACATTATTTAGAATATTATAGCAAGATAATTATTTAGAAATGTAGCCTCTTCACCGATTTCAATGATCTTGAAACATGTTGTCAAGGCCATCATTCTCAACAACTTTTTTTCTATACATGCCATCGCCGCTCAATTTTAGTCTCCAAGATATTTGCGACAAACTTTTGTTAAATTTATCTTACGAATATTCATTGTAGCGTGTATTTTGACGTAGGCGAACACGCTTAACGGTGACCATATTCCTATTAATATAACCTAACCTACACAATAAAGGTGAAAAATTAATGGGTTATAGATTGCACTAAATTTATGTGTAGCAGTTAATGCTATCGTAGAGATTTTAATGTTATTGAAATCTGTGAGGAAGCCACACTACTAAATAATTACTTGCTGTTTTCGACTACTGAAGAGAATTAAAGGGAATTGATAAAAAGAATTGTCCATTTTCAATAAGATAACGTTAGACCTCATATACTGATGAAGAGTGCACTCAAAGTAGTGGAGTTTAGTTGAAATTTTCAATTTTACCCTCTAGCCTTGTTCCAAAAATGGGACATTTTAAAGATTTATTTTTGTTGATATTATCGTATTTCGTGAAGGAATTCATTTTCAGAAAGGAAGAGAAATTTATCAGTAAAGAGCCCGTGAGAGAATGCTGGATAACAAAAAATTATCGAAAGGAACAGTGGTTATGTTATTGAAAATTAAAGTAATAGTTCTATAAATATGAAATCTACATTTTATGTCATACTTTATAAAATTATCACTTGTAGAATGCTTCAATTCGACACAAAACGTTTTAAGCATTCAAAATTTTAATAGGATTGTAATAAATAAATAAACTATTTACGAAATTATGTTTCAGAGGATATATTTTTACCGCATTGATATTCCATCCGTGAATGAAGTTAAAGTAAGTTGGAGCTTGAGTCATTAGGGTGAGAAAGCCCCACGCTCCACTCCAGTGAGCTGCGATTGTAACCCAAACTGGACCAGATGTCAGTATATGTTTCCAAGGTATAACAGTTTGTTTTTCGTCGATCGAACTACCAAGATGTTCCAAAATATATTTTTTCTCTTCGTCGGATATTCGAGGATGTTGCTGAGGTGAGTCGTGTATGAGGAATAGCCAGAAACAGTACCTTGGAATTATTTCTTATGTCAAGATCTGTTTTTTATAGTATAAAGAATATTACAGTATAGTATAAAGTATAGTATAGTGTAGTATAAAGAATATCATAGTATAGTATGAAGTATAGTATAGTGTAGTATAAAGAATGTTATATATTTTGGTAAGATTATCCTCTCAGATTAACCACCATTTTTAGTCATTTTTTATAATCTACTAAAAAAATGTTTTGAGCAAAAGTTAGTAAATTTCTTATACACTACGCATTTGAATATTAAAAATGTCCAAGAACTTTCTTTTTCAATAAAAGCAGAAGCTGACGTTAAAGCAAATTTGACGACTACTATGCTATGATCTTACCAAATGACTCCAAGTAATGATGTTATATAAAATGCAGTGCCCCAACCGAATGTACTACTAACAACTGCGCAAAGGGGGTAAGTTATAGCAACACCGACAGAACTACCTGAAAAGTGACATATTTAAAAATCTGTCGTAGGGTGGAACCACTAGCAGTTTTTTTCTCTTAAGAAATGACTTCAGTCGTTATGATACGAGTAATTAAGAATTAAAACGTCGAGAGTAAAGGTGGATTAGTCCCACTACACAATATACTTGATAATTTGTCGTCTACAATAAATGTGAGCACAAATTAGTGTAACAAGTAATTTTGTTATAGTAGCTAGATCTGATTTGGAAGAAATGAATGTCTTCATTTTTGTATGATTAATACAGTTTATTAGAATAAATTAATACCGTAATCTCACATTCAGAAAGATGTGGTTTAGTCCACTTTTCCTCTCAATGTCTCAATTATGATCATAAGAAAGACCACTTTAGATTTCGTAACTAAAATTAGTTAATACTAGAATTATATGATTACAAATAAATCGCAGTATACCCGAAAGACAATAGTTGCTCGTATTAGGAAAAATCGAGAATGTAGAATGACAAATTTCAATAGGAAAATTCTCGAAAAATATCGACATATTTTTGTGCTAACAAAAATCAGAATTCTAGATTCTATATATCAGAATCTGGTATATAGACAATTAACTTTTAACGTACATATAAAATTAAATTAGTTAACTTTCACTGCAATTGTCTTTTTTGCTATATTACCAAGATAACAAAATTTAGTCCGTCAGTTTTAAGTTCAATGCATTTTTTCTGACAGAAGTCTCAAATCTTTTTCATATTTCATTATTTTGAAACAAGCGTTAAAATTTAGAAAACATTTCTACCGTAGATAACAAACGTTTCTATCATTTTTTAATCGAACACTTAAAATATATTTATGTGTATAATATAATAATTATTATGTTACACTAAAATATCATAAAATATTTTAGATATTTTATGCAAATTGTCTGTTAGAAATATACATATATAGTAATATGTAGAATTATTATATATAATTATTAAATATACATATAGATAAGTACATATATGTATTATGACATTGTAGATACTTTACCCAAATAGGAACTAACAAATTTGCTTCTCTCATTCTGAGGAATCCATTTGGCGGTCATGTCATGCATAGAAGGCCATACAACACCCTAAATAAATAATTTTAATCGAAAACTGTCTGAATATTTTTCGTTTGAACAATAACGATAGTTTTATAGATAATGCTCACAATTAAATTTCGACTATTACTGAAATATTTTATTTTAATTATAATATTACCCATTTTTATTTCATCGAGTTTTAATGCTTTTGTTGACTTACCGCGACCAGGCCCTGGAGAGCCCGTAGTGTCACAAGAGCATAAAGGTGGTGATGGGTCATAAACGGAATAAAGAAGCCAAGAATCGCTGTTAAGAGATTTCCTAAGCCGTAAACAAGTTTTGTACCATAACGTCTTGCTAGAAGCCCTCCAGGAAGTTGCGATGTCCAATGCAACCAGTAGTAAGCTCCCAAAGCTAAACCTTGCTGATGCTCGGTCCATGCAAATCGATCATCGTCCTGAAAACAATATTCAAACCCAGAAATATCATTAGTACATTTTTTATTATTTAATTTGTACTTTACAATTTGTCCAGCTGGACATTTGGTAAATTTTTCTAACTTAAATTAGTACATTTGTCAACACAATTTACATTTATTGAATTAAAGGATTATATTATCTATATAAATATGAGTTATAAAATTAGTTCATTTTCATAAAATAACTTTGTGGATTTTTGAAATTAATTTTTCAATAATGAAATCTTAAATGAAATGAATTTGCTTTCTTAATATGCCTTTAAATAAAAAATGGCTTAATTTTAGATTAAGTACATATATGTTTCTATATATACCTATATCTTTAATAGTAGTAACTTATTTTCAAATAGATGAACAAATGATACTTTCAAATCACAAAATCAACAGGTATCAATTTATCAATTAAAAAGTGATAAACATCTTTACACAAAATATTTCAAGTTTCAAGGTAAACTATTTAAGTATTTGTTCTATTTTAACGTTAAAAGATTTTATTTTATTTTACAACATCAAATGAAAGAATATATGAAAACTTGCTTTTATAATATTTAAACATATTTTTTAAAATATTCGAAAATGTTAAGCCAGACCGAAAATAATTCGACACTACAGAAGCTTGTTTAGGTATATGAACATGAAAATGTTAAAAGATGAGGTCTGAAATATATAATAATCATCAAAAAATGATGAAATGAACAATGATTACAATTATAATTATTATTGTACAGATACAGTATAAAAATATACGTACAATAATATCTTGCTCCGAGTGTGATGCAGTAGATATTGTAGTCTCAAGTGTGTTGTTACTATCGTCTGTTTTATTGTATAACCGTAGATTCTCGATGTCACATTGAGAATTTGTTGCCAGCTTTGGACGAGGTATTACCATCGCTACTATCGTCAGATTCAAGTTGATCCGCAGCATATAATTTATAGCGAAACCGCAGAAAACAAGATACCAAAGCACGTCCCGGCATGATATCAGTTCTTTTTCTAAAATGCATTTAAATTATTTGAACACATTCATGTATAATAAAATATAGTTGGTATTGATTTTTTATAATAGAATTAGATAATTATTATTTTAAAATTAATTTGAATCAACTGAAATACAAATTTTAATAAAGTACAGTATCTACATATACATATACATACATACAATGCAATTCTTTTACTTTGAAACTTTCGATTTCATTTGTTTTATTACCACACCTGTTTCTGCTATGCAAAAGAATTTATTAATACCAATAAGTTGTAACTCATGATTTGTAAGATTTCACTAATAGTATTAACTGAATTGTGCTAAAGGACGCTGGTTTTATTGATCGAGATTATCAAGGAGATGATTCATTGACTAAAATTTTGTATTTAAGCTATTGAAACTATTTTCAAGAACTACAAAAATATAATAAATTATAATTACCTATTAGTATACATGGTCTCTTAATCTGAATCTTATCGAAAAATCTGATCGATGATTAAAAAGATGAATTAAATAGAAAACATCGGGAAGTTGGTCCAACTCGAATAAAAAATAAAGAATATATAAAATAATAATGTCGAAAATGACAACGTGAGTTCGCGCTCGCCATCCATATGCAGATGCACTAGTTACAATAAATAGTAACTAGAAGATAGTTCTAGATACAATCGATAGATTTAATCGATAGGTTTAAGATGTTCTTTTGTTTTTATCCCTAGAAAGTGCAATAAAGGTTTTTCGGCTCAGAGTGGTATGATAGATTTATTCAAAGAATAGAATAATTGCCAATATGATTCTACCTCTGAATGCAGAAATAACAACAAATAATATAAATATCAATGTTAATGAAATCAGGAATCAGAAGATATCGCGGCGTATGTAGACTAATAGATAAAATTAAATTAAAATAAATTTTAGGTTATGTCTGTATCTCGTAGTCTTACAGCAGGATGAAACAAACATAAAGATATTTAAAGTAAAAGGATCGTAACGTAATATAGTTTAAAAAAGGATCTACAGTTAATGTAAAATATCGATATCTCTATCGAAAGTACTAGACTGTCTCACTACAAAAAGTTATGATATTTTCTTTGCTACAACGAAAGAATGATTGAAAGATATGTAATATTCAAATGTGAGATACTACGAAATATCTTCTTCCATCGTGTAATATATAAATAAGTTTCTTCGTACTATTTTATTTCAAGGTAAAAGATATGCAATCAAAGTGAAGAGTCAATCATTTCATTGACTCATTTACATCGGAAGTACTCGTTCGAATTCGCTAATGACGATGAAAAGCAAGAATAAAATCATTTAGCGATAATTTGTACTAATACTGGTATCTATCATATCACGAAAATTTCAGACAACCAGACGAAATCTATGAGTAGTAAGACAATAAAAAATCTATTACCTATAATAACATCTGTTATTATTTTTTATTCTTCCTTATCACGATCATAGGAAGATTAAGTGATATTTTAATATCTGTTAATATCTAAAGATATAATATGTAAAACAATCATTCTTATGGTTACGTAATTTGATAAAAAGAAGATGAATGACTATTAAAAATTGACAGACTCGTACCAAAGACAATCCTTTTCACACTTAATTTTTATTCAATATATTTCAATTGAAGATTAAAAAAAAACCATCATAACCGGAAGATTTCGTTGACTTTTTTATTTTAATATATTAATATAAAATAGTTAAAAATGGAAATAATTTGTTGGATATGGACGAAAATATAATTTTTTAAGGCAAATGATATTTTAATGCTTTAGATACTTAATGACTCTAATACTTAATGACGCAATATTTTTTAAATCATAAGAAGGATAGAAAAATATATGTTTAGCTCCAAGATCAAACGAAAGGATAATATTGGTAACATAAGATCGATTGACAACATACTAGATGGAAAAATTCCTGTTGTGTAAAAAAAGAGAAATGTGACTTATAGTATTCTTTCCCTAAAGTGACTAATTTCAAAAAATAGTGTATCAATTGAATACACATGATTCTCACAAATACACTGTAATTATATACACATATCTAATTAAATGTAAAAATGTTGTGGACCTGAAAACACAAAGCTCTTTGCATATAACGAATGTAGATGTAGATCATTTTTTATTTATAACATGACATCGATTCCACCACGTTGCGATTTTAGTTTCCGATTACTACAATAAAATACGTTATTAATTAGAAAGTCAGACAACTTAATAATTAGTGTAATAAAATAATATAAAATCAAATAATAATAATAAATTCAATCGAACAAATATTTACACTAATTACAAAAGCTGTGATCTCAAATTTATACGACTGAAGTTAATGATCATTCTCTTCAGTACAGTTGCATTCATGCGCAATTTCAATTACTGATACTCAGCAATCTTCGCGTGGAATCGTGCATTTCCCTTTTTAAAAGAAAATTTTACTTACTATTGGCCATTTCGCCGATTTCTTTCCCTCACAGGTTACGATACTCCGCCAGTTAAATCGGATGAAGAAATTACGCACACGCGATGTCTTCCGCGAATAAAGTTTCTTAAAGAAAAATCTTAAAGATCATTAACGTCTTTATTCTACGTTTAATTGATAAAAGCAAGCTTTATTCTGTATCAATATCGAAAGGATACAAAGATAGTCGAACGTTTCTTGGAATCGTGTTGAGGTATACCGTTTTCTGTGAAAATACCTATAATTCCATTGATTTTGCAGGAAGTCTCGCGTCACGATGCTTATTCATAGGAATATTGTCCTTTGACAGATTTTGTTAGACGTTTCGTGTATCTCTAAGCGTGTGTTAATCAGCTAGTGTCGCGGAGTATACTGCATGATTGTTCTTCGGCTATAATCACGCGTACCCTGAGGAATCTTTCTGCGAACCTCCACCCATGCAAAAATAGTAGATAACGAAAGTTACGCTCTGTTCCGTACGTTTAAAATCCAAGCTTATTCGTTTCTTTGTCTCGTTATTCGACGAGGCTTGTGTCTGGCTACGCTCGTTATTTATTGACCGTTAATTTATTTATTGATAGAGCATGCCTGTAAATCGGTCATTCCACGAGATATCTGTCCATTTCTTGAATACATAATTTTAGACCGGACTTTTGTGTAGAGAACTGAGTAAATTTAGAGTAAAGTCGCTAGCTTACAATAATATTTTCATAATTTATAGATATTCAATAAAAAATATTATATTACTGTTATGCATAGAAATATAGTACGGAAAAGAGAAAGAGAGCTTGTTCTACTTATTATGTTTTAAAAATGATTGAACGCTAATTATGTTCCAGATTTAGTAATGGAGATTGAATGTTGCATATTTATATACTGTGTTCTCTTATATTATTATAATTTATGGTAATAACAGTGTATCTAAAATTATAATCATATATTTCAAAATTATTTTATTATATTTGAATATGATTGCATGTATCACTCTATGTATACAGGGTGGTTGGTAACTGGCGGTACAAGCGGAAAGGGGGTGATTCTACGCGAAAAAGAAGTCGAAAATATAGAATAAAAAAATTTTTTTTTTAATTTTTCCATCGAGACAACGATCTACAGTGAGATCCGTTATAACGAGACGTGATAAAGTGCACCCGTACCGAGCGAAAATTCAAAATCGATTTTCTCGAAAACAAAGCCTCAAATGAAAAATTTTTATTCTATATTTTCGACTTCTTTTTTCGCGTAGAATCACCCCCTTTCCGCTTGTACCACCAGTTACCAACCACCCTGTATATTTAAATGATTATTATAATTTATAACACATATTACGTATAAATTATTGATATTAATAAAATATTATAAAAAATAATTTATTGATATAAATGATCAATATTTTTTAAATATTATTCTTATTACACAAATCGACGAGAATCGATCATACGTTTCAAAACCATGATTTCTTCAAAATTACTGTTTTCTTGTAAAAATAATTTATAATAATACATATATGCATTTCATTTTATAATAACTATTATAATAACATTATAATTTTATTATAATAATGTTATAATAACATTTTATAATTTTATAATAATAATTTTGTAAATAATATTCTCATTTCATGAAATTTTATAATATTTCTTTTGTTTTATGAAATTTTGATGTCTGAGTATTGTTGTTCGAAATTAAAATATATTATATTATGTGATTTTATATTATATCATGTATTAAACCTGTATACGTACATTTTGATATTTCCGACGTGTATCGGATGTTATACTTTGCGAATCTTTTTCCACAGTTTTCCATAAGAAGAAAATCCAGTGTCTCGACATTTGATAATTGAGGATCAAAGAATCAACCCTCATTGCCTTGCTCCATAATGAATAATTGTTGAAAATAATGTTCATTTAATGTAATATCGTTTCAAAGGTTATTTTGTTAATATATATTTTTGCTATAATCTGTTAACAAATTATGTATAGATATACAATATATGTGTACAGGGTGTATAAAAGGTGAGAATAAAAACCACCATAGAGCGATTCTATACCTCTGTATCGGTGAAGATGTGTAAAAAATTGTATGTACAAAATTGACCTTCAGCATGATTTACAATGTCAAGATCTTTTTAATGCAACGTATTCTACTCGTCACGAGGAACAAAAGTCTCAAAGGAACCATAGATCGCAAATGACCGTATCTCATGAAAAACATGTTAAAGTTTCAATAATTCTTAAACTTCATTCACAATGTGTTTCCATTTATATTTACATTTAATGGGAATGTAGCTTGCTATTTCCGTGGTAACAGGAAATTACAGAATAGTTTGTAAAATATATCAGAATATAAGAATAATGAATGAAACACAGAAGAGTGATTCTCAGTGGCTATGTTAACAATTTCGTATATAAGAATTAATATTAATATTACATATTAATATATATTATATATTAATTATATATAATATTATATTATATTATATATTAACCTGTTCTTCTTATATTAATATTACATTATAATATAATATAAACCAAGCTTCGACAAGCATTCGATGCTATTCTGTAGCAGTTTTCTTCAAATGGTAACAGAAAATCAATGCTGTCCGCAAATCGTAGTTTCCAGGCACAAAATTTGACATGTTCAACGCTATTACAAACTATGCTGTTGTATGAAACTTGTGTTGTTCTGAGTCGAAAATGTTTGTGAGATGTCAACAAAGACTTTTGGCATCAATGTCGCAGTTCAGTAATAACTACATTATCAGCTAGGGCCATCTATAGGCAAATTCCGGTTTCATAGTTACATACCTGTATAATTATTATATTATATAATTTTATAATTATTATATATTGTATTGTCGGTGTATGTATTATATTATATTATAACAATTATATTATATATTATATATTAATAATATATAATATTATATTATTATATATTATGTATCTTTATTAATTTATATTATATATAATATTATAATATTATATAATATATAACATTATATATTATATATTATTAATATACAATATAATATTAATATAAAAAGAACAGGTTGATTATCGCTTTTACTTGTGGTTATCCACTGTTGGACGTATATAAAATAATGACAATGCGACGAATATTAAAATTACAAAAATACATTATAAAATTCGCCGCGTTCAAGCACTCTAACCAAATGACCATGCTCTCGACGAAGTTTATATCGTTGGATGCTGCATAAATTGTAACGCGTTCCACACTTTTTAAATCGTATATTATTTACGGAGAGCAAAAGCAATTTCTCTAGTTGTAATATCCTCAATCGACAAAATGTCAGGATTTGAGCTTACAGAAATCCATATGCAATGGTTGAAAGGCTCACCATAAGCTTATGGCGAGGAATTATTGGAAATCATATTGTTGGCTGTAACTTTTTGTCTATATCGGTAGAAGATTCTTACGCTTACATTTCCTAAACGTATTACGTGAAATTATACCACAGCAGAGTTGTCACTTCGTCTATTTTATGCGCGATGGTATTTCGTCTCGTAGCAATGTTATAATTTGAACAGATAACATCAGTTAAATAATTACATCTAATTGAATGTAGTTCCTACCATAAAAAGTCAATACGTAATGGTGAGAAGAAATTTAGTGAAAATGTAGAAATGCGACGTTAAATGTTTAAATATACAGAAAGAGAAAAGGAAGAAAAGAAGAAAGAAAGGAAAGGAAGATATGGGATATATTAGGTCGTCCGAAAAGTTTCTTTCGTTTTAGAAGGAAATAATGGATGCACGACATTTTCCGTTTTATATTACTTTATCGAAGTACGTACGATCTATTTTGTTTTATCAAGATAAAAATCAGAACGTTTGACAGATTAGGTTTTTACATTTGTATAAAGATGCGACGTTGTAAAAGACGTGTCTATAAAAGAACAACCTAATACAATAATGCTATTTTCATAAATGCTATTTTTCTTCCATTCGACTGCAGAATGTAAATATATGTTGTAAACAAATTCAGTTTAAAAATGGTTAAAACTTTAATATTTTTTCCCCAGGAGAAGAGATCATGTACGACTCATGTTCCTTTGAGATTTTGGTTACTCGTGATGAGTAGAAACGTGGCAATAAAAAATCATGTTCAAGATCGATCTTACACGAAATTTTTTTTACAAATCTCCTCTGACCCACAGCTGATTTTTACATTTACTTTTTATACACCTTGTATATATTATACAGGGTGGTTGGTAACTGGTGGTACAAGCGGAAAGGGGGTGATTCTACGCGAAATAAGAAGTCGAAAATATAGAATAAAAATTTTTCATTTGAGGCTTTGTTTTCGAGAAAATCGACTTTGAATTTTCGCTCGATACGGGTGCATTTTATCACGTCTCGTTATAACGGATCTCACTGTAGATCGTTGTCTCGATGGAAAAATTAAAAAAAAAAAGAATTAAAAAAAAATTTTTATTCTATATTTTCGACTTCTTCTTTCGCGTAGAATCACCCCCTTTCCGCTTGTACCACCAGTTACCAACCACCCTGTATATTTCTTTCTTACTTTTTCTCATAGAATATGCTGTTACCGTTTGACAAGCAAAATCTGAGACAACTTGTACGTTAAGAAGACTAAAAAGAAAACACTCCACTGACCTCAGTGAAGAAATAAAATAGTCAAACTCGAAGATTGTATCCCGCTGGGGTTAGCCATCCACATGTTATTTAGCAATTAAGTTAGAAAAATTGACCAAATGTCAAGCTGGACAAATTGTAAAGTACAAATTAAATAAGAAAAAAAGGACTTGTACGTTACAACACATTATCGTACACGTAAGATAGAATTACGTTTTGTATGTATCTTAGTATACGTGCAACTATCACTGTAGACAATAGAACGACAAAGATTTATAGCTGGTATTACGCACAGGGGATCTTTGGGTCTATAAATCACCGATATCGTAAAATTTGCTGATTGTAAGTAGTAATAGTATTTTTGCATAACAATACGTTTATTGATATATCTTCCAAATATATTTATTTTATTTTTCTCGAATAATTCAATAATTAATTAAAGCAAAGGCAATGTTTTGGTAAACAAAATTTATTTTAAAAATTATTCTGGAGAATATAATTCAGAAAACTAATAAAATCGTAAATGAATTCATTTTGCATTTGTTACTTGTCTTTTTGAGGCTCGAGTACTTTTCATTTTTAACTAAAGCAATTAAAATTTAAATAAATTCAAATCGTGTGTTTTCTTCAAATTTCGTAATAACAAGATTTTGTAATATAATTCTGACAGTTTACAAATTAAAATCATTTTCGAATCCATACTTTGCTTATTATCTGTATGCTTTAACGAAAGGAGAGGAAGTTTTCTGTCGATGGAAACAAAATGTATCGCGTAAGCAATTATTCGCCACTAGTTTATCATTGGTAAAAGTAATTATCGTTGAAATACTTATACAATTTTTAAAAATATCTTTGCTTTAAGCCAATCATTGCATTCACGTATGAAATTATAACGAAACGATCGGTTGCACGAATCGGTTTGTTGCTGAAATTTTCTTACTTTTTTAATAACCTTGAAATAGATAAACTGTATCGATTATGCATTCATCCTTAGTAATAAGTGACAATAGCATGAAAGTAAAAATGGTAGTAAATTTGTGAAAGATTAGAGTTTATAATATTCAAGCAATTACTGGTGCAACTAAGTGATTGCGGATTTTGTCATTAGATGGTATTGTCACTTAGTTGCCAACACAATATATTGCAATATGAAGACTTGTTGCAGACTTGTAATCGAGAACATAAAATGCGTTCATGCACGTATGACTTGCTCATTTGCTAAATCGGTTAACTTCGCAAAATAAAAAGTAGACAAAATTGATGTGGTTATATTTATTGTCTTTTAAAATTGCTTCTATAATATGTATGTCGGAGATGAAAGGACATCGGGGCCTTTCTTTTGGAATTTTTGGGAAGATCTCCAATACTTTAGTCTAGACTATTTATTATAGCTGTACTTAAATAATAAAACTTAGAGGTAGTTGTTATGATTCAATCCGATTATGTTTGTCCGAGATTTGTGACAGTGGGCTTGAGCTCGAGGTGACACAACTGGTCGCTGAACGTAGCCACGGTCACGGGATGAAAGTTTTTACCTAACAGAGAAGTGCCAATATCGTGGGACACACGTTGTATTAACAATTAAACCCCGGGCAGAAGCAATGTTAGCTCTACGCGTGTCTGCTTAGCAACGGCGGCTGGGATTTTGTTGGTATCCCTGACCAATATGCAACGAACAAACGCGATCGTAGGGAGAGGAAAGTTTTCATCAGTCTTTTATTCTTGCGATCACCTTGCAGAGTTTTCACATCGTCTTTACGTGCAGTATTATACCGAGCGTCACAGCAAACGTTACTTTGTGCTTTAACATATATTCTACGTTTAACAAAGAGTTACGCCGTTGACCGTGGATTCGTTATTGAACCTAAGAACATTGTCATTAACATCTCGAGTGTCTAATCACCACTGTTATTTGTCAAACTTTGTAAAAATCAATATTTATACCAGTAAATATAATCTCTATTGTACAACAACGATGGCTAGTCCGAATGAAGATTTGTTACACGCCTCTAAACTTAATGCCAACCCGACATGTATATAATACATAATATAAATATACATAATGTATATTTATGTACATAATATAAACTTAAATAAACATTGTTGAATTATATTATAAATGTAATTTTTATCTAGCGACCTGTAAAATGTATGAATACTATGCTGGGAATAATCGTTAATATTATTATAACTTTCGCATAATTAAGGGAGTTAATCGGCTTGGCTAGTGGAAATAAAAAGAAAATGCTTAACACCATCAAATTCATATTTAAACAAAATTTTATTACATAAAACTATTATTACTAGTGTGTGTAGATTTTAATGTTATTATCATCAAGATAAACAGTGTCCGTTTTGTTAGACCTATTCAAGAACTCATCATCATGATTTATGCTGAAATCTTTTTAATAACTGTGTTTAATAGGAGGAATTTATTTCAACAGGTTTAGCACATCTCTCTTTTTGTCACAAATCTACTACTCTGCCGTAGGATATTGTACAGGTTGGTTCACATTTTCCAAAACTACTGGATCTATCTGTTACCAACTTAGCTATTAATGGCATTGAACTCTGCATCTTTAGTTAAAATCATATTTGAATCTTGTCTTGTCTTGATGTTGCGTTTTGACCTTTCTAACTTTATCCAATACATTTTAAACCAATTTACTGCTAATCCTGCAACTTTAACCTTTCCTTTACTGATTGAATTTTCCGATGGCTTTGTACAGAAAAAATCCTTCTGAATTGTTCCAACCACATGAAACGCTATTTTCTTTTTACTGGTTTTGAGCAGTTTTTTAGATATCAATGTTTATAATACGGTCAGAAAAACAATGAAATATGCATGGCTAAAGACAAATTGTGCTATACATAGATACAGCTCATCTCTAGCGTTGACTTTTGACTGCAAAGATATAATTGTATCTTTTTTTAAATGTTACTTTTTGTTATAACAGAATATGACAACTAGTTTGTTTATTGTCTAATATGTACAATTGTATTAAAAAATTACGCAGATAAATTCTCATAAGCATTGAAATGACATTATTACAACAATTTGAGGGATGGATTCTGGGTTACATAAAGAGTCATCTTCCCTCTGTTCAGAGGGTACCGATCAAAAGTTCTATAGAGATAAAATTAATTGGATCTCCCATCCAACTCCTTGTCGATTGATAGTTGGCCGTATTCCGCTGGATCAGGTTGGCTCGGTAGTAAGGTGAGCCGCTTGAAGCCTCGATCCAGGATGCTCGTTGCCCTCTGACTGTGATCGTCCGGATGATGTCGCCGTCGCCAGGGTGAACTTGATGACACGGTCGAAAGGCCGTTGCGTTGAGGACACATTGTCTACCTCGTAGTCTGGATCGTTGTCGTCCCTGTCGTTGCCAAGAAAATTCCAGTTGAAGTCCACGACCCAGGAAGTATTGACTCACCTTGGTCCTGGTGCTGTTGTCGAACAGCTGAGCCCAGGAAGTGTCGTGGAACATCGTTGATTTCATAAAAGTAAATGGGATCCATATGAAGATCCGTCGTGGAGACGTGAAGGATGTTTACGGTTGATTGGGAGACAGGGCTCCCTCCGCTGATCCATCCGAATCGCGTTTTCTTGGTGATGTTCCTTAATGGTTGCACTAGCTTGGCCCGTGGACTTTTCTTCGTCTCGTTAGAGCAGAGTCTCTTGGCCCAATTATCCGCGGAAGATGAAATCAGAGGCATCTTATCTGCCGTTTGTTCAGATTCCTTCAATTCGATTGGATGCAGTAGATTAGAATTTACAGCTGCTAGCGTTTGTGGTCATTCTGGTTCATTGTGTCGATATTTATCTGGTGCTGGATTGTTCCGATGTAGTGTCTTCTTGATATCATTGCCGCTTTGCGTGCGATAGCGTCCGCTGGTTCCACGTAAAACGGTTTATTCTGACTAGACTCTGGTTTCACGCGCCAGTTGCGCTCTAAATTGGCCAAGTGTCACCTGGGACCATTGGAGGTGTCACCATGCTGGGACTGTGCAAGGAATGCGCTGGTTCGTCCTTCCTGGCGAGTTCATCGGTGGACCTGGTAGGCCAGGTCCATCTGGTTTCATTGTTCGGGAGGGTTCCAAATTTCTTCGTAGTCTGATAGTTGATCTCCCGAAAGAGATAATGTGACTCCGAAATATCAGATCCTTGATCGTATTGTGAGTTCGTTCGAGCTTCTCGTTCTCATCTTTCTTTCCGCTTGCTTGTGCTGGGTGTCATAGTTGGTGAAGGAACGTTGGGCGTCGTGGCGTCCGTGATTGGAACTTGGTTCAACATTGGAGAGTGTGTTGACTTCGCTGGAGGCGAGGGCAACTCCAGGCAAAAGTTTAAGATCAGAGACTTGTTTATGGCTTTCTGTGGACCCAGTAGAGAAGCGTTGAGATTCGATGGGATGATCTGTAAATTACTGATACTATTTGAATGATTCGTCACGGTATCAATAGCAATAACCATAAGGAACATCTCGACTTGAATATATTTTATGACGAGTAAAGGCCCTAACTATATTTGCACAGCTAGTGACCGCTTCGACCAAGGGATGGATTCTGGGTTACATAAAGAGTCACCGGACGTATCACAACCAATTCAAAAAAATATTAATCATGTTCTTTAACGTAAGTTTGCTTTATTGAATGTCCCTTTGACAACAATTCTAAGCAAAAGTAACTAAATAGAAATTTCTAGTAAAAGTAAGTTTGACATAAAGGAATTTATTTTATTTGATAGATCGTATCATAACATATTTCTATTTGGTTGACCTAATTAAATAATCGTAACTATGCTATAAATAAGTATAATTAATAATTGAAGAAAGAGACTATCGGAGCAGAAATCACTAATTCAAACTCTGTTCATTACTTCCTGCAGTTCCCATTATTTGCTTCAAGATACCGCATTAGTGAATAAAGTGTGCAACACATGATATTAAAAATAGTAATTTCTTATCATAAAGCAACCGAGTCGCGATAACAGTTAATGTATGCATTTCAAATGCGCAAGGTATTTCACAATTGCCTGTCATGATGTAGATCTTATTATCTTCGATTTTAAAAATACGTGTACTTCTGCTTTTGCAAACTAGTGTACATTATCTTATCTTACTTTCTATTTCTTATCGTGAAAATTCAAATATGTTTCTTCTATCTCTTTATTAATTAATTATTATTTATACTAATTTCCATATTTGCATGATCTGACATAAAACATATTTATTGAAATAAACAAAATCGATTGATAAATAGAGAAAGAATGTTATTATTATAGTGAAATAAAATAATAGACTAAATGAAACTGATATTATTAATAATTAAATAAGATGATGGCCAAAAGTTATGTTTATTATTTTTTAAAATTGATTTATTATGTAAATTAGCTTATTATTTCTGTAAATTAACTATGGTTTATATTTAGTATAATTATATAAATTTAATAATTTGTGGTAAACATCCTATCAAGAAATTAGCAATCTTTATAAATATATCACATATATCACAATCTTTATAAATATATAACAATGTTTTGATAGTATTGTTTATTTGATATTTAAAACGTTCGTTATGTTCGAAGATTGTATTTTGGCATAAGAAATACCATATTTTGGAAATATTACTGGTATAAAGCATAAAGAAAAAAGTCACGGTTATAGGTGACAACAAAATGTTACGTAAACTATTTGCAATTAAATTGCCTTAACAATGGAAATTGGTAGAATATTTTGCGAAATGTAACGTAAATTTAGTACGATCTATTATTGCACGTGGATGCATCAGATCTTCTATTGTACAGGGTATTTCATCTAACTTGATCATTTTAAATATCTGTCTTATTTCTTATGATAGGAAAAAATATTGAAGAAAGAGAATATTCGATTCGAAGAGACAAGTGTAGCGATAGGCAAAAATAGTTTCTCAAGGTCACTTTTTTTCGAGATTTCAAGTTCATCGAAGTATTTTTAAACGAGACTACATATTTTCATTGCAACGATCTTATAGCTCATAAGAAAATAAATTCAACGGTGTGCAATATATTGACCTTGAGAACATTTTTTTCTCTATCATCACATTTACACTTTCGTACCGAATATTCTCTTCCTCTGATATTTCTCCCTATCATAAAAAATAACCGAGATACTTAAGACGATCAAGTTAGGTTATGTACCCCTACATATTCCATATTTTTCTTTCTTTACTTTTTCTTTCTTTTTCTCCTCGATATTTCCACCAAGTCACTCCTTAAAATACGTATTGACTTTGTACGGTAAAAACCATATTCAATCGGAAGTTGTAATTGTTCAATGGATGTAATTTGTTTACTTGAACTGTAAACAATTCCTTCTTTCACAGAAAAAGATTCACTGACCTCAAATCTCATGAACAAAGAGGATGCATGTGAAGAGCAAGCCTGCATTCTGCCCACGGTGACTAGTTCAAAAATTACGTTCAAAAATTGGCGGAGCGGCTCGTAATATACAGGGTGGTTGGTAACTGGTGGTACAAGCGGAAAGGGGGTGATTCTACGCGAAAAAAGAAGTCGAAAATATAGAATAAAAATTTTTCATTTGAAGCTTTGTTTTCGAGAAAATCGACTTTGAATTTTCGCTCGGTACGCGTGCACTTTATCACGTCTCGTTATAACGGATCTCACTGTAGATCGTTGTCTCGATGGAAAAATTAAAAAAAAAAATTAAAAAAGAAAGTTTTTATTCTATATTTTCGACTTCTTGTTTCACGTAGAATGACCCCCTTTCCGCTTGTACCACCAGTTTCCAACCACCCTGTATAGTAATTTCATGTAGTTCGCTTAGGATATTGAAGCGCAGAAGTTGCAAACATGTTGTACTTGTTATCTGCAATGACAAATTAACAAGACGAATAATGTAGTTCCTAATAATCCCAACCTTCATTGATTGTGAATAGTGAAGAGGCTAATTACGGGGTCATAAAATGACAGTTGGATGGCCCTGTGTCAAAAGAGAAACGTCCTGCAGGTTCAAAAGACCGCGACCAAATGATAGTGGGAAGGTGGGCGCTTCTGACCTACGGCCGGCGGTAGCCCCTCCAGAGGGTTCAAATCCTAACATATAAAAACGCTCCCAAAATCAGCACGCGACATTGTATTGCAAGCCTCTGAATCGTACACACGCTGTCATAATACTCTGAGCCGTTATTCTGTTGGATTCAATAAACTTTATCATCATATCTAAAACTCCGAATTTACTTGCTGATTTGTGAACGTTCGAACTACGACGCGAACAAATCACTGGTGACCAGTTAATTTAGTGATTTCTTGTATCTGCTACGTGACAACGTCAAAGGAAGAATTAAAACAAATATTATTAGAGGAATGTACGTGTATCATGCAAAATTATTTACACAAAATTATAACATACATGACAAATCGATTACAACATGTAATAAAACAAAAGACTATCCAAGAAGGTATTGACATTTAAAAAATTCATATAATATATGTCTTTTTTATGTAAAATCATTGTAGAAAATTAAATGTCCGAATATTTTTGCAAAATAATACATTTAGTACATACATACAGTACGAAGAATTCGTTTCCTAATATGTTATTTGTTACGCCAAAAATTATTTAGTTTAAGTAAATAAAATTTGCGTCATCGTCAAGAAAAATACATGTTTTATTACAATAAAAAATAAAAAGTACATTAATTTAATTATGGTCAAATGTACAGATTAGTAATAGATAGAATACTATAGTGTTAGAATATTAATGAAAGTCACTGTATTTCACGACGTAATCTGTAATTTCTTGTTGCTTCGTAAATAGCACACTATTTTCTCATTAAATGTGAATATAAATATAAAAATGTGATGAATAAATTCAATTTCAGAAGAATTAAAATTTCAACATTTTTTTCTAAAGAAACATTTGAGTTGCAACATATTTTGACACTTTTGACACTTTTCATGTTCGTAATGAGAAGAATACGATGCAATAAAAAAGAATTGTCCTTGAAAATCAATTTTGCACAAAATTTTGTTTACAAATCTTCACCGATTTGAAAATCACTCTATTAAAATCACTCTATTGTGGTTTTTACACTTACTTTTTGTACACCCTGTACATACTTCCCTTGTTACCTGTTCTGGTGTTATAATCCCCCCCCCCCCCCCCCCTCAACTATCATTACTTCTTCGCCTATATCTTCCTGCTCAGTCCGGCGTTAACCTATGATAATAATTTGTGATGAATACCCTATACACAGTGTTTATGTGAATAGTTGAAATATAAATATTTCCATTATCCCATTTATTTTTTATTTGTTAGGCGTCTTTAATGTTAATTGAACATTAATTTCCTTTCAATTCTATTCTCACTTTTCTGATTTCCATTTTTCTGATCTTAAAAACATATTCTACTATCGTCTAGCATAAAATGGAGAATATTTTGAAAATCTTTTATGAAGATTGTGCAAAATTATTGTGATTCTTTATGTAATAAAAAAGTAATGTAAAAAGGTGGAACTGTTATTTATTTTACTTCATAATCCAACAGTGACTAGAAAAATTAAAGTAGTTTGGTTTGTATCACTTAATTTTCTATCCTCTACTTTGGAAATAGTAAAACGGAAATAAATTTTTATTTTAATTAAATATCTTTTTAAGATGAAGTCTATAAAAGATGGTCTGATAAAAAAATATCCCATATAAAAGTATTTTCTTTTTTTCCCGTAAAATGAGAATCTGAAGACAAAAATATAATTTCCATTTAAAAAGAGGAAGTTAAAAAAGAAGTTGATCTAATAAATAAAATTTACTCTTCGAAATCATGGAACATTTATGTATCTGGTAAGTACATTCGAATTAATACATACCGTATACATATGGTATATTCCGGTACTATCGATGGTTACTTTTACTGTTACGTAATCATAATTTATGAGCTGGTCTAGTCGTAATTGAGCAAATATAAAAAATTTGCTAATGGATGTAATTTCCCTCTGTCGCAACCTGCGTATATGGCGAAACATACAATTTTCTTTTTAACATTCTTCGAGCACGAACATGACCGTATGTAGATACGAATAGAGTCAGAGTTGGACAAAATGTAGAGAATAAATATTTGAAATCCTATTTTAAATAATAGGTTTACAGATCAAATAAAGCGGTATCAAATTTAAATAAAATAGTACTTTACATGAAGTGAAACAGAAAATAAAATATTTTTCTTTTGATAACCTTGTTACGGACGAAGAATATCTGGCCTCCTACTGCACTTCTTGAATTCTATGAAACGGAAACAGAAGCGCCTTTATTTTCAAACATTTATCTATACAATGAGACACAATTGCGGTTACGCTAGAATAACAGTTTTGAATAATTCTGATGAACATCTGGAAGGTATTGTCCCTGGAAATTTTAAAGGATTATATTTTCCATATACGTAAAATAAGCTCTTTGATCCACCCCCACCTGAATTTTGATAATTCCACCTTTCGAAAAATTACGCTCCTCGGATAGAACGTTATGAAAAGTGTCATCGGGTTGCTTCGCATCGCGTTCATTAAGAGCTAGTATAGTGAGATCGGACTAAAGCTTTCTTTCTATTAATGTTGACCCTACAGAATCCGCAAGATAACCTAGATTCTGCCCTTAGTCGCAGAAAAGTCCCAATGCGTCGAAACCATGTGCCGAAAAAAGGAAGGTAACACAAAATCACACTCACTTATTCGCAACTTACACACATTTGTAACTATCATTTGATTACAATACACATATCTATGTTTCTGCATCAATTCGAGTATAATTATTTAAACGCTAACATTCAAGCCGCAATCCTATATAACATAGTTGAATGTATCCACACGATACGACTTTGGTGTTCGAATTGTGTCGATTTTTATCAGATGATTTTGCATCAGGTTCGTGTGCATCTTGCAGCTTCCTGATTTCCTATTAGATTCGTCTGCACTTTTTCCAAACTCCTAACAGTTCTCCGGCTTCGTGTCTGGTTTGTTTGTCCTATTTTCCAATCTGGCAGCTTTTCGATTTTATATCGAGATCGCCTGTGCCCTCTTTCCAAATGATTTCCCGATTTCGCATTATATTAAGTCACGTAATTTCTGTGACTTAGTTTCGGGTTCGTCCGCAAATGATTCCATTCTAAAGGCTTCCTAATTACTCATCAGCTTTGTCCTCGCGAACAATAATCCTAGTGGCTCCCTGACACGGCGTCAGGTTTGACCATATATCGTATAGCTGCTAACACTGCTGGCACGCGACCATTGAAAATGCTGTGTTTGTTTAGTATTGTGTTGGTAGGTCGGTTGGCTTGTCGGCTTTAAGATGCGATATGCAGTTAGGACATAGCGTAACCTTACTTAATGTATTTGCCTTTCACGCTGGTCAAAGCCCAGGCTCGTAAGAATCTGAAGCGTAAAATAAAATATTTAAACTTTGAATTTAGATATTAAAGTATTAATGTATTTTTTGACAATGAAAATAAACTGAGCATAGAGACAATGTCAAAGCACAAAAAACCATAACCTTTACTTTAAGTATTGATTATTCGCATAGGTTATAAATTGCATCATTCAAAGTTTTCATTACACAGGTTCGTTACTTTGTGGATAAAAAATTAATTTAACGAAACAGTTTTTCAACTGCAGCAGGCCACGTTGTATTATGTATGCCTTAAAAATAATTTCTTCATATGTTTGTATTAATTTGTTAATACTTTAAATTCACGATTCATTATCGTCACTAGGTTTTTCTATAATGGAAAGTATTTATGTTTCATATGTAACAGGAAATATTTCATATTTATGTTGATGGTTAGAATGAAATATACTATATCAATATAGGATCATAAATATGCTTCATCAAAAGGATTATAATAAAAATATGGAATAGTATCAAATTGCTATATTTCGATAGAGTACATAGACAGATTGGTTACGCATTTACTTTAATAATATAATTTATTTTAATAATACTATGCAAGTACGATACATAATAATAATATTTTATTAATAATATTCATTTTAATACCACTTCACAGTGTTGCTTATTTTTATTTTTGTGAATTACGAATAGGATTGACTTTCTTACATTTTATTATGAAAGATATTTTATATACTTATTTTGATTTCTATTATGTAATAAATCTGATATTTTACCTTCAAAGTTTTCCAGCAAAGAAATTCAGTGATGCGACGTTTGAAGGGTGTCAAATACTAAGATGTTAAGAAACTGTGTATGTTAATAAAGATATTGTAAATAGATTAATATATTTTTAGGAATAATATCTGATTAAAAAAAATAAAATATCTATTTACATATGCGCTGTCTCCATCCTCCCACTCTCTTTCTCTTAAGTTGAAAGTAGCATCAGTTCAATGACACATTATGTAACATGGCATTGTATAATATATCATTAAAAATATATAATGATTAATTACTTTGTTCAAATTTAATTAATTAAGTAAAATTTTTACATTTTAATATTTCATAATTCTACGCGGTATATATTCATTATTTTATTTTTTGTTCTACTCATTTCGTTTTATGTTTTATTTTTATTTTTATTCTATTGTATTTTATAATTATATATATTGTATATGACAATATATGAAAATGAAATACAATTAAAAAAATTATAGCCTATGTTTACAGGTATGTTAAAAATATTAAATATGAAACTATGAGAAAAAAATAATGACAAATATAAATATTAAATACAACATACATCTCGATAGTAATTGAAATTCTATTTATCAGAAAAAAGTAATAAAGATATATTTTCAAGCAAACCTTTTTTAAATAAATAGCTAATATAAACATAATGTTCAATTTCTGGAAAAAGTGAAGATATTGATATATAATTTCTAAGAAAAGTGATATTCTATCATATTAATTACACACACATACACATTTCATATGTTTATATTTTATAAGTCGCAAGCCTTCTGTTTTTTTATTTTTTGTCTTATAAAACTACTCAGTTCTATATATAACCATAACTTAATTATAGTGCATATATATATTTAATTATAAGCATGTATACAGTTTATTTGTTTATATGTATATAGTTTAGATTTTGCTTTTAATGATTTTAATATCTTAACTAAATAATTTCTTTGATCGCTATTATTTTCCCAAATTTTGATGCATATCGCAAAATTCATGAAGAGGTACATAGAATGTTCGTTATACGCAGAACCGGCCCTGCATTCGAATGACATATATTTATGTACAATGTACATTTTTATATTGCAAACTAGTCACTGACTACACAACTTTCTGTGATTTCATCAGAAATGTCTGTCGCTCAGCAGCAACATAATATAAACAAAATATCTTTTGCTCGGCACAGAAATTAAATTGAATATTGCATCTCCTTATTCGATTTAACAATTGCGTACGGTAATAAATATTAAAGCCCCAGTTGCCTTCTATAAGGCATAAACTAAATCAACTGCATAACTAAATTATCGAGTTACCAAATACAATTTATTTTTATTATTTTATTTATTAATTATCAAGTACAATTACTAAATAGTCGCAGACGTTCCATTAAATTAATGTACAAATATGATACTAAAAATTTGATAAAACTGTCTTTCAATTTGTTATAAGATATAGTTTTATATTATGCTATATTAGAAATAATTCTTGATACATAATTCTGTATCTATAAATTTCTACAAGTTATATATACTGTAGTATTTTACAGTTATATTATATACCTATATGTTGTTTTGTATAATAATCTTGATATTTTATATATTTGCAATAATTTTATTTTGAAAGAAGAATCAAGAGAAAAAGAGAATTTGTGTCTGAAATAATTATGACATGAGACTAATTTTGAAGGATATTGTTTTGGCATAATAATACTTTTTAATTTCACAAAAATTATTAGAAGTATTAAAATATAGTGCAATATTTAATATTTTCAATTTTTACTTTTTACATAATTTATATTGGTTGTATGTTATAGGTTATGTAGTAATTGGTTATGTAGTCATATTATACTTAAGGTGTGATGTCTCATTCTTCATTGCCTCACGATATTAGTAAGCATCAATTTTACTTGCAATACATAGATGGTAAACTAAATAAGTTTGCTTGTTTATACGAAGTCATTAACCTTCTGTGTGTGAACTCTAATCGTTGCAAACGTCATAATTTGGGTTTAATTCTTGCTTATGACTCTGATATCATGAATGAGATACATTTATCAAACAGAATTAAAAATAAGATAGAAAAGTTACTACAATATATGCGTATACTAACATAGAATAAATAAACTTTGTTCTCCTTTATATAGACTTGCTAATTACGTACAAATCTAATGCATTTTGATGCCAATGTACAGAAATATATTATGTTTAATACTAATGTTTTCACTTTCTTTACTTTTTTTCATATTTTGTGAAAGTAAACTATTTTTTTTAAATTATACATAATTTATAGAAATCTTTAAACGATCTTAATAGTTAAGTTATTACTTATTAATAAATAACATAATCTTCATTTTAATATAAATTTGGCAAATTTTTAAATCAGTGAATCATATTTTTACTGCTATGATATTATTCATGTTTCCAGCAAAAATAACAAGTTTATGATTTAACGATATTCTTGCATCATACCATTTACTCCACTTCACATATGAATTACTGAATGATTAATTAGGGCAGATATTTTTTTGTTATAACGAATAAAGATATCTACTACATTTTGGAAGAACACAAATAATTTTTTAGAATGTTATTACTTTAATTTATTTAACACGTCAAAATGATGGGGTTTTAAGTTTTCTGTTTTTGCAATTACTAAAACCATGCTCGCATTTTTTACTTAATTGATGTTTTCATTGAAACAGAAATAATATTATATGTACCTATTTATTTTCATCATAACGCTTGAATTATAAACATCCATTTATTCAATTACAATATTTAGGCATTTAAGCATTTAAGTTTTATTTTATTTTAATATTTTGATTGAATTATTTTATTAGAATATAAAAGCCTATATATGTACATTACAGATTAGTCATCCCAATGTTAGTAAATATTGATAGAAATACAAGTTATATGGGTTACAATCATGGTTCACATTTATTACAATCTCCTATTGTATTCATTAATATTCATTACTATTTTATCTTAACTAAATTGCTCTGTACTATATAATTTATTAAAATATCTAATACATACTCCACAGTATCAATCAATTAAGTAGACTATCTAATGCAATTACTTAACACTAGCCATATTGATATGCTTATGTAGTATTGAATGCTCGTCATTTACACTTCAACCTTGACAGCGTTATTTTGAATGCAGAGAAACTCGGCATACCCCATATGATTTCATCGGAAATAGATTTAACAAATTTACCATTTTATCAATAACTTGATGAAATTGCCTTGGCTTTTGAATCATCATCATTCGGACGAAGCTTTAATGTGCTTGCATGTATGTTATGTTTCTAGTAAAGAAATGTGCGGATTGAATATACGTATCACGGGATGTATAGTAGTATGTATAGTAGTATGCACATAACTCGTATCAACCTGACACTGATTTTATACTCGTCGTGATTTTATTTGATGCAGTTGGCCCACGACCCCCACACTGGCAATGAACCAAAATCTAAATAAAACAAAGACAAGTGAATGGGTCCAAAAATTGATATAGGCTGTACCAAAGTTTAAATAATGTTTTATGAAAAAATATTATCCAAAATATATTTTTAAAAATATATAAGAATAAATGTAATATAAATATAATATAATATAATATAACGTCACATAATATTATACAATATTAATATTGTTATTATTATATAATATTATATTAATATTTTATTATATTATATTTATATTATACATATAACATAATATTTGTTATATAATAATATTTAATAATAATATTTATATTATAATGTTTATTAATTATAATATGTTGCATAATAAATTGTAAATAATAATAAATTTGTAAATAAGTTGTAAATTATAAATCGCAAAATTATAATTAATTACAATATTTATATAATAAATAATATATTAATATATATGTAACATATGAAAAATTTTTAGTTTTTGAATGTTGTTTCTGTTACTTTTAGGGTATAACAATATTTGATAATTAGAGTATGGGCGTTTATGCAAGTTCATATATTTGTAAATATGACTAAAGAATTTAAATAAAGATTTATTTCCCTGGCATTATAACGAATACTTTGGATATGTTATATATTTTTGCATATTATGCGTATTCTATGCAGATATCTTCAAATTTTTCACAAATCAAAATCAGTAATCTATTAGAAACAGTTCTCAAGAAAATATTATACGTGAAAATATGAGGTAACACAAATTTATCACTTTGAAATATTTTTTTGATAATTTAATATCATGTGTACTTTGGCATAATTTACTTTTCTTGTCACATCGTGGTAGTTTTTACGCTCCAGTTTAATTAAAATTATAGATAGAAATGCATATTAGTTGACTTTCAAAATTGCTTCCTAATATATAATATTATATAACATATAACATACAATAATATCAAGGAGGAATTCCTCTGAAACTTATCTTTTATATTTCTCATCTACTACTTAAGTGACGTCTTGAAAATATTTATTATAAAAAATGATTAAAAATTATTTTGAAAATTATTATTTTTATTAAATTTCTTTCATACGTATCTATGTGGAAAAATATGTTTGTTTTACGTATTTGAATAGATATTTATTTTTTAGGTCACATCGTAGAAGTTTTAGATTATGTACATTTAAAACCGATTCAAAATAGATAAGAGTATTAAATGATAATTCAGGTTATCATATCGACTGACATTATATTCTTATTAGCTTCCTAATGAAGTTCCCATTCCATTTGACAAGATGTAGGACTTCTGTTATTTATGCGACTATTCACCAAGACATTATAGTGGAAAGCATTATACTTCACTCGGTTGATATTTTAATGAATTATTTCCTTAATAATCTATGTAATACACGTAGATTAGATTTGATTTATAAATTTAAAAGAAAATAATTTTATACCATATTATAAGGAGAAGAACATAACTCTTGATAACTATATATGTAATATGATGTATTACAGTTAATTATCTAATACTTATACTGATTGAAGTTCAATTTATGTTTTGCTGTTTTAAAAAATAATTTTTCTCGATTAATTGAAAATATATGTTTAACTACTAAAACAAAATATGTGTATACATATCAATTATAACAAAAATATAACAAAAAGAGTATAGTAGCTAGTTTATTAAAATTATTTATTTAAATAATTCATCTAAAAATTCTATAATTACATTACTGAAACAAATATATATATACCATTTCGCTTATTTTTCTTTATATTCCTTACAAAGTCATATTCTTTATTTAATATAAATTAAGACAAAGCACTATTTTTTTCCTAAATTTTATTCGACTTACTTTTTACATGAAAATTCAAACGTAAATGTTTGTATCTTTTTTTCAACACTTTTATCCCTTTTTTGCTATGGAAATTAAAAGAAGCAATTTTTAGATTGCTACTTGTAATCTTGTCAAGTTTTGTACAATTTTGGAGATTAATTTTATAATCATATATTTTTTGTTTATTTATCTTTTTGTTAGTTGAGCTGTGCCGCGCGACGAGTTACAAGTATATTTCTAGAAAGAAATGTTTCCCGCATTTACGTAAGCCATCGATGATCGGAGGGGAAGCTGGCCATAGAGCATCGACGCCGTTGCATCTAGCGGCTTGCTTTCGGGTGGACAGTCTTAATTCTGCTCCTGAGCGAGTCGCTTCGTCATTAGTTTTCTTCTGGTACATCGTATTCAGTGACGTCTCCATATTTATTTCTTTTTTTTCGTCTCTGTTTCCTCCGACAGATTTAGCATTGCACGCATAATCACGACGTCAAAGCTGCACAGATCTATTATTTCCTCCTTATCAAGAGTTTTTCTTGAACGAAAAGAGAAAGTCACGACAAGTATTAAGATAATGTACTTAGTTTAATATTCGACAAGTTATAGTTTGTTTACTTTGTTTGCAAGCGGAGTTTCTGCCTTGCCAATCGAACGATACCTGTTGGACTACAAAAAATCGATCAACGTGCACACACGATTCTACGCAATGTACGTATTCATTTTATTTAATTCATATTTTTCAAGATCCTTCCTTTTACAATTTTATGTCCAAGAGTTATGTCAAAGTTCGCGTCAATTTTATGTAGCGGTTGCATCATTGATGTGTTTAATGTGTCGGAGATGTGTTTAACAGATAATTATTCATTTTTAAAAATTTTTTTTTAAACTGGGATCAATGCTTTTTATTATCAGATTTTAATAAATTTATGAGATTCATGATCAAGGTATCATAATTCACTATATTCGCTGTAATACATAATAGAGGGGAAAACTATTATTAGTTACCTAAATCTCAAACAGTTGTTCGATTAATAATTACTGTTTTTGTATTCGTACGCAATGATTGAAGAAATAATTTCTTTTTAATGTCGTAAAAGTTTTATGTTGAAATACGTATATAAAATTGGTGCAATGCTGTCAGTTCTCTGTTTCCTAGGAATGTCAAAATTTTTAATTTGTTAAAAAATCATGGTAAACAGTCACAGTGATTGAACACACTGTACTTTGTACATATGTAACATATTAGTAGTAGTAGTCGTAATAGTTTACTAGATTCTTTATGAAGTTATAAAACTTCCTGTTTACATCTTAACCTCTCTTTATGCACAACTTCGTATCAAAGAATTATACATCGTACGTATCTTCACAGCTAAAATCCATACAGAGAACGAAAAGAATATACACCTTAGGTAAACTTTAAGCTATACAAAACTATATACAATTCGTCAAACGAATTAGAAATTTTTGCAATATCTACAAACACTTAACCAATATGAAACATATACAGGGTGGTTGGTAACTGGTGGTACAAGCGGAAAGGGGGTGACTCTACGCGAAAAAAGAAGTCGAAAATATAGAACAAAATTTTTTTTTAATTTTTCCATCGAGACAACGATTTACAGTGAGATCCGTTATAACGAGACGTGATAAAGTGCACGCGTACCGAGCGAAAATTCAAAGTCGATTTTCTCGAAAACAAAGCCTCAAACGAAAAATTTTTATTCTATATTTTTGACTTCTTTTTTCGCGTAGAATCACCCCCTTTCCGCATGTACCACCAGTTACCAACCACCCTGTATATATATAATTGGCAACGTAATAACCTTTTCGATCAAATTTAAATTTGTAATAAAGAAAAAAGAATATATATAAAATATTATATAAAGTAATTTAAAAATACATATTAAAGCTGTATAATTTTTTATCAAATTCCTGTGTTCCCTCCTTATTTATGATATTTTTTAATATAAAAAAAATCTATAATATGTTTCTAAAACTATTTAATAAAAATTTAATAAAAAAGATTAATAGAAGTGTTCTTTGCTTGTTAAGAATTTGTTTTCTTAAACATAATAATACATTTTTAATAACTTAAAATTAATAATGTTTTTAATTATTACAATTTTGCCACACACATACTATACATATATTGCATCTTGTTGTTGCGATAAAAAAGATGTACGTTTATGCAATTAGAACAAAATTAGTTTTTCATTTCTGTTGCCATTCAAATCAACAAGTGATTTGTAAACACAAATAGATTAATTTTTCCCTTTCTATTCCTTTTCTCTTCCTTTTCTATAATTAATTAATATAATTAATTCTATATTTTAATTACCCTTTAATGATAAGGCCATGAAACAATGTGTACAATTGCGTTGTAATGTTATTGAGAAGTGTAAATAAAGTAACTTACATATTGTTTTACAAAAATGTACAATAATAATAGATATTTTCTAGAAAATATGTTTTTATTTATTTTTTCGTTTTATTACGAAAATCAGAAGAGATTTTTACGATTTGAAAAAAGATGTTGTATAAATTTTTGGAAGTCTTTACCATGATAAATATTAAGACACAGTATTTAATAATGTAAAGTTACTGAAAGAAGATGCTATAATAAATGAAACGTTACGTTAACACAATAGTGTCCATTGCTACTAAAGCTACCGACGGCTAATTGGGTTGGCAACTAAGTGATTGCGGATTTTGTCATTAAGTGGTAATATACCAACCTAACCTAATATATCAACGAAATCAAAATAAGAGCTATGCATATATTACATAATCCAAAGAAAAAAAATAAACTTTTCTATAAATTCTATAAATCCATTCAAATATCGAAAGATGCATCGTTGTAAATCTGGGAACTTTTCATAAAAAGTTACAAAATAGCTATTTTGATTATTATGGCCTGTATTTGTACAACACTCATTACAAACTAAAACTGAAAGTTATCCAGCGTTTCCATGTATTTCATTTCGATAGATTTCAAGGAATTTCCTGTTGAAAACATGCCGAGTAGCAAAACCAGAATCGCTATAATTGGTGGTGGAGTAGCTGGACTGGTGGTAGCTCGTCATACAGCCGCCAAATTGGACACTTACAGTCTTACGTTATTCGAGCAAACCGATCAAGTTGGTGGTACATGGATTTACACTAATGAAACCGATGTCGACAAGCATGGACTACCGGTTCATAGTAGTATGTATAAGAATCTAAGGTTAGTGCAACATTTCATTTGACATTCTAGTCGCCATTTCTCGCTTTACTTGTGGTAATTTAATGTTAATTACTTCATTGATGCACCCTTGACAGACCAAATCTACCAAGTAAATCTCAGCATAGTTTGCCATTCAATGTCTTGACACAATTATAATCTTTCAATTTATGTTAATTCTAAAATTAAATGAAAATTTAAATTTTTAAGTTTTAATGTCAATTTGTAATCTACATATAAATTCATAATATACATATGTATTGAATGTTATTATTATATTATATTACATATATAAAGTTATAATATACATTTATAAAATTCGCAAAGAAATAATAATTCCTGACACTGTCCACTGAGTGGTGGGCAATGTGGGTAGTCTATGTTCACTATTCAACAATTTCTTTGGACTTTGCCAGGCAGCAGTGTGTAGTGTGTAATGCTGACATTGCCCAGGTTATGTCGAGTTTACATACCCCGCACATACAGTAACATATGATAGTGGCACAGCTCAAAAAATTTCAAATTTACTTTTATTGAATGTCTACCTTATGTTTGCACTCTCATCATGTAAATATTTATAATTCCATCAGTTTTGCTTCAGAGGGTAAGATTGTTATTTATGCCGCTATCAGTCTGGGCTTAGTTTTACAGCAACATTGACTCATCTTCAATTATTTTATGATACCATAAGTGGAAGATAGTACTGCTTTCGAGAATAATAGCATATTTTGTGTCAAGTCAAACTTGTAATATTGTTAAAATGTCTCACGAAGATTTCTTTATAAATTTTGAATCGCCTCTCCACTAAAATTCACGTTTTCTGAGTTCTGTTACTATGAAGAACGAAGCAGTGATATGTCTACATTGAAAGACGGCGTTTACAAGATTACATTTATTAGATAGTTAATGATTTAGATGTTATCATTCTTGATATTAGTACTGCAATAAATATAAATACTATATAGCCGTAATTGATACGTTCTGATTGGTCGAAAAAATACAGAGTGGTTGGTAACTGGTGGTACAAGCGGAAAGGGGGTGATTCTACGCGAAAAAAGAAGTCAAAAATATAGAATAAAAATTTTTCGTTTGAAACATTTGTTTTCGAGAAAATTGACTTTGAATTTTCGCTTGGTACGCGTGCGGTACGTTATAACGCATCTCACTGTAGATCGTTATCTCGATGGAAAAATTAAAAAAAAAAAAAAATTTTTTTTTAATTTTTATTCTATATTTTCGACTTCTTTTTTCGCGTAGAATCACCCCCAATCCGCTTGTACCACTAGTTACCAACCACCCTGTATAATATCTTAAATCTGTAATAAAGTCAGTTTGAACAATTGTGCTTTATCCGTTTTGATATTTTAAATAATTAAGTAGTAATAACATATGAAATACTTAATGTACGTCATTGCCTTAGAAAAATATAAACAATCAAAATGAATAAAAATTAGGAATTATAATCTTTAGATATTACGTTGTAGAACTTTCTTGCTTAATTTTTCTAACCCCATTTTATTGCTGAAATGCATACTCTTGTTGTAAAGTACATATAAGCTTGAGCATATAATTACATAAGAAAATTTAATAACGAAGCCTTAAAATCTTTTAAAATATTAAAATGTTAAAAAAAGTTTGTTAAACATAATATATCAACATAAAACAAGATGGAATTAATAATGCATAAAATACAAAAGAAACGAGAGAAACAAAAATAAAGAAGTGACTAGTGCAGTTATAATAAAACAAATTATCGAATAATCGTTATATTTTTTAATTTGATAGTAACAAATATTTATTGTTTTTACACTCATACAACACTATATACATTGTAAATCACAAAAATTATTATACATTGCTTGCATAATTAGTATTGAAAAATATCTTATCTAAGATAAGAATAAGAAATACTTAGAATTTACTGATAGAAATTGGAATAATTGCTTTTACACGAAACGATTTCCAAAATGATATTATTTATACTGATCTTTTTATTTGTACTACACTATGCGACAATATACTATATTATGCTACTATATTATACGATACTAGACTGATAAAATTCCATTTGAATGGAATAATCTGTCACGGTGGAATAGTTCAAATGGCAAAATACAATAATTTCGGAATTAAATTCGAATGCAAACCAAATGCCGTTCACAATTTGGGTTATTCGATCAGCGATGCAAACACAGGATCATCGATCGTATTTGTTTTTACGCGATTTATACAGTAAAATGGTTCTAGACAGTCTAGCTGGTTGCGATAAACTTTGCTGACACGCGATACACTTCTTGACATAGTAATGAGACAATCGCTTTGGTAAGCTGTTCCGGAAATTGTTAGAAATGAAATAAAAACATGTGATAGTAATAAAGCAGTAAAATATTAAGTGCATAGTTTGAAGTTCTTACATACAAAATATGTTTTCCTGCTTGGTACTGAAATATTGCAATTTTGATTTTGGTGGCCTGTATTTATGAAAAAATTAAGAACCCTTGGCATATAGAAAATGACAAACTGGAAATGATTGAAAATTAAATTAAATAAATTAGTGTCTATGTTAATGCAATAAATAGTAAATTTTAGAAAAGTAGTATAATAATAGGGTATTTGTATAACAAACAAAAAATTAATGTTGTGAAATACGTAGGAAACCTCGAGGATACATTTCTGAAGATAACATTGGAGGTTAGAATTACAATCGAGGAAGTTCATAACCCAATAAAGTAGTTTTCTACTGATGGTTATATTACTTCATTGATTTTGCTATTATCGCGACTAGTCGTTCCTTTCAGTTCATTCCGTTTAGAGTAATACTTAATCTAAACGTAACTATAAAAAGAAGTGATTCAGACTTAATGAATCGAAAAGTCATCTTCAAGTTTAGAGTTAACGAACAGTTACTAGAATAATTACTTCACGATTATGCATACAATTCGTTAGAAGAATATTTTACAGCTATTCTACGATTTCAATCGTATAAAGTATTTGTTTTACTTAATATTTGAACTAATAACTATAGTGAATAATAAATAACTTGGTTAATTAATTGATTTTTGTATTTTATACAATACTTTAAAACAAACTCTGCATTAAAAAGAACAAGTTACTGCCAATCACAGTCAATCGAATTTTTGTTATCATTTATGCTGTAATCAATGTAATGTGTTAATACCAATTAAAAACATATGTCATAACGTATTATGTACTGTACTATTTTACTGATAAAGTAAGAATAGGAAAAGGAAATATTTTTGTATTTATTTCATTTAATTAATATAAAATAAGTAAATAGCTATAACGCATGACATTCGGAAGCAAATGTTTCAAATTTTTGTCTTAATGCAGAATTTCATGATTTTCTCCTTTAGAGTTTCGATGAAATTCTTGCTTGCAAATATTAACAAATAATCTTCGCGTAAATTTTAGTTCTGTATTATAAAACTGTATATGTTTTATTTATAAATTATCACAAAAACGTCCTTCAAAATTTTGTGATTTGTAATTTACGTATTGTATCGATTATATTTGTATTGATATCATATGCATATCATAAAATTACCTGCTAGCTCGGATGACATAGTGTTGGCACAATGAAAAATTTGTTTATGAACAATTACATCTTACTATTTTTATGTTTGTATTCTGTATTTTTATTTTTAGTTTAAACAATTAATTTTTACCTAAAATGAAATTACTTTTTAAAATTATGATTACTCTAGTTTCAATAAATTCGTTTGTACAACTTGATCTACGTACCATTATCGTTTATATATTAGAGATATTCTCTTGTAGAATGCGACGATTTTAATTTCCATAGCAAAGTTCCTTCTTACTAAAGTTATGACTCACATATACATTCGTAATGATTAATATTCGTACATTTTGACGATTGTTAAAGGTTAAGCAAGATGTGTATTGCGCATATAAAATTTGATAACATACGATAGTACGTACACATATGGGTCATATGTAATTACACGTATACAGTTTTCATGATTTTTGTTTTATTATAATTAGAAACATTCTTCTGGAATATAGATCTGTATGGAATATAGAATTTATTGCAAGAAGTCCCTAATAGGTTATGAAGATGGTAGGCTTGCAACAAATTATACCTAAACATACCCAAGTACCAAATGATGAGAATGTTTCTTAAATAAGAGAAGAATTCTGTTGTTCTTACATTCTTGACTGTTCTTACCTATCTTCTGGTAAATAAAGAGCGCCACCTAGGTATCCTCTATAATGAGCGACTGTTTTACCAAGCATATCACTAACATTATCGACAAGGCAAATGAATGAATTTGGATTTATCTTTTGATTTTCTAGGGATTTCAGAAATCTTACTTAAAATATGTTGGTATCATACGATCAAATTCCTCATTAAAGCAAATATATACATTCAGCTTATTATAAAGACAGTATAAATTCCTGCTGTGATAAATTTACATGAGGTGTCAATGATTATTTATAAATACAGTAAAATGCAGTACCGATACGTAGTTGTGATACTTCTGTACTGTGATTGTTCAATCCACAATCGTTATCACAACTACGTGTCACTACTCCACAAAATGAATATGCTGATACTGGAGGAAGATTACTGATATTATTTTTTTATGCAAAGTTATCAATGATCTCATTGACGGTCTTCTGCTACTTCAGCTTATTAACTTCAATGCTTGTTCACATCCTTTACGCGATACTCCGGTCTTCGGTGTTGATTTCTGCATGAATGATCTTACATTTAGCGACCTAGTTAGAAGAAAATGCAATTATGTAAATGGTATTCCAGCCTGAATAGATCTCTTTTCTGGTTCTTTATATAAGCCCAGACGATCAGCTTCGACATTCAGCATTGTAACGCCTTTTTTCTTTTTGTAACATGTTTGTAAATTTTACGTATTTTTAATTAATACAGAAAAAAGGAAAATTACGTCTCATCGATTAAGAACTAGAGAAATTAGAAATTAGGGAATTTCTGGATTAATTGTTGCATATTATTTTACAATCATTTTACGATCGACACAGTATCGAGAATGTAATAATCAAAAATAAAAGTAAATATTTAAAAATAATTGTTAAGTAATTATAAATTTTTAATGTTAAGCAATTAATTACTTGTAAAAATGTTTCATTTATTTTTGGGTTAAATAATTTCTTTCATAAACTATCATAATATGTTACAGAACAAATCTTCCTCGGGAAATAATGCAAATACCTGATTTTCCAATGACACATGACGAAGGACCATCATTTGTTCATCATAGCGTAATTCGAGAATACCTTTCGGATTATGTAAAACATTTTAATTTATATCCGCATATAAAGGTAACGAGGCAGATCAATCCTTAAATGACAACATTTAATTTTAGTATCTCGCATATATTTATGTTATCTTATTTTTAAAAGTATATTTTAAAGTATTAAGTAATTCACAAGTTTAGTGTACCATAAAATAAATAATTCGCAACATAAATATTTGTACAGCAAATTATTTGTTATAAATTGTTGTTGAAAAACTCCTTTTGTATTGTTTACATTGTTAAATTAGGAACAGTGTCCAAATTTAACATTTCATCATTTGGCAGAGATTCCAATTCAACTATGTATATATAATATAATTATATGTAATTATCATATAAAAATATATAATTGGTATCTCTGTCAAATGATGAAATGCTAAATTTGAACACTGTTCCTAATTTAATAATGTAAACAATACAAAAGGAGTTTTTCAACAACAATTTATAATTTCAACAAGTTTATAACAAATAATATAATGGAAGCTTTAAATATTGATTACCAGAAACGTTATAGACTTCCCCAACATAAAAATATTTAATTTTAAGTTTCATATATTTGGTACTTTCATAAAAAATTAATTATATTATAAATTATATTTCAGTTAAATACACTGGTAAAGCACGTGGAACCAGAAACTTTGAGAAACGGTCAAACAATCTGGATGATCACGTACGAGGATTTGGAAAGCAAAATAGAAACAACTAAAACGTTCGACGCCGTGGTCTTGTGTAATGGTCACTATACTGTAGGCCATATTCCACACATTCCAGGTATTGAAAGTTTCCCCGGCGAATCTATACATAGCCATCAGTACAGGGTACCGGAAGTGTACACTAGGAAAAGAATTTGCATCCTTGGTGCCTCTTGGTCTGGTATTGATATCGCCATAGAAGTCTCGCAATACGCCGAAAAGGTACGCGGAATTTCATTAAGTGTTACTTTGCCGTAGCTATGCACATATCTTTTCTGCCAATTAACATACAATAGTTTATTTATTTCAGTTTTGTTTCTAGCTTTAAACGCCTGAAGTAATATACAAGAGCTAAATTGAAAAGTTTCCATGCACATATTAAAAACTATTCTTGATGATTTACTTCTCTCCAAAAGAGAAACAGTTTTATTTTTGTGATATACATTTAATTATTTTATAATAATACTTTATAATTTTGTAATTAATATTCATTATATTATAGTATTATATATTAACAGTTGTGGGTGTTACCTGCGATTATATTATAATTGCCTCGACTGTATCCAATTAAATCATGTGGATGTAAATCTCGTGACTAAATCAGGTTAATATTCTTTATAAACAGGAATATTGCTTTTCCTTGTTGGTGTTATTAGTTCGAATCGAGTAAATTATGGTTTAAGAAAGCAATGGTTGTGGTATTTTAAAATAAATGTCTTGCTAACAGAAATACAAAAACAGTCCTACTCTAACTAAAGCTTGTTTTTGTAAATTCGATGAATTTTCATTGCTCATGATATAAATCATTTTTTAATTAATGCGTTATTATTTTAAAAATTGAAAAATTTGATCCGCGTTGTTTTTGTTATGAATCTCCCAATTGCATCAATGCTGAAACTTATGTGATTCTGTGTTTTTTAAGATTTCTCTGTATACATGAATAAGTTATTTACGACCATGATAGAAGGCATCGTCGTTCGCAAAAAATTATTCTTCATTATCAGTATCTGCTAATTGATTGAAGAGTAATATGCAATTTGTTTGTTCTCAAATACAATATTAATTGCTTCGAGATTAATTAATCAAAAGTGATTTTTTATTAATTGTATATATATCTAAGTAAAATATTGTAGGGAATAGTTTCAAATTTAGCTCATTATATATTATATATATTACATATATTATTATTATATTATACTTCGTATACAGTGTAACAAAATGATATTCAATTCATTCTAATAATGAAAAGATCATTTTCATGGTGTAAGTGATTTAGATAGAGTGCCTATATTATATTATATGCGAAATCTTTTTTTTATATAAGTGAAATACAATAAATAAATAAATAAATATAAACGTTACTACAGTAAGCTTTTATCTCATTTCAAAAAGACAATATTTGAAAGATTGAAAATTCAAGTCTACTTAAAATAAGCTTTTTCTGCATGCGTTTTCTCTATAACTACATTGTTGAGAAAATTACCTATATTTTTACCAATCCAGGTATATTTAAGCCACAATCTACCAGAACCAGTTGATTCGAGAATGTCGAAAAACGTAGAACAGAGGCCTGGAATTCAATCGATTCAAGGAAACATATTCATCTTCCACGATGGTTCCACGGCTGAAGTAGACAACTTCATATATTGCACCGGTAAAATGACTTGATCTCCTTCGTACATATAAGTGATCGAGGTATCCCAAATTAATTATACATAAGTAAGTGGAAGTTTGTCAGGGCCCTGTCGAATTTTCATTTTTTAAGATATATTGAAATATTTGAAATTCTTCGTGTCTTTCTATTTTCTAAGTAAAATTAGATTATACAGATTGTTACAAAATAATGATTAAATATTTGAAATAAAGATAGCAGAAAAAAGTGATAAAACTTCAGTTGCCTTCAGTTTCAAAATAGTAAATTTCAATTAAGGACGGTTTTGTAATACTTCAATCTATATATCATACTTTATTTTTATCATAAATCATCAGATTTATCAATATATTCTAATATTAATTCTCACTCTTCCATTTGAGTTGGTATCTTTCTCTTAATAATTTCATTTAATTTAATTATTTTATAAAATTTAATAAGATAAATTACTCCAACCTTATATACTTGTTTAGTCCCTCGGTAGGACCCTGACTTTCTCAACTGACCATTAATTGATACCCCCTTTCAACGAAATCTTATGTTTTCAGGCTATAAATTTACGTATCCCTTTATGTCGACTAAAGTTGAGATGCGTACGGACAACAACCACGTCGAGCCGATTTACAAACACCTAATACACATGGATTATCCGAATTTATTCGTAATGGGACTGCCTGGAATAGTAATTCCATTTCCTATGTTTCACCTGCAAGCTCAGTATATTTTAAGCATTCTCGAAAATCGCATTAAGTTACCTTCTACTGAACAAATGCATGAAGAATATCAGATGGAAAAGAAAGCTCTTCTCGACCTTGGAATTCCGGTATACATTTCATTAATTTGCCTAATATATATAATACCATTATACTTTTTTTTGTGATAAGGATTGAAAATCACTGCAGTATATCCGTCAGGTGATATTTTAATCCTTATTTTTCATTTGTTTTGTACGTTGCATGTATTTTTAATTTCTTAAGTCATAAGATATCGAAAAAATTAGATATCGACTTGAGGTCGAAGAGATATTTTTTAATCATCAACAGATTCAAAGTAACAGATTTTCATTTTCTACAGATATCATGAAGAAAACCGCTGTCATACTTATATTAAATTATATTAAATCATTGATTATCTGTTATTTACAATTTGTGTTATTGTATAATTATCATTATTTACAAACCTCGAAGAAGGTATTAAATGGTACATGTCAATTTTAGGAACCATAATTAGCAATTTTCAAATTAGTAAATAGTCCTGCAATAAGATGTAAGATTTTTGTTTCATTTTATACTATTTTCACAATAAGATTAACTTAAAGAGTACCTATAATTACAACGATATCGCAACTAACTATAGTATAATATTGTTTTAATATCCAAAACACAACGAAGAAGTAAAATAAATTAATATTTTTACAGCTAAGACATATCACTAAACTAAAGGAACGGCAATGGGCGTATTACGACGAAATAGCTGCGGCTGCGAATATTGCAAGTTTCCCACCAGTAATCCGAAAAATTTACGATCACTCGAACCAAATGCGCGAATTGGATTTCACCACTTACAAGAACTACCAATATCGCATAATTGACGATGAAAATTTTGTAGTGTGTTATTGTAAACCTTGTTAAGCCTTAAACGCGGAAATCAAGCAGAGATGTTCTAATTAATGAATGTTTTGCATAGAAATCGTTGAAAGTTCGCTATTACTGGCGTTCAATGATATTTCTTGTGTTTTTTGTTCTATTAAGCTCAAGATCACTTTAGCGTCTTTGTTTGTTTAGCACTGAAATACCAGCGCACTATGTCTACAGTCTAGATAAAACAAGTTGAAGGATGATAACGTTTCGCATACTTCTTTACGAAATAAAGCGTGTGTCGAGACGAGAATGAACAGACATAGTTGCGAAACCGAACGCAGCAAACAAAGCTTAAGAGCGACTATTTGTTCTGTAATGCTGTTTGATATATTTCAGTATCGTTTATATATTTGAGCGAAACTGCGAAGCTCGTACGTATATGTGCATAAGGAACACGTCAATTGCATTATAATACCGCTACTTGTATCAATTAAAAATTGAGGAATTTTGTGAAATTTTGTAAAGTAGAAACCTATGTTAGCATGTGGACTAACAGGTTAATTTACTACTATGACTTAAATCTCCTTATTCATTATATAATTATGTTATCTGACTTTAATCGTTTGAGAGTAATATATTACTATTTTTTTAAATCTAAAATTAAGTTTTTGAAATTTGATATTATAACGATATTAGATTTAATCATTATTGATTCTTTGGAGAAATTCAAGGAACTTTGATTGGTGGTATCAAGATTCATATTAACTCTTTAAGTAGCTTCAAACAAGAAATGAGTACAAAAAACAAAATATAAACAATAAATTAATTTGGGAACAATGAACGAAATAAAACGAAAGTCTCTTATCTATCCGCATCTCTATCTCTTCTCTATATAACTGTCCGGCTACAAGTGTAAAAAGATATGTAATAAGATAAAAATCAAGAATAAAACAATTGCGTTTTCGGCTTTGTTTTTTAGTTATTAACAATTAAAAATTAGCCGAAATATCCCCGTGCATGAGCAGATCTCCTTACACGTGCGAAAGTAGATCAGCCTAAGCAGCATGTTTTGTAAAAAAAAAGTCGAAAATTAAGCACTATACCTGTCTATTCATTAAAATCCATAAAAGCATATCGAAAACCGTCTTATGGAATTTTCGAATAGAGCGGATTAATTTTTTTTGTCTAATCGTTTGCCTCCATAAATAATTAATAAATAATTGCACATATGAACAACGTTTATACAAATTTCATACACGCACGACAATCGTCCCGTCCGCGAGTATTCACAGAAAAATCGCATGCGCATCAAGTATTCTTGAGATGGTACTAAATGTGGTCGACACCTATTTGCATACAAATTACTAATCACTGCATATTACAATATTCATATACATACACACGAAATAAAATATGAAGAAACGAAAATAAACTACAAAAAAATTGTTTAAATTTATGCTCGCAGGATTAATAAAGGTTTTATGTAGGTAATGTGTAATAATGCAAATTAATATACAGCCAAATTAAGAGTTATATTTATCGCGTTGAAAAGCTCTTTTAAGTTTTCGTTTTCGTTGCTGAAACGATACTACGCTTGCAAAATGCTTCTAATCATTTTTAAACACATCTGTTGTGTTACCTGTTCGTTTTCTTAATAGCCATACTTGTTGTTGAAAGAATAGATCTCAGATATCGTGACTCTCTCTGGATAATTTCGAGAAAATTATACAAAGAAAACAAAAGCGTTGGCAAAGAACATTGTAATTCTTTTTCTGAATGAGAACTTTCTACTATTACCTTGTTACGTAACATGTTTTAGCGATTTTAGTAATTTGATAAAGGGGCGAAACAGTTCTGGAAGGACAGAAATATTTCGACAGTCCAAGAGAAACATTAGAATTGTATAAACATAAAATTGGAGTTAATTGTTGATTTGATATAGGTTTAAGTCATTCTACTATATATCTTTTTTGGGCCTTTTCATGTTTAGTTCTCTGAACTTTCTCATTTCCTTTATTTTTGTATTCTTTGTTGGTTTTTTAATCTTTTTTATCTAGTTCCAACGCGAGTGATCTGGGTGTGTAGTGTGTGTAGTGTGCACGGTGTGTGTTGTATGTATCGTGCGTATTGTGTACCTTGTTTGCAAGAAAATAGTTGCTATATTGAATATTTACAGTAATATAAAACAATTACTATTTTCTAAGCCTGAGTAATATTTCCGGTACGTGTGTGAAATTTTTGTAAACATTTTTTATATCTGATTTATGAGACAAACGATTAGAGAAAACGTTACTCCTGTCTACTCGAAAATTCCACGAGACGGTTTTCGATACGTTGTTACAGATTTTAATATGTAGGCAGGTTTAATGTTTAATCTACGATTTTTCTTACGAAAGGTTGCGCAGGATAGTTTACGTCTGCAAATGCTACGATCTTCTTCTCTACAACTTGTACAGCAAGTTGTTGAGGTGTCACGTCCCGCGCTGCGCACGCGCCGTAACGTAGACTAAAACTACCAATAGCGCGAGTGAGCGTTTCAATTTGAGATTCAAATAAAATTTAACAATTTGTATAGAAACCAAATTCGAGCCTCACAACCCCCGCGGAATAACCCGCAACACGACGACCCCTCCACGGTAGACTTAATTATAAATAAGCGTAGCGACATAGAAGATAGAGAAATAATTCCTTAGTTCAGAGTAGTTAATTCCTCAGTTCTATGTGATTAGTTCCTCAGTTCTTGGTGATTAATTCCTTGGTTCTTGGCGATCAGTTGCCCAATTCTTGGCAAGTAATTTCTTTGTTCATAGCGATTAGTTCTCAATTCCTTTAGCTCTTAATTTCTCAGTTCCTTTGCCTTCCAATTCTTTAGTTCCTTAGTCTTTTACGTGTTTGTATTTGTCAATTTGTAAATTATTGAAAATCAATCAAATTAAAATCTTGTAATTAATAAGAATGTAAACGTATCGCGAACGATTGTAACTTCGAGTATTCGAAATCTCAACGACAATTCTGCCAATACCTAAATTAGAATTAGAATAAACATTTGGTGTGGAAAATATTTGTCTAATAATGTAATAGGATTAAGCGAACATTTATTTTCACCAACTTTGATCCTCTCCCGTGCCAGTACTCCTGCGCGTAGCAGGTTAGCCGAAACACGGAGTTTAATTGCCAATCGCATTAAACATCAGACAACGCTACCATTTGATCTGAGTTCAAAAATTAACGGCAACACAACCAAAACAAATCAAACAAAACGTAACAGAGGCAAGTTACTGGCCGTATATCGTTCAATTGGTGTATCGTTGTTCAGCCCGCTGCTCAGGCTGATTTACTTTCGTTCGTGTAAGCGGATATTTTCTCTATTTGCTCATGGATATTTCGGTTAACTTTGTCAATAATTAAAAAACAAAGCTGAAAACGCAATTTTTTTACTCTTGATTTTCATCTTATTTTAGCTTTAAGAATCACTCCTTAAATTTTTTACACTTGTAGGCGTTTCATATATTGTATATTGTTTCAAATGTACAATGAAGAACTTATTTTTAACTACCATTTGTTTTCGATTTAGCAAATTTAATATATACTCAGTGAATATAAAACGAACTAAATTATCTCTACGAACGTAAAAATTGTTATTACTCAAAATGATTGCATATTATGCTTTTGTTTCTGACATCTAAACTTAAACATTAAACACGGAAAGGATACGTAACGAACATATACACTCTTTTCGCAACGAAAACGATTAAAACGCATTTCTCGAATATCATTGCGACGACGATGATGATCGTGCCACTACTTATTAAGTAGTAAGAAAAGAACTGTAGTATAAGAACTCGGTACGCTGTAGAGCATTGACCTCAATGAGTTTTTGTAGCCTGGGATTTCTCTTCCGCATCATATGCAATAATATTATTCGAAGCGATCGATACAGTGCTATCAAATTCTTTCGAAAAATTCAGCGGTGCTCTCAGATCCATGAAATGTTTAGTTGCCGCTGATCAGCCAAATCACAGTTCTTATCGGCAATGTCGTGACTACGGTGCAATAGCAACTCAACAAGATATTACAGTGTACCGAATGATTTTGCACTAAATCTTGGCAACGCTTTGCAAGATTACGGACGGCTAAATAAACTATTACAGCACATTGTGATTTATCATGATGGCGCTGGAGAGGACCAAGTACGTATTCGATCATAAAATGGAACATACGAAGACCAAGCTAAACAGTATTTACGAAGGAACTTCTGCACCTGTTAAAATAATGTTTGTAATAATTATCAAGCGAATTAATTTCTTTAAAACTTCTTCTTCTTTTCAATAGAATCGTCAATAAAATTAATACTCGTATATTGATTCATATATTCAATAGAATCTAGAGGTAACAAAACACCAGGCACTTACAATAATCGATGATGTCACTTATAATTAATCCATTTTTTTGTTGTATCTCATTTTAAAGAGTGAGACGAAGTGCAATGACATCTGCGCATACAGGCTACTGCGTAAACGTAAAGTGCAGAAAATGATTATGTTTCTTTATCATTCTGTTTACTTACATTACTTACTTGGGACGTTTTAAGATTACAATCACAACCACTAAACGAATAATATTTAACACTGTATAGTGACTGATCAAATTATTATTACAGTCACAGTGCGTTGATTTCTGGTCACTGCACGTGCAAGATAGCTCCTACTTTGGATTTTAATCCACTGTGTCAAATTCGACATGAGATAGAAACTATATAAAGCGCGGTTATCTATTATTTATAATATACAGGGTGGTTGGTAACTGGTGGTACAAGCGGAAAGGGGGCGATTCTACGCGAAAAAAGAAGTCGAAAATACAGAATAAAAATTTTTCGTTTGAGGCTTTGTTTTCGAGAAAATCGACTTTGAATTTTCGCTCTGTACGCGTGCGGTACGTTATAACGGATCTCGCTGTAGATTGTTGTCTCGATGGAAAAATTAAAAAAAAAATTTTGTTCTATATTTTCGACTTCTTTTTTCGCGTAGAGTCACCCCCTTTCCGCTTGTACCACCAGTTACCAACCACCCTGTATATAATACATATGTCACCTTAACTCTGGATACCATTTCCTGCGTCGTTCTCCTGGCATGTTCTATCGCGTCTATGGTTGAGCGATCCTGGCGGAATCCGTACGCCCATCGTGCCAGCCGGGCTCCCTCTGTCTCATATGCGTCTCCAGACGGGCGGCAATTATCCGTTCTAGTAGTTTGCCCACTTCGTCCAGGAGACATATTGGCCTATATCCAGAGGGTGAGTCCGGCGGCCTTCCTTCCTTTCTGAGGAGCACCAGTCTCGCCACTCTCCAACTTCGGGGGTACGTTCCCTCATGCATCTGTTGAAGAGGTGTCGCAGGCGGGGGGCCATCAGATCTATCGTTTCGGTCCAGATGCGTCCTGAAATACCGTCTGGTCCCGGCGCAACGTCCCGGGAGGCCATTTTCTTTACTGCCCTCATGAGTTCTTCAGTGGTAATCTCGTCTTCTTCTCTCCATTCGGAAGAACTTTCTCCCTCTTCCTCCTCATTATCCGAGTGTATGAGGGAGGGGAAGCTTTCTGGCTCCTGAGGGTGGGCCTCCTGCTTAGGAAATAAGGTATCCACTACCTTATCTCCGGGTCCATGCTCTCAGTCTGTGGGGGGGCCGATGGTCTTAGTTTTGATAGCACAATCTTATACGGCCGTCCCCATGGATCTGATTCGACTGACTCGATCAGTTCTTTCCAGGACCGATCCTTCGCTGATTTGATCTCCCGCTGTAGCACCTTTCTCGCTCCTCTAAGGCTGCGTACAGACGAGATATCTCCTCAGCGTTTCTCGTTCACCTGCGACGTTGGGCTCGAGCAAAACTTCTGCGAGCCTGGTTGCACTGCTCCCTCAGTTCAGCAATTTCCGGATTCCACCAGTACACCGATCTCTTGGTATCCTTGTTACTGGAGACGCGTGGCATTGCTGCGTCGTACACCTTCCTCATTTGAGTTCGGAGGTCGTTCGCCTCGTCATCCACCGTCCATACTCTGGAGTTGTCATTAGCGTCCCAGCTCCAGGCTGTGCCGGTGGCTGCCACTCGTAGCGCTTCCTTGTCTCTGTCCTTTAAGGGCCATCTGGGCGGTATAGGGCCGGTCCACCTTGCTTCTGCTCTGTTTGCGCTGCCGCCGCTCAACGCCAGCTCCATGCGCACGTAGAGGTGGTCGGACAGCGTCTCCACCCCCTCCGCCACGTGCCAGTTCCTGATTCTCCGATATAATCCTGGCGTGGCCCAGGTGAGGTCGATAACCGACGCCCCTCTCCACCTGACGCAGGTCTTAGCCGCTCCTCTGTTTGCAACCGCGAGACCAAGGCCCGCCGCCCAGTCGGACAGCCACCTTCCTCTTGTTGTTGTCCTGTCGTTTCCCCAAATCGTCGAATGGGCATTAAAGTCCCCGAGGACCATTACCTGGCGGGGGTGGCACCGTCTGATGCAGCCACCCACTTCGTCCAGGAAGTCCCCGAATGCCTCCAGCCCGCAGTTGGGGGAAACGTATATTCCCACGACTGCTATTCCTGCCCACTCGACCGCAACGTATCCGTTGCCGTGGTCGAGCAGCGTGCCGGGGGGGGGGGGGCCCAGCCCTGGAGACCACGTTATGGCCACTCGTCCGCTTGTGTCATGCGTCCAATTAGACGTATTGGGGACGCAGTACGGCTCGGCGATGACTGCGAGGGCTATCCCGCTCTCCCGGATAGTCTGGTAGAGCAGGTCTTGAGCTCTCCTCGCATGCCCCAGGTTGCATTGGATCACTTTCGGGGTGACTTCAAACCGTTTCCATGACCTCCCCCAGGTCGTCTCTACTTGGTTTTACACAACCTCTCCCTTGGTTATTATTGATCTCCTGAATTGGGGGTTTCTTCCTCCTGATCCTCGGGGGGGGGGGGCACACACGCCATTCCCCCCATCCTGTGCCCTGCTGGTGCACCTAAAAACTCGCATAGGGGGCAGTTCGGCCTAGCTGCCGTACATTCCTTGGCCTTACGGCCGCTTTTACCGCATCGATGGCACAGGTTACCCCTGTCTACCGCCGATGTGCATGTTGCCCTTACATGCCCCAGTTCCAGACATCTATAGCATTGCAGGGGACGCCTGGGGATAGCTGTGACCTTAGCCCAGGACCATCCCACTGCCAACTTCTTATCTCGCGCAAGTTTTCTGGCTCCAGCCACCGGGCATCTTACCCATGCTGTTCCGAGCCCCCCTCTTGCTATACTGATCTCCCCTACTATCATTTCCTCTTCTCTACATCTCGCCGCGGTGGCCAGGGCCTGCCACAGCTCCTCTTTGTTAATAGAGACGTCAATTCGCTCTATCTTCAGCTCCGTCCTCCTGAGTGGAGCCGCCACTTTTACTGCGGACGGGTCTAGTATCCAATTCCATCATTGTGTATATATGTTTGTCGCCTAGTCGTCAACAACGTTTCCATCCTGGTGCCACTCACTCTTTCGCACCCTACCCCGGTCAAGGCCGGTGCAGGGTGACAAGGAGCCCCACGAGAAGGTGAGGTGAGTGGTCTTGGCAGATATGGGCCCACCAACTTCTCCGAAATTCTCCGCATCGGGTCAGCGAACTGACGGGTACCAAAGGCACCGACCAGCCGCCACCCGACTATAGGAGAATATCAGATCCATCGGGGTTTCCCAGGGCGTGGTCCTACGCCCTGAGAACCCATACCCGCCTCATGCTCCCCAACCTAACAAAGATAATCGGGAAAGGCATAGTTTTTTATATTCTGTATGCCCGTTTCAAATGAGCACACGTGATTATCTCTGTAAATATAAAAAATGTGAAAAATGTTTCAGATGGGGGTTATTGAACTTCATGGGGGAACTTAATGAGATATTTCCATTCTTTTTACATTCTTATTCAAAGAAATTTAAGTGCCAATGTAATTTTTTTAAATGTAACGTATACACTTTTTTATAACCTATACGATGCAATATTTAATTTTCTACAAAAATGAAGATACTTAAAGCCAAAAAATTATTAATCTAAAAAATATTTTAACTTTAATCTTGTAAAATTCATCGTATGAAAAACAAGGAAAACATAAACATAAAAACACTGTGTTGCCTTTCCTTGTCTTTTAATACCTTAATCCTTTGTTCTGCCTGCCAACTTCCGATTACTCGGACGACAACAAACAAGAAGGTCGGTCACGCGTCGAGCCATTTAGCTGTTTAGTCGTGTGCTCGAACTTGCGCAAAACATATGCGCCTTATGACATGTATATTTCTGCGCAACGAAAGGAACTGTGAAATAATAAACACGTTTGGGCACAACTAATTCTTTTAAAATGTCTGGGAAGTAATTATGATCGATTCATCAGTGAAAAATAATTTATTATTTGAAAGTGTGTGTATCAATGACAATGTATCGGTAACAATTTATGAATTTATACTTAGTTTAAATTAATAATGCTTTGAGAAAACTCGTAGAAAATTAGTAATCTTCAACTGTGTGATATTTTTCGAAACAATGAAACACAATAGGAAACACAATATCGCTACGATCACTATCATAATCAGAAGGATCTACCGAATCACTATCCGCAATAATAACATTCTCCTCACTGTTATCATCAATTTTAGATTTTCTATTTACTGACATGGTAGGTATAAGTGTCGTTTACTTCTTTTAAGGAATTATAACCTAAATGTGCGAACGTAACAAAAAATTACACGTAACTACGGTAAGAAAATATCGAAAACAACTGAACCACGAGTCTGACACGTGTTGTTTACGTTTGTCGTGAACGAAGTACCACGATTTAGGCTCGTGCTTGTTATTTTTTGCTCAAATTTCTTACCATAAGCCTCACTCGTTGTAGGACAAAGGGTTAATAAGCTTAAAGTTACACTATCTTTTAAATCAATTATTTTTCGATCCAAGCACCTTAATGCTTTTTTGTAGAGAATTAAAAAATGCATTGGCTAGTATAAAAGATTGTATAATTCTATTGTAAAAATATGTATGTAATATTACGTCAATAATGGCAAATAAACAATCATAACTTATGTATAACTGCTTTACAGATATTTCGGGTGAGGATATTGAAATGGAAAATACCGTCAGAGAGCAATGGAAACTAATTAACCAAACAAGAGAAGAACAACTACTGATCCGGAAGATGCAAGTACGAAAATGAGACCTAAGAATAAAAATGTAAAATCTAATTACAAGTGGTTAGAAGGCTCGCAACCAGCAATAAAAGATATCATGTATTGCAAAATCTAAATGATGAAGATATAGAAGGAGCTAATTCTTTAGTGATTAAACCTCCACTTTTTTTCATAGAAACTCCTAATATTGACCCACTAATGAAAACACTAAACAAGAGTCACGTAAAATAACAAAATAAAAAAAGAAATTTGAGGTGAAAAATAAAAAAAAGAAACTTTATTTTTTTCTAACAACAATCCACTTTACAATCCACTTCGGAACTCCAGGCGTGACTTTCCAAGACTGAAGCTCTTATGATTTGACTTTAGATTGGATCCAATTACTTTCTTTTGTCATCCCTCAACATCCCCACCGTCCATGCATTTGCTAGGCGTTCGCGACCGTTGCCACGTGCTCTTTCTTCTAGAACCTTCGGTGGAAGGACCCTTGGGATGTTGATGGTTCATTAGGCACTTCAGCGATATACATTGTCGCCGAGTGCCGCCACATCTTTATCTCCATCGTCAGTCCATCGGATTTGAAGTATGCCGGTCGTGACACTATCGTGGAGTGTTTGTTTCTGAATCCAAATTGATGATCTAGTATTAATTTTTGTTGGAATACAACGATATTAATCTCATACAGATGAGGTGATTGATCGAACGGATTCTTCACTTCGTTACCCATCGATATCCCCACTAGCGTACGTTCATTAGATGTGCCGCGGCGGCTGGCGCGTGTATGCTCTTCCGAAAATTCGGCGGAAGAAGCGTAAGGATATCGATGGCACATTGGGCACGTCGGTGTTGCGCTTTGACGGCGTAGCGCTTTGTATCGCGAAGCCGTTGGAGGGTTCTGTGGCACGTGCCGCCACACAGCACCTACACAGGCATATGAACAGGGCACTTACACAAGTCATACTCACTACTGTATAGAGAGTGGGGTTCAAAGTCTTTTAAGGGACCATTAACCTTGGCTCAAAGAAAGTACGACTCATCATTAGCAGAAATTAAAACTGCAAGAGGAATGCAATAGCAAGGACTTGAAAAAACATATCCACGAAAACCACATCTGCGAAGAAAAGAAATCCTGACACTTTTGGAAGGACACCAGCAAAAATGAAGATTGCAGCGTCCGCAAAAATAATTACGCGTCGAAACTCCGCGTATTCGTGGAATAGACGGTCACATGACAATTATCTCATGATAGTTTGTAGTATAAATAAGCGTAGCCACTTAAAGTCAGTCAGTTTTCAGTTGAGAGTCAATCAGTTCTTTGCAGTTGAGTAAAGAATTGGTCGAGAGTTAATATCAAATTCAGAAGAACAGTAGTCTTTGCGAAGCCGAGACTTGTTTTTAATCTAATTTTTGAGTAACGTCAAGAAGTAAAATCAAGCATTTATTAATCGTCAACGACTCATATAGTTAGTCTTTCAACAACTATACTAACTTAATACGACATTCCAAGAGTGCGATCGACCATACATATAAACAAGGTAAAAATCTAAAAATTGCAACATTCTCTTTTTCAATAATTTCAGACTTGTACCATATGTGCCACTCGAATAAAATTATTCATTCACTATTATTGTCAACAATCAAGAGGATATTGAAATTATTTCTTTATTCCAGGAAAACTTGAGTCTTGAACGTGGAAACTTGAACGTGAAAGTTTATTTACCAGTCGAATTGATACGCTAGTTAACGCTACCCACACTGTTATATTAATAAATTAGAACATCAAGGATACAACACTTTGGAAATTCAAAATAGTGCCACGCTTTAGAAGGATGCAACAAGTTTTTGAAACCATTCCGTTTTGATTTAAATATAATTCAAGAAATCCAAGATTCGACATTTAGAGTAACACATGAAGTGGATAGGTCGTGATAGGTACTGAACAAGTACTAGAGTATAATTAACAGTATATTTATTAACAACACTCGATGTACACTTTACGTAGCTCGCGATTGCACTTAGCGGTTCGCGGTTACAAGTTCGACTTCTAGACGATGCGTTATGATAGCGATTGAGCAAAGTGTGCTGTACAAGTTCGGATGATGACTGCCCAAGATGCGTCGAGGAACTGTAGTCAACTACCAACTACCAACTGACTTTCCGTCACAATGATGCTACAGAGGAAAATTATGATGGGGTGTGTTTAAGGATACGAGATCATTAGATTCGTCGAGGAAGCCAACGCCCTGGCCGCGCTGAGTGCACTCGTTCCCGTCACAGTCGACCGTAAACCCCCGAACGGAAAGGACCTCTCAGCCTAAACAGCGACATCAGGCTTAGGTCCTCATAGTGTGCGCGTCGAAGTAAGCAACAGTTCAATAAAGGAAAAGAAAAAAAAGTGACAAAAAGTAAAAAAAAAAATAGTGCAGTGATATCATCGATATAAATAAAAATAAAAAATAAAATTGGAAAATAAAACAAAATAAAAGTATATAAAAAATAGGAGACATCGATAATGAAGCAAAGAGCAAGGAAACGGAACCCACCTTAGAACCAATAAAAAAGACCATTAAAAGGAAAATCAACTTGCAGCAAGCCGCCAAGGAAATCAATAACAGCTTAAGACTTCCCGCGCAAAAGACGCGGACCCACAACCCACAACCAAACCTGGTTGCCAGGACCAAAGGATTAGAAAACATCCTTAAAAATATAGAAGAAGAGTACCACTCCGTCCAGGACGAAAGGACTAAGGAAGCCAAAAACATGAGGCCCATAAAAGCTGCCTCGCCTCCAGCGATCCCAACAAGAAACAGGTTCAGCGTTCTGCAAGCAGACCCACAACCTCAATCACAGCCGGAACCACCAAACAACCCAACAATTGAACAAATAAAAAAAACGATATGTTGCGAGGAGAAATGGGAAAACACAGTCCCACCATAGCGCCAAAACAATCAACGCAGACACCACGGGTTGATCGATTCCCTGATTTCCGATAAGATAATAGGGGTGATTCAGTTTGTATAACACTGTGATTCACAGAATTAAAAGTTATATATTTCCAACACTTAAATTACACTGTTGAGTAGTTACAAATAGATAACAACTTGTCGCACGAAGATAAGATAGATATGCACACTAAAGCAAGGCTCTTATAATTGAATTTCGTATGTTAGTGGACGCAGCATGATAGGATACTTAATAGAGGAGATGAATGTTCGACAATACCGAGAACCGACTTAGATATTTGTCGCGAGACATACTCCTCTAGTGCTGTGCTGCGACTTAAACGTTAGGCGTTCGATTTTTGTACTTAGTTGTGGACTTGACCCTCCTGATGTCGCAGACGAAGGAGTTGACTTTCCCGATGCCTTAGAAGAAGTGAGGTACAGTGACGATGCTGTGTCGGAGGAAAGCTAGCGATGGGTGTCCTTGTTCATGGGAAAAACCAGCTTGTTTTGTTAGCTAGCTATTCGGTTTTTCCTAATAGGCGCATACCCGCTTTCTCCGTATTTTTAAGTGCGCCTAATAAACCCAAGGACCTCTAGTGAAAGTGAAAGTTTATGGTGGGTCCTTAGGTTTATTGAGGATCGGAGAGCTGCGCAAAAAGCTAGCCGATGAAATAAAAAAAGATAAAGAAACAAAAATAAAACGAATTGTCCAAATAAGCCGTAAATACGTCCCAGAACTAAAATTCTCTGACGTAGTAAAACAACAAACAAAATCAAATCAAATAACCGAAAACACACCACAATAACAAGGCATAATCCGCGCTCAAGCCAAAGCGCAACTACGATCGATAACACCCCCCAACTAAGCATCATAAACGTTATCGAAGACTTCAAAAAAAGTATTCTCCAAGCGTTAAAAGAACAGCAAATACAATTAAACGAATTAAAAAAAACACTATCAGCGCACGAAGAAAGGTTCGAAGCCATCTTCAGCTCTTTCAATAGTACAGACGACGAATAACCAAAATCCACCAAATCAACAGCTACAGCAAAAAACATACAAATTAAACTTAAAACATCTGAAAATAATTGCAATAAATGCCAACTCTCTAATTTAAAACCAAAAAAGCTACAGTATGCTAACCCTAATAAATAAAGAAACCCCCGACATCGTACTCATCTCAGAAACAAAACTAAATAAAAAACACAAAGTACACTGCAAAAACTACTCCATGATAATGTAATATCGCGAATATATTAAAGGTGTAGTTTTGTCCGATTAATTATAATTTATTAATAAAGGATTGAAAATACAGATAGTTAGACAGAAGAACGATGTTTGATTGACAGGAAAACTAAATGCAACGCTTGTATTTACATAAATAACTCGACAACTATTTGGTAACTCTCTCTCTCTCGCTAGCAACTCTAACGCTCGACAACACTCACAACTCTAACGACTCTATGCTTCGACGTCTCGATCAACTCTATGCCTCGACGTTGTCACGTAAAGTGGGTACTTGGATGATAATAAGAAGGCTGAGTCGTAACCCAACTACTAATTCTTCTTTATAACACTTTATTATAAGATTTACCACTTACAAGAGAAACACTGAACCGGAGAAAAAGGGTTGTACAACAACTAGCAGGAGAACAAGTACCGCCCGAGCTAGGTGAAGTCTCGGTTTATATACGCTTTGGGTTTAGGATGTTGAGGGGCTAAGTGTAGGCTATGATGATAAGGTGGTGATGTGTCCAAAGGAGTCCGAAGGTCGGGAGTCGAAGCCTTTATCTATGATGTGGACTAAGATGCGTCACGGCGTTGGCGTCCGATAGTCGGGAGTCGATGTCTTTTCTCTGAGAGGTAATTGGTGTCACAACGTCTCGACCAACTCTATGCCTCGACGTCTCGACCAACTCTATGCCTCGACGTCTCGACCAACTCTAACTGTCGCAAAATGCATTTCTGCTCGGTCGTGCTCGCTCTTGCTCTCGTCCCCTCACACACACACACACACACACACACACACACACACTTTTCGGCTCACACACTCTGGCCTCTCGGTTGCCACTCCTTGAAATATGAAACCGTTCTTCTGTTTTGACGCTGCTCATCTTTTCTCGCATCACTGTTACTAGGCGCTCTTGGATGTAAACAAACCACAAAAGACGGCGTACATGGTGTTTTCTAATTTCAGCCGATCTCCAATCAAAGCTATTCTACGATATTACAATAAGACACGACAGACCGAACGCCAGCCAAGGAGGAGGAACAACAATCCTCATAAACACCCCTATAAAATACAAAACAATTCTAATTGACAAAATAACAAGTTTCAAAATCCTAGAAACAACCATCATAAAAATAAAAATAAGCAATAAGGAAAAATTATACATCACGGCAGCCTACGCAACCCTCGGAAACCAGAAAGAATTTAGCGACGAATTCAATAAACTCTTCGAACTCTTACAGCTCAACAAACCGGAAAACTACCATATAATAGCAGGCGACCTTAACGCAAAACATACAAGCTGGAAAAACGAAATAAACAATACGAGAGGTTACTTCATTAGAAAATGGCTAGACAATAAAAGCATTCACTACAAAACAATCTTATACAGCTCCGAACTACCCTCTTACCCAAAAGGAGGCTCATACCTGGACATATGCTTAGCAGATGCGCGACTAAAATTCCAAAACCTACGTCCAAATAACACTCTCAAAACCTTAGCCTATGACAGTGACCATAACGCCCTAGCATTTCACATAAACAAGAATACATCCGACTTCCTAACACTCGAAACGCAGACCGAGACACCCAAGTACAATTACAAAAAGACAGACTGGAAAAAGTTCCAAAACATACTCGAACAGAACTGCGACCTAAAAATCTACAACAATGTAAACCTAACCGACAACTCGACTCATTCATAGACGAAATAGAAAAACATACACAAATCGCTCTCCAAAAATCCATGCCAAACATAAAACAAAAAAATTCGTGCGAACCCTATGTCAACAATAAAATAAAAGATCTACACCGAGACAAAAGCTACATACTCTCCAAAATAAACAATATAAAATACAACTGCTTTTACGACAAAAGAGAAGAACTAGAATTCCTAAAGTACCTACTATACAAAATAAAAGCGCAACTGAAACAAGAATTCGCAAACTCTATAAACCATTGCTGGATAGACAAAATAAAAAACATCTCCATAAACGACTCAGCCAACATATTCCCACAAATAAATCAAATCTTCAGACCAAAAGGACAAAACCCCATCCCATCTCTCAAATTGCCCCCAGAAAATGCCTCCCTCATCCAAGAAGCAGGGATAACGATATACAACACCATCAAAAACACCGAGGGTAACTTCATAATAACCAAAACAACAGAAAAACTAGACATTATCGGCACCCACTTTTCCAAAATACACACACAAAACGAACACATGGGCCGAGAACGACTAAACAGAATTATCATCGCCGAAACAAACAAACTCAAAAATAAAATGGAACAAGACATAACGCTAAACAAAACAGTCTGCACATTCTCAACGAAAACACCGCAGACAACCCCAAACAACCAGATCCAGAAATAAACTACTTCACAAATTACAACCAACTAAACACAATCCTCTCCAAACTAAACAACAAAAAATCCTCCGACTTCGACGGCATCCCAAACATTTTACTCAAGCGCCTACCGAACAAAATAAAATGGTACTACACAGTACTCTTCAACAATGCACTAAACAACACATATTTCCCCAGAAAATGGAAAAAAAGCCAAATTGTTAGCTATTACAAAAAAAGATAAAGACGGCTCATCACCCGCAAACCTACGACCCATAAGCCTCTTCCCCAAAGTATTTGAAATAATCATAAACAACCCCCTAAACTCCTTCTGCACAAAAAATGACATAATCCCAGAAAATCAATTTGGCTCCACAACTCACGCAATAAACAAACTTACGTCGGACATCTGCTGGGCTCTAAACGCAAAACAACGAGTAGCCGCCTGCCTAATAGACCTCGAAAAAGCGTTCGACACAGTCTGGATCCCAGGTCTCATATACAAATTGATAAAGAAATACTTTTCCAGTCTTGCCTGAGCAGCCGAGCTAAGTGGACGTGTAAAACAGTGCTTCAGAAAAGTGCGGCAAGTGGGGAAGAGAAAACTACGAACGGCTACGCCCATAGCCAAATGGTGGAAACCCGTGTCTTCTATTAAGAAGACTACAAGAAAATCGAAGATGCTAAAACACATCGCACCTATAAAAATTATTAGCAAAGATGAAACATATTATATAAATAAAACAACTAACATTTCAAAACCAAGCCAACCAACAAATGAAGAACAGGACTGCTCAGCTACAATAGAAGTTGATATGGAAACCAACAAAGAAATAACCCAACAGGACGAAAGCTGGAAGGTGACGAGTTATAACAAAAAAAGAAAAATGACTGGAAAACCAGACACAGAAATGCAGCGATGGCTGCAAGAATTACCGCTAAGAAACTCCTTCAGCTCACTGACGGAAGAAGTAGATGACGACCCAACAACCAAACACAAAACTAAATCAACAAACACCACAAAACCACCACCAATATTTGTCGAGGCGCAAATAATAGATCCACTCATTGATCAATTAAACAATACAGTTGGGAAGGACAACTACACAATAAAACAAACAAAATTAGAACAAGTAAAAATCCAAACAAACACCCCAGAAAACTACAGGAAAGTGATAAAAGAACTAAGGGGAAAAAACGCTATATACCACACGTACCAGCTCAAAACGGAAAGGAGCTACAAAATAGTTATAAGAGGACTACACCCAAAAATTAACACAGAAAAACTAAGCGACGAACTAGAAAAAATCGGCCACAAAACAAGCTCAATAAATAATATGACAAGGTACGATACAAAACAGCCATTACCACTATTCTTAATAGAATTAGAACCGAGAACCAATAACAAAGAAATCTATGAAATCAGAAAAATCCTGAACACAATAGTAACAGTGGAACCACCACGCTACAAAAAAAATATTCCACAGTGCATGCGGTGCCAACAATACGGCCATACAAAAAATTATTGCAATAGAAGCCCGGCATGTGTAAAATGTGCAAAGAACCACTTAACAATACACTGCCCATATACAGGGAAAATAGAAGAAGTTAGATGTTACAATCGTAACGGAAACCACCCAGCCAGCTATAAAGGATGCGAAATCAGGAAACAACTACAACGTAAACTGTTTCCACCACTCCGCAATAGAACAGTCGACAACTACCAACTACAACAAAGTACAACAGACAACGAAGCAACGGCGAAAGCACAAAAGGAAATAAAAGATATAAGCAGAAACACAGAACCCCAAGGAAACCGAAGCTACGCGCAAGCAACACAAAACATTAGACAAGTAACGCCCATAAACATTCAAAGACAAAGCAACAACACCGAAGACGCTACGGAAATCAAAGAATTACTAAAACAATCAATCAAAAACACAGAAGTACTCACAAAAATGATAAGCGAACAAAACGCAGTCCTCAGACAGCAAACACAACAAATCACTACCATGCTACAACTGCTTACAAACATGCTAAGCAAAAAATAAAAACGCACACGCTTAAAATAGCAGCTTGGAACTCTAACGGCCTACAACAAAGGGCTCTAGAAACTAAAACATTCCTGTACAACAACAACATCGACATACTACTCGTATCAGAAACACACTTCACTATAAAAAGTTACCTAAAAATTCCGTACTACACCATATATGACACCAAGCATCCATCAGGAAAAGCACACGGAGGGACCGCAGTAATAATAAAAAACGACATTAAACACCACTTACACAGCCAGGTTAGTAAGGAACATATACAAGCAACCACCGTTACTGTACAAACTGTACCGCCGCGACACAAAATTACACCGCAAAAGTGGGAAGAGTACTTTAAACATTTAGGTGATAAGTATATCGCAGCTGGAGACTACAACTCAAAGCACACGCTATAGGGATCAAGAATTACTACACCACGAGGTAGAACATTGGAAAACTACATTAGAAATAATAACCTCAATATACTATCCACGGGAAGACCGACATACTGGCCGACAGACCTGAGCAAAATACCAGACCTACTCGATTTTGCAGTTACAAAGGGACTAAACGCAAATAAACTAAACATAGCACCCAGTCTCGAGCTCACCTCCGACCACACACCCATAATAATTACATACAGAAACAAACCAATACTTTACAACAATTCAAAGACGCTATGCAATAAAACCACCAAATGGCAAACATTTAAAAAAATAATCGAGAGCAAAATCAACTGCAACATCCCATTGAAAACACCTGAACACATCGATCAAGCAGTAACAACACTTACAGAAACTATTCAAGAAGCAGCCGGAGCAACCACTATACCCGAATCAACCAACAGACAAACAAAAATAATTCCATTAGATATCCTCGAAAAAATTAGAGAAAAAAGAAAGGCGAAGGCAAAATGGCAAAAACATAGAACCAAAGAAAACAAAACACACCTAAACAAACTCACAAAGGAAGTAAAAAACAAAATTAAAGAGCACAACAACAACGAGTTTACAAGGTTCATCGAGTCACTATATGCACACGAGAATTACAACTACTCCCTTTGGAAAGCCACAAAAAAAAATAAGGAAGTCAATAAAAATGATCCCAGCAATCAGAAGACCAGATAACACATGGGCAAGAAGCAACGAAGAGCAGGCCGAAGAATTTTCCAACCACCTATGCAACACATTTACTCCACATGATATTAACAACAGCAACCACAATAGTCATACTGACGTGGATTCGCTAACCACTAGAACATCAACTGGCAAACACTACATTATACCCAAAGCAACGGCTCAGGAAAACAAAAACATAATCGAGAAAACAAAAAATAATAAAGCCCCAGGAATCGACCTAATCAACGGCAAAATCTTGAAAAACCTTCCGCCAAAAGCGATAAGACAAATCACAATAATAGTTAACGCAATACTAAGAATTCAATACTTTCCAAAAACTTGGAAACTGGCACAAATCATAATGTTACCGAAACCAGGCAAAGACCCACATCAAACTACATCTTATAGACCAATATCATTACTTCCCATATTCTCCAAAATACTACAGGAAAATATTACAGAAATTGAAAAATGGCTAAAAACTAAACAGATTAAAGCAAACCCCGATAAATGCAAGCACATCACATTCACGCTGAGAAAGCAGATACCACCAAACATTATACTAAACGGTACGCACATAGTCCAAGCAAGGCAAGTCAAATACCTAGGACTCCACTTAGATACACATGGAAACAGCATATTAAATCAATAATAGACAAAATACAGATAGCAAGGAGTCAAATGTATTGGCTAACAAGTCGAAAATCCAAACTAAGCATAGAAAATAAACTAAGAATATATAAAACGATCATAAAACCAATCTGGATGTCCGGAATACCACTATGGGGAACAGCGGCAATGAGCCATATAACCAAAATAGACACAATGCAAGCCAAAATACTAAGAACAATAGTAAACGCGCCATGGTACGTTAGAAACGAAGACATTAGGAAAGACCTGGGAATACCGACGGTCAAGGAGGAAATTAACAGATATGCAAGAAGGTACAGAGAAAGAATAGCAACACACCCGAACCGGCTGGCAGCGGAAACGGTCAACACAACAGGTATAGAAAGAAGGTTAAAAAGGAAGCACCCAACAGACCTCACAAAGGACACAACCTAACAAACACGATGATGGTATCCCACTGGGGGTAACCACCCACATGATATATTATCACACCGCTATAAAATTTTACCAAATGTCCTATAGGACAAATTGTGAAATCTAAATATATAAATAAAAAAAAAAAAAAAGAAATACTTTCCAAAATACCTAATTAAAATAGTCTGGGTCATGATCACAAGCAGAACATTCGTAATGACCGAAGGTTCACACACATCAAGCAAAGAATTCCCCATAAAAAACGGTCTGCAACAAGGCACAGTAAATTCCCCGTTACTTTTCAGTATTTACAACAGTGACTTACTAAATCTCTTTAATCTCAACACATCCACCCATAAACGCTCCATAGCCTTCGCGGATGACCTAATCATCTACGTAAAAGGCCGCAAAACCAAAGCAATAAAAACAGAACTACAAGAACTTTTTGAGAAAATAAACGACTATTACCACGCATGGAAACTAAAAATTAACACAAGCAAATACGAAACCATACTGTTTACACCCAAATCAAGTAAAATCGGCCCAATAGAAAGAGAACACCGCAAAAAATTCCAACTAAGAGAAAAAACAAACAAAGGAGCACTCATATCACAAAAAACTGTGTAAAATACGTAGAAGTAAACATAGACTACAAATTAAAATTAAACTTCAAGCAGCACACCGAAATCTAACTTGCTAAGGCCAATAAAGCATTCTGAAAAACAAAACAACTGTTCTACTCCAAACATCTCGACAGCAAAGTAAAAATAGTATGCTACCAAGCACTAATCAGACCGATTATAACCTACGGCTGCCCAATCTGGTACAACATATCAGTCTCCCAAATGGAAAAAAATCGCATATTCGAAAGAAAATGCATCAGAGCCTGCTTGAGTACCTACACATCCGAACACAGCGGTTTCAAAAAATATGTAAAAAACAAAATAATCTACCACCGAGCCAACATTCACCGAATAGACTGTCACATCCAAAAGCTAACAAGAGACCACTTCGCGCAAGCGGCAAAGATAAAAGAAAACAGCTTAATCTTCAGCTGCTTATTCCCGAACGATGCATACTACAAAAACACTCTGACAACAGGCTACATCCCCCCAGAAGCTTTCCTATACTTAGACGAAAAAAACTACCTCCAGGACCAAAATAACATCCCGATAATATATCACATAAACAGAAAAATAGGGATCAAAACTATACTCTACGAAGAAAACCTAAATGGACAGTCCGCGGACACTTGGTGGAGATACAACATGGCCCTCCCGCTGAAAGACACTAAAGACAAACACAGAAGAAACACAAAAAAATACTGGTGGATACCGAATCCATAATAAAAGAAGAGAGAAAACCATTAAACCGACAGAACTCAATTCTGACACCGTATAATACAGGTGTAATCTGTATATATTGTAAATTTTGTAAATAAACCTATTCAACATCCCCCCCGCCACCCCCTCTCACTCATCTCACCCCTCCCCAAAATCACACAGCACCCAAAAAGCAGACTACCGAAGCGTCCTGTTTTTCGACCCAGTTTTCAGGACAAAAACAAAATAAAATAAAAACAAAATCACATAAAAGCTTCGCTCCCCAGCGGCTTAAATCCAAAGATCGCATCAAACACAAAAGAATGTAAAGCGCCAACACATAATACAGTATGGCTACGTCGTGCCGTCGCGTATCGGTACCTTTGCCTAACACATCATTACCAAAATTCATTGTTTATTATGAATAACAAAATGTATTTTGAAATTGTATCTTGGTTAAATAAACGCTTAAAAAAAAGAGAATTCCTGTCAGATCACGAAAGTTAAGCAGCGCCGGGCACGGATAGTGTTTGGATGGGTGATGGCCTGGGCACTCCGTGTGGCGTTGGCGAAGCGCGCTGCCCCCCCCCCCCCGCATGGGGTTCTGGCTTGGGCGCTGACGGCTCAGCGCCTCGGGGCCGCCAAGCAGTCCGGCAGGGGAACCGGGCTGCCTGGCACGGCAATGGTCACACACCGCCCCATCAGCGGTGGTATTAGGCGCGCGAGGGAGGCCCCGTTGCGACGCTCACACCGGTTCCCGGGCCTCTCTCGATCGCAGCCGGAACGGTTATCGTGGAGGTTTTAGTCGGTTGGAGTCCGATACTACCACGCCGCTTTCCCCAAAAAAAGCGGCCTGGCGTCCGTGCGGATTTCCTCCACGTAAATATAAAAAAAAAAAGATTCGTCGAGGAAAACCTTCGTTAGGAAAGTGAGGGAAATGGACGTCTCTGTTAATTGGTTAATTTCTAGGTTGAGGAAGGATGCTAACCGACCTCGAGAGAAAGTTGCTAGCGAGAAGCATCATACGTAAGAAAATCGAGATTTCCCGTATCTTTCCGTAGTTGGTAATAAATTTAGGGAATGCTAAGATAAAGACTATTTGTTCGTTTGAAAAACCTTAGCTAGGAAAATCCTAAGATCTATAGCGGGTCCTTAGGCTAGTTAAAAATATGCTATGAAGATGTTTCGATATCTAGCAATCATCTTGTCCGAAGGATAGGGTCTTTGTGTAGCAAGGCACAGGACAGAAACCGTTGGGAAGATGAAAACAGGATTGTGAAACTATAACACTTACTTATAAACTATACTTATCTATAATAAGTATTAACTTATTATAAATAATTAGCCATGTCACTGCGCCACGCCAGAAATAATTACTGAAAATTCTCAATGCGAGAATTGATTGCAAATATTAATAAATAAATAAAAAAAAAGAAAAAAGGATTGTGAAACTAAATAATGAAAAAGGATAGTTTAATTTAGTAAGAAAAAGACTGCCTGATATTTTTATTGAAGTTGTACAGAACTGTAAGAGGTCTACAAACTACTACAAAGTTGAAAAGCCGGAGGTTTTTTCTAACAAAAGTTGCCTTGTAGTTTCTCGTAAATAATTAAATTATTATTACAAATCTTTTGAAAATAGTTGTAGTTTCTTACAGTATCTATACTATATTATTTTAAACGGAAATTTTATTATAGAAAAGAAGGTAAAACCAATTTGCATATAAATTAATCTTTTTTATTTGATTTCTGCATATATGAAATAGAATATTAGATAGACTTTTATTCAATGAAAAGGAATTTTTGTGAAAATAATTCAATAATAGTCAGAGTAATAGTCCTTCTTTTACATCGTCTCCAGAGAAATTAATCTTTTTTGTCTTATTAACAATCATCTAGTTCAACACATTTTTGCCACTCGTTTCTAACATATCCATCTACACACTCACAGCCTGGAACGCATTGCTAAAATATAAAATATTTAATCTATTGTTGTATTCGATACAAGTAACTTATGATTAAATAACTATTGGTATATAGAACTGTAGTATTATTTTATGTTATACGAGACTATAATATGTTTAACACATTTTCCATAGACTTTAAATACCAACCAATGTGCAAATTCTGGGATTAGGATCCTCGCAAGTTAGCGGGCAGGCAGTACCGCAGTCATTCCACACTTCGTTAACTGGGCAGCTCGCCTGGGTTACTGTTTTCATTTGTTAAATGATAATAGAAATTTTTAAACTTGTTAAATAAATAAATCTTTTCAAATTTATAATACTAGAAATTAATATTTTTAATTTAAAATTAATATTCTCTCATAAATGACTCAGATTCGATGTTGAACACTACTCCTACAAGAAATTTTCCACAGTCTGCTACACGCTTATCTTTGTTCACTTAAATATTTATACGATATTTAAAAGTTATGTAAAATATAAAAAAGATTCGAAAAGTATTTTAGAGACAGTTATGAGTTGACAAAGTATACGTTACAAATAAAGTTCTAAAACTGCGAATTTTATTTAAATGAAACAATATCTTAAATTAAAAAGAAGAATGATAAAGATTATAAAAGGAATGCAATTCTGATTGATGATTCATTTAGAACGAATTCGATAATAAATTTACGTGTGCCTAACTTTATGTATGTAATTTTGTTTCTCCTATCCCACAGTTCTATTTAAATTATTTGTCAACAAGAAATGTAAATTTTGTTTGTTTACATCAATAATAAATATTACAATTCCAAATAAAATAACAAATATTATCTATCCAGTATATTCTTTAATAAAACTATACAACGCTGGTTAAGATACTTTCTTCGCTGAATATAGGTATTGCAGAACTTTTTTTTCGAAATACACAGAATAATTTACTTATAATTCTCAATGAGAATTGATTGTAAAATTCTTCTAAATAAAAAAAGAAAAGAAAAATACACACAACGAAACGCCTTATATATGCACATGCAAACAAGTTCAATAATTATTCAAAGTAGATACTTACAAACAAAATAGGTTGCCATGATGACGAACAGAGCCAGAAGGAAGCGATACATTTTGATTATATGTATGTTATTCGTTGGATGGTGTGTCTGAATGTAATAAACATTTAGTTCGTGGCTGGTTTTATATAGCCTGAAATATCCTGTTTATCTTTTTACATTTGGTACTGTTTACATAAGATTTATACGGCGACGAACAATACGTCGTGAAAGAATGAATAACAGATTAAAAACAGAATGCTTGCATTTTATCAGCATTTTGCTGTATTAACACATATTGACGTTTTTTCGTGCTGATTTATTATTTACGTAATTAAGTTTTATTGTAGTTACTTGTTTGCACCTATTGGGTTGGCAATACCACCTGATGACAAAATCCGCAATTATTTAGTTGCCAACCTAATAATACGTCATTCATTCAAGAAATATGTTTCGTTTTCTAAATTCTATTAGAATGAAAAGCAAAACAGGTTTATTTAAAGGGGTGTCCTGAATTAGAATGTTCTAAAACTGCACCTTTTTGTGATTTTTTTTAGAAGGGAAAGAAGGAAATAAAGTTATTGAATTTTGAGGTATGGTTTTATATATATTTAACGATTACAAAAAAAATTTTCTTTAAATAAAAAAAGATTATTACAAATTTCTAAGAATATTTCATGGGCCTATTTTAATCGGCGGAAAAGATCCACCTCGTAATTCTTGACTGAAACGAAAAACCAAAAAAGTATTAAATTATTATATATTTTTCTTCTCGATGAACTAAAAAAATTTGTGCGTATTCGTTAAATATATATATTTAACCATACCTCAAAATTCAATAACTTCGTTTCTTTCTTTCCCTTCTAAAAGAAATCACAAAAAGACGCTGTTTTAGAACATTCTAATTCAGGACATCCCCTTAAGACATCTACAGAAATACAAAAGGAGCAGAAATATTTAATTAATTCCGATAGACTTCGAAATATATTAATTCATAGATAATCGTGAAAAATTTTGCACCGATATTCATATTGTATGTTTTGAAAAATAATTAATCTACATACATGTTATCTTTTCTAGATTTAAGCATTAGATTCAACTAGAATCAAACATACGATAAACACTTATATTTCAAGTTATAGAACCACGCCAGAATAATTTACTTATAATTCTCAATGAGAATTGATTGTAAAATTCTTCCAAATAAAAAAAAATGTTATCTTTTCGATACATATTCATACAATATAACATGACACAATGATAAATTTTAAACAAAATTTTGTATTTCATCGTGTATACTAGTATCTTCATTGTATATAATTCTCACAAATAGTTTGATATGATAATTTCATAACAATAAATAAAAATAACAGAAATAAAAAATAAATAAAAATAAAAAATAGAGACCAAAAATAGAGTTTAGCTGATTTAAAATACAGCTGAAATAATTTTTCTGTAGAGATGACAATTTTTTCTTACCTGTATCGAAGTGTAAGAAATTATATAAATATGAAATTTCAATGTTTGACACTTACAGTGAAATGTATTTTATAAGTAGAAATGAAGACAGAAACTATAAGTGGTAATATTGTCATTATAAGCATCGTAATTGATATTATGATTGATATATATATATATATAAAAAATATATAAATTATAAGTTGATTAAAATTTTGAACACAAATACAAATTTAATGTTAATTATTCTCATTTTTTTAACCCTTAACGCTCCGATTTTTAATTGTGAATATCGACCGGCAACTCCAACTTATACTTCGATTTGCAAGTTTTTAACACTTTACCGTCCGATAGCCGATTAATCGGTTTATTGTCGCCGACGCTTACCGACTGATAGCCTATTGATCGGCTTTCTGTCGCCGACGCTTACCGACTGATAATCTATTGATTGGCTTTTTGTTGCCGACACTTACCGACCGATAGCCTATTAATCGGTTATTATTATAATTAAAAGTTATTACTTATAATTCTCAATGAGAATAATCTTTAAAGAGAGTAGAGCGCTGCATATCGGTAGTGCTTGAGAGGCACACTCGGAGCGTTAAGGGTTAAGAGGAGATATAAATTTGTAAATTTATCAAATTCAAAAATATTATTCAGAAATACTTCAAAAACTTTGACATTTTTTAGGAAAAAACATATTTTGCAACACACATTTAATTCTTTATTAGGTGCCAAACGAAAATGAAAAAATTATCAATGTACAATGGAAGCTAACCACATTAAAAAGAAAAAGAGGAACAAAAGATTTGGAAAATTCACGTACAAAAATAAGATTAATTAACGTGAAAACCAATATCAAGTGGTTAGAAGATCTGTAAACGACAAACAGATGTATAACATTACAAAACCTTAGTGATGAGAATTTACAAAATCATTCTACTTTTATATCAAAAACTACACATTAAAAGTAATGTAAATTAAATTAAACAAGGAAAGATTAAAACTATATATAAGAACCAAAAAGCATATAATGAAACAATTGGGAGAACAAATGAAACTACAAGAGCTCGATTCAGACGCATGCAGTATAATAAGAAAAATTCTAAAAAATAAAAATGCAAATCATTATACCTACTAAGCAAACATAGAAGAAGGTTTCAGGTGATAATAAAAGAATTACACCCAAAACATTTTTTTATTTGGTAGACTTTTTACAATCAATTCTCATTGAGAATTATAAGTAAATTGAACACCCAAAACTTAACATAGAATTGCAAAGGAGACACAAGCTACACAACATAATTTACTTCAGCAAAAGTATCGCATTAACACCATTGTCAATGTTTCTCTCTGAACTTGAAAAAGACAAACACAACAAAGAAATTTATGATACCACTGTATCATGAAAGTAGGAACGCCAAGAGCTAATAATATTCCACAGTGTGTGAACGACATGGACGCACGAAAAATTATTGTAATAAATTACCGACTCGTGTCAAATGTTCAGGTATGTATGTCTCGATTAATTGCTCATATGTAAAAAAATAAAAAAGGTAATCTGTGCAAATTGCAGAAACAATCATCCGGCAAGCTACAAACGTTGGATTGTAAGGAAGGAGTTGCAAAAAAATTATTTCTTTAAACACATAAGAACCAAATATCGACTGCATTAACAAGTAACAAATCTTACAAGTAACAAAGCAAAAATGATAAAATAAAGCAATAATCAAAAACTTATAGAAACAACAGAAAAGACCTGAATACGATATAATAACAGCAAAAATATTAAAAGAAATTCCGGACAAAGGAGTAAGATTTTTATCTTCAAGCTAAAGAATTTTCCACAGATATGGAAATGTGCAGAGATAGTGTTATAAAAAGCAAATAAGAATTTAAAACCACCATCCGCTTATAAACAGTAACTTTCCTTTCAATTATATCTATATTGTACTCTGACTTTTCCTTGAATCTGTTAATCGTATGTCGTGTCGTGTCGAGTCGCTACTTAACCAGGATCATTTCTTCAGCCATTGTTTAAGAACGGATGGCTTTAAGCCAGACGTAAATGTTGAACGAGACGAAGATCAGAGACACCCCCAGCAGCATCAGGCATTTAACTTTTCTTATTTTATCCCACTCATTCCCCACTATTGGGTTGGCAACTAAGTGATTGCGGATTTTGCCATTAAGTGGTAATCATTTAGTTGCCAACCTAATATATTATAGTTTAAATGTATATGTTAATATTAAAACTATTCAATTCTTCGATCCATACTATGGAATCCAACATCCAAAATAGTAGAGAAGACAATTGACAAAAGATGAATGGATGAAATAATAGCTAAGTAGCTATTTTATAATAATAGCTATTTTATAATAATAATATAGCTTTTTTTTGTACGTGGAGAAATCCTCGTGGACTGCAGCAGCAGCAGAGCAGTGTCGAACTCTTACCGATTAAAACTCCACGATGTGACAGGAATGCCCCGGGACCTCTTGCAAATTACTGCCGTTGCACTCCCCGCGTCCTAAAAGTTCCTAACTGATTAATTTGGCGCTAGAGGAGGTCATTGCCTCTAGCGCCACCCCCCTGTTAGTCGCGACCCGAGGTGGGCGGCGGCAGAACGGTCCTGGGCCTTCTGACCGCCATTACCCTCCCCGCCGCATTACAAAAATTTCTTTTTGTTTCTTTTTTTGTTTATTTTTTTGTTTCTTTTTTGTTTCTTTTTTTGTTTCTTTTTTCTTATTTCTTTCTTTTTTTCTTTTATCTGAATGCTGGGGGCCTGTGCACTTTTTATTTTTTCTTTTTTTTTCGTGGAGGAAATACTCATAGACACCTTAACCCTCACCGCCCTGTGAGCCTGGGGGACACAGGGCGGCAGAAGGTAGTGCCGGCCAAGCACTCTTACCGGCTAAAACCTCCACGGGCAGGACGGTAGGATCAAGTGCGAGTGATCGTGTCGGCCCTGGAGCGCTTACCAACCAACTCTACCAAGCACTCGCAGAAAGTACCAACACACCACACAAGGGAGAGCTCTCGCTTGCCTTGTTGTATATTGGGCTTTTAAGAGAGATTTTAGGTTTTCCATCCTTTGGAAATATATCCAGGGCGAGGATTCGAACTCACGACGCGTCGTCTTCAGCCTCGGGCCTTTTTTTTAATACGTTTATTTAACCAAGATACAATTTTAAAATACATTTTGTTATTCATAAAAAACAATGAATTTTGGTAATGATGTGTTAGGCAAAGGTACCGATACGCGACGGTACGACGTAGCCATACTGTATTATGTGTTGGCGCTTTACATTCTATTGTGTTTGATGCGATCTTTGGATTTAAACCGCTGGGGAGCGAAGCTTTTATGTGATTTTGTTCTTATTTTATTTTGTTTTTGTCCTGAAAACTGGGTCGAAAAACAGGACGCTTCGGTAGTCTGCTTTTTGGGTGCTGTGTGATTTTGGGGAGGGGTGGAATGACAGAGAAGGGGTGGTGGGGGTGGAGGGATGTCGAATAGGTTTATTTACAAAATTTACAATATATACAGATTACACCTGTGTTATACGGTGTCAGAATTGAGTTCTGTCAGTTTAATGGTTTTCTCTCTTCTTTTATTATGGATTCGGCATCTACCAGAATTTTTTTGTGTTTCTTCTGTGTTTGTCTTTAGTGTCTTTCAGAGGGAGGGCCATGTTGTATCTCCACCTAGTGTCTGCGGACTGTCCATTTAGGTTTTCTTCGTAGAGTATAGTTTTGATCACTATTTTTCTTTTTATGTAATATATTATCGGGATGTTATTTTGGTCCTGGAGGTAGTTTTTTTCGTCTAGGTATAGGAAAGCTTCTGGGGGGATGTAGCCTGTTGTCAGAGTGTTTTTGTAGTATGCGTCGTTCGGGAATAAGCAACTGAAGATTAGGCTGTTTTCATTTATCTTTGCCGCTTGCGCGAAGTGGTCTCTTATTAGCTTTAGGATGTGACAGTCTATGCGGTGAATGTTGGCTCGGTCGTAGATTATTTTGTTTTTTTACATATTTTTTGAATCCGCTGTGTTCGGATCTGTAGGTACTCAAGCAGGCTCTGATGCATTTTCTTTCGAATATGCGAATTTTTTCCATTTGGGAGGCTGATATGTTGTACCAGATTGGGCAGCCGTACATTATGATCGGTCTGATTAGTGCTTGGTAGCATAGTATTTTTACTTTGCTGTCGAGATGTTTGGAGTAGAATAGTTTTTTCATTTTCCAGAATGCTTTGTTGGCCTTAGCAAGTTGGATTTCGGTGTGCTGCTTGAAGTTTAATTTGTGGTCTATGTTTACTCCTAGGTATTTTACGCAGTTTTTGTGTGGTATGAGTGTCCCTTTGTTTGCTTTTTCTCTTAGTTGGAATTTTTTGCGGTGTTCTCTTTCTATTGGGCCGATTTTACTTGATTTGGGTGTAAACAGTATGGTTTCGCATTTGCTTGTGTTAATTTTTAGTTTCCATGCGTGGTAATAGTCGTTTATTTTCTCAAAAAGTTCTTGTAGTTCTGTTTTTATTGCTTTGGTTTTGCGGCCTGTTACGTAGATGATTAGGTCATCCGCGTTTATGGGTGGATGTGTTGAGATTAAAGAAATTTAGTAAGTCACTGTTGTAAATACTGAAAGGTTTTTTTTTTATTTTGTTTATTGAAATTACAATCAATTCTCGCATTGAGAATTTTCAGTAATTTTTTTCTGGCGTGGCGCAGTGATATGGCTAAATATTTATAATAAGCTGGTGCTTATTATAGATTTGTATAACTAGGCAAATTACAATTAGGCATTTTAAATGGGTAAACATTAATTCGTTTAGATCATTAATTGAATCTAGTGTTTAGGTCTAGCGGGTAGTTTCTCTTCAGTCTGCGGATCTGGTCCGATGTATCCAGTAGTCCAGTGATTAGGGGATTTCGGTGTTTGTTGACTCTTTTGCTATATCTATCGCTGTGTTTTGCTATTTCCTCTTTGACTGTCGGTATCTTGAGGTCGCGATGAATTGTTTCGTTGGTAACATACCACGGTGCATCTATTAAGGATCTTAGCGTTTTCGATTGGAAGCGTTGAAGTATTTCGATGTTGGAGTTACTTGCTGTTCCCCATAGTTGGATTCCGTAGGTCCAGACAGGTTTTATTACGGTCTTGTAGAGGGTAATTTTGTTCTGTAGGTTTAGTTTGGAGCGTCGGCCTGTGAGCCAATAGAATTTTTTTAATTTTTCCTTTAATTGCTTCGTTTTGTGTGAAATGTGGTTTTTCCATGTTAGTCTCCTGTCCAGGGTCATGCCCAGGTATTTGACTGAGTCCTTGCTAGGAATTATTGTGTTGTTGATGGTGACCTGGGGGCAGGTTTGTTTACGGAGCGTGAAGGTTACATGTGAGGATTTTTTTTCATTAATTTTGAAGCCCCATTTATGAAACCACTTTTCCATAGAGTCGAGACATCGCTGGAGAGTGGATGAGGCAATTACCAGGTCTGCGTGGGAAGCTAATAGCGCTGTGTCGTCAGCAAATGTTGCTATTGTTATCTCAGTTGGTATAGGTAAGTCGGCAGTGTAGATGGAGAAAAGCAGGGGCCGGAGGACACTACCTTGGGGTATGCCAGATTCTATTGGGAATGTTGCGGTAGTGGCGTCTGAGCATTTAACCATGAATTGCCTGTTGGTTAGGTAGGACTTTAGGATGGAGTAGTAGGAGTGTGGTAGTATTTTTTTGAGTTTGTATAGTAGTCCTTCGTGCCATACTTTGTCGATTGCCTGCTGAATGTCTAGGAATACCGCTGAGCAATATTTTTTCCTTTCAAGGGTTTGGCTGATCATGTGAGTTATGCGATGGATTTGCTCTACTGTTGAATGTTGTTTCCGAAAGCCGAATTGATGATCTGGGAGTGTTTTCAAATCCTCTAGGAGTGGAAGGAGTCGATTCGTTAATATCTTCTCGAACAGTTTAGACAGGGTAGGTAGGAGACTGATTGGGCGATAGGATATATTTCATATATCGGTTTTCCGGGTTTAGGGATGAGGGTAATCAGTGAGATTTTCCTGGCCTTGGGAAAGTATTCAAGGCGGATAATAGCGTTGAAAATCGATGTGATAAGTGCTATCCCTTTTGTGAGGAGTTCCTTGATTGCTTTGTTGCCTATTAGGTCATGCCCTGCTGCTTTCTTAGGGTTTAGGCGATTGATTGATTCTATGATCTCTGCAGAAGTGAAGGGTTCAATTGGAAGAGACATTTGGAAGGGAGAACGCAGGTATTCAGTGATGTCGGCGGCAGCTTTGGAGGGATGGGGTTTAAATACTTTAGACAAGTGTTTAGCAAACAGGTTGGTTTTTTCTATAGGGCTACGCGCTCATCCACCTTGTGGACGGCGGAGCGGAGGGATTATTTGCGGGGGGCGCGTGAGTTTCCTGGAAGGCTCCCATAGTGAGTAGTTGGTGTCAGCTGTGAGGGACAAATTGGCGAGATATTTATGAAAACAGTCATTTTTGTAGTTTTTGGTGATTTTGGTTAGCTTTCTAGTTGCGTTGTTTAATTTGCGTTTGTCGTCCGGTGTTCTATGGGTCTGCCAAACTCTTCTTAGTCTACGTTTTTCTCCTATTTTTTATAGTATCTAGTTGGGATATTCGTGTTTGCAGATAGACGTCTCAGTCGGTGTGGAGGGGCGGATAGCGTTTATTATGCTCATGTTTAAGTATTCCGTGGCTGCTTCGATTTCTTCGTTAGTTTTTAGTGAAGTTAGGGCTGAAGTTGATTGATTAAAGACTTCTCTGTAGAGCTGCCAGTTGGTGAGTTGGTTATGTATAGAGCCGTTGGGTGTATTCTCGATAATTGTTGAACTGACTGTTGGTATCACGGGGGAATGATCAGAAGAGAGATCAGCCGAGGAGTTGGTTTGGACGTATCTTGGCGAGATATTTTTAGTTATGAAGAAGTCTAGAAGGTCAGGTATTTTCTTAGTGTCAGTGGGCCAGTATGTGGGTTCGTATGTGGTGAGGTAGTTGAGATTGTTGGTTATTATGCTGTTTAAGAGATTTTTGCCTGTTACTGTAACCAGTCTACTGCCCCATTGGGTATGTTTGACGTTATAGTCTCCTCCAGCTATGAATCTACTGCCCAGGGTGTCAAGGAAGTTGTTAAAGTCTTCTTTGGCGATGGAGTGTCTGGGAGGGCAATGTACTGCTGAAGTGGTGATTGTATCATGGCAGTCTTCTATTGCTACGTTTGTTGCTTGGAGGTAGTCTTTCTGGAATGATGGAAGTTCGTAGTGCTTGATGTTGGATTTGATTATGATTCCGGTACCGCCGTGGGCCTTTCCGCTGGGATGTTGGGTATGGTAGAATTTATAACCGTTTATTTTCAGATAGTTTTTGTCGGTGGGTTTCCGATACGAGCATTACGTCGATTTGCTGCTGTTTAAGGAAGAGTTCTAGTTTAAGTTTGTGTTGAGCTAGACCGTTGGCATTCCAAAGAACTAAGCATCTTGGTTTTATTTTTCGTCGGGGCGTATTAATTTATCCATGATGAGCGTTAATAGTGATAGCAAATTATTTATTTGCTCTGATTGTTTTTCTATTAGCTTTTCAAGTCTAGAAACGCTGTCTGTGTTTGATGAATTGGGGACACTATGTTGAGAATGGTCGTTGTGGCTATTCGGATTATTTTGGATTCCCTGCACTGCTTGGGCGTAGGAGGTTGAAGTAGTAGCGAATTTAGGAGGACTGGGTATTTGATTGGTGAGGGGAATTGGAGTAGTTGTGATTTTAAGGGACTGGGTATTTGATTGGTTGTTTGCGCTGAGTTTAGGGTACTTATTTGTGTACAGGGTTTTGTAGGCTGAGCAGCCTTTGTAGTTAGCAGGATGGTCCCCTTGACAGTGGATGCACTTCGCTGGGGTTTCCGGTGATTTAGTGCACTGGTCAGTGGGGTGTGTACCTGCACATTTAACGCAGCGGAAGGTATGGTTGCAGTATTTCTGCGTGTGACCGTACCTTTGGCACCTTTTACATTGCACTATCTCTTTTTTAACAAGCGGTGGTTCGAATTTTACTATTGAGTTCATTAGTCGACTGATGTTGTAAATTTCCTTATTGTTAGGCTTCTGTTTTATGTCGATAAAAAATAAGGATAGCGGGTCTTTCGAGACTCTATGCCTTATGTTACTAACGTTGATGACTTCGTGGCCGAGTTTTAGGAGTTCGAATTTGAGTTCGTCTATGTCTGCTGAGTGGTGGATGTTGCGTAGAACCACTCGAAGAGGTCTTTCGTGTTTGAGCTGGTATGTATAAATATTGGCGTTCAAGGTCTTAAGAAGTTTGGTGAGTCTTCTGTATGCATCAGGGTTTGCCGGTAGGATTTTTACTTTGTTATTGTTGGTCTTTAGATTGTAGTCCTCTTTGGAGATATCTCTCTCTATGGACTTGATCATCGTTTGTATGTCAATGACATCATCAACAAATATTGGTGGGGGAGGGGAATTTCTTTGGGTGTGTTGGTTTGATGGTGGGTCTGCGATATACATGGAGTTGTTTGTGGATTCCAATACGGCGAATCTGTTATAAGTGTTTACTTTACTTGTTGACTGTTCGTTCCGGGTGGCGTTTGCGTTTGTTTTTGGTGCTTCTGTTTTGCGCTTCTTAGAATTTTTGGCGTCATCGGTACGGGGAGATCTGTTGCACTTTTGCCACGGAGGAGGTAGCGCGGAGCAATTATGAATTTGCTCAGGAGAGCCTGGTCATGATTCCTGGGCCATCATCGAGCTAGTTTATTCAAATTGAATAACTAGTCGTGAGGCTATGAGGCTAGTATTTGGATAGAGGTTAGGAGCGTAGGATTTTTTTTTCTCTAAAGGATAGGAAACGCTTGGCTGTGTTCACTTTCGACGGATGGGCGACACGTGTTTTTTTTTACGAACTTCACGGAGCACTAGACACAGGTCTGCACGCTTCGGCGCTCAACAGCGAACTGCGTAAGGATATGGATGCGTTCATCCCTTGACCGCGAACACGTTGGCGACTGACTGTCGCCTCGAGCCCAAGCTCACTGTCACAAGTCTGATAATTACAATCGGGTTGAATGACTACAATCGTTTGATTACAGATATAGTAAACTTTAGATTACAGCGTTGCGGGATTATCCAAGGCTCCGGTGTTCTTTCATCTCCGACACATATGTACAAAGTACAGTGTGTTCAATTACTGTGACTGTTTACCATGATTTTTAAACAAATTAAAAATTTTAAATCACCTCCTTTCCGCTTGTACCACCAGTTACCAACCACCCTGTATAATGCTTGCGATCTGTATTATTATCTTATTCCTATGATGTGGTTTTGTTAGGTAGATGATACATTTACACTGTACATGAGAGTGTGTGTGTAAGCGTCAAAGGACGTCCAGATCTTAGTTGAGACAAAAGACTATTGTTAGATGTTAGAAGCTTCTAGAATAGTCTGTTTGACAACAAGCGTGCGTGTAAGAAGGTTATCGAGGTCTTCAGTGTGTAATATATATGTATCGATGTTGTGTGATAATAAAGCATTAATTTATTATACCTTAACAGGTTTTAACAAAGGTCGTAACAAAATGGTCAGAAAAAATTCTTTATTCTCAGTCCCTGTAGCCTGTAAGAAACGAATTACATAAACAAGTTTCTTCTATACTTATACAAGGACTAGCATTATATTAATTCAAGCAGTAACGTTTAGGAAATTTTGATGAAAATCGGGTGCATATATTAATACCAATGATGTGTATATTAATTTCTAACACTTGTAAAAATAGATTTGAAGTAATATACCTTATAACCATAATCATAACCTTTTTCCTCACCGTCTTACCGCTTGCTGCAATTTTCGCGACGCGATTCGACGAATGTCAGTTGCAACCTTCTTTTTAGAAACAAGCGTCAAAGTTGAGAATTTTCTTTGACGCGTTTCTTCAGTTATTTAAGAGACGTTGATATTTATCGGGTGGAATCTGTAGTCATTTTTCATATTAAAATTAGGGATACAGTCAATATTGATTATCCTTGCAATTGAGATTGGTTCTAATGATTCAATGTTAATTTTAAATTGCCGTAATGGCACGATGGAAATCAATTATTCTATGTTTTAATACAAACAGGCGGTCACTGATTTATGATTTGACATACGTTGTATTACGATAATTTAACGAAATCTTGAAATTACTTGGAAAATTTCTCGAGTTGCTTCGCGACGTAATCAGGCAATCGCATTACGTTAACTACCTTTTATAATAATTTGAGAAAAGTTGAACTCGACGTCTTGAGAAATTCAATAATCACAATAATGTCATTACGTCTGCTTCAATTTACTGAAACAATGGAATTGTCATTCTGAATTCGACACGAGTTTCGGGAGTAATACTCGCATTAATTTATCATTAACAGGCATATATGTATTTTCGCGGGACAATCAGTGGAAATTTCATTTCAGCCCCAAATATTCGAAATATTTCGTATGATGATGTAGAAATTTTAAACGCGTAAACACGAAAAAGGTAAAGAAGAACAGGGAGGTTAATTAATTAATTTATTTTTATTATTATTAATTAATTTCTCATATTGTAAGAGCTGTGAAACAGCGTAATAGCACTGTCAGAGGTTTGTTTCCTAAAAGGCTGATGATCGTGACAACGACACGCAACGTAAGTAAATTCGCCAGTGGATTATATTTTCGAGTTTTATTGCGTGCAATTAACCCGGCCTCTCGAAAAGTGGGCACGCGAGTTAATTAACCCCTTAACCTACAACTACGGGCATAGCCCGTAGTACGATGATCGGAACAAACGTAAATATTACAGGCATAGCCCGTAATACGATGATCGGGCCAAATATAATATATAATATAATATATAATAGCTTGTCTACGTTTTCGCCCCAAAATTCTCGAACGTAAATCGTAGGTTAAGAGGTTAAGGGAATCGCGCGAGAGAAGAAGAAGGCGGTGTCGTTAATTAAAAGGATCGCAGATACGTTTTAGCCTTATGACGAATCTGACTGCCTGCCTTAACGGTCAGCAGGAGCAATGCAGGAGTAACAAAAGCATGGTCAGCGTTTTCCTCATAAATCGCCTTTTCAAACTCGCTCATACGGAAACGAGAGAATCAGGGATTATTTATTAGGGGTTACTGCAATTAGCGTAATGCTTTGTTTCTTTAAATCAACCGTGAAATTTCTTCACAAATAACTCACTTAGACTTACAAGTAATGTGTGCGTTTCAGGGCCCGACCTTTTGGTCGACCGCGCCATACCTCGAGTAAAAATTCATACTGGCTTCGCATCTAGGTGTTCGTTTTCATTCTCGTCTACCCTCTAGCGCCCTCCGCCCGGGGAACGACGCGCATACATGGGCGCTACACGACTTGAAAAAACCCTGCCCTCACCTTGCGGCTCATTGGACAAGTTGAACCTACCCTTTCGGGCTGCAGCTCGCTTAGTCGACGCCACACGATGCATGCATCGCGCCGCGTCATTACCAGCGGCGGCCACGAGGAGGCGGAGCTGCCAGCATATAGCTCGGTCCCAGCTGGTTGGCTCTCCAGCCGATTATCCCTGCACCGTCTCGGCACCTATTTGTATGGGCACCGCCTGCACCAACAGTTCCAGGTTTTCTCTCCGGCTCACACGTTTTGTGTTTTGCACAATTTATCTTTGACATGTTTGAGTAATTATTCTTAATAATAAAAATGCTCGATTTAAATACTTGAAAAATAAATGAGAAGGCCGTTGTATAAATGCGTTAAACAATAATTTCAACTTGTCGTAATTGGTAATTTAATAAATTCGACGAAACGAACGCGGCTCGTTATTTTCTCGAGCATCGATTGTTTCTTAATATCCGACGATCCACTCAAGGAGAATAGAATTCGAAGATCACAAGGGAACATAACAAGTTTATTTTGTCGCATTTTGGACGTTACTTGACGCGTAAGTTGGAATGTCCCGTGTCGTACGTTTAGATAGGCGAAGATCAAATTACGTTCTTCCCGTGGTCTTCAAATTCTGCCATTCTGAAATTTGATCTTTGCGCGCTTGGAAATTGGTGTTTAAATAAGTAACAAAGCCGTGTTTCCCTTATCGACATCGATATACTATATCGATCACGTTACGGTTACATGCTGTGGTTCGCCTATACGTTATTTTCAGTCGTCTCGATGTTTCTCGCGTGAAGCGCTTCGTTGAACAGGCTCAAAGTTCGGCTGGCGTTTTGCGGGCCCTGCATAACGGCTCGTAACTCAGCTCGCCTGTATTTCACATTTATTATCAGACTGCAGCTGTTACGTAACGAACGGGCCCGCGAGCTCGAGCTCGCGCTCGTGACGTACGTGCTACGAAATATTGTATAATACGTATAAACGATACCGATGCACCGCTTGTTCCTGTTCTCTATTTTTACGGACTGTTCGTGCTGCTTGTGGTCGTGCTACTTTATACCCCAGTTCGAGCTCTAACTATGAGCTTCGGGTCGAAATGAGAATCTCGTTGTAACTTACAGGTTCGAAAAAGACTGATAGGCTTTCATCTACGTGGTGGTTGGGAATTTTCATTTGTTTCGAGCTCGCTTAGCTGATAAATAGTGAAAGTGCATTTCTTCCAAAATAAAAAAGAAAGCGAAGTAGATGGAAACGTGGGTCAAATTTGAAATCATTTCTCGGTTATGTGGAGGTTGATTAAACGTGTTGGTGTATATAGTGATGAGACGAGTTGATATTTGGTGTCAAATGTATTTAAACTATCGGCAGTACTCTTCTAACGATCTCTTTCTAACGAGTTTAAATTCGACTTCGGTTGACGGTTGCGCGTAGCGGCGATATTGTTTTGTCCGGAGTTTGTTTATTGTCAAGTTTCGTACCTCGAGACGGTATCAATGCCCTGAGGCAAAACAACAACATGAGTTACTCTCGATTCGCATCGTCCTATGGCTCATGTGCCGCTACAATATGCAATCGAATAAAGTGATAAATAGCTTGCGGATGTTTACGCGTCTCTAAAAATGTTAAAAGATATAAGATGTTTAACGCGAAGTATTCGTGATAATATTCGCTGCAATTTGAAATTGTTAGGTAGATGATACATTTACACTGTACATGGGAGTGTGTGTGTAAGCGTCAAAGGACGTCCAGATCTTAGTTGAGACAAAAGACTGTTGTTAGATATTGGAAGCTTCTAGAATAGTCTGTTTGACAACAAGCGTGCGTGTAAGAAGGTTATCGAGGTCTTCAGAGTGTAATATATATGTATCGATGTTGTGTGATAGTAAAGCATTAATTTATTATACCTTAACATGGTAGCAGAGCGTGGTTCCTAATTTTGCAAACTTTTTAGAGTGTGGGTTTTGGTCTTGCGAGTTAGTTCGGGTGAGTTTAGTAAGGGAAGAAATTTTCAAGGATATAAAATAAAAGAAAAATACTTCGAGCACGTAGGGACGCTTGAGTAAAGAATAGAAAATCAATTAAAATGGAAAGATCGGAAACTATAATACCGATATTTGATAGTGAGGATTATGGGATGTGGAAGAAGAGAATAATGTATTTAAGGTATAAAGAATGTGATACTGTTATAACTCGAGTGAAGACCAAAACAGACAATCCAGACTGGGACAAAAAGGATCTGAAGGCGATAAATATAATTTATAGTGCAATATCGTATAGACAATTGGAATCTATTAGTGAAGAAAAAACTGCGTATGAAATAATGAGAAAGTTTGACGAAATGTACTTAAGAGAGTCGGCGGCACTACGGCAAAAATTGATAAACGAATTAAAAAGTGCCGGCGCACAAGTGAGTGAGAGGGAAAAGCTAAATTACATGCTAAATGCGTTACTTGAAGAGTATAGCTACATAGCGGATATAATAGACGTAGTGAAAGAAGAGAATCAAACGGTAGCGTACGTGAGGAATAAGATAGAAATAACAGAAAAGAAAGATAAATCAAATCGAGGAGTAATGAAATATAATGTCTTTGCTGTGAAAAAGGAAGGATGCTTCAAATGTGGAAGAGTGGGACATTTTGCAAGAGAGTGTCAAAATGATGTCCAAGCGGGAAGCAGTAGCAGTTATTGGCGTGGGTCAACACGTGGTAGCAGCAGAGGAAGAGGAAACAAAGGCTATACGAGCAGGGGACGTGGAAACTTCCATCGTCAAACAGCAACCGGCACGAGCGAGTATGGCAATTCAGGAGCAGGCACCTGGATGGCAACGGCGCACGCAGCACATAACAGCGAGATAAGTAATAATGAAATTATGTCGCTATTAGATAGCGGTTGTATCGATCACATAATTAACGATATAAATTATTTTGATAAATCTATCGGCCTAAAAGAACCGAAAAATATATATTTGGGCGATAATAAATCGATAAAGGCAACAAAAGTAGGAAATGTTATAAGTTATTTTGAAGCATTTGGAAAGCGAAATAAAATAAATATAAGTAAAGTTTTTTATGTGAAAGAAATGTCCGCTAACTTAATTAGTTTGGGCAAGTTAACGGATAATAATAATATGGTTATTTCAAAAGGAAATATTGCGAAAATAATAGATGAAAACAATAAACTTACAGCTGTAGCGGTCAAAGACAACGGAATATATAAAATGAAGAGTATATTTAATGGAAAGCAGCACTTAGTAAACAGTGCCGAACGTAGTGGTATGAGTAAAAAAGAAAGAGAAAGAGATAGGGACCGTGACAGGGAAAGAGAAAGAGAAAGAGATAGGGAACGTGAGAGAGATAGGGCAGATTATGTCACACATATATTTTTTTATTTTTATTTTTGTTTATTGAAATTACAATCAATTCTCGCATTGAGAATTTTCAGTAATTTTTCTGGCGTGGCGCAGTGACATGGCTAATTATTTATAATAAGTTAATACTTATTATAGATAAGTATAATTTATAAGTAAGTATTTTAAATAAGTAAATATTGCTTAATTTAGATAACTAAATAAATCTAGCATTTAGGTCTAGCGGGTAGTGTCTCTTCAGTCTGCGGATCTGGTCCGACGTATCAAGTAGTCCAGTGATTAGGGGATTTCGGTGTTTGTTGACTCTTTTGCTATATCTATCGGTGTGTTTTGCTATTTCCTCTTTGACTGTGGGTATCTTGAGGTCGCGATGAATTGTTTCGTTGGTAACATACCACGGTGCATCTATTAAGGATCTTAGCGTTTTCGATTGGAAGCGTTGAAGTATTTCGATGTTGGAGTTACTTGCTGTTCCCCATAGTTGGATTCCGTAGGTCCAGACAGGTTTTATTACGGTCTTGTAGAGGGTAATTTTGTTCTGTAGGTTTAGTTTGGAGCGTCGGCCTGTGAGCCAATAGAATTTTTTTAATTTTTCCTTTAATTGCTTCGTTTTGTGTGAAATGTGGTTTTTCCATGTTAGTCTCCTGTCCAGTGTCATGCCCAGGTATTTGACTGAGTCCTTGCTAGGAATTATTGTGTTGTTGATGGTGACCTGGGGGCAGGTTTGTTTACGGAGCGTGAAGGTTACATGTGAGGATTTTTTTTCATTAATGTCACACATATAAAACAACATATTGAAGCAGGTGAAAAAATGGGACCGGATGGATTACAATCAGACAATAAAACTAAACTTGATTTGGATTCTGACGAAGATGAAGAAGAAGAACAATATTCAGATGGAGATGATGATTACGAGCCACCAGCATATATTGTGAAAAAGCTTCCAAAACCACTTAAGCCATCAGAAAGCGAAGAGGAACAAGAAAGATCAGAAAAGGAAAACACCAGTGAGATACAAATTATTGTAGAGTAGATATCCCTTGTACATTCAAGGAGGCGATTTGTTGTGAAAATAGTGAAGATGGTAAGAATGAAGAAAATTATAAGAAGAGGAAAAGGAACAGAAAATTGGAGAAGGGTAATGATGAAGATAGAAGCAGGAAAGGTGAAGTATCTGCGAGGAACAAGGGCGAAAAATGTAACAAAAGTAGAACGAAGCGAGGAAAAGAAAGAAATAAAAAAAAAAAAAAAAATAGGACATTGCAAATAAAAGAGAAAAGAGAGCGATGTTGCAAAGAATATGATATGTAGACGGAATGAATAGAGTTTGTAAATTATCGAGAGCGATTTATGAGTTAAAAGAAAGTCCGAGGGATTGGTATGAGTGTTTTGATAGGAGAAAACGTTTCAGACAAAAATTATATCGTGGAGACGAATGTTCACATATTTCGGAAAGTACGGAAATTTCAGAAAAAAATTCTAAACACATTGAAGTTCATTACCACTACGTTCACGAATGCTTAAAGGAAAATAAGATAAATATAATTAAAGTAAGTATAGACGAAAATACTGCGGATATTTTTACGAAAGCACTGTGTAGGGAAAAATTCGAAAGGTTTAGGTCATGGATGAATGTAAAATAAGAGGAATGTAAATAAAGCAATAAGTGTTAAATTTTCTGTTACTTAATTCGACAAGTATGTAAATACAATTAAGTGTACAGTATAAATGTAAGGAGGCGTGTTAGGTAGATGATACATTTACACTGTACATGGGAGTGTGTGTGTAAGCGTCAGAGGACGTTCAGGTCTTAGTTGAGACAAAAGACTGTTGTTAGATATTAGAAGCTTCTAGAATAGTCTGTTCGACAACAAGCGTGCGCGTAAGAAGGTTATCGAGGTCTTCAGAGTGTAATATATATGTATCGATGTTGTGTGATAATAAAGAATTAATTTATTATACCTTAACAGAAATATCTGCGTGCAGTCTCGTAGATTTTGAATAAAAATTTATCTTTTATCGAAAAATACATACATGTTTTGGCCTATATATAGCTTTGTACTCTTGTAAACTAAAAAAGAGGTTGAAAAAAAGTGATGTTGACTCTTGGAGTAAAAAATTCATTTATGTCAATACTACTTTTAGAAATGCACCAGGAGAAGCAAGACAAATTATTGACCAAACAAAGGATAGTCATTTCCGATCCAAAAGAAAAATGCAACTAAAATAATATGTAGATAGCGATTAAGGCAACATACAGATATGCAAAAAGAAAAATAAATGTAGAAAGAAATATGATATAATAGAAAATGTACATAAAATCAAAGAGATTTAAAAATTATAAAGTTCCCCGGTATTATGTCTAAAATGGAAATAATAAAGTCATTGAAATGATCCATCATTTCAAACTCATATCGCTTTTCTTTACTTCAGAACTGCTATAAACATTTTAAATATCATTTATGTCTGGATTCCCTTGCAAAGTTCTCGAAGAATTCTTCAAATGATGTCATCAACAATATAAATAATCGTAAAACATCTATATTTGTGTAAAAAAATACGCGAATAAAGAGAAATAGAATAACCGAGACCGGAGAAAAAGAATCAACCTTTTCAGCAATGACAAGGCACATCCCGCATCTGATACAAGCGGAAGAGAGATCAATTTCTATCACGTCGCACGGTGAACAAGAACGCAAATACGGAATCTTTTGTACTACTCCAAACTCTGTTGAGTCACAGTAATAATAATAATCGGGTGTTGACTTCTGCTCGTTTTTACTTGAAGTCTGCTCGTTACCTCTTTGACATTTGGAGGATCGTTTTTTGCCGAAACCCGTTCCATCTGACGTTAAAATCAATAAAAGTAATATTACGATAGAAACTTTTATCTCCATTGTCGTCAACTTCCGTCAACTCTTCGTTTTCTGCTCGCTGGATATAATACGGATTCCCAAAAACGTTCTTCATATGAAATTTTACTAATATACATTTATCAAAGATTACATATTTTAAAATAGGTTATCATTATAAGATTTAAAAAAAAATAGCTAAAAATATCTTGAAACAGAAGAAACAAATTTTGAAGTTTGTTGGCCCGGAAATGTCACGGTAAGAAGGTATACTTCGATATTACTTTTACTCTCGATAGGCGTCGCCGTCGTTGCTGTTGTCATATACGATGTCATATACAACAAATCACGAAATTGACAGATCGCCGGTAATCTCCTCGCGTCGCAGTACGAACGTTTCACAAATAAGTTGAAGAATTGAACTTTAGATACAGTGGTAAAATTTATTTTATAAATCCAACAGAGTGACGGTTCAGAGTGTTATAACAAAGAGGTATCGAACGCTGATTTGGGAGAGATCTTATACTGAGGTTTTAGTCCCTCTGAAGGGATTCGTTACTATCTGGTTATTGTTTCGATAGCTGTGGCATGTAGGATGTTTTGTCTACCCTATTACTGCTTCTGAGCGTGTAACACTGTAGACGATTCGCCTGCGCGTGATTATACATTGAGTAAACGTATAGCCTGAGTTGGAGTTTTGAAGGTTAGGATAATCGAAATAATTCATAGCCATGGTAATATTTTTACTAATTTATTTTGTTGTCTTTTATAGACCACTGCAATGAAAAAAGAATTCCTGAAGCCAAAGAAAATGATACATCCAAATAGCAGAAAGTCTATCGCTATTACGAAAAAAGCCAAAAAGTAAATAGAATTACTATTAAATTATGTGATTTTGTTATATACATTTCATTTATTTTATATGATTATATAATACTTTTGTGTACTAAAGAAGGACAGGGACAATGTGTTTTGTTTCAGAATATCAAATAGAAAGGAGGCAAAAATGTCCCGCTTGATAAAACAGAATTCAATAGGACAGAAAATATCGTGGATCAGAAACAATATGATTCCAGGTGTGTGTCCCTATACTCCAGAGTTAAATGTAAGTTTGTTAGAAACGGAGGTAAAACAAAGATGTATGTACATGATGATACAGAGATTGTACATTAAAGATGTGATTAGTTATAATTCTGTTTGATCCAAAGGTACGTAGCAAGAAATGATGAAGAAATGGAACAAATTACTATTAAAAGATCTATAGGTAGCAACAGGAGTAGACAGCATGCCATCAGGGAACATATAATTAGAATAGCCAAGTAGAGAGAACTAGGAGAATATCATACATGTGGAATAGGTAAAGAATTACAGCCAAATTTATTTTCAATATATGCTGATATACAAACCCTCCTTTATTTTTCAGAAATTCCTGATATTTTAAATGCAACTCCGTGTGAAATGTTAGTGAATTGGAATAATGAATTACAGTGTGTGAATAATTTTAAATTTATGAGGTTTGGGGAGAGAGATTTAAACAAAGTATTGGAGCTAAGAAAAAAAATGAAAATAAGCTATGTTAGACAATTGATTCAGATGAAACTAATCAATCGACAGAATGTGTAATCGAAATAGAATAAATTCTGTAGATATACGTCTTTTTTACTTTCATCTCTATTTAAAAAGAGGAAAATAGAAGAAAAGCAAACAGTTTCGTCCTCTTTTGTTTGCGAAATGCTATAAACCGCATTACGTCTTGTTCTTATTTCCCACGAGAAACAGTCACGTCACAAGATACAAGAGTACAATAGAAGAGAAAAGAAAATGTTCGATTGTGAAATATACAACAAAACTGAAACATGTAGATGAATCACGTGCACGTTATGAATATTCTGCATCGTTTCTCCACCTTTCCTTCATTTTTTTCGCTAGTTGCTCCATTATTTAAAAACGAAGATATAGTAATTATTCTCAAAGTTGTACATTTCGAAATGGTAAGAAAATCAATAGTACATTGATAAATATACGATTTTAAAAGCTTTTTAAATTTCTTACGTACTTAGAATTAATCAAATAGCTTAGTATATAAAAGAGTGTATTTATGCCGCATGTTATAAATGCAGCTGCGTTCGTTACAACAATTCCAATTCCAAGGAATTTCTCTCGAAGATCGCGGTGAAGAATTTGCTTTGTTAAATTATTACTGGTATAACAATTCGTAACTATTTAATAAGAAGCAGTATATTCTTAGTTATTTAGTAATTTACTTAATGATGTTTAAAAATACGAATATGTTTAAAAATTATAATGTAAATACATATATTTCATTTCATGTTTTACTAATATATCTCTAATTCAGATTAAATATCTGAAACTTGAAAGAAACTTTTAAAACTTTCAATACATCGCATACGTTTCAAATTTAGTGCATAGTTCTTAGGTTACATTACCTTCGCTTTCCAAAGATTAATCTTAGTATATGGATTTAATGCATTATACAATAACCTCTCTTTGTCAGAAAATTTTAGAAATTATCTATATGACCATAATCTTATTTCATGGTGGATATATTAGATTTGATGGACTATATTTTAATTTTATTTTATATTACTATTAGTCGAACAGTAAGTAGAAAGGTTACGTATATGCACTGTTACATAGTTCGAATAAGCATACAATTTTGTATATTTCGCTTGTAACAGCAATTTGTAATTCTGTAATTATCTGTCTTCACATAATACTTAAAATTCGCATTTCAAAATCATAATGAACAATATGTTCATTCTGAAAATATTTGTTAAAATACACGATTTTCTTAAAGAAATCATGTTTGTTGATGTACACATATATACGTGTGCACTTTAGTGTTCAAATTCTTATAGTTATCTGGTTTGAAAATGTTCAGTTCATCAGTTCGTAAAATGTAAGAAAATTTTTACGGCATTTGGTATTTCAATTACTCGCGCGCATTGCATAGAAACGAAGCCTCGCCACCTCAGCCAATCAAGAATCGGCTAGGCTCACTTTTAGCGAGATACCACCATTCTACCGTCGAAGAGCGAGACTTTTTTCTGTTTTTCTCCATTGGTAGACCATTTGAGCGTTTTTATTACCGGTGGCTTGTATTATGAACTTTTGAAACATAAGTTCGATATAAGTTTATTTAAATCTTTGATTTTGTTTTCTACAGTTCATTGATTAATTGCAGAACTGAATAATGGAATAATTAGCATTCTATTCCATGCTTTTTCATACAGTAATGTTTAGTAACGTTTGATTTATGATATACACATTTATGATATGACAATTATATATACTATATATATATATCATTCGTATAAATATATACATAGCATGCAATATTTAACTTAATATGACGAAATTATACGTAATTCTATGATTTCTCTAAAAAATACCAAGGTGGAACTAGACGTAATTAAATAAAAAATCATTACTTTTAGAGAGAGTTCAAATATCTTCAACGTTTTTTTATTTTAAATAATTTTTTTTCTCGAGCTGCACTATAAAATAGAGTTTTGAACAATTCGATAAAATAATTAATACATTCTCAATTGAAATTAAAATAAAAATTGAAATATCTCATATATTATATGAATTGTAAATTCTCGACGAGAACATCGCAGGGTCACTAAATCTTTGTCAACAACTTTTTGTTTTCACGAGAGCTCTACAATACCAGACACGTGCAAACACATATACAAAACATATCCTTGAGTGTTCCAGGAATTTGACGAATCCTATTCGTGTATGTATGGACAGTCGACAACTCTAGTCCCCTATTCGCCCTAAACCAAACTCGTCGGGTAAATCGCAGTATGGGACGTCAGTTTAGTGTAGACAATCAGAGGAATGAGACGTATCCGTGTCACTTCGCGACAGGTGGCTTTGGCACTTTGGTAGACATTTTTCTACCGTTCCAACTCACACTATTGTTATTTTCATTTAATTGTACGTTTTTCTTCAATACTTCGTTGTAATCTATTATTTAATTATCTTTGTTTTTCCGACTGTCTTTTTGGTTGCCCCATTTGCCGGTAGCTCGTGCAATGAGTTATCGAAACACAATTTGACCATGATCATTGTTTCATTTTCAAATAATTTATTCTTTTTATACATTTGTGTTAATATTTCGCTCTTTTTTTGTGCAGATTATTATTATTTGATACCGAGGGAAGCTTTGATGTATTAGAGCGATGCTGTGAAATTCGAAAGGACGGGATGAAAGTCAAAAGGACACCATGCTGATTAACGATAAATTTGATAACTTTTCGTCGAAATGTGGTAATATTTATTCGCTATTAGATTAATTCCATTTCTTATAAATATTTCGTGATATTAACGTAATCAATATCTAATATAACAAATGCTAAATTCACGGTTTATTAACAACACCAAGATGAAAACTGCAAGATTAAAGAAATTATTTTTTTCTTTCGAATATATTAAATTATATTTCCGAAGAAATTGAATAGATTGTTTAACATAAATTTAACATAGATTCCCTCGATTCTGTTTCATTTGAGTAAGAAACTGAAATAACTTTTTCATTTTGCGTCATTATTCGTAAATTGTCTGTAATATAATATTGACTATTAATTTCGTGTTTCTCAATAACTTTTATTACATTCGAGAAAGTACGTTATCACACATAAGTTTGAACAGTTTCTGCACATCGCGATTTTTTCGTATTGCGCAGCTTTATTTAACGGTTAGAAAAAGTGCGCCATGTTGCATTAGAACGAAGTCACGTAATGCATAAAATATTTGAAGTTGTAATGACGGACATTCAATTTGGCAGATAACTTTTACAAATCAATCGTATTACGAAATATTCATATATATATTTGACAATAATAAAAAATACTTTGAAAATATTTAAAATATACTAACGATATATTTTCTTTCGCATTCTTGGTATAATATTTATATGTATATTTTCGTGCTCTTGATATAATATATGATTCTACCTATGGTAAATAAATAATAATTAATTCGTAGTTCTAAGAAAGCAGTATTTTCGTAAACAAACACTCGACAGGAAAAAGAAAAAAATTTCCTTTTCCTGTCCCCTACCTCTAAGAAAGCTTTTCTTTCAGAATATTTTTATGTCCGCGCGCAATGCGGTTGGTAGAATCAGTGTTTGCTGCGTTAAATCACATTTAATATTGATTTAGTGCATTATAACTTTCATTAAATGTAATTATATTAACCAGACGCGAAATTAGAGTCGGTGTGTTCGCCGATTGTCAGTTGGCATAACGGACGCGTTAGTCCATTATTCTTCTTTTTTTTTTTTTTGTTAAACATTCGTTTTCGATAGTAGAGTCGCAGGTCTCGCAAGAGGATAAAGCCTTTCCTGGAAATCAAGAATGTAAGTATTGTCGTACATTGTATTTTAATTTATTCATCGAACTAAAATCTTAAAATTTTACTCTTGAAATACACAATAAAAATGTTTGACATTGTTCAGAAATCGATAGGGTTTCAATTTCTAAGTCATTATTATTCCACTTTTTATGTAGTAATTAAACTTTATTAAAATTTCAATTTTTTTTATTATTAAAATTTTAAGTTTGAATAGAGTTTTATTTTTCATTGTTTTAAGTTTTCTAACAATCATAAGTACGTTTTCAAGGACAGGTTATAATATTTAATTTGTTTTGTTACAGGTTTTTCATAACTTCCATTTTTTTCTTCTTCTTAGAGAAGGATGTAGCGGTATTTTAAATTTAAGCATGTAAGAATCTTCACACTTTGTATTTTACTAACTTTATTCCTTGTATTTCGCTGTAATTATTATTAATTAAAAACTAATATCTGATAGAATTCAATTCTAATTAGAGTTTATTATAATTTTAATTTCTTTTTCTTTTTAATTTCGTTTTAAATCCTCATAGAGTTTCATATTTTATTATGTTAAATTTGTTGATCAACCATCACATTTCTCAAAACAAATTATAATGATTCATATTTAGTTAAAGGTATGTCACTTCTTCCCCTTCTTCCTGTTCGCTGGAAAGGACCTAGTGGTGTTTCAAAAGCCAAAAATGTAAGTAACTATGTATTTTTTATTTTATTTAAGTCGATTCCTTATATTTCATTTAATAATTAAATTAAATAATAATTAGACAATTTGAAAAACAAATTTGATTGAAAATTTGATAACTTGTAAATTTTTCATTCTTAAATTGAATATTATTATTAAAAAATTTTATTTAATAGAAATTAGTCTTATTATTTCAAACTTTTAAAGTAATTAAGACCGTCATTAGAGTAAATTAAAATATTCTATGCTTTATTACAGTTTTCTTCCATCAAATTCGACGATTCCAATTTGATGACGACTTGATGACGAATCCCTTGGATCAGAACAATATCGAGGACAACATTCTTTACATCTAATCGTGAGTCGCATGCGTTTTTGTTCCTCCGGTCACTCAATCCTGTCGAAGGATGAAAGGTCCGAATCGACACGGGTGATTGGTTATATACGTAGAATTTTGGACGAGCATAGTGACCGCGGGTATTTATTATAACCGTGAGTAGTAACATTTTTGTCTATATTTTATTTATCAGTTCAGGATAGGTTTTCTTGCACAACACCTCGTTTTTAAATGTTGATGAATATATATGTCGGGTTTCCATTGGAATTAGGGTTAGGAGCGTGAAACGAATCTTCGTTTGGATTACACGTGTCGTTATGCAATAGAGAAGACATTGGCTAGTGCAAATACGATTATCATAGAACCGGACAAGTAACCGTGGTAATTAGATACTCGAGAAACTGATGACAATGTTCCTAGGTTCAATAACGAATCCGCGGTCGATGGGATGATAGATGAACGTGCTCGCAAAATCTAAGTCGGACGCGTAATAATCACTGATCGTAAGGTGTTACTCTTTTCGTCGATGAGATCGTAAGAAGGAATGAATTTCCGTCCCGATGATGCCACAGAGGAAAACTATAATGGGGTGTGTCTAAGGACACGAAATCATCGGATTCGTCGAGGGTAGCCTCCGTTCAAAAAGTAAGGGAAATTGGCGTTGCTGCTAATTGGTCAATCTCCATATCGGTGGTTATAAAAAGATGCTAGCCGCCCTCGAAGGAGAGTTGCTAGTGGGAGACGCCGTTCGTTGAAAAAAATAGGTCTCCCCTATCTTCCCGTAGTTGGGACAAAGACTGTTTGTTTGAAGAGCTTTAGTCAACTAAATCTTAAGATTTATAACGGGTCCTCAGGCTAGCTGGACATGTACTGCGGAGACGCATCGTCATCTGGCAATCATCTGACTCGAAGAATAGGGTCTGCGTGTGGCGAGCCACGGGACAGAAACCGTTGGAATGTTTACTGTCGCGTGCCGCCACAAATATTTCTTTTAAGGAGAGCTATAGAATTACTCCATGCCTTTGCTAGACAAAGCGTTCATCCCGTGACCGCGGCTACGTTCGGCGACTGGTTGTCGCCTCGAGCCCAAGCTCATTATCACAAATCTCGAACAAATACAATCGGATCGAATGACGACAATTGTTTAATTACGCCTATGATAGAATCTAGATTACGGTGTTAAGGGATTTTCCCGAAGTTCCAAAGGGAAGGCTCCGGTGTCCTTTTATCTCCGACATATATAATATATCTAAGTATGATATTTACATATTACAATATAAAGTATTTTGTGTAAGTAATATAATGTTGATAATAATATAATTATATTATTGTATTATTAGATATGATTAGTATATATATGCATATGATTGAAAATTATACAATATATTAATTATAATTATTTATAAAATGAAATTATATTCAATATTACTATATATTTATAAAGACAAAGTATCCATGTGAGCATATATATATATATGAGTATTGAAATAAACGACGAAATGACTTGGTTTAAGTATTTTGTGGCGAAGATGTCTGATTCCCTCAGACTTCGTTAATATGGAAATTCAATTATGTTTACGATGGTGTTGAGCAGTTTTATTATTTGAGTATACACAGTATACTCAATAGTATAATTTCAGTAAAATTCGGAATATGGAATATGAAAGTATATGTTAAAGTCTAACTTTGTCTGCCCGTTATGATAAATATTATCAAATTTCACGTGCAAGAAAACACTTCGCGACAGGCTGGTTTCATAATCAAAACAAATTTTGAACGTTTCTTTGTGTTTTCAAAGATGTGTTTTGATAATGATATCGCCTCAGGGTATTTCGAGTTATAGAGTTCATTTAGAGTTCATTGTTGTTCATTGATATAAATATTACTTGCATTGAATCTTAGTTTATGTTTAATAAATATGTATATTCTTCATTAATTATCTTCATTCAGTTTAATAGTTTAATTGTTCATTAAAATAATACAGTAAAATAAAGTATAGAATTGTTAAAATTTGAAATGAAATTAGATTGCAAAATCAAAGAATATTAGCCCGTTAGATACAAAATATAATAGATAGACTAATCATATTTTTAGCGCAGGATTTTCAGGTTTAACCCCTTCCATGTTCAATGTCAGAATCTTACTCACGTGCCCAGGTGCTTCTTGGGTGGGAGGAAGGCAATGAGCATTTTCAGCGACTGACGTTGCGTTAGCGTATCGTGCACGACGTATTTTCTACTATGTGTGTATGTGGTTAGGCTGTGGAATTGCGTCGCTTTGGCTATTTATTATAATCTCGAAATAGTTGTAGATTCGGAAATATGAATCCAATTACCATTGAAAATAACAGTGTTAATAAATGGGGTTAATAAGTAGCTTATAAATAGTAATATTACTAATCTCAGTATTAAACTACAATGATAATTACATTGATTAAAATATGACGATCTATTCTAGTCAAATTATTTCTTTACATGATATACATATGCATGATTATATACGATTATGAGTATTTCATTACAATTGAAATTTAAATATATTTGGATAATTAAAGTTGAAATATACGAAATATTTGTACGCAATGGTCGCTAGCCATCGTCAGTCGATTTCAGGAAAATGGTACGTACTCTAGAGTGTGAAATTTGTATATCAAATTCGGGTGTCGGAGGCGTCCCGGGACGCCTCTCTAGTGTAGGCCTTTGCGCCCGGGTTATGTGTGAAAATCGCGGAGTGAATGTGTTGGTGTGCTTGTTTTGCCATGTTTTAAATTTTAAATATAGGTTTCCGGGTAGGATAGGTAGAATATTTTCTGGTATGAGTGTTAACTATAAGTAAGTAGGGCCGGGCAGGTTGGCACAGTCTCTTGTCGGGTAGGCGCATTTTCGCGTGTCCAACCTATTTCAGGATATTTGATTTGAAAAATTGACGGTGAAGCAGGCATCACGAATGGAGCATACTATTTGTCTTGAGCTTTGCCTATCGGTTTTTCGAATATCGCGGTCGTGTTCGCGAGTACGGAGTGGGTTCTGAAACGAACGTTTATTGCTCGAGCACGCACATGCGAACTGCCAGCGGTCGCTATGATCGTTGGTCGTCCATGTGTTCTGGGAATAGCATTCGCGATTTATCTTTTTATTTTACCTTTATATGTTATTTGTTGGTTTGCGATTAGAAAGTCTCGAGCCTAGATTTAAGTTTTAGCGGACATCGCGCCCGAAGAAACAAGAGGCTATGAGCCGAAGAGTCCCGGCAAACTGCCATTCAAGAGGGCAACTACTAATGGTTTTTCATCCTCTGGATTATCCAGAACATGGAAAGTCATTCTTGTTACTACTTTGTCACTACGCTCGCTTTAGAGTTTGTAGTTTCTTTTTCAGCCGACGCATATTGCTTCATCATAATACGGGGCAAATCGCGGCTTTCTATTAGCGTTGCGAATAATTAATTACGGTTGGAATAAGGGTTGCTAGTTTCAAATTACGCGTTTTGAGTTAGAGTTGCTAGTTCAAATTTCGCGTTTTGAATTAGAGTTGCTAGTTACGAGTTCTTTCGCGTTATGAATTAGAGTTGCGAGTTACAAATCCTCTCGCGTATTGCATTGAAATGGAATTACATTTACTTTAATGTTATGAACTCCCAGATAGAAAATTAGTTTTTATACTTCAGTTAACCCTATAGTTTTGTGAACTAGTGTTTCGTTATTTTCCCATAGCGATTGAAGTAGTGTTGCGCTAAAAAATGCCCCAAATTCTTCCACGAAAGTTGTGGACGTGTGTTCCTCTACCTTGATCACAGATGTGATCGTTCATCGCCAACCATTGCACTGGATCTCTTTGACATTAGTGTTGCGTATATTTAAACACGAATGAATAGTTTAATATCTATTAGTGTTGCGTAAATAATTCTAATTCATTAAACTATCATACTATTGTGTTTGCTTCCGCGTATTTTATTTTTTTATGATAAAATAGTGTTGCAAATATGACAAAACAGACATCGCGATTTTCTTTGTGAGTTCTCTATTTTATAATTGAATTTGGCAAATAAAATTAATATTGCGAAATACAAAGATATCTCAGTCACGGTTTGTTATCCAGGTTTATGTCGAGTAAGGCCTTTCTGGCAATCGGACTGATTTCTTTTTCAGCTCCCTTAAAGTACCAGAGCGTCTGTTACAGAAAATACTGCTAAATGATATATTTATTTGTTATTGTTAGTAGCGCGAAACAAATTAATGAATGATTTTATTAAGTAGTTTTTGGTGTATTGTATTTCAAGAAAAATAAAAACAATCTTTTAATGAAATATTTTAAATATATGTACTGTTACGCCACGAGGCTTACCATAGGCCATGTCCCTCACCGTCGCTCGTGGTACTATAGTGTCGCAGACGGATCGTCTTATAGGACCGGCGAAATATATAGAATGTAGCGACAAGCGCATAGTTGTCATCAAGCAGCGAGTTCTAGAAACGTCGATTCACCTTCGGTCCGTTATTTCATCTACACAAAGAAGGTGGCATACGTGATCATAGGCGCGAACGGTAGCGTGACCCGAGCGTAGTGGGGGTCGTCTCCGAGAGAAGACAAAGAAAAAGATCGAAGGGCAATCAGTATCATTTGGGGATTCAAACGGAATGCATCGAGAGGTTCTGATGAATAAAATTAAAGTTGCTTAGTCTAACAAATACATCGACAAATATCATAAAGTTGGGTCAAATTATTGTAACAAATTAATTGTACTCATCGTTAAATCATTTGTGACGTGCTTATTATAATATTAAATATTGTTAAATATACAAGTTTATATTAACGCTGTTAATTCAGTGTCAAACTCATTTGAACTATCTCTGTTATCTTAATCGAAACAGGGGAACGATTAATTCGCGGCGTCGATTATTAGAATCGTAGCGAGAATTTACGCCTCTCGTCGACGCGTTTTCCTCGCGATTGTTACGTAAAGTTGGTACTTGGATTGTAGTAAGAAGGCTGAGTCGTAACCCAACTACTAATTTTCCTTTATAAAACTTTATTATAAATTTTAACACTTACAAGAATAACACCGAACCGGAGAAAAGGGGTTGTATGAGTACAGCAACTAGAAGAAGAACAAGAACTGCCCGAGCTGGGTGAAGTCTCAGTTTATATACGTTTTGGTTTTAGGATGTTGAGGGGCTAGGTGTAGGTTATGATGTAGAAAAGTGTCCGAAGGTCGGGGGTCGATATCTTATGGTTGAGATGAGATTGATGTCACACAATCGTGTCACGTAAAATTGATACTTGGGTTGTAAGAGAAAAGAAAGCTGAGTCGTAACCCAACTATTAATTTTCTTTTATCGAACTTTATTATAATTTTGGCACTTACAATAATAGAATGACACTAAACCGTAAAAGGGTGTTGTACAAGAACAGCAACTAGAATAAGAACAAGAACTGCCCGAGCTGGGCGAAGTCTCGGTTTATATATGTCGGGTTTGTCGGGTTGGCGCTGGTTCCTGGGGCGCGTTGCGTTTCTTCATTAGAACTAGCCATTGTAGTTGTTCAAAGAGGTTTATATTTACAGTGATATGTACAAGAGTTGATTTAACAGGGTTTAACAGTTAAACGTGATTGTTAAACACTCTTAAAGTAAAGACAATGTTTTTAGGTTCAAACGAATCCACGGTCAACGGGATAACTCTTTGTACAGTTGGATATGTTTTGATACTCAAAATGACGTTAGCTGTGACGTACGGTATCTTTCAGACTGACAGACTGACGTTGTGTATAATCTCTCCAAGGTGATCATCAGAATAAAAGACTGACGCGATCACACTTGTCAATTGCATATTGATCGGGGTTACCAACAAAATTCCAGGCGCCGTTACTAGGCAGACTCGCGTAGAGCCGTCATTGCTCCCGCCTCGGGGCTTGTTTGTTAATACAACGTGTGTCCCTCAATATTGGTACTTCTTCTGTTAAGTAAAACGTTCATCCCGTGACCGTGGCTACGTTCGGTGACCAGTTGTGTCACCTCGACCCCAAGCCCACTGTTATAATACTATAACGAACAGCTATAACAAACAGTTTAGACCAAAGTATTGGGAATCTTCCCAAAATTCCAAAAGAAAGGCCCGTTATCCCTACATCTCCGACATATATGTTTTGGTTTGAGGATGTTGAGGGACTCGGTGTAGGCTATGATGTAGAAAAGTGTCCGAAAGTCGGGGGTCGATATCCTATCTTTGATGTGGACTAAGGTGCGTCACAGCCTTGGTGTAGGCTATGATGATAAGGTGGTGGTGTCCAAAGGAGTCCGAAAGTCGGGGGTCGATATCCTATCTCTGATGTAGGTTGAGATGTGATTGATGTCACAATCGCGTCTCTCCGGGAACGGTCGTAACATGTACATATATGTAATTTGAAAATTTTTTAGGGAATCCAAACATGTGAAGTAAATAATCTAATTGATAACATTCTGCATAATATTAACTTATTTGAAATATAGTACAAAAAATTAATGTTTTTAAAACTTTTTAAACCAGTGATTGTTCGTTACGTGAATTGATTCTTCTTTAACAGTTCTCTTGATTTTATTGTATACAATCTTTTTAATATTCAAGTAATTTTATAAATGTTCGAATTTGCTATGCATATATCAAAATTCATTTACGATATAGTTCATTTTCTCTAAAATCTTAGTAGATACACTGGGATTTATCATTTTATTGATAATAAAATTTATATCTTTATTTCTCATTAAGATTGTTGGTCCTTAAAAAAAGAAGTTATGCATATAACTTTAATCACATCCTTCATCGTGGTATTTGTAACAAATTTTCTATATTTGATACAAATTTAAATCCAAATTTGGGTTTGAAAATTCAAATTCAAAATTCAAATTTAAATTACAGTGAAGCTAAAATAATGCTTTGATAATTTGATTTTCTTTTTATATATAATATGTTTTGTTTTCAGCGTAAAATTCTTTTAAGGTAATAAACCAGTAAATAAGTTTGTTGCAGGTTTCTTGCTTGGGGAGCCTGAGCTCAGGCGTGGAGTCTCTCCCCTCGCGGGCTGGCGGCCCGAGACGTTCGGGGAGAAGCTTGACGAGAGGTATGGGAGCGGTGGCGTTCCGACCTTCTCGCCAAAGACCAAGTCCGTGGCCACCGGACCGTTAGATCGGCCCTGCCAAATTGGTGAGGCTTGGAGGGACCGCGGGGGGCTTCCACTGTCCTTCCGGATGACGCAGGTGCTCGCAGAATATGGAGTATTCGGGAAATATCTGCAGAATATCGGAAGAGAGGTGACGAACACCTGTCACCACTGTGGAGAGGGCGAGGACACTGCCCAGCACACGTTGGAAGTTTGTCCGGCGTGGGAGGACCCACGTCGTATTCTGCGACTAGCAATTGGAGAGAGATTAGACCCTTCGTCAGTTGTGAAAGCGGTGCTGAAGGGGCAACAAGAGTTCCTCGCAGTCCGCTCATATTGCGAAGGCGTGTAATGCTCGTAAAGGAGCGAACAGAGCGGGAGAGGGTGAGAATATCCCACCCTTGCAGGGTTCCGCGTCGAAAGGCTCGTTGTAAGTTAAGCGAAAATACGATAAATCTAACGAAGTGTTTATTTCAGGAAAGGATTAGGGTGATATGATAGGTCATTGAGGTGATCATAGGAGTTGTGTGACGAGCTCTTAAATAATTCTGCAAATTGACGATATCCGGATAATACAGTTCTTCAAATTCATAATTCTGAAAATATAGTATACAGGTAATGAAATGATTACAATAAGGATGAAAATATACCTATTATCATTTTCACGCATTTGAATATTCAATATTGATCAGTATATTAAAAAATGCCGAAAATATTCAAAGTGAAGTATTCGTTAAGAAATTTAAAGGGTGAAACAAATCTTTATTTAGATATTATTTCTTTAATTATATTCATAAAAATCTTCAACCTATCGATCGGAATTTCCAATTACCATCAACCTTTTCCTAACTTTCGTTCGGTTTGTTAACAGAAAGCTAAGAATTCGCCTGATGTCAGATAGAATCTTCAGTCTACCGATTACATGGGAGCTTCTAGAAATTCATTTGCATTGCCATTAGGTATAAATAGAACTACAGTATCTGAGGCTTGACTTTTGGTATCGAAGTAAATGGGTGGATGTATGTTAAATAACGTGTGGTGGACGGTGAGACGTGTTGTTGGTTAAATTAATAATGAGACGAGTTAATTTTCGTTAACTATATTTACAGATATTTTAAAATGTAGAATACAAAGTTAATCGCAAGCGTTGCTCGCTCGATGATATTTGTTATAAGATTGCGCGATACTGCGGTACTGATACTAATTGTTATGCTGATTCGCTAGACTGATTTGTTATACTTATTCGTTCGATTGATGATCTCTGTTACGACCGTTCGCGGAGAGACGCGGTCGCTAGGAAAACGCGTCAGCGAGAGGCGTAACTTCTCGCTACGATTCGGTTAATCGACGCCGCGAAATAGTCGTTCCCCTGATTTCTGTTAAGATAATAGGGGTGGTTGATTGAATGACACTGCGATGTAACAAGTTATGTATCACAGTTTATTTTACACTTGTAAAGGAGGTAGTTACGCTGGTGCGTATGTACAAGATGAGTGATTGACTTTTCTAGCGGTATAGAAAAAGTAGTTGACTTGACTCTCCTGTTGTCGTAGGAGAAGTAAGTTACAGTGGTGAATGACTATTTTCCGGAGGTAAACCCGTTCGAGGGATGTTGACTCGTCTGAAGATGGAAAATTAGTACCGTTCGGTGACGATGCTGTGGCGGAGGAAAGCTAGCGATGGGTGTGTCTAGCGCACGGGACCATCGGATTTGTTCATGGCATTTTGGTGAGGAAAGTGAGGGCAATATACATTGCCTTTGATTGGATAGACGAAGGTTTGTGGGCTAGGAAGGGTCTTAGCCGCCCTCGATGGAAAGTGGCTAGTGGGAGGAAGGTTGCATCGTACGTAAGAAAAAACTAACTTTCCCTTGTCAACCGTAGAAGACAATGGTCTTTCGAAAGTTACTTGAACAGATGTTTGTTGGGTCTGAAGGACCTTAGCCAGCAAATTGCTGGGATTTATGACGGGTCCTTAAGAGTATTGAAGGCACGCCGTAAGGATGAGCGGACATCTGGTTTCCGTCTGGCCCGCGGCGTGAGGCCTGGTCTAGGTAGAGTGTCGCCCGACGTAACAATCTCGATGACTCGATACTAATATTGATTCGCGCGACTGACTTCTGGAGAACATTTATACTGGAGTCTATTTATACTGGTCGAGGAGGTTATCGAAAGGTTTGAACTTGTCGACGGTTGTAGGTTGCACGTAGCAGCGAAATTGCTTTGTTCAGAGTTTGTTTATTACATTATGTGCGTCGTATAGTGTTAATCCTTTGTGGCAAAACAACTATGTGAGGCATCTTCGTATCGAAACGTCCTAAGACGCATATGCCGCTACATCACCCCCCTACTAGTAATAACATTTTTTTGTTTAACGAACTCAAGCGCTTATCAGAAACCTGCTTGAAACCGATCAGGAAATCGGACGTGCCTGCCCGCGCGCGGGATGTATTTATTTCGTGTATTCTCGTCGCTCGTACTTGTCTGTTCCTCACTTCGTCCGATTTGAACTTCAAGCGGTATTGTTAAGTTGCGATTTTCGATGCTTTGTTGTTCAATATTGTCGTTTACAAGGAAGGCGGGTTTTAGCCGGTCTGTAGAGACTTACATCATTATTATTTATTTATTATTTATTATTTATTTATTTTTTCCACGGTGTAATACCCTGTATGGCCCGTTGTAAGGTGGTTGAAGGGGACTACGGACGGCGTCGTTTCGCAGAAATACATAGGGTGATCTTGCGAGTTCGCGGAAAATGAACACGTTTTTCGTACCATGTCGATTGACCGGTTGCGGCTTATTTCTTCAATCCGCTCTTAAGTCGGCTCGCGTATTCGGAGGTCGCTTGTCGAGCCGTTGGTACCAAAAACTCCCCAGGTAATCGTATTCCTGCGCCGTAGATCATTTTGGCAGTCGTTGCATTCAGGTCCTCCTTAAAGGCTGTTCAAATACTCAAGAGTACGATCGGCAATATTTCGACCCAGTTGCTCGTATCATGGAATTTGATTGCCGCTATCAGCTGAAAATGTAGGCGCTCTACCATCTCGTTGGACGCGGCATGATTGGCCGTCGTGCGTAAATGCCTGATGTCGAGCAACCGGCATAATTCTTCAAATAGTTGCGACTCGAATTGGCGTCCTTGATCAGTTGTTATTTTCGCTGGTACGCGAAAACGAGCTATCCACGTTGAAACGAGGGTTGAAGTAACGCTTGACGCCTCCATGTCGGCTATAGGTATTGCTTTGGGCCATCGCGAGAAACGGTCGATACTCGTCAGACAATATCGATATCCTTTCGAATATTGCATTACGATAATTTCAACGTGATTGTGTCGTTATCAAAGATCCCACTTAATTTATTCCAGTGTGATAAAATACTGACACCTAAATGTAGTTTAGAAAGTAAACGTGAAACGTCTGTATATATGTACCTATCACAATTGTCAGAACCTTCGTCGTCCAAGGATTAATCCTTTAACTGTGGATTAAGATGACTATGCGCTGTAATAACTGTGTTGTAGAACTTAAGAAAAATTATTTTATATGGATTTGATGTATACCCATTTCGCTATTGGTTAGAACAGAAAATACATAATCGCCCATGTGTCGCAACAATTCTAAGCCTTAACAGTTTATGTCGTCGTTAAAAAAGTTTGAAAGCAGTTTAAACATCAGAGTATAACGTACAAATAGAACGATAATTCGAACAAAACCATCGTTCATGATAAAAGCGCCCCGTCGATAAGGCGTTAATCGACTTGTAGATCTCTCTCGGGGCTCATTTTCTCCGCTATCGTCGTTCTATTTCGCGGTCCGTAAGATCGTCGTCGTGCCACTATCTTACAGCTTCCTTCAAGAACCGTGCCCGTTTCACCGTCGAGTTCATTTAGTTTAGCCTGGTCAACAGGTGGACCACTTTATCGGGACACTCGAAGCAAGGTTGACTTTAACAGGAGTGTTCCAAGAGATAGAATCTTGGACACGTACAGGATGTTTCTAAAGTCGCGTCGAGCAGCTCGTAAGAGACGGGATATTTCTCTGCTTCGTGGGCGGCAAGGTCATAAGAAGTAGGATGCATCCATTTTTTTTTAATTGATTTTGACGTTTTTATTCGGATTTTTATTACCATTTCGTTAGTTCAGGAGGGAACTGAGGTGTTTAGTCGGTCGTGTATTGGGATTTTGGTGATTCAGAAGGATATTTTGATATTTAAGAAGCATAGAAGGTAAATTCAGTAATTCTGTTGAGGTGAAAAAGATGTTTCGGTTTTCGGAAACCTAAACGCTTTAAACGACCCACATTTGAATCAGTAATTTATATAATTGTAAATTGCTTAGTTAAAATAATTCTTGTAAATACAAATTTCTTTTTTAAATGACACGACGTATTAGAAGATAGAAGATCTATGAATAAATGCTTTTATTGTGATTTATCGGTATTATCGAAGAATCTTTAGAAAATGGAGTAACTATTAATCAATTAATGTATCATCTACTTTAATGTCCAAGCCAATAGCATTCCTTTTGTAATAAATAGCATTCCTAAGGTAACAAAAATGATGCTATAATATATTAAATATCTTTTCCATTTTTTCGATGAAATATCACAAGTGCTTTCTTCGCTATCATTTCTTACTTCAAATTCAAATTCGGTTTTTCGATGAATCTTTATTCACTCGAATAGTTTATAGTGAAATCTTCGACCGAACATTTTACATGAAATTTCGACACTCGAAAGGGATACCTCACAGGTGGGTCTTCGTTTCCGCATAAGTTACTTTTCTCTTTTAGGAGAAGTAAATCGAAGATCCGTTATTTTTGAAAATAATTTTCCTCGAATCCTATATAGCTGTCTAAATAATAAAGTACGTTAAGGATCATCATATTCTTTTGTCTCCATTTTGTAAAGAAATATACATTTATCAAACACTCGTATTCTATAATCACCAGAATTACGAGTATATGCACATTTTAAAATTAAAAAATCAATAAGTTACATATTGTATAAATCAAATAACGTTATAGAGTTTTACATTGTAACGTATTACGTTATATAGTTTTCTGTTATGTAGTATTACGTTATAACGTATAACGGTGTGTAGTGTTACGCTATATAGTAATACTTTATAACGTATTACGGCATACAGTATCACGTCATATATTATTGCGTAATATAGTAGTACGTTCTATAGTCTTACGTTTTATAGTATTACGTTCTATAGCATTACGTTCTATAGTATTACGTTGCGTAGTATTACTATATATTTTATTATATTATAATGCATATCGAAGGGTGACAAAGGGAAACAAGTGGATCAACACAGCAGTTGTCCGTACCTTGTCGTCAGTAAGATTCGCGAGTCGCGAGTTTTGAAGAAGTCGCCAGTTTTGAAGAAGTCGCCAGTCAACAAAGTAAACAAACACTTGCACGATGCACACGTCAGTTATATTGTGTACCTTATATTATACTACGTCATATTGTGTTACGCTATTTCATATTATCTAATATTATATTACGTTATATTATATCATAAACCATTTATTATGTTACGTTAAAATGTATTCTGTTATATGTTATTACTTTATAATGTATAACGTTATATAGTAGTACGGTATAATGTATTATGTTATATAATATTACGTTTAAACGTATTACGCTATGATGTATTACGTTACACTGTATTACGTTATATTATATTATATTACGTTATAATGTATAACACTATAATGTATTACGTTATATTATATTACGTTATGTAGTATTACGTTATATAGTAATACGTTATAGCGTATTACGTTATATAGTATTACGTTATAACGCATAACGATATATGGAATAATGGTATAACGTATGATGTTATATACTATTACGTTACAACATATAACGTTATATAGTATTACGTTATAACGTATTATTATATATGGAATAATGGTATAATGTATGACTTTGTATAGTATTACGTTGTAACGGATGGCGTTCTATATGTCGGGTTTTCATTAGAATTTAGGGCGCGTAACGATTCTTCGTTTGAATTAGCCATCATTTTACAAAATAGAGATTATATTTACGCGTATATACAAGACTTTACAAAGTATAATGAATATTGAGTTTAACGAATAATGAGATTAACGAATAATATGTTTTACGAATAATAAGTTTAACGAATAATGAGTTTAATGAACGCTATTAACAATGTTCTTGGGTTCAAACGAATCCATGGTCAACGAGATAACTCTTTACTATGCGTAGAATAATTTTAGGCACAAAAATACGATTGTTGAGACGCTCGGTAAACTGCTCGATGTATCACTTTCCAAGGCGATCACACAAATAACAATCTGATGGGAATCCTTCTCGCTGTACGATTGCATTTTGTTTGTTATATGCTCATTGGAAGCATCGAGAAGATTCCAATCGCCGTTGCTAGGCAGTTTCTGCCAAAAGTTTGATGTATACTCGATGGAAGCATCGAGAAAGTTCCGAACGCCGTTGCTAGGCAGTTTCTGTCTGGAGTTTGATTATTAACACAACGTGTGTCCCATTATATGGACACCTCTAAAGTACAATCCCATGTGGCCAGGCCCGTTCTTGAGGCCGTATGCCGCCACAACCACATTTCTAGGGAGAACCATACAACCGCTCCACACCTCCGTCAGGTAAAATGTTCATCCCGTAACCGTGGCTACGTTCGGCGACCAGTTGTCACCTCGAGCCCAATTTCGCTATCACAAATCTCGAACAATTACAATCAGATTGAATGACAACAATTGCTTAATTATAGCTATGATAAAATCTAGGCTAAAGCATTAAAGAACTCTCCCAAAATTGCGAAGGGAAGGCTCCGGTTTTCCTTTCATCTCCGACATATAGTATTACGTTATAACGTATAACTGTATATAGTATTACGTTATGTCCTATAACGTAATAGAGTTTTATATTGTAACGTATTATGTTATATAAGTATTATGCTATGTAGTGTTACAGTATAACGTCCGACGACGAGGAGTCGGTCGCCTCGTTTGCGCCGCGTTCATCGCTGGCTTCGACGGCGTCCAGGGTAAAGAAGAGGAGGATCATGATCACAACCCCGGACATGTCCGAAGAACTATCAATCCGAATAAGCACGTGCTCGGTCGCGGACGTCAGCGCCAGGCTAACTATGCACGTCTCCGAAATCATGCGGGTTGCGAGGACATCGTCCAACTTCAAGGGGACGTACATAAAAGCCCTCAAGGACGCGGCGAGTTACATCACCGCCGCGTGGAAAAACGAATCGTCGAGTAGGACGGGACCAGCGCGCGGCAGCGTCACCGGAGCCACGAGGCTCGTGGAAGCAACAAGACTGTCCGCGTTGGAGGAGGAAAACGCAGCCCTTCGCCAAGAACTGTTTAGAAGGGCTGCTTGCGCTCACGAGTGCCCGCGGTGCACTGGCCCGGCGTCCGAGTCCGGCCGTTCTCCGCGGGAGGGTAAGAACGACAGGGCACGCATCGATGCCCTAGAGAGGATAGTCAAAGAGATGAGACCCTCCATAATAAGGACCATCGAGTAGCGATTCGGGGCCCGACGACAACGCACCCCCGAAGCCCGCTGAAGCACCGACTGCTCCGCCACTCCCCGTGCCACCCAAACATGCGTCGCTTTCGAGGGAGCAGGAGGGTGGTGACTAGAGAGTGATAGAAGCAGAGAAGAAAAGGAAGAAGAGGCGGAAGAATATAGCCGCCGTTGGAGGAGTGACGGCGAGGAAAGGGGCGACTGTGGCTCCACCGATGAGAGGAGGCCAGCAGAAACCCCAAGCAAGGACGACAGGCGCGCCGAAATCGAGCGCCGCTGCAACGAACAAAGGACCGTCGCAGGCACCCTAGATGGCCACGCTCCCTCGCGCACCGCGAACATCCGCGGTGACTCTAACGCTGAACGAGGGAGCAAGGATGTCGTACGCCGACGTCCTTGAAACAGCCAGACGGAAGGTTCCGCTCACGGAGCTCAGCGTGGAGTCCGTCGACATGAAAAAGTCGATGACGGGTGCCATCATCATAAGGGTCCTTGGAGACAGGGACAGGGGAAAGGCGTCGCTGCTGACGACGTGTCTGGCCGAGGTGCTAGACCCGACGGCGGTGAGAGTCGCCATTCCAACGAGGATGGCGGAACTGCGAGTGATCGGAATAGACATCTCGGTCAAGAAGGAGGAACTGCGGCAAGCACTGGCCTCGGCGGCAGGATGTGGCTGCGCGGAGGTACATGTCTGAGAGATCGGCGCTACCAGAGGTGGCCTCGGGTCGGCGCGGATAAAGTGCCCGGTGGCTGGAGCCCGGGAATTAGCCCAGGCACGAAAGTTGCCCTGGACTGGCCAACTGCGAGGGTCATAGCCATCCTGAAGTGGCCCCTGCAGTGCTACAAGTGCTTGGAGTTGGGACACGTACGTGCAACTTGTGTGTCCACCGTGGATCAAGGGCGCCTGTGCTACAGGTGCGGCGGACGCGGACATCGTGCCAGAGGCCGTCCTGCCTCTGCACCCAAGTGCCCCCTGTGCGAATCGTTCGAGGCACCCGCCGACCACAGGATGGGCGGGGCAGTATGCGCTCCCCCGAAAGTCAAGAGGAGGCGACCCATCCGCGAGTCAGCTGTGGAAAGGATCCAAGGGAACACCGCCAAAGCAACAGCGGTAGATGGCCGGGAGGATGCCATGGAGCTAACCTAATAAATTCAAGCGCATCGTCCAATGTAATCTGGGAAGATCGAGATGGAAGCAAAACCTGCTCTTCCAGATCATCCGGGAGAGTGAGGTCGCCCTTGCGGTGATGGCCGAGCCGTATCGTGTTCCCGACGCCCCCAACTGGGTCGGGGACCTGGATGGATCGACGGCCATAACGGACGCCAGCCTTGGGTGCTCCCGGCGTCCTGCTCGTCCGTGGCAGCGGCTTTGTCGCGGTCGAGTGGGCTGGAATAGCGGTGGTGGGAGTCTACATTTCCTCTAACAGCAGCTCGGTTGCGTTCGGGGACTTCCTGGACGGGGTTTGCGAATGCTTCAGAAGATGCCTTCCCCGCCAGGTACTCGTCCTTGGGGATTTCAACGCCCACTCCTCGCATTGGGGAAACCCCAGAACCAACACTCTGAGAAGGATGCTGACCGATGAGGCTGCGGGCCTCGGGCTCCTACTGGCAAACAGGGGCTCGGCGAGCACTTGCGTGGCGTGGAGAGGATCCGCGGTGGTCGACGTAACATGGGCTACCTCCGAGATGTATAGGAAGGCTACACAGGCTGGCAGCGCCCGACGAGCAGCGAACCGTTCCCGCCCACGACCAATATGGCGTCTCAAAGAGAGGGACAAGGAGATGCTACGGACGGTGGCCATCGTTTCTGTCTGGAGCTGGGACGCCCGGAAGACAACCACGCTGGGAAGCGTCGACGAGGAGGCGGAAGACCTCCGGAGATACATGAGTGCGGCGTGTGACGCCTCGCTACCGCGCTGCGTTCCGGGTGGTAGACTCGACCGCGGAGTTTATTGGTGGACTCCAGAGATCGCGGAGATGCGAGCGAGCTGCGTTCGGGCCCGCAGAAGATTCTTAAGGGTCCGTCGTCGTAGGCGGACTGCTACGAGGCCTACAGAGAGTCGAGACGCACTCTCTAGCGGGAGATAAAGATCGCGGAAGCTCGATCTTGGACGAAGCTGATCGAAGCGGTCGAATCCGATCCGTGGGGGCGGCCTTCGCCCCCCCCCCCCCCCGCTGACCGCGAACATGGACCCGGTGTTGCTGGCCAACGTCATCGGGACCCTGTTCCCGCCGGAAGACAGGGACGCGAGGCAATCAGTACCATCCTCCTCCTCCGACGACTAGGAGGCGGTGTCGACGACGACGACGGGATGGAGCGAAGAGCTGCGAGTTACCGAAGAGGAGCTCTTCGAAGCTACAAGGAGGATGGCATCCTGCGACGTGGCACCGGGTCCGGATGGAATTCCAGGCCGAGTTTGGGTGGAGTCTTTCAACACCATGGCTCCCCGCCTGCGACATCTGTTCACCAGATGCCTAGAGGAGGGCGTCTACCCCCGGACATGGCGGACGGCGAGATTGGTCCTGTTGCGGAAAGAGGGTCGTCCGCTGGTATCGCCGTCCGCGTACAGGCCGATATGCCTGCTCGACGAGGTGGACAAGTTGTTCGAGAGGATTAGCGCCGCCCGTCTGGAGGCCCATATGACGGAGAGGATGTCCGGATGGCACGACAGCCAATATGGATTTCGCCGAGGCCGCTCGACGGTGGACGCGGTGAGATGGGTGAGGTCCATGGCGGAAGACATGGTTTCCCGAGAAGGAGTGGCGTTGGCGGTGTCTCTGGATATCACAAACGCCTTCAACTCTATTCCCTGGGCCAGGATAGTGGAGGCCCTGCGATACTTCGAGGTACCGGCATATCTCGTTGGGGTCATCCGGGCGTACTTGAGCGACAGATGGATCACCTACACCGGGAAGAACGGGGAAGAAAGAAGACCGGTCGAACGTGTTGTTCCGCAGGGTTCGGTGCTGGGACCCATACTGTAGATCATGGCCTACGACTACGTCCTCCGATGTCCTATGCCCCCGGGCACAGGCATGTTATCCTATGCCGACGATACCTTGGTCCTGGCCTGGGGACGTTGGTGGAACGAGACCGTGAATCTCGCGGAGGACGCCGTGGCATACGCGGTACACGCCATTTAGAGGGTCGGCCTTAGAGTGTCGCCGGCCAAATCCGAGGCCCTATGGTTCTTCGACCACCGCAGCAGAGGAACCCCTCCTCCTGAATTGTCTGTGACCATCAACGGAGAAGAGGTCCCGGTGAGACGCCAGATGAAGTACCTGGGTCTCACCATCGACAGCCAATGGAAGTTCGGTTCGTACGTCGAGCTTCTGGTCCCGAGGGTGACAGCCGCAGCCAACGCCTTATGCGGCCTACTACCGAACATCGGCGGAGCAGCATTGGGAGTTCGCCGACTCTACGAGGGAGTGGTCCGGTCCCGAGTCCTTTACGGGGCTCCTGTATGGGCCAAAGACCTGATGGCGAGTCGCCGCAGCCTAATCTTGCTCAGGAGGTTGCAGAGGACGACCGTCATCCGCATAGTGAGGGGATATAGGACCATATCCTACACGTCGCGTAATATGTCGTAATAATGTCCCTCGCGCTCCGACGGGTGTACGAACACCTGGCCTGGGCTCGGACGGGCGCACGACGCCGCCCTCTGCAAGCCAGTCCGCCCTAAACGTCTGGAGGAGGCGAAGCTGGAGATTTGGGAGCGATGGCGCTTTCAGCTGGCCGAGGAAGACGCTGTGCGGCCACAACGAGCTCGTTGCTCGCGCCGTGCTTCCCAATTGGGAAGACCGGAGAGATCGAGGCGGGGTCCGCTGACCGTTAGGAAGACGCAGGTGCTCACTGGCCACGGAGTTCACGGGGAGTACCTGCTAAGGATTTGGCGGGAGGTGACCTCCATCTGTCACCACTGCGAAGAAGAGGAGGACACGGCGCAACACACGCTGGACAAAACTCCAGCTATAGTATTACGTTATAATGTATGACTATATATAGGATGATGGTATGATGCATTATCTTTTGTAGTATTACAGTATAACGCATAACGTAGTATAGTACTACGTTATAACGTATAACGGTATATAGAATAATGATATAACGTTATAAAGTATGACGATATATGGAATAATGGTATAACGTATGACGGTATATGGTATTGCGTTATAACGTATGACGTTATATGGTATTGCGTTATAACGTATGACGTTATATGGTATTACGTAATAACGAATAATGATATATGGAATAATTTTATAAAGTATGACGTTGTATAGTATTACGTTGTAATACTATACAACGTGTTATTAAACGTGTAAACGTATAACGTTTAATAGTATTACGTTATCACGTATTATGATATATGCAATACTTGTGAAAAGTATGACGTTGAATAGTATTACGTTATCACGTATAACGTTATATACGAATTACGTTATAGCGTATAACGTTATATGGTATTACGTTATAATCGTATAACGATATATGGAATTATGGTATAATGTATAACGTTATATAGTATTACGTTATAATGTATAACGATATATAGAATAATGGCATAACGTATAACGTTATACAATATTACGCTATTACGTATAACGTTATAAAGTAATACTTTATAACGTATAACGTTATATTCTAATACGTGAGAACGTATAACGATATATAGAATATTCGTTTAACGTATTACGTTATAAAGTGTTACAGTATAGCGTATAATGTCGTGCAGTATCACGTTACAACGTATAACGTTATATAGTATAATATTATGCAGTATACCGTTATCACGTATTACATTATGCAGTATAACGTTATCACGTATTAAGTTATATAGTATTACATTCCATAGTATTTCGTTATATAGTATTGCGTTATATTATACTGCATTATAATGTATTACGGTGTGTAGTATTACGTTATATTATATTTCTTTTTATTGTTTTATGTTATATTGTATAACGTTTTGTCCTTCCTTCATATAGTAGGCAGAACAAGTACGAAACCATGTTCGCTGACGGATATGCAAACAGCAATCGTGGGGATATCTACAGGTGACAATGGGAAGCAAGGCGATCAACGCAGCATTTGCCACTACGCTGTTGTCAGTGGCAGTCGCGAGACAAAACTTTTGAAGAAATTGCTAGTGAAAAAGTAAAGAAACTGTTTAACGAAATTCCGCGTATTCAGTTGGCTCTTTTCACATTCTACACGTCAGTTACATTGTATTATCTTTTATTATAATATCATATAATATATTGAATAATATTATATTACGTTCTATATTATTTTGTCATACAGTATTACGTTATAATGTATTACGTTATAACCTATTACGTTACAAGGTATTACGTTATGTAGTATAACGTTATATGGTATAACGTTGTAACTTATTTCGTTATATAGTATAGCGTTATATGGTATAGCGTAATAACGTATTTCGTTATATAGTATAACGTTATATGGTATAACATTATTATTTTAATATTTTATTTATTTTTAGTCGATACCTTTAGGCTTTGGACGACTTTCGGTATACATCTCATATAATGCCCTTACATCACTTATGTATCTCTTACACTAGCTCTTCTCCAATTCTATACAACTGCTTATACTTATTTATTGCACCTTACTTGATCTATCTCTATGTACTATCTTTTAACTAACGCTTATAACTAATTGCTCTTTCCTACTTTGGCTTTTGCTTCCTTGCTGTGCTCCCTTCTTGTCGCTCCTCCCCCTCTTCTGCTACTCTTCTCTTCTCTATTATCGCTTTCAGTTCTGCCAGTCCTTGTCCAGTCTCATTTAGTACTTCTACCATGTTCCTTGCTCCTCCTGTTATCTCACATTCCTGTAATATGTGTTTCAAGTCCTGCTCTTTCTCCCTCCTCTTTCCAGTGTTCCCACGCCCTGGTTTTGTTACCACATTTGAAACTTGCTACCATACTTCTGTCCTCCCATTTCATCTTTCCTTCTAGATACTTTGGTAGTTCTTCTATCGCTATGTCACTGTAGTATCTGTTGTATCTTGATTCCCTTATCCGTTTCTCTCTCTCCTCTGTTTCTCTTTTCCTTCTTTCTTCTATGACTTGGTTCGCTGTCATCCTTTCCTGTCTATCTCCTGCCTCCCCTTGAGTCCTTCCCTCTCTCGCCTCCTCTAACCTCATCTTTCTTTTCCTTGCTCCTTTCCCTTCTTGTCCCTTTCCCCAGTTCCTTTCTCTCTCCTTTATACATTTCTTCACTAATTCCTTCTTTGATTCCAAGGCTTTCTCCTCATACCTTACTGCTCTTTTCAGTGCCTTGTCTCCTATTTCCTCTATCTTGCACTCCTCTCTCAGAATGTAGTTTGGCGTTGTCTTGTCTAGGCCTAGCAACCATCTCACGTATCTCCTTTTTACCTTGTCCAGTCTCCCCTCTATGTTCCATCCCCACACCTCCGCTCCAAACAGCGCTACACTCTCTACCAGTGCCCCAAACATCCTCATTCTCCTCTTGTAGTCCCTTCTAAATATTCTCTCTCCAACGCTCCATGTCTTCTTCATCGCAATTGCTGCCCTCCTTTTTCTGTCTTGAATATGCTTCTCGTCGCTCCCATTTTTCTGCAGTATGTACCCTAAATACCTGATTTCATCCACTTCTTCTAGTTCTTGTTCCCCCCATCTCCATTTCCTTTGCCTCCTCTTGTTCCTTCTCTTTTCAAACACTACTACTTTCGTCTTTTCCGTGCTCAATTCCAGTTCCATTTCCTTTAGGAATGTCCTAAATCTCTTCATCATTTCCTTTAACTCCTCTTCTCTGTCCGCTATCAATACAATGTCATCCGCGTATAATAGTGACCATACCTTACTGTCTCCTACCACTAGAACAATTAAGTTTAAGACATTTAAAAAACTAACGAAATAAATAGAAAATATGTTATATATGTCGGGGTGGAGTCGAGGATAGGAATGTGAGTGTTTGACGAACCTTCGTCGGAATTAGCCATATTGCGGTATGACAAGACACAGTTTATTAACACAAGAGATACACAAGTTTGACAATCGACTACGGCGATTGAGCGCTCGCGACACTAGTGATAGTGATCCCGGGTTCAATAACGAATCAGCGGTCAACAGGATGAACGTTCTAAGTCCGAGTGATTACCGATCGTAAAAGAGTTACTCTTTGCTCCACGAAATCGCGATAGAGAATGAATTTCCCGTCCCAACGATGCCACAGAGGAAAACTATAACGGGGTGTGTCTAAGGACACGAGGTCATCCGATTCGTCGGGGATAGCCTTCGTTCGGAAAGTAAGGGAAATTGGCGTTGCTGCTAATTGGTCAATCTCCATATCGATGGTTAGAAAAGATGCTAGCCGCCCTCGAGGGAAAGTTGCTAGTGGGAGACGTCGTTCGTTGAAAGAAATAGATCTCCCCTATCTTCCCATAGTTGGGACAAAGACTGTTTGTCTGTTTGAAGAACTTTAGTCAACTAAATCTTAAGATTTATAACGGGCCCTCAGGCTAGCTGGACATATACTGTGGAGACGCATCGACATCTGGCAATCATCTTACTCGAAGAATAGGGTCTGCGTGTGGCGAGCCACGGGACAGAAACTGTTGGAATGTCGCGTGCCGCCACAAATATTTCTTTTAAGGAGAGCTATAGAATTACTCCATGCCTTTGCTAGACAAAGCGTTCATCCCTTGACCGCGAACACGTTGGCGACTGACTGTCGCCTCGAGCCCAAGCTCACTGTCACAAATCTGACAATTACAATCGGGTTGACTAACTACAATTGTTTGATTACAGCTATAGTAGACTTTAGATTACAATGTTGCGGGATTATCCAGGATTCCGGAGGCTCCGGTGTTCTTTGATCCCCGACATATATAAATTATTAGAAAGAGATTATATCATAATAATTTTCAAACCTTGTTCCATTATATTCAATGGCTTAAAAATTATACGGAAATGCCACTAAATTCTTCCATTCAATGTGCATTTTCACTGAGACTGTTGAGAAATTGTAATAAATATTCAATAATTATATGGACTAAAATAATAAGTTCACACATGCTTCTTAAAATAAATAATTAAAAATTTGATTCAGTGAAGATACGGGCACGGATTTTTGTCATTAATAAAATTTATTTAAATAATAATAGAAAATTGTAGTACTTATACGAATAATTAATATGTTAAACTTGTATATATTTGCAGATTGCATATAATATGAACATACATACACAATATTTAGATCCATTTATTCATAGAATTTTTTTATAAATAAATAATTATACTTACTGAACCTCTTTAAAGAATGTAAGATGTTTCGTTTAAAATGTTGTCTAAATCTTTCAAATCTAATACAGATAAACGATACAAAAGTATTTACTTAATATTTTTCCTTTCATATTTTTAGTGAATTTAAAAAACTGATATTAAGTAGTGATTCGATTCTTAAAATATTTAAAATTTAATTAATTAAAGGATGTATCATTTTCTCCTTTTTAAAAAATATTGTACTGTAGTTATGCTCGTTACTTTCTTATGAAATGATTTTTCAATTTCATCTCTTTTTGTGCATTTTTTGTTTACCAAACAGGTATTTTTTCCTTTATTTTGTCTTTATCTTGCCTTTATTTTGCTTCTATCTTTGTGAACTTCGGTTTATGCTTCTAGCAAACTGTATTATACTTGTAGTAGTTTAAAATGAACAATGGGGCTTATAATATAGAATAATTGCTAATATTACACTGAAAAGCAGATTTTCTTATATTAACTACCTTTTCAAGTATTGTTTAAGAACCGTAATATTATTGTCATTAATAATCAAAGCAAGTACATAAGCTACCCTTTTTGTTTCTTTAGAATATTTTGTGAAAACAATTACATATGTGGTTTAGTTACGTTATAATTTAATTACCTAAAATGCTTGCTCCATAATTAAATCAGATAAATTAGATCATAATGAACGTATCAAAGGTACCAACTCAATCACTGTACATGGAACATCATTTACTATCATCTCCAACCAGTAATCTGATTAAACGATCTTAATTACACATTCTCGAAATTATAAATAATCGGAACAATTATTGTGAATTAAAATTTTGAGTTATAAATAGAGTGGACATTTTTAAGCATTTATGGAAAATTTATGTCTTAAATACTTAAAATTGCGATCGTGCTTTTGTTTCAATTAGAAAAAGAACTTCTAATACTTTGGGAAAACCATCTCTACATATACGTTACTTTCTGAAGGACTCGACAACCTATTCGATTGCTTGTTTATTTTCTTCTGATTAATTCTAATCACTTCTAACGGCCTTTAATAATTTCCAACTGCTTTTAGTCGCTTTTGTTTCAACTGAGACTTGGACGTTCTTCAACGCTCACATACATTCTCTCATGTACAGTATAAATGTATTATCTATTTAACAGTCTTGTTTTAATGTGATTGTATGTTTTGTTAGGTTAGTACATGGTAATAGGTCTGTTTCTGAATTGAATACGTCAATATAATGTATTAATATTTTCTGGATGGGTTCATGAAGTTCGCGTTCAATATGATTTCTTCTCACTACGGTTTTAAGTTTAGCAATTTGATCTAATTCTTTACTGTTATCAATATCGTTAGAAACTTCATGATTTGTCTCACCAGGATTGAAGAAGCATACTCGCGTTGGTTTGCCTTCGAGGTAGATGGTTCGAACTCTCTTTTCGCCTGATCGTATTGTTTCTGGTTTCTGAAAGTATAAAATGTTATTACCTAGTTTTAATTTATCGTTGGAGATTTCGTATTGGTACTTCTCTAAACAAGGTAGTCCTATTATTGCATCTTCTATTAGGGGAAAGTCTTCTGGTACTATATAACATTTATGTTCTTTGCCAAACATTTTAGATCTAATGAATTCGTTAGTGGTATATTTGTCTTGTCGCATTTGGAATATTCGAGGTTCATCAGCTTTGAAGGTTTGAGAGTCTACTTTGTTTTTCTTCAATAGGTTGATTCCTGCTCCTGTATCGATGAGGTGTGTTACATGTCCCGTTCTTGCCCATAAGGTGGCGACGCCGCACGTCAGCGCAGCGAACCACGGGCGCGTTACAATATCAAAACTATTACGCATTTAGGGTTTTCGGAAGTGTCATGCCATCGCGAGTGCATATAAATCTCTTTACACTAAATGCTATCTCACCCGCCAATAAACCCAACTATAATCTCTATGTGGAGGATAGGTCTGTTTCTGGTATAGCGAAATGACGAAGACAAATTATTGCCGTCGCAATCCGTTAAATATATTTTCAATTGAATAATTAATTATGAACAAATTGCGAGTCCGCTGGTACAATATTAAGTCACGGAATAAATACCCGTTAAACACTCAGAGAAACTTCGTAGATCACTGTGATGCTTGTTTATGCGTCAAAATGCTTCGACTCTGTTCGATGAACTCTCGCTCGTGATTGCGTCTGTTTATTTATACTGGTCAGGGGACAGCCGGAAAATTTGAACTCGACTGCGTTTGACGGTTGAAAGTAGCGGCGACATTGTTTTGCTCGAAGTTCATTACTCCTTACAATACCTGTGACCTAACGGTCTTGATACTCCGAAACATAACAACAACAGGATTTGAATTGTCCTGCTTGCGTGCCGCTACATCTACAAGAATCGTCACGCAATGTGCACGTGTGTGCTCGTACTTAACAATATTGTTTATTTAATTGTAATTATCCAATATCGCGTATGTATATAAGTAACTAATTTCCGCGACGCGTGAATATCTGCCATTATAGTCAATGGGGTCTTATCTGAATGTTTATTTGACTTTACCCGAAGGTCGTTAATACCGGATAGATTCAGATTAACGATTAATAACCGTTATACTTCTCGTTTCTCGCACACTTCCTATTATATCCTCCACTTACTTATTCTTGTTCAGTGAGGATATTACCACTCAATTACGCATAAACGTCTTGCAGCTCACCCACTCAATCATCATATACGCCAACTCTATTTCCATTGCCACACACTCACTCTCCCCCGCATCTCCCAACAATATTTCACTCCTATGCATTCTTCTATCACCTCAGTCCACTCATACCCCTAATTTCATTTCACTACTTCCTCACTATTATTATTATTATTATTATTATTATTACTATTATTATTATTATTATTATTATAGTTATTGTTATTATTATTGTTATTGTTATTATTATTGTTATTGTTATTATTATTGTTATTGCTATTATTACTGTTATTGTTATTGTTACTGTTATAGATAACAACTTGTCGCACGAAGATAATATAGAGATGCACACTAGAGCAGGGCTCTTATAATTGAATTTAGTATGTTAGTGGACGCAGCACTATAGGATACTTGATAGAGGAGATGAATGTTCGACAATGCCGAGCACCGACTTAGATATTTGACGTGAGCTATAATCCTCTAGTGCTGTGCTTAGACTTAAACGTTAGGCGTTTTCTTGTTGTAATCTAGACGTAGTTGACTTTTCTAGCGGTGTAGAAGAAGTAGTTGACTTGACCCTCCTGATGTCCCAGAAGAAGTAAGGTACAGTGACGAGGCTTGAAGGGATGAGTAAGAAGCCTCCTACCATCGTGGTTCGTGGGTGACCTTGTTCATGGGAAAAACCAGCTTGCTTTGTTAGCTAGCTATTCGGTTTTTCCTAATAGGTGCATACCCGCTTTCTCCGTATTTTGAAGTGCGCCTAATAAGCCCAAGGACCTCTAGTGGAAGTGAAAGTTTATGGTAGGTCCTTAGGTTTATTGAGGGTCGGAATGACGTTACGCAGGCCGTTGGCTGTCCGGTCGCGAGGGCTGGAATGCAGATGTTTTAGGCGACGTAACAGTCTCTTTTGGTCGTGCTGTACACTTCGCCGCCATATGTCCAAATTCGTTGCATTTAAAGCACTTAGCCCTTTTTCTTTCTCTGGAGACTTAACATTTAAATGATCCGCTCTGCCACAACTGAAACATCTTCTTTTCTCACTAACTGTTTGCCTCGACTGATTTCGCACCTCTGATCGTTTTCCTTTCTCATCCTTGCGTTCCGCGAATTTTGTTTTCGCCTTCATATCCCTTTCCATCGCTTCGTACTGCTTGAAGCGTTCTTTCAGTTGTTGCATGTTCCTAGCTCCGTATAACATAGCCTTATTTATGATCTCGTCAGGAATACCTTGAATAATATAGCCGATTTGCGACTGTATTACTTCGTGAGATTGCGGGACAAGAAAGTCCCACAATCTCACGCATACTATACATGTATTGCTGTAGACTCTCATCTGGTCTCTTCGTTCTACGCGCTAACCCCCGATGTATCTGCTGGTCACTCACTGAATTCTCAAATTCGTCTTTCAGCGCCTTTTTTAGCTTCGCAAAAACTATCATGTGGATGTCTGACCAACCACACGCTTTTGCCATTTCTTCAAAGTCCTCTATCCACCGATTTATACTCAGCAAATCGTCCCCGCTGAATTTCTCTAGCGAGTCCTCTGCGTCTTTGAGCGTTAACACTGTGCACTTAGGCTCGTCTTGCCTTGGTCGTCTTATCGCTGGAGTTACCCGAACTCCGCCGTCTTGATTATTGAGATTGCGATTTCCTGGACCGTTAACGTCTAAACGATCCCCAACCACGCCAATCTCATCGTCGTCGTCGTCTTCTAAATCTCCGTCGTTGTCATCATCTGGATCATCTTCTCGCGCACCGTGTTTCCGCTCTAAGCGTAACGCAGCAAGCAATCGCGCTACCAGCTTGCGTTTTCTGCCCGCTAGTCTCAGCTGTCGTCTTCTCAGTACGCCTTTCAGCTCATGTATTTGCATCTGAGCCACCTGCTCGTCAGTCAAATCTGCTTCTCCTGCCTTGTAGTCAGTCATTGTTCTAAGATATCACTTTCATGAATAAACAGTCGCTTGAACTCTTCATTTGTTACTTGGCGCTCTAAATCCCGGCTAAAAATATGTGGTAACTTATATGGGTCTTAGAGTAAGGACAACAAGTAATAATGCTTTATTTAGAGTTAAGATTAGTTTAGCAAGTAATACGCGATACAAAAATTGATTACAATATCATCGTTCGTCTTACTATCATACTCGGCTCTCAACTTCCCGATTCATACTCTCCGGCTTCTCCACTCACATTCTGCGGCTTCTCCACTGACTCTCTGTAGCTTCTCAACAGACGCACTGCCGCTTCTCAACTGAACTCTCCACCGACACTGTCGCTTCTAAACTCACATTCTGGCCGTTCTAGCATCCCTCTGTCTTTTCTTAGGCCCACCACGCACGTGTTCCGCAGACGCTAGTTGCCAGGATCACGTAGGCCTTCTCTACAAAACTATACAATTGAAAATACCGACGACACATTGATGGACCCGACAGCGCCTCGGCTATCGCGACATTGTTGATGTTTCTTAGGCCCTTTTCCACGATACTACATGTATATATATACCTATATCACGTAACATCATTTTTCGTGTCTCTGTTATCCTATTCACATGTAGCTACATAAATGTGGACGTTCGATGTGACACGATGATAATTTTCACTGCTTTAATCCGACTTGTTGGTACCCGGCACGTCTTGTAATTAGCTTTTAGCGGAAAGAAACGGAAACGCTCTTCGTGGAAGAAGTCCCGCGGAGGAGTCAGTCCCTGGAGAACTCCTTACCGTACGTCCAAACATTTCTCCTTCAAGCGTCAATATTACAGAAACTATTGATTTCCACTATATTTATTCACTCACTCATTTTGGTATTAACGTGTTTACATACAAGTTATCATCACAATGCCACCTAAATTTGACTCTAATGGAATGAAGATAGATATATTTTATATTTTTATTATAACATATATAGAGTTAGAGAACATTCGCACATGCATTTTTGCTACCGTCGGTAGGTGGCAATAGCACAAAGGCACGACGTTTATACGCCGAAAAATATTCTCATCTGTACATTAAAACCTGCGAAATCTGATGGACAAATTCAGCACGAAGATTTAGGATCTAATATTCGAATATTGGTAAATCGGGGAAGTGCTGTAATGTCACTTCTGGAACCTTTAAAAGGAGAAGCCTGCTCTCACTCGTCTGAGAACATTTTAGTTATAAAATTTTCAAACCCTTTCAATCACTGGTAGCTTTAGCCAGTTAAGAATAGATTTTGCAAAAATATTAATTCGTTCTAAAAGGATTCAAAGAGAATTGTAAGGTTTGTACTTGCCGAAACAAACAAGGTGGAAGGAACGAAACAATCTATTAGTGAGATACTGGTCTGGATAAACCGAGGGTGAATCTTGACGAATGCTTCATAAATTATCCTACAGAAAAGAATACAAAAACGCAGCACAGTGCCGAGGCAGCGCCGATTTCTATTATACAAGCAATAGTCTCAGTGTTTTCGTTTCGCCTGCGAGACGACGCGAAGAAACGATCTACTTTTGTCCAGCCGCTTGTCTAAACGATGAGACACTTAAAAGTAAACGAATCTGTCGACTATGATGGTACGAGGCACGATAATGGTTGATCTTTCATTGTTTCTCACTGTACTACGATATATTTCCTAATTATTCGATCTAACATGTGGTAGAAATAAGATGGTCCTTTGTAATATTTTTACAGAATCGTAGACGAACTAAGAAGGTACAAATAAGATATGTGGCGTGGAGTGTACGAGCAAAGTCGTGCGACAGTATTTGTATGTGTATGTGAAAGGCAATGTTAATAATTAAGATAAACTAACTAAATATGCAAACCGAGTAGCTGTAAAACAAGCTAAAGGAAGGAAAGAACAAGAAAAAGAAATATACACATATATATCCGATAACATGAACGTTTTTAAAGAAAATCGTGTGGGCGATCCGTGGAGGATGATCTGTCGCGATTCAAGCGCGTACATTTGATCGCGATAATTAGATTTCACGATCTTGATCGTAAAAATTAACGTACCATCTATTGGACGTCATTCTTTCCGACAATTACAAAGACAAGGCTTTAATCGCAAAAATTACAGCTATATGGAAATAAAATATATGCAATAGCAACGTAAAAAAAAATGCAAAAGGAGTTGGAAACTGACGAATCCTTTCTTTTTAAAGAGCAGCAAGAAGAATGAGAGTGGCGGAAAAAGGTATGTAGCCCGATGCAAGGCAACAACGGAGAAGGTTGAAGGCACCGCTTTTAGAATTTTTTCCAAACGTATTTACGTCCACTGACGCTCGTCATCAAGCGCTCGAAATAAAGAAACTTTACGGTAAATATGAAAGAACTTCGAAACCTCATAGCAGTAGCGGATATTAACACTTTCACTCCCGGTGGCAACAACATGTTGCAAACCAAATATTAGTGTTCGCTGACAACACGTTAGCATCACGCAGCTATTGATTAAAATCACTAGTAAATTTATGCGAACGGCAAAGTATTAAAGAAATTTATGGAAAATCGAAATGCAAGAAGAAGACAACCGTACTATGTAAGTTAGAGAAGAGGATCAATAATATAATAGAACACGAAGACTAAGAAGCTGATAAAATCATTGAATATAGATTCTAGTTTTCGGCAATATCAGACCGTGTTATTTATTATATCATAGGTCTCGGTTTATTGGTTTCAATTTATTTACATTTTTACAATGGCTACAAAAGATATTCTTAAATACGCCTCTTCTTATCAAATCGTATGTACTTCATTTCATAAAATTCATTATAATTCATTCATAAAATTACACTCTAATTTATACAGAGATATCTTATTCAACTCCGCTGCATTTTTTACAAATTATCTTATTATTAAATGTACATTTTCTGCATACACATTTTTTCGTATGTTGAACAGATTTTCGTAGTTTTGTAACCTTTACAATTTCTTACTTGACAAGCTTTTCGTGGTAATGTATCTGAACTTGTTGATAGTTTTATAGCATGATTTTCTTTTCACGATTCTGTATACACAACTCTCAAATTAGCTCTGTAGCTAATTGGAATAAAAATTCCTGTCTTGAAATATTTTCACCTCGTATTTAGTGGACACCGGTGCTGACACTTGTGTTTATCCGCGCAGTAAGATCCGCGAGCACACAAACAAAACCGACTACGAACTGTTCGCGGCCAACGGAACGCGGATCCCGACATACGGTACCGTTACAGTTTCCCTTAATTTATCGCTACGCCGAGCTATCAAATGGCGTTTTATAGTAGCCGATGTGCAAGCTCCTATCATCGGTGTTAATTTTCTGAGCCACTACGGGTTGCTCGTAGACCCTTGCAACAAACGGCTCCTCGACACAACAACCCGCCTAACCCCCTAACCCCAATCACCAGAGATTCACCGTACCACAAACTGCTGGCGGAATCCCCCGATCTCACGAGACCGCCAGTGTTCCGGAGAAGTGCAATACGGCATGGGGTACAACACTACATCAGCATGACGCCCGGACCTCCTGTCCACGCCAAACCACGCCGCCTCGCCCCCGATCGACTCAACCAGGCGAAGGCGGAATTCGTAGTAATGATCGAACAAGGTGTGATGCGGCCATCGAGAAGCCCGTGGGCATCACCCTTACACATCGTACCGAAAAAGGACGGAGGAATTCGACAGTGTGGCGACTATCGTGCATTGAACGCCCGCACGATTCCGGATAGGTATACGCCGCCGCACATAAAGGATTTCGCGCAGAACTTATATGGTAAGCACATCTTTTCCAAAATTGATCTCGTGCGTACTTACCATCAAATTCCCATCGCGCCGGAGGACGTGCCGAAAACAGCGATTATTACCCCTTTCGGTCTCTTCGAAGCGACTAGCATGATGTTTGGGCTTCGAAACGCTGTCCAAACCTGTCAAAGATTCGTGGACGAAATCACGAGAGGTCTCGATTTCGTCTACGCGTATATCGACGATTTTTTAATCGCGTCTGATACCGAGGAACAGCACCGCGAACATTTGCGGATCTTGTTCAAACGCCTCGAGGAATACGGGGTTGTTATAAATCTCGCGAAGTGCGAATTCGGCGTGCGTGAAATTCAATTCTTAGGATATACCGTTACCGCGGAGGGCATAAAACCTATGGCCGAACGCGTTGAAGCGATCGTTAAAGTACCGCGTCCTGCTACGATAAAAGAACTACGGAGATACCTCGGTATGATTAATTTTTATCGGCGTTTTATACCGAGGGCCGCGCAAATACTGCAACCGCTCAATGATTTATTAAAAGGCACAAAGAAGTGCAACGCGACTATTGAGTGGTCCGATCAAACCGACGAGAGCTTTCGCGAGTCGAAGCGCGCCTTAGCTAACGCGACGATGTTAGCGCATCCGATTCCAGGCGCGCCTGTCAGCCTCGTGGTCGATGCTTCTGATTTTGCAATAGGAGCGGTACTACAGCAACGCGTTAACGATAACTGGCAGCCGTTAGGTTTTATGACTAAATCACTATCCCTCGCGCAACAAAAGTACAGCGCGTACGATCGTGAGCTACTCGCGATGTACACGGCGGTAAAACGATTTAGGCACGCTGTCGAAGGGAGAAATTTCGCGATTTATACCGACCATAAACTCCTAATATACGCGTTTGAACAAAATCCGGACAAATGTTCGCCAAGACAATTCCGACAGCTCGATTATGTCGGACAATTTACAACTGACATAAGACACATCAAAGGTATGAACAATACCGTAGCAGATACCTTGTCACGAATAGAAGCCATCGGGAAATCTGTGGGTCATCAAACATTAGCAGCAGCGCAAGCGGATGATCCAGAGCTGAGGCAAATTATTGAGTCAGGCTCTAGCGCGCTAAAACTCAAAAAAGTACGATTTCCTGACCACGACGTCGGAATATTTTGTGATTTGACGTACGAAACCCCGCGACCCTTTGTACCGGAGCAGTTACGTCGCGCTGTATTTCAGTCGTTGCATGGACTTTCCCATCCTGGAATACGTGCTACACAGAAATTGGTGACATCACGTTTCGTCTGGCCGTCCATCAACAAAGATTGTCGAAATTGGACGCGGCAATGTATACCTTGTCAACGCTGTAAAGTCACCAGGCACGTATCCTCGAAAGTCGGAACTTTCAAAACAATAGCGGGCCGGTTCGAGCACATACATGTAGACATTATCGCCATGCCATATTCACAAGGGTATCGATATTGTCTAACGTGTATCGATCGTTTCACGCGTTGGCCCGAAGCTATTCCCATTGCCGATATGGAGGCGGCAACCGTTGCCACGGCCCTCCTTAATACTTGATAGCACGTTCTGGCGTTCCTCTAAGGATCACAACCGACCAAGGATGCCAATTTGAATCGCGGTTGTTCGAAGAATTGTGCCAGCTGCTCGGCGCCAAACACATACGCACAACGGCTTATCATCCCGCGTCCAACGGGATGGTAGAGCGACTACACAGGCAGTTAAAAGCTGCGATAAAATGCCACGGCACGAGCAACTGGGTAGAGATTTTACCAATCGTACTGTTAGGTATCCGAACCGCGATAAAGGAGGACTTAAACGCAACGGCTGCCGAAATGACCTACGGCACTGATATTCGATTGCCGGAGGAATTTTTTGTTGAAACAAAGCAGCAGGCCAACACGGAGTATGCGAACCGGCTTAAAGAGCGGATGGGGAAGATCAGGCCACATGAGGTTAAGAGTCATGGCGAAAGAAAAGCCTTCGTTTTTAAGGAATTAAATATGACGCCGTACGTTTTCTTGCGCCATGACGCCATAGGAGGTCCTTTACAGCCTCAGTTTGACGGACCGTACAAGGTGGTAAAAAGGGATGAAAAAAATTTTATTATAAGAATAAACGATCGTGACGTGACGGTTTCCATAGACCGTTTAAAACCGGCGTTCGTGGTCCTTGACGACATCGAAGAAAAGACTGCCGAATCTCGGAACATACTTATTCCGGTGAAGCAAACGAATGCGCACGTTGAAAACAGCGCAGACAGCAATAATACATCGGGAGAGGGAGTCCACAAGGAGTGGGTGTGTTACGAAATACGGACGCAGAGTTCGTTTTCCAGATCGGTTCCAGGCAGGTCTCGATTAGGTGTCTTAGACTGTCGGAATGTTGTGATAACAATAATATTAAGATAGTGATGACATAAGGAACTTGATGGATATTTTAAAAGTTTGACATAAACGTTATCACTGGAAGGGGGTAATGTAGCGGCACGCAAGCAGGACAGTTCGAATCCTGTTGTTGTTTTGTTTCGGAGCAGTAAGACCGTTAAGTCGTAGGCATGATGATGAGTAACGAACTCCGAGCAAAACAATGTCACCGCTACTTTCAACTGTCAAACGTTGTTAAGTTCAAATTTTCCGGTTGTCCCCTGACCAGTATAAATAATCAGACGCAATCACGATCGAGAGAGTTTATCGATCAAGGTTTAAGTAATCAGACGTATTGCGTATCCATCGAGTTCCTGGAGTAAATAGTATTTATTGAACGTTATTTATTTTGACTAGATTGTACCGAATATTACCTGGTAGACATATATCAACAATATATCTATTTTTACAAAGTCAATAAATCGCACATATTTGTACAATCTTCAGAATAGTCATATCCTCTACAACACTATTCGTCTGTCAGGAAGAGATAACTGCATCGGTGTAAATATGAAACTGAAACCTCAGACTCTACGCGCGTTTGCCTTTTTCAGGCATACATCACTAATGTTACCTGAAGATAAATTCTCGCCTACGCTTTCTAATGCTTTACGCTTCACTCACTCTCTCGTTGTCATTACTTGAATACAAACAAAGAATAGTAATCTTCCCTAATCTTCCAAAAGAACAAAAATGATCTTTAATAGGGATACGTTACAATTTATAATCGTACGTCTATTACAATCTATTGTTCTTATTTTAAAACAAACAGAAATACATACCTTATCCAAACATCGTGACCGCGACATTTCATCAACAAGTGACGGTTATTATATCAACCGAAATTTTGTGGTATACTTACATAGCATGAAAGATAACAAGTCATCTGGTGGTACCAATTGATATCTACTTTGATTTTATGCATTTCATAGTAAAAGATCATTCGCATTTATATATTAACCCAAATATAATATAATCTTAAACCTAAATTTACTAATTGTGGATATTTATTGGCAGATAGTAATTTAAAAATTCATATCCATACTCATTCCTATTTTGCACATTTTTTTGTTTTGAGAGGAGGGGAGAATGCAGTTACTCATAACTAATGCAGGTACGCTAGCGCGCGCCTGGATTATGCGGGGCTCGGCAAAATGATAGCACCTCTACCCACTAAAAACCCCTCGTCTGTCTCTCTCCTCTATCGGTGCAAGAACCAACCCTGGAACCACCTCTCGGCATTACTTCAGGATTGGTCTTCTTACTGAGTGTACCTCTCATCTTATTATGATCTTCTTCTAGTTAATCCTCTCCTTCTTCTTCTCTCCATGTTCCTCTCCTTATCTTGTTTATCTGATTGAGCTATCATTATCTTTCGGCAAAGCCCTTGGAATCTAGCCCAGTTCTCCTCGCTATTGACGACCACGTCGATTACGTTATTGGTTGCCAGTATTTCGCCTACGTAATTATCCAACAATGTTCTTCCATTGTCCCATCTGGGGCAATTGAACAACGCATGCTCTACATCTTCACCTTCGGCATCACAATCTTGAGTGCGTCTCTTTCCTAATCGTTCTCCATTAAAAATGCAGGCTTCGTCAATCAGCTTTCTGGACCAACTATCCTCTCTGCAATAGAGCTACTCTTCCCTTCATCTTTTCTTCGATCACTATCGACATCTTCGGAATGTTCTTGTTTTTCCGCATTGCTAGGGCTTTGACTCATATCGGTGTGGCATAAAGCACCACCGACTCCCGCGCTCCGTAATAGTTTCCTAACTGAGTCGGTGAGCCCATTGAAGTTCGGCAACGATGTCCTAATCGCTCCTATTAGGGTATCAACCATGACACAGACCTTTTCTAGATGTAATGAGAATTTTCTATTATTGTCCTATTGCACCCCAAGATACCTAACCTCCTGTTTAGTCATCAACAGATAGTTGCCCATATTGATGTCCATGACCTTGTGATACGATTTCCGGTAAGTAGAATCACCTCCGTCTTGTCTTGAGCTAATATCAATCCAGTTTAGGTACACTACCGAGTGACCGTTAGTTTGGAATAGTTCTTCTTGGTTCTATAAAAACATCTGCGACATTGTGATTTATTTCCAGCAAGCGCATATCCTGAGCTCATAATGTTTTGATATTATACGTTACAGATGAAAAACTTTACCCGCGTCATTGAGAATAAAGATAACTCAACTGGGCTATCTCTTTGACGAGGAGTGTAATAGTCGAAACTGATGCTTTTGTACCAACTTCCAATTTGAAAAGCGCTCCCATTAATTTTTTTCCCAATTTTTTGGTTTGAGACATTTTTTATGAAAAAAATCTTGTTTTTACATAAACATATATATTTTTACGCGGGATTATTCAAGTGTGTCAGATTTTTCTGCATACACTAAAAAATAGCAAAAAAGTGAATTTTATATTGTCCGAAATTTTTTTGTACAGTTCCTACATCTACTCCGGTAATTTCTGATGTTGTATCTGGATATTCAAAAAATTTTCGGGCGGTATTGCCATTATTATTCAACCCAGATCCTTATGCGAGTTTATCAATGATTGAAACAAACTGGCCCCTAAATTAATCTTAAATCCTTATCTTCTTATCTTGTCTCTTCTGTTTCTTTTCTGGGTTATTCCTAATTCCTTTATTTTTGGTCTAAAGCTTCATTCGCAAACATAAGTGGCAACTTAAATGTAAAAAAATTTCATAAATTTTATCCTTGTATGTAATGCTAAAAGACCATGTGGAGAATGGGACTATTCCGGTGTTCGTAATAATATGCACGTTTTGGTATTTTTTATAAAATTAATATATTAATTTTATATGTCAGCACAGATTACACCTCAGGTACAATCAGGTACAGGTCGAAGTAAATTATGTTCAATAAATAGTGTTTCTTCAAGGAACTCAATAGATACGCAATGCGTCTGATTACTTAAGCACGGATCGATAAACTCTCCCGATCGTGATTGCGTCTGATTATTTACACTGGTCAGGGGACAACCGGAAAATTTGAACTTATCTACGTTTGACAGTTAAAAGTAGCGGTGACATTGTTTTGCTCGGAGTTCGTTAGTCATTACCATGCCTACGACCTAACGGTCTTACTGCTCCGAAACAAAACAACAACAAGATTCGAATTGTCCTGCTCGCGTGCCGCTACAACCATATTTATAATTTTGTTTCATATTTTCTCCAGTACTACCGAAATCTTTCGTATTTTTATGGCGAATTATGTACATTGAATTGGACTTGGGACTTGTTAGATCTTGAGCAACTTTCCCATCGAATATCGTTAAGTGCGCCTTCTGGAACACTAATGATAAGTAATGTTTCTTTTCCATCAACTATATATTCTATAGCCACTAATGAACTAATTTGATTTTTTTATAGTCGGAACTTCGCTTGCAGCACGCGGTACGCACGGTAGCACAGGCAGACTAATTCTTTGTCACGACGTCGCCTGCGGCGGGCCCTCTGATACCGTCTTCGGGACAACATGGAAATTAACCAAATAACAGCAACGTCAATTTCCCACATTTCACACCACACACAAAGGCATCCATCCACAAACCCGTCATGACTCGGCGGAGGTTCTCGGCGTCCTCCTCCACGCTTCTTTCCGTCGGCATTGTCAATGCCTCCCAGTTCCAGACAGCCACTATTGCGGCCGCTCGAAGGAGATCGTCGTCCCTTTCCCTGATCTTCTATCTTGATGGCGGGCGCTCACGTCCCCCTCTCAGCGGACCGAGACATCACCCGCGGTCGGCCTTCCAGGACCAAGTGAGTCTTTCACCTCCATGAACATGTAGAGATGGTCCGAGAGTGTCTCGACCGCCTCGGCCTCTCTTCAGCCTGAAATTCGTCTGAATGCGTCGGGGAAGGTCCATGTGATATCAACGAAGGAGCACCCTCTCTACGCGACGCAGGTGTTGGCCCAGCCCTTGTTAACCAACAGAAAACCAAGGCCCGCGGCTCAATCTGACAGCACGCGGCCGCACATTGGATCTAGCGTTTCCCCATTCCGTGGAGTGTGCGTTGAAATCTCCCAGGACTAGCACCTACCGAGGAGGGCACTGCCTGACGCAGTCGCCAACCCCGTCCAGGAACTCCTCGGACGCTGCCCTCTCGCTGTTGGGTGACACGTACACGCCCACCACCATTCCTGTCCACTCGACCGCGACGTATCCATTGCGGCGCTCCAGCGGAACTCCGTTGGTGAACGCCCCCGGCGTTGATGTCATAGTGACACTTCTTCCGTGTCTCCGGCCAAGTCCGGAGCGTCCAGTACTCTGTATCGTTCTGCTACTACCGGTCGGGCGACCGTGCTCTCCCGGATGGCCCGATCTATCCTTCAGCGTGATCGTCACCGCCGATGTTTGCGATGTGTTTGGGGAAGGCAGCTTGTCTCACGCTCTTTGCACGTTCTCCGATCCTCCCTCCGGGGCTATCCTCGTACTCTTCGCCCCTGTCCCCGGAGTTCTCTTCGTCGGTTGTTTCTCTGCCGGCTCCTTCTTTTTGCTGCTTCTTCATTCAACGGTCTGCCATTCCATAGCAGCCGCTTGTCCTCCCTTAGTTGCTGGAGTGTGTGGAACTCCAGGCTCCACCCTTCTCGTGGTCTCGTCGGAGACGACCTCCATTTCCCTTCTCCTTTTGATGTTTTGGAGGCGTTCCTCCATCAGCTGGATCAGCGACAGGCCTAACTCCTCCATCTTGCGTTCGATCGCGGCGAAACGCGCTGTCTCGCCGCTCTGCTTTGTCGTGGAGCGCGAGGCCAGCTCTTTTCGGAACGCCTTGTACTCCGCCTCTAACGCCACTATGCGTCCTTCCTTTATCGGGAAGGTGCCAGGAGCGGTGTCCATCTTTCTCACAATCTCTCTTGCGCTAGCAGCGATGGACCTCGCCGCTACTCTCAGCATCTTCAAGTTTGTGCCCTTGAAGTTGCGAGATGATTCGGCAACCTTGGTCACATCAGAAGCTTTCTCTTCTTCGCGCGGGTCGCTTAGACGGCGGGGGTCTCTTCTTTCTCCGACGTTTCCTCGGTTCGTAGGTTCCCCGAGCTCAATCCGGAGAGGAGGAACCCCTCTTTGAAAGGGACCGCCTTCCTCGTACGTCTGGTGCTAACGTATGTCGGCTCAGGGGCCAACTCCGCTTCGCCCCCTCCTCTCATGATTTCATCCGCCCCTTTCTCCTCCTCCAAAATTGTCTCCTTTTTGCCTATTAGGAGCGCAAACTGGCCACTTATACCAGCACTTGTCCCTACCGCCAGTCACTATCACTTTCAAATGGCCCGCGCGACGCGCTTTCGGCTCGGGCCCCGAATGGCTCGTGCAGCGGCGTTATTGTTGCGCGTCCGAATATGACTTCCATAACCTCACATGCGATTTCATTCCACTTGTAATATCTTTTCCAAACCGAATTCTGCTAGTTCTTATACCTGCTTTTTTTTCGTAGGAACTAGCACTTCACTCGGAATAACGCCCTTGTTCAAATTCTCGAGGTTTCCCGCAGATTTGGATCGCATTCACAGCTCCGTCCTAACTCCCTGTCCACCATGCAAACAACCCCCGTCACGTCCATGAACCGAAAGCTGGGTTCAGTAATTTAGCGTCCAGAAAAGACTGAGTTTTGACCGACTGTCGTGCTATTGCGGAGGGAAGCTCGTTATGGGCGTATCTATAGTACAAAGAAAGCGGAATCGTTGATCACATTTTTCGTTAGGAAAGTGAAGGTAACTTAGGGTGGATACTTAGGTTCATTGGGGGTCTGAATAACGGTAGGTGGATCTTCGACGACCAGGCAACGAGGGTTGGCGTACGGATTATCTCACGCAACGTAACACGGTTTTTCGCTACATATAGCAAATCTCTGTTTATGATTAGTATTTTGGTTCATGTATACCTGAAATATAATTACGATGTAATTTTGTTAAATTGAAAATCGCGCTAGCCTGCCACAGATATTGGTGAATTATAATACAATTATTCAGTTTTTCTACAAACATTGTGGCCTTTTTCCTACTTAGTTCGGTAATTTTCAATTTTACGGTATTGAACAATTTCGTTTCGTTGTAATTTAAGATTTGCTAACGAGCACTTTTCACAAACTGACCGCTATTACTTGTCTTTGGATCGTTGTTTTGTGAATACTGTGAATGTAAGAAAAAGAAACAATAGAAGCAATTGAGATACAACGAGATTCCTTACAGATTTTATATCTAGACAAATAAAGTCAAAAGAAATAGAATTTAACCAGTGTCTGGATCCATTTGGACTAGTCAGCAAATAACGGAAGTTGTTTAGCTTAGTGTTTAGCTTAGTTAGCATAAGAAACCAAAGGTATCTCTAATTAGACGGATTTAGTATCAACATTCATTTTAACTTCAAAGAGGTGTGTGTCGGACTTAGGCATCGTCTTCTGCGCAATTGACCGAACGTTGCGCATTTCGAGAGTTTAGCTATCGTCCAATATCATTTTGATCGTAAGATTCTCAAAAATCCAATTAAATCGTTTTATAACAATGAAATAAAAAATATGAAAACTTCGTTTTTCTTATTTTGGCAATTTATGAGTAATTGCGTTATCGCTGGAGCAGACAAAGAAAACACTGGAAACTGTTTGCAGTGATCAGTTCCGCGAAATAGTGGGGATAACTCGTATCCGCTTAAAATTTGAAGAGACAAATTTTCGACTCTCTGAGCGACGTTTATTTCGTCGGGACTATCAATTGTCGTTTGAACGTTGCATTAATTTCTCTAATGTAATTTCGCGTACCTTTAACCGTAACTCAGTTCTTTCGGTACTTAACGAGAGAGCCGAAAATTTCGTCGTTTTAAAGTTTGACGATCTCGATAATGGTTAATTGCGTAATTTGGTGGTCCTGATAAGGATCGATTACTTACAATTAATATGCATAAAAATAATTACAAATATTGTTAAATATGCCCGCCTTGATATTCAGTACATTTATTATTTCTTCGTAACATGTTTCTAAAGACTCTTAATAATACCTCTTCACTTATTTGTGACACACGCCTTTCGATATTCTCCTCAGCGGTTTCGATTTGTACACATCAGTCTCTAACACCCCACAGAGAAATAAATTCGGAGATGTTAAATCGGTATATCAATCGTATAGGCCATAATACATGCCTATTAGACGTGGCTATCCTGTTATTATCTTGTTACTACTCTGATGGCTGTGGTATGCAGGATGTTTGTCAGACGTGGTTATCCTATTACTACTTTCCAAGTCTGTAACATCAGCAACATCTTTCGTGCTCCTTCAGTTGTTCATTTCCGCAATATAGCGCATCATACACCAATCTTAGTCGTATGCATTGGTATCTCCAGAACTTCTAGGATTTACGGCGAAAAACTTTTCAATATGAAATAAAGAAAGTGATGGTTCTCTTGATGAAGATTGTGATAATTCTCATAATAGATATTTGGAGAGAAGCAAACATTGATCTGTTTTACGTAATTTTACCAGAAAGGAAGGACTGATATAATATATGTCGGGTTTGCATTAGAATTAGGGTTAGGGGCGTGAAACGAATCTTCGTTTGGATTACACGTGTCGTTATGTAATAGAGAAGACATTGACTAGTGCAGATACGATTATCATAGAACTGGACAAGTAACCGTTGTAATTAGATATTTGAGAAACTAATGACAATGATCCTAGGTTCAATACCGAATCCGCGGTCGACGGGATGATAGATGAACGTGCTCACAAAATCTAAGTCGGACGCGTAATATCCACTCATCGTAAGGAGTTACTTTATGCGTCGATGGGACCACAAGGAAGAATGAATTTCCGTCCCGATGATGCTTCAAACGAAAACTAAGATGGGGTGTGTCTAAGGACCCGAGATCATCGGATTTGTCAAGAAAAGCCTTCGTTCGGAAAGTGAGGGAAATTGACGTTGCTGCTAATTGGTCAATTTCCATGTTGCTGGTCAGTTCACTGTTGAGTGCCGAAGAGTGCAGACGTGTGTCCAGTGCTTCATGAAGTTCGTAAAACAACACCTGTCGCCCATTCGTCGAAAGTGATTCGAAACCAACTTACCCAAGTGTTTCTTAACAAACCAGTGGAAAATCCAACGCTCCTAATTTCTGATCCGAATCATAGCCTTTCGACTAGTTACTTCAAAATGAATTAACTGGATCGATGATGGCCCAAGTATCTCGACCAGGCTCCCTTAAGCAAAACCACAACTGCTCCGCTCTTCCTCCCCCGTGGCAAAAGGACAATATGCCCCCCTAACACACGGGACGAAAAACAACAAAAAGCGTAAGCTCGAAGTAGTCAAAACCAACACAACCTCTAGACAAAACCAACAGACAACAAGCGGTGTAACCACCTACAATAGATTCTCCATATTAGAACCCACTAATGACTCCATGGACACAGACGAAACACCAACAAATCAAAATACGCGCAAAAATACCCCTCCGCCACCCATCTTCATTGACGACGTCATTGTCACAAATAGTCTAAGCATCAGACCCGAAGGCCGCGCCATACCTCGAGTATAAAACTCATACTGGCTTTGCTTTTTTAATCTACCCCCAGCGTCCAATACAAGGGGGACGGCGCGCAGATGTTCGGCGCGCGACTTGGAAAAACCTTGCCCTCTCCTTTCCGGATCATTGGACAAGTTGAACCTGCCCTTTCGGGCGGCAGCTCGCTTAGCCGGCGCGGCACGATGCACGCATCACGCCGCGCCGTTACCAGCGGGGGCCACGAGGAGGCGGAGCTGCCAGCATGTAGCTCGGTCCCAGCAGGTTGGCTGTCTAGCCGATTATGTCCCTGCACCGTCACAGTATTCATTTGCATGAATACCGCCTGCACGGACGGTCGCAGGGAGACGTCATTGTCACAGATGAAATTCGAGCAGCCTTATGACAAACCAAAATTCCGAGCGCCTTATCACATGTGACCGTCCGGTCACCATCCGTTCTCAGCCGCCTGGGTGGCATTCGGTCATTCTAGCCGTTCTCCGAAATATATGACAAGTACCAGCAAAGCCTTCTCCCACTCCGACGAATAAAACAATATAAATGCACCCTTCATCGTCATTCAGTCAGTCTGAAACAATTCTCAACTAGCCAAAGTATCAAAAGTGTATTATCGCGAACCAAAAATCATACTGTACAAGTTGAGTGAAAAATAAAAGAAATCGATCTCCTATTCGACAAGTTTCTTGTTTTAACTTAATTTTTACACTACATCATCGATATTCAAACAATGGTAAAGTCCATTGAAAAAGAGATCAACAAATATGACTACAAACTAAAGATAAACAATAACCACGTCAACATTCTGCCGGGGAGCGCGAGGCGACTACGGATTCCAAGGGCGTGGTCCTACCTCGATGAATCTGATGTTCTCCTACAGCCGGATGGTGACTGGTCGGCGTTTGGCCTCCCACCAGTCTGCCGATCCGGTGCGGAGAACCTCGGAGAAGTTGGTGGGCCCGTACCTGCCAAGACCACTCACCTCACCTTCTCGTGGGGCTCCCCGTCACCCTGCACCAGCCTCGACCGAGGCAGGGTGCGAAAGAGTGAGTGGCACCAGGATGGGAACCCTTGTTGACGACCTCGGCGATTTTCTTAAAGCACAATGGACAGTAAAACGAAACAGAAAAACGTTTACGGTGCAGGGGAGGGATACCCCAGTACCGGCGCAGCCGCGGGTTGTAAAGCGGGCCCCGCTGCGTCGTCATCGAGCAACCGTGGCCGTCCGGGGGTGGGCCGCCAGGCCCCCTGGACACGTTCATGCGTCTGGCGAAGGGGAGACACGAACTGGGGGATCTCGGAAAGGATCGCAGGAACCCGACGTTATGACCGTCGGCCCGGGATCTTCGCGGGATGGGATGCGGCGACACCGCAGGGGCGGCGGAGGGATGAGATCCGACGACGAGAGGTCGTCGTGCTCTTCCTATTCGACCATTACGGGCACGCTCGGCAAGCGGTCGTACAACGGTCGCGGCGGAGGCGCGGGACGTCGCGCACGGCGGGGGGACGCGTCCGCGGGGGATCTGGACTCCGGGCTACTGCCGGCTCCAGGTAAAAGGAAGAAGAGGGGCGCGAGGCACGGGACGGATACCGACACCGACACCGATGCCGAGGCTGCCGCCGTGGCCGCCGCCGCCTCTACCATCCGCGGCGGTGCCGGCGGCTGCGACGACACACGGAGGGATGAAACGAAAATCGGACTAGTCTACGAACAAGCGTCCGCGAAAGGAGCGGAACCAACCACCGATCGGGAACAGGAGGACGTCGCATACCTGCGAAGGAGGGTGCGCTTCCTGGAGAAAGAGGTCAGTCGTCTCCAAGAGACGGTGGAACGGCTGACCAAAGAACGCACGGAAAAGACAGCCAAAGTTAATAACGACGGCGAAGGACAAGAGGTGGGGATCACCTCTAAGAGGGGGACGAAAGAAAATGCTCCCCGGGCCCCAAAGGGAACGGTTATGGGTCCCCCTCCCCCACCTCCCCCACACCGCTGGTCATCGTCGCGCCGTTTCCGCTGTCCCAACGGGTCGGGGAGTATTACACACACAAAGGGAACGGATAGATTCAGTGGTCCAGGACCTCGAGATCCACTAGAGGATCTCAAGATCCTGTTCCTCCGCAAGTTGGAGGAATGCCGGCGAGAAATAATGCCGGTGGGAGCGACCCCCCCGGCTACGGAGGCTGGCACTGCCGCAAGATTCGTACAAGCGCGATTGCGGTCGGCGAGAGACACCTCGCGGTCGACTGTGGAGTCGTCGACCGACGAGGCAGGGTTTATTACCGTCCTAGGAGGAGGAAGAGGGAGAGCGGGGCGAAAGAATAGGAACCCCACGGCGCAACCTCTACCAACGGTCAATGCAGCGACCGAGGACGTAAGAATCAAGGGACGGGTATCGTCGTCTCTTCGGTCGTCGACACTGCAAACAAGGGCCTGGGCGTGCGAGACGGCGACCGGAAGCGGCGGAACGAGAGCAAGGACTTTCGCGGAGGTGGCCGCTCGGCCTCCGGTGCGCCCTCGCACGGGAAGGGAACCCACGCGAGGAACGGGCAGCGGCAATGGACTCGGAGCCGTCGGGGCGGGAAGGAGATGCAACGCTAGTGGGCGGGACGCACACAGCGAGAAAGCGCCGGGCCTTCCCCGACCCCCACGGTGTACCGCGGTATCGCTCACTGTGAAGGACGGCTTGGGCTTCACGTACAGGGAGGCGATGTCGGTGGTAAAGAGGGAAGTCAAACTCTCCGAACTCGACATCACGGAGTTAAGACCGAGGAGGGCGGTCACGGGGGCGCTACTGTTAGAAATCCCAGGCCAGGATGCTAGGAGCAAAGCATCGCGACTGGCCGAGCGGATGGCGGCCACGCTGAAAGATCTGCCCGCCAAGGTAACCGTGCCACAAAGGACGGCCGAGCTAAGAGTGACCGGACTGGAGGATTCGGTCACCTCGGAGGAGGTGGCAGCCGCCGTTGCTGAGGCCGGGGGCTGCCACGCCGATGAGGTCAACGTGGGAGTCATACGTTTCGCTCCTCGGGGCCTCGGGTCGGTATGGCTACGCTGCCCGCTGACAGCGGCCAGAAAAATCAGCAGAGGACGAGACGCCCGATCGGGAGGTAGGATCAACATAGGTTGGTCGACGGCGAGGGTTTCCCCCCCTCCGTGCGCGCCGACTCCAATGCTTCAGGTGCATGGAGTCGGGTCATGTGCGCCGAGACTGCACATCGACGGCCGACCGGTCGGAGCGCTGTTACCGGTGCGGGGCGGAAGGACACCGCGCCAGGGACTGCTCGGCGCGAGTTCCCACGTGTCCGGTGTGCGCGGACCTGGGACTGCCCGCGTTGCATCGCATGGGGTCACCGGCATGCAAACCGCCTGCCCGTAGGAAGAGGGTCGCACAGGAAACAAAAACCATTCCTGGCGACGGTGGAGACGCGGTGAAGAGGAAGGAAACGATACCGCCACCAACTGACCCCACAAAGGACAGAAGAGGGGCCAGAGAAGTCGGACACAACGACTGCGAGGGGAACGGCCTGGAGGAGGCTATGGAGACGGAGCCTTCCCCGACGTAAGCCGAAGAAGAGGAGGAGGGCAACTGCTCTTGCAGTGCAATCTTAACCGCTCCCGCCGGGCTCAGGACTTAATGTTCCAGAGCCTGACGGAGCGGCGGATTGCCCTGGCGGCGGCGGCCGAGCCGTACAGCGTTCCCGACGCGTCACGAGGCGCTGGGGACCTGACCGGCTCGGTCGCCATATTCTGGACCGGGATCGCGGGGAGCCCCTCCTGCTCGGTGATCGAGCGGGGACGGGGCTTCGTGGCCGTGAAATGGGGCGATCTGGCCGTGGTGGCCGTCTACGTGTCACCCAACATCAACCGGACAGAATACGTCTCCTTCCTGGACGGACTTGCGGCTTGCGCGAGGCGTTTGGGCGGCTGCCCTTCGTTGATCCTCGGGGACTTCAACGCCCACTCAACGGCGTGGGGCTCCCGCAGGACCAGCGGAAGGGGGCGCGACGTACAGGACTGGGCGGCCGCGCTCGACCTCCGACTTATGAACCGGGGGTCGTCCAGCACGTGCGTGGCGTGGCGGGGCGAGTCCATAGTGGACCTCACATGGGCAAGCCCTGCCGCATCCCGCCGTATTTCCGGCTGGGAGGTCTCCCCGGAAGAGACCCTCTCGGACCACCTCTACATCTTGATGGAGGTGGCGGTTGGCGACGCGATGCGCGACCGTTCGTTGGGTGCGCGCAGGCCCATCGGTCCACCGGGAAGGAAAAGAAGATTCCCGCGGTGGGCGGTGACCCGCCGCGACGAGGACCTCATGGCGGCGGCCGCTATAGCCGTCGCTTGGTTGGAAGAATCCAGGACCGACGGGGACGCGGAAGCTGGAGCGACCCGGTTGAGGCGCGACATGCACGCGATCTGCGATTCCTGTATGCAGCGGTCTGGAGCCCCCCGCCGCGCCGGCGCTGTGTACTGGTGGTCCGGGGGGATCGCTCGTCTCCGCGAGGCGTGCATCCACGCTCGGCGCCAGTACACTAGATCCCGCCGTAGGCGGCGGGCGGACGGAGCCACTGTTGCTCGTCTGTACGAGGCCTACCGCGAAGCGCGGAGGCTCCTGCAACGAGCCATCAAGGAGGCGAAGAGGCGGGCCTGGGACGAACTTCTGGCCAGCCTCGACTCGGATCCCTGGGGGCGCCCTTACAAGATGGTATTAAACAAACTCCGTCCATGGGCGCCTCCCTTAACGGAGAGCATGAACCCTCGGTTTCCTGGAGGAGGTCGTCGGCACCCTGTTCCCGGGTGCAGCGAACGAGGGAAATAGCAGCTTCACCGAAGAGGAGGAGCAGGAGTCTCAACCCCCGGAAGAAGAACCACGTGTCACCGCGGGAAGTTGGTGCCCGGAATTGAGGGTCACCGAGGAAGAACTGGCCGGGGCAGTCGGGAGGATCGGAGCGCGGAAAGCTCCAGCTCCCGATGGAGTCCCGGCCCTCCTGTGGAAGGACGACGCCGGGGTCTTGGCCCCGAGACTAATGCATCTGTTCGACGGATGCCTGTCACGGGGTGAATTCCCCGCTTCATGGAAGGAGGGGCGGATGGTCCTGCTGCCGAAGCCGGGGCGCTCCCCGGACTCGCCTTCCGCTTTCCGACCGGTGTGCCCTTTGGACGAGGCGGGCAAGTTGCTGGAGAGAGTGGTGGCTGCCCGTCTGGAGTCGCATTTGTCCCGGAGTGTGCCCGGACTGCACGACGGCCAGTTCGGTTCCCGGAGAGGGCGGTCTACGACCGACGCCGTCGCCCGTGTCCGCTCCCTTGTCGAGGGGGCCGAGCAGCGTGGTCACGTGGCGCTGGCCGTGTCGCTGGACGTGGTCAACGCCTTCAACAGCATTCCCTGGGACAGGATATGCCGGGCCCTCGAATTTCATCGGGTACCCGCGTACCTGCGGGGTGTGGTCCGGGCGTTCCTCCGGGACCGGAGTATCGTCTACACCGCCCGGGGCGGAGGGGTGGCCGAGAGGGCTGTACACCGCGGGGTCCCGCATGGTTCGATGTTAGGCCCTTTGTTGTGGAATATCGCGTACGACGCGGTGCTTCGGACGCCGATGCCTCCGAACTCGGCACTGACGTGCTACGCCGATGACACATTGGTGCTGGTCTGGGGCACGGCATGGGAAGAACCGTCCGCCTGGCGGAACTGGCGGTGGCCTGCGTGGTCGCCGAGATCAAGAGATTGGGACTGAGGGTGTCCCCTGAGAAGTCCGAGGCAATGTGGTTTTGCCGCAAGGCCGATCACGGGACGCCTCCAGCGGGTTATCGCATGAGGTTGGAGGGGGCTGAGATTGGGGTCGGAACCAACTTGAGGTATCTGGGCCTGACTCTCGACAGCCACTGGACCTTCGGCGCTCACTTCGAGCGCCTGGGGCCGTCTGTCGAGGCGACGGCGAACGCCTTAGGACGTTTGCTGCCTCGGCTGGGCGGGCCCGGCGTCGGGGTGCGCCGGCTGTACGCCGGTGTGGTGCGATCGAGGCTCCTCTACGGAGCTCCGATCTGGGCGGGGGACCTGATGGCCAATCGTCGCAGTCTCCTAGCGGTCAGGAGGCTGCACAGAACGGTGGCAATCAGGGTAGTGAGGGGCTTCCGCACTATTTCGGCGGCAGCGGCGGCGGTGCTCGCCGGGTTTCCCCCGTTCGAATTGGAGGCCCTGAGGCGTCGCGAGATTTATCTCCATACTCGGGGTCCGTCGGACGGGGTGGGCCCGGTGGGCGCCGACGTCAGGGTTCGGGCTCGGAGGGCTTTGCTCGACAGATGGCGCGCCAGCCTCGACACGAGAGCGGGGGCGCCTGGGATAAGGGTCCTCGGGGCCGTCCTTCCAAACTGGGACGTTTGGTTGGATGGCGGTGGGCCTCCCCTAACCTACAGGGTGACGCAGGTGCTCACCGGACACGGTTGCTTCGGTGAAATATCTGCACCGAATCGGGAAGGAGGCGACCGCGCCCTGCCACCACTGCGATGCGACCGTGGGTTCGGCGCAGCACACGCTGGAATACTGCCCGGCGTGGGCGCGGCTGCGCCACGACCTCATTGTGGAAATCGGTTGGGACCTCCCGCCGCCGACGATCCTCCAGGCGTTGTTGGTAAGCGAGAGAAAGAGGAGGGCCGTGACCTCCTTCTGCGAGCAAGTTATGCTTCGGAAAGAAGCCGCGGAGAGGGCGAGGGTGCGGTACTCTCACCCTGAGAGAATTGACCGGAGAGGGCGCGGCAGCTCAGCGCCCGGGGCCGCAAAGCAGCCCGGTAGGGGAACCGGGCTGCCTGGCAGGGCGGCTACGGCGACGAGGCCGCACACCGCTCCATTAAGAGACGTATTGAGCGCGGGGGGGGGGGCGGTGCATCGCTTACACCGGTTCGCGGGCCCCTATCGATCGCAGCCGGGATAGTCATCGTGGAGGTTTTAGTCAGTTGGAGTCCGGCACTACGACGCCGCTTTTCCCCAGAAGCGGCCTGGTGTCCGTGCGGATTTCCTCCACGTTAGTAAAAAAAAAGGTCAAAATTCTGCCGGCCAACTCACAAGCATACAGGAAGCTGTCCAAACTGCTAAAAACCGTCAATGCCAACTTCCACACATATCAACTAAAGCAAGAGAGACCTTTTCGAGTGGTACTACGCAACGTCCACCACTCAACTAACTTGGACGAACTGAAGTGCGAACTCCTAAATCACGGATACGAAGTAACAAACATAAGCAACATAAGACACAGAACCTCGAAAAACCCAGTATCATTATTCTTCATAGACATAAAACAAAATCCAAACAACAAACAAATATATAACATCAACCGATTAATGATCTCGGTAGTCAAATTTGAACCTCCTCTTATAAAAAAAGAGATAGTGCAATGTAAAAGATGCCAAAGATACGGTCACAGGCAGAAATACTGCAACCATACCTTCCGCTGCGTTAAATGTGCAGGTACACACCCCACTGACCAGTGCACTAAATCACCGGAAACCCCAGCGAAGTGCATCCACTGTCAAGGGGGCCATCCTGCTAACTACAAAGGCTGCTCAGCCTACAAAACCCTGTACTCAAATAAGTACCCTAAACTCAGGGCAAAAGAAACAACCAACCTAACACCCAGTCCCCCTAAACCCACAACTACACCAATTCCCCTCACCAATCAAATACCCAGTTCTCCTAAACTCTCAACTACTTCAACCTCCTACGCCCAAGCAGTACAGGGAACCCGAAATAATCCGAATACCCACAACGACCACTCTCAACAAAGTGTCCCCAATGCACCAAACTCAGACAACGTCTCTAGACTCGAAAAGTTAATAGAAAAGCAAACAGAGCAAATAAATAATTTGCTATCACTTTTAACACTCATCATGGATAAATTAATACGCCCCGACACAAAATAAAACCAAGACGCTTAGCTCTTTGGAATGCCAACGGTCTAGCTCAACACAAACTTGAACTAGAAATCTTCCTCAAACAGCAGCAAATCGACGTAATGCTCGTATCGGAAACCCACTTCACCGACAAAAACTACCTAAAAATAAACGGTTACAAATTCTACCATACCCAACACCCCAGCGGAAAGGCCCACGGCGGTACCGGAATCATAATCAAATCCAACATCAAGCACTACGAACTTCCATCATTCCAGAAAGACTACCTCCAAGCAACAAACGTAGCAATAGAAGACTGTTATGGTACAATCACCACTTCAGCAGTATACTGCCCTCCCAGACACTTCATCGCCAAAGAAGACTTTGACAACTTCCTTGACACCCTGGGCAGTAGATTCATAACTGGAGGAGACTACAACGCCAAACACACCCAATGGGGCAGCAGACTGATCACAGCAAGAGGCAAAAATCTCTTAAACAGCATAACAACCAACAATCTCAACTACCTCACCACACACGAACCCACATACTGGCCCACCGACACTAAGAAATTACCCGACCTTCTAGACTTCTTCCTAACTAAAAATATCTCGCCAAGATACGTCCAAATCAACTCCTCGGCTGATCTCTCTTCTGATCATTCCCCCGTGATAGCAACAGTCAGTTCAACAATTATCGAGAATACACCCAATGGCTCTATACATAACCAACTCACCAATTGGCAGCTCGTTAGAGAAGTCTTTAATCACTCAACTTCGGCCCTAACTTCACTAAAAACTAACGAAGAAATCGAAGCAGCCGCGGAATACTTAAACATGAGCATAATAAACGCTATCCGCTCCTCCACACCGACTGAGACGTCTATCTGCAAACACGAATATCCCAACTACATATTAAAAAAAAATAGCAGAAAAACGTAGACTAAGAAGAGTTTGGCAGACCCATAGAACACCGGACGACAAACGCAAATTAAACAACGCAATTAGAAAGCTAACCAAAATCATCAAAAACTACAAAGGTGACTGTTTTCATAAATATCTCGCCAATTTGTCCCTCACAGCTGACACCAACTACTCACTATGGGAGCCTTCCAGGAAACTCACGCGCCCCCCGCAAATAATCCCTCCGCTCCGCCGTCCACAAGGTGGATGAGCGCGTAGCCCTATAGAAAAAACCAACCTGTTTGCTAAACACTTGTCTAAAGTATTTAAACCCCATCCCTCCAAAGCTGCCGCCGACATCACTGAATACCTGCGTTCTCCCTTCCAAATGTCTCCTCCAATTGAACCCTTCACTTCTGCAGAGATCATAGACTCAATCAATAGCCTAAACCCTAAGAAGGCAGCAGGGCACGACCTAATAGGCAACAAAGCAATCAAGGAACTCCCCACAAAAGGGATACCACTTATCACATCGATTTTCAACGCTATTCTCCGCTTTGAATACTTTCCCAAGGCCTGGAAAATCTCTCTGATTACCATCATCCCTAAACCCGGAAAACCGATATATGAAACAAGCTCCTATCGCCCAATCAGTCTCCTACCTACCCTGTCTAAACTGTTCGAGAAGATATTAACGAATCGACTCCTTCCACTCCTAGAGGATTTGAAAACACTCCCAGATCATCAATTCGGCTTTCGGAAACAACATTCAACAGTAGAGCAAATCCATCGCATAACTCACATGATCAGCCAAACTCTTGAAAGGAAAAAATATTGCTCAGCGGTATTCCTAGACATTCAACATAGCTTCTATAGCTAATAGCAACTATTAGCTTCCCACGCTGTTACGTCGCATGGAACATCTGCACTCCAGCCGACGCTACCTGGCAGTCAGCGGCCAACCTACATTCTTCCGACCCTCAATAAACTCAAGGACCCACCATAAAACGTCAACTTTTAGCTTCATTGTTTTCACATGTTTGCCCGTGCCCCAGGTCGCCATCAACAATACAACAATTCCTAGCAAGGACATAGTCATGACCCTGGGCAGGAGACTAACATGGAAAAACCACATCTCAGATAAAACGTAGCAACTAAAGGACAAACTAAAAAAATTCTATTGGCTCACGGGCCGACGCTCCAAACTAAACACACAGCATAAAATTACCCTCTACAAGACCGTAATAAAACCTGTCTGGACCTACGGAATCCAACTATGGGGAACAGCAAGTAATTCCAACATCGAAATACTTCAATGCTTCCAATCGAAAACGCTAAGATCCATTATAAATGCACCCTGGTATGTCACCAACGAAACAATTCATCGCGACCTCAAGATACCCACAGTCAAAGAGGAAATAGCAAAACACAGCGATAGATATAGCAAAAGAGTCAACAAACACCGAAACTCCCTAATTACTAGATTACTTGATACGTCGGACCAGATCCGCAGGCTGAAGAGACACTGGACCTAAACACTACATTTAATTAGATATTTATATTAAGTAATATTTACTTATTTACAATACTTACTTATAAATTATACTTATCTATAGTAAGTATTAACTTATTATAAATAATTAGCCATGTCACTGCGTCACGCCAGGAAAAATTACTGAAAATTCTCAATGCGAGAATTGATTGTAAATTTTAATAAATAAAAAAAATATTAAATGAACAAAGACGTCGAGAACAAGAAGTTGAAAGACGAAAAGAAAGAGCTCAACGACAAGCTGCAGTTGAAGCAATGAAAAGCATCAGATGCTAACATCAGAGGTAACATTACAAACAATATCAAAGTATTCTTCTGCTATAAAAGCACAAATTTTTATTCATTCAATATTTTAGACAAAATATGGCTCCAGCATGGTCTCACCACTTACGATTTGGATAGTGAAGCTGACGGCGATGAATCACATGATGAATCGAGACCAAAGCATACAATTCCACATTGGGCACAATGTAAGTGTTGTTTTACTTAATGAGTTAATAAACATTAGAACGCATAGAGTACTCGAAGTTTTATCAATTTCAGCGCACATACGTGAAAATCAACTTGCAATGCAACGATACATTCCGGAGAAAGCAGTCTATAAATTCTTTGATAGCAGAAAGTGCACACCAGATTTAACTGAAATGTTTCAAAATATAGATAGGAGTAGATTACAACGCACGTCCAGTGCAATATGGAAGACACCACCGCGTTATTCCATGATGGAAAACGAATAAAAGGTATAATTTGTTAAATTGAACGTTGCTGATTTCATATTGTGACTTAGAGCAAGAATACTTGTTATATCATGCATGTAATATGGAAATGATGTTACATTGTAACTATCATTAAAATATGTATGTGTTCTTAATGTATCAATGAACGTCAAACTACATTTTTTATATTTTAGAATGATCATAAGCATATATTATTTTATTATTGTTGAGATATGTATAATTTTCTGTGCTGGATTGGGTTAAATGCGTAGTAGAGATGCTTGTATGTGAGTGTCGGTGTGTGCGCGGCGTCTCGAAAACAGATGACTGTAAACTAGTCAGTCGGTTAACAGTCGGGTATGGAAGAAAGTGCTGAGACGCGTGCAAGTGTGTATCGATGAATATATAAGGAATCGTCCATGAAATAAATATATTACTATTTTAATATGAATCCTCAGTGTAAATTTAGTGTTCCTATAACATTATTTCGGCTTCAAAGATCCACAATTCTCAACAATTATACTAATCAAATTTTACCATTTTTTCTTATTTATATGTATCTTTTTAAGAATTAATAAATAAAGTAATTAATAAATAATTGTTCTGGTACGACTTTTTAATGAGAAGTAAATTTTATTAGATTTGACTTATTATCACTATTATGTAATAATTCGCGAGATACCAAACTTTAATGTACCCAGCATTGTGTCCTAAATTTTTTAAACGAATTTACTCTCCAATCATATTTTCTGGCTTTATCTTTTCTTCCATTTTAAATATTTTGTCGCAATGAAGTATCACGTTACATACAAAAAGTAATCTTATAATAAATAAGTAATGTTGTAGAAATTAAATGCATTCCTTTTTTACCCGTTACAAGAAAATGAGTTTTAGGATCAGTTGCTAATGCTAATGCACAATCACGTATAGAATGCATAACTGTAAAAGCTTGTAGAAATCCACTAGCAGGGTGATGAGTCCACAATTGTACATATCCTGAATCAAGAGAAACTTTTTTTTTTTTTTTATTAACGTGGAGGAAATCCGCACGGACACCAGGCCGCCTCTGGGGAAAAGCGGCGTGGTAGTGCCGGACTCCAACCGACTAAAACCTCCACGATGACCATCCCGGCTGCGATCGATAGGGGCCCGGGAACCGGTGTAAGCGATGCACCGGGCCCCCCTCCGCGCTCAATACGTCTCTTAATGGAGCGGTGTGCGGCCTCGTCGCCGTAGCCGCCCTGCCAGGCAGCCCGGTTCCCCTACCGGGCTGCTTTGCGGCCCCGGGCGCTGAGCTGCCGCGCCCTCTCCGGTCAATTCTCTCAGGGTGAGAGTACCGCACCCTCGCCCTCTCCGCGGCTTCTTTCCGAAGCATAACTTGCTCGCAGAAGGAGGTCACGGCCCTCCTCTTTCTCTCGCTTACCAACAACGCCTGGAGGATCGTCGGCGGCGGGAGGTCCCAACCGATTTCCACAATGAGGTCGTGGCGCAGCCGCGCCCACGCCGGGCAGTATTCCAGCGTGTGCTGCGCCGAACCCACGGTCGCATCGCAGTGGTGGCAGGGCGCGGTCGCCTCCTTCCCGATTCGGTGCAGATATTTCACCGAAGCAACCGTGTCCGGTGAGCACCTGCGTCACCCTGTAGGTTAGGGGAGGCCCACCGCCATCCAACCAAACGTCCCAGTTTGGAAGGACGGCCCCGAGGACCCTTATCCCAGGCGCCCCCGCTCTCGTGTCGAGGCTGGCGCGCCATCTGTCGAGCAAAGCCCTCCGAGCCCGAACCCTGACGTCGGCGCCCACCGGGCCCACCCCGTCCGACGGACCCCGAGTATGGAGATAAATCTCGCGACGCCTCAGGGCCTCCAATTCGAACGGGGGAAACCCGGCGAGCACCGCCGCCGCTGCCGCCGAAATAGTGCGGAAGCCCCTCACTACCCTGATTGCCACCGTTCTGTGCAGCCTCCTGACCGCTAGGAGACTGCGACGATTGGCCATCAGGTCCCCCGCCCAGATCGGAGCTCCGTAGAGGAGCCTCGATCGCACCACACCGGCGTACAGCCGGCGCACCCCGACGCCGGGCCCGCCCAGCCGAGGCAGCAAACGTCCTAAGGCGTTCGCCGTCGCCTCGACAGACGGCCCCAGGCGCTCGAAGTGAGCGCCGAAGGTCCAGTGGCTGTCGAGAGTCAGGCCCAGATACCTCAAGTTGGTTCCGACCCCAATCTCAGCCCCCTCCAACCTCATGCGATAACCCGCTGGAGGCGTCCCGTGATCGGCCTTGCGGCAAAACCACATTGCCTCGGACTTCTCAGGGGACACCCTCAGTCCCAATCTCTTGATCTCGGCGACCACGCAGGCCACCGCCAGTTCCGCCAGGCGGACGGTTCTTCCCATGCCGTGCCCCAGACCAGCACCAATGTGTCATCGGCGTAGCACGTCAGTGCCGAGTTCGGAGGCATCGGCGTCCGAAGCACCGCGTCGTACGCGATATTCCACAACAAAGGGCCTAACATCGAACCATGCGGGACCCCGCGGTGTACAGCCCTCTCGGCCACCCCTCCGCCCCGGGCGGTGTAGACGATACTCCGGTCCCGGAGGAACGCCCGGACCACACCCCGCAGGTACGCGGGTACCCGATGAAATTCGAGGGCCCGGCATATCCTGTCCCAGGGAATGCTGTTGAAGGCGTTGACCACGTCCAGCGACACGGCCAGCGCCACGTGACCACGCTGCTCGGCCCCCTCGACAAGGGAGCGGACACGGGCGACGGCGTCGGTCGTAGACCGCCCTCTCCGGGAACCGAACTGGCCGTCGTGCAGTCCGGGCACACTCCGGGACAAATGCGACTCCAGACGGGCAGCCACCACTCTCTCCAGCAACTTGCCCGCCTCGTCCAAAGGGCACACCGGTCGGAAAGCGGAAGGCGAGTCCGGGGAGCGCCCCGGCTTCGGCAGCAGGACCATCCGCCCCTCCTTCCATGAAGCGGGGAATTCACCCCGTGACAGGCATCCGTCGAACAGATGCATTAGTCTCGGGGCCAAGACCCCGGCGTCGTCCTTCCACAGGAGGGCCGGGACTCCATCGGGAGCTGGAGCCTTCCGCGCTCCGATCCTCCCGACTGCCCCGGCCAGTTCTTCCTCGGTGACCCTCAATTCCGGGCACCAACTTCCCGCGGTGACACGTGGTTCTTCTTCCGGGGGTTGAGACTCCTGCTCCTCCTCTTCGGTGAAGCTGCTATTTCCCTCGTTCGCTGCACCCGGGAACAGGGTGCCGACGACCTCCTCCAGGAAACCGAGGGTTCATGCTCTCCGTTAAGGGAGGCGCCCATGGACGGAGTTTGTTTAATACCATCTTGTAAGGGCGCCCCCAGGGATCCGAGTCGAGGCTGGCCAGAAGTTCGTCCCAGGCCCGCCTCTTCGCCTCCTTGATGGCTCGTTGCAGGAGCCTCCGCGCTTCGCGGTAGGCCTCGTACAGACGAGCAACAGTGGCTCCGTCCGCCCGCCGCCTACGGCGGGATCTAGTGTACTGGCGCCGAGCGTGGATGCACGCCTCGCGGAGACGAGCGATCCCCCCGGACCACCAGTACACAGCGCCGGCGCGGCGGGGGGCTCCAGACCGCTGCATACAGGAATCGCAGATCGCGTGCATGTCGCGCCTCAACCGGGTCGCTCCAGCTTCCGCGTCCCCGTCGGTCCTGGATTCTTCCAACCAAGCGACGGCTATAGCGGCCGCCGCCATGAGGTCCTCGTCGCGGCGGGTCACCGCCCACCGCGGGAATCTTCTTTTCCTTCCCGGTGGACCGATGGGCCTGCGCGCACCCAACGAACGGTCGCGCATCGCGTCGCCAACCGCCACCTCCATCAAGATGTAGAGGTGGTCCGAGAGGGTCTCTTCCGGGGAGACCTCCCAGCCGGAAATACGGCGGGATGCGGCAGGGCTTGCCCATGTGAGGTCCACTATGGACTCGCCCCGCCACGCCACGCACGTGCTGGACGACCCCCGGTTCATAAGTCGGAGGTCGAGCGCGGCCGCCCAGTCCTGTACGTCGCGCCCCCTTCCGCTGGTCCTGCGGGAGCCCCACGCCGTTGAGTGGGCGTTGAAGTCCCCGAGGATCAACGAAGGGCAGCCGCCCAAACGCCTCGCGCAAGCCGCAAGTCCGTCCAGGAAGGAGACGTATTCTGTCCGGTTGATGTTGGGTGACACGTAGACGGCCACCACGGCCAGATCGCCCCATTTCACGGCCACGAAGCCCCGTCCCCGCTCGATCACCGAGCAGGAGGGGCTCCCCGCGATCCCGGTCCAGAATATGGCGACCGAGCCGGTCAGGTCCCCAGCGCCTCGTGACGCGTCGGGAACGCTGTACGGCTCGGCCGCCGCCGCCAGGGCAATCCGCCGCTCCGTCAGGCTCTGGAACATTAAGTCCTGAGCCCGGCGGGAGCGGTTAAGATTGCACTGCAAGAGCAGTTGCCCTCCTCCTCTTCTTCGGCTTACGTCGGGGAAGGCTCCGTCTCCATAGCCTCCTCCAGGCCGTTCCCCTCGCAGTCGTTGTGTCCGACTTCTCTGGCCCCTCTTCTGTCCTTTGTGGGGTCAGTTGGTGGCGGTATCGTTTCCTTCCTCTTCACCGCGTCTCCACCGTCGCCAGGAATGGTTTTTGTTTCCTGTGCGACCCTCTTCCTACGGGCAGGCGGTTTGCATGCCGGTGACCCCATGCGATGCAACGCGGGCAGTCCCAGGTCCGCGCACACCGGACACGTGGGAACTCGCGCCGAGCAGTCCCTGGCGCGGTGTCCTTCCGCCCCGCACCGGTAACAGCGCTCCGACCGGTCGGCCGTCGATGTGCAGTCTCGGCGCACATGACCCGACTCCATGCACCTGAAGCATTGGAGTCGGCGCGCACGGAGGGGGGGAAACCCTCGCCGTCGACCAACCTATGTTGATCCTACCTCCCGATCGGGCGTCTCGTCCTCTGCTGATTTTTCTGGCCGCTGTCAGCGGGCAGCGTAGCCATACCGACCCGAGTCCCCGAGGAGCGGAACGTATGACTCCCACGTTGACCTCATCGGCGTGGCAGCCCCCGGCCTCAGCAACGGCGGCTGCCACCTCCTCCGAGGTGACCGAATCCTCCAGTCCGGTCACTCTTAGCTCGGCCGTCCTTTGTGGCACGGTTACCTTGGCGGGCAGATCTTTCAGCGTGGCCGCCATCCGCTCGGCCAGTCGCGATGCTTTGCTCCTAGCATCCTGGCCTGGGATTTCTAACAGTAGCGCCCCCGTGACCGCCCTCCTCGGTCTTAACTCCGTGATGTCGAGTTCGGAGAGTTTGACTTCCCTGTTTACCACCGACATCGCCTCCCTGTACGTGAAGCCCAAGCCGTCCTTCACAGTGAGCGATACCGCGGTACACCGTGGGGGTCGGGGAAGGCCCGGCGCTTTCTCGCTGTGTGCGTCCCGCCCACTAGCGTTGCGTCTCCTTCCCGCCCCGACGGCTCCGAGTCCATTGCCGCTGCCCGTTCCTCGCGTGGGTTCCCTTCCCGTGCGAGGGCGCACCGGAGGCCGAGCGGCCACCTCCGCGAAAGTCCTTGCTCTCGTTCCGCCGCTTCCGGTCGCCGTCTCGCACGCCCAGGCCCTTGTTTGCAGTGTCGACGACCGAAGAGACGACGATACCCGTCCCTTGATTCTTACGTCCTCGGTCGCTGCATTGACCGTTGGTAGAGGTTGCGCCGTGGGGTTCCTATTCTTTCGCTCCGCTCTCCCTCTTCCTCCTCCTAGGACGGTAATAAACCCTGCCTCGTCGGTCGACGACTCCACAGTCGACCGCGAGGTGTCTCTCGCCGACCGCAATCGTGCTTGTACGAATCTTGCGGCGGTGCCAGCCTCCGTAGCCGGGGGGGTCGCTCCCACCGGCATTATTTCTCGCCGGCATTCCTCCAACTTGCGGAGGAACAGGATCTTGAGATCCTCTAGTGGATCTCGAGGTCCTGGACCACTGAATCTATCCGTTCCCTTTGTGTGTGTAATACTCCCCGATCCGTTGGGACAGCGGAAACGGCGCGACGATGACCAGCGGTGTGGGGGAGGTGGGGGAGGGGGACCCATAACCGTTCCCTTTGGGGCCCGGGGAGCATTTTCTTTCGTCCCCCTCTTAGAGGTGATCCCCGCCTCTTGTCCTTCGCCGTCGTTATTAACTTTGGCTGTCTTTTCCGTGCGTTCTTTGGTCAGCCGTTCCACCGTCTCTTGGAGACGACTGACCTCTTTCTCCAGGAAGCGCACCCTCCTTCGCAGGTATGCGACGTCCTCCTGTTCCCGATCGGTGGTTGGTTCCGCTCCTTTCGCGGACGCTTGTTCGTAGACTAGTCCGATTTTCGTTTCATCCCTCCGTGTGTCGTCGCAGCCGCCGGCACCGCCGCGGATGGTAGAGGCGGCGGCGGCCACGGCGGCAGCCTCGGCATCGGTGTCGGTGTCGGTATCCGTCCCGTGCCTCGCGCCCCTCTTCTTCCTTTTACCTGGAGCCGGCAGTAGCCCGGAATCCAGATCCCCCGCGGACGCGTCCCCCCGCCGTGCGCGACGTCCCGCGCCTCCGCCGCGACCGTTGGCGGCGGAGGCGGTGGAGGCGGTGCCCTCCATTGACTCGGCAATCCTGCGGTACGACCGCTTGCCGAGCGTGCCCGTAATGGTCGAATAGGAAGAGCACGACGACATCTCGTCGTCGGATCTCATCCCTCCGCCGCCCCTGCGGTGTCGCCGCATCCCATCCCGCGAAGATCCCGGGCCGACGGTCATAACGTCGGGTTCCTGCGACCCTTTCCGAGATCCCCCAGTTCGTGTCTCCCCTTCGCCAGACGCATGAACGTGTCCAGGGGCCTGGCGGTCCACCCCCGGACGGCCACGGTTGCTCGATGACGACGCAGCGGGGCCCGCTTTACAACCCGCGGCTGCGCCGGTACTGGGGTATCCCTCCCCTGCACCGTAAACGTTTTTCTGTTTCGTTTTACTGTCCATTGTGCTTTAAGAAAATCGCCGAGGTCGTCAACAAGGGTTCCCATCCTGGTGCCACTCACTCTTTCGCACCCTGCCTCGGTCGAGGCTGGTGCAGGGTGACGGGGAGCCCCACGAGAAGGTGAGGTGAGTGGTCTTGGCAGGTACGGGCCCACCAACTTCTCCGAGGTTCTCCGCACCGGATCGGCAGACTGGTGGGAGGCCAAACGCCGACCAGTCACCATCCGGCTGTAGGAGAACATCAGATTCACCGGGGTTTCTCAGGGCGTGGTCCTACGCCCTGGGAACCCGTAGCCGCCTCGTGCTCCCCGAATCAAGAGAAACTAACAATGTTCCAACATTAGGCCTAACCGGCCGAACATTTAAAAATAACATAGCTCGAACAGCAACAATTCATGCAATATTCAATGCGGATTCTTGGTGTTTAGAAGCCGTAGGATATTGTCTATAAACATTTATCATTATGATTCAGATCTGTTTTAGAAGAGTACAGTTGCAATACCATGGAATACCTCTGTTTCGAAATGAATTCTTCCGTAACTTGTTCAGATTTTTTTATTTTATACGTTATTTCATCTTTGTGGTATCTTACCCTAAATTTATATAACACTGATTAGTTAACATTGTTTATTACAACACATTATTTCGAGAAGTGTAATTTTTATATTAATTCAACATTTCTCATATTATTCTAGATCTTACCTTGACATTGGTTCGTTAACTTTATATTTTTGATACGGTTGACCCGTTTCTAATCTCCAAAGTATTATTTCTCCATTAAAAGTTGTCGTAGCGTGTGTATTGCTCCCCAATTCTTTTTATATATGTCGGAGAAGGAAAGGACAGCGGGATTTTCCGTCCGAAATGCTGGGAGAACCCCCAATACCCTAATTCAGACTTTTACGATACCCGCATTTAAGCAATAATAAATAAGAAATAACTTTAATGTTCCAACCTGGCTTTATGACGATGTGTTCAGGTTCAAAGTGACATAGCGGGTCACTAGACGTAGCCACGGCCACGGGAGGGACGTGTACCTGACAGAGGTACGAAATGATTATATGGCTCTCCTTAAAAACAAAGATTGACCCGAGAAGCGGGGACAGGAAATATAAGGACAGTTTCTTTTAGATCAGGAGGCAGTTAGTCAGTCAGTTGGTTAGTGAGTGAGTCGTTGAACGCATTGCTGATGAAGTTATCGAGAAAGTTACCCGAATCGTGTATGACGTTGTGACTTGCCTCCCGTGGACCGTGGATTCGTTATCGAACCTGGATTCATTGTCACTATCAGCTCTATCATATTATCGTCGTTATTATTCATATCCTCTTGTAGTGTCCACATTTGTACCGATACATATTAGAGACATTCGCGACGGTAACGTAAGTAAAGTTTCATCAAACGCCCAAAGTTCCAACCTCGCTCCGACATATTTTAATTCAATTTTATTTTATATTATTTTATTTTAATTTTATTTTATTTTAATTTTATTTTATTTTAATTTTATTTTATTTTAATTTTATTTTATTTTAATTTTATTTTATTTTAATTTTATTTTATTTTAATTTTATTTTATTTTAATTTTATTTTATTTTAATTTTATTTTATTTTAATTTTGTTTCACTTTAATTTCATTTTATTTTAATTTTATTTTAATTTTATTTTATTTTATTTTATTTTATTTTATTTTTATTTACATTTTTGTTTTTTTTTTGCTACAGCACGTGCGGAGCGCGGGACGTGACGTTTTTTTTATTGCCAAGGAGAGTTAACTTTTTTTTTAAATAACTTCTCTCGTAAAAATTTTGGGAATAATTGTTATTTTTGGCCACTAGTCAAAATATTTCAAGTTCTTCATATTTTTTACCTTTTAAACAAAGTCAGAAAGTCCTATGCAACTTGTACGGATCTAGAGACAGCATGATTTATTTACACTAATTGTTTTTTAGGTGCCTTTACCAATTTATAATGGTCTAGTACAAAGTGTCGTAAATTAAATGGTCCTACCTTTAAAAATCGATAGGACATTTTATTGCAATACCACGTACATATGTTGAAACCACTAATTTCTTAACAAATTTTTCTAGCTTCCACTTCTATTCTTTATTTTCTCCTTACTATGTTTGTGTTTACGTATATTTAAAAATACTAATTAAATGTTTCTTCAGAATTTTGGATCTTAATAGCCGAAATAATGATATAGGAACACTAAATTTACAGTTAGAATTTATATTTGATGGACGATTTCAGTGATATTCATCGATACACACTTGCACGCGTCTCAGCACCTTCTTCCATACCAGACTGTTAACGCAACAGTTTACATTCCTTCGTTTTCGAGACGCCGCGCACACACAATCTTCCACGCACTGATATTCACATATATGTATCACTACTACGCAGCTAACCTAGTCTAGCACATAAAATTATACATATCTCAATAATATGATTTCAAGTCGTTTCTAGATAAAAATGCCCTATTTCGCTCCTTTTATAAAATTAAAATGTTCTATCCGAAGCATTTAATTAATTACTACATTATTATCTATTTATTTATTATTTATTTTTGATTATCTATTGCTATTATCTATGTATTATCTACCTGTACGCTTAGTTATAATTGTAGGTATAGGCTGTTACGAAAAGCCGATTAAATTAAATTGAATAAAGAAATGCAAGAATCACAGGAAGAAAATGTAAAACCTCAGTTTTTTCGGTCTCCAAGTGCCAGATAGAATACTAAGTAACGATAGAAAAGACAGTGTAAGCATCAGATGATAGCATCTGATGTATGGCTCAGACCCATTTGCATATACTGAAACAACGAAGAAACACGCTTCTGTTTTCCAATAAGGCTCATCCCACATCAAGTCGATCATTTTTTGACGTGCAAGTTAAACATTTTTTCAGTGAAGTATCATATAATTTACGTGAATTGCTCATTTTCATGAAAATGGAATTCAGAGACTATTTTTGTAATCGAGTTGCTCCTTTGCAGTTTTAAAGTATATGGTTTAACATATTTAAATAAAATTTTGTTCGCATTAATAAATCAGTATTTTGTGATATTGGAAATAATAAACACACGTCTGTCTTTCAGTTTTGAAAATTTTACTTCTAACTGATTCTCAAAAATTTTCAAATATTGAGTTCGCCTTAAACGTGTGTAAGTACATATCTGATAATCGTCTGTTTCAATAGCAAACTGCAGAAGCAAGTATATTGCAATCAAAATCTTTCGTTTCTTTTCAAGCGAACGAAACTATTAGAATATATTGCGAGTAAATGTGTTTTGTGTTTTTGTGCAGCGTGCAAAGTTTAAAAGGATATATTAATCCTTTCTTGTTATTTATACAATTGATATACAAAGTAACACGTTTGAATATTGATTAAAAATTCATTTTTGATTGAAACCAATCTCACCTAACGCTTGGAATGCCCCTTTATATTTAACTTACTTTACTGGTCTTTTTTTGTTGTGAGGTGCTTTGCAATCTGAGCACGCTTTTCCTGGAAAGAGTGCTAGACAAGGCCCTATTGTCTAAAGATGGAATTTCCTTAGCCGTACTGCCGCGCCTTACGCGGTTGCGTCTGAAATCCGCAGTCTCAGTCTTAAATCCGAATTGTATGGGTAACATTCATCACTTGTCCGCACCACTCACATAGCAACGCCAGCTGACATACGCGTGCGACGCTTGTGTTGATACACATAGCACAGACGACTATGCTAATATCATTGACAGCAATGCCGCTATTTTTTGACAAACGAGATTTAAGTGTTGCGTCGGGCGTTTAGATACTACGTGACTTTGTAACGATTTCGGTAAACAACTGCATAATGTGTACCTTTTTTAGCGTGTATTCACAAAACAGATTTAATTTATTAATAACTATATAATAATATAATATAATAATAATAATACCATAAACGTGTGATATTGACTGAAATGCCGGAGATCAATAAAGTATTAGTTATAACGAATCCAATCCAATAGCTTTAAAATTAGAGTACTCGCAGAGTATAATTTCTTATATTTAATTATAATATTTGCATTGATTATTTTTTGCTTTCTTAGGGCATACGAAAATTATGTTGATGAAATAAAATAAATAAATGAAATAAAAAAACATCAGATAATATAAAAGGAAATGAAGTAATATATTATAATATAAATAAAATAAAACAAAATAATTAACGAATCAATTTACAAATAGAAAGTTTTTAGAAGCTTGTAAGTAACATTATGTCTAATTACATTTTAAACTGTTTACGGTATTATCGCTACTCGTATAGCATTTTTAATTTCATCATTCAAAGAAATATGTTTACTGAAGTTGATGCAGAATGTCGGTAGGCGCCACTTTCTAACCACCAGTATGTATCCAAGTTTTGCCTATGATTATATTGTTCAAGTTTGGAATTTGGTAACTAATAGTGTAAATTTTCTCAGTAATTCTGTTGTATATCAAATTTGTTTATCTATTTCGTTTTTGATTACATGATGTGAATGGATCAAACATCTAGATTCGCATCTAACATATTGTTCGAAATCCAATGCTCAAAAGGAAAAATTATTAGCACCTGCGTTTTCCGCAAGGATAGCGGAAGCCCTCCGCGGTCCTTCCAAAAAAAATCTGGTAAGTGCCGCCGAAAGGCGACAGTGCCTTACCATTTATATATGTGTTTCACCCTTGTCTAGGGGAGTGCTAAACGTCTCTGCTTTCATACTATAAAAAAAAAATTTTTTTTTTTTTACGTGGAGGAAATCTTCATAGACACCTTTACCACCCCTGCGGTCCGAGGTGCACAGGGCGGCAGAAGGTAGTGCCGGATTCTTACCGGCTAAAACCTCCACGGGCGGGGAGTATACCAGCACGAGATCGATCCTCGAAGCCCCTGTGTGCTTAATAACACCACCCCAAGCACACCTTTACCAAGCACTCCCAGAAAGTACTCCCACAACAGCGCAAGGGCGGGGAGGCGAGCGGCGGGCTGATTACTTGCCTGTTGTATATTACACTTTTCTAGAGAGACTTTGGCTTTTCCATCCTTTTGCAAATATATTTTGCAAGGCCGAGGATTCGAACTCGCGACGCATCGTCTTCGGTTGTGAGCCTTAACGAGCATAGCTGGCTGCCCCGCCGAGCTTCTAGCTGTTTGGAAAGTATTTAATTCATATAGTTCGACGAAACTCGGGCCCAAGCGATAGATGTCAAAACGTGGTAAACAAACCAGACTGATGCTCAAGAACAGTCACAATACGAGCCGAAATACAAATACCTATGATATAGTCAGTTTTACGCGACACTGCTGTTGTGGAAGTAAACTCTAACCCTCTTTCCTTTTATGGATATGATAAATATGTTATATTTTGTAATAGATGACGGTTTCAAAATTATATTTCATGAATAAACGATACTTCAGTAGAAGTTCAAGAGTCTTCAAATGTGATTTTATCCTAAGCAATGTAATAATACCGCGCCTAAAAATAAATAGCATATTATAAACAAAAAAATTCAATTGTAAGAAATGTTCACCTTGAATCAATATCTAATAAGAAATTACTTATAACTCTAAAAAACCTCCATGGTATCATATTTCCTAAAACACTCTGGCAAATGTAAAGCTATCTGTTCACGAGTCAGACTCGTTAAAGCGCGGGGAGGGGTTAATGTAACATTGTATATTATAGTAAGCATTCTAATTGCTTTAGAAAAAAGTTCTTTAATGATTTTACCGTTTATTAAATCAAAATCGAGAATGTTCTGGCTCAATTTTAATTTCAGGATAGTAGCTCAAGTAGCTATAAGGAATGTTTGAAGCGATATTTCATCGTTAAATTGAAACATATTATGGAATCATGTTTTTTTCTAAGAGACTTCATAGCTCATAATAATTTAGTTGTATATATAACTTAGTAATGTATATACTATATTTAATAGTATAGTATAATATTATATAGCATATAATATATATACTAGGATATATATAACGTATATTTAGTTATTGTATATAATATAATTAAGTTAAAAAATACACTAAATTCTTTCAGAAACCATTTTTAGTATTAACGTTATGAAGAATTTTTATAATTTTTAATACGTAGAAAAACAAAAATTTTTAATACGTAAATTTTTACACATATTTTGCTTATTTTCTAGTAATTCATTAGAAAGACCTTAAGGCTCCCTACTCGAGGAAACGATCAGTTCATCTCCTAATGGAACGTATCAAATATAGGAGTGCCGCCCAATAGAGGAACAGGACGGGATATTTAATCCATTTGCGCCTATAAACGTAAAGCAGCATTCATCGCTGTAACTATGCTTGTGCACATGTTAAACATTGCATCCATTGGTTGAGTTGCTAAGAGAGTAACAGGTTTTAAAAAATTTCAATTTTTAGACATTTTTAAAAAATAACTAAAAATGTCTTCTTTCTTAAGCATCATAGTTATCCAATAAAATTGCACTATTTAACAGAAACAAGGTCATAACTTAAGATAGCAAATACTTTGGTTCCATTCTTTAAGCGTTATTTTGAAAACTATGAATTTGCACGAATATCCGCTCTGTGGTTATACATTTTCTGGCAACATTCTTTCAAAAAATCTATGATTTAACGATGAAAAGATTCTATGAATCAAGGAAAAGGAAATCAGAAAAAAGCCAAGTTCTTATTTCGTATTTTTATAAATTATTTCTTTAAGAGAAAGAAAGTGAAAAATGTGTTAAAGAATAGAAAAAGAATTTTGAAAGTAGATTTAAAAAGATAAATAGACCAAAGAGTATAAAACCAGTGCACTGAAATCGGAAAATATAAACAAAGAAGCTGTCTGCGTAGTTTGCTTAGGGATCATTGATTAATATTGGGTTCAATGGTCACGGTAGAATGACGTCTCCAGGTTTGTGTCGACGTTTTTGAGTGTTTTCGGTGACTATATTTATAATCATTGTAAATTATTTTGAAGCTGTCCTGCGTTACTTACTTTCGCTATGTCCGATATTAGGTGCCATTCTATGTTCTTTTAAGATCAATAACCAACGTTTAATGTTAATTTAATCAAAATATTATGATAATTTTATTTATCTTATTTCTTTACTTTGATTTCTACTGTAGTTGACCTGTAATTAATGCAAAATAAACAAAAACAGGACATTATTTCTTTTGTGTATCTAAGGAAAACCACAAGTGTCCACTAATAGGGAACTCCCCCTAGGCCGATTTCATTGCTCCCAACAATGTCCAAAAAACCTATAAAAAGTTGTGAAGTTACTGAAAAAAGTATTTTAAAATGGGGTGTGAAAGATAATCACCGAAAGGAGTTTAATTCCATCGGATAAATTTGGCTTCAGGAATAAATACGTCAGGAAAAAGTGCATAAGGTAACAAACAAGATCATCAATGCACTGGAGCTGAAACAGTACTGCACTATCCTATTTTTGGATGTTGAAAAGCTATTTGACAAAGTATGATGTGGGGGACTTCTTGACAGAATTAAACAAAACTTCCCTATCGAGATTTCTCTGTTTGTTAAATTATACTTTGAAAGTAGAACATTCTTTGCTGAATATCAGACACTCTTTCAGATTTACATACTGTCAGTGCTGGCGATACTCAAGGTTATGTTTTCATAACTACATCGTATACTCTGTATGTATACAGCCGATATGCTGGCCAGCTCTAAAAATACTTTATTTTAACGTTCGCGGATGATACTGTAATTCTAGCCACCGAGCTAAGGTTGTATCAACATTATTGCAGCAACACATACGATTGCTGGGACCCTGGTTAAATCAGTGCAAAGAGGGTATACTGGCAAATGTAATCACATCGCTTTCACGTTAAGGAAGGACAGCATACCTCCCACTTACAAAGAATTTTAGGCATGCAAATAACACGATATAAAATGGAATCCATAAATGTATATAAAAGAAACCATATAAAATGATTTATTAAATATAATATTATTATATATGTCGGAGATGCAAGAAAGACCGGAGCCTTCCCTTCGCAATTTTGGGAAAAGTCCTCTAATGTTATAGTTTAGATTTTATCATAGCTGTAATTAAGCAATTTTTATCATCCGATCTGATTATAATTGTACGAAATTTGCGATAGCGAAATTGGGTTCGAGGTGACAACTGGTCGCCGAACGTAGCCACGGTCACGGGATAAACGTTTAGCTTGACGAAAGTGTAGAACGGTTGTGTGGTTTCCCTAGATATGTGGTATGTGGCGGCATACGGCCTCAAGAACGGGTCTAGTCACATATGATTGTATTTTGGAGGTGTCGATATTATGGGACACACGTTGTATTAAGAATCAAACTCCAGACAGAAATTGCTTAGCAACGGCGATTGGAACTTTCTCGATGCTTCCAACGAGTAAATAATAAACTTTTGGCAGAGATTGCCTAGCAACGGTGATTGGAACCTTCTCGATGCTTCCAGCGAGCATGTAACTAACAAAATGCAATCGTACAGCGAGAAAGAATTCCATCAGATTGGGCATTCGTGTGATCGCCTTGGAAAGTGACACATCGAGTAATATACAGAGCGTCTCAGTGAATAGTTATCCCGTTGGCCGTGGATTCGTTTGAACCCAAAGAAAACATTGTTATTAGCTTATATTAAATTCATTCTTCGTTAAATTTAGTATTCCTAAAATTTATTGTTCGTTAAACTTATTAATCGTTAGTTTTATTATTCGTTAAATTTATTATTCGTTAATCTAATCATTCGTTAAACTTATTATTCGTTAAGCTCATTATTCATTAAACACAATATTCATTATACCTTTGTAAAATCGTGTGCATACGTGTAAATACAATCTGTGTTTGATAAAACAATGGCTAATTCAAACGAAGAAGCGTTAGACGCCCTCAAGTCTAATGTTAATCCGACATATATATAAGTTTGTATGTTTATGTGAAAAGCTTCGATTAACTTTTCAAATTGGAAACAGAGTTAATGTGTACAATGTTAGGAATTCTTATTTAGAATCAAAAGTTGTATGATGCGTTAATGTTTTTGTTTGCTATTTAAGTTTCTTTTTCAATGTGTACGCAAACGTGTGATTATCTTTTAACCTTTTCGGTACGGTTGAATTTTGGGCGGTTTCTCTATACGGTAGAGTTTGGCGTGAATTACGTGTAAACGATATAGCACTACAATGTGTAATAGATAATGCTGTTCTCTATGCAAGAACATTGGGATGAAGTTTTTGATAATTAAATTACAATTTTTCTTAAAGATATTAGACTTTTTAACTTTAATAATTTGCTTTAATAATTAATAAAACAATGGAGTGTGATATATTTTAAAGCACGGCACGACTCATAGACCCACGCCACAATTTTCACACTCATAGCGCGATAGTGTTTTTCAAATTGCTCTTCGTTTTTTATTTTGAAGCGACGTTTTCTGGTTGAAGATTCTAAAAAGTTATAAGGATACGGATCGGCATGTTAAAAAGAGCATCTAATAATGCTATATTTATTTTAACGGAAAGCAACAATTGATATCTGACACTGGCGTATCAGGAACAAAGACTATATATTTTGCCTGTGTGTTGTTAACATTGTTATAAAACGTTGCGAGGACAAGAAAAGTTTGAAGCAAGACAAATGAAAAAGATGAATTAGTTCAAACGCTGAGGGAATGAGTCAGTAGACCGAACCACTATAGTGGCGCGTCGTAATACAAGGTGACATCCGCGGAAGCCACTATAGTGGTGCATCGTACCTAAGTTGTTAAGGATATTCTATTGTAGATTTTTTGGCAATATATCGCATGTCATACGTCTTCTCACCTGTACTTTGATGGTAAACACTCACGATTGCGCAATTATCGCATAGGCAATGTGTCACAGGAAATCAGAATTCTCCGAGAAATTGTCCACAAGAGCCTACTTCGATTTACTTATAGATTATTATCTTATAGATTTCGTAAAACGAATTATGCTTGCCTGCGGCGTTAGGAAAAGTAACAATTAATATATAATTTCAGATGAAAAACTTGTCATTGATAAATTATAAGTTTCAGTATCTTTAAATTTATCTGGAAATATTGGGTTGGCAACTAAGAGATTGCGGATTTTGCCATTAGGTGGTATTGACAAAATCCGCAATCACTTAGTTGCCAACCTAATAATATTTATGTCGTGGTAGATGCCTTTAGTACGATTAGTCATACGTTTATAGTGATCGATGAAGGTGTTGGCACAGGTTGACTTGTTTTGTAAACTTTTATATGAATTCGTTAAAAAAGATACAATTGTTTGCTTAACATTTTTGTAAAATATAAGAAGTGGGGGTCGAAGACACTTATGGTATTGATTTTGCTTTTTACGATATTTATGAACTTCTATTCCGAGTAATTCTTGTAAGGAATTTCTGTTTCTATAACGATTTCAATGTTGGTTCTTCTACACTTTGTTTCTAGATTAGTTATTTACAAAACGTTATTATTTCCGAGACAGTTCTAGAATTATTTCTTGTATCTATTGTAATATCGGAATATATTAAAGGTGTAATTTTGTCCGATTAATTATAATTTATTAATAATGGATTGAAAATACAGATATTAGTAAGACAGAAAAACGATGTTTGATTAACAGGAAAACTAAATGCAACGCTCGTATTTACATCAAATAACTTGACAACTATTTGGTAACTCTCTCTCTCTCTCACTAGCAACTTAACACTCGACAACACTCACAACTCTATCAATTCTAACGTCTCCATGCTTCGACGTCTCGATCAACTCTGACTCTCGCAAATGCATTCCTGCTCGGTCGTGCTCGCTCTTGCTCTCGTCCTCTCACACACACACACACACTTTTCGGCTCACATACTCTGGCCTCTCGGTTGCCACTCCTTGAAATATGAAACCGTACTTTTGTTTTGACGCTGCTCATCTTTTCTCGCATCACTGTTACTAGGCGCTCTTGGATGTAAACAAACCACAAAAAGACGACGTACACGGTGTTTTCTAATTTCAGCCGATCTCCAATCAAAGCTATTCTACGATATTACAGTTTTGTTACTGAAAAGTTAGAGAAATTTCATGACAACAAAAGCATTGCCAGTGTAGGAGTGCGATGTATCAATGTGCACTAAAAATGCAAGCAATGTGGCGATTACTTTTGGAACACCACAAGCACCAGGAAAACACGATCAAGACCAAACAAGATCAAGTTCAAAAGTAAAGTCACGTGGGCTTATTACTGCTAACGACCAAAAATTGAATTACGATCCGGAGCATCAACTCGCTGATCTTCAAGTAGAATGTTCCAACAAAGACAGGACGACACAAGAGCTTGAGAAGTACATCGAGGACATGAAGGAGTAAGTGCAAAAAATAGAATTGCAACTCGACGAGTTACATAAAAAAAAAAAGAAAAAATAATAATAAACAAACAAACAGAAGTAAAGGAACAACACCGAAAGGACATAGAAATAATGGCTAAATTGCAAGAAGGAATTTTATATGGTTACGACGAAGAGCACCAAACCGAAGTGAAGCGCCTTCGTTCTCAGCTTTTGAAAGTTTCAGAGAAGGAAGAACGCGAAATTAAAGCAAGAAAAGCTATGAAAGGCGATCTTAGAAATCGTATCGCGGATTTCTCGAAAAGAATAACAGCGCTTGAATCTGAATTGACAGATAGTGTTCAATCTTTTGAAATACAAATTGAAGAACTAACAATAAAATTAGAAGAAATAACATAAGTCACAAGTATGAAGTTGACTTGCTGGAACAAGAAAAGGCCAAACTTAATTCATGTGTTAGTAATTTAATGGAGGAACGTGATAAGCTGGAGCTAAAGTTGCAAAAGAGACAAGATGTAGTTCTTGAACTATTTCTTTTAAGTTCAAGTTGTTAAAACTGTTTTAGAATATCTGTCCCTACCTTTGTAATAACCCTCGTCAAGTAATTCTGTGTTTTTATCAATTTTTTTCAAATAATCACTTATCTTAAATCTTTCACTCCCTCTTTTACTTAACTTTTTATCCTCTCGATTGATATATGTAATTGCTTGCCTCAAGGCTAGTGGAAAGTATTCTAATCTTTTTGTTAACTTTTCTATGTCTCTCTCTTGTAAACCATCTTTTATTTCTATGGAATTTTTAATATACATTGTAGCTTCTTCCTGAGTAAAAACATGTAATTGTATTACATGTATTTCTCCGTCATCATCTACATCCCAGTCCCGATTACGAGAAGTGATTAAAATGTAAGGTCTTTCAACATTAGGACGTAAAGAGGTTGGTAAAAATTTTTCAATAGCTGTATAGTTTTCAGCGTTATCGAATATAAAAAGACTTTTCACGTCGATAAAGTGCATATAAACATCTTTAACAATAGAAATAACTTGTCTTTCTTGCGTATTTTCACCTATTTTTTCATCGATCGGTATATTCAACTCTTCAGCTGCTAACTTTTTAAACGACGTTGTCAAACTTTCATGCGTTTCAGAATCTATCCATATAATATTGTTATCATAGTGTTCAGCATATTCTATAGCATATTTTCTAACTAATTCAGTCTTGCCTATTCCTCCCAAACCAGTAACAGCAGCCATTCGTGTTATTGCTAGTCTTGTATCTCCATTTTGTAATTTTTGGTGTAAACATTTTAACTCCTTATCCCTTCCAGTGAACGACTTTACGAAACTTGTCATATTGTAATAAATTGGTTTTCTTTCCTGTATATTTTCTGGTCTACCATTAAGCTCGTTAGATTCATTCATTATGCCTCTATTTGAAGAGGAATTATCTTTTTCGCAAATTTTTTTAAATACTTCTTTTGCTTCTTTTATCACATCCTCTAATGATAAACTGTAGTTGTGTTCTTCCTCAGGTTGTTCTATCACTTCTTGACAGTCCTCTAGTTTCTCAGACAGTACTAGATTCTCGTACACTTCTGAAGTTTTATATTTTATATTACATATTTCAATTGTATGTTCATTGTAGAGATTTTTTGCATTGCTGTTATTATAAAGTTTTGTCTAGATTTACCGAATATTACACCTTCAACTATTAAGTGAACACTGATAATCATATCTGGATTATCCTGTTTATACTGATTAACATAATTTATTACTCTTCTCATGGCATCTATTGCTAACTTTTCCATTGCTCTTGCTAAATACTTATCAGTGACCATATTAAACTGAGTTTGATAGGTATGAAAGATATTACCACCAGCTTCTGCCAACATATTTCCTAATTCCTTTTCTTCTATATATCTAAACACTTCAACAACTCTCTTAGCTTTTTCTCTATGAATTCTATTAATCAAATATGTTGCAAGAACAGCGAGTGGCTGTACTACAATTGATGCCCACGGATAGGTCTCCTGTATCGCTTTTGCTGCTGTTCCCCCTGCTGCATTTTCTGCTGTTGTATTATTTCCTGGTGATATCTCATGTCTGTATCTCTTTAATGTTTCTTTAAAGCTCGTAACAAATGTCGTTATAAATATTTCTAGGCGCTCATATACCTCCTTTTTGTTAAGATCCCGATGAATACTATAGCTATGTACTTGTGTAGAAGGTTGTGGCTGTGGCTGCTGGTTTGCTTGGTCTGCGTTATGCTCATGCGGCTCTTGCATCGTTCATAAGAATAGTAATAAATAATAATATAAGAATAAATAATAAATAGAGCAATATCTCCTGAGAATTTCCCGTCCTTTAAATGCTTTTGCTAGATCTGCAAGCAAAAAGGCGCAACACTCGTTTAACTAATTTAATTATACCTAGATACAATCTTTTTGAATTAAGTTTTGAAGGAAACTAACGTCTTATAGCTTTGATTAAGCTTTGCGGTATATGTGTGAATTTGACACTTTATCGCGTATATACTCGTTATTTTGCGTGACATTGTTAAGTAAGATAGTAATTATATATTTAAAAAGTAGCTGCCATCCTGGATTTCAATGATTCTTTAATATGTTGTAAAGGTAAACATTTTGCGTTGTAATGGCCAATATCACTGCCAGCCATATCGAATCTGTATAAACTGTAAACAAACGACAAGAATTAGATCTGGGCTGAATATCAGGCTGCCATAAGGCGGCTTTAAACCAATGCTGACGCACACGCTGTCACGGATGCACAATTGTGAGCAGAATTCACTGTGAGGTACAGACAATTTTTTGCAACTATCTGGCAAACTAAAATCAAACTAAAACTTACATTACATACAGCATAGGAATACAATGCATTAAAAAATCATCGAAATCCAAAATGGCAGCAGCTCTGTAAATAATTATCGATAAGGTTGCATTATGCTTTAAATATAGTTAGATGACTTTGAAGATTCGATGAAATAATCGAATATCGACTTATACTTTAGATCATTGTCGAGTTTAGTAGGTACATGCTTGTGGACATCGTGCGCAATAAAATGTTTTCCAGTGCGAGAAATGATTTTATTAAGTCGCTTCATCGGTCATGAGCGAACTATTTTGAAAAAAAGTGGATCTTATCTTTGGTAGATTAGACAAAGAAACGATGGGATTACGTGCAAAGCTGTATCTAGGCGAGCGCCTTCTTTCACTTATACGTAAGTATTCACGTACATGTCCATACATTGTACTACATATAGTCGTCTCTGAATTCAGTCGGCCAATCATAAATAATAATTCATAATTATTTCCATGAGTTCTACGAATATTTCTATGAATGATAATTTCTATGGATTACAGTATGTATGTGTTATTAATGTGTCACGTATGTGTTAGTATTGGTTGACAACCAATTATTCGGCCGTTTATTTTCTGATACGAAAGAGAGAACCAACGAATTTCTCATTCACAATATGTCCTTTTCCCTTCACTCACCTGTTGGAGAACTAGTCCGTGATTCTATTATCGCAGAGAAAAGCTTGAAAAATTCGCCAAGAGCGGTACACTAGTCGTGATCGTATACCTTGTACTAACGAACGTTGAAAACACTTGGAAAGGATTGACGTAAGAAAGAAATCGCGATGAAAGCGATAATGTGTATTATATATATATATATATATATATATATATGTCGGAGATGGAAGGACACCGGAGCCTTCCCTTTGGAACTTCGGAAAAATCCCTCAACACCGTAATCTAGATTCTATCATAGGCGTAATTAAACAATTGTCGTCATTCGATCCGATTGTATTTACTCGAGATTTGTGATAGTGAGCTTGGGCTCGAGGCGACAGCCAGTCGCCGAACGTAGCCGCGGTCACGGGATGAACGCTTTGTCTAACAAAGGCATGGAGCAATTCTATAGCTCTCCTTAAAAAAGGAAATAGTTGTAACACTCGACAGTAAACATTCCTACGGTCTCTGTCCCGTAGCTCGCCACACGCAGACCCTATTCTTCGAGTAAGATGATTGCCAGATGTCGATGCGTCTCCGCAGTACATGTTCAGCTAGCCTGAGGGCCCGTTATAAATCTTAAGATTTAGTTGACTAAAGTCCTTCAAACAGATAAACAGTCTTTGTCCCAACTATGGGAAGATAGGGGAGATCTATTTCTTTCAACGAACGACGTCTCCCACTAGCAACTTTCCCTCGAGGGCGGCTAGCATCTTTTTCTAACCATCGATAGGGAAATTGACCAATTAGCAGCAACGCCAATTTCCCTTACTTTCCGAACGAAGGCTGTCCCCGACGAATCGGATGATCTCGTGTCCTTAGACACACCCCGTTATAGTTTTCCTCTGTGGCATCATCGGGACGGAAATTCATTCTTCCTTGTGGTCCCATCGACACATAAAGTAACTCCTTACGATCAGTGGATATTACGCGTCCGACTTAGATTTTGTGAGCACGTTCATCTATCATCCCGTCGACCGTGGATTCGTTATTGAACCTAGGATCATTGTCATTAGTTTCTCGAATATCTAATTACCACGGTTACTTGTCCAGTTCTATGATAATCGTATCTGCACTAGTCAATGTCTTCTCTATTGCATAACGACACGCGTAATCCAAACGAAGATTCGTTTCACGCCCCTAACCATAATTCTAATGTAAACCCGACATATATATATATATATATATGTGTGCGTGTGGTAGTAATAATGACGGTGTCAATGTCGTATTGGATTTCTTCGATCGTATTGTACTTACATGCGTATACTTTCAGAAAATATTGGGGAAATGGAAAAAACTGGCTTTACTGGCGCAAAAAGAACAAAGTGTAAACTGCCTTGTGCGAGCATTCGAGTTATACTGTACGTTAGCAGGCAAAAAGTCTGGATACTGTGACTCATGTGTTATCTTGACCACGCCCATTCCTTTGGAATATACATGTCGGAGATAAAAGGACATCGGAGCCTTTCCTTTGGAACTTCGGGAAAATCCCTTAACATCGTAATCTAGATTCTATCATAGACGTAATTAAACAATTGTCGTCATTCGATTCGATTGTATTTATCCGAGATTCGTGATAATGAGCTTGGGCTCGAGGCGACAGCCAGTCGCCGAACGTAGCCGCGGTCACGGGATGAACGCTTTGTCTAACAAAGGTATGGAGTAACTCTATAGCTCCCTTTAAAAAGGCAATAGTTATAACACTCGACAGTAAACATTCCAACGGTCTCTGCCCGTAGCGCGCCACACGCAGACCCTATTCTTCGAGTAAGATGATTGCCAGATGTCGATGCGTTTCCGCAGTACATGTTCGGCTAGCCTGAGGGCCCGTCATAAATCTTAAGACTTAGCTGACCAAAGTCCTTCAGACAGACAAACAGTCTTTGTCCCAACTACGGGAAGATCGGGGAGACCTATTTTTCCAACGAACGGCGGCTCCCACTAGCAACTTTCCCTCGAGGGCGGCTAGCATCTTTTTCTAACCACCGATATGGATATTGACCAATTAGCAGCAACGCCAATTTCGCTTACTTTCTGAACGAAGGCTATCCTCGACGAATCCGATGATCTCGCGTCCTTAGACACACCCCATGATAGTTTTCCTCTGTGGCATCATCGGGACGGAGATTCATTCATGCTTGCGACCCCATCGACGAATGGAGTGACACCTTACGATCAGCGATTATTACGCGTCCGACTTAGATTTTGTGAGCACGTTCATCCATCGTCCCGTTGACCGCGGATTCGTTATTGAACCTAGGATCATTGTCATTAGTTTCTCGAGTATCTAATTGCCACGGTTAATTGTCCAATTCTATGATAATCGTATTTGCACTAGCCAATATCTTCTCTATTACATAACGATACGTGTAATCCAAACGAAGATTCGTTTCACGCCCCTAACCCTAATTCTAATGTAAACCCGACATACATGTAGTCGTGGAGATTTTACTTGGGACGTCACAACGGCAAGGGAACGTTACGTTTGACAACATTTTTATAATCCTAGTTAATAAAAACGTTCTTCTCGATCGGATAAAAGAACGTGTTTTACGATGTCTTCAGCAATGTTGCATTATTTCCTGCAACTACTCTTTATTCAGCAGCGCGAGGAGATATTTGCAGAGACAAATTCGGTCAGCGTTAACATTGCCATTGATCTTCATGTTATCAACTGCTATTTTCCCGATAAGATAAAAACGATAAGATCGTGTTTTGAACTTATCACGAGCGTCGAAGATGGATGCTATACCTAGTAATTTGGTCTTCCGCGTCTAGTAGAATTTTTCGTGAGAAGAGTAAGAGTACTTTGGTGGATCGTTTAACGACGTCTATCAACATCGTCGTTTTTTTTTTTTTTTCATTTATTTAGCTTTTACAATTTGTCCTATAGGACATTTGGTAAAATTTTATAGCGGTGTGATAATATATCATGTGGGTGGTTGCCCCCAGTGGGGTACCATCATCGTATTTGTTAGGTTGTAACAGTACAATTGAAAACATTACTGTAAACTTGTTTCTCATGTTCTGTTTTCGTAACACCTACATCCTTTGCATTATTTATTTCTTGTTGCTTATTTTTTAAAACTATTTCTTTATCAGTAAACTTTATGAGTAACGTACGTATTTTAGGTGTCTTATAAAACTTACTAAGCACCATCGTACACGGATATTTAACGATTTCACATATTGTTTATACAAAACATCAAATTAAAAGTATATATTAACACCCACTTTCTGGTTTACTAGAGTAGGGAGATGGCTATAGATGGTTTTACAAAAAACGAGTCATGTTCGTTTGCTTCAATGTTTTATATGACGGAGACAACCGAAATCTCGGATTCGAACTTCTTGAGGTTTTTTTGACGATTGATTAAAACCAATTATCGACGGTTCGATGTCGGGGAAATGTTTAGATTATCGGCGGTCCGAAGCGAACACCGATATGCCTGGTATGGTTCCTCAAGAGAGATTTCCGCGTCTTATTACCTACGCTAAATACTCCACTGACTCGAAATCGTTCTATTATTCATCACCATCGTTAGAATTATTGCCAAAAATATTTTCTTGTGTAATAAATGCTGCATGCAAAGGAAGATCTAAACCTGGATTTTTCCATTGTTCTACATATATTTTTAAGCTATCTATTAGCTGTCCAAAATTGGAAACTGAACTACATAATGTTTCAATAGTACTCTTCGGGTCATTTGCTGATGTTTCTATGACATTAGGAAGGATATTAGCAAAATTAATCAATGTGCTAACAAATTTAGGCATACTACTAGGTCTCAAAGTACCATCTCTTACTGTTTCTTCAAGGACATTTCTTATAATAGAAATATTTATACGTACATTAATAGCAGCCCCGCTATCAATTAAACACTCAGTAGCTTCCGAACTATCAAAAAATGTAGCAAAGCATAATGGAGTTAGGCCGGTATCTTTGCCAATGTCCTTGTCTACACCTTTATTTATCAAATCTTCAATCATTTCTGTATCATTATACACAGTAGCAACATGTAACACTGAAATGTTAAGCCTACCAATAAGTGTTTGATCATCGCTAGTGTTAACCAATGTTGCATCTTTGTTTAGCAAGAAGTCATAAACATCACGGTTGTTGCTTATAGCAGCAATAAATAAAGGTGTTGCTCCTAATACATTAACTGCTTCGATATTCGCTCCTCTTTCTAAGAGAAATTTAACAACATTAACTTTCCCATGAAAAGCAGCTGTATGCAAAGGTGTAGCACATGCGTTATCAGTAATATCTACATCAATTTCTGCAAGCTCATCTATAAAATATTCTACAACATGCAGATGGCCATTTTGAGCAGCAGCATGCAACGATGTCCAACCATCTTCGTTAATATCTTTAGGATTTGCTCCCTTTTCTATAAGATATTTTATTACATCTAAATGACCGTGATAGAATATATTTACAAGGAATGGACGATACAGGTATTAATCGGACAGAAAAAGACGATTGTTGTTCAACCTGAACTATTCGCAGCAAACGTACAGAAAACAGCACGACTAAATAATTAGTTAACGACCCGACTTTTCACAAAAAGCAATCAACACTCTCTCGGCAACGCCACGCGGAATCTCCGACTCCTCCATTCACACTCTCTGGCTTCTCCACCGACACTCTCTGACTTCTCGATTCACACTGCGCGACTTCTCAACTCGCATTCTGGCCGTTCTAGCATCCCTTTGTCTTTTCCTAGGCCCACCACACGCGTGTTCCGCGGACGCTCGTGGCCAGGGTCACGTAGGCCTTTTCTACGAAACTATGCACTTGAAAAGACCGATGACACATCGATGGACCCGACGGCGCCTCGGCTCTCGCGACATTGTTCATGGTTAACTCGATGTTTCTAAGGCCCTTTTCCCCGATACTACATAAATGTCGTAGACGATACCTTGAAGTATGACACTCCGATAGATGAGCACTGACTGCTCTTTCGTAATAGAGCAAGGCCCGTGCAGTCTAATATAAGCAGAAGTTGACTTTCTTGGTATAGCAGAAATAGCAATTGAACAGACTGAGTATAGATATGAAGTGATTGTTCTGTAGTCTAGAGCACAAGTCTAGAGGGACGAAGTGACTGCTCTGTAGCGATGAGAATCAGTGAAGTTCGTTCTTGTGTGATTACGGAGAAAAGCTCGGTGTGGGTGTGTCTTTTGAACTAAGGACGTGGATTCGTTGTTCACACTTTTCGTTAGAAAAGTGAGGGTAACGATCCGCGATGCCCATTGGTTATAGCTAACGTTAATAAATGAAGATTGGAAGAGGAAGCCTCCTACCGACGTGGCTTGGGGTGACCTTGTTCATGGAAAAAACCGGCTTTTCCGTTAGATTTTTTTTTTTATTTTGTTTATTGAAATTACAATCAATTCTCGCATTGAGAATTTTCAGTAATTTTTCTGGCGTGGCGCAGTGACATGGCTAATTATTTATAATAAGTTAATACTTATTATAGATAAGTATAATTTATAAGTAAGTATTTTAAATAAGTAAAAATTGCTTAATTTAGATAACTAAATGAATCTAGCGTTTAGGTCCAGCGGGTAGTGTCTCTTCAGTCTGCGGATCTGGTCCGACGTATCAAGTAGTCCAGTGATTAGGGGATTTCGGTGTTTGTCGACTCTTTTGCCATATCTATCGCTGTGTTTTGCTATTTCCTATTTGACTGTAGGTATCTTGAGGTCGCGATGAATCGTTTCGTTGGTAACATACCACGGTGCATCTATTAAGGATCTTAGCGTTTTCGATTGGAAGCGTTGAAGTATTTCGATGTTGGAGTTACTTGCTATTCCCCATAGTTGGATTCCGTAGGTCCAGACAGGTTTTATTACGGTCTTGTAGAGGGTGATTTTGTTCTGTAGGTTTAGTTTGGAGCGTCGGCCTGTGAGCCAATTGAATTTTTTTAATTTTTCCTTTAGTTGCTTCGTTTTGTCTGAAATGTGGTGTACAGCGCAAGACGATAGACAAATTGAGAGCAGAAGGAAATCGTGTGCATAGTAAAGGAAAAGAGAACATATAATGTACCTCCACCAGGGGCGCATGATCCAAAATTAGATAGTAAAATAAAAGGTTTTGTAATATCGGAATATATTAAAGGTGTAATTTTGTCCGATTAATTATAATTTATTAATAATGGATTGAAAATACAGATATTAGTAAGACAGAAAAACGATGTTTGATTAACAGGAAAACTAAATGTAACGCTTGTATTTACATAAATAACTCGACAACTATTTGGTAACTCTCTCTCTCTCGCTAGCAACTCTAACACTCGACAACACTCGCAACTCTAACGACTCTATGCTTCGACGTCTCGATCAACTCTGCCTCGACGTCTCGACCAACTCTATGCCTCGACGTCTCGACCAACTCTATCTGTCGCAAATGCATTTCTGCTCGGTCGTGCTCGGTCGTGCTCGCTCTTGCTCTCGTCCTCTCTCTCTCTCTCTCTCTCTCTCTCTCTCTCTCTCTCTCTCTCTCTCTCTCTCTCTCTCTCTCTCTCTCTCTCTCTCTCTCTCTCTCTCTCTCTCTCTCTCTCCTTCTCTCTTTCGATTGCTTCATCATTCATCTATTAATTCTCAAACACAGTGTATGTCACACATAGTGTATGTCTTTATCGTTGTTCGTTACTATTGGTTTGGCAACTAAGTGATTGCGGATTTTGCCATTAGGTGGCATTGACAAAATCCGCAATCACTTAGTTGCCGACCCAATATATGTTACACTTTACGAAAAGGAATATTCATATTTATAAATCATATAGAAATCATATTTATGATTACGGAGATGTATATAATTTTATGTGCTAGACTAGATTGACCGCGTAGTAGCTATACATGTATGTGAATATGAGTGTGGGGAAGTATGTGTGTGCGCGGTGTATCGAAAACAAAGGAATGTAAACTGTTCAGTTAAGTCTGGTATGGAGGAAGGTGGGACGCGTGCAAGTGTATATCGATGAATATCTTTGAAATCCTTTATCAAATAAAGATACAACTATTTTAATATAAATTCTAAGTTTAAATTTAGTGTTCCTATATCATTATTTTGGCAATTAAGATCCAAAATTCTCAACAATGATTTTTACATTTTATTAGTATTTTATAACAGTAATAAGTAACTGAATGTATTAGAAATTTGTTTCGAAATATCAATTATACATATTATCTTTATGTCAAATTTACTCTGTTTGTAAAGACAGAAGAAGAAGAGCAAAATCTACGACAAATGTCGATATGGATCAATGTGAGTTACTCGAAATACAGAAATGGAAAATCGATGACGAATATGTTTACGCATTTTGCATATGTCTCCTGTGTAGCTAAAGGTCGATAAAACCGTGCCGTGTTCGTTCCGTGTTTCGGCTATGCTCTGGGATTAGGTTCGGTCTCCATAGTTTTAAATCAGAGTTGGGCAAAAAGTTAATCTGGTTGATTAACGATTATGACTAACGTAAAATCATGTTCATAATTAATGATCACGATTACTAAGTAATCTAGCAATCATGATTAATGAATAACTGAAGTAATCGAAGCAAATGTATTCAGTAGGCATGATTAACTCAGCAATTTGATATGTATTATGGTAGTTATAATGATATTGGGCAGTTTTTATAAAATCCACATTTGTTGAATAATTCGACGAAAAAATATTTACATAATAAATGAATATAAATTATGATCTTGGTGTGCGAGTGGGAGTACAGTACGCTTTTAATTTGACTTTCATTAAAAATATTTCATCTGAGAGTCTATGCGCCTTCGGTTCCTTTTCCATCGTTGCATAATGAAAGGATAGTCTCTTCACGGCTGCTGGCGTTGGTAATGGCGTATTACGTATAAGAAAAAAACGTTTCTTATCGATGGATTCTGATATGGAAGATACAAATCTTGCTGTTTTTCACATAACAAATGTATTAGGTTGTCCGACAGGTTTCTTTCGTTTTATGACGAAATAATAGACGCACAACATTTTTCGTTTTATATTATTTTGTTGAATTTCGTACGATCCATTTTGTTCTGTTGAGATAAACACCACGACGTTTCACAGACTTAGTTTCACGAAAGAAAGACACTTTCCGGACTATTACTAATATTATAGAATTTCCAACTCTGTCCTAGATGCAGGTGAAGTAATTTCATGGGAATTATTTCCAAAATCGAAGAACCCGTCACCAGACGAAGCTTCTTTTTGTTGTTCTGGATATTGGCTTGGGCTGCTTCTTTAAAAGGTTGCATTAATCATCGCTGTTTAAATCGCCGAGATGAGAATGCTGATGTTACACCTTTTTCAATTTTTCGAGTAGAAAAAGTTTAAAAATTCGCGAAATCTTACTTTTATATTGTTCGAAAGAGTTTCTGCAAATGACTTATAATAAATTCGTTCAAAATTCAATATCGCTTTAAGTTTTGCATGTAGAGAAAGAAATGGTATGAAAATTCCGTAAGATGTGTTACTTCCTCATTGTAACATATTTAAAGCATAGCAAAAGATTTCGTACACTTTAAATGATTATCTAGCTACTGAAAATCTTGATTGTTTAATTTTGTGAAGTTTATTACTTTTTCCATTTATTGCAACAATTTGTGACCAATCATACAAACTGTTCTACCTAGTTTGCTCAGGTCTGGTCAGAGTATGGCACAAAATATCCTGAATTGTTTCTGCAGTTTTTGGCTGTGCTGTCATTTTCCACAACTAGTGACATTTCTGTATAACTCTACTATATACAGTTCTTAATTGTGTCAATTCTTATAAAATTTTGTTACCATTGTCTGAAACGCATAAACGCAATGTATGTGAACAGCAATAAGATCCGTTTCTTTAACACTAGAACTACCACACCAGTCAAGCTGGCTGTTTTTACAATTTCATCTAAAAATTCCTACTTCGTGTTATATTTTTTCCGCAATGATGTAATGACTCTCGCAACGATAACTAAAAGAATAATATAATGAATTTTATTTTGTTTTTTATGTATTCAAACTCAAAATAATTTTGTATCAAGGCTACGTATACCAATACCAGTCAAAATGACTTGTCAAAGTGTAAAAGGGTCCTGCAATCTGTTTATCGAACTGCGATTAACCAGTTTCCTCGTTTTCTACAACTTGCCACACGTTTTTCAAATTTTTACCGCGTATCATTCGATATGACGATATCAGTTATCAGGAAAATTCCGGATCGATCGCTAGATGCTAACGCTAGAAATACCACAGCAGTCAAAAGGACTGTTTCTACAATTTTATAAATGTGTCAACTCTCGTTTAGAGATTATGGTCCCAGATGGATCAATAATACCAAAAATGTACTACATAACATTGAATTCCTTCTGTAAGAAAGTAATAAATCAATAAATATAAAAATATTCTATTATTACGTGTTTTTTAAAGACCAGTCATTTTCACTGGTTTTGATAGAATTATCTTCGTGTTAACTATCGATAGTTCTAGTGTTAAATAATTGGAAGGCTTCACCATAATTGCTTGTATTATCTATAGTCGTTGCTACAATTTTATCTTCGGCAATATCATACGTATCATACATGCAATATCATACGTATTTTGGATTAATTCATTCTATCTGTACCGTGAACATTACGAAATCTTCAACATGCTAATGCAATGGACTCTCTCTTTAGATTATTATTTATCCAACGTGCTATCATTCCAAAGAAACTTTTCTTTTCATTTGAATGTATGTTAACGATTGTGTATAAAAATTGCATATTTCGTGTATCATTAAAAAATTTTTTTTTATTATTTATGTGTTCAATTCCAATTCGTCGACTAGGAGAAGGATGACTTAAAACGTGCAATCCACATGATGATGTTTATATTATTGAATATGATCAAAAAAGAGTCTTTCACGCATTCTAACGGAATCATTAGATGGACAAAATATAATCTTTTACATATATATCTTCAAATCATCTTCAAATTGCTCTTGCGCTATATATTCCGGATTTTGTAATTACCTTCTCATGACAAAATCCGCCATCACTTAGTTGCCAACCCAATATATGAATCGTTAAATCCTCCTCCTAATAGTTTGAGGTTGGAAATTCTACTGTGCTTAAGTGACTATTGCTATTTATTGCTGTAACACCGTATCAGATGGAAATATTATAATAATCTAACATGGAGGAATTGGAACTGAAGCTACATTTTAAATTAATCTCACACGAATACAATCAGTTTTCTATATACATTCGTAATGTTAATATCCGTTAATACAAATATCAAGTGTGTCATGATCGAAGACATTCGAGGTTGTAAAAATATCGAATTGTACGTAATATGCAAACAAACATATAAAATATCTGAGGTGATCGTCGGTGAAGGTGCCTACAAGAAATGCCCTTGATTTTCAACGATAACGTTTATTAAACTCTTAACAAGAAGAGAGACTAGACAGAATAAAAAGGAGATACGGGAGATGGATTCTAGGCTTAGACACAACAACGCCGAATTACATTTTGAGAGAGGAGTGCAAGATAGAGGAAATAAGAGAAAAGTCACTGAAAAGAGCAGTAAGGTATGAGGAGAAAGCCTTAGCATCGAAGAAGGAATTAGTAAAGGAGTGTATAAAGGAGAGAGAAAGGAATTGTGGAAAGGGCCAAGAAGGGAAAAGAGCAAGGAACAGAAAGACTAGGATAGAGGACGCGAGAGAGGGAAGGACACAAGTGGTGGCAGGAGATGGACAAGAAAGGATGACAGCAAACCAAATCATAGAAGAAAGAGGGAAGAGAGAAACAGAGGAGAGGGAGAAAAGGATAAGGGGATCCAAGTACAATAGATATTACAGAAACATAGCAAAAGAAGGACTACCAAAGTATCTAGAAGGAAAGATGAAATGGAAGGACATAAGTATGGTAGCAAGATTTAGATGTGGTAACGAAACCACGGCAAGGGAACACTGGAAAGAGGAGGGAGAAAGAGGATGCAGATTATGCAAAAAAGGAGAGCAGGACCTGAAACACATATTAGAGGAATGTGAGATAACAGGAGGAGCAAGGAACATGGTAGAAGTACTAAATGAGACTGGACAAGGACTGGCAGAACTGAAAGCGATAATAGAGAAGAGAAGAGAAGCAGAAGAGGGGGAGGAACGACAAGAAGGGAGCACAGCAAGGAAGCGAAAGCCAAAGGTGGAAAGAGCACTTAGTTATAAGCGTTAGATATAAGTTAGTACATGGAGATAGATCAAGTAAGGTGCAATAGATAGGTATAAGCAGTTGTATATAATTATAGAAGAGCTAGTGTAAGAGATATATAAGCGGTGTAAGGGCATTATATAAGAGATGTAAACCGAAAGTAGTCCAAAGCCGGAAGGTATGGACTAAGAATAAATAAATAAAATTAAACTCTTAACAATTACCAACAAATAACGATTAACCACGATTAACGATTATGGCGGCATGTGTCACGGAACTTTCCACCGGCTTCGTGATACAAAGGGCTACGCCGTCAAAGCGCAACACCGACATGCCTGTAACGTCAATCCACATCAGAGACCAGGCCGCTGTCACGACCGGCTCACTTTAAAATCGGAGATAAAGATGTGGCGGCACCCGGCGACAATGTATATCGCCGAAGTGGCTAACGAGCCAGCAACATCCGAACGGTCCTTCCGCCGAATATTCGAGGAGAAGGCGTGCGTGGCGGCGATCGCGGATGCCTAACAAACTCAAGGATAGTGGGGATATCGAGGGGTGACAAAAGACAAATAACCGAATTCGATCAGAAGTCGAGTTGCAAGAGTTAGAAGAAAAATAAAGTTTCTTTTTTTTTATTTTTTTTTTGTTGTTCTTTTGTGTTATTTTACGTGACATGCCCAATGTGCCATCGATACCTTCACGCTTCTTAAATTTCTGCCATCAGATTTTTTTGTTGCGGAAAAATTTTCATTAAAGAATATCATCTAATGCGATATATTTTAACTAAATTTAAACGTGTCTTCGCAAATCATGTACCTGTTAATAGTCTCTCTCCATGTGTTTATATGACATAAATATTGATACAGTGGATTATAAATATTACATTGTCCGAAAAGTTTCTTTCGTTTTATACGGAACTAATAGAGGCACAACATTTTTTGCTTTATATTTATTTATTGAATTACGTATAAATGATGTATGTTCTAATAGAACAAAATGAATTTTAATTAATATGTAAAAATTCGTAAGTCCCTCCATTCCAATATGTCACATTAATAACTTAATTATTGTATTTGTTGTTTCAGGTGAGTAACATTGAAATTTGTTATGGACATCTCGTTGATCACGTCGGATTGAAATAACTAAGACGTAACTAAAGGTACCGTCGTTATTAGTACGTTTATCTATTGTTATATCAATAATTTTTGTACAGTAATAGGACGTTTGATTTATAAATATTATAGGAATGCTAAAGGCAAAATACGAAAAGTTTAGAATTATGAACATAGTATACAGTTAAAATGTTCTGTAGCAGTAATCGATAATTGTGTGGAAGTAATAATTAAGAAATTTATTTCATTCGATATCTAAGACCAAATAGCAATACTTCTTAAATTATAGCAGCGATATCGAATATGAAATTGTTTTCAATTCAATTGCCAACTAAAATTATAGTAAAATAAATATAGATAATAATAATGAAGAAATAAAGAGAGAAAAAATATATGTAATAAAAAAGTTAGTAGCATCTCCTAAATAAGCATTAACTTATTATAAATATTTAGCCATGTCACTGCGCCACGCCAGAAAAAATTACTGAAAATTCTCAATGCGAGAATTGATTGTAATTTCAATAAACAAAATAAAAAAGATAATCTCCTAAATATTTATTGTGAAAAATCTATTGACTAAGTACAACTATTTTTCTTTTTATTTATTTATTTAAATTTTACAATTTGTTCAGTGGTACATTTGGTAAAATATTATAGCTTAGTGGTATAATAATATAACATGTGGGTGGCTACCCCCAGCGGCGTACCATCTTCGTGTTTGTTAGGTTATATCCTTTGTGTAAGTACAACTATGATATAGAGATGTAGGTATAAGTATATATTTTTTTTTAATACCCAGGAACACTGCTGCAGGGCACAATTTTTTCTTCTCTAGGTCTTGGCTGATTTTGTGTACTATCCGATGAATTTGTTCTGTTGAATGTCGCTTCCGAAAACCGAATTGATAATCTGACGTTATTTTCGAATCCCCGAAAAAAGAATGAAGTCGTCCGATTAGCATATTCCGAAAGAGTTTGGATAAATTCGACGGAAGAGTGATTGGTCAGTTTGAATTTGCTTGGTGGATTGGCTTCCTTGGTTTAAGAATAAGAGTAATGAGTGACAATTTCTAAAGCTTCGAATAATATTTGAGGCGAAGGACTGCGTTAAATATGATAACAAATATGATAAGTCTTATCCCTTTCTTAGTAACCTTCTTAAGGGGATCTCCTGAATTAGAATGTTCTAAAATAGCGTCTTTTTGTGATATTTGTTAGAAGGGAAAGAAAGAAATGAAGTTATTGAATTTTGAGGTATGGTTTTATATATATTTACCGAATACAAAAAAATTTTTTTTAAAGTAAAAGAAAAAATTAGAACAAATTTCTAAGCCTATTTCATGGGCTGCAAGTTTTCAATCGGTGTGAAAGATCCACCTTGTAATTATTGACTGAAACGAAAAACCAAAAAAGGATTAAATTATTATATACTTTTTCTTATCGATGAACTAAAAAAGTTCGTCTAAAAGTTTATTTAAATAATTGTTATAGCACCTTAAAGTTTATTTTTTCTTTTTAAAAACACATTTTTTTTTAAACTCGCCAAAATTTTTAATTACACACTACTTTCTGCCTTTTTTTTCAGTTCTGCAGTCTGCTACAAGTAGTATACCAATAACTAATTTTTTCTACGTTAGTTTTACTCATATTGTTAAGAATGATGTAAATAAAATAATAAGAGGAGCCTATCACAAGGGACGTTCAAACGTGTACGCAAATGAATGGTCAATAGCATGAAAATTCTTAATTAAACTCTGCATTAAATACTTTCACGTGATATTTCTTTTCTATAAAAAAAATTTGAATTGATACTAAATAAATAAATGATTCTGATGTAACTATTTTCATTCATACAACTCATATGTTATTTGTAATTGTTTTTAAAATGATTTCGAAAGTTAATAGAACGTTGTATACTTTTTTATTTTATTTTCTGATTTGAATTTCTACAAAGTTTGTTAGAGGAATTATCTTTTTTGTCGAAACTGAAAGGTTAAAATATACCTGTTCATTTCTTAAAAATTAATTTACATATAAAATGTTACTCATACATACATATCTGTATTTATCATATTTCTTAATTATTTTACTATTACGTTATATTAGATTTCAATTTTTGTATTAGACATCTTTAAATTAGTTGTAAAATGCTATTACTGAAATATTCATTACTGTTCTGCAAACATATTCAATTGTAAAACGAATAAAGTATCACCGGTGAAATTCGAGCAGCCTTATGATAAACCAAAATTCCGAGCGCCTTATCACGTGTGACCGTCCGGTCACCATCCGTTCTCAGCCGCCTGGGTGGCATTCGGTCACTGTAGCCGTTCTCCGAAATGTATGACAAGTACGAGCAAAGCCTTCTCCCACTCCGACGAATAAAACAATATAAATACACCCTTCATCATCATCCAGTCAGTCTGTAACAATTCTCAACTAGCCCAAGTATCAAAAGTGTATTATCGCGAACCAAAATCATACTGTACAAATTGAGTGGAAAATAAAAGAAATCGATCTCCTATTCGGAAATTGACAAGTTTCTTGTTTTAACTTAATTTTTACGCTACATTTTTGGCGATCCTGCCAGGATCCATTCGCTTCAGTGTAAACGAAATCACGATTTCGGCGTACGCGCATCATTGAAGATCGAAGGATCAGCGAACCACCGCGAATCTTTGCTACTACGAAGCCCTGCAGCAACTTTCAACGTTCCACTACGGTGAAACTAGACGAGAGGACTACGGTCAGCGCAGAGCAAGCCTACGAATAAGATTCGGAATCCAAAAAAAAAAAAAAACCAACCAGAGAGGAAACATCCCAGAGATTCCTCAACGGTCATAACTAGCACGGTAAGCTGGAAATCTGGATTCATGTTTACGTTACCGTGTGAGAAAACCAAGTTTCTCAAGCGTTTCGAGTTCAAATAGCTACGATAGTTCAATAAGCCCGATTAGAATCATGTCTACATCACGAAAGGACAAAGTCGAAACTATTGAAACCGTTTCTACAAACGGAGCTACGGATAATTCGATTCTTGCCAGACTCGACATGATACAAAAACAAATCGAACTTCTTACGCGACGTATGGAAGAGTCACAACGGACAGCCGACAGTGAAAATAGGAAGCGTACAGCGGAGATAGAACTATTAGCCAAAAATATCTCCAAAATAAAAATAGGACGCGACGCTACTACAGAACTAGGCTCCCTTATCACCATGGACGAATCTGTTGCCGCGAAAGATAGAACTTCCCCACCGTGCGATCCGATTCAAACAGAAGGAGACAACCATCCCTCTTACGAAGATCGTCTACCGCAATTCACCCCTCCGAGCTTACGGGCCAAAGACGCGATAGCATGCATTCCACAATTAAACGGCGAAGACGATATCGGAGTAGAAGAGTTCATACGCGAAGTACGTGCATTACGAGCCATGTGTAGCGAACCCACGCTATTACTAAAAATGATCAAAATCGGGAAAGTCACGGGTAGAGCCGCAATGGCCATTCGCAATATACCAATCAACGAATACGGACACATGTACGATGCCCTACGACGAAACGTAGCCACCCAAGACTCCGTTAGGGAACAACAAGACCAGCTACGCGAAACGAGACAGCGTCACGACGAAAGTGTGCAAAGTTATATCATCAGATTTCGCAGAGCGCTCAATAAGCTACAATATAGTATAACGAACGAATACTGTGACGAATTTAATAGACGAGCTATGAACGACAGGATTTTAAGAGACTCCGTAATCGATTTTATTCGAGGTCTGAAAACCGAAATAGGACTATTACTACTCGCCAATCCACCATACAATATCCTTGAAGCCGAGAAAAGAGCCACCGACATAGAGCGATTCTTCAGGGAAGATCGAAATCGACGACCAAAACCGATGGAACGATTACGACTCCCTGAACAGCAATGACTAACAACTAATAATCCCAACCTAATCATTAAAAAACCAACTCCAACACCTAATCCAATGCCAAGAAGCTTCCGGCAAAGTGAACAAATGCCACTTGCCCTAAGGACTCAATTCAAATGCTTCAAATGCAATCAGATCGGACATGTCTCTAGTCAATGCAGAAATTTTCAAACACCCAGCCAATTTCCGAGACCACCAGCGATCCACAATCTCGAGACACACAAGGAAGAAACAGAGGAACCAATAGACCAGACTTACGAATTAACGCCACAACAGGAAGTCTCCCCACAGTACTTTTACGATCCGACGGACGGCGACATAAATTCCTCGTTGACAGCGGAGCAGGAATTAACATACTTAAACGAAGATGCGTATTACGACCTAAAATAACAAAAGAACGAAAATTCTCGATGGGACACTCTAAATTTAAAACTAACGAACACGCCTTGGTAAAACTATTTGGCAAAACTCTAGAATTCTTTATAGTAGAAGACAACTTTCCAATTATAGAAGACGGCATACTCGGTTTACCAGCTCTATCTAAATTCAAATTTGAATTTTCAAATCAACAATTAAAACTTGACAATAATATTCTTTTATTGCAACAGGAAAACGACGTACCTCCAAAACAAGCAGTGTCAAAAACAGTCTACCTGGAAGGAAAACCGACAACGACATGCTTTATCAATGGTGGTGAGTGCCCAGCCAAAATGACCAATTTTATCGAAAATTCAAACACGTACGATCAAGTCTCCACATTTAAAGATTTAGTCAGACTTTCGCATATAGAAAAAACTCTCCGCGAACCAATCGAAAAAATATTGCTGTTTTACCTCGACGTATTCAATCTAGAGACCGACTTGTTACCATGTACTAACCTTGCTAAACACACGATAACGTTAAAAGAAAATAAAATCATTAACACAAAATCTTACCGACCGCCTGAATGCCACAAAGAAGAAATCAAACGACAAATGGACGAAATGCTACAAAAGAACATCATAGAACCATCTGATTCTCCTTACAATTCACCAGTCTGGGTAGTACCAAAAAAGGCAGACGCCTCAGGGAAACAGAAATGGCGAATTGTAATAGACTTCAGAAAAATAAACGAGCTAACTGACCAAGACGCATATCCATTACCTGACATAGACGACATACTATCCCAACTAGGCAACGCAAAATTCTTCTCAGCCCTCGATTTATCCTCCGGATTCCACCAAATCCCAATGGACACAGACTCTAAAAAATACACAGCATTCTCCACACCACAAGGACACTATCATTACAATAGAATGCCATTCGGTTTAAAGAATGCACCCGCAACATTTCAACGTATGATGGATACCGCGCTAAGAGGACTCATAAATAAACATTGCTTTGTATATTTAGACGACATTATAATATTCGGACAGTCGATTGAAGAGCACAATAGCAACCTCGCGATAGTATTGCAACGCTTACGCGAACTCGGACTCAAAATACAGCCGGACAAATGCGAATTTCTCAAACCAGAATTAGAATATCTCGGACATATAGTAACCGCCGAAGGCGTAAAACCAAATCCCAAAAAATTAGAAGCCGTTAGCAATTTCAAACAGCCACGTAATCCCACAGACATCAAATCTTTCTTAGGACTAGCAGGTTATTACCGTAAGTTCATCAGAAACTTTTCCAAAATCGCGAAACCATTGACCGAACTTACAAAAAAGGAGACACCATTTCATTGGACAGATAAAACCCAGGAAGCATTCCAGACATTAAAAGACAAACTCTGTTCATCACCCGTACTAAAATTCCCAGACTTTGCAAAACAATTCACATTAACGACTGACGCCAGTAACGAAGGTATAGGTGCGATCTTATCACAGGACGGACATCCATGTTGTTATATCTCGCGAACTCTAAACCCACCGGAACGAAATTATTCCACTACAGAAAAAGAACTTTTAGCAATAGTATGGGCCGTAAAACGCCTCCGACAATATCTGTTAGGGCGGAAATTCCTCATCCGAACCGATCACCAAGCGCTAAAATGGCTACAGAACTGCAAAGACCCCTCATCACGCTTGATGAGATGGCGATTAAAACTAGAAGAATATGAATACGACATAGAATATACGAAAGGAAAAGATAATACTGCAGCCGACGCACTATCTAGAATACATGTTCTGACCAGACAACGCGAAAATTTGAACATAGAACTCGATAAAAAGTATCACGATTGGGAAAAATCTACCGACGCGTTACCCAAAGTTCTCAAAATGACTCCGAACCATAAATCTTTCTATCAATTATCCAAAACAGAGCTAGGAAATTACGACAGAATCGAATGGTTAACTAAATTAAACGAAATTATTCATACAAACGAGAAGATAGGCATAGGCGACGACAGTTTCACAGAAACCGAGAAGAACGCGATCAAACGAATTTTATTGTTCCTGAACGACACCGTAAAAGAATTAAATTTTGCATGGGAACCAATCCAAACATATAGCGACGAAGAAATAGACGAATTATTAAAAGAAAATCACGATTTAGTAGGACACCCCGGTATACAAAAGACATACGACCGCATTCATAAACGGCACAGAATACCAGATTTGATGAAACGCATACAACAACATATAGAATCATGCCACACCTGTCAAATAACCAAAACTACACGTATCAGACCGCGCGAAGAACCTTGTATCACCGACACACCCCTCGAACCAAACGATAAAATTGCTATGGACTTATTAGGCCCACTGAAAAAGACGAAGAAAGGCAATCAGTACATTCTATCCATACATGACGAACTGACAAAATACTTAATACTCGTGCCACTAAAAACTCAGCAAACGGAAACAATTTGGAACGCACTCTTGAATCATTACATTTACATCTTTTCTGCTCCAAAAAAGATATTAACTGACCGCGGACAGAATTTTATATCTAGTTTGATGCAACAGTACGAAGACGCGTTCAAAATCAAACATATCAAAACGACATCCTTCCATCCACAAAGTAACGGATCTTTAGAACGAACACACGCAGTAGTAACGGACATGTTAAAATCGATACAGCGAAATTCGGATGAAGAATGGGACGATCAACTTAACTTTGTATGCCTTGCATATAACACAATGATACACGACTCCACTGGTTACACGCCATTCGAACTAACATTCGGACACCAAGCCAATCTTCCCTCCACAATATCCAAGAATCCTCAACGCACATACGCAGACGAAGTCACGTTCCGCAAAAAAGAATGGGACTCTAGACTCCGACACGCCCGCGAAACATTGATCAAAAGTAAACAGCGATATCAGCGCGATCAAAAACGTAAAATTATAAAACCTCAATCAGTTTTCAAAGAAGGAGACTCCGTTTTAATACATAACGATCATAAAAGGCATAAACTTGATGTGGAATGGTTAGGACCATACACGATTGATAAAGTATGTACTCCATACTATCTGATTCAAGACAAAAAGATACACGGTAATCGTTTAAAACCTTACTTTCCAGGTCGACGCTCCTCTTTGCCGGAATAGTATCCGCGCAAATAAATATTACACCATTAGAAGGAAACTCTGTATTCGTAGAAAACATAGGAAAAGGATATTTGTACAGCGATACTGCTAATATTATAGTAGGATTAGACACTAGCGACATATACGAGCAGATAAACACAATAGAATCATATACGTTTACAATAGACTCGCATGCAATCAGCAAAGAATACGCTGAAGGGTTAGACGGATTACAAAATCGTATCAATAACCTAAAACAACTCGCAAAACACTTGAAAGCGTTAACACATACCCGAAACACACGAGGTTTACTCAACATCGTAGGTTCCGTATCGAAAAGTCTGTTCGGAACTCTCGACGATGACGATCTTACGCTCATAAACGAGAATATGGACAAACTATTCGATGACAATAATAAAATCAAGACCATAATAGCTAATCAAACAGCACTCATTAGAAAGATTCTAAACTCAGAAAACCTAAACCACTTAGAGAAATCACATAACGATATATTAAAACAACAACGGCAGGCAAATATCGATAGATTTATGCTTAAGATGATCATGAAACTCGACACCGCGATGCAAACTTTACACTTCCAATTAGACGAAATACTTAACGTCATAATATTAGGCAAACAGGGAATAATTAGTCCACAAATACTCGACTCCGATGAATTTATAAAAAATTACGCCAAGGCAATAGGTAGCCAGATGTACAACACCGCGATCTCTGCCAAAACCGAACATTTTCAATTCATACTCGACATCAGTGATCTTAAACTCTTCACAATAGATAACAAAATATTTTTCAAAATCATAGTACCCTTAGTCTCTAACACAGAATGGAACATGTTACAAGTATATCCTATCCCGAGTAAGAGAAATGGAGTATTTTTGGCTCCAGCAGTCGAACATCAGATGTATTTAACCTCAGGTCTTTCATTTATAAACGCTGATATCGAGTACTTCAACAAATTTTGTAAAAATCGAGCCGGAACCACTATATGTAAACAAACACTACCAATCCATGACAGAAACTCGAGAACCGATTGTCGCAGCGAAATGATAAACTTCAAACCTCGCATTGAACATTGCCAAATAACTGTACTTAAGATTGAAGACATTAGCTTTATACCGCTCAAAACTAGCAACTGCTACATTGCGATACCGGCAAATCCGATAGAAATAGACACAATTTGCCAAACGAAACATACCTTGCAAAAACTCGACAAGCCTTCCATTATAAGAGCCAACACTTCTTGCGATATATTGTACAAAGATGAACACATGCGTATAGGCGAAACAAAAAACGAAGTCGAATACGAAATCAAAACGAAAACCCTAGCGCTCAAAACAAACGATAGTTTCACTCATCTGTTAGATAAACTCGAGCGAGCACCAAAGATAATAGATAATTTACAAGGCTATAAAACCACGATCGATAAAATAGGCGACGAGATAGAAACTCTTAATTTCGAACATAGAATCAAAAATATACAGTACTGGGGACTAACCACACTCCAGATATTAGGATACATAGCATTAGGCATACTAGGTATATATTGATTAAACAAAATAGGGGTATTCAAATGCATCAGGAAATGTATACCGAACAAATTATGTATCAATTTATTTTGCTGCCGAAATGAAACCATAATCAATAGCCACAATGCGACAACCCCACCGGTATCAAGCACCCTGGCCACGACACCCAACATCTATATTCCAACCAACACATACGACCTAGAGGATGAGGAGGAACCAGCCGTAATTTTCAAGCCACGTCAAGTCCGATTCCACAAAAGTCTTCTGAAGAAAACTTGAGGGACCAAGTTCGATCTAAGAAGGGGGGAATGTCACCGGTGAAATTCGAGCAGCCTTATGATAAACCAAAATACCGAGCGCCTTATCACGTGTGACCGTCCGGTCACCATCCGTTCTCAGCCGCCTGGGTGGCATTCGGTCACTCTAGCCGTTCTTCGAAATGTATGACAAGTACGAGCAAAGCCTTCTCCCACTCCGACGAATAAAACAATATAAATACACCCTTCATCATCATCCAGTCAGTCGGTAACAATTCTCAACTAGCCCAAGTATCAAAAGTGTATTATCGTGAACCAAAATCATACTGTACAAATTGAGTGGAAAATAAAAGAAATCGATCTCCTATTCGGAAATTGACAAGTTTCTTGTTTTAAACTTAATTTTTACGCTACAAGAGCATCGAGAAAGTTCCAAACACCGTTGCTAGGCAGTTCCTGTCTGGAGTTTGATTATTAATACAACGTGTGTCCCATTATATCGACACCCCGAAGGTACAATCCCATGTGTCCAGGCCCGTTCTTGAGGCCGCATGCCGCCACAACCACCTTTCTAGGGAGAATCATACAACCGCTCTACACCTCCGTCAGGAGTTCGCTGTTGAGTGCTGAAGCGTGCAGACGTGTGTCTAGTGCTCTGTGAAGTTCGGAAAACAACACGTGTCGCCCATCCGTCGAAAGTGAACACAGCCAAGTGTCTCCTATCCTTTAGAGAAAAAAAATCCTACGCTCCCAACCTCTACCCGAATACTAGCCTCATAGCCTCACGACTAGTTATTCAATTTGAATTAACTAGCTCGATGATGGCCCAGGATTCACGACTAGGCTCTCCTGAGCAAATTCATAATTGCCCGCGCTACCTCCTCCGTGGCAAAAGTGCATCAGATCTCCTCGTACCAATGACGCCAAAAATTCTAAGAAGCGCAAAATAGAAGTACCAAAAACAAACGCAAACGCCACCCGGGACGAACAGTCAACAAGTAAAGTAAACACTTACAACAGATTCGCCGTATTGGAATCCACAAACGACTCCATGGATATCGCTGACCCACCATCAAACCAACACATCCAAAGAAACTCCCCACCCCCACCAATATTCGTTGATGATGTCATTGACATACAAACGATGATCAAGTCCATAGAGAGAGATATCTCCAAAGAGGACTACAATCTAAAAACCATCAATAACAAAGTAAAAATCCTGCCAACAAACCCTGATGCGTACAGAAGACTCATCAAACTTCTCAAGACCTTGAACGCCAACTTCCACACATACCAGCTCAAACAAGAAAGACCCTTTCGAGTGGTTCTACGCAACATCCACCACTCAGCAGACATAGATGAACTCAAATTCGAACTCTTAAAACTCGGCCACGAAGTCATCAACGTTAGTAACATAAGGCATAGAGTCTCGAAAGACCCGCTATCCTTATTTTTTATCGACATAAAACAGAAGCCTAACAACAAGGAAATTTACAACATCAGTCGACTAATGCACTCAATAGTAAAATTCGAACCACCGCTTGTTAAAAAAGAGATAGTGCAATGTAAAAGGTGTCAAAGGTACGGTCACACGCAGAAATACTGCAACCATACCTTCCGCTGCGTTAAATGTGCAGGTACACACCCCACTGACCAGTGCACTAAATCACCGGAAACCCCAGCGAAGTGCATCCACTGTCAAGGGGACCATCCTGCTAACTACAAAGGCTGCTCAGCCTACAAAACCCTGTACACAAATAAGTACCCTAAACTCAGAGCAAAAGAGATAACCAATCAAATATCCAGTCCCCCGAAATTCATAACTACTCCAATTCCCCTCACCAATCAAATACCCAGTCCTCCCAAATTCGCCACTACTTCAACCTCCTACGCCCAAGCAGTACAGGGAACCCGAAATAATACGAATACCCACAACGACCACTCTCAACATAGTGTCCCCAATGCACCAAACTCAGACAACGTCTCTAGACTCGAAAAGCTAATAGAAAAGCAAACAGAGCAAATTAATAATTTGCTATCACTTTTAACACTCATCATGGATAAATTAATGCGCCCCGACGCAAAATAAAACCAAGACGCTTAGCTCTTTGGAATGCCAACGGTCTAGCTCAACACAAACTTGAACTAGAAATCTTCCCCAAACAGCAGCAAATCGACGTAATGCTCGTATCGGAAACCCACTTCACCGACAAAAACTACCTAAAAATAAACGGTTACAAATTCTACCATACTCAACATCCCAGCGGAAAGGCCCACGGCGGTACCGGAATCATAATCAAATCCAGCATCAAGCACTACGAACTTCCATCATTCCAGAAAGACTACCTCCAAGCAACAAACGTAGCAATAGAAGACTGCCATGGCACAATCACCACTTCAGCAGTATATTGCCCTCCCAGACACTCCATCGCCAAAGAAGACTTTGACAACTTCCTTGACACCCTGGGCAGTAGATTCATAGCTGGAAGAGACTACAACGCCAAACATACCCAATAGGCTTTCGGAAACAACATTCAACAGTAGAGCAAATCCACCGCATAACCCACATGATCAGCCAAACTCTTGAAAGGAAAAAATATTGCTCAGCGGTATTCCTAGACGTACAGCAGGCATTCGACAAAGTATGGCACGAAGGACTACTATACAAACTCAAAAAAATACTACCACACCGCTACTACTCCATCCTAAAGTCCTACCTAACCAACAGGCAATTCATGGTTAAATGCCTAGACGCCACTTCCGCAACATTTCCAATAGAATCTGGCATACCCCAAGGTAGTGTCCTCGGACCCCTGCTATTCTCTATCTACACCGCCGACTTACCTATATCAACTGAGATAACAGTAGCAACATTTGCTGACAACACAGCGCTATTAGCTTCCCACGCAGACCCGGTAATTGCCTCATCCACTCTCCAGCGGTGTCTTGACTCTATGGAAAAGTGGTTTCATAAATGGGGCTTCAAAATTAATGAAAAAAAATCCTCACATGTAACCTTCACGCTCCGTAAACAAACCTGCCCCCAGATCACCATCAACAACACAATAATTCCTAGCAAGGACTCAGTCAAATACCTGGGCATGGCCCTGGACAGGAGACTAACATGGAAAAACCACATTTCAGACAAAACGAAGCAACTAAAGGAAAAATTTTAAAAATTCTATTGGCTCACAGGCCGACGCTCCAAACTAAACCTACAGAACAAAATTACCCTCTACAAGACCGTAATAAAACCTGTCTGGACCTACGGAATCCAACTATGGGGAACTGGGGAACAGCAAGTAACTCCAACATCGAAATACTTCTACGCTTCCAATCGAAAACGCTAAGATCCTTAATAGATGCACCGTGGTATGTTACCAACGAAACAATTCATCAGGACCTCAAGATACCCACAGTCAAAGAGGAAATAGCAAAATACAGCGACGGATATAGCAAAAGAGTCAACAAACACCGAAATGCCCTAATCACTGGACTACTTGATACATCGGACCAGATCCGCAGACTGAAGAGACACTACCCGCTAGACCTAAACACTAGATTCAATTAATGATCCAAACGAATTAATGTTTACCCATTTAAAATACCTAATGATAAGTTATACATATCTATAATAAGCACTAACTTATTATAAATATTTAGCCACGTCACTGCGCCACGCCAGAAAATATTACTGAAAATTCTCAATGCGAGAATTGATTGTAATTTCAATAAACAAAAAAAAAAAAACCTTGAGCCCAAGCTCATTGTCACAAATCTCAAATAAATACAATTTTGTAGAATAACGGCAAATTGTTTAATTACAATTTTTATGGATTTTCCCGAAGTTTCGGAGGGGAGGCCCCGGTGTCCTCTCATCTCTGACATATACAACTTCCACCGTTTGCAAATTAGTCCAAGCGGATCCAGGCACCGCTACGAGAGTGTAATTAGTTTCTAATTTTAATATCTTGTTGTATTTCAAATGCTTTCTTTGTTCCTTACTGTTATATTCGATGTATATACAACACATGATCCAAAATCAGGTATTAGCAGTCAATTTGTAAAAGGTGATCGTTAAGGGATTTTGAAATATGATGTAGAAGAAAATGTTCAACACGTTAAAAATGAAAATTACCGGACAAAATAGAAAACCGGCCTTGATGTTTGTAAGAATATAGACAACTGCATTGTAATGACAATTCTGCCGGAGCAGTCGAGATAAACAGATGCGAGTAACTGTGCTCCAGTGCAAGTGCGACAAATAGTGAATTTAGGAGGTTAAAACGTTAACGAACACTGTCATCTGGTAAAAGTTCCAAGATGCAACAACAAATACCGCCAATCAAATAAACAAAGGTGAAATATACTACATAAATAAAGCTACAAATGCAAATGATACAGTAATGATATTGATGACAAATACAGAAATACAAAAATGATATTAAAAAGTAATTGTAAAGATTTCGAGTTTCAGGGGGGGGGGGGGGGGGGCGGTGTTGAAGTAATACTCACTTCTAGGAAAACTACATCTTCTCTAGCATTTAGTTTTCTTAGTCCTTGAAGCTATTGAGTATTTAGCTCTAAATCAATTGGAACTCAGCCTCATAGCCTTTTTTAGAACATGCTATGCACTGATGGTGCAGCAGAGTATAAACAGGCCAGTTTCTCGTAATTATATAAATACACATAGGCACATGGCTTCGAAGCTCCATAGTAAAATAACGCTGCCAACGTGCGGATCTGGATTAGCATACACTGTACTTGTACTTATGTTTACTTAAATATATTTCTATTATACATTCATCCATGCATTTTCACTCTTTATTCCGAGATAAGCCTCGACAGCTTTTAATGTACAAAAAAAAAGAACATTTAGAAACACATAAAAGAGTGTAAAAATAAGAATGATATAATGTATGGTAATAGTGTAATACTAAAACATTATTTTTTTTTCGATGCTTAAATTATAGATTATTGAAGATATATTGTTAAGGAAAGTAAAAAAGATTGGAAAAATAAAAAGACTAACACCACACAGAGTTCCCAAGCGGTCACTCATCTAAGTACTATCCGTGCCAAGCGTTGCTAAACTTTCGTGATCGGACGAGAACGAGTGCTCTTTTTTTTACTTATAATGTTTACTGACCAGTAGATGAATGTTACATTGGTATGTTGTTCACAATAAACAATGAACTTCGGTTGTGGGGTGGTTTAGGCAAAAGTACCGATACATGACGGTACGACAGCCATACAATATTTTGTGTGTCGGAATTTCATTTTTTTAGCTTTACAATATATAAATTATATTTAAGTCGTTGTGGAGCGGTGCCTATATACGATATTGTTTTTTTCTTTCTATCTCTGTCTTGAAAACCTGGTCGCAAAAACTGGATAGTTCGTTAGTCTATTTGGTTTCGGAGGGGCTGTGGGATTTTGAGAAGGGGCGGGGGAGGGTGGACGGGGAGGAGAAGGGAGGGGTGTCCTGTAGAAATATTTACAATATTTACAAATTTACATTTACAAAGTTTACAATATTTACACTATTTTACACAGAGGGAGATTTGAGCGTTGCCGTTTTGTGGCTCTTTCCCTTGTTATTTTTTTTTTTATTATGGTTTCGGTATCCACCAATATTTTTTTATGTTTTTTTCTGTGATTGTCTTCTGTGTCTTTTTGGGGAAGGACCATGTTGTATCTCCACCTAGTGTCTACGGTTTTTTTTAAGTGACGAGAACGAGTGCACGCAACGCGGTTTGAGCGTTGGCTGAAATAAATGGTTTTGTTATTTGCTTTTGCTGAAGCGATGCTCACTTCTAGGAAAACTCTACATCTTCTTTAGTGTTTAGTTTTCTTAGTCCTCAAAGCCGTTGAGTATTGTTTAGCTCTAAATAAATTTGATGGGCCTCCCAGCCTCATAGCCTTTTCTAGGAATATGCCATGCACAGATGGTACAACCGGGTATATATAGACGGGCCAGTTTTCGTAATTATATATGTCGGGTTTCCATTAAAATTAGGGTTAGGGACGTGAAACGAATCTTCTCTTGGATTACACATTGTCGTTATGCAATAGAGAAGACATTGACTAGTGCAAATACGATTATTATAGAATTGGACAAGTAACCGTGATAATTAGATACTCGACAAACTGATGACAATGACCTAGATTACGGTGTTAGGGGATTATCCCGAAGTTCTAAAGGGGAGGCTCCGATGTCCTTTCATCTCCGACATATACATACTCATAGACTCATGGCTTCGAAGCTCTGTTGTAATGTAACGCTGCCAGAGTGTGGATCTGGATTAGTATACCCTGTACTTATACTTATATTTATACTTATACTTACAGTTACACTTATACTCAAATATATTTCTGTTACACATTCATCACACATGCCTCGAACAGATAACTTCAACAAAGATGGTTAGAAAATTCTTTAGCTTGCCCTTCGTTGCTTCTGGCTCATGTGTTGTCCATTAATTTGATTGCTTGGATTAGTTTTATTGGCTTCTTTATTTTGTTCGTGGCTTTCCATAGGAAATAATTGGAATTTTCGTACGCAGAAAGTGAATCTATGCATTTTGAGAATTCGTTATTATTATGATCTTTTATTTTACTTACTATTTCCTTGCAAGTTTGTTTAGATGTTTTTTTGCTTTCACGTGTTCTATGTTTTTGCCATTTTTCTTTTGCTTTCCTTTTTTCTCTGATTTTGTCGAGAATGTCTTGTGGAATTATTTTTGTTTGCCTGTTATTTGGTTCATAAGTAGTAGTTGCCCATCTATAATTTCTGTCAATGTTCTGCCTCTTCGCAGTGGTGCATATGCTGCTGACATCTGAAAGTAATTGCCATTAGTTTGTATTTGTAACGGTGGTTGCTTGAGCATGTTCCTGATGGATTTGGCTATGTTGGTGTTAAGGGTGGCGGTTGGTTAGTTACTTGTGAATAACTTCGGCTACCAAAGGTGTTGGTGTTTCCATGATTAGTGTTCTATACGTATTGTATTGTTTGGTGTTGGATTTGATTCCGTAATATCTAGTTGCTCTATGTTCTGCTTCGAAGCGAGTAGCAGGAGGGTGTGAGGAAAAAGCAACACCATGTTAATGATCATAGAGATCAACTTTTGTCTTACATATATGATTATTATTAATATATTATTCTTATTTTGTATTTAACTAATGTCTAATAAATGTTATATAAAATAAATATTTTTTTCATTATTAAAATCCTTTCTAAACTCTATAATTAGATTATAATTTAGCTTGCTCAATAAAAAATTTAATAACATTGAAAATTTTTAATCATGGTTAATATTTTAAATATGACACTGTTTACGTATATTATAGGTAGAGTTAATAGTTATACAATTTTTTAATGAATTAAGAAAAAACTAAAAACAAGCTTATTTTCCAATATATGCGTCAAATATAAAAGCATTAAAGATATGTGTACATATTTAATTTGAAAATTGTAGTCCTGTTAAACTTTTTTGTTGATAATAATAATGCATGTTTAATAATGGTTCATAATTAATATTCATTTAAACAATGCTTTCTGTACTAAATGGGGTATTGTCGATGTATCTGCTTGAAATAAATGGTGAGAAATTGTAATAAATACATAATATAGTATTAGTTATTAAATAAGCTTACTGCTTTAGTTTATATTCTTTACCTTTAGTGCTTTCACCAAAGAATGGCGCCAAACACAAAATCCTAGCTACTCGATCGCATTGTTCAATGGTGGCCGATTTGTAAAGTACATCTTGCGACATTAAGAACCTTATCTCCTTTACAGCAGTTAACAGACCTGTGTGTACAATTGTGACCTAGGGACAGTGTGGCATATTAGTGAAATTAAAAGCATAAAGTCATGCTTCATATAGTGACGTGAAGGTATAAATTAGTGTCTAATTTTATTAATGAAAACAAATACATTTTATTATATATTTTTTTAAGATACCGTATGACTGGAATAATGTAATGCAAATACTTTGTTAAACATAATATATTAAAAAATTGGATTTATATACAATTACATTTTGTTTTCCACCAAGAGTTACGCAGTTAATTCACAATTACTCTCTTTGTTTAGAATCGTTTGGATGATAATACATTTTCATACCACTCTTTGACTTGTTTCTGCATCTCTTGGCTGAGTAATTAGGCATTTGAAATAACATTTCAAACTTAAATGCTAATTCTGTATGTTCTTTATGATGACTTCAAAGATTTGTAATAAACACGAAGTATAAATCACCTTAAAGTAAAAACGGATAACACCATATAGATTTAATTACTAAGATGTGTGTAGCTCAAAATTTGATGTTAATTTAAAATTGTAATATAATTTATTGTTAAACTTTGCAAAAAAGTTGTATTTTCTTTTGAGGTTATCTTTAGCAATCTTATGAAAAGGTTATTCAACTATTATTTATATCTATCAATAATAGCGACTCTTAATAATATCTTACTTTTTCTTATTATTCTTTATTTCCTTCGTTATACACACTCTAATACACGGTAAATATTATCACACTTTGTTTACAGACAACTTTGTAAATGCATACTTTATACATTTATATCTATACCAATCTATACATAACTGCTGCAGGAAGCTCTTTTATAAATGGCGGAACCAATCAGCGTTGAACGAATAGATTTGCCACACTGTCTCTGGACCAACTACACGTCGCAGGGTTTAACTCTTCAGTCAGGTCTGTAACTGATTCCGAAATTGAAAAATCACCGTACGTGTAATCGATCCAACGATCGGATGAAACTGTCAAAATTTTCAGTTAGTTGTGGAATAATAATAATTTTTTGGCCGTTACCTTTTCTGTTTGAAAAAAACAGTTACAAACCGAAGTGTATTTATTGAAAGTTTTATTCCATGCAATTTTGCATAAATAGAAATGTTTTATTTTTTTAGAAGTAGAGTTTTAATTAAGCAAGAATATTTACTTTGCTTTGATAAAATTAAAATTGAGTGTTATTAATGATCTTAAGGAGAATATTAATGAAAGTAATCTGGGAAATATTATACAATATATTACTCCTAAAACTAAGCTCTGAAATCTGAGCATACATATATATGTAATTAATTAGCTTTTGTTTTGTTCAATTTTCCTCTTATTGTTAGTATAGTAAAACAGTTATATCAATAAAAGTCACATCCTGCTTTCTCTCTCATACTTACCCTTCTTTCAATTCTTTAAATAATGCTAATTAAAAAATAATTCTCTCTTCCATATTTTATCTTAAAGTACTTGTTAAAAGGGATATGATCCGTCAGAACATTTGCTAATGATGTTCACTTTGACATATGTTGTCAAGAACATTTTCTTGAGCAATTTCTAGAAGAATTTAGCCATCGTCCGTTATTCCTTAAGAAATTATCAATAAAGAAATATTCATAAAAAACAATGTATAGTATGTATTTACGTATAGTATAGAAACACTATTCTCGTTACTCGCTCTACTCGCTCGTAAAAAAGGTAGTCAAACCTAATACCAATTTCATATGCGAGCGAACAAGAAATTTTTAGAAAAGTTTTTTTGGCCGAAAGTTAGAGAAGCCACTTCGCTCGCATATGGAACATTAGGTTGGAATAGATTTTTATGAGCTCGCAGAGTTCGCGACCGAGTGGAACGACCAACATATGTGATGTTCCTTTAAAACAAAAACTAGGAAATAAACACATACGTCCGTGTCTGCAATTCACAGTCACATATATTTACATATAGGCAGAATATGTTATTTAATATGGGTTTTGGGTTTATTAATTAACGATTCACTCAGATTCGTTTTCTCCAGTATATTTCAGTCTTATACAACACGTCTTACCACACAGGAATCTCTTAGTCAATAGAACAACGTGGTCGACTCCTAAGACAAAAGGGCGTCGTTAGAAGTCGTACCAACTTAGCTTGTAGTAACTAGCGATCATGCCAACTTAACATTTCTCAACAGAATATAATGTACAAGGTATCAAAAAATTACTTGTCATTGCTTTTGGGAGGGGGGTGTGATTCTACATTTTCAAATCTGCGGAGATCTGCTAAAAAAATGATTCGCAAAACTGATTTTGGGCATGATTTTCAAGATCAAATTTTTTTACTGCATCATATAGTACTTATCACGAGGAACAAATGTCTCAAAGGAATCATGGCTTGCAAACGACCCGTTCATTTGAAAAAAATCTTTAAGGTTCTATTAGCTCTTAAACTAATTTTGTTATTATATTGCGATAATATATTACGAATAAAAGACGATACAAGCACAAAAATAAATATATTATAAATATAAAAATATTTTGAATATAATAATAAGTAGTGAAGTTCAGAAAGCGTGCTGGGAATTGTTCTTTGTTCAAGACCTAATGGAAGATCATAGCGTGAAGTAGAAGTTTCAGATCGTCGATTGGGGTTAGGTTGATTTCTACTTGTCGCTCGTTGTGTACATTGACGTAAGAAGGAGCAAATGTCGTTTGTGCAGTGCACGTATATGTCGGGTTTACATTAGAATTAGGGTTAGGGGCGTGAAACGAATCTTCGTTTGGATTACACGTGTCGTTATGCAATAGAGAAGACATTGACTAGTGCAGATACGATTATCATAGAACTGGACAAGTAACCGTGGTAATTAGATATTCGAGAAACTGATGACAATGATCCTAGGTTCAATAACGAATCCGCGGTCGTCGGGATGATAGATGAACGTGCTCACAAAATCTAAGTCGGACGTGTAATATCCACTGACCGTAAGGAGTTACTTTATGTGTCGATGGGACCACAAGGAAGAATGAATTTCCGTCCCGATGATGCCACAGAGGAAAACTATCATGGGGTGTGTCTAAGGGCACGAGATCATCGGATTCGTCGAGGGTAGCCTTCGTTCAGAAAGTAAGGGAAATTGGCGTTGCTGCTAATTGGTCAATCTCCATATCGGTGGTTAGAGAAAGATGCTCGTCGCCCTCAAAGGAAAGTTGCTAGTGGGAGACGCCGTTCGTTGAAAAATAGGTCTTCCCTATCTTCCCGTAGTTGGGACAAAGACTGTTTGTTTGAAGAACTTTAGTCAACTAAATCTTAAGATTTATAGCGGGCCCTCAGGCTAGCTGGACATGTACTGGGGAGACGCATCGACATCTGGCAATCATCTTACTCGAAGAATAGGGTCTGCGTGTGGCGAGCCACGGGGCAGAAACTGTTGGAATGTTTACTGTCACGTGCCGCCACAAATATTTCTTTTAAGGAGAGCTATAGAATTACGCCTTGCCTTTGCTAGACAAAGCGTTCATCCCGTGACCGCGGCTACGTTCGGCGACTGGCTGTCACCTCGAGCCCAAGCTCACTATCACAAATCTCGAGTAAATACAATCGGATCGAATGACGACAATTGTTTAATTACGCCTATGATAGAATCTAGATTACGGTGTTGAGGGATTTTTCCGAAGTTCCAAAGGGAAGGCTCCGATGTCCTTTCATCTCCGACATATATATCTATTGATGTATTTGCGAAGAATAGCTTGTCGAGTAGGAATTTCACAAGAAGAAGCAAGAAAAATAATACGTGAAGAAGGTCTATGTTTTTATATGGTTCATATAGTGCAAGAACTTTGAACGGTAGATTACTTCATTCGATGAAAATTTTGTTGCTGGACGTTAAGGAAACTAAAACACAATCCACACTGTTTTCAAGATATTTGGTTTACGGATGAGAGCAGTTTTTTTAGCCGCAACATTCTTAAACACCGGTATGCCAAAATTATGGCGTATAAGAATACTCTCATCATGACCCAGAGATTGAATCAGGGCTGCATTGACAGACTCGATCTATTCCATATCTGACTTTAGCATAAATAAAAACACTTTGAGAACTGAACTAATCGACGTTACATGTTCACAAATAAGTAGGTATTACCACTGATCTTATTTTTTGTATCATATCTGTGGGAAAGTATAGTGCTAGTAGGTTTGGTAACGGCATGATTTGTTTCAATATCGTTCACGCCAACACAAAATCAAGTATGATGCTCCGGTAGTCTATATGCACGCAGTCACTATTCGTCACTCATTCTTCTCATTCTCAACGGTTCCAATGCTCTTTATTCACCCCCTTCGACAACGCTGACAACACACTTCTCAACTGACGACGACCTCTTAATTCGTCTTTCTCCCTTAAGCATCCCTTTGTCTTTTGTCATAGCCCCACCACGTACATGTTCTGCAACCGTCCTCGGCCATGGTCATGTCACGTAAAATAAAAAAGAAGGAAATCGAGGATGAAAAGGAAAATAAAATATAAAAAAAAAAATAAAAAGAGAATTTATGTTTTAACACTAGGTTTACACTAATTACGATTTACTTCTGAACTCCAGCCGTGACTTTCCAAGACTAAAGCTCTTACAATTTGACTTTCGATTGGATCTGTTTCTTTCTCCTTTGTCACCTCTCAATATCCCCACTATCCACGCGTTTGTTAGGTGTCCGCGACTGTTGCCACGCACGCCCTCCTCTCGAACATTCGATTGAAGCACCGTTGGGATATTGATGGTTCATTGGGCACTCGGCGATATACATTGTTGCCAAGTGTCGCCACATCTTTATCTCCGGTCTTGAACTGAGCTGGTAGTGACACTATTGTAACGTCGACAAATATCTCCAACCGACTCAGGAAACCTGAACCGCCTGGCACACGACACCAACTACCAAAACAAAGGAATATGAATTCGGCACGCAGACATAAGATAAATGAACATCTAGAAGGGCTGGGTCTTGATCGAAGCTTCAGTCTTTCGGTAATGGTCTAATCGAACACTTGTAATTTTATTATAGAATAAAGGTATCTCGAACTCTGGTTCAAGAACCCAACATTTTTTTCATTATTATTTTCCCACTATTTTTACGTGACACTATCATGATTTTTTTTATTAATTCTACTTTCAAACGAATAACTTTAATATATCATATACTTTTGTTATAATGTACGAAATAATTATGATTTATCAACAAGCATCATTATAAATATCATTCTAAACATCATAAGGAATCATTATAAACATCAGTTGTCTTTATTGATATAATTATGAACTACATGTCGGGTTAACATTAGAATTGAGGGCGCGTAGCGATTTTTCGTTTGAATTAGCCATCGTTTTACAAAACAGAGATTATATTTACGCGTATATACAAGACTTACGTACATACATTAGACTTTTACAAAGTATAATGAATATTGAGTTTAACGAATAATAAGATTAACGGATAAATAGGTTTAACGAATAATAAGATTAACGAATAATATGTTCTACAAGTAATAAGTTTAACGAATAATGAGATTAACGAATAATATGTTTTACGAATAATAAGTTTAAAGAATAACGAGTTTAATGAACGCTATTAACAATGTTCTTGGGTTTAAACGAATCCACGGTCAACGGGATAACTCTTTACTATGAGTAGAATAATTTTAGGCACAAAAATACGAATGCTGAGACGCTCGGTAAACTGCTCGATGTGTCACTTTCCAAGGCGATCATACGAATAATAATCTGATGGAAATTTTTCTCGCTGTACGATTGCATTTGTTTGTTATATGCTCGTTGGAAGCATCGAGATGGTTCCAATCGCCGTTGCTAGGTAGTTTCTACCTAAAGTTTGATATATACTCGTTGAGAGTGTCACCGGTGAAATTCGAGCAGCCTTATGATAAACCAAAATACCGAGCGCCTTATCACGTGTGACCGTCCGGTCACCATCCGTTCTCAGCCGCCTGGGTGGCATTCGGTCACTCTAGCCGTTCTCCGAAATGTATGACAAGTACGAGCAAAGCCTTCTCCCACTCCGACGAATAAAACAATATAAATACACCCTTCATCATCATCCAGTCAGTCGGTAACAATTCTCAACTAGCCCAAGTATCAAAAGTGTATTATCGTGAACCAAAATCATACTGTACAAATTGAGTGGAAAATAAAAGAAATCGATCTCCTATTCGGAAATTGACAAGTTTCTTGTTTTAAACTTAATTTTTACGCTACATTTTTGGCGATCCTGCCAGGATCCATTCGCTTCAGTGTAAACGAAATCACGATTTCGGCGTACGCGCATCATTGAAGATCGAAGGATCAGCGAACCACCGCGAATCTTTGCTACTACGAAGCCCTGCAGCAACTTTCAACGTTCCACTACGGTGAAACTAGACGAGAGGACTACGGTCAGCGCAGAGCAAGCCTACGAATAAGATTCGGAATCCAAAAAAAAAAAAAAACCAACCAGAGAGGAAACATCCCAGAGATTCCTCAACGGTCATAACTACCACGGTAAGCTAGAAATCTGGATTCATTTTTTCATTACCGTGTGAGAAAACCAAGTTTCTCAAGCGTTTCGAGTTCAAATAGCTACGATAGTTCAATAAGCCCGATTAGAATCATGTCTATATCACGAAAGGACAAAGTCGAAACTATTGAAACCGTTCCTACAAACGGAGCTACGGATAATTCGATTCTTGCCAGACTCGACATGATACAAAAACAAATCGAACTTCTTACGCGACGTATGGAAGAGTCACAACGGACAGCCGACAGTGAAAATAGGAAGCGTACAGCGGAGATAGAACTATTAGCCAAAAATATCTCCAAAATAAAAATAGGACGCGACGCTACTACAGAACTAGGCTCCCTTATCACCATGGACGAATCTGTTGCCGCGAAAGATAGAACTTCCCCACCGTGCGATCCGATTCAAACAGAAGGAGACAACCATCCCTCTTACGAAGATCGTCTACCGCAATTCACCTCTCCGAGCTTACGGGCCAAAGACGCGATAGCATGCATTCCACAATTAAACGGCGAAGACGATATCGGAGTAGAAGAGTTCATACGCGAAGTACGTGAATTACGAGCCATGTGTAGCGAACCCACGCTATTACTAAAAATGATAAAAATCGGGAAAATCACGGGTAGAGCCGCAATGGCCATTCGCAATATACCAATCAACGAATACGGACACCTGTACGATGCCCTACGACGAAACGTAGCCACCCAAGACTCCGTTAGGGAACAACAAGACCAGCTACGCGAAACGAGACAGCGTCACGACGAAAGTGTGCAAAGTTATATCATCAGATTCCGCAGAGCGCTCAATAAGCTACAATATAGTATAACGAACGAATACTGTGACGAATTTAATAGACGAGCTATGAACGACAGGATTTTAAGAGACTCCGTAACCGATTTTATTCGAGGTCTGAAAACCGAAATAGGACTATTACTTCTCGCCAATCCACCATACAATATCCTTGAAGCCGAGAAAAGAGCCACCGACATAGAGCGATTCTTCAGGGAAGATCGAAATCGACGACCAAAACCGATGGAACGATTACGACTCCCTGAACAGCGACAACTAACAACTAATAATCCCAACCTAATCATTAAAAAACCAACTCCAACACCTAATCCAATGCCAAGAAGCTTCCGGCAAAGTGAACAAATGCCACTTGCCCTAAGGACTCAATTCAAATGCTTCAAATGCAATCAGATCGGACATGTCTCTAGTCAATGCAGAAATTTTCAAACGCCCAGCCAATTTCCGAGACCACCAGCGATCCACAATCTGGAGACACACAAGGAAGAAACAGAGGAACCAATAGACCAGACTTACGAATTAACGCCACAACAGGAAGTCTCCCCACAGTACTTTTACGATCCGACGGACGGCGACATAAATTCCTCGTTGACAGCGGAGCAGGAATTAACATACTTAAACGAAGATGCGTATTACGACCTAAAATAACAAAAGAACGAAAATTCTCGATGGGACACTCTAAATTTAAAACTAACGAACACGCCTTGGTAAAACTATTTGGCAAAACTCTAGAATTCTTTATAGTAGAAGACAACTTTCCAATTATAGAAGACGGCATACTCGGTTTACCAGCTCTATCTAAATTCAAATTTGAACTTTCAAATCAACAATTAAAACTTGACAATAATATTCTTTTATTGCAACAGGAAAACGACGTACCTCCAAAACAAGCAGTGTCAAAAACAGTCTACCTGGAAGGAAAACCGACAACGATATGCTTTATCAATGGTGGTGAGTGCCCAGCCAAGATGACCAATTTTATCGAAAATTCAAACACGTACGATCAAGTCTCCACATTTAAAGATTTAGTCAGACTTTCGCATATAGAAAAAACTCTCCGCGAACCAATCGAAAAAATATTGCTGTTTTACCTCGACGTATTCAATCTAGAGACCGACTTGTTACCATGTACTAACCTTGCTAAACACACGATAACGTTAAAAGAAAATAAAATCATTAACACAAAATCTTACCGACCGCCTGAATGCCACAAAGAAGAAATCAAACGACAAATGGACGAAATGCTACAAAAGAACATCATAGAACCATCTGATTCTCCTTACAATTCACCAGTCTGGGTAGTACCAAAAAAGGCAGACGCCTCAGGGAAACAGAAATGGCGAATTGTAATAGACTTCAGAAAAATAAACGAGCTAACTGACCAAGACGCATATCCATTACCTGACATAGACGACATACTATCCCAACTAGGCAACGCAAAATTCTTCTCAGCCCTCGATTTATCCTCCGGATTCCACCAAATCCCAATGGACACAGACTCTAAAAAATACACAGCATTCTCCACACCACAAGGACACTATCATTACAATAGAATGCCATTCGGTTTAAAGAATGCACCCGCAACATTTCAACGTATGATGGATACCGCGCTAAGAGGACTCATAAATAAACATTGCTTTGTATATTTAGACGACATTATAATATTCGGACAGTCGATTGAAGAGCACAATAGCAACCTCGCGATAGTATTGCAACGCTTACGCGAACTCGGGCTCAAAATACAGCCGGACAAATGCGAATTTCTCAAACCAGAATTAGAATATCTCGGACATATAGTAACCGCCGAAGGCGTAAAACCAAATCCCAAAAAATTAGAAGCCGTTAGCAATTTCAAACAGCCACGTAATCCCACAGACATCAAATCTTTCTTAGGACTAGCAGGTTATTACCGTAAGTTCATCAGAAACTTTTCCAAAATCGCGAAACCATTGACCGAACTTACAAAAAAGGAGACACCATTTCATTGGACAGATAAAACCCAGGAAGCATTCCAGACATTAAAAGACAAACTCTGTTCATCACCCGTACTAAAATTCCCAGACTTTGCAAAACAATTCACATTAACGACTGACGCCAGTAACGAAGGTATAGGTGCGATCTTATCACAGGACGGACATCCATGTTGTTATATCTCGCGAACTCTAAACCCACCGGAACGAAATTATTCCACTACAGAAAAAGAACTTTTAGCAATAGTATGGGCCGTAAAACGCCTCCGACAATATCTGTTAGGGCGGAAATTCCTCATCCGAACCGATCACCAAGCGCTAAAATGGCTACAGAACTGCAAAGACCCCTCATCACGCTTGATGAGATGGCGATTAAAACTAGAAGAATATGAATACGACATAGAATATACGAAAGGAAAAGATAATACTGCAGCCGACGCACTATCTAGAATACATGTTCTGACCAGACAACGCGAAAATTTGAACATAGAACTCGATAAAAAGTATCACGATTGGGAAAAATCTACCGACGCGTTACCCAAAGTTCTCAAAATGACTCCGAACCATAAATCTTTCTATCAATTATCCAAAACAGAGCTAGGAAATTACGACAGAATCGAATGGTTAACTAAATTAAACGAAATTATTCATACAAACGAGAAGATAGGCATAGGCGACGACAGTTTCACAGAAACCGAGAAGAACGCGATCAAACGAATTTTATTGTTCCTGAACGACACCGTAAAAGAATTAAATTTTGCATGGGAACCAATCCAAACATATAGCGACGAAGAAATAGACGAATTATTAAAAGAAAATCACGATTTAGTAGGACACCCCGGTATACAAAAGACATACGACCGCATTCATAAACGGCACAGAATACCAGATTTGATGAAACGCATACAACAACATATAGAATCATGCCACACCTGTCAAATAACCAAAACTACACGTATCAGACCGCGCGAAGAACCTTGTATCACCGACACACCCCTCGAACCAAACGATAAAATTGCTATGGACTTATTAGGCCCACTGAAAAAGACGAAGAAAGGCAATCAGTACATTCTATCCATACATGACGAACTGACAAAATACTTAATACTCGTGCCACTAAAAACTCAGCAAACGGAAACAATTTGGAACGCACTCTTGAATCATTACATTTACATCTTTTCTGCTCCAAAAAAGATATTAACTGACCGCGGACAGAATTTTATATCTAGTTTGATGCAACAGTACGAAGACGCGTTCAAAATCAAACATATCAAAACGACATCCTTCCATCCACAAAGTAACGGATCTTTAGAACGAACACACGCAGTAGTAACGGACATGTTAAAATCGATACAGCGAAATTCGGATGAAGAATGGGACGATCAACTTAACTTTGTATGCCTTGCATATAACACAATGATACACGACTCCACTGGTTACACGCCATTCGAACTAACATTCGGACACCAAGCCAATCTTCCCTCCACAATATCCAAGAATCCTCAACGCACATACGCAGACGAAGTCACGTTCCGCAAAAAAGAATGGGACTCTAGACTCCGACACGCCCGCGAAACATTGATCAAAAGTAAACAGCGATATCAGCGCGATCAAAAACGTAAAATTATAAAACCTCAATCAGTTTTCAAAGAAGGAGACTCCGTTTTAATACATAACGATCATAAAAGGCATAAACTTGATGTGGAATGGTTAGGACCATACACGATTGATAAAGTATGTACTCCATACTATCTGATTCAAGACAAAAAGATACACGGTAATCGTTTAAAACCTTACTTTCCAGGTCGACGCTCCTCTTTGCCGGAATAGTATCCGCGCAAATAAATATTACACCATTAGAAGGAAACTCTGTATTCGTAGAAAACATAGGAAAAGGATATTTGTACAGCGATACTGCTAATATTATAGTAGGATTAGACACTAGCGACATATACGAGCAGATAAACACAATAGAATCATATACGTTTACAATAGACTCGCATGCAATCAGCAAAGAATACGCTGAAGGGTTAGACGGATTACAAAATCGTATCAATAACCTAAAACAACTCGCAAAACACTTGAAAGCGTTAACACATACCCGAAACACACGAGGTTTACTCAACATCGTAGGTTCCGTATCGAAAAGTCTGTTCGGAACTCTCGACGATGACGATCTTACGCTCATAAACGAGAATATGGACAAACTATTCGATGACAATAATAAAATCAAGACCATAATAGCTAATCAAACAGCACTCATTAGAAAGATTCTAAACTCAGAAAACCTAAACCACTTAGAGAAATCACATAACGATATATTAAAACAACAACGGCAGGCAAATATCGATAGATTTATGCTTAAGATGATCATGAAACTCGACACCGCGATGCAAACTTTACACTTCCAATTAGACGAAATACTTAACGTCATAATATTAGGCAAACAGGGAATAATTAGTCCACAAATACTCGACTCCGATGAATTTATAAAAAATTACGCCAAGGCAATAGGTAGCCAGATGTACAACACCGCGATCTCTGCCAAAACCGAACATTTTCAATTCATACTCGACATCAGTGATCTTAAACTCTTCACAATAGATAACAAAATATTTTTCAAAATCATAGTACCCTTAGTCTCTAACACAGAATGGAACATGTTACAAGTATATCCTATCCCGAGTAAGAGAAATGGAGTATTTTTGGCTCCAGCAGTCGAACATCAGATGTATTTAACCTCAGGTCTTTCATTTATAAACGCTGATATCGAGTACTTCAACAAATTTTGTAAAAATCGAGCCGGAACCACTATATGTAAACAAACACTACCAATCCATGACAGAAACTCGAGAACCGATTGTCGCAGCGAAATGATAAACTTCAAACCTCGCATTGAACATTGCCAAATAACTGTACTTAAGATTGAAGACATTAGCTTTATACCGCTCAAAACTAGCAACTGCTACATTGCGATACCGGCAAATCCGATAGAAATAGACACAATTTGCCAAACGAAACATACCTTGCAAAAACTCGACAAGCCTTCCATTATAAGAGCCAACACTTCTTGCGATATATTGTACAAAGATGAACACATGCGTATAGGCGAAACAAAAAACGAAGTCGAATACGAAATCAAAACGAAAACCCTAGCGCTCAAAACAAACGATAGTTTCACTCATCTGTTAGATAAACTCGAGCGAGCACCAAAGATAATAGATAATTTACAAGGCTATAAAACCACGATCGATAAAATAGGCGACGAGATAGAAACTCTTAATTTCGAACATAGAATCAAAAATATACAGTACTGGGGACTAACCACACTCCAGATATTAGGATACATAGCATTAGGCATACTAGGTATATATTGATTAAACAAAATAGGGGTATTCAAATGCATCAGGAAATGTATACCGAACAAATTATGTATCAATTTATTTTGCTGCCGAAATGAAACCATAATCAATAGCCACAATGCGACAACCCCACCGGTATCAAGCACCCTGGCCACGACACCCAACATCTATATTCCAACCAACACATACGACCTAGAGGATGAGGAGGAACCAGCCGTAATTTTCAAGCCACGTCAAGTCCGATTCCACAAAAGTCTTCTGAAGAAAACTTGAGGGACCAAGTTCGATCTAAGAAGGGGGGAATGTCACCGGTGAAATTCGAGCAGCCTTATGATAAACCAAAATACCGAGCGCCTTATCACGTGTGACCGTCCGGTCACCATCCGTTCTCAGCCGCCTGGGTGGCATTCGGTCACTGTAGCCGTTCTCCGAAATGTATGACAAGTACGAGCAAAGCCTTCTCCCACTCCGACGAATAAAACAATATAAATACACCCTTCACCATCATCCAGTCAGTCTGTAACAATTCTCAACTAGCCCAAGTATCGAAAGTGTATTATCGCGAACCAAAAATCATACTGTACAAATTCAGTGGAAAATAAAAGAAATCGATCTCCTATTCGGAAATTGACAAGTTTCTTGTTTTAACTTAATTTTTACGCTACACCTGCATTGTATACTGTGCACGTATCTTTATGAATTCTATACATTCTTCTTTACGTTGAGACGTGAATGGTATTTAACGTTGCAGTGTTGCAAATGTTTATATCGCTGCAAAATATGTTGAACGGTTTATCGCAAGATCTACTATTTTAGCAAATAAATTCTTGGCAATGCGATTGCTCTCTGCTCTTGCTTGCGTTATATTTCGTAGAACTTCTAAGCAATTATACTGTCATCTTTCCATTTCTACTAACGAATGAAGGAAGACTTATTTCCAAAATTCATTAAGGAATAAAACAATAAAATATTGAGTAGACTCAATAAAGTACACTTTATTACTCTGCTATCAAAACACGTCAATAGCCATTAATAAGAGATATAACAAGATTCTATTAGGTTTCCCTCCATAAATTTCACATATATTAATCACATAATATTCTACAACATATGGCAGCGATCTTCCCATTACGTTTAGCATAATATACAGGGTGGTTGGTAACTGGTGGTACAAGCGGAAAGGGGGTGATTCTACGCGAAGAAAGAAGTCGAAAATATAGAATAACAATTTTCTTATTTTCTTTTTTTTTTTTTTTTTTTTTAATTTTTCCATCGAAACAACGATCTACAGTGAGATCCGTTATAACGTACCGCACACGTACCGAGCGAAAATTCAAAGTCGATTTTCTCGAAAACAAAGCCTCAAACAAAAAATTTTTATTCTATATTTTCGACTTCTTTTTTCGCGTAGAATCATCCCCTTTCCGCTTGTACCACCAGTTACCAACCACCCTGTATATAATTTATAAAATATATGTAACATTTCCCCTTGCAGAGCATGTTAACATTTCCCCTTGGAGCCCTTAACATGTATCATGATGTAGTCTGCATCAAATGTAGTGTCAGATTGCACTATAACGAATAATAATATTACTGGAAAAAATGGAAAATGCAAGTAACCAATATAAAAAAGTAGGATGTCTCTTGTTTAAAGCAACACGACCTCTATACATCATCTGTTGTGTCAGTGCTTTTATATATGAGAATCATCTACAATTAATTACAACCGATCAGAATGAAATAATTACATAACTATCATACAGAATTATTTATAACACTGAGAGTAATTTAAAATTGTACGATACGATGCGAGAAATATTTTTATGTATAAAATATCGCAAATAAAAGTGTAAGATAGTTTATATCAATGTAATCAGTAATTAAACGATACTGTATATATCATTTGTTTTGGAAAATAATTCTCATACTCGTAAAGTCAAAAATGTAGAAAGAACGAGTTCCATCGTCGGAAGATAAGTCAACGATTGCATAATTCTTGGTATTTTGTAAAGAACAATTGCAATATTTATTGTAAAACTGTTTTTTAAATATATCAGAACACTTGCGCTACTTTCATCGGTATTTATAATCTACCATGGAATAATAACGGCAATATTTGATTGATTATGGTAAGAAGTAGAGAACTAAGAGAACTATAGATATTGAGGATCTGTCAGCGAAGAAAAAAAAGATATTCCTTGTCTGCAATGCCTGGAAAATTTAAGCTCTCGAAAATGGGAGTCAGAAAGATGTTTCTTTCTATAATTTAATTTGTAGTTTGAGGAATTTCGGTTTGGTTCGGAGCGAGGGTAACACGCGGACGGAGAGCTCTGTGGAAAAAGGGAAGTGTGAAGGGAAAAAGGAAAAGAAAGCATAGAGTGACATGCAGAAGGGAAAATAAAGGGTGAGCATACGAGGAGAAAGTAAAAGAAAAGCGAAAAAGAAGAGAAGAATGAGAGAGAGATACAAATAAGAAAAACTAGGAAAGAAGAGGCTAGAAAGTCAGAAGCGCGGCGAAAGATGTAAGGTAGGGAAACGACAGATGGCGACAAAGAGAGGAAGACCAAGGAACACGGGTAAAGCGGGAGATAAGGCAGATTTCGAAATCACACTGGACAAATACAGCTTGGCAGAAAAAGAGACACCAACCAGGGAGAAAGGAATGGAGGTAATGATGGAAAAAATGGAGAAAATGGAAGGAGGATTCGAGGCAATGATAAAGGAAATAAAAGGTGTATTCGAAAAGCAAGTGGGGGAGATGAAGAGGGAAATGAAAGAGGAAAGGGGAAGAAGGGAAAGAGAGAGAGCCAGAGAGAAAGATAAGTGGAAAAGGGAAAAGAAAGAATTATTGGGCAGAATCAGAAGAATCGAGGAGGAGCAGAACAGGGCAGAGAGAGAGAGAGAGAGAGAGAGAGAGAGAGAGAGAGAGAGAGAGAGAGAAAGGAACATAGTAAACAAAGGATTGGACTGGAATTAAGGAAGGAATGAAGAGAGAGTAAAGGAGTTCATAAGAGAAAAAATGAGAATAGGGGCAAAAGTAGAAAGAATATATATGTCGGAGATGAAAGGAAAGCCGAAGCCTTCCCTTGGAAATTTTGGGAACATCCTCTAGTACCCTAGCCTAGATTTTATTATAGCTGTAGTTGTTTAAGATTTGTGATAAGCGAGATTGGGTTCGAGGTGACAATCGGTCGCCGAACGTAGCCACGGTCACGGGATGGACGTTTTGTCTAACGGAGGTCTGGAGTGGTTGTATGTGTTTTCCGAGAAGTGTGGTTGTGGCGGCATGCGGCCTCGAGAGCGGGCCTAGCCACGTGTGATGTTGCCTCGGAGGTACCGATGCAATGGGACATACATTGTATCAATAATCAAAACTCCAGGCAGAAACTGCCTAGCAACGGCGTTTGGAACTTTCTCGATGCTTCCAACGAGTGTGCCTAGCAACGGCGTTTGGAACCTTCTCGATGCTTCCAAACGGGTATAGAAAACAAAATACAATCGTACAGCGAGAAAAATCTCCACGAGGCTGGCATTCTTGCGGTTGCCTTGGAGAGTGACACATCGAGCATTTTCGACAATCGCATTTGCACCTAACATTAGTTTCGCTGAGTAAAGAGTTATCCCGGTGACCGTGGATTCGTTTGAACCTAAAACTTTGCAACTAGTGTTATTTAATTTATTATTCGTAGATCGCATTATTCATTAGGTTTAGTATTTGTTAGACTCATTATTAGTGGTACTTATTAGTTGTTAAACTTAGTGATAGACTTGTATATACGCGTGAATAAAATCTCGGCTTTGTGAAACGATGGCTAATCCACCTGAAGAGTTGTCACGCGCCCAAAGTTCGAATCCTGACCCGACATCAGAAGTGGGATCAGAACCGTTTAAAGTGATACAAGAGCAAATGGCCCTTATGCGCGAGTTAATTCAGACGCTAGCGCACAAACCGGGGGAGCAAAGACCGAGTACGGAATCTAAGGATGTAACGTTACCACGTTTTGAGCCCGAAGGCGCAGGCGCCGATCCATCCGCGTGGTGCTCTTATACTGATCTGATTTTGAAAGACCACCCGATGCAAGATAGTGCGTTACTTTCCGCTCTAAATCACGCCCTAAGGGGTTCTGCTGCGCATTGGCTTTCACAAATAGTGCGCGGTGGAAAGCTTACCTGGCTAACGTTTAAGGAACAATTTCTTTCGCGTTTTGGTGGCAAAGAGACAGCCGCTTCGGCGTTAATAAGGATATCCAGAGAACGACCGTCGGAGACTGAATCCCCAGGAGCGTACGGTAGTCGCCTCCGTTCCATGCTGCAGATGAAGTTGCAAGATCTAACGATGCCCGAAGTGATCAATGCCTTCGCCCTTTATATGCTAAGTTCACAAGATCGACGCTTTCGGCGACTAACGCTCGCGAATAATATCAAGACGGAGGACCAATTTCATGATGAAATGAGGGTTCTTCCTTACAACGATCAGCCGATATTTTCGCCAGGAAATTCACTAACGGAACCTGAAGCTAAACGAAGCAGGCTATCAGTTTCTCGGATTAAGCGCTACCGCTGTGGTGCCCACGGACATAGGAGAACGGAGTGTCGCCTGAAAACACAAACGGGGAAGGAGCAGGATATACGAAACCCAAAGGAGAAACGACCAGCCGCACCGTCGAAGGTGACCTGCTTCAAATGCCACGAGGAGGGACATATCGCGCCTAATTGTCCATCATCGCGGAAAAGAAACTACGATTCCATTGACGAACGCCGGATCGACTCCCTGTGTAGTGGAAGCTCCGGCTGGTAGATTAAGCCATCTGGGTGAGTCATATCCATTTTACTTTGATTCTGGGGCCGAGTGTTCGTTAATTAAAGAGTCCTTAGCCTCGAAATTTTCGGGTAAAAGAATAACCGATGTAGTAGTGATGCGGGGGATCGGGAATACTTGTATTAAGAGTACACTTCAGATTTTGTCCACTGTTTGCATTAACGGTCTTACATTGGAGATAGTTTTTCATGTCCTTGCTGATGATTACTTAAAATACGATATCATGATTGGTCGCGAGATTTTAAGCCAAGGATTCGACGCAAATATCACGCAAAATAGCCTCGTTATTTGTAAAACAAAGGTCATTAACGCTTGTGGTAAAGTCGCGGAAGATGCGGTCAAAATTAACGAGGTTGACACTGATGTGATCGGTAACGATAAAGATCGATTAATCTCTGTTCTCGAAAAATTTAAAGAATCATTCATTACGGGTTTCCCGCGTACTCGCGTCAGTACGGGTCAGTTAGAAATACGGCTAATTGATCCCAACGTCACCGTGCAGAGAAGCCCTTACAGGCTTAGCGAGGAAGAGCGAAGAATAGTACGCGAGAAAATAGACGAATTAATTAGAGCACAAACTGTAAGACCTAGTAATTCGCCGTTCGCGAGCCCTATGATACTCGTGAAGAAGAAGGACGGCTCAGATTGTGTGTAGACTTCCGGGCGCTGAATAAAAATACGGTCGCGGATCGGTATCCCTTACCCCTTATTGCTGATCAAATCGCGAGATTGCAGAGTGCGAGATACTTCATTAGCCTGGACATGGCTAGCGGATTTCACCAGATTCCCATTCATCCTAACTCGACGGAATATACTGCGTTCGTTACCCCCGATGGTCAATACGAATGAGTGACGATGAAATTTGGGCTGAAAAATGCACCAGCCGTTTTCCAGAGAGCCATTTTCAAAGCCTTAGGCGACCTCGCTTATTCGTATGTCGTTGTTTATTTGGACGACGTTCTAATAATTGCCGACTCGATAGATCAAGCTCTAGAAAGGTTGCACACTGTACTAAACACCCTCGTAAACGCCGGATTTTCTTTCAATTTCGCTAAATGTTCCTTTCTGAAGACGTCGGTACTTTATTTGGGATATGTAATTCGTAACGGAGAAGTTCGTCCAAACCCGGGAAAAATACAAGCTTTGAATTCTTTACCTGCACCGTCGACCGTCACACAGCTTAGGCAGTTCATAGGTTTGGCCTCTTACTTCCGAAAATTTATTCCTAAATTTTCGGAAGTGATGAAGCCCTTGTATGCACTCACTTCTAGTAGCAAGCACATAACTTGGACAGACAGGCACGAAAAGATAAGACAAAAGGTAATTTCCGTTCTGACCGACGCGCCGGTGTTAATGATATTTGATCCCAGTCATCCCATAGAGCTTACATACCGACGCTAGTTCGGAAGGGCATGGAGCTATTTTAATGCATAAGGTCGAGGGGAAAAACAGAGTCATCGAATATTATAGTAAAAGGACTAGTCCCGCGGAATCTAGGTATCATTCGTACGAACTGGAGACACTAGCAGTAGTAAGCGCCGTCAAGCATTTCCGACACTACTTACATGGACGGAAATTCTTAGTAGTTACCGACTGTAATTCTTTGAAAGCCTCCAGCAACAAAGTAAATTTAAACGACCGGGTTTATAGGTGGTGGGCTTATTTGCAAACATTCGATTTTGACATCATGTATCGAGAGGGTAAACGAATGGCCCACGTAGATTTCTTTTCGCGAAACCCCGTAGACTTGAATCGCCGTATGATCGACAAGGTCGCAGAGAAAGAGATTAATCTGGCCGAGATCTCCGAAGATTGGCTATTAGCGGAACAACGTCGCGATCCGCAAATCTCCGAAATCGTTAATAAATTGCAGAACGAAGAGCTCGCGGAAGATATCGCGAATACGTACGAACTGCGATCCGGTGCACTTTACCGTAAAATACAACGAAAGGGCAGAACCCTCTGCTTACCCATTGTTCCGAGAGGTTTTAGATGGTCCGTCATCAACCATGTGCATCAGTCAATTATGCACTTAGGATGGGATAAAACGCTCGAGAAGCTCTATGAGTATTACTGGTTCGAGGGAATGGCGAAGTATGTTCGCAAATTCGTCGAGAACTGTCATGCTTGTAGAGTTTCGAAGGCTAGTTCAGGTAAAATACAAGCTGAACTGCATCCCATATCTAAGACCGGCATACCGTGGCATACGGTGCACATGGACATAACGGGCAAGCTGAGTGGCAAGAATGACTCGAAAGAGTATGTCATCGTCTTGGTCGATGCCTTTACGAAATTCGTGCACTTACATCACACACGCAAATTGGATTCGCTTAGCGTTATCAAGGCACATAAGTCCGCCATGTTTTTGTTCGGTAGTCCCTGTCGGATAATAGCAGATCATGTTAGATGTTTCACGGGCCGGGAATTTCAAGAATTCTGTGAGAGCAAACAAATCAAAGTTCATTTGATCGCGACCGGTGCAAGTAGGGCCAATGGGCAAGTAGAACGCGTTATGAGTACGTTAAAAAATATGTTTACAACGGTAGAAAAGACCGGGCGTTCATGGCAAGACGCGATCGGGGAGATGCAATTGGCTTTGAATTGCACCATCAACCGCGTAACCAAATCGAGTCCTTTAGAGTTATTGATTGGTAGAGCAGCAAGACCGTATGACTTATTACTACCTGATAACACCGAGGAAAAAGAAATAGATATCTCCAGTGTAAGACAACAGGCAATAAAAGAGATGGAAACTAGTGCTAGGTATGACAAAGAGAGATTCGATAAAACCAAAGCTAAAGTAGTTAGGTTTAATCTCGGTGATTTGGTACTACGCCAAAATGAAGAAAGGAACCAGACAAAATTGGATCCAAAATTCAGGGGTCCGTTTGTGATATCGGAGGTCCTGGAAGGAGACCGATATACCTTGAAAACACTGGATGGGAAAAGGTCATACAAGTACAGTCATGACAGGTTAAGGAAAATGTCGGATCGTTGCATTCCTGATGAGTTGGATGTCTGTTGTGATGACGAGAACAGTGACCATGGCGATGTGAGTACCCCGATCTCAGAGGATCGTAGGATTATATGAGCCCAGGTGCGGCCATGGGGTGGAGTTCAGTGTGGTCTAGTACCGACAGCGACAATGTCACGAAGCTGGAGCCGGTCTAGTACCGATAATGTCACGAAGTTGGAGCTGGTCTAGTACCGACAGCGACAATGTCACGAAGCTGGAGCCGGTCTAGTACCGATAATGTCACGAAGTTGGAGCTGGTCTAGTACCGACAGCGACAATGTCACGAAGCTGGAGCCGGTCTAGTACCGATAATGTCACGAAGTTGGAGCTGGTCTAGTACCGACAGCGACAATGTCACGAGGCTGGAGCTGGTCTAGTGTCGACAGCGATCGTGTTACGAAGCTGGTTATGTAACGAACTTTGAGTGAATGTGCGATTTGAAGGATGAGACCCATTTGGGTGTGAAATCGAGAATGGTCCGTCATGTCATTACGACCCGACTGAAAGCATACAGAATGCAACTGGCACTTTGAATGCTAATCACAATGATACTAATCCTGTTTCCTTTTGTTTTGTTGTCGAAGGTACACCCGAGGACGTGTGATAGTCAGGATGGCCGTGTCGGAGATGAATGGAAAGCCGAAGCCTTTCCTTGGAAATTTTGGGAACATCCTCTAGTACCTTAGCCTAGATTTTATTATAGTTGTAATTGTTTAAGATTTGTAATAAGCGAGATTGGGTTCGAGGTGACAATCGGTCGCCGAACGTAGCCACGGTCACGTGATGGACGTTTTGTCTAACGGAGGTCTGGAGTGGTTGTATGTGTTTTCCGAGAAGTGTGGTTGTGGCGGCATGCGGCCTCGAGAGCGGGCCTAGCCACGTGTGATGTTGCCTCGGAGGTACCGATGCAATGGGACATACATTGTATCAATAATCAAAACTCCAGGCAGAAACTGCCTAGCAACGGCGTTTGGAACTTTCTCGATGCTTCCAACGAGTGTGCCTAGCAACGGCGTTTGGAACCTTCTCGATGCTTCCAAACGGGTATAGAAAACAAAATACAATCGTACAGCGAGAAAAATCTCCACGAGGCTGGCATTCTTGCGGTTGCCTTGGAGAGTGACACATCGAGCATTTTCGACAATCGCATTTGCACCTAACATTAGTTTCGCTGAGTAAAGAGTTATCCCGGTGACCGTGGATTCGTTTGAACCTAAAACTTTGCAACTAGTGTTATTTAATTTATTATTCGTAGATCGCATTATTCATTAGGTTTAGTATTTGTTAGACTCATTATTAGTGGTACTTATTAGTTGTTAAGCTTAGTGATAGACTTGTATATACGCGTGAATAAAATCTCGGCTTTGTGAAACGATGGCTAATCCACCTGAAGAGTTGTCACGCGCCCAAAGTTCGAATCCTGACCCGACACATACATATACATTCATGCATATACATACATACATACATACATACATACATACATATATACACATAATTGTAAATTACTATAATAACGGACCCAAGAAAGTAAGAATAAAAAAAAAAGAAAAACTAAAATAACAACTAAATTGAAAACGTAACAGTAGCAATTAAAATATTTTTTTGGTGGCAGCGGTGGGATGCGCTCCACAGAGGAGTAAAGTTCTTACGGTTATTGACAAAGTATAATAGAGAATATGGCAACTCCATTAAAATCATTGAACTAAGACATGCTCTTGACATTGTCAGAAAAACTAAGAGCATGTGATGCAAATTTTCGAGTAATAGCCGACATGAGTACAAAAATCAATGAATTACAAGACGACATGCGTTCACGCGCGACAAAAAAGGAAATCGAGACACCCGTATCACCGCCGATAATTCCCCAGGTGACAATACCGACAGACGGTAGCTCCCAACCAATTAAGTTAAAAGACGAGATCGAGTCAGTACCAATATTCGACGGACATCGACCCTCAGTATTTCAATTTTTAAGAGCAGGCGAGGCACGAAACATAATTCCGCGGCATCAAGAGCCTCAATTGGTAAAATTATTAATGAATAAGCTCGCGGGCACGTGTTCCTCGCCGTAGAGGGCAGTCAGCTAAACAGTTTGGACGATTTCGGGAACAAATTAAAGGATATGTTTGGCCCAAAGAAATCCCTTAACGAATATAAGAGAGAATTAGGAACAATATTCCAACGACCGGGGGAAGACATACTAGATTATATGGATCGCGTCAGAAACCTTATATTAGCAATAATGGACGGAGAAAGATGTGATTACGGTATTATATCTCAAGATGTTCAAAAAAAAATAGATTGGGATACGAGGGAGGCATTCGTTAAGGGACTCCCAAACGAGGTATATTTGCGAGTAAATATAGCGGGATACCATTTCTTTAGAAGACGCGTATAGCCAAGCCGTTAAAGCAACGCAAGTACTAAAACGAGCAAACGACAGAACGCGATACCAACGTGCGACACCTCCGAACAATTACAATCATAACAACGTTCGTCCCCCGAACAATAGTAACAACATCGGAAATAACCGCCAGGATCGAAGACCTATACCGCCGCCGCAAAATCATCCAAACGCTCCGAGACAAAATGAGCTAACATGCAAAATTATTGCAAAAAACCTGGGCATTTGATAAAAGATACATTCAAAGCCAGAGTAGACGCTGGGATAGTCGTACCCTATGCATCGGAACAATCGCGAAACCGAGCCCGTCCTTCGGGAGGATGGGGCGACCCACGAAGGAACGATATTCCGAATCGCCCGAGGGTACAGATAGCAACAAGGAATTCTGCACCTACGCTAGTAAAACAAACACGAACAGCGATCCCCGTAAAATCAACTCCACGATCTACAGCAAGAACCAGGGCGAATGTAAAGCCTGCTGTAAAACCAAGGGAACCATCATCAAATACTGTGGGAAAATCTTCCTGCAGCCACGTGAAGACACAAGCAGAAAATCAAGAATTTCAGAATTAAGAAGAGAAGAAAATACAAGAAGAATTGACGAAAGAAAACCACCGAAGGTCGGACTCAGATTTGGACGACGACCTCTCCGGATTATTTCAATAAAAATAAACGAAACCCCAAGTACTCCTACCGCTAGAATAGTCTCCCCAGATTTAAAAACTAAAACAAATTTACTGTTAGACTCCGTATCAGAAATCAATATCATCAAGAAACCTGCCTTATCCGAATCAGCAATCATCAACGAACAAGAATCAGTTTAAGTTCGAGGAATTACGGCAACGAGCCTGGTCACCTAGGGCAGACAATAATACAGGTTGCGGGCCATCAAGTTATTTTTCATGTAGTCGATGACTCATTGCTGATCGATCAAGACGGAATCTTAGGATCCGAATTTTTTGCAGGGTGCAAAGCTCGTTTGGATTACGAGAAAAAGCATATCAAATGGGGAAATATTTATATTCCCTTCGATACTAAAGAAAAAATAATCGTACCGAAACGAAGTTCAGTAACATGCTCAATTAATATCGCAAATCCAGAGATAAAAGAGGGATTTATTCCCAGAATCGAGCCGATCAAGGGAATCTATTTTGGTAATGCAGTTGTGAGGAACCATAAAGGAAAAGTTACATGAAAATAATAAATACTACCTCAAAAAATTATGAATTTACAACACCAACAATGGTAATTAAAGAATTTGAAAATTTTACCCCGCTTCCTAGACAGCGTGTAATACGATTTTAAAATCAAAGGAAAGTAGATTTGACAAAATAATTGGATTACTACGACTGGAACACTTACACAAGGAAGAAAGGGAAAATGTCGAAAAGTTGATTCGTAATAATCAAGATAGATTCCATATTCCAGGAGATACGCTGGAAGCGACTGAAATTCTGGAACACAGGATAATTACCACGGATAACATACCAATTAACACTAAACAGTATCGTTATCCACCAGTACACCGTGAGGAGATAAATCGTCAAATACAAGAACTTCTAGACACAGATGTCGTGGAACCATCGATATCCCCATACAATTCTCCGCTATGGATTGTACCGAAGAAACCCGATTCGCAAGGAAACAGACGTTGGAGATTAGTTATCGATTACAGAAAACTGAATGATAAAACGATCGGTGATGCTTTTCCACTCCCCAACATCACAGAAATATTGGATCAATTAGGAAGTGCAAAATATTTTTCTACGTTCGACTTGGCATCAGGTTTTCACCAGATCCGTATGTCACAGGAGAATGCCCACAAGACTGCGTTTTCTACACCCTACGGACACTTCCAATTCAAAAGAATGTACTTTGGATTAAAAAGTGTTCTAGCAACATTTCAACGTTTGATGAAATCAGTGTTATCTGGACTACAAGGAATAAAACTATTCGTCTATCTGGACGATATAGTAATTTATTCGAGGTCTCTTTGAGAACATGAAATTAAATTTAACAAGTTAATGTAAAGACTAAGGAAAGCCAAATTACGATTACAGCCCGATAAGTGCGAGTTTTTACGACACGAAGTGAATTATTTACGACATATAATTAGCGAAGAAGGCGTAAAACCCGACCCAAAGAAAATCGAAGCCGTATCAAAATTCCCACGACCCAAGAAGGTAAAAAATATTAAACATTTTTTAGGACTAGCAGGATACTACAGAAGATTCCCGATTTCTCCAAAGTCGCAAAACCATTGACGCAATTATTAAAGAAAGATACCCCCTTCAAATGGACAGAAAATCAAGAAAACGCATTCGATAACTTAAAAACAGCGCTAATGACAAAACCCATTCTACAATATCCAGATTTTTCTAAACCTTTTAACTTTACTACAGACGCATCAGGATATGCAATAAGCGGCGTACTGAGCCGGGGGCCAATCGGAAAGGATTTACCAATCTCATATGCCTCGAGACTATTAAATTCCGCCGAACAAAATCACACCACTATAGAAAAGGAGTGTTTGGCAATCGTTTACAGCGCAATGCACTTCCGACCGTATCTATACGGAAGAAAATTTACTATTATAACCGATCATAAACCTTTAGTGTGGATGCATTCTATCAAGGACCCCACTTCGAGAATTTGGAAATGGAAATTAAAATTGTCGGACTTCGAATTTGATATTATATACAAAGAAGGCAGGGCAAACGCAAACGCGGACGCATTGTCTAGAAACCCTCCGGAGATCTGCCTAACCAATCAGGAAGAGAGAAGAAGATTCACCGATCCAGTATCCTGCCCCAAAACGATTCGAATTAGATACCTCAACTGAAGACTCTCCCATATTCGAGGCTAAACCACGTGCCTTACCTCAATCCCATGAGTCTACAAAACAAGGAAAAGTTTTTAGCCAAAAGCATTTTACCATAGAAGAAACCCCCGTAAAATATTTTGATCAAGCATTAGCTGAACTCGATGCGAACACAGGCGAAGAAATATGCAACCAAGAAAAGGAGGACACTGATACAAGAAGCGAAGAGGAGCCCTCCACCGCAATCCCAGAACTAGCACAACAACGAGAAAGGGACACGAGACTTACTATACTCGCGGAACTAAAAATTTCGGAAACTCGAGATTCGATCACGAGAGTAAACGATCATAAAATAGTATTCGTAGATATATATGGCACTCCGATAGATAAAGGAGCCTTAGAGATGAAGGCGACAGGGCAATTGCCCCGTTACGAAAGTTTAATGTTAGAAAGAGCAAGATTGAATCACGATTCCAAGAAATACATCGTATCCCTACCAATAAAGGAAAATCGAAATATTTCAATAACACCAGAAAATTTATTAAATTCGTTAAGATCCTTATTGGACGTAGTAAGCGAAAAACAATTAACTTCCTTCAGCATTAGCAAAGGAAATTTAGAAGAAATACCCTGGCAACACATAATCGGGAAATTAAAGGAGGTTTTCATAGAAAAAACAATAACTATTACCATTTGTACCGGGGAAGTAATTACACCACCAGTGGAAATACGAAGCAATATAATACGGGAAAAACACGAGTCATCTGTAGCAGGACACAAAGGAATAACAAAAACCTATTTAAGAATACGACAACACTACTATTGGGAACACATGAAAAAGGAAATTCAAGATTACGTAAGGACATGTAAAGAGTGCCAATTGAAGAAACTCACAAGGATAAAAACAAAGCAACCAATGGTACTTACAGACACACCAGGTAAAGCATTCGACAAAATTAGTATGGATATCGTTGGTCCATTGCCAAAAACTCAAAAAGGAAATGAATATATACTAACTATCCAATATTTATTGACAAAGTACTCGATCGGGATTCCCATAGGAGGAATCTCTTCAGCGGCGATAGCGGACATTTTTGTAAAACGATTTATTTATCGATTCGGGTCGCCGAGAGCTATTCTCGCTGATCAAGGAGCGAACTTTACATCCTCACCAATGAAGAAAGTAGCAAAGAGATTCCGGATTACGTATCTCGATGACATAGTAATTTATTCAAGATCTCCTCACGGACACGAAATTAAATTTAACGAGTTAATGGAAATACTAAAGGAAGCCAAATTGCGATTGCAACCCGATAAATGCGAGTTCCTACGACACGAAGTTATTTGGGACACAATCAGTGAAGATGGAGTAAAACACGATCCACAGAAGATCGAAGCCGTATCGAAATTTCCACGACCAAGGAAAGCGAAAAATATCAAACAGTTTTTGGGACTAGCGGGATACTACAGAAGATTCATACCCGATTTCTCCAAAATTGCAAAACCATTAACACAACTATTGAACAAAGACATCCCTTTTAAATGGTCGGAGAATCAAGAAAATGCATTCCACAATTTAAAAACAGCGCTAATGACAAAACCTATTCTGCAATATCCGGATTATTCCAAACCCTTTAACCTTACGACAGACGCCTCAGGTTATGCAATAAGCGGCGTAAACAGGATAATCAAGAAGACGAAACTTCAGCAGAAGATAAGCAGCACCCGCGTTTCCACAGGTAGCATCAAAAGGGAATATGAGAAATTAAGACACAACGTAAACAAGACAACTAAGAAAACGAAACCTCAGCTTAAGCTAGCAATTACGATATTCACATTTTGTCACAAGTTAGTTACCATTTTGTCAATTGAAGCGTTTACACCTCCACTCTGTCAGTCTGTCTCAATTGAAATCTATAAGTATTAACTACAGTTTGTCTTAATCGGAATCAAGTTAGTAGAAATTTATAAGTATTAACAAGAGTTACCATCTTTCCATAGAAGTGTTTACACCGTCACTCTGCCAGTTATCTCTCGAATAATTGTTTCAAACGAAATTTATAAGTGTTAACTACGAAGATTGCCCAAGCGAAATAAGTGCCAAAGTTCTGTAGCGGCACACGAGCAGGACAATTCAAATCCTGCTGTTGTTTTGCTTCGGACCGTTTGCTTTTCAAGACCGTTAGGTCACAAGTATTGTAAGGAGTAATGAACTCCGAGCAAAACAATGTCGCCGCTACTTACAACCGTCAAACGCAGTTGAGTTCAAATTTTCCGGCTGTCCCCTGACCAGTATAAACAGACGCAATCACGAGCGACTGAGTTCATCGAACAGAGTCGAAGCATTTTGACGCATAAACAGGCATCGCAGTGATCTACGAAGTTTCTCCGAGTGTTTAACGGGTATTTATTCCGTGACTTAAAATTGTACCAGCGGACTCGCAATTTGTCCGTAATTAATTATTCAATTGAAAATATATTTAACGGATTGCGACGGCAATAATTTGTTTTCGTTATTTCGCTACACCAGAAACAGACCTATCCTCCACAGTTCGATTAACCGCCGAATTGTATAATAGAACACGATTGACTCCGCATACATTTAAGGTGAGAATTTTAAAGTTTGTATATTCTCTTCTCTGATAACTTCGCAGTTGTACGATATTTGAAATCGGAATAAAAGTATCCGTCGGCAGTTACAATCAACGAACAAGAATATCAAGCACACGATTAACGCGGATTTTGCCCACGACATTTTGGATTCACAACGACCGTTCTCTGCATTAACTAGTGATCTGACGCAGCCGAAACGTTGCGCTGATTACGGTGTTTTCAATCATAGAAAACACCTATAGTCTTCGTGTTTCTCTTCCCACTGTTAGCACATATTGCGCATCTTTGGGCGAGAGGGACGAAGATCTGCATTGCGCGGCCTCCTCGGGGGCGATGGTCTCCCCTAGCGACAAATTAATCGGTTAGCTCGATCAAGAGGATGCAAGGAGTGCACCGTTAGTAAGTCGAGAGAGACTCCGGGGACACTTCTACTAAACGTCAGGATGACCACCGTGGAGTTTTAGTCGGTAAGAGACCGACACTGTTCTGCTTCTGCCGCAGAGGTGGAGTGTCCATGAGGATTTCTCCACGTAAAAAAAAAAAAAAAAAAAAAAAAAAAAAAAAAAAAAAAAAAAAAAAAAAAAAAAAAAAAAAAAAAAAACAAGCGGACTGCACTGAGTGCGTCGTCGTCCCACGACATCCCGACATAAAAATCATGCCGAATTCTCCAGCATGTGTTTTAGGCAGTGCAAATTTATTCATTGGAAATGACTCTTTTAATGAGTATCTGGTGAGAGAATCGAATAGGTATCATTATCAAGTCGTAGATAAATACAAGATTACATAAAAAAAACAAAGAAATGAACAGAAATGAGGAAATCTTTAGGCCTAGCAGTTCTAATGAGACAAGTAAAAATGAATGCTCTCTACGACTATTGGTCAACTGATCCAAGTATGGAAACTCCATTCTTCTCGCAAGTAATAAGCAGAAACAGATTTTTACAAATAACGCAGAGCTGGCATTTTTGCAACAACGAGAGCATTCCTCTTAATTCGAATAAGCTTGTAAAAGTTCAGCCTGTCATTGATTATTTCAGAAAAAAGTTTAACGAAGTATTTAAACCATGTCAACAATTGTATTTGGATGAGTGTATGATTCTCTAGAGGAGCAGACTTTCGATTAAAACATATAATCCTGCAAAAATTACAAAATATTGAATACTTGTAAGAGTGCGATGTGAAGCTCTTACAGGATGCTCTTACGTATGCAACTTTTACGTGTATACTGCCGAAAGAAGAAAATTAGAAGACACAGTTTTAACGGTTACTGAACCTTATAAGAACATATGGCAACATATTTATCACGATAACTACTATAACAATGTCGATATGGATAAAACACTTCTGAAAAACAAATTGTGAGTGTGTGAAACAATTAAAAAATATAAAGGTCTAACTCAATCACTGCAAACATTTTCAGTTAACCTAAGGACCCGCTACAAATCTTAAGATTTATTTAGCTAAGGTCCTCCAAAGGGACAAATAGTCTTTATCCCAATAGTCTCTAAATCTACCACCTACTACGAGAAGATACTGGAATTCTGCTTTCCTCACGTACGACGCTTCCTACTAGCATCTTTCTCTCAAGGGTAGTTAGCATCCTTTCCCAACCACCAACTCAAAATTTAGCCAATTAACAACGACGTCCACTTCCCTCCCTTTCCGAACCAACGCTTAGACACATCCCATCATAGTTTTTCCTATGCAGCGTCATCGTGACGGAAAGTCAGTCGCGAGACGCCTGTCCGAATTGATAGTTGGTAGTTGGCAGTAATCACTGATCCGAGTTGCTCGACATCTCAGGTAATCATCGTCCGAACTCATAGCGCATATCGAATTGTATCTACCCGAGTTCGAACTTGTAATCGCGAACCGCGAACCGAAATTAATAACCGCGAACCGAAATTAATAACCGCGAACCGAAATTAATAACCGCGAACCGAAATTAATAACCGCGAACCGAAATTAATAACCGCGAACCGAAATTAATAACCGCGAACCGAAATTAATAACCGCGAACCGAAATTAATAACCGCGAGTTTTACGCCAACTATACTCACCGAATATATTTTGTTAATCAATATTTATTGTTGTTAAACATATTCGAGTGTTCCTTCAATACCTATCACGCCCATCACCTCAGAAGGCGGGAATCACCACTACGAGGGTACGAAAGGAGACGCTCCCGGGGCCCCAACGGGAATGATTATGGGCCATAGAATAAGAATACGTATAAAAAATTTTATGCAAAAAGTGGTAATTTCGTGGATAGAAGATTGTGGATCAAAGGAAAACGACGAAGAAATATCTAGTACAAGAAACACTTATGAGCTGACAAGGAGATCATCCAGATTAGATCACCCAGAAAGACTATCAAATTTCGGAAAACATAAACTTATAAACATAGTGTTTAGTCGTCGGAGTAAAAAACCTCCAAAAGCAATGTAGAATTTGCACAATTAAAAAAGAAAAGAAGTAGAATATGTTTTGTCTGTAAATTTTGCAATGTTCCATTACATAGAAGCGATTGTTTTGAACGATATCACACTTTTAAAAAAATATTAAATTAATATTTGCTCGAAGAAAATCATTGTATGGATTATGGAATATTATATAAATATTAATCTAAAAACGATTCTAATAGATCAAATAAATATCAATATAAATATTATAAGTAATTTCGCCAAATTTGAGTTATCATTTCTATAGGTATGAGAAAAAGCGCGTATATTCCCGCACGATATCCTAGAGTCTAAACAGAGCGTCAACGATGTATCTGCGACCAAGTGAGAGGTAGACTACGTAGGATTTTCAACCGGTACTGGTCGGTAAAATGATACGATAGTACAACAAGTGTATAAAGTGAAACCGTGAATGTATGTGTGTGTATGTGTGTGTGAATAACGATAAGGTGAAGCGAATAATATGCATAGTGTATTTTTTCTTTCTTTTGTGAAGAAAGGTTTTATTTTTCATTCTTTTGGTCTCTTCCCTCTCGTTTCTTTTTTCTTTTCTTCTCTCCAGCGTCACATGAAGCGCACAAATGACCAAGTCTTTTCACGGTTCTCTCTCGGTTCGCTATATTTTGCGAATGAAATTGTACTTCAAATCCACTATATCCAAACGTCATCCCCTTTCCTCTCCTATTCCTCTACCTATATTTTAAATAACCCAGAGCGGTTGGAGCCTATATCGAATCGATAAAGTTTGGACCCACGTAAAAATAAGTATAAAGCTCAGGAGTTTGTCGTTTGGGTATTCAATTGTGTGTTCACTATCGTTACTACTCGCACTCCGCACTCGTAGTACAAATCGACAAACTTTTACAATTTGTTAATTTATCAACCACAGTTGATCATTTTACAATCCACAGGAAAATGATAACATGCTCGATATTCTAGTTTGTGTTTGAAGATACATAAAAAATATATATTTATACACTTCCTATACTACACATCTCATTGAGCATGTGAAAACTCGCTAGTAGAACCTAGGTTATGAAAATACATCTAATTCATAAATATATTACGAAAATTATGTGAAGAAATATAAATAGAAGATAAATTTGAGATAACAAAATGATAGCACGCGCCATACAAAATATATTTTAGAAAAAATAAATGAGTTCTTATACTTTTTTACTTATATTTTTTACTTATATTTTTACTTCCCTTGTAAAATATCTATTATATTTCGATGTACTCAGTTTTTTAATATTTTCATGTTAAATTATATTATTCTTTCAGAGCTATATAATTTTGCTCTTTCACGATTCGAAGTTTCCTTCCACGAAACGATTTCCTTCAACGAAAACCATGTCATGCTTTGAAATACAACTTTTCAAAACATTTAATGTAAAAATAGGGAGGTCATGATCCATGCTGATATATACATATTTTCCCATTTGGAGTTAACATCGCAAAAAGTTTCTTCATGCTTAAATTTAATTTACGATAAGTATCTTCTGTTTGTTCTTCAGTCATAATCACGGAAATAAGTGGTCGAAGAGGTAGTGTGCATCGAAATATAATATAATATGCTCAAATATACTAGAACTGCTAAAATATTCAACAAGGGCGGTGGTATAGGCAATCGTCACAGATGACTAGCAACCGTGTTATCGTAAGTAGCTTGTTTTTTCTTGTTCCTTATTTTGAGATTCAGCTTCCGTTCCTTACATTCATCAACTCTTTGTATTCTCCTTATTTCCCCTTCCTTTTTCACCCATTTCTTCACCCGCGAACAGAGTATGTAGCTGATCTTCATCGAACAAGCTTGTCGAACGTCTCACCACTTTACAGATACTTGCACATAACTTTAATACGCATCTTCATTCGTCACTTACTCATTGAATGGGTTTGAGAGACAGCGATTCTGACGTGTTTTCCTTCGAGCATTATCATCTTAGGAGTGTTCCTATTAGAATATATATGTTTCGTAGCGGTAATAAATACACCGAGTTCGATGGACTTTCTTCATACGGAGTAAAGTTTCTGATGCCTAGATTTACTACTATAAACCAATGCTTCATTTGATTAAGTAGTTTCAGAAAACAGTCTGAGTTTAATTTGGTAGGACCGTCATTTTAAAGATATCTTCTAGATACGCGGGACAGCGTACTCTATATATTTAGTATAGTTTAAAATAATATCTTATAGGATTCTCAAATCCGAGTCGAAATTGTATTCATGAGCAGTTGCAGTCTTCATGTTTTCGCTTAAAGCCTTTTTGACTATGTGGCATCAGAGTTTTCTCTGCACGTTGTCTATTGACAGTCTTGAGTGCAGTGAGATCATATTTGAAACTCTCGAAAAATTAGTAAATAAAATTATTGCTAAACAGATCGAGAGAAAAGGAGCGTTAGATACTCCTCTTATTAAATTATCAGATGTTAAAAGTTGTTTACTTTTCATTTTTACTATTTATATTATTTCTAAAATAATACTAACATTGACAATAAAATTCGATTGGGTTCGACATCTGCGCTTTAGTGATAAATAGTTGTTACGCAATACATTTGTTCAGTTGAGATGTACTGTTGAATTTCACTATAGAAATTGTATTATAATTTATAGCGTAACTATGGATAGATTTCAATGGTAAGAAGATCATTTTGTACAAGTACAAGCATATGCCTGTACTTAAAGTGATGAATCTTTATGCACTTGTTCAGCAACTGGCCGAATAACGCAAACTGATATACATCTACAGAAATTGTATAATAAACAACTCACTTCTCGATAAATGTGCGAACATGTTTAAGATGTTCGAATTTCGAATATTTTTCAGATATTCATCCACTTATGTGAAGAACGATTTTCCGCATGAGTCATCTGATTATTTTATTTTTTTTTCGAATTCTGTACATTGTGTGTATTCTGTACATTCTCTGTGAACGCTTTCAGCCCTTCCGGCTTCGTCGTTTCCACGATTAGGCCGGTGTCGCTTATTTTTTTAACTGCTGTGACTTGTATTCCCCCTTTACGGGGGTTTACTAGCGTGAAAGGCGCGTCGCGCGCTTCTCCGCTGATTCTTACTTCACCATCCTCAACTTCCGAGCGGATTATAACCACATTTCTCGGTGGTTTTATCGCCATTTTTCCACTTTATTGCTGGCCATCTTCACTTTTTTCGCGTACGAGAGCTGTTTTGGCTCGGCCTTCGTTGCTTTCTTAACGGCCGTTTTAAGCCGCTTGCTGGCTTCCAGCGACTTACTCACAGTGCTTAATATCGCAGTTTCCTTATTCTTAGCTTTTAGCTTGTTCTAGCCTTCCGGCTGGATAACAGTTGTGGAGCAGGAGCTTCTCCACGAGTCCTCTCATATCCTTAAAGTAACGCATTATCGTTGCGGTTTGGCCTTGTTAACTTTGTTGCTCGGCTCGTGGCAGAATGGCAAGACCGACCCTCTTTGCCATATCGCTAGCTTGTTCCCTTATGTCGGGTATTGGCCGCGATTCTTCTTTAGTGTCCTCCTTCTCTTCATCAGACCGCTTCTTGATTTCTGGGCTGTTATGCTTTTTCGGTGTAGCTTATGTAGCTAGGATTTTTGGGGGTTGACCCCTCTACCCCTTTTTCAGGCTTTTGCGTTTTCAAGGGTTGCAAAACCATCCTTGCATTCGTGGCGTACTATTTGTACACACGGACAGTGTACGAAGCGACGCGAGCACAACCTATCTGCATGCCGTCATCTTGGGTAAACGCATGCTGTCAGGAGACCTTTAAAATATGTCCAAGGATGTTGGCCGATGTAATTGTTAACAATGACTTGGCTTATTTAGAACCACGCAAGCAACCGCCAGAGGCAAGGAAGGTGAAGAGGTTCTACAAGGATTTCTGGGGTAGAACTGGACCTCCAAATCCCATAATCCCAGGAAGTAGAGCCTCGGAGTTCTACAAGGATTTCTGGGGTAGAACTTAACCTCCAAATCCCATAATCCCAGGAAGTAGAGTCTCGGAGTTGTCATTATGTGAATATTTTCTTGTCTCGCATGATCTAATAAACCAACACTTCTTTCAACTTTTTTTAAGAAACTGTTTTGAATCGTGCAACATTTTCGATCGATTGCGATATCTCTCACAATTGCATAGTTTTATTTGTGAATATTACGCAAGTAAATATTTCGTTTTTTCGTTCAAACAAACTGCAACGTGATATTATTTTATATCACTGTTGCTTGATCACATTGCACAATTTTTATGCCAAGAGAAACATGCTAAAATTCTACATGTAATTTCTTTAGAGACGGTTGTACATTCAAATAATACAAATATATTCGTCTATAAAGTGATGAAAATTTCCATAATTAGGAGGTTGGTGTATGCTGCGTTTTATATCGCGCAGGAATAATTAACTCCATTTCTTCCAATGACGTTACTACAGAAATTCATACTAACCACATGGTCATCTGATTTAAGTGCACGAACGAAAGAATCCATCCGTTATTATTTTTTTCCTTCTATATATCTATAAGTATCATTTCTCCACTACCCAACATGTGCATATTCTAAACGTATCGTGCGCATCTTCTTTCTGTTTCCGTCTCAAAGTTCGCAACGCAAGTATATCATTTCTAATCTTTCCACTTTTCTTCTTCTTTTCTTTTATCTCGATAATCGTTTAGTACTGCATGATTCTTAGGAACTTCGTGGATACTCTACAATGTCGCCCATCTAACGCATTGAAGTCAAATTATTTTCCATCACTAAATACATCCTTTCTTCGATACTTCCTACACTGCATACGTACTTTCGTAATTTCTATAGTTTTTCTCTACGGCGAGAGGCGAGTAATATCCAGTGTTTCAGTGTTGGATGTTTCAAATGTTTACATCGTTGTAAAAAACGTTGATAGTTTAATAAAAGATCGTTTAATAAGACCTACTATTTTGGCATATCCTTTTTCGTTGATACCAGCGATTGCTCTCTGCTCACCCTTGTGTTATATTTTACAGACCTTTCTAAGGATTATGTTACAATGTTTCAATATCTATTAATGAATTTTGTAATTTTTAGGACGTTACAGTTATTTGTAATGTATATATAGTCTTACTTTGATTGACTAATTGGTTTACTTGCAAAATTTAGTGAGAAGTAAAATAATAAAATATTGTGTAGAGCTATACGCTATCATTTTGCTTTCAAAACACCTTAATAGTAATCAATAAAAAAATATGACAAGATTCTATTTAGATTTCCTTCTATAACTTTCATATCTTTTCTGCATGTATATAATTTATAAAATATAACATTTAAAAAATATAAACTCGTCAAACATATAATATTGAGAATGTTCTCATTTCTCCTTCTACTGTATATCAAACGTAGTGTCAAATTATACTACAATCAATAAAAATATAGCAGCAGAAATGGAAAATGTAAATAACCCATGGGAGAAAGCAGGGTATCTCTTGTGAAGACACCACAACTCCCATGATCTATTGTCGCAATCATAATTAACTAGAAGTGGTTAGAATGAAATAATTACGTAACTGTAACGCTGACCGTATGTCATGCCAACAATGGGAGTCGAGGCAGTAAAACTCGATAGCGACACATACACCCGAACGGCAACACGTGCTTGCGTAGCGATTACGAGAAACCGACGGCCAGTAGATGAAAGAAGGCCACATGCAGTCGAATGAAATCAAATATTAAAAACAGGGCCTAGGCTAATTAAGATTCTCTTAACATGTTCACTACCAGCGTCACACTGTTATGACGCGTCGATTTTCATTCAGAGGTAAGAATCATAGATATGCGAAGACAGTCAATTTTTGTTATCTCTGCATAAACAAATGAATTCTGCCGTGAACTTGGCAAATATGGTTGAAAACGCTTAAATCTATAACCAGCGCGTGTGATCTGACATTATATTATATCGTTAAAAAAATTTATTACGACAAAGTATTAATAACTCGTCTCCCCGTGAGTTCTCTAATACTACCCACTTTTGCAATTGCAAAAATACATAACAGATATGTAAGTAGTCTAGAATATATATTATTATAATATAATACATAACCGTCATAAATTAGTAAGTAAATTTTCATATCCAGGATACCCCTAATGAAAAACAAACGAATATTATATGATAATTTGAGCGATGAAAGCAGGAAATATGATGGAGGCATCACAGGTTCATTGGAAATTAGTATTGGGTTGCTCGGAAAATTCGTTCCGATTTGCATTTCGATTCGATATATATTTGTTGAATTATATAAGTGCCATTTCGTTCCACAACCTTTCTTCGTCTTTCACGCAACTTAAATATTCCATCCGTCCAGAACTTCTAGCATTTCTGGCGAAAAACTTTTCAATATGCGATAAAAAAAAGTAATGGTTCTCTTGATGAAGATTGTGATAGTTCTTATAATAGTTATTTGGAGAGAAGCAAACATTGATCCGTTTTACGTAATTTTACCGGAAAGGAAGGACTAAAAGTAAATCTTCCAAGAAATGTTTCGGTACTAAATGCATTTTGTTTAATATTTGACGATAATCACTCTTCCATTAGCAAAAACAATGCCTCAACATCGGTATGAGATTCGGACAATGGATTCGATTTCGGGATACGTCTACATCACTGAAGCACGACTCAGAAAAATTGACGGATATCAACCGCTTCAATTATTTGACATCGACATTAGCGAGTCCAGCAGCACGCGCCATTGAATCGGGTCCCTGAGCTTGAACTGCTGACACATTCAGGTAGTTGTGCCATTTCAAGTGCACGTGACATCCATTGACAACCCCGCGACCTCTCTATTCTAAAGTGTAACACCCTATGGTGGGGTTCATACCCTCTGGTTTTCAGAACCGACTCGTGAAGGCCGCCTCCGAGCCACAATCCAAATATTAGAGAAGAGAATATACGTCCGTTTACAACCGTATAGTCTCGCGGTATCCATTTTACCCTAAAATGCTTCGGGTAACTGAATATTGTTTGCGCTTCATTATGAACACGCATATAAAGGATTTCGCGAGGTCGATCAAAGAGCATGGTCGTCGTCCTTCTTCCTCCGCGACAGAGATCAAGCAAACCGAAAAAAACAATAACTAGACACGCGTAGCAAATAAATTTCCGTGAAGACATCCAACGGGCTATGAAACGCAAACCATTTAAATTATGAACTCCTATCCTAGCTTCGTTGAACCCATTTACTGACAGAGATGGAATTAATGCTTAATTTAAATTTTTAATGTTTTGAGAAAACTCGTAGAAATTTAGTAATCTTCAACTATGTGATATTTTTCAAAACAACGAGATACGTGTAACGCAACTCGACATTTTTTACACTCCCAAGTTGTTTCACTACGTTTCTTATCTTTGTACATACTTTACAAGATCTTGTTGGATTTTTTTCAATGGCGTGAAATCTATATGTTTCTTATTATCAATTTTGGATTTTTTCTTTATATTTAATTACCAATTATTATTGAAGGAATGTGCAAATTAAGTTAAGTAAGTTAAAAAGCTTAGAAAGCTACGTGAAATAGATCAAAAATGGGATATTTTTAATTTATTTGCAATTATTTATTTTTTTAACCCCTAAGAATGGGGTCAAATACCCGGGTACTGTTTTGGTAAATAGTTAGTGGTCAACCAGTCGCAGCGACTAACATACGAATATTGCGCCGTTTGTATTGATGGTTCTCTTGGAGAGTGCGCCGCAGTCAAAAGGTTAATCCACGATAAAGCCGCTTAAGGAAGGCAAAAAGAACAGTATCGTTTCATTGTGTGATAAAGGTTTGTCATTGCGGCAAATTGCAGAGAAATCAAAAGTTACGAGAATAAAAAAGATTACTACTATTGGTAGTGCATCAATTTCTTCAAGAAATAGTAGACCATGACTTATTTCAGATAGAACGCCACGTGAAATTACACAACGTACTTTTTCTGAGAGTGACAAGACGCTAAAGACCGCTATTCAAGAAGCTAGAGTAAGTGCTAGTAAATGAACCATTCGTCGCTCTTTAAAGAAAATTGGTTTAAAAGCGAAAGAAGAGAAACGTAAATCAGCTCTTTCAGATAAAAATATTAAATTACAAAAAACATTTGTCGATAGGTACAAAGAATAGACGACAGAAGATTGATAAAAAGTTATATGGTCTGACGGAACAAAAATCTTTGAAAATATTTGAGTCTGGCGGGAAGTGCTGGTATTGGACTTGGTCCGAAAATAATGATCGAACAAATGGTATAAGACAAATTATGAAGTTTGAGGGTGGTTCAATTATGTGTTGGGGCTACTTTACTCGCAAGGGTGTGGGCCCCTTAGTTCGAATCGGGGAGCATTATTTAAGCATTTTATAAAATAATTCACCTTCTGTTGTTAATTCTATTGGATCTGACGAACGAAGTAATATTTGAACAAGACAAGGACCCCAAGCAGACTACACAGGTAGTAAAATCTTGGTTAGAAAATCAAAAATTTTCTGGAATGAAGTGGCCGCCACAAAGTATCTGAACATTGTTCCACGTCCCTATCTTTGTGTATCTATCATATTAATGAAAATAAGCTGTTACGGCTTGTTCATCAGATTCGTCTTAGAATTACTATTACCTAATCCTTACCGATGAATTCAAAAATTAGTCGTATTATCACCTTGTATATGTGGAGAAAATTAGTATAACGGATGTTTGATCGAGAGATTTATTAAAACTTATTGCGTGTTGTTGAAACTGTCGAATATATTTAAAATGATAAAGAAGTTAACAGGTTATATTCGCTAAGTCGCTCGTACAGTTTATAAATCACGAAATAAGATTGTTAATTGATATTTGATAGATCCTCGCTAGATATGCGTCGATAACTCGATAGATAACTCGTTGATTCTGTGTCGATACTGTCTCGCACGCGATCACGTCTGTTTATTTATACTGGTCGGGGGAGAGTCGGAAAATTCAAACTCGTCTTTCTTCGACGGTTGCATGTAGCGGCGACATAGTTTTGCCCGGAGTTTATTTGTCGTTATGTTTCATGCGTCGCGGCTGTGTCAATGCCCCGAAGCAAAACAACAACATGAGTCGCTCTCGATTCGCGTCGTCCTTTGACTCATGTGCCGCTACATATATAAAACTAGTGGAGCGTGTTTTGTGTTAATATAAATGAAAACTGTATGCAGATATAAACATACAATTCATTATTGTTTTTTATAGTCTATTATGTATAATTTAGTTCGAATTATATTATTACGGTACTGGTTGTTTAGAAAAATAAAAACGTGTACGCTTACAAAGTATAATATTACTCCAATTTTGTCTTCATTTACCTAAGACTGAATGGTAACCAACATGTATCGGTAAACGGTAACTGGTACTTTTGGACACAGAATAGAAGAAGCGCGGTCGCGCCACTCGGCACTCAAACGTTTATACCTCACTTCCGTATTATTGTGAACTTGGCTGGCTATCTCGTGCAAAAGTGATTCACAGGGAGCTCGAAATCAAACAAGAGATATCAGCCTTTCTCGAAGAAAATCGTCATGAAGATGCACATTTCTGGACAAACGATAATTTTATTGTTAAACTTGCCTACTTGGTTGAAATTTTTGGAAAATTGAGCGGTTTGAATAAATCAATGCAGGATTCACAAATGCATCCACTTGTTCCAAAAGATAGGGTGGTAAGAGCTTTGATTAGAAAGTTGAAGTTATGGAAAGTTTATCGAATGCGATGGACAATTTGCACACTATACGACAATATTTTAAAAGAAGAGTCTAGTTTTGTTCATAAGAAAACGGAAGTCATATTGAAAACTTACTATAATTTACTGTATTTTCTGCGAACAATCGCGGTCAGGACAATCGCGGTGTCTGTGCAATTTTGCTATGTACATTCGGGGTCGGGACAATCGCGGTGTGTGAACTATGTATAAATATCAGCAATACGTGTTTTTATTTATGAAATATAGAAGCGAAAGATTGAAAGCAACATTAATCGTCTCTATTCGGAAATTTCATAGGCCGGTTTTCGATATGCCATTACGGATTTCCGTGAGTAAGTTGCTTTAATATTCAATCTATGATTTCTCTTGCAAAACGTTGCAGAGCCATTTACGTCTCTGAATATCATAGTCCTCTACGACTCGTACGAGATAAGCTGCCGGCCATATGTCGTTTACTTTGAGGATCACTGTGCGTCCCACAGCTCGACCGATAGTTGGTAGCCAAATCTTAAATTGCAATATTCAAACATAGAAGAAATTGTTCAATACCTTAAAAATGAATATCTCGAGAGCTAGTGATTATACTGCGCGTCACTCAGTTTTTTTTCACACAGACGTGCTCAGCATTTAAGGTTTGGTCATCGAAATTAATTACACATGCTCGTATACGCCTTTACCCTGTCGCTTTCGGTATTTCGGGTGAAAATTTGTGGAGTCTAAAAGTTAAGATAATTTCTGTTCTTCTTAATTTTTTAAAGTTTATTTTTGTGACTGTACATATGTGACAATAAACAGAAGTTTCGATCACGTCCAGTTTCGTCTTCGTATCATGCCCTTTTCATGTCGTATTCTCCTTTCTAACTCTCGCTTAATGCACCAACGATATGTTTTGAATATTAATGTTTCTTCGAGACGGGTCTCCGGTCTGTGCGTACAATAAAATCGAGTCTTCTAGATCTCTGCGACACGACAATCGAGTACGCGTCATCATGACCGACATTATCGCACAACAAGGCGTCGTCTTGTTACATCGCATTTCGCGCATGTACGAGAATTTCAAAAAGCTGGTTTCCGCCAAGACCATTCTAGGTACGGTGCGTGTCAAGCTGGAAACTCTAGAATCGAGATCCTCTGAGCAATAGCATATGATCCTTCCTAGTCATCTCCGTCCAAGAAAGTAATGAAGTATAATTATTTCGTGAAAGACCATTTTTCGATAGCCGATGAAGTCTAACTGGAGAAAAAGGGTCGTTTTTTGGATCTTTTCTGAAGCTTCGAGAAGACCGATGCGCACATCTTTTAGAAGCCGGTCATCGCAAATGACTCTGGCACATGCATCCGTATCGTTCCTTATCAGTACACAATCTTCAGTATTCGAATCGTTCACTTGGCGAGAGTGACGTAGATACGGGGTGTACTCGCTCCAGAGTAACTAGACCCACTGAAAACACGTTAGACAAAAAAGCGAAGAAAGGGGAGAAAAGGATAGACCTTCGAACGGATTATACGTTGGAGGAGGTACTGATTATCCCGATAACTAGAAAGGGCAATGTGAAGGAGGTGGACCCGTTCAAGCCGGGTCGGAGACTGGCATAGAGTCTAGTTCGAAAAATTAAAATGGGACACGAGAACGAAATGGACGTTGACTCGCCGGCTGAGCTAACCAACCAGACTTACCTTACCTTACTCTATACACAGAAAGAAATACGAAATACTTAACGACAAAGGTATCAACGCAAAGTTACTCTGTTAGAAAACTGAGGGACGTTAGTGGGAAATCGAAAGAGTATGCGAAGGAAGTATCCTCCTTCTCGAAAGAAGAAGATAATAAGGCAATAAACCCAATGGACAATTAAGGGCTTGATTAAAGTTTTGGAAGCTGTTATGTTAAATACAGCAAAGACTATGAAGAAAATAGAAATCTTAGTCAACATATTATCGCTATTATCGGTGATTCTCAATATTTCTATAAGAAAAAAATGACCATGTTTTAGATATGTTATTTTTTTCAGCGACAAGATGTGGCTCCATCTAGATAGGCATATCAACTCGTAGAATAGCCGAACATATACTACTAGCAATCTTGGAGAAATTTGGGAGATACCAATGCATACGACTAAGAATGGTGTATGGTGCGCTATATTGCGGAAACGAACAATTGAAGGTGCACGAAAGATGTTGCTAATGTTGCAGACTCGGATAACCACGTCTGACAAACATCCTGCATACCACAGCCATCGGAGTAGTAACAAGATAATAACAGGATAGCCACGTCTAATAGGCATCCGATGATAAACCCTCCAGAGGGACCAAGCTTTACCATATATAAACCTTCCCAAATCGACACATACAGTGTCACCGGTGAAATTCGAGCAGCCTTATGATAAACCAAAATTCCGAGCGCCTTATCACGTGTGACCGTCCGGTCACCATCCGTTCTCAGCCGCCTGGGTGGCATTCGGTCACTCTAGCCGTTCTCCGAAATATATGACAAGTACGAGCAAAGCCTTCTCCCACTCCGACGAATAAAACAATATAAATACACCCTTCATCATCATCCAGTCAGTCTGTAACAATTCTCAACTAGCCCAAGTATCAAAAGTGTATTATCGCGAACCAAAATCATACTGTACAAATTGAGTGGAAAATAAAAGAAATCGACCTCCTATTCGGAAATTGACAAGTTTCTTGTTTTAACTTAATTTTTACGCTACAACAGCGTGGTCAACGATGATGGAAGAATTTTTTGGCGACAGAAACATTTCAAATGGTAGTCTGGCCTATACGATTGATATACCGATTTAACATCTCCGAATTTCTTTCTCTGTGGAATGTTAGAGACTGATGTGTACAAATCGAAACCGCTGAGGAGAATATCGAAAGGCGAATGTCACAAATAAGTGAAGAGATATTATTACGCGTCTTTAGAAACATGTTACGAAGAAATAATAAATGTACTGAATATCAAGGCGGGCATATTTAACAATATTTGTAATTATTTTTATGCATATTAATTGTAAGTAATCGATCCTTATCAGGGCCACCAAATTACGCAATTAACCATTATCGAGATCGTCAAACTTTAAAACAACGAAATTTTCGGCTCTCTCGTTAAGTACCGAAAGAACTGAGTTACAGTTAAAGGTACGCGAAATTACATTAGAGAAATTAATGCAACGTTCAAACGACAATTGATAGTCCCGACGAAATAAACGTCGCTCAGAGAGTCGAAAATTTGTCTCCTCAAATTTTAAGCGGATACGAGTTATCCCCACTATTTCGCGGAGCTGATCACTGCAAACAGTTTCCAGTGTTTTCTTTGTCTGCTCCAGCGATAACGCAATTACTCAAACGTTCACTCGCGCTATTGGTAGTTTTAGCGTAGACTAAACGTTACGGCGCGTGCGCAGCGCAGGACGTGACACTATCACAAACGCTATCACACTTTGAGAAAATTATATTATATTATAATATTATATTATATTATATTATATTATATATTTTTTATCTTCCTTAAAATTCTTTTTAAGAAGGAAAAATGATTTGAAACAAGAAAAAAAGAAACTTTCAATCAGTTTCCATCGCTTAGATAGCAGTGTAAAAATAAAGATGAAAATTTGGGCAAATTAGGATTACATCAACATGGATTTTAGCAACAGGTTTGGGAATCATGCAGGATCTCAAACCTACTACAGAATTTATCATCAATACTTTTGCGACATAAATTCCTGAAGTTGGATTTCTAATATCTTTTTTGGAATTTTGTAAATTTCTACCAGAATAAAATATCCAAAATTAAAGCTAGTGATTTGTTGAATGACTTGACATATCTCATAGCTGATGTATCCTTATATTCTAGAATGAAGCTGATAAAAAAATAAACAGAGTTCGATGTTACAGCGGATTGCAAAGACAATACAATGAACGAGCTTACCTTGTTGTCGTGAATTGAAATGTTGCTCGCCACCCGTGTGTCTCTAATTTGACGTGTAAGACAGACATTTTTCCTTGCGGAAGTTGACCCTCTATAGTTGTTGGCGTGTGGCTCGTCGCTAACGGTTGCTGCGATGCTGATGATGATGTGATCATCACGTGGCACTGTATGATTTACTGCTGTATCACTGTGTTCACTTGATTCGTCCAATGCGCGTGATCCGGCTCGAAGGACCAACTGTTACGACCGTTCGCGAAGAGACGCGTGAGCGAGAGGCGTAAATTCTCGCTACGATTATGATAATCGACGCCGCGAATTAGTCGTTCCCCCTGTTTCGATTAAGAAAAAAAGAAGTGGTTAGAACGAGTTTAACACTGAATTAACAGGGTTAATATAAACTTGTACATTTAACAAGACTTAATATTATAATGAGCACGTCACAAATTATTTAATGACAAATACAATTAGTTTGTTACAGTAATTCGATCCGACTTTATGATATTTCTCGATGTATTCGTTAGACTAAGCGCGACTTTGATTTTATTCGTCCGAACCTCTCGATGCATTCCGTTTGAATCCTCATTTGCCACTGACTGCCCCTCCATTTTGTCCTTTGTCTTCTCTGGGAGACGCCCCCCACTACGCTCGGATCACGCCACCGTTCGCGCCTATGATCACGTATACCACCCCTTCTTTCTGCAGACAAAATAACGCACCGAAGGCGAATAGATGTTCCTAGAACTCGCTGCTTGACGACAACTACGCGTTTATCGCTATTTTGTGTATATCTCCACGGTCATGTAAGACGATCTGTCCGCGACGGTTAGGAACACGGCCTATAGTAAGCCTTGGGGCGTAATAAACGGAGAGCAATAGAATAATCTACAGGATTATCAACGGTGAAGTATATAAATGTACTAACGACTCAGGAAACATAACTGAAGTGAGTTGCTTAGATATGAAAGTATTGCTAATAACTAAAAGAATAATAGTATAAGTTAGATTAGCAGAGAGACAAAAGTGGTTGTGAAGTGAGAGTCTAGGAAACAGGATAAAATATAAAGCAAATAAAAATGGAATATGCAATACGTTCTATCCAAGAAGATTGGATACCAGCTAATGCATAATAAAAGAATGTCTGCAATATTCGGAATTAAGAACAAAATTCTTAAAATAAACAACCACCATCTTTATGAACAGAGGAAATTGATTATTGAGACTAAAGAATTTTGTTAAGAAACAACACGACGCTCAGAGCATAATAACTGAAATTATAATAACCTGAGCACAACTCAAAAACTTAGCTACGACCCTTTTGTAATAACTAACAAACAAACATGTCTAACTTAATTAATTATAAACAAGCTACAAATAATTTCAAGTAAAATATGAATAAGCTTAATAACAAAATTAAATAAATAGAATTTTTCTTATTTAAATGCGACAGTTCGTAGTACAAAACAAATTTTGTTCAGGAATAAAGTTTTCTGAAAATTACCAGCGAAAATCTTTGCAAAAATTTCCCAAAAGATATTGTATCCTATGAGATAAATGAAATAAAGATACAAAAGCCAACTGATATTAAAAGAAGAATGATTATTTTACAAGATAATATGAAACTGTGCAAGGGATTGCATACGTAACATATTGTCCCGATGTACACATATCTGCGAAGCGACTTACTACCCTGTATATTCCAGAAACTTGTTGGTTTGCCCCAGCCTTAGCAAATTCAAACTATCTTATTAAAATTAAGAATTTTCCACATTAAATCGAATGCACTTCTCTAGTAGGTACCAAACAGTATATATATGCCGGGTTTACATTAGAATTAGGGTTAGGGGCGTGAAACGAATCTTCAATGAATGAATAATCAAACAGCTAAAAAATTCTACCAAATGTTCAAACTGGACAAATAGTGAATGCAAAGAATTAAATAAAAAAAATATTTACTAGAAACCGAGAAATTAAGAGCTAAAAGAATGGAGGGCTAATCGCTATGAACAAAGAAATTACTTGCCAAGAATTGAGGAACTGGATCGCTAAGAACCAAGGAATTAATCACCAAGAATTGAGGAACTAATCACACAGAACTGAGGAGTTAACTACTCTGAACAAAGGAATTATCTACGTCTCTTCTATGTCGCTACGCTTATTTATAATTAGCGTCTACCGTGGAGGGGTCGTCATGTGGCGTGTTATTCCGTGGGGGTTGTGAGGCTCGAATTTGGTTTCTATACAAATTGTTAAATTTTATTTGAATCTCAAATTGAGACGTTCACTCGCGCTATTGGTAGTTTTAGTCTATACGTTACGGCGCGTGCTCAGCGCGGGACGTGACACTATCACAAACGCTATCACACTTTGAGAAAATTATATTCTATTATTATATTATATTATATTATATTATATTATATTATATTATATATTTTTTATCTTCCTTAAAATTCTTTTTAAGGAGGAAAAATGATTTGAAACAAGAAAAAAAGAAACTTTCAATCATTCTTTTCCTTCGCTTAGATCGCAGTGTAAAAATAAAGATGAAAATTTGGGCAAATTAGGATTACATCAACGTGGATTTTAGCAACAGGTTTGGGAACCATGCAGGATCTCAAACCTACTACAGAATTTATCATCAATACTTTTGCGACATAAATTCCTGAAGTTGGATTTCTAATATCTTTTTTGGAATTTTGTAAATTTCTACCAGAATAAAATATCCAAAATTAAAGCTAGTGGTTTGTTGAATGACTTGACATATCTCATAGCTGATGTATCCTTATATTCTAGAATGAAGCTGATAAAAAAATAAACAGTGTTCGATGTTACAGCGGATTGCAAAGACAATACAATGAACGAGCTTACCTTGTTGTCGTGAATTGAAATGTTGCTCGCCACCCGTGTGTCTCTGATTTGACGTGTAAGACAGACATTTCCTTGCGGAAGTTGACCCTCTATAGTTGTTGGCGTGTGGCTCGTCGCTAACGGTTGCTGCGATGCTGATGATGATGTGATCATCACGTGGCACTGTATGATTTACTGCTGTATCACTGTGTTCACTTGATTCGTCCAATGCGCGTGATCCGGCTCGAAGGACCAACTGTTACGACCGTTCGCGAAGAGACGCGTGAGCGAGAGGCGTAAATTCTCGCTACGATTATGATAATCGACGCCGCGAATTAGTCGTTCCCCCTGTTTCGATTAAGAAAAAAAGAAGTGGTTAGAACGAGTTTAACACTGAATTAACAGGGTTAATATAAACTTGTACATTTAACAAGACTTAATATTATAATGAGCACGTCACAAATTATTTAATGACAAATACAATTAGTTTGTTACAGTAATTCGATCCGACTTTATGATATTTCTCGATGTATTCGTTAGACTAAGCGCGACTTTGATTTTATTCGTCCGAACCTCTCGATGCATTCCGTTTGAATCCTCATTTGCCACTGACTGCCCCTCCATTTTGTCCTTTGTCTTCTCTGGGAGACGACCCCCACTACGCTCGGATCACGCCACCGTTCGCGCCTATGATCACGTATACCACCCCTTCTTTCTGCAGACAAAATAACGCACCGAAGGCGAATAGATGTTCCTAGAACTCGCTGCTTGACGACAACTACGCGTTTATCGCTATTTTGTGTATATCTCCACGGTCATGTAAGACGATCTGTCCGCGACGGTTAGGAACACGGCCTATAGTAAGCCTTGGGGCGTAATAAACGGAGAGCAATAGAATAATCTACAGGATTATCAACGGTGAAGTATATAAATGTACTAACGACTCAGGAAACATAACTGAAGTGAGTTGCTTAGATATGAAAGTATTGCTAATAACTAAAAGAATAATAGTATAAGTTAGATTAGCAGAGAGACAAAAGTGGTTGTGAAGTGAGAGTCTAGGAAACAGGATAAAATATAAAGCAAATAAAAATGGAATATGCAATACGTTCTATCCAAGAAGATTGGATACCAGCTAATGCATAATAAAAGAATGTCTGCAATATTCGGAATTAAGAACAAAATTCTTAAAATAAACAACCACCATCTTTATGAACAGAGGAAATTGATTATTGAGACTAAAGAATTTTGTTAAGAAACAACACGACGCTCAGAGCATAATAACTGAAATTATAATAACCTGAGCACGACTCAAAAACTTAGCTACGACCCTTTTGTAATAACTAACAAACAAACATGTCTAACTTAATTAATTATAAACAAGCTACAAATAATTTCAAGTAAAATATGAATAAGCTTAATAACAAAATTAAATAAATAGAATTTTTCTTATTTAAATGCGACAGTTCGTAGTACAAAACAAATTTTGTTCAGGAATAAAGTTTTCTGAAAATTACCAGCGAAAATCTTTGCAAAAATTTCCCAAAAGATATTGTATCCTATGAGATAAATGAAATAAAGATACAAAAGCCAACTGATATTAAAAGAAGAATGATTATTTTACAAGATAATATGAAACTGTGCAAGGGATTGCATACGTAACATATTGTCCCGATGTACACATATCTGCGAAGCGACTTACTACCCTGTATATATTCCAGAAACTTCTTGGTTTGCCCCAGCCTTAGCAATTTCAAACTATCTTATTAAAATTAAGAATTTTCCACATTAAATCGAATGCACTTCTCTAGTAGGTACCAAACAGTATATATATGCCGGGTTTACATTAGAATTAGGGTTAGGGGCGTGAAACGAATCTTCAATGAATGAATAATCAAACAGCTAAAAAATTCTACCAAATGTTCAAACTGGACAAATAGTGAATGTAAAGAATTAAATAAAAAAAAATATTTACTAGAAACCGAGAAATTAAGAGCTAAAAGAATGGAGGGCTAATCGCTATGAACAAAGAAATTACTTGCCAAGAATTGAGGAACTGGATCGCCAAGAACCAAGGAATTAATCACCAAGAACTGAGGAACTAATCACACAAAACTGAGAAGTTAACTACTCTGAACAAAGGAATTATCTACGTCTCTTCTATGTCGCTACGCTTATTTATAATTAGCGTCTACCGTGGAGGGGTCGTCATGTGGCGTGTTATTCCGTGGGGGTTGTGAGGCTCGAATTTGGTTTCTATACAAATTGTTAAATTTTATTTGAATCTCAAATTGAGACGTTCACTCGCGCTATTGGTAGTTTTAGTCTATACGTTACGGCGCGTGCTCAGCGCGGGACGTGACACTATCACAAACGCTATCACACTTTGAGAAAATTATATTCTATTATTATATTATATTATATTATATTATATTATATTATATTATATTATATATTTTTTATCTTCCTTAAAATTCTTTTTAAGGAGGAAAAATGATTTGAAACAAGAAAAAAAGAAACTTTCAATCATTCTTTTCCTTCGCTTAGATCGCAGTGTAAAAATAAAGATGAAAATTTGGGCAAATTAGGATTACATCAACGTGGATTTTAGCAACAGGTTTGGGAACCATGCAGGATCTCAAACCTACTACAGAATTTATCATCAATACTTTTGTCATCAAGACATAAATTCCTGAAGATGGATTTCTAATATATTTTTTGGAATTTTGTAACTTTCTACCAGAATAAAATATCCAAAATTAAAGCTAGTGGTTTGTTGAATGACTTGACATATCTCATAGCTGATGTATCCTTATATTCTAGAATGAAGCTGATAAAAAAATAAACAGAGTTCGATGTTACAGCGGATTGCAAAGACAATACAATGAACGAGCTTACCTTGTTGTCGTGAATTGAAATGTTGCTCGCCACCCGTGTGTCTCTGATTTGACGTGTAAGACAGACATTTCCTTGCGGAAGTTGACCCTCTATAGTTGTTGGCGTGTGGCTCGTCGCTAACGGTTGCTGCGATGCTGATGATGATGTGATCATCACGTGGCACTGTATGATTTACTGCTGTATCACTGTGTTCACTTGATTCGTCCAATGCGCGTGATCCGGCTCGAAGGACCAACTGTTACGACCGTTCGCGAAGAGACGCGTGAGCGAGAGGCGTAAATTCTCGCTACGATTATGATAATCGACGCCGCGAATTAGTCGTTCCCCCTGTTTCGATTAAGAAAAAAAGAAGTGGTTAGAACGAGTTTAACACTGAATTAACAGGGTTAATATAAACTTGTACATTTAACAAGACTTAATATTATAATGAGCACGTCACAAATTATTTAATGACAAATACAATTAGTTTGTTACAGTAATTCGATCCGACTTTATGATATTTCTCGATGTATTCGTTAGACTAAGCGCGACTTTGATTTTATTCGTCCGAACCTCTCGATGCATTCCGTTTGAATCCTCATTTGCCACTGACTGCCTCTCCATTTTGTCCTTTGTCTTCTCTGGGAGACGACCCCCACTACGCTCGGATCACGCCACCGTTCGCGCCTATGATCACGTATACCACCCCTTCTTTCTGCAGACAAAATAACGCACCGAAGGCGAATAGATGTTCCTAGAACTCGCTGCTTGACGACAACTACGCGTTTATCGCTATTTTGTGTATATCTCCACGGTCATGTAAGACGATCTGTCCGCGACGGTTAGGAACACGGCCTATAGTAAGCCTTGGGGCGTAATAAACGGAGAGCAATAGAATAATCTACAGGATTATCAACGGTGAAGTATATAAATGTACTAACGACTCAGGAAACATAACTGAAGTGAGTTGCTTAGATATGAAAGTATTGCTAATAACTAAAAGAATAATAGTATAAGTTAGATTAGCAGAGAGACAAAAGTGGTTGTGAAGTGAGAGTCTAGGAAACAGGATAAAATATAAAGCAAATAAAAATGGAATATGCAATACGTTCTATCCAAGAAGATTGGATACCAGCTAATGCATAATAAAAGAATGTCTGCAATATTCGGAATTAAGAACAAAATTCTTAAAATAAACAACCACCATCTTTATGAACAGAGGAAATTGATTATTGAGACTAAAGAATTTTGTTAAGAAACAACACGACGCTCAGAGCATAATAACTGAAATTATAATAACCTGAGCACGACTCAAAAACTTAGCTACGACCCTTTTGTAATAACTAACAAACAAACATGTCTAACTTAATTAATTATAAACAAGCTACAAATAATTTCAAGTAAAATATGAATAAGCTTAATAACAAAATTAAATAAATAGAATTTTTCTTATTTAAATGCGACAGTTCGTAGTACAAAACAAATTTTGTTCAGGAATAAAGTTTTCTGAAAATTACCAGCGAAAATCTTTGCAAAAATTTCCCAAAAGATATTGTATCCTATGAGATAAATGAAATAAAGATACAAAAGCCAACTGATATTAAAAGAAGAATGATTATTTTACAAGATAATATGAAACTGTGCAAGGGATTGCATACGTAACATATTGTCCCGATGTACACATATCTGCGAAGCGACTTACTACCCTGTATATATTCCAGAAACTTCTTGGTTTGCCCCAGCCTTAGCAATTTCAAACTATTTTATTAAAATTAAGAATTTTCCACATTAAATCGAATGCACTTCTAGTAGGTACCAAACAGTATATATATGCCGGGTTTACATTAGAATTAGGGTTAGGGGCGTGAAACGAATCTTCAATGAATGAATAATCAAACAGCTAAAAAATTCTACCAAATGTTCAAACTGGACAAATAGTGAATGTAAAGAATTAAATAAAAAAAAATATTTACTAGAAACCGAGAAATTAAGAGCTAAAAGAATGGAGGGCTAATCGCTATGAACAAAGAAATTACTTGCCAAGAATTGAGGAACTGGATCGCCAAGAACCAAGGAATTAATCACCAAGAACTGAGGAACTAATCACACAAAACTGAGAAGTTAACTACTCTGAACAAAGGAATTATCTACGTCTCTTCTATGTCGCTACGCTTATTTATAATTAGCGTCTACCGTGGAGGGGTCGTCATGTGGAGTGTTATTCCGTGGGGGTTGTGAGGCTCGAATTTGGTTTCTATACAAATTGTTAAATTTTATTTGAATCTCAAATTGAGACGTTCACTCGCGCTATTGGTAGTTTTAGTCTATACGTTACGGCGCGTGCTCAGCGCGGGACGTGACACTATCACAAACGCTATCACACTTTGAGAAAATTATATTCTATTATTATATTATATTATATTATATTATATTATATTATATTATATTATATATTTTTTATCTTCCTTAAAATTCTTTTTAAGGAGGAAAAATGATTTGAAACAAGAAAAAAAGAAACTTTCAATCATTCTTTTCCTTCGCTTAGATCGCAGTGTAAAAATAAAGATGAAAATTTGGGCAAATTAGGATTACATCAACGTGGATTTTAGCAACAGGTTTGGGAACCATGCAGGATCTCAAACCTACTACAGAATTTATCATCAATACTTTTGCGACATAAATTCCTGAAGATGGATTTCTAATATATTTTTTGGAATTTTGTAAATTTCTACCAGAATAAAATATCCAAAATTAAAGCTAGTGGTTTGTTGAATGACTTGACATATATCATAGCTGATGTATCCTTATATTCTAGAATGAAGCTGATAAAAAAATAAACAGAGTTCGATGTTACAGCGGATTGCAAAGACAATACAATGAACGAGCTTACCTTGTTGTCGTGAATTGAAATGTTGCTCGCCACCCGTGTGTGTCTGATTTGACGTGTAAGACAGACATTTCCTTGCGGAAGTTGACCCTCTATAGTTGTTGGCGTGTGGCTCGTCGCTAACGGTTGCTGCGATGCTGATGATGATGTGATCATCACGTGGCACTGTATGATTTACTGCTGTATCACTGTGTTCACTTGATTCGTCCAATGCGCGTGATCCGGCTCGAAGGACCAACTGTTACGACCGTTCGCGAAGAGACGCGTGAGCGAGAGGCGTAAATTCTCGCTACGATTATGATAATCGACGCCGCGAATTAGTCGTTCCCCCTGTTTCGATTAAGAAAAAAAGAAGTGGTTAGAACGAGTTTAACACTGAATTAACAGGGTTAATATAAACTTGTACATTTAACAAGACTTAATATTATAATGAGCACGTCACAAATTATTTAATGACAAATACAATTAGTTTGTTACAGTAATTCGATCCGACTTTATGATATTTCTCGATGTATTCGTTAGACTAAGCGCGACTTTGATTTTATTCGTCCGAACCTCTCGATGCATTCCGTTTGAATCCTCATTTGCCACTGACTGCCCCTCCATTTTGTCCTTTGTCTTCTCTGGGAGACGACCCCCACTACGCTCGGATCACGCCACCGTTCGCGCCTATGATCACGTATACCACCCCTTCTTTCTGCAGACAAAATAACGCACCGAAGGCGAATAGATGTTCCTAGAACTCGCTGCTTGACGACAACTACGCGTTTATCGCTATTTTGTGTATATCTCCACGGTCATGTAAGACGATCTGTCCGCGACGGTTAGGAACACGGCCTATAGTAAGCCTTGGGGCGTAATAAACGGAGAGCAATAGAATAATCTACAGGATTATCAACGGTGAAGTATATAAATGTACTAACGACTCAGGAAACATAACTGAAGTGAGTTGCTTAGATATGAAAGTATTGCTAATAACTAAAAGAATAATAGTATAAGTTAGATTAGCAGAGAGACAAAAGTGGTTGTGAAGTGAGAGTCTAGGAAACAGGATAAAATATAAAGCAAATAAAAATGGAATATGCAATACGTTCTATCCAAGAAGATTGGATACCAGCTAATGCATAATAAAAGAATGTCTGCAATATTCGGAATTAAGAACAAAATTCTTAAAATAAACAACCACCATCTTTATGAACAGAGGAAATTGATTATTGAGACTAAAGAATTTTGTTAAGAAACAACACGACGCTCAGAGCATAATAACTGAAATTATAATAACCTGAGCACGACTCAAAAACTTAGCTACGACCCTTTTGTAATAACTAACAAACAAACATGTCTAACTTAATTAATTATAAACAAGCTACAAATAATTTCAAGTAAAATATGAATAAGCTTAATAACAAAATTAAATAAATAGAATTTTTCTTATTTAAATGCGACAGTTCGTAGTACAAAACAAATTTTGTTCAGGAATAAAGTTTTCTGAAAATTACCAGCGAAAATCTTTGCAAAAATTTCCCAAAAGATATTGTATCCTATGAGATAAATGAAATAAAGATACAAAAGCCAACTGATATTAAAAGAAGAATGATTATTTTACAAGATAATATGAAACTGTGCAAGGGATTGCATACGTAACATATTGTCCCGATGTACACATATCTGCGAAGCGACTTACTACCCTGTATATATTCCAGAAACTTCTTGGTTTGCCCCAGCCTTAGCAATTTCAAACTATCTTATTAAAATTAAGAATTTTCCACATTAAATCGAATGCACTTCTCTAGTAGGTACCAAACAGTATATATATGCCGGGTTTACATTAGAATTAGGGTTAGGGGCGTGAAACGAATCTTCAATGAATGAATAATCAAACAGCTAAAAAATTCTACCAAATGTTCAAACTGGACAAATAGTGAATGTAAAGAATTAAATAAAAAAAAATATTTACTAGAAACCGAGAAATTAAGAGCTAAAAGAATGGAGGGCTAATCGCTATGAACAAAGAAATTACTTGCCAAGAATTGAGGAACTGGATCGCCAAGAACCAAGGAATTAATCACCAAGAACTGAGGAACTAATCACACAAAACTGAGAAGTTAACTACTCTGAACAAAGGAATTATCTACGTCTCTTCTATGTCGCTACGCTTATTTATAATTAGCGTCTACCGTGGAGGGGTCGTCATGTGGAGTGTTATTCCGTGGGGGTTGTGAGGCTCGAATTTGGTTTCTATACAAATTGTTAAATTTTATTTGAATCTCAAATTGAGACGTTCACTCGCGCTATTGGTAGTTTTAGTCTATACGTTACGGCGCGTGCTCAGCGCGGGACGTGACACTATCACAAACGCTATCACACTTTGAGAAAATTATATTCTATTATTATATTATATTATATTATATTATATTATATTATATTATATTATATATTTTTTATCTTCCTTAAAATTCTTTTTAAGGAGGAAAAATGATTTGAAACAAGAAAAAAAGAAACTTTCAATCATTCTTTTCCTTCGCTTAGATCGCAGTGTAAAAATAAAGATGAAAATTTGGGCAAATTAGGATTACATCAACGTGGATTTTAGCAACAGGTTTGGGAACCATGCAGGATCTCAAACCTACTACAGAATTTATCATCAATACTTTTGCGACATAAATTCCTGAAGATGGATTTCTAATATATTTTTTGGAATTTTGTAAATTTCTACCAGAATAAAATATCCAAAATTAAAGCTAGTGGTTTGTTGAATGACTTGACATATATCATAGCTGATGTATCCTTATATTCTAGAATGAAGCTGATAAAAAAATAAACAGAGTTCGATGTTACAGCGGATTGCAAAGACAATACAATGAACGAGCTTACCTTGTTGTCGTGAATTGAAATGTTGCTCGCCACCCGTGTGTGTCTGATTTGACGTGTAAGACAGACATTTCCTTGCGGAAGTTGACCCTCTATAGTTGTTGGCGTGTGGCTCGTCGCTAACGGTTGCTGCGATGTTGATGATGATGTGATCACGTGGCACTGTATGATTTACTGCTGTGACCCGGCTCGAAGGACCAAATGTTACGACCGTTCGCGAAGAGACGCGTGAGCGAGAGGCGTAAATTCTCGCTACGATTATGATAATCGACGCCGCGAATTAGTCGTTCCCCTTGTTTCGATTAAGAAAAAAAGAAGTGGTTAGAACCAGTTTAACACTGAATTAACAGGGTTAATATAAACTTGTACATTTAACAAGACTTAATATTATAATGAGCACGTCACAAATTATTTAATGACAAATACAATTAGTTTGTTACAGTAATTCGATCCGACTTTATGATATTTCTCGATGTATTCGTTAGACTAAGCGCGACTTTGATTTTATTCGTCCGAACCTCTCGATGCATTCCGTTTGAATCCTCATTTGCCACTGACTGCCCCTCCATTTTGTCCTTTGTCTTCTCTGGGAGACGACCCCCACTACGCTCGGATCACGCCACCGTTCGCGCCTATGATCACGTATACCACCCCTTCTTTCTGCAGACAAAATAACGCACCGAAGGCGAATAGATGTTCCTAGAACTCGCTGCTTGACGACAACTACGCGTTTATCGCTATTTTGTGTATATCTCCACGGTCATGTAAGACGATCTGTCCGCGACGGTTAGGAACACGGCCTATAGTAAGCCTTGGGGCGTAATAAACGGAGAGCAATAGAATAATCTACAGGATTATCAACGGTGAAGTATATAAATGTACTAACGACTCAGGAAACATAACTGAAGTGAGTTGCTTAGATATGAAAGTATTGCTAATAACTAAAAGAATAATAGTATAAGTTAGATTAGCAGAGAGACAAAAGTGGTTGTGAAGTGAGAGTCTAGGAAACAGGATAAAATATAAAGCAAATAAAAATGGAATATGCAATACGTTCTATCCAAGAAGATTGGATACCAGCTAATGCATAATAAAAGAATGTCTGCAATATTCGGAATTAAGAACAAAATTCTTAAAATAAACAACCACCATCTTTATGAACAGAGGAAATTGATTATTGAGACTAAAGAATTTTGTTAAGAAACAACACGACGCTCAGAGCATAATAACTGAAATTATAATAACCTGAGCACAACTCAAAAACTTAGCTACGACCCTTTTGTAATAACTAACAAACAAACATGTCTAACTTAATTAATTATAAACAAGCTACAAATAATTTCAAGTAAAATATGAATAAGCTTAATAACAAAATTAAATAAATAGAATTTTTCTTATTTAAATGCGACAGTTCGTAGTACAAAACAAATTTTGTTCAGGAATAAAGTTTTCTGAAAATTACCAGCGAAAATCTTTGCAAAAATTTCCCAAAAGATATTGTATCCTATGAGATAAATGAAATAAAGATACAAAAGCCAACTGATATTAAAAGAAGAATGATTATTTTACAAGATAATATGAAACTGTGCAAGGGATTGCATACGTAACATATTGTCCCGATGTACACATATCTGCGAAGCGACTTACTACCCTGTATATATTCCAGAAACTTCTTGGTTTGCCCCAGCCTTAGCAATTTCAAACTATCTTATTAAAATTAAGAATTTTCCACATTAAATCGAATGCACTTCTCTAGTAGGTACCAAACAGTATATATATGCCGGGTTTACATTAGAATTAGGGTTAGGGGCGTGAAACGAATCTTCAATGAATGAATAATCAAACAGCTAAAAAATTCTACCAAATGTTCAAACTGGACAAATAGTGAATGTAAAGAATTAAATAAAAAAAAATATTTACTAGAAACCGAGAAATTAAGAGCTAAAAGAATGGAGGGCTAATCGCTATGAACAAAGAAATTACTTGCCAAGAATTGAGGAACTGGATCGCCAAGAACCAAGGAATTAATCACCAAGAACTGAGGAACTAATCACACAAAACTGAGAAGTTAACTACTCTGAACAAAGGAATTATCTACGTCTCTTCTATGTCGCTACGCTTATTTATAATTAGCGTCTACCGTGGAGGGGTCGTCATGTGGAGTGTTATTCCGTGGGGGTTGTGAGGCTCGAATTTGGTTTCTATACAAATTGTTAAATTTTATTTGAATCTCAAATTGAGACGTTCACTCGCGCTATTGGTAGTTTTAGTCTATACGTTACGGCGCGTGCGCAGCGCGGGACGTGACACTATCACAAACGCTATCACACTTTGAGAAAATTATATTCTATTATTATATTATATTATATTATATTATATTATATTATATTATATTATATATTTTTTATCTTCCTTAAAATTCTTTTTAAGAAGGAAAAATGATTTGAAACAAGAAAAAAAGAAACTTTCAATCATTTTTTTCCTTCGCTTAGATCGCAGTGTAAAAATAAAGATGAAAATTTGGGCAAATTAGGATTACATCAACGTGGATTTTAGCAACAGGTTTGGGAACCATGCAGGATCTCAAACCTACTACAGAATTTATCATCAATACTTTTGCGACATAAATTCCTGAAGATGGATTTCTAATATATTTTTTGGAATTTTGTAAATTTCTACCAGAATAAAATATCCAAAATTAAAGCTAGTGGTTTGTTGAATGACTTGACATATATCATAGCTGATGTATCCTTATATTCTAGAATGAAGCTGATAAAAAAATAAACAGAGTTCGATGTTACAGCGGATTGCAAAGACAATACAATGAACGAGCTTACCTTGTTGTCGTGAATTGAAATGTTGCTCGCCACCCGTGTGTGTCTGATTTGACGTGTAAGACAGACATTTCCTTGCGGAAGTTGACCCTCTATAGTTGTTGGCGTGTGGCTCGTCGCTAACGGTTGCTGCGATGTTGATGATGATGTGATCACGTGGCACTGTATGATTTACTGCTGTGACCCGGCTCGAAGGACCAAATGTTACGACCGTTCGCGAAGAGACGCGTGAGCGAGAGGCGTAAATTCTCGCTACGATTATGATAATCGACGCCGCGAATTAGTCGTTCCCCTTGTTTCGATTAAGAAAAAAAGAAGTGGTTAGAACCAGTTTAACACTGAATTAACAGGGTTAATATAAACTTGTATATTTAACAAGACTTAATGTTATAATGAGCGGATACGAGTTATCCCCACTATTTCGCGGAACTGATCACTGCAAACAGTTTCCAGTGTTTTCTTTGTCTGCTCCAGCGATAACGCAATTACTCATAAATTGCCAAAATAAGAAAAACGAAGTTTTCATATTTTTTATTTCATTGTTATAAAACGATTTAATTGGATTTTTGAGAATCTTACGATCAAAATGATATTGGACGATAGCTAAACTCTCGAAATGCGCAACGTTCGGTCAATTGCACAGAAGACGATGCCTAAGTCCGACACACACCTCTTTGAAGTTAAAATGAATGTTGATACTAAATCCGTCTAATTAGAGATACCTTTGGTTTCTTATGCTAACTAAGCTAAACACTAAGCTAAACAACTTCCGTTATTTGCTGACTAGTCCAAATGGATCCAGACACTGGTTAAATTCTATTTCTTTTGACTTTATTTGTCTAGATATAAAATCTAGTAAGGTATTTCGTTGTATCTCAATTGCTTCTATTTCTTACATTCTTTTGTATTGTTTCTTTTTCTTACATTCACCGTATTCACAAAACAACGATCCAAAGACAAGTAATAGCGGTCAGTTTGTGAAAAGTGCTCGTTAACAAATCTTAAATAATTACAACGAAACGAAATTGTTCAATACCGTAAAATTGAAAATTACCGAACTAAGTAGGAAAAAGGCCACAATGTTTGTAGAAAAACTGAATAATTGTATTATAATTCACCAATATCTGTGGCAGTCTAGCGCGATTTTCAATTTAACAAAATTACATCGTAATTATATTTCAGGTATGCATGAACCAAAATACTAATCATAAACAGAGATTTGCTATATGTAGCGAAAAACCGTGTTACGTCGCGTGAGATAAACCGTACGTCATCATCTCGTTGTCAAACTTCGGCGCCTCTACACGAGATGTCTGAGGGAGGGAGTCTACCCTCGCCTACGCCACGGGCGTGGCGGACGGCGAGGCTGGTCTTGCTCCGTAAAGACATTGCCGTCGGCATACCGGCCGATTTTTAAATTTTGGGCGATTCGTACGAGAAAGAAATTATCAGACCAAACAATTCACCATACGCAATCCCTTGCTGTATTAGTGCGGAAAAAGAATAGAAAATGCATCTCTGCGTCATCTACGGGGAATTAAATAAGATCACCGTGAAAGACAATTTTCCGGCGCCTCTTGTCAACGACTGCTTGAATCAGTTGCGTAGTAAAAACTATTTCACTAAACTTAATTTAAAGAATGGTTTTCATCACGTGAGGGTTTCAAAATCACCTATTAAATATACATCTTTTGTACAGTTCGCATACCTGAAAATGCCTTTAGAAGAGCTTACTAACGCACCGCGTGTTTTTCAATAATATATTAATTTTGTATTTACCAATCTCGGTAAAAAGAATAAAGTCGTATAATACTTGGATGATATTTTAGTCGCTACAGAAACGATTGAAAAACATATTTTGATTTTTTGAATGTTTAAAGAAATTTTTCATTTAGCTGTATAGAACGATTTACAATTCCATTTAGACGGATTTTCTTTTTTATACCGCGAAGTTACATATTTTGGCTACCTAATTTTAACGAATCTAGTATTCGTTCCAGTCAAGACGGCATTGAATCTGTCCGAGACTATCCAATGCCACGAACGGCGAAAGACGTACTGCATTTTGTGAACCTCGCAAGCTATTTTAGGCATTTTATTCCAAATTTTTCTATTTTAGCGAAATTCCTATATGAATTATTAAGAAACTGTGCGAATTTCCAGTTTGACGCGAAAGAAAATACGACCTTTACGTGTTTAAAAAGGTAAATTAGCTGATGAACCGATTTTGGTTATCTATTCCCACGATTTTAAAACAGAGTTGCATTGTGATGCCATCGCAAGTGATTTCGGCGCGGTATTAATTAAAAAACAAACGGACGGTTTCTATCGACCTATATTTTATTTTAGTAAACGAACCACTATCGTAGAGTCAAAATATTGCAGCTTCGAGCTGGAACATTTAGCCGTTATTCATGCCATTAAGAGGTTCCATATTTATATTTATGGGATTCATTTTAAGATCGTTACCCATTGCGATAGTTTGCGGCTCACGTTAAGCAAACAAATAGTCAACCCACGCATTGCGCGATGGGTGATCTTACAAAATTGTATGTGAAAATGTCACATGTTGACGCATTAAGCCATTGCTGCAGTGTCCTTATCTTAGAACCAAACTCAAACAAATTGTTAAATCAGGAAATCCAACAGACAACTTTTGTTAAATACCTGGAGTTACATCTGGATCATAAGTTGTAACTGGAAGAAACACATACAAGAAAAAACTAAACACGTACATCTAATCAGAAAATCCATGTAGCTCGTAGCAAGAACAGTGAGGGAAGTCAGAGAAGGATGCCCGTTGAGCCCGACGACGTTATTCAGCATCTACGTGGCGGGGCTGGAAGAAGAATTAAGGAAAGGACAAGTCGGTGGCGGGGGCATAGTGGTAGGAGAAAGGAAGGTATGGTCATTGACATATGCAGACGATATTGTGCTGATGACTGATAGAGAGGAGGAGCTAAAGGAAATGCTAAAGAGATTCGAAAAATTTTTAAAGGAAACCGAATTGGAACTGAACACGAAAAAGGCCAAGAGTGTAGTTTTCGAAAAAGAGAAAGAACAAGAGGAGACAAAGAAAATGGAAATGGGGAGAGCGAGAATTAGAAGAAGTGGACGAGATAAGATATATATATTTAACGTGGAGGAATTCCGCACGGACGCCAGGCCGCTGCTTCTGGGGAAAGCGGCGTGGTAGTGTCGGACTCCAACCGACTAAAACCTCCACGATAACCGTCCCCGGCTGCGATCGAGAGAGGCCCGGGAACCGCTGTGAGCGTCGCAACCGGGGCCTCCCCCGCGCGCCTAATACCACCGCTGATGGGGCGGTGTGTGACCATTGTCACACCGCGCCTCGTCGCCGGAGCCGCCGTGCCAGGCAGCCCGGTTCCCCTACCGGACTGCTTGGCGGCCCAGCGCGTTTCGCCAACGCCACACGGAGTTCCCAGGCGATCACCCACCCCCATATCCAAGTACTATCCGTGCCCGGCGCTGCTTAACTTTCGTGATCTGACGGGAACGAGTGCACTCAGCGCGGCCAGGGCGTTGGCGAGATAAGATACCTAGGGTACATACTACTGAAAAACGGCAGTGATGAGAAACATATACGAGAGACAGGAAAAAGAGAGCAACAATAGCAATGAAGAAAACATGGAGCGTGGAAGAAAGAATTTCCAAACAGGACTTATAAGAGGAGAATGAAGATGTTTGGAACACTGGCAGAGAACGTGGCGCTGTTTGGAGCAGAGGTATGGGGCTGGAACATGGAAGAAAGGCTGGATAGAATACAAAGAAGATATGTGAAATGGATCTTAGGTTTGGATATGGCAACACCGAATTATATATTGATAGAAGAATGTAAGGTAACAGAAATCAAAGAAAAAGCATTAGGAAGAGCAGCAAGGTATGAAGGGAAAGCCATAGAGTCAAAAAAGGAACTAGTAAAGGAGTGCATAAAGGAAAGAGAGAGAAACTGGGGAAATGGCCAAGAAGGGAAAAGAGCAAGAAAGAGAAAGAAGGGACTAGAAGAGATGAGAAATGGAGGGACACAGATGGAAGCAAGAGAAGAGCAAGAAAAGATGACAGTAGACCAAATTATAGAAGAAAGGAGAAAGAGAGAAGCAGAAGAGAGGGGGGAAAGGATAAGGGAAGCTAAAAATCTACACCCATAAATGTGAAACAATCTCGTTCAGTCCATATATTTCAAAAACTTCAAAAGCAAAGTACGACGTGAGAATAAATTCAAAAATATTCTTCCATACAACAGAAAATATCAACGGAAAGATCTCCGATGCAAACGAAGTTAGATGCTTCGGAGTCCATCTAAACTTCAGGCTAAATCACACCGACAACATAAAGACACAGTTATAGAAAGCAGATAAATTCTTCTTATACCTCATAAGACTATCTTACTCGAAAGATTCGCACAGATCAATAAAACTTCACTGCTACAAAACACTAATTAGACCAACCATTCTAATATGTATGGTCGTTAAATCTGTTTCAACGTAAGTGTCAACACCACGGAAAAATTAAGAATCATTGAAAGAAAATACATCACAGCATGTTTAGGAATATATAGATTGCCAGAATCGAAATTTACCAAATATAGCAAATCACAAACTATACGAAGAGCCCAAATTAATCCACATCGACTCTTCATTCTTAAATTAGTCAGACCACTGGGGTCAAAGATATAGAAAATAATCATAAACTTCATCATCGACCACGATCTATAGTCAAACCCGTTATACCATAAACACGTTTAAAAAACAGGTTATTTCCCCCGGAATGCTTCACCTGCTTAGATAGCGTAAAATTAATCCAAAACAATAATAACTTAGCATTAATCTATCACTACAGTAGAAATGCAATAATAAAAAATACTGTACGATAGCGACATAGACCACAAGGATAGCAATATAAGACTTATTGTATAAATTGTCAACCGTAGATTTAAGTGAGACGCTCAAAGACAATAAAGATAAATATTAGTGGCTAACCACCGTAGAGAATTAAATTATAGCAATAAGAGAACCGTATGTTTAGTTAGTAAATGAACCAAAGATTGTAAGCAAAGACCACAAAAGAACAATGCAAATGTCACGTAAACTTGAGGGTTGGATGATGAAATAAAATAGCTGAGTCGTAACACAACTATTAACTTTGTTTTCATTAACCTCTATTATGAATTCAGCAATCACAATGGAATACACACTGAATTAACACATATTACGACAAAAAGATCAAGGGAGAACAATATATTACTCCCAATTTACATAATTCAATTATCCCCCGATAGCAATATAAGTAACCTGTTAAAAATTAACCATTTTAACTACTTCTGGATAAAATGGGAAAAAATAATAAAAAAGAATGATGACATAACTCAATGCCACAAATGCCAACGACTAGGTCACACAGCACAAAACTGTAACCTAAACTACCCCCCCCCCCCTTAAGTGCACTGAGCCCCATGGTCCAGGCGACTGCAAAATAAGAAAAGAAAACGCAGTAACCAAAGACAAAATATTCTGCGTTAACTGCAAAAACTACGGACACCCCGCGTCATACAAGGGTTGCCCCAAACTCGTAGAGCTGCGTAAAAAGTTAGCCGATAAAATAAAAGAAGACAAAGAAACAAAGATAAAACGAATTGCCCAAATAAGTCGTAAATACGTCCCAGAACTAAAGTTCTCTGACGTAGTGAAACAACAAACAAAATTAAATCAAATAATCGAAAACACATCATAAATAACAAACTTAGATCCGCGCTCAAGCCAAAGCTCAATTACAACCGATAACACCCCCCAACTAAACATTATAAACGTTATCGAAGACTTTAGAAAAAGTATTCTCCGAGCGTTAAAAGAACAACAAATGCAATTAAATGAAATAAAAAAAAAAACACTATCAACGCACGAAGAAGAGTAAATGATAATTAAATGCATATCAATAAGTAAATCTAACATCACAAATATATTAGTAAAAGTTTAATTTTGGAAAAGTTAGAAATAAAAAAGTTTTACTTTTGATTCAGCACTTAGATACATTGTCTCCGCGCTATCTGCCACTGGATAATATTACACCACTCGATCGCGGGGGGCCGTCGAGTTTCGTGTGTTCTTGTGTTTTCTTCCAGTTTTTTGTTTATTCTATTGTTTATTTGTCTTTGTCATTGTACATTTTATTGGCACATATATGTAAACATATGGTAGAAAAAAAGGTTGCTATATTACAAAAACAAGCACTTGATATTCAATCAATTTCAATTCTTTAAACACTTTCCGACCCAAAATATCCCGCAGTCCTCGTTGGACTCAACGGGTATAACGTCACATACATATACTTTGCATATTTACTGCATAGACCTCCGCAGTTTGTTTAATTTTTTATAATCATTGTAACAAAAGTTAGTGTTACAATTTCATTTTATTGCATCATAAGTCAAGTTTTTGTGTGTGCAATAAAATATTGTTATACTACTATCACCAGGAACGATGCGTAAAAGTACACTTACAAGAAAAAATAAAAATTTATCTCACAGTTATACTTAAATGTGGCATAAAAAGTAATGTCTGAAAGAAAATTTTAGAAACATTGATTTCCAGAATTATTTCATTACTTTCCACATACAGTTGTCAATATCCACAGTTGGCTGAATCCCACATATAGAGTGTAATAAAAGAAAAACAAGACAATACGATAAAATGTTGTAAGAAACAAGAAATTCTGACAGTGGAATAAATAAAAAAACAGAAAAAGATAAAACAGATAATAGGAAACTACAACGGAACAAAAAAAGCTCAAGAAAGTAGACAGTTACAACTAAAATGAAAATGAAAATTAGAAAAACACATCATAAACAGCAAAATGGCAACAAAAGACAAAGAATAAATAACAACAAGTATAAACAAAGGAAATATAGTTGCGAACACAGGGAATAAAGGCATGAAATTTGAAATCCTGAAAAAGATAGATATATTTAGGCTATAAATGAGAAACATGAAAGACAAATTAAAGAAGATAAGAAAGGCAAATAATATATTTAGTCACACCTAATACAAGATGTTAAGCTAGAGAAAAATAACAGGAGATAAGGAAACAAAATGGATAGAAAAAAGAAGAAAACTTGAAAGTACAAGATAAGATAGATGAACTCAAAGGGATGACGATAAATTAAAAGTGATAAACGAAGCGGGATATATTCAAGAGATAAAAACAAAACACCATTAAAAGCTGTAACAGTTACACTTTCAGACCAGAAGAATAAGATGAGAGTATCGGGAAATGAAAAGATATGGAACATTTAAGAACATTAGATATAGCATTGCAGAGAAAGGACAAGATCATACATGATCTATCACAAACGCTATCATACTTTGAGAAAATTATATTATATTATTATATTATATTATATTATATATTTTTTATCTTCCTTAAAATTCTTTTTAAGGAGGAAAAATGATTTGAAACAAGAAAAAAAGAAACTTTCAATCATTCTTTTCCTTCGCTTAGATCGCAGTGTAAAAATAAAGATGAAAATTTGGGCAAATTAGGATTACATCAACGTGGATTTTAGCAACAGGTTTGGGAACCATGCAGGATCTCAAACCTACTACAGAATTTATCATCAATACTTTTGTCATCAAGACATAAATTCCTGAAGATGGATTTCTAATATATTTTTTGGAATTTTGTAACTTTCTACCAGAATAAAATATCCAAAATTAAAGCTAGTGGTTTGTTGAATGACTTGACATATCTCATAGCTGATGTATCCTTATATTCTAGAATGAAGCTGATAAAAAAATAAACAGAGTTCGATGTTACAGCGGATTGCAAAGACAATACAATGAACGAGCTTACCTTGTTGTCGTGAATTGAAATGTTGCTCGCCACCCGTGTGTCTCTGATTTGACGTGTAAGACAGACATTTCCTTGCGGAAGTTGACCCTCTATAGTTGTTGGCGTGTGGCTCGTCGCTAACGGTTGCTGCGATGTTGATGATGATGTGATCATCACGTGGCACTGTATGATTTACTGCTGTATCACTGTGTTCACTTGATTCGTCCAATGCGCGTGATCCGGCTCGAAGGACCAACTGTTACGACCGTTCGCGAAGAGACGCGTGAGCGAGAGGCGTAAATTCTCGCTACGATTATGATAATCGACGCCGCGAATTAGTCGTTCCCCCTGTTTCGATTAAGAAAAAAAGAAGTGGTTAGAACGAGTTTAACACTGAATTAACAGGGTTAATATAAACTTGTACATTTAACAAGACTTAATATTATAATGAGCACGTCACAAATTATTTAATGACAAATACAATTAGTTTGTTACAGTAATTCGATCCGACTTTATGATATTTCTCGATGTATTCGTTAGACTAAGCGCGACTTTGATTTTATTCGTCCGAACCTCTCGATGCATTCCGTTTGAATCCTCATTTGCCACTGACTGCCCCTCCATTTTGTCCTTTGTCTTCTCTGGGAGACGACCCCCACTACGCTCGGATCACGCCACCGTTCGCGCCTATGATCACGTATACCACCCCTTCTTTCTGCAGACAAAATAACGCACCGAAGGCGAATAGATGTTCCTAGAACTCGCTGCTTGACGACAACTACGCGTTTATCGCTATTTTGTGTATATCTCCACGGTCATGTAAGACGATCTGTCCGCGACGGTTAGGAACACGGCCTATAGTAAGCCTTGGGGCGTAATAAACGGAGAGCAATAGAATAATCTACAGGATTATCAACGGTGAAGTATATAAATGTACTAACGACTCAGGAAACATAACTGAAGTGAGTTGCTTAGATATGAAAGTATTGCTAATAACTAAAAGAATAATAGTATAAGTTAGATTAGCAGAGAGACAAAAGTGGTTGTGAAGTGAGAGTCTAGGAAACAGGATAAAATATAAAGCAAATAAAAATGGAATATGCAATACGTTCTATCCAAGAAGATTGGATACCAGCTAATGCATAATAAAAGAATGTCTGCAATATTCGGAATTAAGAACAAAATTCTTAAAATAAACAACCACCATCTTTATGAACAGAGGAAATTGATTATTGAGACTAAAGAATTTTGTTAAGAAACAACACGACGCTCAGAGCATAATAACTGAAATTATAATAACCTGAGCACAACTCAAAAACTTAGCTACGACCCTTTTGTAATAACTAACAAACAAACATGTCTAACTTAATTAATTATAAACAAGCTACAAATAATTTCAAGTAAAATATGAATAAGCTTAATAACAAAATTAAATAAATAGAATTTTTCTTATTTAAATGCGACAGTTCGTAGTACAAAACAAATTTTGTTCAGGAATAAAGTTTTCTGAAAATTACCAGCGAAAATCTTTGCAAAAATTTCCCAAAAGATATTGTATCCTATGAGATAAATGAAATAAAGATACAAAAGCCAACTGATATTAAAAGAAGAATGATTAATTTACAAGATAATATGAAACTGTGCAAGGGATTGCATACGTAACATATTGTCCCGATGTACACATATCTGCGAAGCGACTTACTACCCTGTATATATTCCAGAAACTTCTTGGTTTGCCCCAGCCTTAGCAATTTCAAACTATCTTATTAAAATTAAGAATTTTCCACATTAAATCGAATGCACTTCTCTAGTAGGTACCAAACAGTATATATATGCCGGGTTTACATTAGAATTAGGGTTAGGGGCGTGAAACGAATCTTCAATGAATGAATAATCAAACAGCTAAAAAATTCTACCAAATGTTCAAACTGGACAAATAGTGAATGTAAAGAATTAAATAAAAAAAAATATTTACTAGAAACCGAGAAATTAAGAGCTAAAAGAATGGAGGGCTAATCGCTATGAACAAAGAAATTACTTGCCAAGAATTGAGGAACTGGATCGCCAAGAACCAAGGAATTAATCACCAAGAACTGAGGAACTAATCACACAAAACTGAGAAGTTAACTACTCTGAACAAAGGAATTATCTACGTCTCTTCTATGTCGCTACGCTTATTTATAATTAGCGTCTACCGTGGAGGGGTCGTCATGTGGAGTGTTATTCCGTGGGGGTTGTGAGGCTCGAATTTGGTTTCTATACAAATTGTTAAATTTTATTTGAATCTCAAATTGAGACGTTCACTCGCGCTATTGGTAGTTTTAGTCTATACGTTACGGCGCGTGCTCAGCGCGGGACGTGACACTATCACAAACGCTATCACACTTTGAGAAAATTATATTCTATTATTATATTATATTATATTATATTATATTATATTATATTATATTATATATTTTTTATCTTCCTTAAAATTCTTTTTAAGGAGGAAAAATGATTTGAAACAAGAAAAAAAGAAACTTTCAATCATTCTTTTCCTTCGCTTAGATCGCAGTGTAAAAATAAAGATGAAAATTTGGGCAAATTAGGATTACATCAACGTGGATTTTAGCAACAGGTTTGGGAACCATGCAGGATCTCAAACCTACTACAGAATTTATCATCAATACTTTTGCGACATAAATTCCTGAAGTTGGATTTCTAATATCTTTTTTGGAATTTTGTAAATTTCTACCAGAATAAAATATCCAAAATTAAAGCTAGTGGTTTGTTGAATGACTTGACATATCTCATAGCTGATGTATCCTTATATTCTAGAATGAAGCTGATAAAAAAATAAACAGTGTTCGATGTTACAGCGGATTGCAAAGACAATACAATGAACGAGCTTACCTTGTTGTCGTGAATTGAAATGTTGCTCGCCACCCGTGTGTCTCTGATTTGACGTGTAAGACAGACATTTCCTTGCGGAAGTTGACCCTCTATAGTTGTTGGCGTGTGGCTCGTCGCTAACGGTTGCTGCGATGTTGATGATGATGTGATCACGTTGCGGCACTGTATGATTTACTGCTGTATCACTGTGTTCACTTGATCGTCCAATGCGCGTGATCCGGCTCGAAGGACCAACTGTTACGACCGTTCGCGAAGAGACGCGTGAGCGAGAGGCGTAAATTCTCGCTACGATTATGATAATCGACGCCGCGAATTAGTCGTTCCCCCTGTTTCGATTAAGAAAAAAAGAAGTGGTTAGAACGAGTTTAACACTGAATTAACAGGGTTAATATAAACTTGTACATTTAACAAGACTTAATATTATAATGAGCACGTCACAAATTATTTAATGACAAATACAATTAGTTTGTTACAGTAATTCGATCCGACTTTATGATATTTCTCGATGTATTCGTTAGACTAAGCGCGACTTTGATTTTATTCGTCCGAACCTCTCGATGCATTCCGTTTGAATCCTCATTTGCCACTGACTGCCCCTCCATTTTGTCCTTTGTCTTCTCTGGGAGACGACCCCCACTACGCTCGGATCACGCCACCGTTCGCGCCTATGATCACGTATACCACCCCTTCTTTCTGCAGAGAAAATAACGCACCGAAGGCGAATAGATGTTCCTAGAACTCGCTGCTTGACGACAACTACGCGTTTATCGCTATTTTGTGTATATCTCCACGGTCATGTAAGACGATCTGTCCGCGACGGTTAGGAACACGGCCTATAGTAAGCCTTGGGGCGTAATAAACGGAGAGCAATAGAATAATCTACAGGATTATCAACGGTGAAGTATATAAATGTACTAACGACTCAGGAAACATAACTGAAGTGAGTTGCTTAGATATGAAATTATTGCTAATAACTAAAAGAATAATAGTATAAGTTAGATTAGCAGAGAGACAAAAGTGGTTGTGAAGTGAGAGTCTAGGAAACAGGATAAAATATAAAGCAAATAAGAATGGAATATGCAATACGTTCTATCCAAGAAGATTGGATACCAGCTAATGCATAATAAAAGAATGTCTGCAATATTCGGAATTAAGAACAAAATTCTTAAAATAAACAACCACCATCTTTATGAACAGAGGAAATTGATTATTGAGACTAAAGAATTTTATTAAGAAACAACACGACGCTCAGAGCATAATAACTGAAATTATAATAACCTGAGCACAACTCAAAAACTTAGCTACGACCCTTTTGTAATAACTAACAAACAAACATGTCTAGCTTAACTAATTATAAACAAGCTACAAATAATTTCAAGTGAAATATGAATAAGCTTAATAACAAAATTAAATAAATAGAATTTTTCTTATTTAAATGCGACAGTTCGTAGTACAAAACAAATTTTGTTCAGGAATAAAGTTTTCTGAAAATTACCAGCGAAAATCTTTGCAAAAATTTCCCAAAAGATATTGTATCCTATGAGATAAATGAAATAAAGATACAAAAGCCAACTGATATTAAAAGAAGAATGATTATTTTACAAGATAATATGAAACTGTGCAAGGGATTACATACGTAACATATTGTCCCGATGTACACATATCTGCGAAGCGACTTACTACCCTGTATATATTCCAGAAACTTCTTGGTTTGCCCCAGCCTTAGCAATTTCAAACTATTTTATTAAAATTAAGAATTTTCCACATTAAATCGAATGCACTTCTCTAGTAGGTACCAAACAGTATATATATGCCGGGTTTACATTAGAATTAGGGTTAGGGGCGTGAAACGAATCTTCAATGAATGAATAATCAAACAGCTAAAAAATTCTACCAAATGTTCAAACTGGACAAATAGTGAATGTAAAGAATTAAATAAAAAAAAATATTTACTAGAAACCGAGAAATTAAGAGCTAAAAGAATGGAGGGCTAATCGCTATGAACAAAGAAATTACTTGCCAAGAATTGAGGAACTGGATCGCCAAGAACCAAGGAATTAATCACCAAGAACTGAGGAACTAATCACACAAAACTGAGAAGTTAACTACTCTGAACAAAGGAATTATCTACGTCTCTTCTATGTCGCTACGCTTATTTATAATTAGCGTCTACCGTGGAGGGGTCGTCATGTGGCGTGTTATTCCGTGGGGGTTGTGAGGCTCGAATTTGGTTTCTATACAAATTGTTAAATTTTATTTGAATCTCAAATTGAAACGTTCACTCGCGCTATTGGTAGTTTTAGTCTATACGTTACGGCGCGTGCGCAGCGCGGGACGTGACACTATCACAAACGCTATCACACTTTGAGAATATATTATATTATATTATATTATATTATATTATATTATATTATATTATATATTTTTTATCTTCCTTAAAATTCTTTTTAAGAAGGAAAAATGATTTGAAACAAGAAAAAAAGAAACTTTCAATCATTTTTTTCCTTCGCTTAGATCGCAGTGTAAAAATAAAGATGAAAATTTGGGCAAATTAGGATTACATCAACGTGGATTTTAGCAACAGGTTTGGGAACCATGCAGGATCTCAAACCTACTACAGAATTTATCATCAATACTTTTGCGACATAAATTCCTGAAGTTGGATTTCTAATATCTTTTTTGGAATTTTGTAAATTTCTACCAGAATAAAATATCCAAAATTAAAGCTAGTGGTTTGTTGAATGACTTGACATATCTCATAGCTGATGTATCCTTATATTCTAGAATGAAGCTGATAAAAAAATAAACAGTGTTCGATGTTACAGCGGATTGCAAAGACAATACAATGAACGAGCTTACCTTGTTGTCGTGAATTGAAATGTTGCTCGCCACCCGTGTGTCTCTGATTTGACGTGTAAGACAGACATTTCCTTGCGGAAGTTGACCCTCTATAGTTGTTGGCGTGTGGCTCGTCGCTAACGGTTGCTGCGATGTTGATGATGATGTGATCACGTTGCGGCACTGTATGATTTACTGCTGTATCACTGTGTTCACTTGATCGTCCAATGCGCGTGATCCGGCTCGAAGGACCAACTGTTACGACCGTTCGCGAAGAGACGCGTGAGCGAGAGGCGTAAATTCTCGCTACGATTATGATAATCGACGCCGCGAATTAGTCGTTCCCCCTGTTTCGATTAAGATAACAGTAGTGGTTAGAACGAGTTTAACACTGAATTAACAGGGTTAATATAAACTTGTACATTTAACAAGACTTAATATTATAATGAGCACGTCACAAATTATTTAATGACAAATACAATTAGTTTGTTACAGTAATTCGATCCGACTTTATGATATTTCTCGATGTATTCGTTAGACTAAGCGCGACTTTGATTTTATTCGTCCGAACCTCTCGATGCATTCCGTTTGAATCCTCATTTGCCACTGACTGCCTCTCCATTTTGTCCTTTGTCTTCTCTGGGAGACGACCCCCACTACGCTCGGATCACGCCACCGTTCGCGCCTATGATCACGTATACCACCCCTTCTTTCTGCAGACAAAATAACGCACCGAAGGCGAATAGATGTTCCTAGAACTCGCTGCTTGACGACAACTACGCGTTTATCGCTATTTTGTGTATATCTCCACGGTCATATAAGACGATCTGTCCGCGACGGTTAGGAACACGGCCTATAGTAAGCCTTGGGGTGTAATAAACGGAGAGCAATAGAATAATCTACAGGATTATCAACGGTGAAGTATATAAATGTACTAACGACTCAGGAAACATAACTGAAGTGAGTTGCTTAGATATGAAAGTATTGCTAATAACTAAAAGAATAATAGTATAAGTTAGATTAGCAGAGAGACAAAAGTGGTTGTGAAGTGAGAGTCTAGGAAACAGGATAAAATATAAAGCAAATAAAAATGGAATATGCAATACGTTCTATCCAAGAAGATTGGATACCAGCTAATGCATAATAAAAGAATGTCTGCAATATTCGGAATTAAGAACAAAATTCTTAAAATAAACAATCACCATCTTTATGAACAGAGGAAATTGATTATTGAGACTAAAGAATTTTATTAAGAAACAACACGACGCTCAGAGCATAATAACTGAAATTATAATAACCTGAGCACAACTCAAAAACTTAGCTACGACCCTTTTGTAATAACTAACAAACAAACATGTCTAACTTAATTAATTATAAACAAGCTACAAATAATTTCAAGTAAAATATGAATAAGCTTAATAACAAAATTAAATAAATAGAATTTTTCTTATTTAAATGCGACAATTCGTAGTACAAAACAAATTTTGTTCAGGAATAAAGTTTTCTGAAAATTACCAGCGAAAATCTTTGCAAAAATTTCCCAAAAGATATTGTATCCTATGAGATAAATGAAATAAAGATACAAAAGCCAACTGATATTAAAAGAAGAATGATTATTTTACAAGATAATATGAAACTGTGCAAGGGATTGCATACGTAACATATTGTCCCGATGTACACATATCTGCGAAGCGACTTACTACCCTGTATATTCCAGAAACTTCTTGGTTTGCCCCAGCCTTAGCAATTTCAAACTATCTTATTAAAATTAAGAATTTTCCACATTAAATCGAATGCACTTCTAGTAGGTACCAAACAGTATATATGTAATATCGTGATATAATGTTTTTACAAGGAATGGATAATACAGATCTTAATCGGACAGAAAAAGACGATTGTTGTTCAACCTGAACTGTTCACACCAAACGTACAGAAAACAGCACAACTACATAATTAGTTAACGACCCGACAACACTCTCTCGGCAACGCCACTCGCAATCTCCGATTTCTCCATTCACACTCTCTGGCTTCTCCACTCACACTGCGCTTCTCAACTCGCTTTCTCTGACCGTTCTCTAGCATCCCTTTGTCTTTTACTAGGCCCACCACACACGTGTTCCGCAGACGCTCGTGGCCCGGGCCACGTAGGCCTCTTCTACGACACTTCTATGCACTTCAAAAGACCGATGACACATTGATGGGTCCGACGGCGCCTCAGCTCTCGTGATATTGTTCATGGTTAACTCGATGTTTCTTAGGCCCTTTTCCCCGATACTACATATATATATATAGCAAGATTTCACATATCTCTAAATTATTCACAGAAAATTAATACGGCACATAAATTAGACTTCGGAATGTAAAAATTAAGAATTAATAACCGATACAGTCTCACAAAAATAGAAGGATAAAGATAGAGATAAGGGATCAAAAACAACAGTTATTTTTCAAATTTGTATGAAAAGTCCTTAAGAAAATAAATTCCTCTTTAAATTGAAATCAGTTATATGTATAGAAATCAAACTTGCGATAAAAGTAAAAAAGATAGAAAATATGAAAACTGTATTTCTTTTTATTTTTTTTTTTTATTTATTTATTTAGATTTTACAATTTGTCCTATAGGACATTTGGTAAAATTTTTTAGAGGTGTGATAATATATCATGTTGGTGGTTGCCCCCAGTGGGGTGCCATCATCGTGTTTGTTAGGTTGTGTCCTTTGTGAGGTCTGTTGGGTGCTTCCTTTTTAGCCTTCTTTCTATACCTGTTGTGTTGACCGTTTCCGCTGCCAGCCGGTTCGGGTGTGTTGCTATTCTTTCTCTGTACCTTATTGCATATCTGTTAATTTCCTCCTTGACCGTCGGTATTCCCAGGTCTTTCCTAATGTCTTCGTTTCTTACGTACCATGGCGCGTTTACTATTGTTCTTAGTATTTTGGCTTGCATTGTCTCTATTTTTGTTATATGGCTCATTGCTGCTGTTCCCCATAGCGGTATTCCGTACGTCCAGATTGGTTTTATTATTGTTTTATATATTTTTAATTTATTTTCTATGCTTAGTTTGGATTTTCGACTTGTTAGCCAATACATTTGTCTCCTTGCTATCTGTATTTTGTCTATTATTGATTTAATATGCTGTTTCCATGTGAATTCGTGTATCTAAGTGGAGTCCTAGGTATTTTACTTGCCTTGCTTGGACTATGTGCGTACCATTTAGTATAATGTTTGGTGGTATCTGCTTTCTCAGTGTGAATGTGATGTGCTTGCATTTATCGGGGTTTGCTTTAATCTGTTTAGTTTTTAGCCATTTTTCAATTTCTGTAATATTTTCCTGTAATAATGCAACTGCTGTTGCAGGGTTAGTGTGCCTGACTATTACAGTTGTGTCATCCGCAAATGTCAGAATTTTGCTATTGTTGGTTGTTGGAATGTTGGCCGTGTATAGCGTGTATAAAATTGGTCCTAAGACGCTTCCTTGCGGAACCCCTGCTTTGATGTCTTTAACTTCTGAGTATGCGTCTTTAATCTTTATTGTGAATGTTCTATTGCTTAAGTATGATTTAATTAAATGGTATATCTGTTCCAGGAATTGTTTCCTGATTGTTTGAATTAGGTTTTTGTGATTTATTTTGTCAAATGCTTTCTCTATGTCCATACAGAGGGCTGTACAGTATTGCTTGTTTTCAAGTGCTTGTATTATTTCGTTGACCAGTCTGTGCATTTGCTCTATAGTGGAGTGTTTGTGTCTGAATCCGAATTGGTGGTCCGGTATTAATTTTTCCTTCTCGATTATTGGTTTAATGCGGTCGTATATTACCTTCTCTAGTATTTTGGAGAATATGGGAAGTAATGATATTGGTCTATAAGATGTAGTTTGATGCGGGTCTTTGCCTGGTTTCGGTAACATTATGATTTGTGCCAGTTTCCAAGTTTTTGGAAAGTATTGTATTCTTAGTATTGCGTTAACTATTATTGTGATTTGTCTTATCGCTTTTGGCGGAAGGTTTTTCAAGATTTTGCCGTTGATTAGGTCGATTCCTGGGGCTTTATTATTTTTTGTTTTCTCGATTATGTTTTTAATTTCCTGAGCCGTTGCTTTGGGTATAATGTAGTGTTTGCCAGTTGATGTTCTAGTGGTTAGCGAATCCTCGTCAGTATGACTATTGTGGTTGCTGTTGTTAATATTATGTGGAGTAAATGTGTTGCATAGGTGGTTGGAAAATTCTTCGGCCTGCTCTTCGTTGCTTCTTGCCCATGTGGTATCTGGTCTTCTGATTGCTGGGATCATTTTTATTGACTTCCTTATTTTTTTTGTGGCTTTCCAAAGGGAGTAGTTGTAATTCTCGTGTGCAGATAGTGACTCGATGAACTTTGTAAACTCGTTGTTGTTGTGCTCTTTAATTTTGTTTTTTACTTCCTTTGCGAGTTTGTTTAGGTGTGTTTTGTTTTCTTTGGTTCTATGTTTTTGCAATTTTGCCTTCGCCTTTCTTTTTTCTCTAATTTTTTCGAGGATATCTAATGGAATTATTTCTGTTTGTCTGTTGTTTGATTCGGGTATAGTGGTTGCTCTGGCTGCTTCTTGAATAGTTTCTGCAAGTGTTGTTACTGCTTGATCGATGTGTTCAGGTGTTTTCAATGGGATGTTGCAGTTGATTTTGCTCTCGATTATTTCTTTAAATATTTGCCATTTGGTGGTTTTATTGCATAGCGTCTTTGAATTGTTGTAAAGTATTGGTTTGTTTCTGTATGTAATTATTATGGGTGTATGGTCGGAGGTGAGCTCGAGACTGGGTGCTATGCTTAGTTTATTTGCGTTTAGTCCCTTTGTAACTGCAAAATCGAGTAGGTCTGGTATTTTGCTCAGGTCTGTCGGCCAGTATGTCGGTCTTCCCGTGGATAGTATATTGAGGTTATTATTTCTAATGTAGTTTTCCAATGTTCTACCTCGTGGTGTAGTGATTCTTGATCCCCATAGCGTGTGCTTTGAGTTGTAGTCTCCAGCTGCGATATACTTATCACCTAAATGTTTAAAGTACTCTTCCCACTTTTGCGGTGTAATTTTGTGTCGCGGCGGTACATATACTGCTGACAACTGTAGGTGGTTGCTGCTAGTTTGTACAGTAACGGTGGTTGCTTGTATATGTTCCTTACTAACCTGGCTGTGTAAGTGGTGTTTAATGTCGTTTTTTATTATTACTGCGGTCCCTCCGTGTGCTTTTCCTGATGGATGCTTGGTGTCATATATGGTGTAGTACGGAATTTTTAGGTAACTTTTTATAGTGAAGTGTGTTTCTGATACGAGTAGTATGTCGATGTTGTTGTTGTACAGGAATGTTTTAGTTTCTAGAGCCCTTTGTTGTAGGCCGTTAGAGTTCCAAGCTGCTATTTTAAGCGTGTGCGTTTTTATTTTTTGCTTAGCATGTTTGTAAGCAGTTGTAGCATGGTAGTGATTTGTTGTGTTTGCTGTCTGAGGACTGCGTTTTGTTCGCTTATCATTTTTGTGAGTACTTCTGTGTTTTTGATTGGTTGTTTTAGTAATTCTTTGATTTCCGTAGCGTCTTCGGTGTTGTTGCTTTGTCTTTGAATGTTTATGGGCGTTACTTGTCTAATGTTTTGTGTTGCTTGCGCATAGCTTCGGTTTCCTTGGGGTTCTGTGTTTCTGCTTATATCTTTTATTTCCTTTTGTGCTTTCGCCGTTGCTTCGTTGTCTGTTGTACTTTGCTGTAGTTGGTAGTTGTCGACTGTTCTATTGCGGAGTGGTGGAAACAGTTTACGTTGGAGTTGTTTCCTGATTTCGCATCCTTTATAGCTGGCTGAGTGATTTCCGTTACAATTGTAACATCTAACTTCTTCTATTTTCCCTGTATATGGGCAGTGTATTGTTAAGTGGTTCTTTGCACATTTTACACATGCCGGGCTTCTATTGCAATAATTTTTTGTATGACCGTATTGTTGGCACCGCATGCACTGTGGAATATTTTTTTTGTAGCGTGGTGGTTCCACTGTTACTATTGTGTTCAGGATTTTTCTGATTTCATAGATTTCTTTGTTGTTGGTTTTTGGTTCTAATTCTATTAAGAATAGTGGTAATGGCTGTTTTGTATCGTACCTTGTCAGATTATTTATTGATCTTGTTTTGTGGCCGATTTTTTCTAGTTCGTCGCTTAGTTTTTCTGTGTTAATTTTTGGGTGTAGTCCTCTTATAACTATTTTGTAGCTCCTTTCCGTTTTGAGCTGGTACGTGTGGTATATGGCGTTTTTTCCCTTAGTTCTTTTATCACTTTCCTGTAGTTTTCTGGGGTGTTTGTTTGGATTTTTACTTGTTCTAATTTTGTTTGTTTTATTGTGTAGTTGTCCTTTCCAACTGTATTGTTTAATTGATCAATGAGTGGATCTATTATTTGCGCCTCGACAAATATTGGTGGTGGTTTTGTGGTGTTTGTTGATTTAGTTTTGTGTTTGGTTATTTCTTTTTATGACTCACTTTTACATGTAGTATAATTTCCACCGCTATTTTAGCAGAGAACGCTATTTTCAAACACGAATCGTTTCAACTCGATAGTCCTTTGCTTTACTGTAAACGGAAATTTCTTTCGTGTTCTCAATCAAATTTATCAAATTCCAGGAATGACACATACTATGTAATTGTCAGTAGAACATGGAGAAATGTTTCCAGTAAAATTTCGAGCGACTTATCGCCGATTTTCAGGAGACACTGCGACGATATCGCGTGTACAGTGCTTCTATCGATGTTGATGCGCTTTAATACGTAGTGCAAGAGAACACTAATAAGATTTCCCAGTGGGCTTGTTAATCCTTATAGATCACTCGCAAATATATCATATTGTTTGTTTCAACTACTAGCAATTTAAAACGTCGTCTACATATATTTATCATATATTTAGAAAGTTAGCAAGGAGATATATTTGTTTCTGAGCATGATTTCTATCAGTTCAGTGCAACGTGTAACAAAATGTCTGATACAATTTAATGTTGAATTTGGCTTTTTTTTAGGCTAGCTTGATTGGATTACAGGTAGATTTAAACGATCCGTGTGTTGCATCTCCAAGGCATCTTCGACTCATCGATACGCAGTGATACCCGGCAAACGACAAGCGACGTTGCTTGCAGGCAGTTTATATACATGTTTTGGCATGTGTTGTCGGCAGGCAATGCCCACAGACGCCTGTAGTCTGCCCGTACGCGCCTTAAGTTTCACTGACAGACATTGTCCGCCGATACGTGTCAGCTTTTCGCGAATTTTCCACGAAAGACAGGTGCCGATTACTACGACACCTGTCTGTGGACAATAGGCCGTCAGTGCGGAGTTATCTTTACCCGAATAATTTAAGAAATATAAAATAAACTTCAAAGAAAAGTTGCTAGCTTCGATATCTTACTAATACAATGTTATGGAAATTGAATAAACCTCGTTACTGTATTTAAAAGGAAATTGCATTTATATTTCAAGTTTACAGAGACAACAACAACCAAACAAAGAATCGCAGCGAAGAAATAAACGGATACAACAAACAGATCACTGGATTGAAGATAGGACAATAAACAAGATAGAACCGGGAAAACAACAGTAACAAAGAACCAGGGCGCAGAAAAAAACACGAAGCGTGCGAGCTGGTGAGGAAACCTGTGACCGTCGGTGCAGGCGGTAACAATACAAAATGGTTGCCGAGACGGTGCAGGAATAATCGGCTGGAGAGCCAACCTGCTGAGACCGAGCTATATGCTGGCAGCTCCGCCTTCTGGTGGCCCCCGCTGGTAACGGCGTGGCGCGATGCACGTATCGCGTGGCGCCGGCTAAGCGAGCTGCCGCCCGAAAGGGTAGGTTTAACTTGCGCAATGATCCGCAAGGAGAGGGCAGGGCTTTTCCAAGTCGCGCGCCGACCATCTTAGCGCGCCGTTCCCATGGCAAAGGGCGCTGAAAGTAGAAGAGAGTCGAACGCGAACATCTAAATGCGAAGCCAGTATGCGTTTTTACTCCAGGTATGGCGCGGTCGACCAAAAGGCGGGCCCTCAAACGCACACATTACTTGTACAATTCGAGTGCTGCAGATACGGAAAAGTAATTTATAATTTATCGTAATTTATCGTAATGCGATTTTTATTTAAAACGAAATCGTTAAATATCCTTTTGTATTAATTCACACAACGTTAATAAATCAATATTGAACATATTACTCACAAATTGTACATATTTTTTGTGCATATACGCATATTTTTCGTGCATATATCAATATTTGTATATTTTATGTGTATAAATTTCATATGCTTTTCGCAAATTTTACATTCATAAACAGCTGCAATGTACACGTTACGTTTTTCGTTGTATTTACAGGTACGGACATTAGGTATTCTGTTACATTCTTTTATTATAATCTTTTAATATATTTATAGTTATTTAATTATGTAAACGATTTTGAACTATTTAATTTAATAAAGACCTTAGATCGACGGATTTTAATTGCTGTCACATAATCGTTAATTCATTACTTTTCCTCCAACTGTCACGAATTTTCACAAAGTGTGTATTTCGGATCGTTAATCTCATACGGATGTAAACTTCATTTTCTTAATAATCTTGATCAATCATGTATCACATTTTCACATTTGCTAATTGTATTAATACAGAAGCTTTATGCGAGAAAAAATTTTCCATATAAATGTTCTCAATGTTATAAATCGAGTTTTGCCCGAGCAACAACAAAGAAATCTACGAAATCAAAAGAATTCTAAATACGATAGTAACAATGGAACCACCATGCCACAAAAAGGATATACCACAATGCATGCGGTGTCAACAATACGGACACACTAAAAATTATTCTAACAGAAGCCCGGCATGCGTTTAATGTGCAAAAAATCATTTAACAACACACTGTCCATACGTAGGGAAAATAAATGAAGTAAAATGTCACAACTGTAATGGAAACCACCCAGCAAGCTATAAAGGATGCGAAATCAGAAAACAATTACAACGTAAACTGTTTCCACCACTTCGCAATAGATCAATCGATAACTACCAACCACAACAAAGTATAACGGATAATTAAGCAACATTGTAAGCACAAAATGAACCAAAAGCTATAAACAGAAACACAGATCCCTAAGGAAATCGAAGCTAAGCGCAAGTAACCCTAAACATTAGACAAGCAACGCCCACAAACAAACAGAATCGGAGCAACAACACCGAAGACAATACAGAAATCAAAGAAATGCTCAAACAATCCATTAAAGGTACGGAGTTGTTAAGAAAAATGGTAAGTGAGCTAACCACAATACTAAGGCAACAAGTACAACAAACAATAGTCATGTTACAACTACTCACAAACTTGCTAAGTAAAAAATAAAAATGGACATGCTTAAAATAGCAGCCTGGAATTCTAACGGACTACAACAAAGGGCCCTAGAAGCTAAAACATTCCTGTATAACAATAATATCGACATACTACTCGTATCAGAAACACGCTTCACTATAAAAAGTTACATAAAAATACCCTACTACACAATATATGATACCACGCATCCCTCAGGAAAAGCACACGGAGGGACTGCAGTAATAATAAGAAACGACATTAAACACCACTTACAAGCCAAGCTAGTAAGGAATATATACAAGCAACCACCGTTACTGTATAAACTAGAAGCAACCACTTCCAGTTGTCAGCAGTATATATACTATCGCGACACAAAATTTTTTTTTTTATTTTGTTTATTGAAATTACAATCAATTCTCGCATTGAGAATTTTCAGTAATTTTTTCTGGCGTGGCGCAGTGACATGGCTAAATATTTATAATAAGTTAATGCTTATTATAAATAGGTAAACATTAATTCGTTTAGATCATTAATTGAATCTAGCATTTAGGTCTAGCGGGTAGTGTCTCTTCAGTCTGCGGATCTGGTCCGACGTATCAAGTAGTTCAGTGATTAGGCGATTTCGGTGTTTGTTGACTCTTTTGCTATATCTGTCGCTGTATTTTGCTATTTCCTCTTTGACTGTGGGTATCTTGAGGTCGCGATGAATTGTTTCGTTGGTAACATACCACGGTGCATCTATTAAGGATCTTAGCGTTTTCGATTGGAAGCGTTGAAGTATTTCGATGTTGGAGTTACTTGCTGTTCCCCATAGTTGGATTCTGTAGGTCCAGACAGGTTTTATTACGGTCTTGTAGTGGGTAATTTTGTTCTGTAGGTTTAGTTTGGAGCGTCGGCCTGTGAGCCAATGGAATTTTTTACGTTTTTCCTTTAGTTGCTTCGTTTTGTCTGAAATGTGGTTTTTCCATGTTAGTCTCCTGTCCAGGGTCATGCCCAGGTATTTGACTGAGTCCTTGTTAGGAATTGTTGTATTGTTGATGGTGACCTGGGGGCAGGTTTGTTTACGGAGCGTGAAGGTTACATGTGAGGATTTTTTTTCATTAATTTTGAAGCCCCATTCATGAAACCACTTTTCCATAGAGTACTGCTTCAAAGATGGAAAATCAGTGATGTTCGGTGACGATGCTGTGGCGGAGGAAAGCTAAGGATGTGTCTAGCGCACGGGACCATCGGATTTGTTCATGACCTTTTTCAGGAAAGTGAGGGCAATATACATTGCTTCTGATTGGATAGACGAAGGTTGGTGGACTAGGAAGGGTCTTAACCGCCCTCGATAGAAAGTTGCTAGTAGGAGGAAAGTTGCATCGTGCGTGAGAAAAACTAACTTTCCCTGGTCAAGCCGTAGTAGACAATAGTCTTTAGAAATGATTCGGAAAACAGATGTTTGATGGGTTTGAAGGACCTCGACTAGGAAATTCCTGAGATTTATGGAGGCTACTTGAGACTATTTAGGGTACGCAGTAAGGATCCGAAGAAATCTGGCTGCCATCTTGCCCTACGGAATCCAATTATGGGGAACAGCAAGTAACTCCAACATCGAAATACTTCAACGCTTCCAATCGAAAACGCTAAGATCCTTAATAGATGCACCGTGGTATGTTACCAACGAAACAATTCATCAGGACCTCAAGATACAGTCAAAGAGGAAATAGCAAAATACAGCGACGGATATAGCAAAAGAGTCAACAAACACCGAAATCGCCTAATCACTGAACTACTTGATACGTCGGACCAGATCCGCAGACTGAAGAGACACTACCCGCTAGACCTAAATGCTAGATTCAATTAATGATCTAAACGAATTAATGTTTACCCATTTAAAATACCTAACTATAAGTTAGAGAGAGAGAGAGAGAGAGAGAGAGAGAGAGAGAGATTCTCCGCCGCTATTCGGGGTACATAGGCAGATCGACGCGCGTTGTACTCCAAATTTGCTGCTTTATAGAGCGCATGTCAGTCGGTCTGCACTATGTCTACTCTTTTCCCTGTCAAATCCGATGCAATTAGAATTTTTAATGCTCGAGGCTAAATATTGATTTCGACGAATCTCTGCTACTATTCGGGATACATAGGCAGGTTGGGTCCCAAAGGTGCTAGTGGTGTCATTGCGCTGTTCACGCCCAGCAGTGCCAAGTGCCAACTCCTCCTCCAAGTCGGTGGGGCCGGTAAATACTGACTTGTCAGTGGCTAAGGGAGCAATTTCTATCGCAAACACCTTTCCCCTGCACTTTATTACAATCCTTCCCTCAAGCTGTAAACGGCGTTTCCGGAGGAAGGTGCCGACTGCATAAGGATGGCGACGTGGTTTAAGACCTCACCCTGCCCGAGGAAGAGAGCATGCATCATGACGTAAACACTCACACGTCGCAGGCCCGATCGGGTGTCGTGGCGGCTTAAGGCTTTCGTTACGGCGGCTTCTCCTGCGTTACACGCCCGCTGCTCCAAAAAGAAAAAACTTTCCTCGAAACAGGGTATTTATAACTTCTTAACACACTCACTTTTAATTGAAATTTGGGTAAGCCTACTTGTTGGGGGGAGGTGGGGGACAATCGTCTCCCCTTACGCCACAGTTTGTTAGTTAGTTCATAGGATAGGCTCCACGAGAAGTCGCGGGGTGTGTACCTGCAGTAATTTCCAAGAGGTCTCGGGCACAGCTGCCAAACGTGTAGGTTGGCCACCGTGGAGTTTTCGTCAGTTGGAGTCTGGCACTACTCCACTAATTCTCCAGAATGCAGCGGAGTGTCCATGAGGATTTCGCCACGTAGAATAAAAAAAGAAAGAAGGTGTTGTAGCATATAAATAGGGGATATATCGTATTTCAATTCTTTGGATTTTGTTTGAATTATTGTTAGTTACAATCACAATTTCTGATAATATCTTGCACATGTTTAAGTGTAACCACGCTCTTAATCGTCATTGCTGTCAATTACAATTATAATTCCAAGTTTACTTACATTCATTTTAACGATATCATTTTTTCAGACGTGTTTTATTTATCACGTTTTACGCAGTGGTCAGTAGTGTTCGTCAGTGGATTTCAGGAAAAAGGTACGTACCTTAGAACATGCATGTTGTGTGTTAAGCTGTGTTAAGTAAGTCCTTTGCGCCCGAGCGTTAGTGTAAGAACCGTGGAGCGAGTATGTCAGTGTGCTTGTTTTTCTATGTTTTAAATATAGCGCTAGGTAGGATAGGCAGTATATTTCCTGGTTTGTCTTTTCATTAATTATAATTCGGTAGAGCCGGTCAAGTTAGCACATTCTCTGGTCGGGTAGGCGCGTTTTCGTATGACCAACCTGTTTCTGGAAATCTAATTTGAAAAATCGGAGGTGAAACTGGCACGAGTAGAGCATGCTCTCGTCCCTGGTTTTTCTTTCGATTTATCGAATTTCACGGACGCGGTCGTGAGTAAGCTCGAAACGAATGTTTATTACTAGAGTACGCACATATTCGCACAACGATGCTAAAAATCTGAGCATAATGGAAATGTACGTACAACAGATACTCACAGGAGAAACCAACGAGACTAATAATAAAATCAATGTATTAGAAAAAAAAGAGCTATAGACAAATATCTTGTAATATACCGTGGCATAATCTGCAATTTATTATAAAATAATTGATTCGAGCAGAATCTATTATAAAAGAGGGTGGCTAAATATGATAGACACTGTGGAATACTAATCGAATATAATCATTTAGTTAATTTTCATAGAATTTGATACATCTTTAAGGAATCAATAAGTCTCTCGCTAATAGCCTAATAGATCCCTTGATAGATGAAACGAAGAAATACCTAACCGCGATTACAGCCAATTAGTTCATATTATTCGATACGTAATTAATATCTGTATCACGTACAGCGATGCAAGTGGCATTGAAGAAAATAGCCATTTTATGTTACAACTATAACGAGTAAATTTACTCGTTTAACTTGAGAGGAATTAAAAAGGTACCTGACTTTTAAATAAGCATTAAATGAGAAATTTAAATATCGCAGACGGTGATGTAGGTGTTATTCAAGAAAACAGAACATTTTATTTTGTAATTAGCACGAGTAAATGAACGAATTTCGATAATACAATATAAAGATTAATATGAATTTTACCTGGCTGATTATTTAAATACCTTAACATATTACACAGTAACGTCATCGACTGCCGTAAGGCTCTGTTTCCTTTTTGTTCAAACTAATTGATAGTTGAAAACTAGTATCAAGGAGGATACAATGGATATCGTATTAAATCGTTGAAGGCGCCAATTTACGATAAAAATTAAGAAATTGTTCAATTTGATTTTGTTATAGTGGAAAAACCGTCCTTTGCTATGTCAAGAGATCGTTACCGTTTGATTGACATCTCAACACCTTGTCAAGGTATATAAGGAACACGGAAGTCGCGCGCGAACTTTTTTGTGCCTGAAATTCGGGAGAGTGAACATCGAAGAAGAATTTAAATATACGATAAATAAAAAAAAATATCAAATAACAACATTGTAACTAGTAATTTATAACGTCTAAGCCATGAATTTAATAGATAAATTTTTGATAAGAAATGTTGACGTCTTTCGAAGCTACAATGCCCTAAGCTAACATTACTTTGATAAATATGTGGCGAAAAAGTTTTCCAAAGTAGCAGTATCCTAAGCTGACATATTTTCTGTTACATACTCTGATATATTTGTGAGGAAAGAGTTTTCTAAGTCAACCAGAATTCTAACCCGATTTTTCATTACTTCGATGGATTTTTGACGAAAAACTTTTCTAAGGTAACAGAATTCTAATCTGATTTTCCTATACCTCAGGAGATTTTTGACATAAAGATTCGTATGGTAATAGGATTTTAAGCTTCGACTTCTTTCCCAATATTTGCATTCTGTAGAACTCGTAGTAATTTTAAACTATAGTACAGCAGATACTGGAGTTTTATCTTTTTTTGATTCGATTAAATATATCCAATTATTTCCTAACAATCTCCATGATATAACTTTATTTAAACGATACAAAACAATAGAAGAAGAAATAACAAATACGACATTTTTACTTATTCACATAATTTACTCAGTCGGTATTAGACAAGTATACCGGACAAGGCTAAAAACATTTGGATCGATAACTATAGATCTTACTGTAACTATAAATTATCCACAGAGATGAACTATTAAATGAGTGGAACAGATTCAACATACAAATTCAGAACAATTTCCAATAAACGATAAAATTTGAACGAAGAGCACGAATCAATATGAAAATGGAAAGAGAAGCAGTAGTTTGTGTAATTACACGATACATCGGTGGAGGTGCGAGTATGTGGTAAACCGGTGTCTTAAAGCGTTGTAAATCTTAGAACCATGAAAGATTTATGTCTATTCGTTTGGTGAAACCTCTTGGGTTTATTAAAGGAGTATTTCTGAGAGACATGAATTCTTCTATATGTGACACTCTACAGGAAATTCGTAATACGATTATATTTAATGTTCGTGATGATGTAGAATTTAACTCGCTGAGAAATTTTGTGATATTTTCGATCCGATAGTTTATTTAAGTATTTAGTTTTCTCTTCTATTTCATTTCACAGCTATCTGAGACTTCTATTTCCAACGTTCGAAATTAAGGTTAATTTTCCAGCGAATCTAGTTTGTAGATTTGTCAGGTATACTTGCCTAATACCGACTGAGTAAATTATGTGAATAAGTAACCAGCAGAAGGTTATTCTACATACCAAAATACAATAGAAATGTAGAATAACATTTTTCTGTTTAGTTGAGAATTGTCTTGGTACACTATGAAAAATTTTCGAATTTATTTATCTCGGAACCAGAACACCTTGTGGACAAATGTTATTTTACATCTTCGACTTATTTTCATTTGTAAAATAATCTTCCCTCGATTATTTTTTCTTGTTCAATCCGGAATCAGTCACGTTCAAGTACAGTTGATAAATTTTCAAATTCGATTTTCTCCGGCGGAGCTCAACGGTTCAATTCGTAGCACGTTAAGTATCGTCGTCGTTTCATCGTGCAATTGGATAACTCGGCGTTGCGAATTCGCGCGAGTCGAATCGATTTCACGTTTGCTTCTCTTGCTGCGTTGTGCGAAAATATCGAGAGAAAAAAAGAGCAAAATTTTAATCCACTGGTCGCCGATACATTGAACAGTCTCTTAAATGCGCGTCGGATGTTAAATTTAATACGAAAAGCGACGCATGAAGAGAGCCGACAATCTGCTCGTCGATCGGTAGAAATTAATTAAATCAGATTTTCCTGGCGTGAAGAAGGGTGCGAGATATCTTTTTTCCTCTTCTTTTTTTAACTTGTGATCAAATGGCAAGAAAGAGGGACGATTCTTCTTCCTCTTGGTTTCACGGATCTTTTGACGTCCTTCTTTGGTGTGAGTGTGGCGATGGTTTGGTGTCGTAACATTTGTAGTCTTTTCTGTGAATTATTACATTACCGCTCAGGAATATCCGGATATTTGCTTATTTTTGACCAGGCATATTTTAATAATAAGGCTGCAGTCAATTCAAGCTGCAATGGTTTGGTTCTTCCTAATCATAATCCTTTAACTTTTGAATCATAAGACAGATTAGGCCTCTTAAACTGATAGAAATACTTCCGATGTTAATACAACCAGTGATACTTGAATAGTATAAATATACATATAGTATATACCAAAATATACTACAGTACATGCACGACTGCAGTGTTTCTTAATATCCAATTTAGATTTATATCTTGGTGATTCCGTAAAAAGGTAATATGTGCTGCTTCTAATTACCAATTCAGCATTAATTTATACGCTTTGATGAAATACCGTGACGTCAAATCAACCAGTGTGTTAGCATACTTACGAGCAAAAGTATATATAACATCTGTCCTGTACAACTTTAAATTTTTTAAATGGAACTGTGGATGTTCGTGTTTCCATTTTTATGAACATAATTAACGACGTGGAATAGAGATTCGTTTTAACAACTAAATATCCATAGTAAGTGCTGTACTTTGAACACTTTATACATTTGTTACGTTTTTGTTTGATTTGTTTTGGTTGCGTTGCCGTTAATTTTTGAATTTGGATTAAATGGTAGTTGTCTGATGTTTAATACGATTGGCAATTAAACTCCACGTTTCGGCTAACCTGCTACGCGCAGGAGTACTGGCACGGGAGAGGATTAAAGTTGGTGAAAATAAATATTCGCTTAATCCTATTATATTATTAGACAAATGTTTTCCACAACAAATGCTTATTCAAATTCTAATTTGGGTATTGACAGAACTGTCGTTGAGATTTCGAATACTCGATGTTACAATCGTTCGCTATACGTTTACACTCTTATTAATTACAAGATTTTGATTTAATTGATTTCAATAATTTACAAATTGACAAATACAAACACGTCGATTAACAAAACTGACAAGAACTGAGAACTAATGAAACAAAGAACTAAAGGACTAAAGAACTTAAGAACTAAGGGCAAAACTAAGAGCTAAAGGAACTAAGAGCTAAAGCTAAGGAACTAAAGAATTGAAAGGCAAAGGAAATGAGAAATTAAGAGCTAAAAGAATTGAGGGCTAATCGCTATGAACAAAGAAATTATTTGCCAAGAATTGAGGAACTGATCGCCAAGAACCAAGGAATTAATCACCAAGAACTGAGGAACTAATCGCACAGAACTGAGGAGTTAACTACTCTGAACAAAGGAATTATCTACGTCTCTTCTATGTCGCTACGTTTATTTATAATTAGGTCTACCGTGGAGGGGTGGTCATGTGGCGGGTTATTCCGTGGGGGTTGTGAGACTCGAATTTGGTTTCTATACAAATTGTTAAATATTATTTGAATCTCAAATTGAAACGTTCACTCACGCTATTGGTAGTTTTAGTCTACGTTATGGCGCGTGCGCAGCGCGGGACGTGTCACATTATTGCACATTGCAATGCATTCTATAGATCTTTGACATCTTGAAGTTTCTAAAAATGCATAGCTACCTTCGTGGTCTATCTAGATAATTATCTATCATCGTTCAGAACGATCGCGAACTATCATCAAGCCTTTCCAATTAAATTTTATATGTCCAACTTGGACATCTCACGAATTCGTGGCATCTTTACCTCTTTGATTCGAATCTTCCACGAGATTCGTACTTGTTTCGAAGGAAGCTCATGGAATCCCGAGCAATTGGTCGTTGACACATTTAGCTGCGGCGTTGGATGATTTTTAAAGACGGTCAGACTCGATTGACCTCGGTTTTATCGCCATCGAGGTATTTTTGCATCGAATTTTTACGTAATACGTTAATACGTATAACTTTTCATAGCACCATGGACGATCGTTGCATAAGATTGCTCGCGAATTTCGTCATGTATCACGGCAGAATTCGTTCTTTGATTACAATTTATGTTTCTTCTTGTTATCGTCGATAATAATCGATCGGCTCACGTGCACAGTTCTAAATAACACCTCGACAAACACGTGCTGTAGATTTTGTATCAATAGTATATTTTTCGCATATGTCTTTTACGAGTGTTACTGGTGATAAATCCTGTATTTTTTATTGCAAGGAACTTCATTTGCGGTTTTGTAGCGTTTGAGAGGCACAATTGAATTTTACTTTGAAATTTTATGTTACTAGTGCTAGTGATGGTGATTTGTACGTTAATGCCATTTAAATGTATGTAAAATGTTATGGACATTAATGATGTAAAAATGAAGTTGAGTTTAAATGGGTAGGATCTCTTTGTCATTGGAAAAAAATAGTAAATTACGAAAATATGGGGTGTAAATGTTAAATGGTAATTAAGCTGAATTTTTTATGTTGCCGATTTTTCTCTATTCTCTGTATTTCTGCTGTATATCTGTTAATAAGTTCTACAATAGATTAGGTTTTATTATAGATTAGAGTCGTCTTATGAAATGAACTCTATCACTTTGGTATGGTTTAAAAAGAGCTACAGCTATTAACTTAAAATGTTTCTCATCAGCCTCATTATTACACATGAAACTATAATAAATTAACCCAGATACGTTTAGTATTCAAAAGATGATTCGAAGATAATTTTATTATATTTTGCAATTTTTCTAGAACTAGTCATATTATCCAGTATCCTTAAAAATTTGTGGACACTTTTCTAATCATTTTGTTTTGAGAAGTAAGTATAGTTTTTTCTGGATCAAAAGAGTCTGTCCATTCTGCATCTCTCAAATTAGGGATAAAAAATAGTAAAACTTTATTTCTTTCTTATTCTTCTAACAAATTTTTTTTTTACTTGTAACACACTATAAAGTAACATAATTTCTTTACTAAAGCAAAAAATCTGATAATTACATGATAATAATGTGAATATCGTTTTCCTTCTCCAATTCATTCGTTTTATTCATTTACGTAACTTACCATCTATATAGCGAATGAAAGGATATCTTTGCCTTTTAATGAGATCTTTATTCTTATCGACTGTCGTGTGCAAAATCGTTCTTTTATTCTATTTCTATTCATCGTGTTAAGATTGTCTTAATTTTTAATAAATGCCGGCAAGACATGTGATTTCGTTGTCAACTGGTTATCTTGTTTGAATAATCGTCTCTTTAACTAATCATTCCGAGTAATTTACGTAGGAATAGGTAATTGTGCATGTGTAAAACACTTCATAACAAGCATGACAAATCGTTACATAGGGATACATTGTGAAACAAACTTTACATATTTATACGTTACAAATTCTTTTCGCTATTATAAATTTATTAAAATAATTCTAAAAGAGTCCAACCTGAATAACAACCTTCCTAATTCAATAATTTTCAATTAACAAGTCTCTCGCATTTATTGCTAATAAAATTTCAACAAAATTCGACAAAATTCATTCGAATTTAAACATAAAACATTCGATCAGTCACGATCATGTGAAGCATAGATCGCTTTATTCGGAATCATCTCAACTATATGGACGTTTGTCCAACGATACTCATCGAGTTCTTTTTTTATCGCGTTTCATGATGCAAAATAGGCTCTACAAACAAGCTTTTATTTTATGGGATCGTTTCGTCACCAACAAGCCGTCTACCTCGCGGAGTATGGAACGTGAAACTTTCGCTCGCGCATTATGCATATTTACATCTTGGTGGCTTTATGCAAATTTTTTCATAGTCGTTTCCAAACGCACTCGGCATGGAACTGAAATTTTTCGACGGTCTATGTCTTTTGTATGCCTGCTGTAGCCGTCAAATTGCATTTGCATTACTCCTTATCATTTCTTGGATGTCGAAACTGTATTTTGATAGGCAGCGTTTGAACACGAATGTAGAAAACATTGTTACAAGAAAGTAATTTAATTTTATTCTGATTTTAAATGCTAGACAATATATGATGTAACATTAATAATAGTAACGAATTATTTCTAAATTAATAATACTATTTAGAAGCATATGTGGCGGATGTGAAGAGAGAGTGAGCGTTTCGTCCCGGGACTACCGGTGGACTCGTCAGTAAGGCTATGCCCGGTAGTCCTTTTTTTTTTTTTTTTTTTTTTTTTTTTTTGACTGAAATACAATTTTTAGATACAATTACGTTATTCACAATAAACAATGAATTTTTTTTTTTTTTTAGTACTGACGTGTTAGGCAAAGGTACCGTTACGCGACGGCACGACGTAGCCATACTGTATTATGTGTCGGCGCTTTACATTTTTTTGCGTTCGTTGCGCTGTTTGAATTTAAGCCGCTCGGAGGCGGAGCTTATGTGTGATTTCGTGTTTTTTTTTTTTTTTGTCCTGAAAACTTGGTCGGAAAAACAGGACGCTTCGGTATTCTGGTTTGGGGGGGGGGATGAGAGGGAGTGGGTGGGGGAGGGGGTGTCGTTTAGTGTTTATTTACTAGGTTTATAGTATGTACAGATTACATCTGTGTTTTATGGTGTCAGAATTGGGTTCTGCCGGGTTGCTGGTTTTCTCTCTTCTTTTATTGCGGGGTCTGTATCCACCAGTATTTTTTTGTGTTTCTTCTGTGTTTGTCTTCGGTGTCTTTCAGCGGGAGGGCCATGTTGTATCTCCATCTAGTGTCTGTGGACTGTCCATTTAGGTTTTCTTCATATAGAATGGTTTTTATCCCGATTTTTCTCTTTATGTGGTAAATTATCGGGATGTTATTTTGGTCCTGGAGGTAATTTTCTCCGTCTAGGTATAGGAAAGCTTCTGGGGGGATGTAGCCTGTTGTCAGAGTGCTTTTGAAGTATGCGTCGTTTGGTAGTAAGCAGCTGAAGATTAGGCTGTTATCTGTTATCCTTGCCGCTTACGCGTAGTGGTTTCTTATTAGCTTTAGGATGTGGCAGTCTATTCGGTGGATGTTGGCTCTGTCGTAGATTGTTTTCTTCTTTACGTATTTTTTGTATCCGCTGTGTTCGGATCTATAGGTACTCAAGCAGGCTCTGATGCATTTTCTTTCGAATATGCGGATTTTTTCCATTTGGGAGGCTGATATGTTGTACCAGATTGGGCAGCCGTAGGTTATAATCGGTCTGATTAGTGCTTGGTAGCATAGTATTTTAACTTTGCTGTCGAGATGTTTGGAGTAGAATAGTTTTTTTATTTTCCAAAATGCTTTATTGGCCTTGGCCAGTTGGATTTCGGTGTGCTGCTTGAAGTTTAGTTTGTGGTCTATGTTGACGCCTAGGTATTTTACGCAGTTTTTGTGTATTATGAGTGTCCCTTTATTTTCTTTTTCTCTTATTTGGAATTTTTTGCGGTGTTCTCTTTCTGCTTTGCCGATTTTACTTGATTCGGGTGTAAACAGTATGGTTTCGCATTTGCTTGTGTTGATTTTTAGTTTCCATGCGTGGTAGTAGTCGTTTATTTTCTCAAAAAGTTCTTGAAGATCTGTTTTTATTGTTTTGGTTTTGCGGCCTGTTACGTAGATGATTAGGTCATCCGCGAAGGCTATGGAGCGTTTATGGGTGGATGCATTGAGATTAAAGAGATTTAGTAAGTCACTGTTGTAAATACTGAAGAGTAACGGGGAATTTACTGTGCCTTGTTGCAGCCCGTTTTTTATGGAGAATTCTTTGCTTGATGTGTGTGCGCCTTCGGTCATTATGAATGTTCTACTTGTGATCATGACCCAGACTATTTTGATTAGGTATTTTGGGAAATTTTTCTTTATTAATTTGTATATGAGACCTGGGATCCAGACTGTGTCGAACGCTTTTTCGAGGTCTATTAGGCAGGCGGCTACGCGTTGTTTTGCGTTTAGAGCCCAGCAGATGTCCGACGTAAGTTTGTTTATTGCGTGAATTGTGGAGTGTTTGTGTCGGAAGCCGAATTGATTTTCTGGGATTATTTCATTTTTTGCGCAGAAGGAGTTTAGGGGGTTGTTTATTATTATTTCAAATACTTTGCTTATGTTGGGGAGGAGACTTATGGGTCGTAGGTTTGAGGGTGATGAGCCGTCTTTGTTTTTTTTTGCGATAGCTATCAATTTGGCTTTTTTCCATTTTTGGGGGAAGTATGTGCTGTTTAGTGCACTGTTGAAGATTACTGTGTAGTACCATTTTATTTTGTTCGGTAGGTGCTTGAGTAAAATGTTTGGTATGCCGTCGAAGCCGGAGGACTTTTTGTTGTTTAGTTTGGAGAGGATTGTGTTTAGTTGGTTGTAGTTTGTGAAGTAGTTTATTTCTGAATCTGGTTGTTTGGGGTTGTCTGCGGTGTTTTCATTTGAGAATGTGCAGACCGTTTTGTTTAGCGTTATGTCTTGTTCTATTTCATTTTTGAGTTTGTTTGTTTCGGCGATGATAATTCTGTTTAGTCGTTCTCGGCCCATGTGTTCGTTTTGTGTGTGTATTTTGGAAAAGTGGGTGCCGATTATATCTAGTTTATCTTCTGTCTTGGTTATTATGAAGTTACCCTCGGTGTCTTTGACGGAGTTGTGTAACGATATCCCTGCTTCTTGGATGAGGGGGGCGTTTTCTGGGGGCAATTTGAGAGGTGGGATGGGGTTTTGTCCTTTAGATCTGAAGATTTGATTTATTTGTGGGAACATGTTGGCTATGCCCGGTAGTCCCTGCCTTAGACGTAGAGGGAGTCTCGCTAGGTGCGGTATTTGTAGTATGTGCCCAATATTCGACCGCTAGCTGTCGTCGTAGCCCTCTGGTGTTGGCGGTTGGTACCCGCGGATCGCCCGGGAGGTGTTGCGCAGCGTTGATGACTCGACCTGTCGGCGTCCTGTTGATACCGATCCGCCACACATACATAAAAGCTTACCTTTTATTTTATACTAAATAATGTTATATATTATTTATTAATAATAATATTGTATAGACGAGTTTGGCCTTTGTGTTATTATAAACGATAAGAATTATTTATTTCATTATAAAATATTATATACACGTTTTTTACTATAAAACAAAGGAAGTAAAGTTTCATATATATTTTATAATGAATAATATATATCTAATAATGCGAGATCAGAAAGTTTAGCCTCAAATAGGAATTATGGAACTACAGTTTGTATAGGACGGCGGTGGCTATGTGGTTACTGTAGCTGACTGCAAACACTTAGGTTTGGCAGTTCAAGTCCATTCGCTCCTGGATTTTGGCTAAGTGTTCAGGATCAGAAGTAAAATGTGGTGGGCGCAGATTTTCTATGTCTAGGTCTCTCTAGGTCTTTGACATTTAGGAAATATATGAGGAGAAGTTTAAGACGAAGGGGAAATTACCTTCTGAGATGTGAAAAATAAAAAAAAAGCCCACCTATGAAAACAATCAGAGAAAAAAAAACAAAAAAAAAGAAAAAGAAGAAAAAACTCTTCCTCCTCATATTCCTGGTCTTGTAACACAGCAACCTCCTGAGATGTGAAAAAAAAGCCTACCTATGAAAACAATCATAGAAAAAACAAAAAAAAAAAAAGAAAGAAAGAAAAGAAAAAAGGAAAAAAAGAAAAAAAGGGAAAAAAAGAAAAAAGACCACACCTGTCGTCAAAATGATTGGTGTGTTAATGTTGTGAAGGAGAATGGACAAAATAAGGTTGTGAATATCATTACTGCAGAGTATAGTGTAGTAGTCCAGCTACAGAGGGGGTTTAAATCCCCCTGGGGCCCCGCAGTCCATATTTTTGATAATTCCTACAATAATATTTTATAATTAGACTTTCGGATTTTTTATGCAAATTCATCTGCGAGAATATATTTAAAAAAGTAAAATCCCGGTAAAAGACAACAGGGCAGACAATTGCATTACATTCTATTCTATTACATTCTATTCTATTACATTCTAGTCTATTTACATAATAAAATACATAATTCTTATGTGTCATAAGTCAAATTTTCTTTACCATTCCCTCCAGAACTTCTTGTCCCCTCAGAATATTGCCTAACGTTGTGTCTAAAGATTTAATCGCATCTCAACAGAGGTAAAAATTTTTCAAAAGAGGAAGCTAATTATCCTGCTAATGAGACGTCGAACGACGTCGTAGACCAAGAAAACGAGATCGATGCTCGAGGAATGGAATTCGGAAAGATGGAAGAAAAACGTTGGTAAAGAGCTATTTACTCGCAACTGCGACGAATCATTCACAAAGCTCGTAAGCGACTCAAAAGTTCCAGGATCTGGCTTTTTCCTCATCTCAAACGATTCGGCGATAAAAACAAAACAAAAGTTACAGAATCCTGAGACGTTTGAAGATTATAGGTTTTTTGCTTTTGTTTCTTTCGGTCGTTTAAGAGTATGTATGATGTCTGTAATCTTTGGGGAAATGAGTTTGTTAGTCATGGTTCGCGTTATCTGGAGTGGGTTGATAGTTCTGGAAAGATCTTTTGTCCGTTATGATAAGAAAATTTGATATTTAGAACGAAGTTTCAGTCAAAGGATAGTATCTAATTTTACAACTTCCAATAAGCGATACTTGTTGAGTTGTATGAGCTAAATACGAATCTACGAACCTGTTTTTTCGAGTACCCACAGTTGTCGAAAAAGTCAAGATTGAAAACAATTACAAATTTTCGATATTGAAGATGTTCTGTGTTTTTACAGGATAAAAAATCGTTTTCCATTGATGAATTTTTATTTAAGATATAAGAGAATCGTGGAAAATATGCGTCGGATAGAAGAAATACATTACTTGAACTATCCTTAGCAAGACGAGCAAATTTATAAACATTACCCTTACATGTCAAGGATAAATCTACAAAATAAATCGAAATAAAAATAATATATTGGAATATATTTTGTATTTTTTTGTATCAGTATAGATATAGAACAAAATTTAAAGATTGTGAAAGAGATAAGAGGAAGGAAAGTTGTCGCGTCTTTGGATAGAAATGTTTGACTGACAAGAAAGGAAAGTTAAATAGTTGATGAGTAAACAGTACAGAACGACGAAACGCACTTCCATCGATCACATGATCATATCGCAATGCAATGGTGTATCGAGATTAGATGTACGATAACAAGGGGAGCCAGCTGGTTTGATAATAATAATTGATTCAATAACCACATCGAAGTTGAATCAAGGCGACCTGCCTAGAACGTATACATATATATGTTGCGTAGTATATATCGTATTACGCAAAGAAAAGTTGCGTTACGTAACATTTTCAACGTAACTTTCTATTTATTCCTATTATTTCTACAGTTTGTTTCATATTTGAATTTATGAACATGGCGTACTTTAACCATCGGATGACTGAGGTTGTCTGAATTCTGAAACACGCAGACATTTCTAGGATTCACTACTTTTTGAGTTACATACTCGTCTATAAAGGCTAGTTTTTAAAATGATTTCAATAAATGACATATTTTTTAATATGTTGTCGGAATCATGATTCCAAACAACTTTTTCCTTACACATAATCCGCGGACGTACATAGTTCCCGAGATATTCGTAAAAAACTGTCGTTAGTGTTGACACAGTGCAAACCTTCTGATGTACGTTGTAGAAAGCAGCAAATGTGGAGTACAACGCGCTTCGAATTGTCCACCTATCCCGAAAAACAGCGGAGATACGTTGAATTGAATTACTAGCCTTGAGCTTTAAAAAAAATTATAATTGCTTCGGAATTGACGGGGACCATTGTTGACACAGTACAAACATTCTGATGTGCGTTGTATAAAGCAGCAAATGTGGAGTACAACTCGCTTCGAACTGTCCATGTATCCCGAAAATCGGCGGAGATTCGTTGAATTGAATTTTTAGCCTTGAGCATTAAAAAAAATTAAAACTGCATCGGATTTGACAGGGACCAGTGTTGACACAGCGCAAACCTTCTGATGTGCGCTGTATAAAGCATCAAATGTCGAGTACAACGCGCTTCGAATTGCCCATGTAACCCGAAAAACAGCGGAAATACGACGAATTGAATTTTTAGCCTTGAGAATTAAAAAATATGAAAACTTCATCGGATTCGACAGGGTCCAGTGTTGACACAGCGCAAACCTTCTGATGTGCGCTGTATAAAGCAACAAATGTCGAGTACAACGCGCTTCGAATTGCACATGTAACCCGAAAAACAACGGAGATACGACGAATTGAATTTTTAGCCTTGAGAATTAAAAAATATGAAAACTTCATCGGATTCGACAGGGTCCAGTGTTGACACAGCGCAAACCTTCTGATGTGCGCTGTATAAAGCAACAAATGTCGAGTACAACGCGCTTCGAATTGCCCATGTATCCCGAAAAACGTCGGAGATACAGTGAATTGAATTTTTAGCCTTGAGAATTAAAAAATATGAAAATTTCATCGGATTCGACAGGGTCCAGTGTTGACACAGCGCAAACCTTCTGATGTGCGCGGTATAAAGCAGCCAATGTGGAGTACAACGCGTTTCGATCTAACTACGTATCTCGAAAAACAGCGGAGATTTGTTGAATTGAATTTTAATACTTGAGCCTTAAAAAAAATTAAAATTGCATTGGATTTCACAGGAACCAGTGTTCACACAGTGCAAACCTTCTGATGTGCGCTGTATAAAGCATCAAATGTCGAGTACAACGCGCTTCGAATTGCCCATGTAACCCGAAAAACGTCGGAGATACAGTGACTTGAATTTTTAGCCTTGAGAATTAAAAAATATGAAAACTTCATCGGATTCGACAGGGTCCAGTGTTGACACAGCGCAAACCTTCTGATGTGCGCTGTATAAAGCATCAAATGTCGAGTACAACGCGCTTCGAATTGCCCATGTAACCCGAAACACGTCGGAGATACAGTGAATTGAATTTTTAGCCTTGAGAATTAAAAAATATAAAAACTTCATCGGATTCGACAGGGTCCAGTGTTGACACAGCGCAAACCTTCTGATGTGCGCTGTATAAAGCAACAAATGTCGAGTACAAGGCGCTTCGAATTGCCCATGTATCCCGAAAAACGTCGGAGATACAGTGAATTGAATTTTTCGCCTTGAGAATTAAAAAATATAAAAACTTCATCGGATTCGACAGGGTCCAGTGTTGACACAGCGCAAACCTTCTGATGTGCGCTGTATAAAGCAACAAATGTCGAGTACAACGCGCTTCGAATTGCCCATGTATCCCGAAAAACGTCGGAGATACAGTGAATTGAATTTTTAGCCTTGAGAATTAAAAAATATGAAAACTTCATCGGATTCGACAGGGTCCAGTGTTGGCACAGCGCAAACCTTCTAATGTGCGCTGTATAAAGCATCAAATGTCGAGTACAACGCGCTTCGAATTGCCCATGTAACCCGAAAAACGTGGGAGATACAGTGAATTGAATTTTTAGCCTTGAGAATTAAAAAATATAAAAACTTCATCGGATTCGACAGGGTCCAGTGTTGACACAGCGCAAACCTTCTGATGTGCGCTGTATAAAGCAACAAATGTCGAGTACAACGCGCTTCGAATTGCCCATGTATCCCGAAAAACGTCGGAGATACAGTGAATTGAATTTTTAGCCTTGAGAATTAAAAAATATAAAAGCTTCATCGGATTCGACAGGGTCCAGTGTTGACACAGCGCAAACCTTCTGATGTGCGCTGTATAAAGCAACAAATGTCGAGTACAACGCGCTTCGAATTGCCCATGTATCCCGAAAAACGTCGGAGATACAGTGAATTGAATTTTTAGCCTTGAGAATTAAAAAATATAAAAACTTCATCGGATTCGACAGGGTCCAGTGTTGACACAGCGCAAACCTTCTGATGTGCGCTGTATAAAGCAACAAATGTCGAGTACAAGGCGCTTCGAATTGCCCATGTATCCCGAAAAACGTCGGAGATACAGTGAATTGAATTTTTCGCCTTGAGAATTAAAAAATATAAAAACTTCATCGGATTCGACAGGGTCCAGTGTTGACACAGCGCAAACCTTCTGATGTGCGCTGTATAAAGCAACAAATGTCGAGTACAACGCGCTTCGAATTGCCCATGTATCCCGAAAAACGTCGGAGATACAGTGACTTGAATTTTTAGCCTTGAGAATTAAAAAATATGAAAACTTCATCGGATTCGACAGGGTCCAGTGTTGGCACAGCGCAAACCTTCTAATGTGCGCTGTATAAAGCATCAAATGTCGAGTACAACGCGCTTCGAATTGCCCATGTAACCCGAAAAACGTGGGAGATACAGTGAATTGAATTTTTAGCCTTGAGAATTAAAAAATATAAAAACTTCATCGGATTCGACAGGGTCCAGTGTTGACACAGCGCAAACCTTCTGATGTGCGCTGTATAAAGCAACAAATGTCGAGTACAACGCGCTTCGAATTGCCCATGTATCCCGAAAAACGTCGGAGATACAGTGAATTGAATTTTTAGCCTTGAGAATTAAAAAATATAAAAACTTCATCGGATTCGACAGGGCCCAGTGTTGACACAGCGCAAACCTTCTGATGTGCGCTGTATAAAGCAACAAATGTCGAGTACAACGCGCTTCGAATTGCCCATGTATCCCGAAAAACGTCGGAGATACAGTGAATTGAATTTTTAGCCTTGAGAATTAAAAAATACGAAAATTTCATCGGATTCGACAGGGTCCAGTGTTGACACAGCGCAAACCTTCTGATGTGCGCTGTATAAAGCAACAAATGTCGAGTACAACGCGCTTCGAATTGCCCATGTATCCCGAAAAACGTCGGAGATACAGTGAATTGAATTTTTAGCCTTGAGAATTAAAAAATATGAAAACTTCATCGGATTCGACAGGGTCCAGTGTTGGCACAGCGCAAACCTTCTAATGTGCGCTGTATAAAGCATCAAATGTCGAGTACAACGCGCTTCGAATTGCCCATGTAACCCGAAAAACGTGGGAGATACAGTGAATTGAATTTTTAGCCTTGAGAATTAAAAAATATAAAAACTTCATCGGATTCGACAGGGTCCAGTGTTGACACAGCGCAAACCTTCTGATGTGCGCTGAATAAAGCAACAAATGTCGAGTACAACGCGCTTCGAATTGCCCATGTATCCCGAAAAACGTCGGAGATACAGTGAATTGAATTTTTAGCCTTGAGAATTAAAAAATATAAAAACTTCATCGGATTCGACAGGGTCCAGTGTTGACACAGCGCAAACCTTCTGATGTGCGCTGTATAAAGCAACAAATGTCGAGTACAACGCGCTTCGAATTGCCCATGTATCCCGAAAAACGTCGGAGATACAGTGAATTGAATTTTTAGCCTTGAGAATTAAAAAATACGAAAATTTCATCGGATTCGACAGGGTCCAGTGTTGACACAGCGCAAACCTTCTGATGTGCGCTGTATAAAGCAACAAATGTCGAGTACAACGCGCTTCGAATTGCCCATGTATCCCGAAAAACGTCGGAGATACAGTGAATTGAATTTTTAGCCTTGAGAATTAAAAAATATGAAAACTTCATCGGATTCGACAGGGTCCAGTGTTGACACAGCGCAAACCTTCTGATGTGCGCTGTATAAAGCAACAAATGTCGAGTACAACGCGCTTCGAATTGCCCATGTATCAACAAAAACAGCGGAGATACGGTGAATTGAATTTTTAGCCTTGAGAATTAAAAAATACGAAAATTTCATCGGATTCGACAGGGTCCAGTGTTGACACAGCGCAAACCTTCTAATGTGCGCTGTATAAAGCAACAAATGTCGAGTACAACGCGCTTCGAATTGCCCATGTATCCCGAAAAACGTCGGAGATACAGTGAATTGAATTTTTAGCCTTGAGAATTAAAAAATATGAAAATTTCATCGGATTCGACAGGGTCCAGTGTTGACACAGCGCAAACCTTCTGATGAGCGCTGTATAAAGCAACAAATGTCGAGTACAACGCGCTTCGAATTGCCCATGTATCAACAAAAACAGCGGAGATACGGTGAATTGAATTTTTAGCCTTGAGAATTAAAAAATATGAAAACTTCATCGGATTCGACAGGGTCCAGTGTTGACACAGCGCAAACCTTCTGATGTGCGCTGTATAAAGCAACAAATGTCGAGTACAATCGCGCTTCGAATTGCCCATGTATCCCGAAAAACGTCGGAGATACAGTGAATTGAATTTTTAGCCTTGAGAATTAAAAAATATAAAAACTTCATCGGATTCGACAGGGTCCAGTGTTGACACAGCGCAAACCTTCTGATGTGCGCTGTATATAGCAACAAATGTCGAGTACAACGCGCTTCGAATTGCCCATGTAACCCGAAAAACAGCGGAGATACGACGAATTGAATTTTTAGCCTTGAGAATTAAAAAATATGAAAACTTCATCGGATTCGACAGGGTCCAGTGTTGACACAGCGCAAACCTTCTGATGTGCGCTGTATAAAGCAACAAATGTCGAGTACAACGCGCTTCGAATTGCCCATGTATCCCGAAAAACGTCGGAGATACAGTGAATTGAATTTTTAGCCTTGAGAATTAAAAAATATGAAAATTTCATCGGATTCGACAGGGTCCAGTGTTGACACAGCGCAAACCTTCTGATGAGCGCTGTATAAAGCAACAAATGTCGAGTACAACGCGCTTCGAATTGCCCATGTATCAACAAAAACAGCGGAGATACAGTGACTTGAATTTTTAGCCTTGAGAATTAAAAAATATGAAAACTTCATCGGATTCGACAGGGTCCAGTGTTGACACAGCGCAAACCTTCTGATGTGCGCTGTATAAAGCAACAAATGTCGAGTACAACGCGCTTCGAATTGCCCATGTATCCCGAAAAACGTCGGAGATACAGTGAATTGAATTTTTAGCCTTGAGAATTAAAAAATATGAAAACTTCATCGGATTCGACAGGGTCCAGTGTTGGCACAGCGCAAACCTTCTAATGTGCGCTGTATAAAGCATCAAATGTCGAGTACAACGCGCTTCGAATTGCCCATGTAACCCGAAAAACGTGGGAGATACAGTGAATTGAATTTTTAGCCTTGAGAATTAAAAAATATAAAAACTTCATCGGATTCGACAGGGTCCAGTGTTGACACAGCGCAAACCTTCTGATGTGCGCTGTATAAAGCAACAAATGTCGAGTACAACGCGCTTCGAATTGCCCATGTATCCCGAAAAACGTCGGAGATACAGTGAATTGAATTTTTAGCCTTGAGAATTAAAAAATATAAAAACTTCATCGGATTCGACAGGGTCCAGTGTTGACACAGCGCAAACCTTCTGATGTGCGCTGTATAAAGCAACAAATGTCGAGTACAACGCGCTTCGAATTGCCCATGTATCCCGAAAAACGTCGGAGATACAGTGAATTGAATTTTTCGCCTTGAGAATTAAAAAATATAAAAACTTCATCGGATTCGACAGGGTCCAGTGTTGACACAGCGCAAACCTTCTGATGTGCGCTGTATAAAGCAACAAATGTCGAGTACAACGCGCTTCGAATTGCCCATGTATCCCGAAAAACGTCGGAGATACAGTGAATTGAATTTTTAGCCTTGAGAATTAAAAAATATGAAAACTTCATCGGATTCGACAGGGTCCAGTGTTGGCACAGCGCAAACCTTCTAATGTGCGCTGTATAAAGCATCAAATGTCGAGTACAACGCGCTTCGAATTGCCCATGTAACCCGAAAAACGTGGGAGATACAGTGAATTGAATTTTTAGCCTTGAGAATTAAAAAATATAAAAACTTCATCGGATTCGACAGGGTCCAGTGTTGACACAGCGCAAACCTTCTGATGTGCGCTGTATAAAGCAACAAATGTCGAGTACAAGGCGCTTCGAATTGCCCATGTATCCCGAAAAACGTCGGAGATACAGTGAATTGAATTTTTAGCCTTGAGAATTAAAAAATATAAAAACTTCATCGGATTCGACAGGGTCCAGTGTTGACACAGCGCAAACCTTCTGATGTGCGCTGTATAAAGCAACAAATGTCGAGTACAACGCGCTTCGAATTGCCCATGTATCCCGAAAAACGTCGGAGATACAGTGAATTGAATTTTTAGCCTTGAGAATTAAAAAATACGAAAATTTCATCGGATTCGACAGGGTCCAGTGTTGACACAGCGCAAACCTTCTGATGTGCGCTGTATAAAGCAACAAATGTCGAGTACAACGCGCTTCGAATTGCCCATGTATCCCGAAAAACGTCGGAGATACAGTGAATTGAATTTTTAGCCTTGAGAATTAAAAAATATGAAAACTTCATCGGATTCGACAGGGTCCAGTGTTGGCACAGCGCAAACCTTCTGATGTGCGCTGTATAAAGCATCAAATGTCGAGTACAACGCGCTTCGAATTGCCCATGTAACCCGAAAAACGTGGGAGATACAGTGAATTGAATTTTTAGCCTTGAGAATTAAAAAATATAAAAACTTCATCGGATTCGACAGGGTCCAGTGTTGACACAGCGCAAACCTTCTGATGTGCGCTGTATAAAGCAACAAATGTCGAGTACAACGCGCTTCGAATTGCCCATGTATCCCGAAAAACGTCGGAGATACAGTGAATTGAATTTTTAGCCTTGAGAATTAAAAAATATAAAAACTTCATCGGATTCGACAGGGTCCAGTGTTGACACAGCGCAAACCTTCTGATGTGCGCTGTATAAAGCAACAAATGTCGAGTACAACGCGCTTCGAATTGCCCATGTATCCCGAAAAACGTCGGAGATACAGTGAATTGAATTTTTAGCCTTGAGAATTAAAAAATACGAAAATTTCATCGGATTCGACAGGGTCCAGTGTTGACACAGCGCAAACCTTCTAATGTGCGCTGTATAAAGCAACAAATGTCGAGTACAACGCGCTTCGAATTGCCCATGTATCCCGAAAAACGTCGGAGATACAGTGAATTGAATTTTTAGCCTTGAGAATTAAAAAATATGAAAATTTCATCGGATTCGACAGGGTCCAGTGTTGACACAGCGCAAACCTTCTGATGAGCGCTGTATAAAGCAACAAATGTCGAGTACAACGCGCTTCGAATTGCCCATGTATCAACAAAAACAGCGGAGATACGGTGAATTGAATTTTTAGCCTTGAGAATTAAAAAATATGAAAACTTCATCGGATTCGACAGGGTCCAGTGTTGACACAGCGCAAACCTTCTGATGTGCGCTGTATAAAGCAACAAATGTCGAGTACAACGCGCTTCGAATTGCCCATGTATCCCGAAAAACGTCGGAGATACAGTGAATTGAATTTTTAGCCTTGAGAATTAAAAAATATAAAAACTTCATCGGATTCGACAGGGTCCAGTGTTGACACAGCGCAAACCTTCTGATGTGCGCTGTATAAAGCAACAAATGTCGAGTACAACGCGCTTCGAATTGCTCATGTATCCCGAAAAACAGCGGAGATACGACGAATTGAATTTTTAGCCTTGAGAATTAAAAAATATGAAAATTTCATCGGATTCGACAGGGTCCAGTGTTGACACAGCGCAAACCTTCTGATGTGCGCTGTATAAAGCAACAAATGTCGAGTACAACGCGCTTCGAATTGCCCATGTATCCCGAAAAACGTCGGAGATACAGTGAATTGAATTTTTAGCCTTGAGAATTAAAAAATATAAAAACTTCATCGGATTCGACAGGGTCCAGTGTTGACACAGCGCAAACCTTCTGATGTGCGCTGTATAAAGCAACAAATGTCGAGTACAACGCGCTTCGAATTGCCCATGTATCCCGAAAAACGTCGGAGATACAGTGAATTGAATTTTTAGCCTTGAGAATTAAAAAATATAAATACTTCATCGGATTCGACAGGGTCCAGTGTTGACACAGCGCAAACCATCTGATGTGCACTGTATAAAGCAACAAATGTCGAGTACAACGCTCTTCGAATTGCCCATGTAACCCGAAAAACAGCGGAGTTACGACGAATTGAATTTTTAGCCTTGAGAATTAAAAAATATGAAAACTTCATCGGATTCGACAGGGTCCAGTGTTGACACAGCGCAAACCTTCTGATGTGCGCTGTATAAAGCAACAAATGTCGAGTACAACGCGCTTCGAATTGCCCATGTATCCCGAAAAACGTCGGAGATACAGTGAATTGAATTTTTAGCCTTGAGAATTAAAAAATATAAATACTTCATCGGATTCGACAGGGTCCAGTGTTGACACAGCGCAAACCATCTGATGTGCACTGTATAAAGCAACAAATGTCGAGTACAACGCGCTTCGAATTGCCCATGTAACCCGAAAAACAGCGGAGTTACGACGAATTGAATTTTTAGCCTTGAGAATTAAAAAATATGAAAACTTCATCGGATTCGACAGGGTCCAGTGTTGACACAGCGCAAACCTTCTGATGTGCGCTGTATAAAGCAACAAATGTCGAGTACAACGCGCTTCGAATTGCCCATGTATCCCGAAAAACGTCGGAGATACAGTGAATTGAATTTTTAGCCTTGAGAATTAAAAAATATGAAAACTTCATCGGATTCGACAGGGTCCAGTGTTGACACAGCGCAAACCTTCTGATGTGCGCTGTATAAAGCATCAAATGTCGAGTACAACGCGCTTCGAATTGCCCATGTAACCCGAAAAACGTCGGAGATACAGGTAATTGAATTTTTAGCCTTGAGAATTAAAAAATATAAAAACTTCATCGGATTCGACAGGGTCCAGTGTTGACACAGCGCAAACCTTCTGATGTGCGCTGTATAAAGCAACAAATGTCGAGTACAACGCGCTTCGAATTGCCCATGTAACCCGAAAAACAGCGGAGATACGACGAATTGAATTTTTAGCCTTGAGAATTAAAAAATATGAAAATTTCATCGGATTCGACAGGGTCCAGTGTTGACACAGCGCAAACCTTCTGATGTGCGCTGTATAAAGCAACAAATGTCGAGTACAACGCGCTTCGAATTGCCCATGTATCCCGAAAAACGTCGGAGATACAGTGAATTGAATTTTTAGCCTTGAGAATTAAAAGATATAAATACTTCATCGGATTCGACAGGGTCCAGTGTTGACACAGCGCAAACCATCTGATGTGCACTGTATAAAGCAACAAATGTCGAGTACAACGCGCTTCGAATTGCCCATGTAACCCGAAAAACAGCGGAGATACGACGAATTGAATTTTTAGCCTTGAGAATTAAAAAATATGAAAACTTCATCGGATTCGACAGGGTCCAGTGTTGACACAGCGCAAACCTTCTGATGTGCGCTGTATAAAGCAACAAATGTCGAGTACAACGCGCTTCGAATTGCCCATGTATCCCGAAAAACGTCGGAGATACAGTGAATTGAATTTTTAGCCTTGAGAATTAAAAAATATGAAAACTTCATCGGATTCGACAGGGTCCAGTGTTGACACAGCGCAAACCTTCTGATGTGCGCTGTATAAAGCATCAAATGTCGAGTACAACGCGCTTCGAATTGCCCATGTAACCCGAAAAACGTCGGAGATACAGTGAATTGAATTTTTAGCCTTGAGAATTAAAAAATATAAATACTTCATCGGATTCGACAGGGTCCAGTGTTGACACAGCGCAAACCATCTGATGTGCACTGTATAAAACAACAAATGTCGAGTACAACGCGCTTCGAATTGCCCATGTAACCCGAAAAACAGCGGAGTTACGACGAATTGAATTTTTAGCCTTGAGAATTAAAAAATATGAAAACTTCATCGGATTCGACAGGGTCCAGTGTTGGCACAGCGCAAACCTTCTAATGTGCGCTGTATAAAGCATCAAATGTCGAGTACAACGCGCTTCGAATTGCCCATGTAACCCGAAAAACGTCGGAGATACAGTGAATTGAATTTTTAGCCTTGAGAATTAAAAAATATGAAAACTTCATCGGATTCGACAGGGTCCAGTGTTGACACAGCGCAAACCTTCTGATGTGCGCTGTATAAAGCATCAAATGTCGAGTACAACGCGCTTCGAATTGCCCATGTAACCCGAAAAACGTCGGAGATACAGTGAATTGAATTTTTAGCCTTGAGAATTAAAAAATATAAAAACTTCATCGGATTCGACAGGGTCCAGTGTTGACACAGCGCAAACCTTCTGATGTGCGCTGTATAAAGCAACAAATGTCGAGTACAACGCGCTTCGAATTGCCCATGTAACCCGAAAAACAGCGGAGATACGACGAATTGAATTTTTAGCCTTGAGAATTAAAAAATATGAAAATTTCATCGGATTCGACAGGGTCCAGTGTTGACACAGCGCAAACCTTCTGATGTGCGCTGTATAAAGCAACAAATGTCGAGTACAACGCGCTTCGAATTGCCCATGTATCCCGAAAAACGTCGGAGATACAGTGAATTGAATTTTTAGCCTTGAGAATTAAAAAATATGAAAACTTCATCGGATTCGACAGGGTCCAGTGTTGACACAGCGCAAACCATCTGATGTGCACTGTATAAAGCAACAAATGTCGAGTACAACGCGCTTCGAATTGCCCATGTAACCCGAAAAACAGCGGAGTTACGACGAATTGAATTTTTAGCCTTGAGAATTAAAAAATACGAAAATTTCATCGGATTCGACAGGGTCCAGTGTTGACACAGCGCAAACCTTCTAATGTGCGCTGTATAAAGCAACAAATGTCGAGTACAACGCGCTTCGAATTGCCCATGTATCCCGAAAAACGTCGGAGATACAGTGAATTGAATTTTTAGCCTTGAGAATTAAAAAATATGAAAATTTCATCGGATTCGACAGGGTCCAGTGTTGACACAGCGCAAACCTTCTGATGAGCGCTGTGTAAAGCAACAAATGTCGAGTACAACGCGCTTCGAATTGCCCATGTATCAACAAAAACAGCGGAGATACGGTGAATTGAATTTTTAGCCTTGAGAATTAAAAAATATGAAAACTTCATCGGATTCGACAGGGTCCAGTGTTGACACAGCGCAAACCTTCTGATGTGCGCTGTATAAAGCAACAAATGTCGAGTACAACGCGCTTCGAATTGCCCATGTATCCCGAAAAACGTCGGAGATACAGTGAATTGAATTTTTAGCCTTGAGAATTAAAAAATATAAAAACTTCATCGGATTCGACAGGGTCCAGTGTTGACACAGCGCAAACCTTCTGATGTGCGCTGTATAAAGCAACAAATGTCGAGTACAACGCGCTTCGAATTGCTCATGTATCCCGAAAAACAGCGGAGATACGACGAATTGAATTTTTAGCCTTGAGAATTAAAAAATATGAAAATTTCATCGGATTCGACAGGGTCCAGTGTTGACACAGCGCAAACCTTCTGATGTGCGCTGTATAAAGCAACAAATGTCGAGTACAACGCGCTTCGAATTGCCCATGTATCCCGAAAAACGTCGGAGATACGTTGAATTGAATTATTAGCATTGAGCATTAAGTAAAATTAAAATTTGAGCGGATTTGACAGGGACCAGTGTTGTCACAATGCAAACCATCTGACGTGCGTTGTATAAAGCAGCAAATGTTGATTACAACGCTCTTCGAACTGTCCATATATCCCGAAAAACAGCGGATATACGTTGAATTGAATTATTAGCATTGAGCATTAAGTAAAATTAAAATTTGAGCGGATTTGACAGGGACCAGTGTTGTCACAATGCAAACCATCTGACGTGCGTTGTATAAAGCAGCAAATGTTGATTACAACGCTCTTCGAACTGTCCTTGTATCCCGAAAAACAGCGGAGATTCGCTGAATTGAATTTTTAGCCTTGAGCATAAAAAAAATGAAAATTGCAACGGATTTGACAGGAACCAGTGTTGACACAGTACAAACCTTGTGACGTACGCTGTATAAAGCAGTAAATGTGGAGAACAACGCGCTTAGAACTATCCATGTATCCCGAAGAAAAACGGAGATTCGTTGATTTGAATTATTAGCATTGAGCGTAAAAAAAAAACTAAAATTTCATCGGATTTGGCAGGAACCATTGTTCACACAGTGCAAACCTTCTGATGTGTGCTGTATAATGCAACAAATGTGGAGTACAACGCGCTTCCAACTGTGCATGTATCCGGAAAAGCAGCGGAGATACGTTTAATTGAATTATTAGGCTTGAGCATTTAAAAAATCGAAAATTGCATCGGATTTGACAGTAACCTGTGTTGACACAGTACAAACTTTCTGATGTGCGTTGTATACAGCAGCAAATGTCCAGTACAACGCGCTTCGAACTGTCCATGTATCCCGAAAAGCAGCTGAGATACGTTGATCTGAATTATTAGCCTTGAGCATTAAGTATAATTAAAATTGCATCGCATTTGACACGGGCCAGTGTTGACACAGTGCAAACCTTCTGATCTGCGCAAAAGCAGAAAATGTAGCGTACAACGCGCTTCGAACTGTCCATGTATCCCGAAAAACTGCGCAGATACGTTGAATTTAATTTTTTAGCTTTGAGCATTAAGTAAAATTAAAATTTGAGCCTATTTGACAGGGACCAGTGTTGTCACAATGCAAACCATCTAACGTGCGTTGTATAAAGCAGCAAATGTCGATTACAACGCGCTTCGATCTGACTACGTATCTCGAAAAACAGCGGTGATACGTTGATTTGAATTCTTAGCATTGAGCATCAAAATGAATTAAAATTGCATCGGATAAGAAAGGGACTGGTATATACACAGTGCAAACCTTCTGATCTGCGCTGTATAAAGCATCAAATGTCGAGTACAGTGCAACTTCGGACGGTCCATGTATCCCGCAAAACTGTTTAGATTCGTTGAATTGAATTTTTAAACTTTAGCGTTAAGTAAAATTAGAATTGTATCGGATTTGACACGGGCCAGTGTTGACACAGTGCAAACCTTCTGATCTGCGCAAAAACAGCAAATGTAGAGTACAACGCGCTTCGAACTGTCCATGTATTCCGAAAAACAGCGCAGATACGTTGAATTGAATTTTTTAGCTTTGAGCATTAAGAAGAATTAAAATTGCATCGGATTTGACGGGGACCAGTGCTGACACAGTGCGAACCTTCTGATGTGCGCTGTATAAAGCAGCAAATGTTAAGGGCAACGCGCTTTGAACTGTTCATCTATCCCGAAAAACAGCGGAGATACGTTGACTTGAATTCTTAGCCTTGAGGATTAAGTATAATTAATATTGCATCGGATTTGATACTTGTCAGTGTTGACTCAGTACAAACCATCTGATGTGCGCTGTATAAAGTAGCAAATGTGGAGTACAACGCGCTTCTAACAGTCCATGTATCCCGCTTCCGGAAGGGACGCTCAACGATTGACGCGGTCAGACACGTGCGGGCACTTGTGGAGGACATGGTTTCCCGGAACGACGTGGCGCTGGCGGTTTCCCTGGACATCGTCAACGCCTTTAACTCAATTCCATGGGACAAGATAGTGACGGCCCTGGAGCACTTCGAGGTTCCCAGCTACCTCGTCCGGCTGATCCGGGCCTACCTCGACGGCAGATGGATATGCTACACCAGCAAGGAAGGGGAGGAAAGGCGACCCGTCGAGCGTGGAGTCCCGCAGGGTTCGGTGTTGGGACCGATCCTGTGGAATATTGCGTACGACGAGGTACTGCGATGCCCGCTGCCCCCAGGCGCGGCCATGGTGTGCTATGCGGACGACACACTGGTCCTGGTTGGGGGTCGTGGCTGGCACGAGACGCTACGCATCGGCGAAATCGCAACGGCCTGCACGACCCGTGCTGTGCGCAGGCTGGGCCTGAGGGTCTGCCCTGCGAAATCAGAAGCCATTTGGTTTTATGACAAGAGGAGGCGAGGGACCCCACCGTCCGGCCTACACATAAACATGGCTGGCGAAACCGTCCGGGTGGGGTCGCAGATGAAATATCTGGGTCTCATCATCGACAGCCAGTGGACGTTCGAGCCGCACTTCGACGCCCTGATCCCGAAAGTGTCGGCGGCTGCTAATGCCCTGTGCGGCCTGTTACCGAACATCGGCGGGGCGGGAGACGCGGTGCGCCGACTCTACGAGGGCGTCGTTCGGTCCCGAGTGATGTACGGGGCTCCGGTATGGGCGGATAACCTGATGGCGAGTCGCCGCAGCACCCTGCTCCTGAGAAGGCTACACAGAGTGACCGCCACCAGAATCATTAGAGGGTACCGGACGGTGTCCCACGCGTCGGCGACCGCTCTAGCCGCGTCCCCCCCGTGGGAACTCCGGGCGCTAGCGCTCAAAAGGCGATACATCCACCGGAGAGTATGGCATCCGGGAGAAGATCAGACCGAGCAGGCGGCTCCAAACGACCCAGGAGCCGCTGAGGAGGACACGTGGGACCTGTGGCGATCCCAGCTGATCAACGAAGGAGGCGAACATCGAGGCGTGGAGGCGGTCCTCCCAAACTGGGAGGCATGGAGAAGACGCCACGGCCTCCCGCTCACATTCAGAATGACCCAGGTGCTCACCGGACACGGCGTGTTCGGCGAGTTCCTGAAGAGAATCGGGCGAGAAACGACAGACATCTGCCACCACTGCGGAGAGGGCAGGGACACGGCGCAGCACACCCTGGAGCTCTGCCCAGCGTGGGAGCTGCCCCGCTACACCCTGCGGTACGCCATAGGAGAAGCACTGACTCCCCCAGCGATTGTAAAAGCGATGCTGAGAGGACCACAGGAATACGAGGCCGTCCGCCTCTTCTGCGAGCGAGTTATGCTCGCGAAGGAGCGCGCGGAAAGGGAGAGAAAGAGAAACTCTCACCCTTGTAGGATAAGACGATGGAGAAGGATGTCAGTCAGACGAGCCAGAGCCGCCCCATCGCCGCCCCAACGGACTATGACCAGAAGAAGCGACAGCGCCAGGGGCAATGACCCCCCCTAACGCCAACCCAATAATCGGGAGGCACTAGGACTGGCTCTAACAAGAGGACGCGAGAAGGGGGTGCAACTGAAGTAATTCATACGAGGTTCCTGGAGCCCCCCTGTCATACGCGTAGGACGGTCATCGTGGAGTTTTAGTCGGTAGGAGTCCGACACTACTCTGCTGTTACGCGCCTACTCAGCAGCGGAGTGTCCATGAGGATTTCTCCACGTACAAAAAAAAAAAAAAAAGTCCATGTATCCCGAAAAACAGCGGATATACGTTGAATTGAATTATTAGCATTGAGCATTAAGTAAAATTAAAATTTGAGCGGATTTGACTGGGACCAGTGTTGTCACAATGCAAACCTTCTGATGTGCGCTGTATAAGGCAGTAAATATGGAGTACAACACGCTTCGAACAGTCCATGTATCCCGAAAAACAGCGGATATACGTTGAATTGAATTATTAGCATTGAGCATTAAGTAAAATTAAAATTTGAGCGGATTTGACAGGGACCAGTGTTGTCACAATGCAAACCATCTGACGTGCGTTGTATAAAGCAGCAAATGTCGATTACAACGCGCTCCGATCTGACTACGTATCTCGAAAAACAGCGGAGATTTGTTGAATTGAATTTTAATCCTTGAGCCTTAAGAAAAATTAAAATTGCATTGGATTTCACAGGAAGCAGTGTTCACACAGTGCAAAACTTCTGGTGTGCGATGTATAAAGCTGCAAATGCGGAGTACAACGCTCTTCGAACTGTCCTTGTATCCCGAAAAACAGCGGAGATTCGTTGAATTGAATTTTTAGCCTTGAGCATAAAAAAAATGAAAATTGCAACGGATTTGACAGGAACCAGTGTTGACACAGTACAAACCTTGTGATGTGCGCTGTATAAAGCAGTAAATGTGGAGAACAACGCGCTTTGAACTATCCATGTATCCCGAAAAATCGGAGATTCGTTGATTTGAATTATTAGCATTGAGCGTAAAGAAAAAACTAAAATTTCATCGGATTGGGCAGGAACCATTGTTCACACAGTGCAAACCTTCTGATGTGTGCTGTATAATGCAACAAATGTGGAGTACAACGCGCTTCCAACTGTCCATGTATCCGGAAAAGCAGCGGAGATACGTTTAATTGAATTATTAGCCTTGAGCATTTAAAAAATCGAAAATTGCAGCGGATTTGACAGTAACCTATGTTGACACAGTACAAACTTTCTGATGTGCGTTGTATACAGCAGCAAATATCGAGTACAACGCGCTTCGAACTGTCCATGTATCCCGAAAAGCAGCTGAAATACGTTGATCTGAATTATTAGCCTTGAGCATTAAGTATAATTAAAATTGCATCGCATTTGACACGGGCCAGTGTTGTCACAGTGCAAACCTTCTGATCTGCGCAAAAACAGAAAATGCAGCGTACAACGCGCTTCGAACTGTCCATGTATCCCGAAAAACCGCGCAGATACGTTGAATTGAATTTTTTAGCTTTGAGCATTAAGTAAAATTAAAATTTGAGCGGATTTGACAGGGACCAGTGTTGTCACAATGCAAACCATCTGACGTGCGTTGTAGAAAGCAGCAAATGTCGATTACAACGCGCTTCGATCTGACTACGTATCTCGAAAAACAGCGGAGATTCGTTGAATTGAATTTTAATCCTTGAGCCTTAAAAAAAATTAAAATTGCATTGGATTTCACAGGAACCAGTGTTCACACAGTGCAAAACTTCTGGTGTGCGCTGTATAAAGCTGCAAATGCGGAGTACAACGCTCTTCGAACTGTCCTTGTATCCCGAAAAACAGCGGAGATTCGTTGAATTGAATTTTTAGCCTTGAGCATTAAAAAAAAATTAAAATTTCATCGAAATTGACAGGAACCATTGTTCACACAGTGCAAACCTCCTGATGTGCGCTGTATAAAGCAGCAAATGTGGAGTACAACGCGCTTCGAACTGTCCATGTATCCCGAAAAACAGCGCAGATACGTTGATTTGAATTCTTAGCATTGAGCATCAAAATGAATTAAAATTGCATCGGATAAGAAAGGGACTGGTATATACACAGTGCAAACCTTCTGATCTGCGCTGTATAAAGCATCAAATGTCGAGTACAGTGCAACTTCGGACGGTCCATGTATCCCGCAAAACTGTTTAGATTCGTTGAATTGAATTTTCAGCCTTTAGCATTAAGAAAAATTAGAATTGTATCGGATTTGACACGGGCCATTGTTGACACAATGCAAACCTTCTGATATGCGCTGTATAAAGCAGCAAATGTCAAGTACAATGCAAATTCGAGCTGTCCATGTATCTCGAGATACAGTGGAGATTCGTTGAATTGAATTTTTAGCCTTGAGCATTAAGAGGAATTAAAATTGCATCGGATTTGACACGGGCCAGTGTTGACACAGTGCAAACCTTCTGATCTGCGCTGTATACAGCAGTAAATGTGGAGTACAAGGCGCTTCGAACTGCTCATGTATCCCGAAAAACAGCGGAGATACGTTGATTTGAATTATTAGCATTGAGCATCAAAATGAATTAAAATTGCTTCGGATAAGAATGGGGCAGGTATTTACACAGTCACGGAGGGATGAAACGAAGATCGGACTAGTCGACGAACAAGCGCCCGCGAAAGGCGCGGAAGCGACCACCGATCGGAAACAGGAGGACGTCGCATACCTGCGAAGGAGGGTGCACTTCCTGGAGAAAGAGGTCAGTCGTCTCCAAGAGACTGTGGAACGGCTGACGAAAGAACGCTCGGAAAAGACAGCCAAAGTTAATAACGACGGCAAAGGACAAGAGGTGGGGATCACCTCTAAGGGGGGGACGAAAGAAAATGCTCCCCGGGCCGCAAAGGGAACGGTTATGGGTCCCCCTCCCCCACCACCCCACACCCCTGGTCAGGATCAACATAGGTTGGTCGACGGCGAGGGTTTCCCCCCTCCCTGCGCGCCGACTCCAATGCTTCAGGTGCATGGAGTCGGGTCATGTGCGCCGAGACTGCACATCGACGGCCGACCGGTCGGAGCGCTGCTACCGGTGCGGGGCGGAAGGACACCGCGCCAGGGACTGCTCGGCGCGAGTTCCCACGTGTCCGGTGTGCGCGGACCTGGGACTGCCCGCGTTGCATCGCATGGGGTCACCGGCATGCAAACCGCCTGCCCGTAGGAAGAGGGTCGCACAGGAAACAAAAACCATTCCTGGCGACGGTGGAGACGCGGTGAAGAGGAAGGAAACGATACCGCCACCAACTGACCCCACAAAGGACAGAAGAGGGGCCAGAGAAGTCGGACACAACGACTGCGAGGGGAACGGCCTGGAGGAGGCTATGGAGACGGAGCCTTCCCCGACGTAAGCCGAAGAAGAGGAGGAGGGCAACTGCTCTTGCAGTGCAATCTTAACCGCTCCCGCCGGGCTCAGGACTTAATGTTCCAGAGCCTGACGGAGCGGCGGATTGCCCTGGCGGCGGCGGCCGAGCCGTACAGCGTTCCCGACGCGTCACGAGGCGCTGGGGACCTGACCGGCTCGGTCGCCATATTCTGGACCGGGATCGCGGGGAGCCCCTCCTGCTCGGTGATCGAGCGGGCACGGGGCTTCGTGGCCGTGAAATGGGGCGATCTGGCCGTGGTGGCCGTCTACGTGTCGCCCAACATCAACCGGACAGAATACGTCTCCTTCCTGGACGGACTTGCGGCTTGCGCGAGGAGTTTGGGCGGCTGCCCTTCGTTGATCCTCGGGGACTTCAACGCCCACTTAACGGCGTGGGGCTCCCGCAGGACCAGCGGAAGGGGACGCGACGTACAGGACTGGGCGGCCGCACTCGACCTCCGACTTATGAACCGGGGGTCGTCCAGCACGTGCGTGGCGTGGCGGGGCGAGTCCATAGTGGACCTCACATGGGCAAACCCTGCCGCATCCCGCCGTATTTCCGGCTGGGAGGTCTCCCCGGAAGAGACCCTCTCGGACCACCTCTACATCTTGATGGAGGTGGCGGTTGGCGACGCGATGCGCGTCCGTTCGTTGGGTGCGCGCAGGCCCATCGGCCTACCGGAAAGGAAAAGAAGATTCCCGCGGTGGGCGGTGACCCGCCGCGACGAGGACCTCATGGCGGCGGCCGCTATAGCCGTCGCTTGGTTGGAAGAATCCAGGACCGACGAGGACGCGGAAGCTGGAGCGACCCGGTTGAGGCGCGACATGCACGCGATCTGCGATTCGTGTATGCAGTGGTCTGGAGCCCCTCGCCGCCCCGGCGCTGTGTACTGGTGGTCCGAGAGGATCGCTCGTCTCCGCGAGGCGTGCATCCACGCTCGGCGCCAGTACACTAGATCCCGCCGTAGGCGGCGGTTGGACGAAGCCGCGGTGGCTCGTCTGTACGAGGCCTACCGCGAAGCGCGGAGGCTCCTGCAACGAGCCATCAAGGAGGCGAAGAGGCGGGCCTGGGACGAACTTCTGGCCAGCCTCGACTCGGATCCCTGGGGGCGCCCTTACAAGATGGTATTAAACAAACTCCGTCCATGGACGCCTCCCTTAACGGAGGGCATGGACCCTCGGTTCCTGGAGGAGGTCGTCGGCACCCTGTTCCCGGGAGCAGCGAACGAGGGAAATGGCAGCTTCACCGAAGAGGAGGAGCAGGAGTCTCAACCCCCGGAAGAAGAACCACGTGTCACCGCGGGAAGTTGGAGCCCGGAATCGAGGGTCACCGAGGAGGAACTGGCCGGGGCAGTCGGGAGGATCGGAGCGCGGAAAGCTCCGGGTCCCGATGGAGTCCCGGCCCGCCTGTGAAAGGACGTCGCCGGGGTCTTGGCCCCGAGACTAATGCATCTGTTCGACGGATGCCTGTCACGGGGTGAATTCCCCGCTTCATGGAAGGAGGGGCGGATGGTCCTGCTGCCGAAGCCGGGGCGCTCCCCGGACTCGGCTTCCGCCTTCCGACCGGTGTGCCTTTTGGACGAGGCGGGCAAGTTGCTGCAGAGAGTGGTGGCTGCCCGCCTGGAGTCGCATTTGTCCCGGAGTGTGCCCGGACTGCACGACGGCCAGTTCGGTTTCCGGAGAGGGCGGTCTACGACCGACGCCGTCGCCCGTGTCCGCTCTCTTGTCGAGGGGGCCGAGCAGCGTGGTCACGTGGCGCTGGCCGTGTCGCTGGACGTGGTCAACGCCTTCAACAGCATTCCCTGGGACAGGATATGCCGGGCCCTCGAATTTCATCGGGTACCCGCGTACCTGCGGGGTGTGGTCCGGGCGTTCCTCCGGGACCGGAGTATCGTCTACACCGCCCGGGGCGGAGGGGTGACCGAGAGGGCTGTGTACCGCGGGGTCCCGCAAGGCTCGGTGTTGGGCCCTTTGTTGTGGAATATCGCGTACGACGCGGTGCATCGGACGCCGATGCCTCCGAACTCGGCACTGACGTGCTACGCCGATGACACATTGGTGCTGGTCTGGGGCACGGCATGGGGGAGAACCGTCCGCCTGGCGGAACTGGCGGTTGCCTGCGTGGTCGCCGAGATCAAGAGGTTGGGACTGAGGGTGTCCCCTGAGAAGTCGGAGGCAATGTGGTTTTGCCGCAAGGCCGATCACGGGACGCCTCCAGCGGGTTATCGCATGATGTTGGAGGGGGCTGAGATTGGGGTCGGAACCAGCTTGAAGTATCTGGGCCTGACTCTCGACAGCCACTGGACCTTCGGCGCTCACTTCGAGCGCCTGGGACCGTCTGTCGAGGCGACGGCGAACGCCTTAGGACGTTTGCTGCCTCGGCTGGGGCCCGGTACGCCGGTGTGGTGCGATCGTGGCTCCTCTACGGAGCTCCGATCTGGGCGGGGGACCTGATGGCCAATCGTCGCAGTCTCCTGGCGGTCGGGAGGCTGCACAGGACGGTGGCAATTAGGGTAGTGAGGGGCTCCCGCACTATTTCGGCGGCAGCGGCGGCGGTGCTCGCCGGGTTTCCCCCGTTCGAATTGGAGGCCCTGAGACGTCGCGAGATTTATCTCCACACTCGGGGTCCGTCGGACGGGGTGGGCCCGGTGGGCGCCGACGTCAGGGTTCGGGCTCGGAGGGCTTTGCTCGACAGATGGCGCGCCAGCCTCGACACGAGAACGGGGGCGCCTGGGATTAAGGGTCCTCGGGGCCGTCCTTCCAAACTGGGACGTTTGGTTGGATGGCGGTGGGCCTCCCCTAACCTACAGGGTGACGCATGTGCTCACCGGACACGGTTGCTTCGGTGAATATCTGCACCGAATCGGGAAGGAGGCGACCGCGCGCTGCCACCACTGCGATGCGAGCGTGGATTCGGCGCAGCACACGCTGGAATACTGCCCGGCGTGGGCGCGGCTGCGCCACGACCTCATCGTGGAAATCGGTTGGGACCTCTCGCCGCCGACGATCCTCCGAGCGTTGTTGGTAAGCGAGAGAAAAAGGAGGGCCGTGACCTCCTTCTGCGAGCAGGTTATGCTTCGGAAAGAAGCCGCGGAGAGGGTGAGGGTGCGGTACTCTCACCCTGAGAGAATGGACCGGCGAGGACGCGGCAGAGGCCACGGACGCGCTTCGGCGAGGCGCGCTAGGCCGCGCCCCCCGGAGGGGTGCAAACTTAGGCGCTGGCAGCTCAGCGCCCGGGGCCGCAAAGCAGCCCGGTAGGGGAACCGGACTGCCTGACTCGACGGCTCCGGCGACGGGGCGCGGTGTAACGTGGCCGCACACCGCTCCATTAAGAGACGTATTGAGCGCGGAGGGGGGCCCGGTGCATCGCTTACACCGGTTCCCGGGCCCCTCTCGATCGTAGCTGGGATGGTCATCGTGGAGGTTTTAGTCGGTTGGAGTCCGGCACTACCACGCCGCTTTTCCCCAGAGGCGGCCTGGTGTCCGTGCGGATTTCCTCCACGTTAATAAAAAAAAAAAAAAAGATTGATCTTAGTCCTCTAAGATCATAGTAGAATGGAATCACTATGAATTGATTTTCTGCATGTAATGGTACAAAAGTTATTTCGTTAATCTTAAATATAGCAATTTTACAATATTTGATAGTGTTCGAAAAGCTAATAATTTTAGAGGAGCAATCATGTTGTAGTTTTCGATCGTGAATTGGTTGGGTTTGTTTACAAAGCGTAATTCCTACCCCGTGAATTTAAGGCAACTAATTAAGGGTATTATTACTAGTGCTAGGGTCAGCATTATCCTGAAAAAAGTACGCTTTCAATCGGTTGCCATGTATCTTTTTCTTAGCATTGTCGATAGAAATAATGTAATAAGGAGTTTTCACATCCTTAACCCTGTAGGGTCCTAACCATTCAATGTCCAACTTATCTCTTTTATGGTCGTTGTGAATTAAAACAAAGTCTCCTTTCCTAAACACGGTCTGAGTTTTAACATTCTTTCTTTCTTGGTCTCGCCTGTATCGTTGCTTATTCTGAATAAGCGTTTTGTGAACTGTTTCCCAATATTTATTCAACTGTTTTTGCCAAAGTGAGTACATATCATCATAGGTAAGTGTGGGGAATTTGGATATTGTGGAAGGTAAGTTAACTTTTCGCCCAAAGGTCAATTCAAAGGGAGAGAATCCTGTTCCTTCATGTTTCGCGGTGTTGTATCCTAAACAAATGAAATTAAGTACTTCATCCCATTCTTTGTCATTGTCGTGCAATGCAGTACGAATTAAGTCTTTAACTGAGGCATGCGTTCTTTTGAGGGATCCATTACTCTGTGGGTGAAATGAAATTGTTTTGATGTGTTTGATTTTCAAGGCTTCTTCAAATTTCGTCATTAAATCGTTAACAAAATTTTGTCCCTGGCCTGTTAGGAGCGTCTTTGATGCCGAAAATATGTAAATATAGTGTTCAATGAGCGCGTTAATTATGGATTCAGTTCGTTGAGTTTTATGGGGAACTAGCATCAGATATTTCGTAAGTTCATCGTGAATTGAAATATGTATTGGTTTCCGCGTTTGGTTTTCGTCATCGGTCCTATGATGTCCATAGCGATTTTGTCGTTAGGGTTAAGTGGCGTGTCTGAGGTTTGTGGGGATTCTTTGGGTCTGATACGTGTTAGTTTCTCCTTTTCACATGTGTCGCATGTTTTCACGAAGTTTTCTACTCTTTCTAAAAGTCCGGAAATTTTGAATTTATCCTTGATCCGTTGATACGTTTTCTGTATCCCTAAATGTCCTACGGTGTCGTTATGGTTTTCCTTTATTGCTTGTAGTATTTCGTTTTCGTCTAGTTTTAAGATGGAATTAGGTGCATAAGTAATTTTCTTGTACGTGTCGTTAAAATATATTAGCATGAGCTTAATCTGCGTTTTCTTTAATTCAGTGAAATCGTTATTTCCTATGCCGATTTTTGTTGTATCTTTAAGAATTTTGTAAAGTCTTCTGATCCAAAGTGTTCTATCCAAACTCCTAAGTCGTTTCGAGTTAATTGGTAAAATGTTTGGTCATTCGGTTTAATTTCTAAGAGCTTCGGATTCTCGTTGTTGTTTTTCCATGCGTCGAATGTGTTTTTGCACGTTTGCGGGGAGACGCGATCTCGAAGAAGCGCGTCAACGGGAGTCGTAAATTTCCGTTACGATTGACTAATCGACGCCACGAATCGTTTAATCCCTTATTTCGTTTAGGATAATAAGGGTAGTTCAATTAAAGAAAGCACTGCTGCTAACAAGTTCTTATATATTTGCAAATCCAACAACTTCGGTATGATACAAATGGACGTTGTTATAATATGACTACGCGTGAGAATCTAGTCGCGTTGTCGCGTATGGTGACGGATTAGCTGCTTGATCGAGACTCACTCTTAACTCTTATGTTTTTCCCGGAGGAAAGCTTGGTGTGGGTGTGCCCTTTGCACGAAAAACGCGGATTCGTTGTTCGCACTTTTCGTCAAGGAAGTGAGGGTAAACATCCGCGATGCTGATTGGTTATGACCCATGCTAAAGACGAAGGATATGCGGAAATCTCCCACCAACGTGGATCGGGGGGTGACTGCATTCCTGGAGAAAACTAGTCGTTTTTGGTGGACATGTGTTCGGTTTTCTATTCGGCGACTATCCGCTTTCTCCGTGATTTTTGAGAGCCTAATAAACTCAAGGACTTTTCCGAAACTTTGACATAAACCAAATATACTTCTCGACAAATAGTTCGACTGGCGAGCATACGGAAACAATGAAGCTAGAGTTGACGATTTATGGTGGGTCCTTGAGTTTATTGAGGGTCGGGAAGAACGTAGGTGGGCCGCTGACTGCTAGGTAGCGTCGGCTGGACTGCAGATGTTCCATGCGACGTAACAGAATGAATTAGTGTGATCAATTACTAGGTCGAGGTTAACTACTTTGTCGCGAGTTACCGCGTGAACTCTAGATAAAGCGTCTGCAGCTGTGTTATCTTTACCCTTTGTATATTCGATTTCATAGTGTTGAGAATTGTGGATCTTTGAAGCCGAAATAGTGTTATAGGAACATTAAATTTATATCGACAGTTATTATTAAAATAATGATATATTTGTTACATGGACGATTCTTTATATATTTATCGATACACACTTGCACGCGTCTCAGCACCATCTTCTATACCCGACTCTTCATCGACGACTCTTAACCGACTGACTGTTTACATTCCCTTTTTTTCGAGACGCTGCGCACACATATATACTTCCACACACTGATATATACATATAAGTATGTCGGAGATGGAAGGACACCGGAGCCTTCCCTTTGGAACTTCGGAAAAATCCCTCAACACCGTAATCTAGATTCTATCATAGGCGTAATTAAACAATTGTCGTCATTCGATCCGATTGTATTTACTCGAGATTTGTGATAGTGAGCTTGGGCTCGAGGCGACAGCCAGTCGCCGAACGTAGCCGCGGTCACGGGATGAACGCTTTGTCTAACAAAGGCATGGAGCAATTCTATAGCTCTCCTTAAAAAAAGGAAATAGTTGTAACACTCGACAGTAAACATTCCTACGGTCTCTGTCCCGTAGCTCGCCACACGCAGACCCTATTCTTCGAGTAAGATGATTGCCAGATGTCGATGCGTCTCCGCAGTACATGTTCAGCTAGCCTGAGGGCCCGTTATAAATCTTAAGATTTAGTTGACTAAAGTCCTTCAAACAGATAAACAGTCTTTGTCCCAACTATGGGAAGATAGGGGAGATCTATTTCTTTCAACGAACGACGTCTCCCACTAGCAACTTTCCCTCGAGGGCGGCTAGTATCTTTTTCTAACCATCGATAGGGAAATTGACCAATTAGCAGCAACGCCAATTTCCCTTACTTTCCGAACGAAGGCTGTCCCCGACGAATCGGATGATCTCGTGTCCTTAGACACACCCCGTTATAGTTTTCCTCTGTGGCATCATCGGGACGGAAATTCATTCTTCCTGGTGGTCCCATCGACACATAAAGTAACTCCTTACGATCAGTGGATATTACGCGTCCGACTTAGATTTTGTGAGCACGTTCATCTATCATCCCGTCGACCGTGGATTCGTTATTGAACCTAGGATCATTGTCATTAGTTTCTCGAATATCTAATTACCACGGTTACTTGTCCAGTTCTATGATAATCGTATCTGCACTAGTCAATGTCTTCTCTATTGCATAACGACACGTGTAATCCAAACGAAGATTCGTTTCACGCCCCTAACCATAATTCTAATGTAAACCCGACAAGTATTTCTACTACGCACTTAACTCAGTCCAGCACAGAAAATTACACATATCTCAACAGTACTAATCCCCATTTTCCTTATTTTCTCCTCCAGTTTCTCTCTGTTTAGTCTGTCGAACGCCGCTCTTAGGTCCGCAAAGCAGGTATATAATTTCCCTCTTTCCATCAGCTGTTCTATTTAACTCGTGAACATAAGGTGGGCATGGTTCTACGACAATTCCCTTTTCCCTAGTTAGATTGTACATGTTTTTGTTCATATATTCTTTTCCATTATCGCATCTTAATCTCTTTATCTTCTTACCAGTAAGAATTTCGACTTTGTTTATGTAATCAAGGAAGCAATTGTAAACTTCACCTTTTGATTTCAAAGTATAAATCAATGCACACTTACTGTAGTCATCTATAAATGTCAAGAAATATTTGGATCCATCAAACCCGGTATTATTATGAGGTCCATTTAAATCAGTATATACTAATTCTAAAATCTCGCGTGCTCTTCTACGGTTATTTTGGAAGGGTAAATTATGCATTTTATTTTGGATACATGTACCACATTTTAATTGTACTTGCTCAAATTTTTCTGGCATTCCCTCAACTAATTTTTTCTTACACATTGTATCTAAATAATTAAAATTTATATGTCCAAAGATCCTATGAAATTTTTCTTTATTCGTCATTTTTTCTACATTTTTAGCATGAGATTCTTGCCTTTCAATGTAACTACTCATCTTATATAAACCATGATCTTTGAATGCTATCCCTATCAACTTTCTGTATTTGTTATATATCTTTAAAGTATTTCCTGCTGAGACTATCTTATTTTCATTCGTTACTCTCGCGTAGCTAATTAAGTTATTATTCATTTCTTTCACGTAAAATACATTAGACATTGTAATCTTAATCCTCCTTTTGTTTACTTCAAAGTAAGTTAAAATTTTTCCGACCTTTGTTCCTTTTAGAATTCTACCGTCTCCTAACTTTACATTTATCGGGTTTTCTAAATTTTCGTACTCAACAAAATAAGAGTCATTATTTATAATGTGATCTGAACATCCACTATCCAATATCCAATCTATTTTTCGCGTATCGCTAGTACGTACCGTAATTTCGTTCTTATTATTTTCGCGCTCTACTCTCGTTAGGAAAGATCCAATTTCTTGGTCGTCGTAGCCCTCGTTGTGTGAATAATTTGCGTCGTGTTGACCTGCCTCGTAGTAGCGTTGTTGCCGGCCTCTGCTTTGTCCTCGTTGGCCAAATCCTCGTTGGCCGTATCCTCGTCTTCTTTGGCCAAAACTTCGTCCGCCGCGACCCCTATTCTGCTGCGGCTGATACGCACCTCCTTGCTGTTGCGTTCTTCCATTGTTTCCGCCATTGTTTCCGCCTCTATACGTGTTTGTGCAATTTTTTGCCATGTGACCGTACCTCAGTCTTGCCTGAGCAGCCGAGTTAAGTGGACGTGTAAAACACTGCTTCAGAAAAGTGCGGTAAGTGGGGAAGAGAAAACTACGAACGGCTACGCCCATAGCCAAATGGTGGAAACCCGTGTCTTCTATTAAGAAGACTACAAGAAAATCGAAGATGCAAAAACACATCGCACCTATAAAAATTATTAGCAAAGATGAAACATATTATATAAATAAAACAACTAACATTTCAAAACCAAGCCAACCAACAAATGAAGAACAGGACTGCTCAACTACAATAGAAGTTGATATGGAAACCAACAGAGAAATAACCCAACAGGACAAAAGCTGGAAGGTGGCGAGTTATAACAAAAAAAGAAAAATGACTGGAAAACCAGACACAGAAAAGCAGCGATGGCTGCAAGAATTACCGCTAAGAAACTCCTTCAGCTCACTGACGGAAGAAGTAGATGACGACCCAACAACCAAACACAAAACTAAATCAACACACACCACAAAACCACCACCAATATTTGTCTAGGCGCAAATAATAGATCCACTTATTGATCAATTAAATAATACAGTTGGAAAGGACAACTACACAATAAAACAAACAAAATTAGAACAAGTAAAAATCCAAACAAACACCCCAGAAAACTACAGGAAAGTGATAAAAGAACTAAGGGAAAAAACGCTATATACCACACGTACCAGCTCAAAACGGAAAGGAGCTACAAAATAGTTATAAGAGGACTACACCCAAAAATTAACACAGAAAAACTAAGCGACGAACTAGAAAAAATCGGCCACAAAACAAGATCAATAAATAATATGACAAGGTACGATACAAAACAGCCATTACCACCATTCTTAATAGAATTAGAACCCAGAACCAATAACAAAGAAATCTATGAAATCAGGAAAATCTTAAACACAATAGTAACAATGGAACCACCACGCTACAAAGAAAATATTCCACAATGCATGCGGTGCCAACAATACGGCCATACAAAAAATTATTGCAATAGAAGCCCGGCATGTGTAAAATGTGCAAAGAACCACTCAACAATACACTGCCCATATACAGGGAAAATAGAAGAAGTTAGATGTTACAATTGTAACGGAAATCACTCAGCCAGCTATAAAGGATGCGAAATCAGGAAACAACTCCAACGTAAACTGTTTCCACCACTCCGCAATAGAACAGTCGACAACTACCAACTACAGCAAAGTACAACAGACAACGAAGCAACGGCGAAAGCACAAAAGGAAATAAAAGATATAAGCAGAAACACAGAACCCCAAGGAAACCGAAGCTACGCGCAAGCAACACAAAACATTAGACAAGTAACGCCCATAAACATTCAAAGACAAAGCAACAACACCGAAGACGCTACGGAAATCAAAGAATTACTAAAACAATCAATCAAAAACACAGAAGTACTCACAAAAATGATAAGCGAACAAAACGCAGTCCTCAGACAGCAAACACAACAAATCACTACCATGCTACAACTGCTTACAAACATGCTAAGCAAAAAATAAGAACGCACACGCTTAAAATAGCAGCTTGGAACCCTAACGGCCTACAACAAAGGGCTCTAGAAACTAAAACATTCCTGTACAACAACAACATCGACATACTACTCGTATCAGAAACACACTTCACTATAAAAAGTTACCTAAAAATTCCGTACTGCACCATATATGACACCAAGCATCTCTCAGGAAAAACACACGGAGGGACCGCAGTAATAATAAAAACCGACATTAAACACCACTTACACAGCCAGGTTAGTAAGGAACATATACAAGCAACCACCGTTACTGTACAAACTAGCAACAACCACCTACAGTTGTCAGCAGTATATGTACCGCCGCGACACAAAATTACACCGCAAAAGTGGGAAGAGTACTTTAAACATTAAGGTGATAAGTATATCGCAGCTGGAGACTACAACTCAAAGCACACGCTATGGGGATCAAGAATTACAACACCACGAGGTAGAACATTGGAAAACTACATTAGAAATAATAACCTCAATATACTATCCACGGGAAGACCGACATACTGGCCGACAGACCTGAGCAAAATACCAGACCTACTCGATTTTGCAGTTACAAAGGGACTAAACGCAAATAAACTAAACATAGCACCCAGTCTCGAGCTCACCTCCGACCATACACCCATAATAATTACATACAGAAACAAACCAATACTTTACAACAATTCAAAGACGCTATGCAATAAAACCACCAAATGGCAAACATTCAAAGAAATAATCGAGAGCAAAATCAACTGCAACATCCCATTGAAAACACCTGAACACATCGATCAAGCAGTAACAACACTTACAGAAACTATTCAAGAAGCAGCCAGAGCAACCACTATACCCGAATCAACCAACAGACAAACAAAAATAATTCCATTAGATATCCTCGAAAAAATTAGAGAAAAAAGAAAGGCGAAAGCAAAATGGCAAAAACATAGAACCAAAGAAAACAAAACACACCTAAACAAACTCGCAAAGGAAGTAAAAAACAAAATTAAAGAGCACAACAACAACGAGTTTACAAGGTTCATCGAGTCACTATCTGCACACGAGAATTACAACTACTCCCTTTGGAAAGCCACAAAAAAAATAAGGAAGTCAATAAAAATGATCCCAGCAATCAGAAGACCAGATAACACATGGGCAAGAAGCAACGAAGAGCAGGCCGAAGAATTTTCCAACCACCTATGCAACACATTTACTCCACATAATATTAACAACAGCAACCACAATAGTCATACTGACGAAGATTCGCTAACCACTAGAACATCAACTGGCAAACACTACATTATACCCAAAGCAACGGCTCTGGAAATTAAAAACACAATCGAGAAAACAAAAAATAATAAAGCCCCAGGAATCGACCTAATCAACGGCAAAATCTTGAAAAACCTTCCGCCAAAAGCGATAAGACAAATCACAATAATAGTTAACGCAATACTAAGAATACAATACTTTCCAAAAACTTGGAAACTGGCACAAATCATAATGTTACCGAAACCAGGCAAAGACCCACATCAAACTACATCTTATAGACCAATATCATTACTTCCCATATTCTCCAAAATACTAGAGAAGGTAATTTACGACCGCATTAAACCAATAATCGAGAAGGAAAAATTAATACCGGACCACCAATTCGGATTCAGACATAAACACTCCACTATAGAGCAAATGCACAGACTGGTCAACGAAATAATACAAGCACTTGAAAACAAGCAATACTGTACAGCCCTCTTTATGGACATAGAGAAAGCATTTGACAAAATAAATCACAAAAACCTAATTCAGACTATCAGGAAACAATTCCCGGAACAGATATACCATTTAATTAAATCATACTTAAGCAATAGAACATTCACAATAAAGATTAAAGACGCATACTCAGAAGTTAAAGACATCAAAGCAGGGGTTCCGCAAGGAAGCGTCTTAGGACCAATTTTATACACGCTATACACGGCCAACATTCCAACAACCAACAATAGCAAAATTCTGACATTTGCAGATGACACAGCTGTAATAGTCAGGCACACTATCCCTGCAACAGCAGTTGCATTATTACAGGAAAATATTACAGAAATTGAAAAATGGCTAAAAACTAAACAGATTAAAGCAAACCCTGATAAATGCAAGCACATCACATTCACGCTGAGAAAGCAGATACCACCAAACATACTAAACGGCACGCATATAGTACAAGCAAGGCAAGTAAAATACCTAGGACTCCATTTAGATACACGATTCACATGGAAACAGCATATTAAATCAATAATAGACAAAATACAGATAGCAAGGAGACAAATGTATTGGCTAACAAGTCGAAAATCCAAACTAAGCATAGAAAATAAATTAAAAATATATAAAACGATAATAAAACCAATCTGGACGTACGGAATACCGCTATGGGGAACAGCAGCAATGAGCCATATAACCAACATAGAGACAATGCAAGCCAAAATACTAAGAACAATAGTAAACGCGCCATGGTACGTTAGAAACGAAGACATTAGGAAAGACCTGGGAATACCGACGGTCAAGGAGGAAATTAACAGATATGCAAGAAGGTACAGAGAAAGAATAGCAACACACCCGAACCGGCTGGCAGCGGAAACGGTCAACACAACAGGTATAGAAAGAAGGTTAAAAAGGAAGCACCCAACAGACCTCACAAAGGACACAACCTAACAAACACGATGATGGTACCCTACTGGGGGTAACCACCCACATGATATATCATCACACCGCTATAAAATTTTACCAAATGTCCTATAGGACAAATTTTAAAATCTAAATAAATAAATAAAAATAAAATGTGACCGTACTTTCCACAGCCATAGCACTTTATGTCCTTTTTTTCGGCTGTAAATACATTTGACTTTGTTCTATCACTTCCCCTCTTGCTACGCGTTTCCCACATTGTAATTTTATTTTTTAAAAATTCACAAGTCCGATCACTTTCTTTCACTGAGTCGATTAAGTCACCAATATAGCTCAATGATTCTGGTAGTGTTTTCAGCATGTAGTCGAGTTTTTCACGTTCACTTACATTTGCACCAGCACTCTTTAATTCATTGATCGTTTTTTCAAATTCCGTGAAAAATGAATTTGATTCTTCAAAGTCTTTCAGCCTCATCATGTCTAGTCTACTTCTTATACAAATTTGCACTGCTGTTGATTCCTTCATATACATCTCATCAAACTTTTGCATTATTTTTAAAGCAGTGTCTTGATCACCAACAAATTCTTATTGCTCATTCGTTATACTACTGTAGATGTAGTTCATCGCCCATTGATTCTTTTCATCCCACTTATCTTGCGCATCCGTGTCCATTTTCTATCGTGTAGCCGGTTCATAACTTTTTTTACACTTTAGATACATTAATATTCTTTTCTTCCACATTCTGTAATCACGTCCATCGAATATTTGAACCTTAATTTCGTCGTCCCTTGGCATCTTGATTCGTTTTCTATATTCACACCTTTTTTTTCTTTTTCAAAAATAATTCTCTTTATTATCCAGAATCTTTTTATTTTTTCTACCAATAGCCTTTTTATCTCTTCAGAACTTATTTCCAATTTTTTATTCCTTTTTTATAAATCGACTTTTATACATTCACTCCCGGTTACACGTGGTTCCATAACCTTAAATCTCGGCAACCACGATCTTTGCTACCATGTTGAGAATTGTGGATCTTTGAAGCCGAAATAATGTTATAGGAACATTAAATTTATATCGACAGTTATTATTAAAATAATGATACATTTGTTACATGGACGATTCTTTATATATTTATCGATACACACTTGTACGCGTCTCAGCACCATCTTCTATACCCGACTCTTCATCGACGACTCTTAACCGACTGACTGTTTACATTCCCTTTTTTTCGAGACGCTGCGCACACACACATACTTCCACACACTGATATATACATATAAGTATTTCTACTACGCACTTAACTCAGTCCAGCACAGAAAATTACACATATCTCAACACATAGTCATATTCTTCGAGTTTAAGTCTCCAACGAATCAGTCTACTAGAAGGGTCTTTGCAATTGTGCAGCCACTTAAGAGCTTGGTGGTCGGTTCGAATAATGAAGCGTCGCCTAACAAGTATTGTCTTAATCTTTTCACGGCCCATACCATGGCTAAAAGTTCTTTTTCTGTCTTGGTATAGTTTCGGTCGGGTGGATTCAGTGTTCTTGCAATGTAACAACAAGGATGACCGTCCTGTGGCAGTATTGCTCCTAGTCCTTCGTTACTTGCATCGGTAGTTAAGGTAAAGGTTTTGTTAATGTCTGGGTAAGCTAATATTGGGAAATTACAGAGTTTGTCTTTTAAAGTATCAAAGCTAGTCTGGTGCTTGTCAGTCCAATGGAATGGTGTCTCCTTTTGTGTTAAGTCTGTAAGGCTGTTCGCGATTTTGGAAAAGTTTCGAATGAATTTGCGGTAATAACCTGCTAAACCTAAGAATGATTTCACGTCCGTGGCATTGCGGGGTAATCGAAAGTTTTTTATAGCGTCTAATTTCTTGGGTTTGGTTTAACTCCTTCGAATGAAACTACATGACCTAAGTATTCTAGTTCCGGTTTTACGAATTCCCATTTGTCCGGTTGCAATTTAAGTCCTAATTCTCTGAGTCTCTGAAATACTATCGCGAGGTTTTCGTTATGTTCTTGAATCGTTTTTCCGAATATCACTATGTCGTCCAAATAAACAAAGCAGTATTTTCCTACAAGTCCAGTTAAGGCTCTGTCCATTAATCTTTGGAAGGTAGCGGGTGCGTTTTTAAGTCCGAATGGCATTCGATTGAACTGAAAATGCCCTTGCGGTGTCGAAAAAGCGGTATATTTTTTAGATTTCTCGTTCATTGGAATTTGGTGGAATCCTGAGGATAAATCAAGTGCCGAAAAGAATTTTGCGTTTCCTAGTTGTGTTAAAATGTCGTCTATATCAGGTAAAGGGTAAGCGTCTTGTTCTGTGAGTTCATTTAGTTTCCTGAAATCGATAACTATCCCCCATTTCTGTTTTCCTGAGGCGTCTAATTTTTTTGGAACTACCCATACCGGAGAGTTATAAGGGGATTCGGATTCTTCTATAATATTTTTCTTCAACATGTCTCCTATTTGTCGCGAAATCTCGCCACGGTGACATTCCGGTGGTCTATACGATCGTGTGTTAATAATTTTGTCTTTGGTTAACGAAATTGTGTGTTGAGTTAAATTGGTACAAGGCAAAAGATCGGTTTCTAAATTAAAGATGTCAATATAATGGAGAATAATCTTTTCGATGGATTCACGGATTGGTTTTTCAATGTGATCTGTTCTCACTAGGCTTTTTAGTTTTGATACGTTGGAAAAGTCATGAGAATTTTGAATATTGCTAGAAATTTCAATGTTTTGCTCGCCAGTGTTGATAAAACATACTTTAGTTGGTTTGCCTTCCAGATAGATTGTTTGAACTCTGTTTTCTCCAGGAGTTAAGTGTATTGGTTTCTGAAATAAAATGGTTTTGTCGTTTAGTCGGATTTTGTCATTGGATATTGAGTAGTTATACTTCTCTAAACATGGTAGCCCAATGATTCCATCTTCGATAATAGGGAAGTTGTTCGGTACTATGTGAAAAATGAGATTTTGTCCAAAAATTCGTTTCGTTACGTATTCGTTAGTTTCGTATTTGTCTCGTCCCATAGAACATTTTTGTTTAGGCCCTATTTGCATCGTGTTGACAGTTTTGTTACGTTTCACCAGGTTTATCCCTGCTCCTGTGTCGACCAGATATACTCGCTCTTTGGTTCGGGTTGACAAAGGTATTGCGAGTAGTCTTCCCGTGGCGATGTTAACTCGTATGTCTCGTACGGTTCGTCCATCTCCTGGTTCGATGTTGTTTCTTGTATTTCGTCCCTTTCCTGGACTGCCTGAATCCTAGCGGGTGGTCGATCGCGCTGGCTCGGTGGTAGAAAATTTTGACACTTGTTGGCAATATGTCCCAGCTTTCCGCACTTGAATCACTTCATCTGCGCGCGTTCAGCAGGTGGTCTATTTTCTATTTGGTTAAATGTAGCAGGTTTCTGAGCTACTGGCGTGTTAGGCGATCTTGATGGTACATTAGATCGTCTTACCTGCATTGGCTGGTTGTTGGGACGATTACTAGTGGAAGGTAAGCGATTACATGACCAATTAGGTTGTCGTTCTTCTCGCAAGTAGCGTTCTACATCGTCTGCATTTTTTTCAGTTTCCGGAAGATTCAAGGGTTCACTGCTGAATAGTATTCGCCCTATGTCGCGTCTGAGTCCCTTTAGGTACACACGAACAGTCTTCTTCGTGATTTCTTCGGTCATAATCTTACGTGTCAGTGGTACTCATTGGTTACTGCGCACAGCAAACGATTGAGTATTCTTCTAAACCGAATATTAAAACTTTGCACTGATTCCTCGCGTCCCTGTCTCGTAATTGTTCTTGGTACTCATCCGAAGTCACTTGTGCTGCTAAATTATTTCTCGTACAGATCACTGTAACACTCAATAGGAATGTTGCGAATACTTTGGGCTGCTTTTCCCACGATGTTTTCCACTTTTATTGCTTTTAGCAATAGATCTTGCTCCATACAGCGATCCTTCATACTTCTCACTTCTTTGATGAAGTCTTCAACTCCTACATCATCATCTCCGTTGAGCGTTGGGATGTAGCGTATTGCATCCTTAGCTCGTAGAGTGGGAGGAGCGGGCGGAAAATAGCCTCTTTCTTCCACCTCGGGTTGTTCGATGTCGAGGTGGACAGGTGGGATGTCTGGAGCTGCTAACCCTGACAGTTTGCGTGCTTTTGCCATATTCCCGGTGCGATTGATTGCTGTCGATGCACTATCATTGTCTTCGGTGATAATGGAAGCAAAGTCATCGGTCGCAGGGGATCCGAACCCAGTCCTGTAGCGCTGCGACGGTTTTCCCGAGATTCTCGATTTATGCTGTCCTGTATCTGTACTCTTCGTCATTTTGCATAGACAAACGTAACATTTCCTCTCGTAAAAGGGTAATATTCTCGTTCTGTTTTTGGATACTGTCCCATATTGCTCGCAACATTGGGTCAGTTGAGGTTGAAGTTTGAGATTCGTTTGCCTTAGACATTATTGCGCTGATTTTACTATTTTCAGACGAAGACGAGTCTTGGATACTGAAGCTAAATTTTCTTTCACGGTAACGTACAATGGAATCCAGTTTACCTTTTATTGTTACTTCACTTGGTTCGTGATAGTTACTTTGTTGTTGCGGATAACCGTAGTCCCAAATAATTCTATCTTCCGTAGATGATGAATGTCTTTTGGTTTCCGAACAAACACTTTTCACTATCCTGGCAGGATCGCCAAAATGTCACGTAAAATAACAAAATAAAAAAGAAATTTGAGGTGAAAAATAAAAAAAGAAACTTAATTTTTTTCTAACAACAATCCACTTTACAATCCACTTCCGAACTCTAGGCGTGACTTTCCAAGACTGAAGCTCTTATGATTTGACTTTCGATCGGATCCGATCACTTTCTTTTGTCATCCTTCAGCATCTCCATCGTCCATGCATTTGCTAGGCTTCCGCGGCCGTTGCCACGTGCTCTTTCTTCTAGAACCTTCGGTGGAAGGACAGTTGGGATGTTGATGGTTCATTAGGCACTTCAGCGATATACATTGTCGCCGAGTGCCGCCACATCTTTTTCTCCATCGTCAGTCCATCGGATTTGAAGTACGCCGGCGTGACAAAATCCTCGCTTAATAAAAAGTATGCTAAAACGACTTATTCTGGCTCAACAAACTAAAGGACTTTAGACAGAGTAATAGAAACATTTTCAAAGTTAAAAAGTTATACTGTTACAAATATTGTACAAAACCGAACCAATGAATACTTTTTGATACATATGAGTAAAATGGAATTCAAAATTTTTTAAAATTGTTGATGGTAACATTACCTTTACAAAATGTTTTTGTTATGCTTTCTTTTTATATACGTCACTGCCCATGATATTAAATAAAGATTTATTCGAAACCTTTCATTATTGGTTCTGTTTTTCTTTTCACTATAAACGCATCGTGCCACGGGCATATAATATAATCCTGACTGTAGATAAACATAAAGCAAACCTAAGCGGCATATAGCTCACATCAATGTGCAATTTTTTTTTATTTATTAAAATTTACAATCAATTCTCGCATTGATAATTTTCAACAATTTTTTCTGGCGTGGCGCAGTGACATGGCTAATTATTTTTAATAAGTTAATACTTATTATAGATAAGTATAATTTATAAGTAAGTATCAGAAATAAGTAAATATTATTTAATTTAGATAACTAATTGAATCTAGCGTTTAGGTCTAGCGAGTAGTGTGTCTTCAGCCTGCGGATCTGGTCCGACGTATAAAGTAGTCCAGTAATTAGGGGGTTTCGATGTATGTTGACTCTATTGCTATGTCTGCCGTTATATTTTGCTATTTCCTCTTTGACTGTTGGTATCTTGAAGTCGCGATGTATTAGTTCATTGGTGACATACCAGGGTGCATTTATAATGGATCTTAGCGTTTCCGATTGGAAGCGTTGAAGTACTTCAATGTTGGAATTACTTGCTGTTCTCTATAGTTGGATTCCGTAGGTCCAGACAGGTTTTATTACGGTCTTATAGGGGGTAATTTTATTCTGTGTGCTTAGTTTGGAGCGTCGGCCAGTGAGCCAATAGAAGTTTTTGAGTTTGTTCTTTAGTTGCTTCGTTTTCTCTGTGATGTGATTTTTCCAGGTTAATCTCCTGTCCAGGGTCATGCCCAGGTATCTGCCTGTGTTCTTGCTAGGAATTGTTGTATTGTTGATGGTGACCTGGGGGTAGGTTTGTTTTCGGAGCGTGAAGGTTACATGTGTGGATTTTTTTCATTAATTTTGAAGCCCCATTTGTGGAACCACTTTTCCATAGCGTCGAGACATCGCTGGAGAGTGGATGAAGCAATTATCGGGTCTGCGTGGGAAGCTAATAGCGCTGTGTCGTCAGCAAATGTTGCTATTGTTATCTCTGTTGATATAGGTAAATCGGCAGTGAACATGAAGAACAGCAGGGGTCCGAGGACACTACCTTGGGGTGTGCCAGATCCTATTGGGAATGTTGTGCAAGTGGCGTCTAAGCATTTAACCATGAATTGTCTATTCGTTAGGTAGGACTTTAGGATGGAGTAGTAGGTGTGTGCTAGGATTTTTTAAAGTTTGTATAGTAGCCCTTCATGTTATACTTTGTCGAATCCCTGTTGAATGTCTAGGAATACCACTGAGCAATATTTTTTCTTTTCAAGGGTTTGGCTGATAACGTGAGTTATGCGATGGATTTGCTCTACTGTTGAATGTTGTTTCCGAAAGCCGAATTGATGATCTGGCAGTGTTTTGAAATCCTCTGGGAGTGGAAGGAGTCGATTCGTTAGCATCTTCTCGAATAGTTTAGACAGGGTAGGTAAAAGACGAATTGGGCGATAGGAGCTAGTTTCATATATGGGTTTTCAGGGTTTAGGGATGAGAGTAATCAGTGAGATTTTCCAGGCCTTAGGAAAGTATTCAAGCCGAAGAATTGCGTTAAAAATCGGTGTGATGAGTGCAATCCCTTTTATGGGAAGTTCCTTGATTGCTTTATTGCCTATTAGGTCGTGCCCCGCTGCTTTCTTGCGATTTAGGCGACTGGTTGATGCTATAATCTCTGCAGAAGTGAAGGGTTCGATAGGAGGAGACATTTGGAAGAGAGAGTGCAGGTATTCAGTAATATTCGCGGCAGCTTTGAAGGAATGGGGTATAAAAACTTTAGACAAGTATATAGCAAACAGGTTGGCTTTATCTATAGGGCAACGCGCCCATCCACCTTGCGAACGGCGGATTGGAAGGATTATTTGCGGGGGGCGCGTGAGTTTCCTGGAAGCCTTCCATAGTGAGTAGTTGATGTCAGCTGTGGGAGACAAATTGGCGAGATATTTATAAAAACAGTCATTTTTGTAGTTTTTGATGATTTTGGTTAACTTTCTACTTGCGTTGTTTAATTTGCGTTTGTCGTCCGGTGTTCTATGAGTCTGCCAAACTCTTCTTAGTCTACGTTTTTCTGCTATTTTTTTAATATGTAGTTGGGATATTCACGTTTGCTGATAGAAGTCTTTGTAGATGTCAAGGAGCGGATAGCATTTATTATGCTCGTGTTTAAGTATTCCGTGGCTGCTTCAATTTCTTCATTAGTTTTTAGCGAAGTTAAGGCTGAAGTTGAGTGATTAAAGACTTCTCTAAAGAGCTGCCAGTTGGTGAGTTGGTTATGAATAAAGCCATTAGGTGTATTGTCGATAATTGATGAACTGACTGTTGCTATCACGGGGGAATGATCAGAAGAGAGATCAGCCGAGGAGTTGATTTGGACGTATCTTGGCGAGATATTTTTAGTTTGAAGAAGTCAAAAAGGTGCGGTATTTTGTTAGTGTCAGTGGGCCAGTGTGTGGGTTCGTATGTGGTGAGGTAGTTGAGATTGTTGGTGATTATGCTGTTTAAGAGATTTTTGCCTCTTACTGTGACCAGTCTGCTACCCCATTGGTTATGTTTGGCGTTATAGTCTCCTCCAGCTATGAATCTACTGCCCAGGTTGTCAAGGAAGTTGTCAAAGTCTTCTTTGGCGATGGAGTGTCTGGGAGGGCAGTTTACTGCTGAAGTGGTGATTGTACCATGGCAGTCTTCTATTGCTACGTTTGTTGCTTGGAGGTAGTCTTTCTGGAATGATGGAAGTTCGTAGTGCTTAATGCTGGATTTGATTATGATTCCGGTGCCGCCGTAGGCCTTTCCACTGAGATGTTGGGTATGGTAGAAGTTATAACCATTTATTTTCAGATAGTTTTTGTCGGTGAAGTGGGTTTCAGATACGAGCATTACATCGATTTGCTGTTGTTTTTGGAAGAATTCTAGTTCGAATTTGTGTTGAGCTAGACCGTTGGCATTCCAAAGAACTATGCGTCTTGGTTTTATTTTGCATCGGGGCGTATTAATGTATCCATGATGAGTATTAATAGTGATAGCAAATTATTTATTTGCTCTGATTGTTTTTCTATTAGCTTTTCAAGTCAAGAGACGTTGTCTGTGTTTGGTGAATTGGGGACACTATCTTGAGAATGGTCCTTGTGGCTATTCGGATTATTTTGGATTCCTTGTACTGCTTGGGCATAGGAGGTTGAAGTAGTGGTGAATTTAGGAGGACTGGGTATTTGATTTGTTAAGGGGATTGAAGTAGTAGTGAATTTAGGAGGACTGGGTATTTGATTGGTTATCTCTTTTGCTCTGAGTTTAGGGTACTTATTTGTGTACAGGGTTTTGTAGGCTGAGCAGCTTTTGTAGTTAGCAGGATGGTCATCTTGACAGTGGATGCACTTCGCTGGGGTTTGCGGTGATTTAGTGCACTGATCAGTGGGGTGTGTACCTGCACATTTAACGCAGCGGAAGGTATGGTTGCAGTATTTCTGCGTGTGACCGTACCTTTGGCACCTTTTACATTGCACTATCTCTTTTTTAACAAGCGATGGTTCGAATTTTACTATTGTGTTCATTAGACGACTAATGTTGTATATTTCCTTATTGTTTGGCTTTTGTTTTATGTTGATAACAAATGAGGATATCGGGTCTTTCAAGGTCTATGCCTTCTGTTACTAACGTTGATTACTTCGTGGCCGTGTTTTAAGAGTTCGAATTTCAATTCGTCTAAGTTTGCTGAGTGGTGGATGTTGCGTAGAACCACTCGGAAAGGTCTTTCGTGTTTAAGCTAGTATGTGCGGAAGTTGGCATTCATGGTATTTAGTAGTTTTGCGAGCCTTCTATATGCGTTTGGGCTTGTCGGCAGGATTTTGACTTTGTTGTTGTTTATTCTTAAGTTGTATCTTTCTCTATCAGATATCTTTCTCTATGGACTTCATGGATGGATATCATTATTTGTATGTCGATGACGTCATCAACGAATATTGGTGGGGGAGAGAAATTTCTTTGGGTGTGCTGGCTTGTTGGTGGATCTGCAACTTCCATGGAGTCGTTTGAGGATTCCAATATTGCGTATCTGTTGTATGTGGTTACTTGGTTTGTTAACTGTTCGTTCTGGTTGGCGTTTGTGTTTATTTTAGATGATTCTAATTTACGCATTTTAGAGTTTTTGGTGTCTCTAGTACGGGGGGATCTGTTGCACTTTTGCCACGGAGGAGGTAGCGCGGAGCAATTGTGGATTTGCTCAGGAGAGCCTGGTTGTGATTCCTGAGCCATCATCGAGCTAGTTAAATCGATTTGAATAACTAGTCGAGAGGCTATCAGGCTATGGTTCGGGTAGAGGTTTGGAGCGTAGGAATTTTTCTCTAAAAAGACAGGAAACATTTGGCTGTGTTCACTTTCGACGGATGGGCGTCATGTGTTGTTTTACGAACTTCACAGAGCACTAGACACACGTCTGCACGCTTCGGCACTCAACAGCGAACTGAAAGTGCAAATGTAAAAAGATTTTTCATGAATACCTCGAAAACTATAGTCGAGCCGGGGTTATATGAATAGGAAAGGTGTGCAAAATCATGATTTTGACAATTCATTCAAAAATACCCGAAATCGATGAGGCGGACCTTAATCTATGTAATTGCTGTAGCGGCATTCGGCAACAACATTTTCGACAACAAATTTAAAAATTTAGTATTTATGTTACATTGCATTTTGCGTGTTAAAGATATGCATAACACTATTATTTTTTAGAACAGTTTGCATAATGCATATATAATATTAAATACATTAATTAAACACAGATGTATCAATTTTCTCTATGTAAGTGCATACTCATTAAATTTCTCCTGCATGCACTTTATATAAATATATCTTGCATATCACCCTGCATATTTACCGTATATTGTAATGCATAAACTTCTGCAGCCTATCAAGGAGATGTTTGTGTCACGTAAACTTGAGGGTTGGATGATGAAATAAAATAGCTGGGTCGTAACACATCTATTAATTTTGTTTTAGATAAACTTTATTACGAATTCAGCAATCATAACGGAATACACACTGAATTAACATAAATCACAATTCACTCCAACCACGTTATGTAAAACTTAGTTACAATGATACGTTAAGTACGCGACTATTTATTATAAGGGTAGAGACCGGTAAAGATATGTTGACTATTCTAAGGATACAGAATAAGTGAAGTTTTACTGAGGATACTGTGTCTGAGCAAAGCTAGGGGTGGATGTGTCTAAGGACACGGGATTATCGGATTTGTTGATGATAATTTTGGTTAAGGAAGTGAGGGCAGTAGACACCGTCTCCGATTGGATAATAAGATGGTTGGTGGACCAGGAAGGGTTTTAGCCGCCCTCGTGAGAAAGTTGCTAACGGAACATACCAGATGTGAGGAAAACCAACTTTCCGTGTTAACCCGTAGTAAACAATAAACGTAAAAGGAAATCTAAGACAAGAGATACTCGCTTGGTCGGAAGGACCTTAACTATGAAAATTCCAAGACCCCTGGTGGGTACTTAAGACTATTGAACGTACGCGCCAAGGATGTGCAGACATCCTGCCCGCGGTGTGTGGCCTGGTCTCTGATTTGAATTGACGTTACATCAGCGTCGTTGGGTAATCGGTTCTGACAAAAGTTTTTCTTATGAATCTAGGACAAAAATAAACCAACCCATATTCTGATGGTTTAGTCAATACCCATTATTTGGGTAGATATCAAATATAATACGTCCATATTGTGGAAACAATAAGTTCTTATTAATTCTAGATTCATGGGGTGGGCAAACAGATGCTGCTTACTTTAATAGTACTCTTACAAATGACGACGGAAATTGTATATCAATGTTCCTATTACTATCTCTATGACATTTATTTTTTCCGCCAAGTACACTTTTTATGAACAGAATATAAAATTCGCAATTTATATATATCAAGTGAATTCCCGGAAGATGTTAATTAAAAAAATGTTACCGTTAATTTTTTATTATTTTATTAAATAATATGAATATTCGTACATTTAATTGTTAATTTTCCTATTAATCCAACATAGGATGCAACAGCATACTATAGAATTAGTATGTAGCGGCATGAGTCATAGGACAATTCGAACCGGGAGCGACTTATATTGTTTCCTCGAAGTATTAACGCTGTTTTGCATTTGCGAACTTCTAGAATAAACGAACTGCAGACAAAAGCAGTATCGCTGTTATCAGTAATTGTCAACCTGAACCAAATACGACCTTCTATAAGTCCGCCGGACAATATAAACAGACGAGCATTCTCTCTAGGACAGTCTAGAAAGCAAACTAGTATTGTAATATCGTAGAATAATTTAAATTAGAGATCAGTTGAGAGAAGAAAAAACCGTGTCATCGTCCTTCTGTGGTTAGTTTACATTGGAGAGCAGCTATGTGACTAAAGTCACCTAGTTCTTGCAAAACAATAAACAATGCTAGAGCAGAAGGACGGTGTCGGGTTCAAGGAGCGATGACCGAGAGGTCAGAGTATGTGAGCCGAAAAGTGTGTGTGTGTGTGTGTGTGTGTGTGTGTGTGGGCAAGAGCAGAGCGAGCACGACCGAGCAGGGAGTGTGTTGCGAGAGTCAGAGTTGATCGAGATATTGAAGAGTGGAGTCGAGAGTTGATCGAGACATCGAAGAGTAGAGTCGTTAAAGTTGATCGAGTTGTCAGTGTTGTAGAGTTGTTAGAGTTGCTGATGAGAGAGAGAGAGTGTGTGTGTTAGAGTTGTTGTAACGAGAGTTATCAAATAACTGTAAAGTTATTTGATATAGATACGTATATCGCATTTAGTTTCGTTAATCAAAACATTGTTTTCTATCTAACTCTATCTGTACATTAAATCCATTATTAATAAATTGTAATTAATCGGGAAAAAATTTATATTTTAATTTCCACGATATTACAGTATAGTGGAGAATATAGCTAATTATCGCGACGAGTCATACGAACGACAGTTGCAACCGACCTACACTATCTCTGTACTTGCACTCGAAGTAATTTCAATATAATTGACTATTACAAATTTCCACTCGTCTCTTTAATAACTAACACGTTTAATATCACCTCAAGTGTAAGAGTTAAGTAAAAATATTTTTGTTAATTTTTCGAAATTTTTTTATTTCTATTGTATCCTCTTATCATTATTGTATGAAAATCATAAGTATCATAATGGAAGTTTTCAAGTTAACCCCGACCGAGGAAAGCATGGCAGTGAGATCAAACGTTCAAATCCTTCTCACAGCTTCTTTTTCGATTACCGTGGTATTGTGTTTCATAAATTTTTATTACAATATGTTACGACCCATAGAGAATACTATTTGAGCGTTTTACATCGATTGTAGGAAGCAATTCGAAGGATTTGTGCGTCACGTCCCGAGACCCGCACGATCCGTAGCGCGAAAGTAAAATTGATAATTTCTTCAAATCAAGGTAATCTGAAACGTTCATTTAAAACCATGTTTACAATACTTGAAGTGAAAGGCAGTTAAAGCCGCTAAAGCTATATCTTGCGGAAACTTATCTAACCATGTTTTTATATTTACCTAATTACGATTCTATAGTGATATTAAGACAATTTAAATTGTAAACAAAGTCGGCAGTTGAACAAACGTGGAGGATCTTCCCAAACATTTTCAAAAGAAAGACTCCGACTTTTTTTCATCTCCGACGGATATAAATGTAGCGACTCAGAGAAGTCATGATTTCCGTGCGTTAATCGAAAGAGAATATTTACCATTCGTTTATCGAGCATATTAATTAATTACCGTTCGTCAACCGAATAATTACCATTGTCTATCGAAGAGTTAGTTATTATTTTGTCAGCCGAAGAATCATCATCTTGTTACCCGAAGAATCATCATTTTGTCAACCGAAGAATTACCATTTTGTGAATCTACGAATTTTATATCCGTCAGTCTGTCAGTCAGTCAGTCAGTCAAGTAATATTTGAATAAATCATTACATATTGTTAATTTACTTTAAAACAACTTTAATCCTCTTCCGTGACAGTATTCCCGCACATAGCAGATTAACCGAAAGTGGAGCTTATTGCATTAAACGTCAGTAAACGCTACATTCTCGTCGGCAACTAAATAGAACGTGTAATATAAAAAAAGGGGGTATAAACTAAGAATCGTAAGAGTGCTGGGAATGAGAAAAAGAGAGAGAGAGTGTGTGTAAGAGTGTATGCCTTGGTGACGTCAAAGCTAAATGAGTAAAGGAATGGGATAAGGGTGCGAGGGTTGAGGGTCAGCATTTTTGACCTGGGAAGACAGAAGTTGTGAGCCGAGTGTTAGAACAAGAGGTACGAAGATATTGTAATCAGTTTTTGCATTGGGTATTGCTTGCTAAAATAAAACTAAACTTCACTTCAAATAGAACATCCTTTCTTATCCTTACTCTAGACTATTTAGATACTACAAACGTAACAATGTTTTCTGGTCGCAGCGGTGGGATACGCTCCACGGAGGATTAAAGTTCTTACGAGTATTGACAAAATAAACAGAAGACATGTCGACCACACGAGACTCACTGAGTGAAGAGACGCTCTTGACGTTGTCAGAAAAAGTGAAAGCATGGGATGAAAATTTTCACGTATAAACCGACATAAGCCTAAGGGTTACTAAATTAGAGGAAAACGCGCAGATAAGTAGGGTAACAAACGAAACTGAGATACCTACACCATCCCCGATAACACCGCGAGAGACCAGAGCGATCGAGGGTAACTCCCAACTGATTAAGTTAAAAGACGTGATCGAATCGATACCAGTGTTCGACGGTTACCAACCATTTCTGTTTCAGTTTTTAAGAGCATGTGGACGCGCGCGAAATATGGTTCCAAGGCATCAAGAGCCTCAATTGGTAAAATTATTAATGAATAAGCTTCGCGGACACACGTTTATCGCCGTAGAAGAATGTCAGATAATAAGTTTGAACGATTTTGGGAACAAATTGAAATATATGTTCGACTCAGGAAAAATCGCTAACTAATATAGGGGAGAATTGGGAACAGTGTTCCAACGACCAGGAGAAGATATATTAGATTATATGGACCGCGTCAGAAATTTCAGGCTGCCAATAATGGATGGGGAAAGATGCGAGTATGGTATCATATCCCAAGATGTTCATGATACGATAGATTGGGACAGAAGGGAGACTTTCGTTATGGGATTCCCAAACGAGGTGTGTTTGCGAGTAAAGGTAGCAGGATACCAATCCTTGGACGACGCGTACCGCCAAGCCGTGAGAGCAACACAGGAATTAAAACAGGCAAGCGACAGAACACGATACTGTAAGCTCAATTCATATCAGAAACATTAGAGGCCAGATGTGTGCGGGCCCTCACCGCGTACCCTCAGTAACCTCGAGGACCCACCATAAACTTAAACTTTTAGTTTATTCCCGCAAGTTTTATCGGTTTATGAATGGTCCTTGAACAGTCCTTAGGTTTATTATACGTTCCTACCAATTACGGAGAAAGCAGGTAGTTACCTAATGGGTAGTCTCATTCGGGACGCGTTGGAGAGCGGACGTGTTGACGGGTTGCTTCCGTTAGCCGGGTGTATGTACGAGGATGTAGGAGTGTTTGTTTCGGTGTGATTCTAGTAGGTTGTAGTGGGTTAATGTGGCGGGAAGTGTAATAATATTTGCAAGGAAGTAGTGACATGAAATTGGGGGCATGAGTGGACTGAGGTGACAGGAGAATGCATGGGAGTGAAATAGTGTTGGGTGATGCGGGGGAGAGTGAGTGTGTGGAAATGGAAATAGAGTTGGCATGTATGATGATTAAGTGGGTGAGCTGCAAGACGTTTGTGCGTAATTGGGTGGTAATATCCTCACTGAACAAGAATAAGTAAGTGGAGGATATAATAGGAAGTGTGCGAGAAACGAGAAGTATAACGGTTATTAATCGTTAATTTGAATTTATCCGGTATTAGCGACCTTCGAGTAAAGTCAAATAAACATTCAGATAAGACCCCATCGACTATAATGGCAGACATCCACGCGTCGCGGAAATTAGTTACTTATATACATACGCGATATCGGATAAATACAATTAAATAAACAATATTGTTAAGTACGAGCACACACGTGCACTTTGCGTGACGATTCTGTATTTTTGTAGAGATTATAGTTGGGTTTATTGGCGGGTGAGATTGCATTCAGTGTAGAGAGATTTATATGCGCTCGCGATGGCATGAGACTTGCGAAAACCCTAAATGCGTAGTAGTTTTGATATTGTAACGCGCACGTGGACAAAGTGGACGTCATTGTATGGTTGACGGTTTTGCGACGCGGACGATGGAGAAGAACATTGCGCAGGTGAGGTGGTTCGCTGCGCTGACGTGCGGCGTCGCCACCTTACGGGCAACGTCTGTGAGCATGAACAGTCGGCTCGATGTAAGTACCTATTTTTAAGGAATAAAGTCGGGCCGGCCAGAGTTCTTATACTTGTCGGAGATAAAAGGACATCGGAGCCTTTCCTTTGGAACTTCGGGAAAATCCCTTAACATCGTAATCTAGATTCTATCATAGACGTAATTAAACAATTGTCGTCATTCGATTCGATTGTATTTACCCGAGATTCGTGATAATGAGCTTGGGCTCGAGGCGACAGCCAGTCGCCGAACGTAGCCGCGGTCACGGAATGAACGCTTTGTCTAACAAAGGTATGGAGTAACTCTATAGCTCTCCTTAAAAGAAATATTCGTGGTGACACGCGACAGTAAACATTCCAACGATTTCTGTCCTGTGGCCCGCCACACGCAGACCCTATTCTTCGAGTAAGATGATTGCCAGATGTCGATGCGTCTCCGCAGTACATGTTCGGCTAGCCTGAGGGCCCGTTATAAATCTTAAGACTTAGCTGACTAAAGTCCTTCACACAGACAAACAGTCTTTGGCCCAACTACGGGAAGATCGGGGAGACCTATTTTTTCAACGAACGGCGTCTCCCACTAGCAACTTTCCCTCGAGGGCGGCTAGCATCCTTTTCTAACCACCGATATGGATATTGACCAATTAGCAGCAACGCCAATTTCCCTTACTTTCTGAACGAAGGCTCTCCTCGACGAATCCGATGATCTCGCGTCCTTAGACACACCCCATGATAGTTTTCCTCTGTGGCATCATCGGGACGGAGATTCATTCTTTCTTGCGACCCCATCGACGAATACAGTAACACCTTACGATCAGTGATTATTACGCGTCCGACTTAGATTTTGTGAGCACGTTCATCCATCGTCCCGTCGACCGCGGATTCGTTATTGAACCTAGGATCATTGTCATTAGTTTCTCGAGTATCTAATTACCACGGTTAATTGTCCAGTTCTATGATAATCGTATTTGCACTAGTCAATGTCTTCTCTATTACATAACGACACGTGTAATCCAAACGAAGATTCGTTTCACGCCCCTAACCCTAATTCTAATGTAAACCCGACATACTTATATAATATTTATTTAGTTATTTATTTATTGTTGACACGAGTCGAACTAAGTTCCTTGGAATGAATAAACAAGTAATGGTGTGCCGCGTAATGAGAAGGCTGTAGGAGTTACGTGGCAATTAGTAGGTTGGAGTATGTTGCGGTTGGATGTATGCACCGCTTTAATATTTTAATAATTTTAATTATTTTATTTATTCTTTTATTTTATTTTATTTTATTTATTTATAACTTTGTATTTATTAACTAGTGTTGTTTTATTCGTTTTATTATTTATTATTTATTATTTAAATTATTTATTTATTTACTTATTTATTTATTTAGTTAGTTATTATTTATTATTTTTATATTTATGCAGTTATTTATTTATTCTTGTAGGTTGCTTATTTACTTATTTATTCATTTGAGTACGTGACTATTTATTTTACTTATTTTTTTTATTTATTTTTATTATTTATTATTTATTATTTATTTTATTGATTTATTTTATTTATTACTTATTGTTCATTATTTATTATATATTGTTTTGTTATTTATCTATATTGTGGCGTTTTGGGCGCGCATCATCGGGTTTTTAACAGGTTTTTAACAGGTTTGACAGGTGAATCTTAGATAGCACAACATTACTGTACATACTGTGGCGGATGCGAAAAGAGAGTTTGCGTTTCGTCCCGGGACTACCGGTGGACTCGCCAGTAAGGCTATGCCCGGTAGTCCCTGCCTTAAACGTAGAGGGAGTCTCGCTAGGTGCGGTATTTGTATAATGCGCCCGTATATTCGACCGCTAGCGAGATAGACAAACTCGTTGTCGTCGTAGCCCTCTGGTGTTGGCGGTTGGTATCCGCGGGTCGCCCGGGAGGTGTTGCGCCGCGTTGATGCCTCGGCCTGTCGGCGTCCTGTTGATACCGATCCGCCACAATACTATCATTGATTGGCTTATTTGTTGACGACCGGGCGAGTTTATGGACAAAGATTGGATACTTTCGGACGGTATGTGGGCAGGATGTTGACGACTTGGCTATGTCTATGGACTTTTCAATTACATATAATATGGATAAGCGGTCTAAAGTAAATAAACGTACGGCGCAGGGGGTTTCGGAACCCCCAGGCCCCGTCGGAAACACGAGTGGCTTATCAGGCTCGACCCGACGGTCATCATGTTACTGGAAGAACGGCGGGAGGGAGGGGGAGGTGGAACCCCAGGCACCCCCTTGTGCGGTAAGAGCTACTGGGGAGAAGGAGAAGAGCAGGTTAAAGAAGGCGATAGCGGGAGGAGAGAAACCGAGGATGGTTTCTGACATGAAACTGAATGAGAGTGTGACAATGTCGGTTATTCCGAGGATAGATGGGGGGAGGAAAGTGAGGATTTCTGCCCCTTTAAACCGAGTAAGAGGCTTCAGAGGAGCCCCACGATTTGTGAAAGGACGGAGGTTGGAGTGGTTGAGGAATCGCAGGGTTCCTTTGGGATTTGAGGGAGCGACCACAGTACGCCGGTTGCAAGGGAAGGACTGGCCTACGCTAAAATGCTGGGCAGGAGGGTGGTTGAGAGGAACGTCAGCGCGAAATCCGCGAGATCGGCTATGGCTAGCGAAGCCGAGGATAGTGCGAGAGACGATACGTAGACTAGCGATGTTGATGATGAGGTCTTTTTGATCTCCAGGGCTGAGTTGAAAGGGCTCACACAAGCCATGGCAGGAGTGGTTAACATGTTCAACGTGGTGTTGAAGAGGTTAAAGTTGGACTAAGAGAAGGACGAAGGGATAAGAGAGATAGGCAACATGATGAAAGGCATCCTGTCTTCCTTGGAGCAGTGTGGGGACCACAAGGAAGGAAGAAGAAGGAGAAGGAGAGAGCCTGTCTAGGTTGAAAAAAGGGCAGACAGAGCAGAGATAGGGAGGGAACTGACGATAGCCAAGGTCGGATATCCAAAAAGAAAGGTAGTATCGCCGGCTGAAAGTATGAGAGTTGAGGAGTATAAGAGGCCCCGAAGAGGAGAGGTCACATACGCCGAGGCGTGTGGGAGGGAGAACAGAGTGATAAGGGGTGACTTCAGCGAGGACTCCGAAGGATGGATGAGGGTAGGAAAAAGGAGGAGGGAAAGGAGAGCTCCCTTGCAGCAAGCTACCGCGATCGTGCGCCCGGGAATCAACAGGCAGGTTGATACCGAAGAGTACGTGTCACCCAACAGCGGACAGGCAGCATTCGAGGAATTCCTGAACGGGGTCGGCGACTGCGTCAGGCGATGATTTCCCCGGCAAGTGCTCGTCCTAGGAGACTTCAGCGCGCACTCCACGGAATGGGGCAACGTCAGGACCAACGCGCGCGGCCGCGCGCTGTCAAACTGGGCCGCGGGACTTGGACTCCTGTTGGTGAACAGGGTCTCGACCAGTACCTGCGTGGCGTGGAGAGGGAGCTCCATCATCGACATCACATGGGACTCCCCCGATGCTTTCAGGCGGATTACGGGCTGGAGAGTAGCCGAAGGAGTCGAGACACCCTCGGACCACCTCTACATATTCATGGAGGTGGACACACCTGGACCTAAAACGGCGGCTGCAGGCGACGGCCGCGGCCCACCGAGGAGAGGACGCGCGCGCCCACCGCCAAGATGGAAGATAAAGGAGGTGAACAAAGATCTGCTCCGGGCGGCCGCCATAGCAACAGCTTGGAGCTTGGAGGCCTCGGAGACGGCGACCGAAATAGACGTGGAAGAAGAGGCCGAGAACCTTCGCCGGGCCATGACAGCAATCTGCGACGCATCCATGCCACGTGCCACGCCAGGCACGGTGCGAAGCAGGGCAGTCTACTGGTGGAACCCTGACATCGCGGAGATGAGGACGAGTAGCGTCCGGGTCCGAAGACAATACCTAAGGGCCCGCCGCTGGCGACGACGCGATGAAGAAGAAGTCTCCCTGCGCTACCGGGCGTACCGGGCGTGCTACGGCTCTCGCTGCAAAAGGAGATTAAAAACGCGAAGGACCGTGCCTAGGCTGAGTTAGTTGAAACGGTCGAGGCTGACCCATGGGGAAGACCATACAGGACGGTGACGCGGAAACTCCACGCGAAGGGCCCCCTGCCAACGAGGGAAATGGAATCTGAGCTGCTGCTGCGGATCACTGGGACGCTCTTCCCCCGCGAGAAGACATGGCGGCAGAATAGCCGCGGGAAACGACATAGCCTCTGGAATGGCGCGACGACTGGGAAGTCTCAGAGGAAGAGATGTGGAAGGCGACTAGAAGAATGGCCTCCCGCGACGTGGCGCCGGGCCCGGAAGGAATCTCGGGCCGGATCTGGGGGGAAGTGATGGGAGTCATGGCCCCTAGACTCCGGCGCCTATACACAAGATGCCTGAAAGAGGGAGCGTACCCCCGAGCATGGCGGACGGCGAGGCTGGTCTTGCTCCGCAAAGAGGGCCGACCGACGACCTCGCCGTCAGTGTACCGGCCGATATGCCTGTTAGACGAGGCCGGCAAACTTCTCGAGAGGATAGTCGCCACCCGCCTGGAGCGACACATAGCGGATCAGATGCCAGGCTGGCACGAAAGCCAGTACGGCTTCCGGAAGGGACGCTCAACGATTGACGCGGTCAGACACGTGCGGGCACTTGTAGAGGATATGGTTTCCCGGAACGACGTGGCGCTGGCGGTTTCCCTGGACATCGTTAACGCTTTAAACTCCATTCCATGGGACAAGATAGTGACGGCCCTGGAGCACTTCGAGGTTCCCACCTACCTCGTCCTGCTGATCCGAGCCTACCTCGACGGCAGATGGATATGCTACACCAGCAAGGAAGGGGAGGAAAAGCGAACCGTCGAGCGTGGAGTCCCACAGTGTGCGGTGTTGGGTCCGATCCTGTGGAATATTGCGTACCACGAAGTACTGCGATGCCCGCTGCCCCCAGGCGCGGTCATGGTGTGCTATGCGGACGACACACTGGTCCTGGTCGAGGGTCGTGGCTGGCACGAGATGCTGCGCATCGGCGAAATCGCAACGGCCTGCACGACCCGTGCTGTGCGCAGACTGGGCCTGAGGGTCTCCCCTGCGAAATCAGAGGCCATCTGGCTTTATGACAAGAAGAGACGGGGGACCCCACCGCCCGACCTATACATAAACATGGCTGGCGAAACCGTCCGGGTGGGATCGTAGATGAAATATCTGGGTCTCGTCATCGACAGTCAGTGGACGTTCGAGCCGCAGTTCGACGCCCTGATCCCGAAAGTGTCGGCGGCTGCTAATGCCCTGTGCGGCCTGTTACCGAACATCGGCGGGGCGGGAGACGCGGTGCGCCGACTCTACGAGGGCGTCGTTCGGTCCCGAGTGATGTACGGGGCCCCGGTATGGGCGGACAACCTGATGGCGAGTCGCCGCAGCACCCTGCTCCTGAGAAGGCTACTCAGAGTGACCGCCACCAGAATCATTAGAGGATACCGGACGGTGTCCCACGCGTCGGCTACCGCTCTAGCCGCGTCCTCCCCGTGGGAACTCCGGGCTCTAGCGCCCAAAAGGCGATACATCCACCGGAGAGTATGGCATCCGGGAGAAGATCAGACCGAGCAGACGGCTCCAAACGGCCCAGGAGCCGCTGAGGAGGACACGTGGGACCTGTGGCGATCCCAGCTGATCAACGAGGGAGGCGAACATCGAGACGTGGAGGCGGTCCTCCCAAACTGGGAGGCATGGAGAAGACGCCACGGCCTCCCGCCCACATTTAGAATGACCCAGGTGCTCATCGGACACGGCGTGTTCGGCGAGTTCCTGAAGAGAATCGGACGAGAAACGACAGACATCTGCCACCACTGCGGAGAGGGCAGAGACGCAGCGCAGCACACCCTGGAGCTCTGCCCGGCGTGGGAGCTGCCCCGCTACACCATGCGGTACGCCATAGGAGAAGCACTGACCCCCCAGCGATTGTAGAAGCGATGCTGAGATGGCCACCGGAATACGAGGCCGTCCGCCTCTTCTGCGAGCGAGTTATGCTCGCGAAGGAGCGCGCGGAAAGGGAGAGAAACAGAAACTCTCACCCTTGTAGGATAAGACGATGGAGAAGGATGTCAGTCAGACGAGCCAGAGCCGCCCCATCGCCGCCCCAACGGACCATGACCAGAAGAAGCGGCAGCGCCAGGGGCAATGACCCCCCCTAACGGCAACCCGATAGTCGGGAGGCACTAGGACTGGCTCTAACAAGAGGATGCGAGAAGGGGGTGCAACTGAAGTAGTTCATACGAGGTTCTTGGAGCACCCCTGTCATACGCGTAGGACGGTCATCGTGGAGTTCTAGTCGGTAGGAGTCCGACACTACTCTGTTGTTACGCGCTTATGCACCAGCGGAGTGTCCATGAGGATTTCTCCACGTACAAAAAAAAAGGTTCATACCGAAGAGAGAGGAGTACCAAGTAACAAGGAGAGGAAGGAAGCCATACTAACTAAGGTGGAGGAAGGTTGCGAATGGCTTCATGTTTATAAGAGAATAATGGCGGTGAGGAGTTCATTGGAGGGAGCCACGGGGGTCCGTAGAACCAGAGCGGGCCATATCCTGATTGAATTCGACAGGACGGTGGTGGTTAGCGAGGCGGCGGCTAAATTGAGAGCCGCCTTGAGTGATAGTATGGAGGTGGCCGCTCTGGTGAACAGGGCGACCCTACAAATAAGGAACATCGATCCCCTCACCAGCAGGGAAGAGCTGGTGGAAGAGATCAGGTCCCAGTGGGGAATCGAGGAGAGTGTGGATGTGGAAATTAAATCTATAAAAGCGGCACCATGGGACACGCAAGAGGCGGTGGTTGTCCTCCCGGTGAGTGGAGTGCCTAGTGACGAGAGAGAGAGAGGATGCTGAGAACTGGAATAACGATAGCTTCCGCTAGGCAGTTAGCTAATGTTCGGCGTTGTTATAGGTGCCACATGTTGGGGTATGTGGCGGCAAGGTGTACTGTTGCATGTCCTGGCAGAGAGTTGTGTAGGAGGTGCGGCATCGCTGAGCATATCATGAAAGATTGCGATAAAGAGCCGAGATGCGTCATGTGTTTGAAACATGATAGTATAAATGCAAGGCATGTAACGGGTTCGCAGGCCTGCCCTATTAGGGTCTTACAAATAAACTTAAACAGATGCAGACTTGCGCAAGACCTGATGATGCAGTGCGTATGTGAACGCAGGGTGGACATAGTGGTCATCTCCGAGCCCTATAGGCAGTTGCCTTATTGGTTTAATGACGATGGTGGGGATGCATCGGTATGGGTCACTCTGTTTAATGGAAAACATGCGGCGAGTGAGACCCTAATAAGTAATATAGGGATTGTAGGGGTCAGGGTTTGTGACGTGTTTTGCGTCAGTGGGTATTGTTCCCCCAATAAGAGTAAGGACCTAAATTCTAATGTTAACCCGACATATGTATGTCCAGTTTTCATTAGGGTTGGGGGCGTGTAACGAATCTCCATTTGAATTAGTCATTGCAGTTATTCAATAGAGGAGATATTTACTAATACAATTATGATTATTACAGAATTTGCAAGTAACCGTGGCGATTAGATACTCGAGATGCTAATGCCAATGACTTTAGGTTCAATAACGAATCCACTGTCAACGGAATAACAAATATGCTTTCATCCAAAGTCCAAGTCGTAGTTGACTTACTTGTCAACAGAACAAGTATTACTCAACTAACTCTTTGTTAATGCATAGAGTATTTACTGATCGTAAAAACGCTGTGTAACTCGCTGATGAGATCGTACCTGAATGTCTTTCCATCATAATGATGCTGCAGAAGAAAACTATGATGGGGTGTGTCTAAGAATGTGAGATCATCAGATTCGTCCAGGAAAGCCTTCTTTCGAAAAGTGAGGGAAATGGACGTTGCTATTAATTAGTTAATTTATATGTTTGACTTAGGGACTGTTAGGACAAAAACCGTTAGTCCGTTTGAAGAACCTTAGTTAACTAAATCCTAAGATTTATAATGGGCCCTCAGGCTAGCTGAACATGTACTGCGGAGACGCATCGACATCTGGCAATCATCTTATTCGAAGAATAGGGTCTGCTTGTGGCGAGCTACGGGACAGAGACCGTTGGAATGTTTACTGTCGAGTGTTGCAACTATTTCTTTTTAAGGAGAGCTATACAATTACTCCATACCTCTGTTAGGTAAAAACATTCATCCCGTGACCGCGGCTACGTTTAGCGACTAGTTGTCACTTCGAGTCCAAGCTCATTATCACAACTCTCGAACAATTATAATCGGATCGAATAACTATAATTGTTTAATTACAGCGTCTTCCTAGTTAAGAGGATAACCTCCGTCTTCTCCCTGGCCAGGTGCAATCCAGCCTCGCAGTACCACCTGGTGGCCAAGGCAATGACCGCCTTTATCCTTTCATTGATTCCGAGGGACCCTCTGACCTTGAATAGAACCGCCAGATCGTCGGCGAACGCTACTGCTTCGGTATCCTTCTCCCCGTCCAGCGCCTCCAGCATCCCGTCATACACTAGATTCCACAGTAACGGTCCTAAGACCGACCCCTGCGGGACTTCTGCGTAGACGTTCCTCCTTACGACACCGTCACGACAGTGTACCAGTATTCTCCTCTCAGCCAGATAGTCCGCTAACAACTCCTGTAGCCGTCCCGGTAGCCGTCTCCTTCGAATCTCCTCCATTATCCTCTCCCACCTTAGAGTGTTGAAGGCGTTCTTCACATCAAGGGCGACCAGAACACACACCAGGCCCTCCCTTCTGCACTCTTCAGCAACTGCAACCGTCCTATCCAGGGCTTCAAGAGTCCCCCTCCTTCTCTAGATGAGCATTTTCAGCGTGTGCTCCCACACCTTGCTCAACGCCGACAGTACGCTAATCGGCCTATACGCCGATGACGTTGCAGGATCTTTGCCAGGCTTGGGTATTATTACCACCCTCTTTCCATACCGCTGGTATTTTTCAATAGGTATTTATTCCGTTGAGCACAGTCAGGAGCACGCTAGGTCTTTGCTCCGCCAATAACCTCACTACAGTGCCAGGAATCCCATCCACTCCAGCCGCCTTCCTGGGATCGCATTTCCCAATGGCCATCCTCATGTTTACTTCCTTGATGCTTAACCCTCCTTCTTCGCCAGGTAGGATCGATGTCGCTTCCTGTGTAGGCGGTCGCAGCTCCTGCCTGGTGACAAAGAGGTCATCATCCAGGATGCACTCTACTCTATCTCTTCCAAGGGGCTCCATTGGCGCCGACCGCATCATTTTCTTCCTCACTACACGATACGGCCTGCCCCATGGATCCTGATCTAAGATGGCGCGGAACCCCTTCCAACTCTCCTCCTTGCTATGCCCGATCGCCCTTTCTGGCTGTGGAGTCAAGTGCGTCTTTTGTCTACTTCCTTCGCTCCGTGTGGGTGTTCGGACTCGTCTGGATCTGGTTGAATCGGTAGGGGGACCAGTCTTTTGACACCACGATCCAGGACACTCGTTGCCGTCTGCACGGTAGCGGTCCGTATGATTCCATCAGCTCTTGAATGGACCTTAATTACGCGGCCCAAAGGCTAATGCATCGATGGAACGTTATCCTCCCTGAGGATTAATACTGAGGATGAGGTATCCTTCATGGATACCATGATTGCCCTTATCCGATTTGTTGCGGCGGGTCAGCTCATTGAGGTACTCTCGATACCATCTGCTCCAGAATTGTTGCTTGATCTGGTGGATACGCTGCCAACTTGATAACTGGCCTGGTGGAACTGTCCTGAAATCACGCTCCCGTAAACTGGTTAGTGTGTCACCTATTAGAAAATGACAGGGAGTGAGGACAGGGGAATCATTCGGATCGGATCATATGGGAGTCAATGGGCGTGAGTTGAGAATGGCTTCAATTTCAATGACAAGGGTGTTAAGGTGCTCTAAAGTCAAGAGTTCCGCGCCGACGACGCGGATGAGATGGCGTTTGAATGATTTCACCGCGGCTTCACATATACCGCCAAAGTGTGGTGAGTTTGGAGGATTGAAACGCCATTGTATCTGTCGATCGGCGAGAAAACTCTGTTCCCTTTCCTTGTGGTCGTCGGACTGCAGTAGGATCTGAAGTTCTTGCAACTCCCGGTTAGCCTCGACGAAATTGGTGTCATTGTCCGTGAAAATTGTTGCGCAGTATTCTCTCTGCGAGATGAATCGGCGTAGAGTGGCCAGGAATGCGTTTGTGGTTAGATCGCTGACTAACTCAATGTGGACAGCCTTGGTTGCCAGACAGACTTGTGTCCCTGTATGGTGCTTGTTCCGGTGCTCTTGCTCTATAATGAGCTCTGTCACAGTCGATTTCGGCAAAATAATTGGGCACTTCTGACTAAGGGATATAGCTGAGTTGGTGAGTCGTCCTCCGACTCGTAGTATTCCATCTTCGTCGAGCAAGGGATTTAGTGGCTGTAGTTTTCCTCCAACATCCCTCATTAGAGTGTACGAATTTCAGTCGAGAAGTGAATGGACTGTATTATCCGTATTAATTGGTTGTGTGCCGCAGTTAATTCGTCTGCGGTTAGATGGGCAGCTCGATTTTATTTATGTCTCCATCGAAGACACCAAGCGAGTATTATCGATGATGTTCGTGATTAGACAGATCGTCCATTTTAGTTCCGGAATTTCTCCCAGCGGTATTAGGATCCAGATCGGCCAGTTTTCCTCTTGCTGCTTAAGATACTCGGATCCGTTTTTGCAGATGGTCGAGCGCAGGAATTCCTTGGGAGTCTGACCTCGGGAGATTAGATCCGCTGGGTTGTCGTCGGCGGGCACATGACGACATGGGAAGACAAACAGTCTTTGTCCCAACTACGGGAACATAGGGCAAATCTTTTTTTTTCGCGAACCGCGCTTCCCACTAGCAACTTTCCCTCAAGGGCAGCCAGCATCATTCTCTAACCACCAACATGGAAATTGACCAATTAGCAACAACGTCAATTTCCCTCACGTTCCGAACGAAGGCTTTTCTTGACGAATCCGATGATCTCGGGTCCTTAGACACACCCCATCGTAGTTTTCCTCTGAAGCATCATTGTGACGGAAAGTCATTCTTTGGTGAGGTCTCATTAGCGAGTTACATAGCGTCTTAATGGTTGGTGAATATTTTACGTTTTAACAAAGAGCTAGTTTAGTAATGTTTGTACCGTAGACAAGTAGATCGAGTCCGACTTAGACTTTGGAAGAAAGTACATTTGTTATCTCGTCGACCGTGGATACGTTATCGAACCTAAGACAATTGTCATTAGTATCTAATTACCGCGGTTACCTGTCAGTTCTGCAATATCCACACTTGTACTACTAATCATATTTGTACAGTAAATATCTTCTTTATTGCATAATAAGAATGTCTAAACCAAATGTAGATTCGTTACACGCCCCTAACCCTAATCATAATGTGAACCCGACATACATATATATATGTCGAGGTAACGTTGAGAATAAGGCTGTGGGTGTTTGATGAATCTTCATTGAAATTAGCCATCGTTGCGGTATAACAAAGGTACGGTTTATTAACACAAGTATAGACAACACAGATTTGACAATCAACCACGGCGATTAAGCGTTCGCGACACTAGTGACAATGGTCTCAGGTTCGATAACGAATCCGCGGTCAACGGAATGATAGATGGACGTTCTCACAAAATCTAAGTCTGACTCTTTGTTGGTAAAACGTGAAGTAATTGCTGATCGTAAAGACGTTACTCTTTGGTCGACGGGATCGCGAGAGAGGATGACTTTCCTGTCCCGATTACGCCACAGAGGAAAACTATAATGGGGTGTGTCTAAGGACACGAGATCATCGGATTCGTTGAGGATAGCCTTCGTTCAGAAAGTAAAGGAAATTGGCGTTGCTGCTAATTGGTCAATCTCCATATCGGTGGTTAGAAAAAGATGCTAGCCGCTCTCGAGGGAAAGTTGCCAGCGGGAAGCGTCGTTCGTTGAAAAATAGATATCCCCTATCATCTCGTAGTTGGGACTAAGACTGTTTGTCTGTTTGAAGGACTTTGGTTAGCCAAATCTTAAGATTTATAACGGGCCCTCAGGCTAGCTGAACATGTACTGCGAAGATGCATCGACAACTGGCAATCATCTTACTCGAAGAATAGGGTCTGCGTGTGGCGAGCTACGGGAAAGAGACCGTTGGAATGTTTACTGTCGAGTGTTACAACTATTTCCTTTTTAAGGAGAGCTATAGAATTGCTCCATGCCTTTGTTAGACAAAGCGTTCATCCCGTGACCGCGGTTACGTTCAGCGACTGGCTGTCGCCTCGAGTCCCAGCTCATTATAACAAATCTCGGACAATTACAATCGGATTGAATAACTACAATTGTTTAATTACAGCTATAGTATACTTTAGATTACAATGTTGCTGGATTTTCCAAAGGCTCTGGTGTTCTTTCATCTCCGACATATAGTTATATAGATATTGGATTAATAGCAATTAATAAGAGATAGGGCTCAAACTAATAGAATGATCAAATCGAGATATATAAATAAATAAATAACTTGTAGTAATATATAAAGAAGTAAAACAAGAGAGAGTAGCGATACACAATTCCTCAAAATATTTGCTGTGGTCTATTCACATTTAAGATTATAGTTGAGCAATAGGTATCATTGATATTAATATTAAAACAAGAATTAAAACTTACTTTAACAAGGTGAAGGTTTCAAGGTGGCTACTGTCTATATTTGTAATAATCCAGTAACTGCCATGACGATGGAGAGGTTCATAAATAGAGCAGCCAAATAACCATATATTAAAAAGAAGTTACGGGGGTTTTGTGGATAAGATAAAGCAAATAATAAGTAAGGTACTACATGCAACTGAAAGCTTGGAGTCGTGTCAAACATAAATTGAAGCCAATAACTTCAACCGACTATTCCATATATAAACATATAATGTAATATATTAAAAGATGGAAATACAAAATGTAGTAGTATACACACCAGCAGACATCTTAATAGAACACCAAAGGTTAAACCGTTCTATTAACATATGATAAATATGATAAATATCTAGCTGCTAAAGGTATATTAGTAGGAAATATTAATAAAGATAACGATAAGTGGAATATGGATACAACAATGGGCATCGAAAATAAGAATAACTAGTAATAATGGTATGCGTTATGAAGGTGACACTGTATATTGATTATAAGTCCAATAAGCATAATGTTCAATAGACATTGTAATTGAACAATAGAAAATCAGTATATCGTATATGACTAAATTTAACTGAATGAGCTAATTGAGATTAAAAACCAAATGTAACATGTTTTAAATGAATCATTGTAATAACAGTGATATGGGTATGGCTGGGGTTAATTGAATATGAAATCATGCGAGTGATTTAATAGTTCAGCATAGTGATATGTGCACAAAACATAACTTATGGAATAATCACAAAAGGCGTAGTGGATTGTTAGCTGCTAACTTATTGCGATAATCTTCAAATTGGTTTAAAAAATATATATTGAACTGTCGAATAATGGAATTATACTGATTAATAATTATATGAATATTTAACGTTCAATATAGTAGATTTTATAACTTGTTTTGAAGGAATTTTGAAGAATAAAAAAACAGTTGGTGCCGAGACACTGGATGGAGTATAATAAGCAGAGCTGAACTGAAGCTAAAGTCCAACAAACAAATAAAACAAATATTGTAAAATAAATAGGGAACACTCACAAAAGATAGTAAACTGAGTAGGAATAATAAAAATACAAGGTAATAACTAACTTAGTCGTACTGTTTAATAACTTGAAAGGAAAACATTTAATATGTTAAGCGAAGAAATTAACCAAAATAGGTTAGTTTTCATATTTCAAGTTAATAGCATTAGCTAACACGCTATGAATGTAAATTGTAGCACTATGGTAGGAAAATGTGAAGTGGAATCTAAAATTGAAGTACTTAATATAGGCGGAATAGATAAATGATAGATATTATTGAACAGATTGGTTTAATAATATATTTTGCTAGAGCCTATCCAGTTATAACACGTCACAAGGCGTATGATATTACAAAATGGCCAATTTTGGACAATTTACTATTGGCTAATTTAATGAGAACACCATTGGTCGATAGTTAGTAATGGAGGTTATAATGTGGTTTTCTTAGGATGGAAAGTTGTTTGATGCTTGATGTTTGATGCTGTAGGAAAATTGGTTAAACGAATCAGGATGATGGTCCATTAATTGATGTAACAGCTTCAAGAAAGATTACGGAAAGTAATAATATAGAAAACCATTCGCAGCTTGTGAATATCTCTGTGACATCAGAATGATTACGAATAAATAATAAATGATACCGTTTTCGGTAAATGATACTCAAATAACGCCATTGGGGATAATATTAAGAATGGGTGATGCGTATGACAAGCTTTTCCTGTGATCACAAGAGGCATACTAATTTATACATAGGATTAATGTTATTTTATTTTATATATTACTTTATATAAATCATTACACGGTTTATTTTATTTATTTGACTTGGTTATGTTTCTTCTATTCATTTACATCTTTGAGCTCATAGGGTAGATTAAATGTTTTAATGGATAATCCTGATATATTGCTATAGTAACAATAAATAATATTAATAAATCGCTATATTAGTACATAGTAAAGCGATTTCTGTTATTAACTGATGAGTAAACTATAACTGATAAGTAATATTAATAAGTAAATTTGAACTAATTAGTCCATTTGAGATATTCGGAAATATTTATGGATGCCGTCATATAGTTATTGTGCCCTTTCCAGTGAGTAACACAGAATAGGGAATAAAGATTAGAGGTGAATAATTAGCCCAACCAAAATGGAGGAACGAATAACTGTTACGTTTTTGTTTGATTTGTTTTCGTTGTGTTACCATTAATTTTTGAATTTGGATTAAATGGTAGCGTTGTCTGATGTTTAATACGATTGGCAATTAAACTCCACGTTTCGGTTAACCTGCTACGCGCAGGAGTACTGGCACGGGAGAGGATTAAAGTTGGTGAAAATAAATATTCGCTTAATCCTATTATATTATTAGACAAATGTTTTCCACAACAAATGTTTATTCAAATTCTAATTTGGGTATTGACAGAATTGTCGTTGAGATTTCGAATACTCGAAGTTACAATCGTTCGCTATACGTTTACACTCTTATTAATTACAAGATTTTGATTTAATTGATTTCAATAATTTACAAATTGACAAATACAAACACGTCGATTAACAAAACTGACAAGAACTGGGAACTAATGAAACAAAGAACTGAAAGCTAAAGAACTAAAGGACTAAAGAACTTAAGAACTATGAGCAAAACTAAGAGCTAAAGGAACTAAGAGCTAAAGCTAAGGAACTAAAGAATTCAAAGGCAAAGGAACTGAGAAATTAAGAGCTAAAAGAATTGAGGGCTAATCGCTATGAACAAAGAAATTACTTGCCAAGAATTGAGGAACTGATCGCCAAGAACCAAGGAATTAATCACCAAGAACTGAGGAACTAATCACACGGAACTGAGGAGTTAACTACTCTGAACAAAGGAATTATCTACGTCTCTTCTATGTCGCTACGCTTATTTATAATTAGGTCTACAGTGGAGGAGTCGTCATGTGGCGGATTATTCCGTGGGGGTTGTGAGGCTCGAATTTGGTTTTTATACAAATTGTTAAATTTTATTCGAATGTCAAATTGAAACGTTTGTTCGAGCTATTGGTAGTTTTAGTCTACGTTACGGCGCGTGCGCAGCGCGGGACGTGACATAACATCCACATGATATTGGAGGAAGAAATTGTATAACATAAATTACAATATCATTTTAGGAGAACAATAGAAGGTAGAATGTATAAGGAATTAAAATTAACAACACACGTAGAAGCGTATTAACTCATAGAATTGAATACTAGGATATCATCGAGTTATGTAAGATAAATAAAAAATGGACTAAAATGGATATAGAAGGACGGAGCAGATATAAGGTTTTGCGGAGTAAACGGTTGCTCAGTTAACATCATGTAGGAGTAGACTTTTGAAGCCATATCGACACAGGCAAACTTTACAGACTTTAAATATCAACGACGACTTTGGCAAGGACTTTGGGTAAATGGAAGGACTTCGGAAAAGAAGGCGTGCATGGTAATGGTCGCGGACGCCTAACAAACGCGTGGATAGTGGGGATGTTGAGGGGTGACAAAAGAAACAGAAACAGATCCACTCGAAAGTCAAATTGTAAGAGCTTCAGTCTTGGAAAATCGGAGTTCAGAACCAAATCGTAATTAGTGTAAAACAAGTGTTCAAAAATAAATTCTCTTTTTATTTTTTTATATTTTATTTTTCTTTTCATCTGAGATTTCCTTTTATTACTTTAAGTGATACTCGCACCGACGGTTCTGACGCAACTGGGAGAGGAACGACGGGGGAAGGTCGATTCCAGGAGCCCTACCGCTCGGTAAAAGCGACGAGGGATCAATTACATGGAGAAAGTGACGCGGATATCGATAACTCTCATAGTAGAGGGGGACGCGTCAGAAAATATTACGATAAGGGCGGATTGGCCTAGAAAGTGAAAATAAACTGGAGGAAATTTCTGTAACACCTATTAGTAAGAAAGGCATTACGAGGGAGACGGGCCCATACAACCCAGGACGAAGACTGGCAAGAAGTCCACTTGGAAGAGAAAGAAAGGGACAGGAAAGCGAAATGAATATCGATTCTCAAGCAGAATTGACTGATCAAAGTAGTTACCTGACCCCAGACACTATGAAAAATAAAAGAGGAAAAAAGGAAATGATGAGAACAATACATATACTAGAAAGAAAAGCAGAGACAATAAGAAGCTCTTTACCTGGTGACCCGTGCCTCTGCACCTGTACCATAGCTGCTCCCGGTCTATCGTGGAGTCACAGGTCGCTCTCACGTGTCCCGCCTCTAAGCATCTATAGCATTGTAGGGGCCCCTTTAGGATTGCTTCGACCCTTGCCATTAATCAGCCCACGGCAACTCTTCCCGCTCGGTTTAGTTTCCGCGCTGCTACCGTCGAACACTTTATCCAGGCTGAACCAAGGCCATCTCTGGAGATCCTGATGTCTTCTACTCGAACTTCAAGTGCCCCGCATCCTCCGACCCCAACCAGGGTGTCCTGAAGCCTTTCCTTGCCGACCGAGATGTCAATCCCAGTCATCCTCAGTTCCGCCGTCCTTGTTGGAGCCGCGATTTTCACCGTGGCCGGGTCCAGGGGTTGTGTCAGCCACGCTGCAAGCGCGGGTGCTTTGTCTCTCTGCTGATCCCCGGGAACTTCCAGAATGATGGCCCAGTCATTGCCTACTTGACTTTCACTCGTTCAGTGCCGGTTCCGGCTCTGCCGTGTTTCTGGACTATGTCGCCAGTCCCGTAGGCGTTTTTATAAGGTCCTCATTAGCGAAGGCCTGAGCTCTTCAAATTTCCTCTCAAGAGCTGAGAGACGCTCCCCCCCCCCCAACATGCGTTTTAGGGTATCAAACGGCTAGTTCTAAAGTGGTGGCGTGACACCGTGCATTCTCCTGACGGAGGCACCCTCCCTTTCCGGATTGCTCTTTCCCGAGGACTTCGATCTCCTTCTTTAGTACCTCCACACGCATGTATGCCTTTCTGGCTGCTCCAGTGCCGTAGGCGGCCCCGTCCTCTTTGTCGGCTCCATCGTGCCCGCGGCTATAATGCTTGCCGCCTCCGTTAGGTACTTAATGTACGCGGTGGAGGATATTTTCATCTCCAAAGCCAGTTCTATGTGGTTCCGGTATCCGATTCGGAGTTTGGCGCCATGACCGGACCCATGCCGGAACCCTCTGGTCTGCCGTCCTGTCTGCAATCCTCTCCGCATAACTCTGCTGTTAACAGATTACTATATATTTGTACAATCCAACAACTTCGGTGTAGTACAAAAGGAATGGTTGATATAAGCTGACTACGAATGAGTACGACCTGAGACTCTGTTCGTGTTGTCGCGTAGGTAGTGTATTTTGTCGACTGACTGTTTTCGACTTGCTGACTGGCTTGAGTTGATCCTTGATGGAGACACTTGACTAGCCGTTTTTCGAGACTCCTCTTCGCTCTTATATTTTTCCGAAGGAAAGTTTGGTGTTGGTGTGCCCCTTGAACGAAGAACGCGGATTCGTTATTCACCTTTCGTCTAGGAAGTGAGGGTAAACATCCGCGATGCCGATTGGTTATAACCCATGCTAATGAAGAAGGATATGAGGAAGTCTCCCACCACCGTGGGTCGGGGGTGATTTCATTCCTGGGGAAAACCCGTTGTTTTCGGTGGACATGTGTTCGGTTTTCTCATTCCGTGACTACCTGCTTTCTCCGTGATTTTTAAGAGCCTAATAAACTCAAGGGCTTTTCCGAACCCCGGACATACTTCTAGACAAATAGTTTGACTGGCAAACATGTGGAAACAATAAAGCTAAAAGTAGACGTTTTATGGTGGGCCCTTGAGATTATTGAGGGTCGGGAAGATTGTAGGTGGGCCGCTGGCCGCCAGGTAGCGTCGGCTGGGGTGCAGATGTTCCATGCGACGTAACATCCTCCCCCCGTTGAGAGGGCACCGATCAAATTCTATATGTGGGTTAGATGGGTGTGTTATCGACCTCCCTCGATGTCAGTGATTGTCCGGACTCATTCTTGACGTGTGTCCCCGATCTAGATAATCTTGAATTACCGCTCGATAATCGGCTTCAAAACGTCTGTCGCGTTGGAATCGGTGGTTGAGGGATGCGAGTCGTTTAATCGCTGGCGCTTTGGAGGATCCAAGCGACGGGAGCCGGTCGTTGAACGGTAGAGCGATGATGTATCGTCCTTCGCTGGTGCGTCGGGCGTGAGCTCTGAAATGATCTTCGCATCGTCGCTCTGCTTCTGAGATGTGTTTGACCGGGGGTCCTTCGTCGATTTCCCAGAACCGCGCAAGGTCTGCTTGCAGAGCCGTCGTGGATGCGTGAAAGGTGCTTGTCGCGGTTGAGGAAGTTGGACTCCCCCGACCACCCAGCCGAATCGTGTATTTTGCAAGCGCAGGTCCGGTTCATCCGGTCGCGTCAAATTGATTTGTCCGACACACATCGACGAAAGAGTTGCGCCCTTAATAAGAGCTTAATAAGACGTCGATCGGGGAAGGCACAGGAAATCGGGAATCGGCTAGCTTGATACTCCTGGGTATATCAAGCGCCGTGCGATCGATGGGTTGGCTTGGGATCAGGTTCGTTATGGCTGGAATGACGAGGATCGTCAATGTGCGTTCGTACTTGCCGCCAATGGGGGTGTGGCGGATCGGTATCAACAGAACGCCAACAGGTCGAGGTATCAACGCGGCGCAACACCTCCCGGGCGATCCGCGGGTACCAACCGCCAACACCACAGAGCTACGACGACAACGAGTCTGTTTATCTCGCTAGCGGTCGAATATTCGGGCACATGATACAAATACCGCACCCAGCGAGACTCCCTCTACGTCTAAGACAGAGACTACCGGGCATAGCCTTACTGACAAGTCCACCGGTAGTCCCGGGACGAAACGCGAATTCTCTTTTCACCACCTGACAGCAACTACACAAGCCTCCGCTACAGTTTCATGAAAATTCTGATATTCGTTGCGTAACTAACACTGGAACACATTGTAGCGCTTTTGTGCGCCATAGGCCACAGATATCGAATGGCGGGGCTTTAATCACGCGGTATCTCGCGTCGCTTGTAACAGAGAACCTTTGAATAAAAAGGAAAACGCTCGAGATACCCGCGATTTCGCGGGACTAACTTTTGCAATTTAATATTTGTCTTCTACCGTTGCAAGTAGCTCGCCGCTTTTATAATCCCCCGTTAATTACCCCAGGCAAAATAAATCGTAGAAAAAGTTCCCCGTTTTTCTGTTTTTCTCGCTGGGATTAAATTAGCATAAAATCTGCCGCGAGAGAAGGCTGCGTTGTTTAATCAGCAAACAGGAAAAATATTTTTCATGCCGCGTTTAACAGACACTCGAATGAAATAAGTAACTTCTTCTTCTTCTTCTTCTTCTTCTTCGTCTTTCTTCTGTCCTTTTTTTTCTTCTTCAACGATCGGTCACGGTTATTTCTGAAATGCGAGAATCATTTATCGAGACGCCTTTTATAAGAGACGATAGTTATTTCTGTGAAAATTGTATATGAATAAATTGATATCGAATTTGCCGGGTATAAGAGTGGATAAAGTTCTCGGATATAAAAATGGTACTCTTGGTTACTGTATCAGCGAGAGAGAGAAAGAGAGAGAGAGAGAGAGAGAGTTATAGGAAGGTTTTTGAGAGTTTTAAATGTCAAAAGAATACGGCGTGGAGGAAATTGATAGATAGTTGAAAGTAAGATTATTGTACGTGTTAGAGAAAGTATACGTTCAATCATAGGAGTCTTTTAGGTGATCGTGTATGCGCATGTGGCAAGAGTTTTCTTTGACGTGAATTGTGATATAATAATCGAGTAGAATGATCAGGAACAGGACTATAAATTCCTTTTATTATATATCTCGTGGGTATAACTTAACGTTCTTCTAAAAGGTGGTGAGAATATAAAAGTGACAGAATCTCTATGATTTTATATAATAAAATTTTCTTAACGAGATTAATCGTATAGCTAGGAAATAAATAATTACAGAAACGTAGTTCAAATAGACATTTTATATTTTATATTTTTAACTTAAATTATATGCAGATTATTCGTATCAAATGTTCATTAAAATATTTATGCCACCTAGTACATCGAATTTATCTAAAATAAATTACTAACTAAAAATCGTATTGACGTGATATTTTTGGTCTTGGAATTCGGTATTGCTTCTTCAACATCTAAATTATGCGACAGCTTACAATCGAAAAGGGAGGGACTCGTGGTATATTAATGATATATGAAGTTTCGTTTATAGGCAATCTTGCGGCTTGTTTTTCATCCGTTGTAATGTTCGGTGATGAGATTATATTCGCATCGTGAATCCGATGGAGATAGCTATCTGCTCAATGGTTCTTCAGGCGAGAAATTAATTAGAAGGTCAAAATTAAATTTCGCCAATCGTTCTCGCGATTCTTTTTTTGCCACTAACTCTATTAGATTGTCGGTTGCTCGAACGTCGAAATTAAACGGCACGTTTGATTAATATTCCATCGACTTTAATAGGTTCATGACTGTCATGTGTTTTACGTTATTGTTGAAATATTGCTGAAAATAATGATGCTATGTAAATAACAATTTTCTAATTGCTTTTCTTTTATCAACTACGTAGCTTGTTGCGACTATAGCCTATGGACAACAACGTGAATGTATATTTTGAGTATAGGATACCGATATCTTATTAGACACTTTAGAATTCTAGAATCTTAAACTAGATATTTAAAAATGAACTAAACATTTCTTTAAATTTTTGACTTCTTCAACTATGAGCTATCGACCCAGTTTGGCTGGATATCGAAGATTATGGATTCTTGAACACTCTAGTAGTATTTAACATATCTACCAGTGAAGCATAGTTCGTTTAAAAGCTTCTTTTGAAGCGTATTCGGTCACCCAAAGCGCACACTAGCTGCATAACGCTCGCATAGAGTGTTCTCGCACGTTCGCGGGGAGACGCGATCTCGCAGAAGCGCGTCAACGGGAGTCGTAAATTCCCGTTACGATTGACTAATCGACGCCACGAATCGTTCGATCCCTTATTTCGGTTAGGATAATAAGGGTAGTTCAATTAAAGAAAGCACTGCTGCTAACAAGTTATTATATATTTGCAACTCCAACAATTTCGGTATGATACAAATGGACGTTTGTTAGAATATGACTACGCGTGAGAATCTAGTCGCGTTGTCGCGTATGATGACGGATTAGCTGCTTGATCGAGACTCCCTTAACTCTTATGTTTTTCCCGGAGGAAAGCTTGGTGTGGGTGTGCCCTTTGCACGAAAAACGCGGATTCGTTGTTCGCACTTTTCGTCAAGGAAGTGAGGGTAAACATCCGCGATGCTGATTGGTTATGACCCATGCTAAAGACGAAGGATATGCGGAAATCTCCCACCAACGTGGATCGGGGGGTGACTGCATTCCTGGAGAAAACTAGTCGTTTTTGGTGGACATGTGTTCGGTTTTCTATTTGGCGACTATCCGCTTTCTTCGTGATTTTTGAGAGCCTAATAAACTCAAGGACTTTTCCGAAACTCTGACATAAACCAAATATACTTCTCGACGCATAGTTCGACTGGCGAGCATACGGAAACAATGAAGCTAGAGTTGACGATTTATGGTGGGTCCTTGAGTTTATTGAGGGTCGGGAAGAACGTAGGTGGGCCGCTGACTGCTAGGTAGCGTCGGCTGGACTGCAGATGTTCCATGCGACGCTAGATAGAGTTGGGGCGGAATTGCGCTTCGTCCGCGTGCAATGTGAACCGACCGAAAAGCATTTTGCTCTTCTTATTCATCGATCGGCAATCGCCGAGCGTGAAGTTTTCGGATTTCGCCATCGATTATTGTTGAAGACCCGCGTCAAACTTTATAGTTTTATTCCGATGAAATCACTTTAATAAAGAAACTTAAAGAAGGAAGAATTCTGAACTCATATACATATCTTGTATATTTGGGGTTTATTTATACCTTTAAATAAATATATTCATAAGTAGATTATTATTTTATTATTTGGTATATTTATGATACGTATAAGAATTACTAGTGAACTCTGATTTTAAAAAATAATATAATATGAGCAGATGAGAAGGAAATAGATAGATAGTGTATCGAACACCGACGCGAGATCATTAATGACTTATGGTAATTTGTACGTTCGATTGTGCAATCCTGATAGAATGTAATCGTATTAATTATGCGATGTTGCGTAACGGCAATCGCCGTGCGTTATTGCATGGACCGTTTAGTCGGCTAGCTTTTATTACCGATATCGAACGCAGATATGTGAATCGTATTGCTTCGTTGATGATTGGGTATTTTTGTTGGTGCATCATTTGAATCAACGTGTTTTCCAGGTATAATTACTCGGATGATAAATGTGGTTTATACGTCGCTTAGCTTACTTTCTATTAATGCTGCTGAATCGTTCGCGAATTGAATGCAGACACGTCGTGTTCTAAACAGCTCCATTTTTCATACGGTTATTTCTTTCTGAACTTTACAAGTCGCGTTACCGACACTAGAATTACAATAATAAAATGTCTTGAAAGAAGTTTTGAATACCTCGGACCACAGTTCTTTAAATCTTCAAATTATGAACATTGTCTCTTCTGTTTCGTCGACTATTATTTTACAAACGAAGCGAGTCCAATATCTTCCATCAAAGTTCTCCTACAAAATTTTTACCAGTAGGTACCTCTTAAATTTTCAGAGAAAGAAGTACATACTTTGAGATCGGTAAAATTTTACAATTAAATAAAATTTAATTTTTCGTTCGTCGAATATTCCACGTTGCGCGTTATGCTGCATTCTTTCTTAAAACTTTCTTGAAATTTTTACAAAAGGGAAATATTGAAGTTAAAAGAATTGTATCTTTCCTTCATCGAATATTCAACACTCGTAATACCACGTTTTTCATTCTATTTGGCTGGCTACGTGATATTGGTGCGTCTTCCCTGAAGACGAGCACACGGATGTCTAATTTTACCTCTACTCGAGACATAGCAATAGCAAAAAGAACACGACCAAAGGTGTCAGTGTAATCGGCAATGCTCGAATTGAGTTCCCGACACCGTTCAATCATTCGTGCAGTAAACAGGTTCCATTGAAATCAAAAGCAAGCGTGCCATTTTTCGTCCACCGGCCGTGGAAAAATCAAGTCGTATTTGTGCAAGTCGGTGCGTGCTGCTACCTCTCGAAGAATCGCCCTTCCTGCAGGTGCTACTTCAAGGAGTAAGGACAAGGGACAAGGGAGGAAGCGTTCGACTAGCTTCGCGTAGAATCAATGAACTTTGTTCCTTCAGCGGAAAAAACCTGTTGAAATAGCTAGACTACAGGAAATGTAAATTTAAATTAGAAGTTTTTGTGAAAGGCAACGTTGGGAACTTGAAAAGTATACTTAAGTATAGGGCAAATATTAGTTAAATGTTCTTGGTATACAAGCATGTTCTTAGATATAACAAACTTTATTAAATTAACGTAGATATCGTAGATACGATATCGAATTAATAATAATACCTTTCCACTCCTTGCACGTTTAATTCACCTTCGATTCATTGTGATAACAAGGAAAGTTTTATTTTCGAAGAAAAATCCTGGCTTCATCTGCAAAGTAACATTGCGATAAAACTGCTTGTAACTTGCAGGGCGAAAATTTTGGTCGCCGAACTTCATTAAACGTTCTCTGGATCACTTTTTGAGCGCATCGACGAATACGTTCTCAAGAACAAGTAACTTCAAGTATCTCCAGAATTGCTCTATCTAAACCCCAAACCATTCGCTATTTCCAACTCTGCAGTAGCCACCATATGCAGACGTTTGAAGAGAAACTTTTGCCTCGTTCGTTTAAGATCATTCCGTAAGAAGAAATGCAGTTGTAACACGGACTCTTTGTACGTGTGGCGTATCGACTAAAGAGCAACCGGTCAGGCCAAACCGATCGGTCGATATCGCGTACCTCGAATGACTTGACGTTTAAGATGGAGGAGATGAAATAACTCGAGTGTTAGATTTAGACGACACTTTATTTGTACTAGTTGTAGCACTTAACCGACATAAGTGAGGACTACTGTCGTCCTCAGTCTGTAATATCAGATGGCTCAAGATGAACTAAACTCCCCCGTTCCTGTTCTGTCCTCCCTCCGTTGGATTTCTTCTCTCTACCATGCCCATCCGGCTGGACCTTTCCTGGGTTTTTTCCTTTTTGTTTTTTACGTGGAAAAATCCTCATGGACACTCGCAGTTGCAGGCAACAGCAGAGTAGTATCGGTCTCTTGCCGACTAAAACTCCACGGTGGTCTATCCTGACGCTTTGGTACAGGTGCACCCGGGGTCTCTTGCGAAGTTCTACCGGGGTGCCTTCTGTCGTCTATCTCCCTGTTGTTGTTGTTGAAGGGAGGCGTCCATGTCTTGGGTAGGCCGCTAGGGGGGGACCACACCCCCTAAAGCCACGTTTCCTGATCTGATACTCTTAGAGTGGAGGCGGCGGAGCCGCGGCCCTGTGACGTGTGGAGTCACTCTGTTGCGACGTTTTCGAAGGATCGCGTGATCTTTCCCGATTTCTTTCGGCCCACTCCTTCACCAGCAACACTTGCTCGCAGTAGGAGCGGACGGCGATGAACTCCTGGCGCCTTCTGAGCATGGCCTCAACGACCGCTTCGGGGGCTAATCCCTCGCCGATGTCGAGCCGTAGGACGTGCCGCGGTTCTGCCCACGCTGGACAAAACTCTAGCGTGTGCTGCGCCGTGTCCTCCTCTTCCTCGCAGTGGTGATAGATGGAGGTTACCTCTCGCCGAATCCTTAGCAAGAACTCGCCGAATACTCCGTGGCCAGTGAACACCTGCGTCATGCTAAAGGTCAGCGGGACCCCGACTCGATCTTTCCAATCTTCCCAGTTGGGAAGCACGGCGCGAACAGTCCGGTGTGGCCGCACAGCGTCTTCCTCGACCAGCTGAGAGCGCCACCACTCCCAGATCTCCAGCTTCGCCTCCTCCCGGACGTTTAGGGCCGACTGGCTGGCGGACGGTGGCGTCGTACGCCCGTCCTGGCTCAGGCCCCTCAGGTGTTCGTACACCCGTCGGAGCGCAAGGGCCTGCAACTCGAACGGAGGGGACGCCGCCAGCACAGTCGCCGACGCGTAGGATATGGCCCTATATCCCCTCACTCTGCAAATGGCGGTCGTCCTATGGAATCTCCACAACAAGACTAAGCTGCGACGACTCACCATCAGGTCTTCGTCCATACAGGAGCCCCCTAAAGGACTCGAGACCGAACCACTCCCTTGTAGAGTCGGCGAAATCCAACTCCTGCTCCGCCGATGTTCGGTGGTAAGCCGCGTAAGGCGTCGGCTGCGGCTGTCACATTTGGAACCAGGAGCTCGAAATGCGGCCCGCAGTCGATGGTGAGACCCAGGTGTTTCATCTGGCATCTCGCCAGAACTTCTTGTCCGTTGACGTACACAAACTGCCCAGGAGGAGGGGTTCCTCTACGGTGGTGATCGAAGAATCACAAAGACCTCGGACTTGTTTGGCGACACGCTCAAGCCGAACATCTGGATGGCGCGTACTGCGCATGCCACGGTGGCCTCGGCGAGGCTCAGAGCCTTGTTCCACCAACGGCCCCCAGCGAGGACCAAGGTACCGTCGCCGTAAGACATCATGCCTGTGCCCGGTGGCATAGGACATCGAAGGACCGAGTCGTAGGCTGTGATCCACAGGATGGGTCCCAGCACTGAACCCTATGGAACACCACGCTCGACCGGCCTCCTCTCTTCACCATTTTTGCCGGTGTACGCGAGCCATCCGTCACTCAGATACGTCCGAATGACACAAATGTGCTACGACGGCCCCTCAAAGTGTTCCAGGGCCTCCACTATCCTGTCCCAGGGTATGCCGTTGAAGGCGTCCGTTACGTCCAGGGAGATTGCCAACGCTACCCCTTCTCGGGAGACTATGGCCTCCGCCATGGACTCCCGCCCATCTACTGCTTTTGCGGTGCTTCCTTGACTCCTTTCCGCAGCTGACTCGCGGATAGGGTCGCCTCCTCTTGACTTTCGGGGGGACATAGCGAAAAATACACTCTCCGACCTGTCCGCAGTTCTCTACGAACCCCTCGTATTTCTCCTTGGAGACTCTCTGTCCTGCTCTGCTGCCTCCATCCTACTGTTTACCACCACCTCTCTAGACGCAGAATCACGTTCGGGGGCCTGGCGGTCCACCCCCGAACGGCCGTGGTCGAGAGATGACGACGCAATAGGGCCCACTTGACTACCCACGACTGCGCCGGTACTGGGGTCTCCCTCCCCTGCACCGTATACGTGCTTCTTCTTGTAGACTGAATCCATCATCAGTTTTAATTTGTTGTCGCCAAGTCGCCAACAAAAGTTTCCATCCTGGGGCTACTCACTCTTTCGCACCCTACCCCGGTTATGGCCAGTGCAGGGTGACGGGGAGCCCCACGAGAAGGTGAGGTGAGTGGTCTTGGCAGGTATGGGCCCACCTACTTCTCCGAAATTCTCCGCGCCGCATCAGCGCACTGGCGGGTGCCAAAGGCATCGACTAGCTGCTACCCGACTATAGGAGAATATCAGCTCCATCGGGGTTTCCCAGGGCGTGGTCCTACGCACTGAGAACCCATACCCGCCTCCTGCTCCTCATCAACCCCGATACCAAGCCAACACATCGATCGCTCGAGACTTGATATACCCAGAAATATCAAGCTAGCCGAACCACGATTTCATTTGCCAGCCCCGATCGATGTCTTATTAAGCTCGGGTGCAACACTTCCGTCGATGTAACGTCGGACAAATTAATGTGACGCAACCGGAGGGGAGTCCAACTTCCCAAATCGCGACAAACACATTCTACGCATCTACAACTGCTCTGCAAGCAGATTTCTCGCAGTTTTGGGAAATCGACTAAGGACCTCCGATTCAACACATCGTAGAACCAGATCGACGATGCGAAGAACATTTCAGAGCTCACGTTCAACGCTCCAATTCAAAGTCAAACATTTTTTTTTTATTCTGTTCTTCTCATCATGAGGATCAGAAATCTTAAAGGAACAAATTGTTAAAGTTCTGCTAGTTTTCCAACTCACCTTATTTGTAATGTGGTTACATATTGCAATCAAATGAAGAGAAAATAGCATCTATTGTTGAACGTCGATATACCAAATCTACCATTATGTATAGTTTCCAGCTACGGCTGTAAAAATGTTTTTAAGGGGTCGGTTTAGGATTAGGTATTCTTGAAGCCAATGTACGACAAAAATCAAAAGCCCCGCGAGAAGGTGAAGTGGGTGGTCTTGACCGGTATGGGCCTACCAACTTCTCCGAAATTCTCCTCGCCGGACGGACAAATGCCCGAAAGCACCGGTCGGCAGCCACCCGACTATAGGAGAATATCAGATTCGATGGGGTTTCCTATGACGTGGACTTACTCCGCGAGAATCCATACCCGTCTCGTGCTTTCTAAAGATAATGTACTAGCTTTTTCGTGCACAAGTTCTTATTGATCAATATGTGTTCACCAACGATTAAGTCGTACGGCAAGCTAGAGTCTGACGGCATTCGTACTAAACGTACATCTCAAATCTTGTCCGTTGCAAGTGTTAGTGATTAGAGATAAGTTTTTCATGTCCTCGCTGATAGTTACCTAAAATACGATATCGTGATTTATCGTTAAATTTTAAGCCAAGATTTCGACGTAATATTACACAAAATAGCCTCACTATGTGTAAAACAAAAATAATTAACGCCCGAAATAATACAGCTGAAAAACAAGATCGATGTTAATGAAGTTGACACTGATGTACGTGGTAGTGATAAAAGTCGATTAATTTTTCTTTTCGGAAATTCAAAGATTCCTTCGTTACGGGTTTCCTACGTACTCGCGTAAATACAGGCCAGCTAGAAATTCGATTAATTGGTCCCAACATCACCGTACAAAGAAGCCCTTATAGACTTAGCGAGGAAGAGCGTAGAATAATACGTGAGAGAATAAGCGAATTAATTAGAGCCAAAAAACCATAAGGCCTAGCAATTCACCGTTCGCGAGCCCTATGTGACTCGTGGAGAAAAAGAACAGCTCAGATAAACTGTGTGTAGATTTTCGAGCGCTAAATGAAAGAACGGTCGCAGATCGGTACCCCTTACCCCTTATTGTGATCAAATCGCGAGATTACAAAACGCGAGATACTTTACTAGCCTGGACATGGCCAGCGGGTTTCACCAAACTCCAATTCATCCTAATTCGACAGAGTATACAGCGTTTGTTACCACAAACGGACAATGCGAATACGTAACGATGCCGTTTGGATTGAAAAATGAATCCTCCGTTCTTCAGAGGGCCATTCTCAATGCCTTAGGCGACCTCGCGCATTCATACGTGGTTGTTTACTTCAATGACGTCCTAATTATTGCCGACTCGATAGATCAAGCGCTAAAAGGATTGCACCCCGCATTACATACCCTCGTAAAAGCCGGATTCTCCTTTAACTTTTCAAAATGTTCTTTTCTAAAGACATCGGTACTCTACATGGGATATGTAATTCACGACGCAGAGGTTCGTCCCAATCCGGGAAAAATACAAGCCTTGAGTTCTTTACTTGCGCCAACGACCGTCACACAGCTCAGGCAGTTCATAGGTTTAGCCTTTTATTTCCGAGAATTCGTCCCTAAATTTTCACAGGTAACGAAACCCTTGTATGCACTTACTTCCGGTAATAAAAACATAACTTGGACGGATAGGCATAGAAAAATAATGCAAGATGCGCCGATGTTAATGGTATTTGATCCGAACTGTCCGGTATAACTTCATACCGACGCTAGTTCGAATGGATATGAGGATATTTTAAAGCACAAGACTGAAGGTAAAAATAGAGTAATAGAATATTACAGTATAAGAGGTAGTCCTGCGGAATCTAGATATCATTCTTACGAACTAGAAACGTTAGCAGTTGTAAACGCCGTCAAGCATTTCCGTCATTATCTCCATGGACGAGAATTTCTTGTCGTCACCGATTGTAATCCTTTGAAGGCATCCAGTAGTAAGGCAAATTTAAATGACAGGGTTTACAGGTGGTGGGCTTACTTACAAACTTTTACCTTTGACATTCTGTATCGGGAAGGTAAACGAATGGCCCACGTAGATTTCTTCTCGCGACATTCCGTAGACTTGGATCACCGTACGATCAACGAAGCCATAGAGAAGAAAATCTATTTGACCGAAATCTCCGAATATTGGCTATTAGCGGAATAACGATGCGACCACCAAATTTCAAAGATCGTCAATAAATTACAGAACGAGGAGTTCACGGAAGATATCGCGAATACGTATGAATTACGGTCCGGTACCCTTCATCGTAAAATACAGAGAAAAGGCAGAACTCTCTGCTTGCACATTGTCTCAAGAGGTTTTAGGTGGTCCGTTATTAACCATGTGCATTAGTCAATTATGCACTTAGGTTGGGATAAAACGCCCGAGAAAACTGTGCGAGTATTACTGGTTCGAAGGAATGGCGAAATATATTCGTGAATTCGTACAGAACTGTCATGCTTGTCAAGTTTCGAAGGCAAATTCAGGTAAAATACAAGCTGAATTACATCCTATACCTAAGACCAACATACCTTGGCATACAGTTCACGTGGACATAACGGGCAAACTAAGCGGTAAAAGTGATTCGAAAGAATGCGTCATTGTTTTGGTCGACAGCTTTACTAAATTCGCATATCTGCATCATACTCATAAACTAGATCTCCCCAATACCGTTAAGCGCCTAAGCCCACTATAATTTTATTGAGCAGTCCTTGCGGGATAATAGCGGATCATGAGAGGTGTCCTACGGGTAAAGAATTCCAAGATCTCTGTCAAGGTAAACACTAAACTCCACTTAATTTCAACCGGTGCGAGTAGGGCCAACGGACAGGTAGAGCGTATTATGGGTACGTTAAAAATTATGTTCACAATCATAGAAACGACCGGGCGATCGTGGCTAGACGCGATTAGCAAAATACAGTTGGCTTCGAATTGCACCACCAACCGCGTGACTAAATCGAGTCCATTGTATCTATTAATCGGTAAAACAGCAAGACCCTACGGCTTGTCCCTGCCCGAAAATACCGAAATAAGAGGAGTAGATATCTCTAATGTAAGACAGCAGGCAATAGAGAATATAGATGCTAGTGCCGAATACGATAAAGATAGGTTCGACAAAAATAAAGCTAAAGTAGTTAGGTTTAACCTCGGTGATTTTGTATTACGCAAAATTGGAGAAAGAAACCAAAGTAAATTAGATTCGAAATTTAAGGGCCCATTTGTAATAGCAGAAATTTTGTAGGGACACAGATATATTCTAAAAAACGTTAGACGGCAAACGCTCTCATAAATACGGTCATGACAGGTCGAGGAAAATGCCAGATAGTCGCATTCCTGCAGATTTGGATGTTGGTAGTTGTTTCGACCGTTCGCGGAGAGACGCGATCGCGAGATAGCGCGTCAACGAGAGTTGTAAGATCTCGTTACGATTGAATAATCGACGCCACGAACTGATCGATCCCCTTATTTCTGTTGTGATAATAAGGGTAGTTCAATGAAATTCCACAGATTTACCACAAATAAAATAATATTTATTTCAACGATTTATCGACTAGAAAGATATAATTATAACAGACTGTAAACTGCGACGTATGAAAGGTATTGACGGCTCGAGTTCTCGACAAGTTATGATCGCCCTTCGATCTTTTTCGTCTTTTCTGGAAGACGACCCCCCACTACGTTCGGATCACGCCACATTCTTTTACGCGAGGTAAAATAACGGCTATGAGTCGACGTTTCTGGAAGTCGCCCTGCTTAATGAACCATGCGCTTGCCATTACAATGTTTGTTTGCCGGGTAGACGCGCCGATCCGTCTGCGACATTGCAGTGCCACGATCGACGGTAAAGAATATGGCCTATGGTAAGCCGCATGGCGTAACAGTAGTGGTGGCGAGGACAGTGACTCGAGCGATATGAGTACGCCGACCCCTTTGGGTCATTAGCCCTATGCCCATAACATTTAAATACAAATGCCATGAAGCTGAAGCGGTCGTGTATTCGCACGTAGTGCTAGTGGCAATGCCATGAAGCTGAAGCGGTCGTGCATTCGCACGTACTGCTAGTGGCAATGCCATGAAGCTGAAGCGGTCGTGTATTCGCACGTACTGCTAGTGGCAATGCCATGAAGCTGAAGCGGTCGTGTATTCGCACGTACTGCTAGTGGCAATGCTATGAAGCTGAAGCGGTCGTGTATTCGCACGCACTGCCAGCGGCAATGTCACGAATTTAAATCGGTCATATATTCGCACGCACTACCAGTGACAATGTAATAAAACTCTGTGCGGTCGTGCAATCTAGAAAACCGAGATTCATCGTGGCACAAAATCGCAAATAGTCCGTCATGCCATTACGATCCGACTGATAAACCACAGGATGCAGCTGGCACTTTGAATGCAAATTATAATGTTGCAAATTCTTGTTCTCTTTTATTTTTCTGTTGTCAAACCTCCGAACGAAATTTCGTTGTTGAAATGGACCCTTGACCTATTCGGAACATTTAGTTGAACGGTAAATAACATCAGTGACGTCGAGTCTAATGTTGGAAAAACGCAATATTTTCGTTACACACGAGGACGTGTGATTGTCAGGATGGCCGTGTCGGAGATGAAAGGACATCGGACATCGTTATGCAAGGACATTGCATAACGACACGTGTAATCCAAACGAAGATTCGTTTATATAATATATATATGTCGGAGATGAAAGAACACCGGAGCCTTTGGATAATCCCGCAACATTGTAATCTAAAGTTTACTATAGCTGTAATTAAACAATTGTAGTTATTCAACCCGATTGTAATTGTCAGAGATTTGTGACAGTGAGCTTGGGCTCGAGGCGACAGTCAGTCGCCAACGTGTTCGCGGTCAAGGGATGAACGCTTTGTCTAACAAAGGTATAGAGTAATTCTATAGCTCTCCTTAAAAGAAATATTTGTAGCGGCACGCAACAGTAAACATTCCAACGGTCTCTGTCCCGTGGCTCGCCACACGCAGATTCTATTCTTCGGGTATGATGGTTACCAGATGTCGACGCATCTCCACAGTACGTGATCAGCTAGCCCGAGGGCCGTTATAAACACTAAGATCTAGTTACCCAAAGTTAGTTTGTGGCTTTGTTTTCGAGAAAATCGACTTTGAATTTTTTCTCGGTGCGCGTGCACTATATCACGTCTCGTTATAACGGATCTCACTGTAGATCGTTGTCTCGATGGAAAAATTAAAAAAAAATGTTTTAAAAAAATTTTTATTCTATATTTTCGACTTCTTTTTTCGCGTAGAATCACCTCCTTTCCGCTTGTACCACCAGTTACCAACCACCCTGTATATCTCTGGAAGAGTAATATAATTTAACATGAATATATTAAAAAACTGAGTGCATCAAAATATAATAGATACTTTACAAGGGAAGTAAAACATGAAATATTAATATAATTAATATAACAAATCATTTATATTTTCTAGAATATATTTTGTATGTCGCGTGCTATTATTTTGTTATCTCAAATTTATGTTCTATTTATATTTCTTTACATAATTTTCATAATACATTTATGAATTAGATGTACTTTCGTAACCAATGTTCTACTATCGATTTTTCACATGTTCAATGAGATATGTAGTATAGCAAGTGCATAAATATATATATCTTTTATGTATTTTCAAACACAAAGTAGAATATCGAGCATGTTATCATTTTCCTGTGGATTATAAAATGATCAACTGTGGTTGATAAATTAATAAATTGTTAAAATTTGTCGATTTGTACTACGATATGCGGAGTCCGAGTAGTAACGATAGTGAACACACAATTGAATAACCAAACGACAAACTCCTGAGCTTTATACTTACTTTTACGAGAGGCCAATCGTTACCCGTTCCATACGAGCCTCGACTGCCCTGGGTTATTTAAAATATAGATAAAGGAATGGGAAAGGAAACTGAAAGATATTTGTATATGGTGGATTTGAAGTACAATTTTATTCGCAAAATATAGCGAACCGAGAGAGAACCGTGGAAAGACTTGGTCATTTGTGCGCTTCATATGACGCTGGAGAGAAGAAAAGAAAAAAGAAACGAGAAAGAAGAGACCAAAAGAATGAAAAATAAAAACTCTCTTCACACACACGCGCGCGCAATCTCGCACGCACGCATCGTATCATTTTACCGACCAGTAATGGTTGAAAATCCTACGTACTGTCACCTCTCACTCGGTCGCAGATACATCGTTGACCCCAGCTCTGTTTAAACTCTTGGATATCGCGCGGGAATTGCACGCCTTTTCTTATACCTACAGAAATGTTAACTCAAACTTGGCGAAAGTACTGATAATATTTATATTAATATGTCTGGTTCACATTATGATTAGGGTTAGGGGCGTGTAACGAATCTTCATTTGAATCAAACATTGTTGTTATGCAATACAGAAGATATTTACTAGTCCTGTGGCGGCACTCAACAGCAAAATAACACCACTCGATATTAACTAGTGTCAGACGACGGCAGCGCAGTGGTTAGCGCCTTAGGTTACGAACGTTCGGAACCCGGGTTCGAATCCCAGCGATCAAAGTCTGATTCTTCATCCACGCATCTAAATTAGAAGAAAAACAGCAGTACCCCAGCAGCGACATCTATGGCCAGCAGCTCTAGAATTATCACGGATAATTCACCTCAGTACAAACATGATTATTTGTGCAAGTGAGGATATTGCAGAATTGATAGGTAACCGCGGTGATTAGACACTAATGACAATGGTCTTAGGTTCGATAACGAATCTGCGGTCAACGAGATAACAAATGTACTTTCTTCCAAAGTCTAAGTCGGACTCGATCTGCTTATCTACGGTACAAGTATTACTAAACTAGCTCTTTGTTAAAACGTAAAATATACATATAGCGTAAAGACGCTATGTAACTCACTAATGAGACCTGGCGAGAGGAAATGACTTTCCGTCACGATGATGCTGCAGAGGAAAACTATGATGGGTTGTGTCTAAGGACACGAGATCATCGGATTCGTGGAGAAAAGCCTTCGTCCGCAAAGTGAGGGAAATTGACGTTACTGTTAATTGGTCAATTTCCATGTTGGTGGTTAGAAAAGGATGCTAGCCGTCCTTGAGGGAATGTTGCTAGCGGGAAGCGTCGTTCGTGAAAAAAATAGATTTTCCCTATCTTCCCGTAGTTGGGACAAAGATTGTTTGTCTGTTTGAAGGACCTTAGTTAACTAAATCCTAATATTTATAGCGGGCCCTCAGGCTAGCTGAACATGTACTGTGGAGATGCGTCGACAAATAGTAATCAACTTTCCCGAAGAATAGGGTCTGAGTGTGGCGAGCCACGGGACAGAAACCGTTGGAATGTGCACTGTCGAGTGCCGCCACAACTATTTCCTTTGAAGGAGAGCAATAGAATTACTCCATACCTCTGTTAGGTAAAAACGTTCATCCCGTGACCGCGGCTACGTTCAGCGAATAGTTGTCGCTTCGAACCCAAGCTCATTATCACAAATCTTGGACGATTATAATCGGGTTAAATTACAAAGACTAAAGTATTGGGGTTTTCCCAAGAATTCCAAAAGGAAGGCCCCAGTGTCCTTTCATCTCCGACATTTATTTCGTATTTGTTCTTGGGGTTAGACCTCTAATTACCATTTTCCAGATTTTATTATTTTCTGTTATAAAGATTTCTGGAGTCTTTGTTTGTACTTTTACTTGCTTCAATTTTAGTTGCTTTATATTGAAGTTTTCGTTTCCGACAGTGTTCTTTAATAGTTCAATAAGGGGATCTATTATTTGATCATCAATGTAGATCGGTGGTGATTTAACGATATCAGATGTGACTTTTTCTTTTGGATCCGTATCTACATATTCCATCAGTGAGCTGAAAGTATTTCGGAGTGTGATGTATTCTAGCCACTGTTACTTTCTGTATCTAAAATTTTCATAGCGCTTGTGTCTGGTATTATTTTACCAGCTTTTTGTGAGCTGCTACTACCTTCCAGTTTCCATCTTGATAGGATAGTTCGTCGTTATAGCTGTTCTCTTTTTGCTTTTGCGATGTTTCCATTTTCTTTTACAGCTGAGCTTTCCCGTTCTTTGTTAAGTAGTTGTTTTTGGCTTAGCGTATTTGTAGCCTTGTTTATGTAGTATATTTAATAATCTTTGTTGGTTATTTTGATTGGCGGTATTTGTTGTTACATTTTAGAGTTTTAACCATTTGGCAGCGTTCGTTGTCGTTTTGTCTACCTAAATTCACTGCTTGTCGCACTTACACTGAAGCACAGCTTCTCAGTCTGTTTAGCTCGGTTGCTCGGATAGGACTGCCACGGCAGAAGCGATGTAAAATAGTAGCAAACAATAAAGACCGAAATGGTACTTCGGTGTCAGAGTGCAGTATTATTTTCGGATAAACGTTATTGTAAAAAATGTCCATTCAGTGTTAAGTCGGCAACAAATTCTAACGAAGGATGTTTTCAAAAAATATTTTCTTCAATAAAAATGGAGGTCGCCTTGTTTTTTATTTTAAAATAACACTATGTATATGTCGGAGATGTAGGGATAATGGGCCTTTCTTTTGGAATTTAGCTGTTCATTATAGTAATATAACAGTGGGCTTAGGGTCGAGGTGACACAACTGGTCACCGAACGTAGCCACGGTCACGGGATGAACGTTTTACTTAACGGTAGAAGTATCAATGTTGAGGGACACACGTTGTATTAACAAACAAATCCCGAAGCGGGAGCAATGACGGCTCTATGCGAGTCTGCCTAGTAACGGCGCCTGGAATTTTGTTGATAACCCTGATCGATACGCAATTGACAAGTGTGGTTGTGTCAGTCTTTTATTCTTATGATCACCTTGGAGAGATTATACACAACGTCAGTCTGTCAGTCAAAAGGATACAGTACGTCACAGCAAACGTCATCTGGAGAATCAAAACAAATCCAACTGTACAAAGATATCCCGTTGACCGTGGATTCGTTTGAACCTAAGAACATGGTCTCGTTTAATTGTAAAATCCTATTAAATCAACTCTTGTACAAAACACTGTAAATATAAACCTCTTGAACAACTACAATGGCTAACTCTAATGAAGAAACACAACACGCCCCAGGAACCAGCGCCAACCCGACAAATCCGACATATATTTGACTTTATAGTCGTGTAACTGATGGCAAGGCGAATTCATTACAATGACCTTAACATGGTCTTGAATATATGAACGTCGAGAAAATAAAGTTCGTCGTTTCGCAAGATATGTTAATATTTTTTGTAAGTCACTGAATAACCACAACAATCCGGGTACCAAGTAATCGTAAATAAATACATATTTCATACTGCCAAAATTGCTGTTCGCTTGCCGAATAATTTCCTCGAGATATCCGGGGAAAGCTTCTGGGGAAAGCAGCGTGGTAGTGTCGGACTCCAACCGACTAAAACCTCGACGATGACCGCCCCTCATGTGATCAAGAGAGGCCCGGGAGCCGCTACGAGCAACACACCTGGCCTCCTCGCGCACATCAATACTTCCGCTGATGGCGCGGATTGCGGCCATGTCACATCGCGCCCCGTCCCCAGAGCCGCCGTGCAAGGTTGTCCGGATCTCCAACCGAACTGCTTGGCGGCCCCAAGGCGCTGGGCTTGTCAGGCGCTGCAGCCCTAGCGTGTCTTGCCGAGACGCGTCCACGGCCTCTGCCCCGCCCAGAGCAGCCGGTCCTCTCGGGGTGGGAGTCCCGCTCCCTCACTCGCTCCGCTGCCTCCTTCCGAAGCATAACCTGCTCGCAGAAGGAGGTCACGGCCCTCCTACCTCTCTCGCTCACCAGCAGTGCCTCAAGAATCGCTGGCGGCGAGAGGACCTATCCTATTTCCACGATGAGGGAGTGGCGCGGCAGTCGGTGCACATACCTCGGCACCCGTGCCCTGTGAGCACCTGCGTCACCCTGTAGGTCATGGGAGACCCGCCACCGTCCAACCAAATGACCCAGTTTGGCAGGACGGCCTCGAGGACCCTTAGCCCCGGCGCGCCCGCTCTTGTGTCGAGGCTGGCGCGCCATCTATCGAGAAGGGCCCGCTGAGCCTGAACCCTAACATCGGCGTCCACCGGGTCCGACAGACCCCGAGAGCGGAGATAAATCTCGCGGCACCTCAGAGCCTGCAACTCGAACGAGGGAAGCCCTGCGAGCACCGCCGCCGCCGCCGCCGAAATGGTGCGGAAACCCCTCAATATCTTGATGGCTGCCGTCCTGTGCAACCTCCTGAACGACAGGAGACTGCGACTGCCAGCCATCAGGTCCTCCGTCCGGATCGGAGCTCCGTGAAGGAGCTTACCGTCCTAACCGACAGTGCCAAGTGGTCAAATTGAGCGCCGAAGGTCCAGTGGCTGTTGAGGATTAGACCCATATACTGGCTCCGAACTCGATCTCAGCCCCCTCCAACCTCAGGCGATAAGTAACTATGACTCTCTTAAACAATACAACGCTGGACTTAGCCTCGTATGCCGGAAAGCTACGCGCAACTAGTCTATGCGTACGCTGGGAAAGCAATACGCCGCTGGTCTTAGATGTATGTTGATAACTACTAAAAGGTGAACAACTGCCTCGTCATTTGGTTAGTGACGTCATAATGAAAGTAATACGCCGCTGGACTTAGCGCGTATGCTGGAAAGTTGTTCGCCGCTAGGCCTACGCGTGTGCTTGAAGAGTAATGTGTTGCTGGGCTAGCTGCGTGTTGTGATCTCTTTAGACCGCTAGGCGGCATGCCACCAATAAACGGCTTGCCGCTGGCAATGTAAGTGTCATAGTTACTCGGGGGCAGGTGAGACCTTGGTCTCGTCTGTGCTGACGGACCCGCGCGTCACAGACGAACGGTCGTCTTTCGCGCCGCCGACAGCCACGTCAATTCGCGATGAAGAGGTGATCCGAGAGTGTTTGCTCTGGGGACAGATCCCTCCTCGCAACACGCCCGGAAGCGGCAGGGTTTGCCCACGTGAGGCCCACTATGGACTCGCCCCGCCACGCCACGCACGTGCTGGACGACCCCCGGTTCATAAGTCGGAGGTCGAGTGCGGCCGCCCAGTCCTGTACGTCGCGCCCCCTTCCGCTGGTCCTGCGGGAGCCCCACGCCGTTGAGTGGGCGTTGAAGTCCCCGAGGATCAACGAAGGGCAGCCGCCCAAACGCCACGCACAGGCCGCGAGTTCGTCGAGGAAGGAGGCTTATTCCGTCCGGCTAATGTTGGACGACACATAGACGGCAACCACGGCCAGGTCGCCCCATTTGGCGGCTACAAAGCCCCGTCCATGCTCAATCACCGAGCAGAGGGAGGGACTTCCCGCGATCCCGGTCCAAAATGTGGCGACCGAACCAAACAGGTCCCCAGCGCCCCGTGACGCATCAGGAATGCTGTACGGCTCGACTACCACCGCCAGGCCGATCTCATGCTCCACCGGGGTCTGAACATTAAGTCCTGAGACCGGCGGGGGCGATTGAGGTTACACTGGAGGAGCCTCTGCCATCCGTTTCTTCTTCCTCCACCTACGTCGAGGAAGGCTCCCTCTCCATGACCTCCTCCAGGCCGTTCCTTTCACGGCCGACACAGTCGACCTTCTCCTCCTCTTCTCTGGCCTCCATGCGGCCGGCTGACGGCGTCGTTTCCTTCCACGTCGCCGCGTCCCCGCCGTCGCAAGAAACGGTCCTTGTCTTCTATGCGACCCTCTTCTTACGGGCTGGCGGTTTACATGCCGGTGACACCATTCGGTGCGACGCGGGCAATCCCAAGTCCGCGCACACCGGACATTTCGGTACCCGAGCCGAGCAGTCCCTGGCACAATGTCCTTCCGCACCTCACCGGTAGCAACGATCCGACCGGTGGAACGTTGATGTGCGCAGGTGCGCCGATTCCAGGCACTTGAAGCACTGGGAGAGGGGAAACCCTCGCCGCTGACCAACCTATATTGAGCTCACCTCCTGATGGGGCGTCTCCTCTTCCGCTAATTTTCCTTGCCGCTGTCAGCGGGCAGCGTAGCCACATCGACCCGAGGCTCCGAGGAGCGGCGCGTATGACACCCACGTTGACCTCGTCAACGCGGCAGCTCCCCGCTTCGGAAACGTCGGCCATCACCTCCTTCGGGGTAACCGATTCTTCCATCCCGGTCACTCTCAGCTCCGCTGTCCTCTGCGTCATAGTCACCTTGACGGGGAAGTCCTTGAACGTAGCCGCTAACCGCTCGGTCAGTCGCGTTGCTTCGTTCCTTATGTCACGGCCTGAGATTTCGAATAATAATGCCCCCGTGACTGCCTTCCTCGGTCTTATCACCGTGATGTCAAGTTCGGAGAGCTTAATCTCTCTCTTGACAACCGACATCATATTCCTGTAAGTGAAGACGTTCCTCACTGTGAGCGATGCCGCGGCACACCGCGGGGGGCGGGGAAGGCCAGGTATATTCTATCCGCGCGCGTCCCTCCCACTAGCGTTACGACCATTCCATCTCTCATTAACTCCCGCTCTGCCGCCGCTACCCGTTTTCCCTTCGCTCCGGCGCGCCGGAAGAAGAGCGGCCACCTCGGCGAAAGTCCTCGTCCTTGATCCATTGCTGCCGGCCGCCATCCCGGGCGCCGAAACCCCCGTTCGCAACGATGACGACGGTGTCACAGGGTAAATTTGACTCCGATAAGATAGTTAATCCTAACTGCCTTATCATGAGTCACAGCCAGGGTAACATCCAGTCACTCCAAACATACAACCAAAGTCCAGAGTCTTTCTCCCACTCCAACAACTAAACTCATATAAATACTCTTCCCGAAATCACCCGAGCAGTCTGCAGTGGACAATACTCAAAACCTACCCGAAACCTTATCGTTGTGAACCTCGAAAAGTTTATTGTATAAGTGTGTGAAAATGAAGAACTCGATCTCCTGTTTCGAGATCGACACTTTGTAATAATTTGATAAATTATTACGCTACAACGGCAACGACGACGATACCCGTTTCTCGGCTTTCGCGCCCTCGGTCGGCGCATGGATCGTTGGAAGAAGTTGCGCCACTAGCCTTCTGTTCTTTCGCCTCGCTCTCCCTCTTCCTCCTCCTAGGACGGTGGTGAATCCTACCTTGTCGGCCGACGACATGTGACTCGCCAGCGAGTGCGCAGCCCCTGAGAGTTTGGAAGTTGAGAGGTAAGGGAAAGACCTTGGTAAGATGACCCCTTCCGGCCTCGCGGCCGGGACCGAATCATGTCCGGTTTCGAGCCAGAACCTTAACTCAGATCCAGAGGGTTATTAGCCCGCAACGACCCCTTGTTGGATCTCCGTCGTGTCTGGATGTTTACTCCACGTTGCCTCCCTGTTCTCTCCCTCGGGAAAGGTCGGTGTCTAGCCCACGTGGCCATCCTTATACAGTCGGCATCCTCTTCCGGAACCACCGGTCGCTGCTCGAGGAAGGGATTGTGGTAAAGGGACGGGATAGGGGAAGGGTGTTTGCGATAGCCATTCCTGTGTTAACTACTGGCAAGCCAGTGTTTACCAGGCCCCACCGACTTGGAGGAGGAGTTCACACTTGGTACCGGTGGTAAGAGTGCTGTGCCACACAAGCACCTTCGGGACCTAACCGAAGTCCAACCTTTTTTTGCGTGAGGAGGAGAAAATGCGATTACGTGGCCCGCGTCTCTGGGTTATGTGGGACTCGGCAAGATGGTAGCGCCATATCTACTAAAAATCCCTCCTCTTTTTCTTTACTGTGCCAGGTCCTAAGACAAAGTGTTCGGCTCGTGATGTTGGAGGATGAGGACGTGCTTCGGGTCGCTCCCGTAAAATCAAGTGGAAATTAAATTTTTTGGTGACTATCTATTTTATTATGTGTGCGCATTTAAATATGATTAGAGATTCTGACATTAAAAATGACGGAGACGGTGTGATGGGAAAATTTTGACTGTAGAAAACACTGAAAGTCGTTATAATAACCGTGGTCGTACGGTAGTTAAATATTAACAATGAGTAATATTGGACTAATATACGTGACAATAATGAAAGTGGGCCGTTGTAGTATATCAGGACGATTGGAGTATGTTAATATAACGATATAAAATACGTAAAAGACACAGTTATATATTAAGGCATTTGAGATTAGAACTGTCCCTATGAAATAAGCGCGTTACTTAGTGGCCCAGAAGTTCTAACATGAGAAGGAAGATATTAAACGATGTATAGATTTTTAAGGAACCGTTTAAATCGATGTATGATTAGTTAATTTATTGGATTTGAAAGAGTCCTGGCGGCGAGGTAGTTGTAACGATGTGCTTATGGGCGTTGAGTCTGTAGGAGATATTTATAAATTAAATATGGGCCAAGTCAGTCTGTTGCGTGAATTTTAGTTATATGCATTATTTATGGACAAACTTGGCTACTAAAAATGATTGTATAGTATAATACGTAATATTTGGGAAATAATAAATATCTACATGGAGGTGTGATAAGTTATGTATGTGTTATAAGGGTAAAATAAAATGTTGGACATATAACTAGCTTGAGTTACTTAGCTGTTTATAGTTAAGCTTATGTGAATTATATTAAATTCGTGGCAATTACGAAATAATGATTTGACCAGCGATATTATCAGAGTAAGTTTGTTGTATAGGAGATTGACGTAATGGGTTTACAATATTGTATTTGCTGCGTATGAGATTCTTTGATTATTTAATTTAGTTAAGGAATCGTTTTATGAGAGGTATTAAATCCGTTACTCCTGGAACTTGGTCTACCCTAAAGTAGAAAGGTTGGGTTGTGGTTAATAGGTTGAATTAACGGTGTGTCCGTGACACGTTGAGTGGCAGGAGAAGTCTCATTATAAATATTTGGATTGGACAGTAGTATGTGTTTTTATTCCCTTATTTATAAAGATGGATGTTTAGAATGGGTGCAATTAATCATGGTGCATTCTGGCGTGATAGGTCGTTCGAAATTTTATAGCCATTAGTATTAAGGTAGATAAGTTACTAGTATTAAGGAATTATGTTAATGTAATATAATGCGTATATAATAAGGAATAAGATATAGTATTAAGCATTATTGTAATATGGTATGTAATAAGTTTATTACTCTCATAAATGTATGTATGTAGTAATGTATGTAAGTATGTATATGTCGGGTCAGGATTCGAACTTTGGGCGCGTGACAACTCTTCAGGTGGATTAGCCATCGTTTCACAAAGCCGAGATTTTATTCACGCGTATATACAAGTCTATCACTAAGCTTAACAAATAATAAGTACCACTAATAATATGTCTAACAAATACTAAACCTAATGAATAATGCGATCTACGAATAATAAATTAAATAACACTAGTTGCAAAGTTTTAGGTTCAAACGAATCCACGGTCACCGGGATAACTCTTTACTCAGCGAAACTAATGTTAGGTGCAAATGCGATTGTCGAAAATGCTCGATGTGTCACTCTCCAAGGCAACCGCAAGAATGCCAGCCTCGTGGAGATTTTTCTCGCTGTACGATTGCATTTTGTTTTCTATACCCGTTTGGAAGCATCGAGAAGGTTCCAAACGCCGTTGCTAGGCACACTCGTTGGAAGCATCGAGAAAGTTCCAAACGCCGTTGCTAGGCAGTTTCTGTCTGGAGTTTTGATTATTGATACAATGTATGTCCCATTGCATCGGTACCTCCGAGGCAACATCACACGTGGCTAGGCCCGCTCTCGAGGCCGCATGCCGCCACAACCACATTTCTCGGAAAACACATACAACCACTCCAGACCTCCGTTAGACAAAACGTCCATCCCGTGACCGTGGCTACGTTCGGCGACCGATTGTCGCCTCGAACCCAATCTCGCTTATTACCAATCTTAAACGATTACAACTATAATAAAATCTAGGCTAAGGTACTAGAGGATGTTCCCAAAATTTCCAAGGAAAGGCCTCGGCTTTCCATTCATCTCCGACATATATATGTATGTAGTAATAAATTTGTGACCTACAAGGCGCAGGGGAATTTTGAGTTGAGTTGTTTGGACAGTGGGCTGATCGACATTATTTTGGTGAACCCTCCTAAAAACAAATATCGTCCATTGGTTACGTTGGATAACCAAAGGTGATAGATAATTATAATTATTAATAGGAGCCTAATTCGATGGGTTAGTGCAAGGGAGGAGGTATATAGCAATAGAAAGAAACAATGAGTTTATATGGAATGTCTGTAAGAATATTAGGATGATTTTATAAGGCATGACTCGAAGTTTTATATTAATTATATAGGTAGATGAATAATATAATGAGTAGTATAACGATCTTATAGTATGAGTTTATAGATGGTTCTATTTTAATGAGATATGTGGACAAATTAATTTATATTATTAATTTAATTAAGTTATGAGATAGGTGGAATATAATGGGAGTTGTTTATAATCAGCATGGGATGAGGATAAGTATGGGAGTGTGGTACACTATGGTGCATCATAGACCACCGGAATGTCATCAAGACGAGATTTCGTGACAAATAGGAGACATGTTGAAGAAAAATATTATAGAAGAATCCGAATCCTCTTATAACTCTCCGGTATGGGTAGTTCCGAAAAAATTAGACGCCTCAGGAAAACAGAAATGGAGGATAGTTATTGATTTTAGGTAAATAAATGAACTCACAGAACAAGACGCTTACCCTTTACCTGATATAGACGACATCTTAACACAACTAAAAAACGCAAAATTCTTTTCGGCACTTGACTTATCCTCAGGATTCCACCAAATTCCAATGAACGAGAAATCTAAGAAATATCTCGCATTTTCGACACCGCAAGGGCACTTTCAATTGAATCGAATGTCATTCGGACTTAAAAACACACCCGCTACCTTTCAAAGATTAATGGACAGAGCCTTAACTGGGCTTGTAGGAAAATGTTGCTTTGTTTATTTGGACGACATAGTGATATTCGGAAAAAAGATTCAAGAACGTAACGAAAACCTCGCGATAGTATTTCAGAGACTCAGAGAATTAGGACTTAAATTGCAACCGGACAAATGTCAATACGTAAAACCCAAACTAGAATACTTAGGCCATGTAGTTTCAGCCGAAGGAGTTAAACCAAACCCCAAGAAATTAGACGCTGTAAAAAACTTTCGATTACCCCGCAATGCCACGGACGTGAAATCATTCTTAGGTTTAGCAGGTTATTACCGCAAATTCATTCGCAACTTTTCTAAAATCGCGAAAAGCCTTGCAGACTTAACAAAAAAGGACACACCATTCCATTGGACTGACAAACACCAGACTAGCTTTGATACTTTAAAAGACAAACATTGTAATTTCCCAACATTAGCTTACCCAGATTCTAACAAAACCTTTACCTTAACTACCGATGCAAGTAACGAAGGACTAAGAGCAATACTGAGTTCTACTAGAGTTCACGCGGTAACTCGCGACGAAGTAGTTAACCTCGACCTAGTATTGATCACACTAACTCATTCAACGCATGGAAAGGCAACAACGAGAATCCGAAACTCTTAGAAATTAAACCGAATGACCAAACATTTTACTAATTATCTCGAAACGATTTAGGAGAATACGACGAGACACTTTGGATTAGAAGACTTTACAAAATTCTTGAAGTTACAACAAAAAATCGGCGTAGGAAATAATGATTTCACTGAATTAGAGAAAACGCAGATTAAGCTCATGCTAATATATTTTAACGACACATGCAAGAAAATTACTTATGCGCCTAATCCCATCTTAAAACTAGACGAAAACGAAATACTACAAGCAATAAAGGAAAACCATAGCGACACCGTAGGACATTTAGGGATACAGAAAACGTATCTACGGATCAAGGATAAATTCAAAATCTCCGGACTTTTAGAAAGAGTAGAAGACTTCGCGAAAACATGCGACACATGTCAAAAGGAGAAACTAACACGTATCAGACCCAAAGAATCGCCACAAATCTCAGACACGTCACTTAATCCTAACGACAAAATCGCTATAGACATCATAGGACCGATGACGAAAACCAAACGCGGAAACCAATACATACTTTCAATTCACGATGAACTTACGAAATATCTGATACTAGTTCCCCTTAAAACGCAACGAACTGAATCCATAATTAACGCGCTCATTGAACACTATATTTACATATTTTCGGCATTGAAGACGATCCTAACAGACCAGGGACAAAATTTTGTTAGCGATTTAATGACGAAATTTGAAGAAGCCTTTAAAATCAAACACATCAAAACAATTTCATTTCACCCACAGAGTAATGGATCCCTCGAAAGAACGCATGCCTCAGTTAAAGACTTAATTCGTACTGCATTGCACGACAATGACAAAGAATGGGACGAAGTACTTAATTTCATTTGTTTAGGATAGAACACCGCTAAACATGAAGGAACAGGATTCTCTCCCTTTGTATTAACCTTTGGGCGAAAAGCTAACTTACCTTCCGCAATATCTAAATTCTCCACACTTGCCTATAGTATGTACTCACTTTGGCAAAAGTAGTTGAATAATAATAATTGGGAAAGTTGAATAATAATAATAATAATAATAATTGGGAAACAGCTCGCAAAACGCTCATTCATAGCAAGCAACGATACAAGCGAGACCAAGAGAGAAAGATTGTTAAAACTCAGACCGTGTTTAGGAAAGGAGACTTTGTTTTAATTCACAACGGCCATAAAAGAGATAAGTTGGATATTGAATGGTTAGGACCCTACAGAATCCACTATGTGAAAACTCCTTATTACTTTATTTCTATTGACAACGTTAAGAAAAAGATAGATGCTAACCGATTGAAAACGTACTTTTTCAGGATAATGCTGACCCTAGCACTAGTAATAATACTCTTAGTTAGTTGCCTTAAATTCACGGGATAGGAATTACGCTTTGTAAACAAACCCAACCAATTCACGATCGAAAACTACAACATGATTGCTCCTCTAAAATTATTAGCTTTTCGAACACTATCAAATATTGTAAAATTGCTATATTTAAGATTAACGAAATAACTTTTGTACCATTACATGCAGAAAATCGATTCATAGCGATCCCAATTCTTTGTAGCAAATACACTTCCTCGTAAATTCTTAAAAAACCCTCGTTAGCGTGATCAGACAAGACATGTGATCTATTGCATGGAAATAACCATATGAACATCGGACGAAAAAAAGCGTGTAAACATATCCTTTGATTTACATTTAAAAGTGATTCCATTCTACTACGATCTTAGAGGACCAAGATTAATTTAACCAGGGAGGTATGTCAAGACCGGCACACTTCAAACCCGATGGACTGATGATGGAGATAAGGATGTGGCGGCACTCGGCGACAATGTATATCGCCGAAGTGCTTAATGAGCAAATTGTAAGAGCTTCAGTCTTGGAAAATCACGGCTGGAGTTCAGAACCAAATCGTAATTAGTGTAAACCACGTATTCAAAAATAAATTCTCTTTTTATTTTTTTATATTTTATTTTTCTTTTTATCTGAGATTTCCTTTTTTTATTTTATGTGACACGAGTTTGGTTCCCGGGTGCGCCATCTTGTAGGTGGCGTACTGATAAAACTATGAACTAGTGACATATGAGAGTGGCGACTCGAAGTGGAGAAGTAAACTGCCAGTGAATGTATTGAACATAGAGCCGAACTCAGTTGTAAATCTGGTAAATTTTAGAAAATGCGAACTTAAAAAAAAAATTTTTAGAGAATAAAGTTGCTAAATGCTATGAAACGTAAGAACGAATTTATTTGGTGTGCACACACAACGATAAAAATAATGAACAATAAAATAAATGTTGCTATTTCTATACTCAGAGGTAGGATCACAATAGTTATTATTTTATTGAATGGATAAATCTATCACACTGTTCTGAGCCAAAAAGACCTTTATTGCACGCTCTTACAAAAACTGGGGGTAAAAACAAAAAGGCATCTTAAGCCCATCGATTAAATCTATCGATTGTAACTAGGACTATCTTCTGTTACTATTTTTTATAACTAACGCATTTGCATATGGATGGCGAGCACAAACTCACGTTGTCATTTTCAACACCCCCTCTCAACGGAATTCGAATGCTCGTCAAACCAATGGTCTCTAGGTGAACACTATGACTTGGCTTGGTCAAGCTTTTCTTTAGTAAATCGGCTGGCATCACATTTGTGGGCATATAGCGAATTCCAATGATTCCTTTTTGGAAAATCTCACAACTATAATGATAGCAAATATCTATATGTTTCGTGTGACCGTGGAACACTGGATTTTGATTTCACTTTGCACTCTGGTTGTTACAATATATTTCGGTTGCTCTTTCTTCAGCGATCATATCAAACTTGCTTAGAAATCGTCGCAAGTATACGGCTTCTCGAGTGGCTTCTGTTAGCGTCATGCATTCTGCTTCGGTGCTGGAAAATGCCACACCTTTTTGCTTTCTAGATTTCCATGATATAGCACCATTCGATAGTTTGAATATGAAGCCAGTTCTGGATTTTCTATCATCAATATCACCCCTCCCCCCTAGTCGGAGTCGACATATCCTGTTAGATCATCACCAATATCCCTGAAACACAGACAAATGTTAGACGTTACCTTAAGGTAACGTAAGACCCTTTTGGCGGGTAACCAATGACTTTTCTTTGGGTTGCAATTAAAACAACTTAGTGCGCTCATAGCATACATTATGTCGGGTCTACTAGCTATGGCGGCATACATTAATGATCCAATCAATGACGTTCAATGACGATTAATAGATGTTCGAATCAATTTTAGGTGAATCGTCATTTTTGCTTAAATTTATTTTTGCTTCCAATAGGGTAATTGCGATTTTAACATCTTCAAGACCAAATTTCCTCACAATATCTGTAATATATTTCTCTTGACTTATTGTTACCTCTTTGGTCTCTTCATTTTGATAAAACTGCAGGCCCAAACTAAAATTCAATTTTCCAAGATCTCTTATTTCGAACTTTTTCATTAAATTTTCTTTTAAGTAAGTAAACAACTTATAGCTATTAGTGGCTATTATTAGGTCATCCGCATAGACTGCCAGTATGAGGATTTTATCTCCATCTCTTATTGAATAAACACAAGGAACTTCTTCAACTTGATTAAGGGTAAGTTCTTTTAAGCAGCCATTTAATTTATCAAACCATTTTTTACCGGATTGGTTCAATCCATATAAAGATTTCTTTAGATGGTATACATAATCTTCCTTGCGCGGTACTTCAAAATATTTGTCTTAATGCATGTAAATATCTTCATTCAGATCACCATAAGTATATGCCATAGTTATATCGAATTGATTTAAATCCAATTTTAATTTAGCAGCTAAGACCATTATAACTCTAATGGAAGTTAATCGTGCCACAGGAGCGAAGGTTTCATTGTATTCAATACCTGGTTTTTGAGCAAAACCTCTCGCTACTAATCTAGCTTTTCTGCGTTCAACTTTTCCATTTTCATTGTATTTGGTCTTTAAACCCCATTTTGATCCAATTGGAGATCTATTCACTGGACATATTACTAATTCCCAAACGTTATTTTTGATCAAGGCGTCATGTTACGTCGCGTGAAATGGTTCGTGCCACGTCCTTCATTGTCTGACCGTCAAGGCCTAATCACCTTTCGACAGAACCTGAATAAACCTAAGGCCCCACCATAAACCGAATCTCATTAGCTTGCAGGAACTTTTAATCCTGCAAGTATTTTCGTTTTATAACTGGTATTTAAAACAGTCCTTAGGTCTATTGCACGTTCTTACAAATTACGGAGAAAGCAGGTAGTTATCTAACGGAAAAGCAGGTTTTTCCTATGCACAAAGTCACCCCCGAGCCACGTTGGTAGGAGGCTTCCTCTTCCAATCTTCACTTATTAATATTGGTTATAACCAATGGGCATCACGGATCGTTACCCTCACTGTTCTAACGAAAGTGTGAACAACGAATCCACGTCCTTAGTTCAAAAGACACACCCACTCCGAGCGTTCCTCTGTAATCACACAAGAACGAACGTCACTGATTCCCTAGACTACAGAGCAGTCACTACATCTCTATACTTCTTCTACGACATCAGGAGGGTCAACTTTACGTCTCCTCTATTGCTACTTCAACTATAACAAGAAACTCAACTGTAAGGGCCTTGCTCTTTTCCCAAAGAATATTGTGCATGTATATCGCATCTTGATACGCCAAATCATCGTCTACGACTTATATCATACGAAACGGTGTAACTCTTGAGTGTATTAAGTGTTGGAAATATAAATTTTATAACCCTGTTAATCGTAGGTTATTATAATAGTAACGGGGATTTACGACTCCCGTTGACGTGTTTCCTCGCGATTACGTCTCCCCGTGATTGGTCGAAAATACACGTCATGTTCCTCTTTCATGGCTTCTTTCCATTTTTCTGCATGAGGTCCAGATAATAATTCATCTATTGACTCAGTCGAATCATCATTGACTAATTGTACCGTTTCTTGATCAATTGGGACAGTCTTATAAATTTTCCTTGGTCTACCGACATTTCCTGTTTGCATTATGTGGGGCCTTCCTCCCCCCTCCCCTCTTGACCACAAATCTATCTTGAACATAATTTTCATTTTGATTCATGCTTTCACCATCATCATGTTCTTCCTCACGAATCTCTTCTGTGATTTCTTCGTCAAGTTCTTGACTTATCAGTTCATATTTAAATTGTTCAAGTTTATTTTTAAATTCATCATTGTGGTACTCAATATTTTTAAGAAAGAAACATCTCTACTTATTATGATCTTGCTTCAAATTTACTTTTATCGGGCCGTTTATTTAATGCATAGGCTTCGGTATCAAAAATTTTAAGGTGATTCACATTTGGATTCCTTTTGTGCCAAATTTCATATGGTGTTTTACCATGAACTGTTGGGCAGCTATTCCTAATGTATGATGCCGTATTTATAGCTTCTGCCCAAAATTGGATAGGTAACTTTGACTGGATCAACATACATCGTGCCATCTCCACGAGTGTTCTATTCGTTCGCTCAGCTACTCCATTTTGCTGAGGTGTATGGGGAGTTGTAAATTCCCTGCGAATGCCACAATTTTGCAATTCATTTGTGAAATCCTTTCCTAAATATTCCAAACCATTATCAGTTCTGAGGGTTTTTATCTTGTCACCCGTTTGCCTTTCAACTAAAGCTCTAAATCTCCAAAATGAACTTTTAACTTCATCTTTTGTCTTAATAATATACACATATACAAACCTTGACGTGTCATCAATAAAGGTGGCAAAATACTCTGCTCCACCCAAAGATGTTTGTCTTATAGGGCCACATACATCAGAACGTATCAGTTCTAATTTTTCCAACATTTTTAATTCAGATCTCTTTGGCATTGGGGTTGCTGCCTGTTTGTCTTTCAAACATATTTCACAAGTATTCATTTTACTCAATCTTATGTTAGGTAGACCATTTACCATATTTTTATTTATTAATCTCCGAAGATCAGATACATTTAAGTGTCCATATCGATAGCGCCAATCCATAAGCGTATTTCTGTTTTCATATACCATACCAATATATTCGGATTTTGTATCTACAATATATAAATCCCTTTTACGAATAGCAGTAATAACGACTTCATCCTTCTTTCCAAATATTGTAGCCCTTCTATTTGTAAATACAATCCTTTTTCCATCTGCTGTAACTTTTGATACTGAGATAAAATTTGCTTTTAATTCTGGCACGTATAATGCGTTTTTCAATCTAAATTTCTCAAGTTTGTTTTTTATATAACTAAATAATATTGCAGTATCTTTACCTTTGACTTCAGCTAATTTGTCATTCGCTAATTTTACTTTTTGATTTCTGACTGGCTCTATGGATTCAAAACAGTTTATGTCACAGCACATATGTGACGTAGCACCGCTGTCAATGCACCATTCCATCGGTGGTTCCATGTTTATATTCAATGAAATATCAGTAATAATACTATTATCCTGATTATCTTCATCCTGAATATTGGAAGCACGCAAGCATTGTTCAATTTTGGATATTTCAGTAACTTGTACTAGTTGAGCTTTATGATCATCGTTTTTCTTCTTCAAACATTGACTTACCTTATGATCAAGTTTGTGACAATAAAAACATTCAATGTGTTTCACTTTATTAGCTTTAACAAATCCATTTTTATTTGAAGAATTTCTATTTTTATCATACCTTTTGTGTTTATTTGAATCTTCCACTTGCAGAGCTTCTTGGTAATCTTTCATAGCATTTGAATTATGACGAGAATCAGCTTCTTCTAATAATTGTATCTTAAGCGCATCTGGAGTAGGTAATTGGTCCCGTGATTCGATTGCACATCTAAAATTTTCGTATGTATTCGGGTCGCTATATAATAATAGGATTGACAATAAATTATCAGCGATTGGAATATCCATTTCTTTTAATTTATCCACGTGACTGAAAAAATTATTTAAGTGATTTGACATATTTTCACTACCGGACATTTTCGTGAATAATAATTGCTTTAGGAGCGTAGCTTTTCTTGCGGGTCCTATGGATTCGTAAACCTCCTTTAATTTATTCCATACTTCATGTGAAGTTTTGCAATGCTTCACATGACACAGATCACTCGAACTTATGGTAAGAACAATATCGGCTCTGACTTTACCATCCCTTTTATTCCATAAAGAGGCTTCATCCGCTGCTTCAGGTTTAATTATTGAACCATTTGCTTATTTCCGCAAGTCATCTTTAATGAGTATTACCTCCACTTGCAATTTCCATGTGTCGTAATTTTCTTTGTTTAGTTTTTCAATACTTAAACTCACCCCGCTCGACATTTTTTTCTTTTTTTATCTTTTGACAACTGTATTATCACGTAAGCAATTAGTGTATACTCGATAAAGCGTCCTTATGATGTTCAACACTGAATCACTGGGTGATTGATCACGCACCCATTTTTTTTGTTTTAAGGTTATCTTCTGCGCTCATCAATATTATTACTATTAATAATATTTTCAATAAAGTAATAACTCATTATTGCCCCTGGGCTGATAACCTGTTGTTATTTCTATACTCAGAGGTAGGATCACAATAGTTATTATTTTATTGAATGGATAAATCTATCACACCGTTCTGAGCCAAAAAAACCTTTATTGCACGCTCTTACAAAAACGAGGGATAAAAATAAAAAGGCATCTTGAACCTATCGATTAAATCTATCGATTGTAACTAGGACTATCTTCTAGTTACTATTTCTTATAACTAACGCATTTGCATATGGATGGCGAGAACGAACTCACGTTGTCATTTTCAACAATAAATAACAAAATAATATATTAGACAATATAATAATATATAATGCTTAAAAAAATTGTATAATACAGAGTGCTCAGCGATAATCAATAATTTAAGACATTTGAAATTTGATTATAGTCCATAAGGTAAAACTAATAGGGATTATATGTATGATGAAGTAAATCAACTTTATGTATAGCCACATATTAGGGTTTTGATTTATTATGACGACGTTGCCTTGCATTGGGACTATGATTGTCTTGCGTTTTGGGTGGCGTTATGGTTAGATATACGACGACTGGCTATGACCTCGGACAATTCTGTACCTTTAATAAATATGGATAAGCATATTATGGGAAAATAAGTTACGGCGCAGGGGGGTTCGGAGACCCCAGGCCCCGTCACTGATTCGAGTGACGTTCCAGGCTCTACCTGACGGTTATCTAGCAACTGGGCAAACGACGAGAGGAGGGTGGTTTCCGCGGCGCCCTCTCGATCGGGAAATACGACCGGGGACCATAGTAATGGTGCAGGGGAGTGAGGAATTGGAGCAGGAAACCAGAGGAGCAGCAGAAAGGGTCCAAGTCGAAGTAGGGAAAGTGAGTACTACTGGAATACAGTAGTAAGAGAAAAATTGTATCGCCACCAGAGGACAGAAAGGGGGACGACATAAAAAGGGCAAAGAGAGGTGATACTTCGTACGCGGAGATATGCAGCGAGAGGAGAAGGAACGAAGCCGATGTCACGACAGGCTCATTTCAAAACTGGAGACAAAGATGTGGCGGCACTCGGCAAAAATGTATATCGCCGAAGCGAATGCCTAATGAACCATCAATATCCCAACTGGGCTTTCGCCGAATGTTCGAGAAGAAGACATGTGTGGCAACAGTCGCGGACGCCTAACAAACTCGAAGACAGTGGGGATATTGAGGGGTGACAAAAGAAAAATAACCGATTCCGATCGGAAGTCGAGTTGCAAGAATCAATTTTGAGAAGTCACGCTTAGAGCTCTGAAGCAAATTGTAAACAAAGTGTTAGAAAAAAATTAAGCTTCTAGCTTTATTTATCATCTTAAATTTGTTTTTTTTTTGTTTTTTGTTATTTTACATGACACCGATCTCGTGATTAGAGAAACATGCGATTCTGGTGGGGAATTGACTGACTAGATGAGCAGGAGATATAAAGGGAGGCTCAAAGATAGGAGCAACAAATCTAGACCAACGATTAATAGACGACAGGGGGAATGGAAGCCGAGGATATGTAACAGACCTGAGGCTCTCTTGGTGATAGTCCGGAAGGATGAGGGCTGGATCCAAAAATATAGGGAGCTTACGGGGGCCAAGGGGGCATTGAGTGAAAGCAAGGGAGTCAGGCGTACAGGGGCGGCGACATACTCGTAGAATTGAAAGCGGGGATCGAAGGGAGCGATGTTGCCCTTAAGATCAAAGAAGCCATCGGGGATAGGGTCTGTGTTATCACCCTCCTGAGTAGGGTATCTGTGGAGGTCAAGGACATCGACCCGCTAGAAACTAAAGAGGTTCTCATGCAGGACATAGCAAGAGGGCTGGGAGTAAACGATACCAGCGTGGTGAAGGTAAAGTCGTTAAAAACAGCACCCTGAGGTACACAGATTGCGATTGCTGTTATACTGGCTACGTATATCGCGAGCAAGAAAGGGAGAGTAAAAATGGGAACAGGCCTTACCGTTGCCACTATGCGGGTTTTGCCTAAAATAATCAGATGTTATAGGTGCCATGAGATGCGACACATGACGAATAGATGTTCGTACATTCCTGGCAAGGAGCGCTGCCGTAAATATGGCGAGATAGGGCACACACTATCAAACTGTGGAAAGGACCCGAAGTGCACACTGTGCAGTATGGGGTCCGAGTTTCGGACTAATCATGTCATGGCGTTTCTAGCGTGCGCTACGCTCAGCAGGATAATACGGAAAGAGGTAACTAGAGGGATACCACCCTGAAGGTGGTTCAGATAAATTTAAATAGGAGTAGGCTTGCCCAGGACCTGATGCAGCAGCTGGCCTGGGAACGGCGCGTCGATGTAGTCATCATATCTGAACCGAATAGACAGCTCCCCTTTTAGTACAACGATACGAAGGGGGATGCATTTATCTGGGCAACCAGATTTAATGGTCTCCACCCCAGCGAAGATACGCTGATCGAAGAGGAGGGGTATGTTGGGTTCAAGATAGGGGGAAGTGTACTGCGTGAACCGTTACTGCTCGCCCAATATTAGTATAATCAACTATGATCAGTACATTGAGAGGCTCGACATATCCATCGGGACAGCTGCGAGGAAGTGCAGTGAAGTGAACATGGTTGGTGATTTCAATGTGAAATCCATGGCATGGGGTGGCCCTAAGACTGACAGAAGGGGAAAGACGCCGACGGAGAATCTGGGCAGGAAAGACCCTGCTCCTATTGGGATCCTGGATGGCTTTACATTTCAGAGAGGCTCGAAGAGGAGTTTCCTGGATATAATAAACGCGAGCAGTAAGCTCCTTGCGAAGCATAAGCGTTCTGGGGTCCTTGGAGAATGCAGTGCTTCGGATCACAGATACGTTTTGCACGAGTTCAGAGGAGGCGCCAATTATAGAAGGAAGAAATGTTTTAAATATTCGATGAAGGACGTTATACCCGAGAAGTTTTTAAGTAGTTTCGACAACAAAAAAAAAATTATTCAAGGATCAGCCCAGGGAGACGATAAAGCAAGAGGATTACCTACAGCCGATTATTGAAGAATCCTGTGAGGCTTCACTCAATAAAGTATTTCCCCCTAAGGGGAGTAGAAACCCAAATTATTGGTGGAACGACGAGATAGCGTGGCTTCGGGGGGGGGAGCCTTAGGAAGAGGAGATTAACACAGAGATCGAGGCAACACAATAAGGAGCGTGCCGTTCATCTTGATGCCGATTACAGGAAGAATAGGAAAGAGCTCAGGTCAACTATCTATTCGAGCAAGAGGCTGGCCTGGAAGGAGTTCACAGCCACCGTCGACCGTGATCCATGGGGCCTTCCGTATAAAAGAGCCATTGCCAGGCTCAGCAGGCTGAGAATACTATCGCCAAACTCTTCCTAATCGAGGACACGGGCGTTGCTAACGAGGGCGTAATGGCGGAAAATGGCGGGAGTTGGTGTGGCCCAAATGGACGAGCTCAGAGTTGGCCGGCTGAATGGGAACAAGGCCGTTGGGATCGACGAGGTGCCGGGAACGGTCATTAAGTGGATTTTCGAGCATCGGGCGCACAATCTGCTCGATACTGTGAACTCTATTTACGTGGTGAAAAGAGTTCCAGCGAATTGGAAAGTGGCCCGCTTGATCTTGCTCGATAAACCAGGTAAGGATCCCATGTTGGCCTTGTCGTATTGACCAAGAAGTATCTTACCGGCGATGAACAAAGTGTGGGAATACACATTCAAGTCGGCCATCGAGAATAAACTGAGAATGGACCCGTTCCACCGAAATCAATTTAGGTTTCGAAAGGGAAAAGTACCATCGATGCCATCACGTAGGTCTGCAAGTTCGCTGATTCTTGCAGAATGAAGGGCATGGTCTGCGTCATGATCTGCATCGATGTTAAAAACGCGTTCAATTCCCTGCGGTGGGAGGTAATCCTGAAAGAGGCGAAGCGAAGAAGAAGGAAAGTGTGTAGGTCAACTTGAATCTCCACATGAAGACGATCCTAAAATGGTGTGAAAAGTCGGATCTCCAGATAGCAATGAATAAAACTGAGATCATTTTATTGAATGAGTGTTCCAAAGAATTTTAACATAACTTTGACAGGAGAGGTGCTTAACACACGCGAAAGTGTTAAATACATAGGCGTGGTGTTGGACTCCGAGAGGAAATACAGTGACCTCATCGAAGCAGTTTGTACTAGAGCGGACGCGTTTGTAGGCACCATCAGAGGGCTTCTGCAGAATGTGAACGGCCCCTCTGACGCCTGTAGGAAGTCGTACAATCGGGTATGGGAGTCGGCCGTGCTATATACTTTCCTGGTCTGGGTGGATGCGCTTAGCAGGATTAAGACTGTAGGCAAACTCTGCCAGACACAGAGGAGTGCCCTGATAAGTTCCTCAACGGCCTACAGGACGGTTTCGCATGCGACGATGTGTGTTGGCGAGGACTATGGCCATTCATATCTGGGCGCGGTGGGGAGGAAATGTCTACTGGGTTAGGAAAAAACTATCCCGGCCTGACCTCAGCGACTCAGAAGCACTCCTAAATCAGCTCCATTTTTACGAAGAGGAAGCGGTGGGCGAGTGGAGAATAGAGTGGACCAGGTCCAACACGAACAATTGGACAAGAAGGTTGGTCGAAGATGCAACCGTTTTTAGGAAGAGGAAGAGAGCTATGGACCACTACACCATGCAGCTGTTGTCTAGGCATGGTATCTTCAACACGCATAGGGTCAGAATAAACAAGGAGACTGTTGAAAAATGCTGGGATTGCGACGCGTGCCCAGATGATGCGGAGCACGTCTTACTGAGATGTCCAAGATGGGTAAACCAGCGTACTAATCTGGAAAATATCGTTGGCGACACGCTCACAGTGAGTAACATGACCGCATTGGTGTCGGCCGACGACCATACTTGGAGGTTGTTCCGGAACTTCTACGGGACTCACTATCCGGACTCACCAACTTCACCTTTACTATCGGACTGCGTTCTAGTCTTCGCCGCGGTTTGAAGGCGTACTCCTCCTTAGTGCTCTCCTTCATTCCGATTAGACTATACGGAGCCTCCTCTAATCTTCTCTTCGTATCAGTCTCCAGAAGCGCTTGGTCCCCGGTCGCTTTTACTGCACGAGATGTGGCCCTGGGACCGACCGTCCTCTCTTCGTTCCTCGATCAGCCTCTGGATGACCGTGGGGGCGAGCCTGATGAAGCACCACCTGCAACACCGACGAGTTCTGGGGACACTGATATCCCCTGAACCGTAACTTTATTTCTACGTGTTGACCTGTCCACAATGTTATATTTAACTTAGAATAGGCCGTGGATATAACCGAGTCCATCATATATCCGTTATTCCTTTCTCCTGTCCAAATTCATAGCTGAAATCGTCATCAATAAATAAATCCGGCTGAGTTTCGTCATATACGTTGTTTATACGTATCCCTAGCATATCCCTCTACATAAAAGAAAAGCCTAACCAACAACTTTTAATTTTTAAAAAATTAAGAATTATATCTTAAGCCGATCTATTCCCAATTCTTATAGAAAAACGAATATGAGCTATCGTTTTACTGTCAAATGGTTTCGATAGATATTTTGGAATGAAACAGTAAACGATCATTGATGTCCGACGTATATTAAATAATACGTATTGATGTAACATAAAAGAGTAGTTGCAATATCTGATTAATCCAATAAGTTAATAAAATCAACAGAAAATGATCTGTCAATAACGAGGAATTCATCATGATCACAGATGTTGCTTGTATACACAATCCTATGGATGCCGGATATATCCGGCACTGGTACGCACAAGTCATCGTGTGAATGCCAGATATATCCGGCGATCGAAGCGAAAGGGTTAATTTGTGTGCTATTTCGCACCCTTTGGCTCCCGCTTTTAGTTCAATGAGGATGTCCCAATTCTTTGTTCTCCTCACTACCGTGCTCTCCTTTAACACTTCCTTCGGCGCCATTATTTCCTTGTAAACCTGCAGCCATCCCTTTCCTTCCCCGACTTTCACCAAAATGGCCTCCGGCCTACTTCGCATTTTTCTGTTTATTTCCCTTCATCCTTCGTTGATCGGTGCTTTTCTTTCCTTGTTGTTTATCATCTTCCTTTCCTTCCTTCTTTCTTTTGTTCTCATTTTTACTCTCCATTCCTCCCTCGAGTCGCTGATTCCCTTGGATTTTCCTTATTCGTTTCACCCTCTTTGCATGCCTCTGCATATGTTGTTTTTCTCGTATTCATTCCTTTTTACGGTCGGTCTTCCTTTTTTCCAACGGCAATATTCCTTTTCCTTTGTTTTTATATTCTTCGACCACCTTATTCCCTTTATCGTTGCTTCCTTTCCTTGTACTCTCTGTCAGCGCTGTTGTTTGTGTCCCTATAGACTTGTTCGTTCTAATTGCCATCCTCTCCTCTCTTCTGACTCTTTGACCTTTCCTCTTTATCTGCACCTCCAGTCTTTTCCAGAGGCCATCCGCCTGACTGTCGATTATTTCGGTGCTTTTTTTATCTGACGGTCTCTTTATGATATTAAGTGAAGTCTTCCCACGACTCCTTTAATATCCCGGAAGACATCTCTTATTGTTTTAATCATTTCTTCCCATTCACCGATCTTTATTATTATATTATCTTCCTCCTCTTCCATACTCTCCTTTGTATTCGTTGTATTTTTCTGCTTCTCCGTCGCCGTTCTTATTAATGGCTCTTTTTGCTTTTTGTTTCCACTCGCCATTGGGGTACTGTAGCAACTGCTGATGTAGTGTTCTGATAGCGCTTCTACCTCTGGTACGCTATATTCTTCTTCTTTGCCCTTTTCGATAGGGCTTCTCGCTAAGTTTCTCCTTGGAACAAACGGTTCTTCTTCTGCTCTGTTCCCTTTTTTTTAAGAAGAGTACAATATTTCTTCCTTTTTTTCTTGTTATATCCGCAGTTCTCCTCGATAATTTCTTTGCTTTACTTATACTTTCCGTAGTATTTTCGGATTCACTTCTGTCAATTACCTCACGCATGTCGTTTTTAAATTCTATGGCTTACAAATATTTTTTTCTTGGGAAGGAGCTATGCGTCTCCTTGCCCCTTGTTTTTTATATTTTTCCATTTTTGAACTGTTTCCTCCTCGCTTTCCTCTATTAATTGGTCCCCGGACATATTTTCCGACCGAAGTGGCCCTGGGACCGACCCTCCTCTCGTCGTTCTTCCAATCGTTAGATGACCGTCGGGTCGAGCCGGGTAAGTCACACGACTCACCGATGGGGCCTGGGGCTCCGGAATCCCCTGGTCCGTAATTTTCTCACTTTTGTAACCTATATTCATATTAATTATTGATAGAGTTGATCCATTGTCCTTGCTCTGATCCACATAAGTCGCTCTACCATTTCCACAAGCCATAACGTCACCCGGGTCGTCATAAGTTCGACGTTCCACCTCCATTCAGCCAGTCCTTGCCATATTCGTTGATCTCGTTTATATGTACCTATGTTTCTCCTATCCCAAGGGATTCCTTCTTTCCTCACCCTATTATTCGCTATTTTTGACTTCATGCGCTGTATGTGTAGCGGCACTCGACTGCAAACTTCTCAACGGTTTCTGTCCCGTAGCTCGCTACACAAAGACTCTATCCTTCGGGCAAGATGACTGTCAGATGTAGAAACATCCTCACGGCATGTTTTTAACTAGCCTAAGGACCCGCTATAAATCTTAGGATTTCTCTAGCTACAGTTCTTCAAACGAACAAATTGTCTTTGTCTTAGCATTCCCTAAATTTATTACCTACTACGGAAAGATACGGGAAATCTGCTTATTCTCACGCATGATGCTTCCCGCTAGCAACTTTCTCTCGAGGGCGATTACCATCCTTCTTCAACTACCAACCTAGAAATCAACCAATTAACAGCAACGTCCTTTACCCTCACTTTCCTAACGAAGGTTTTCCTCGACCAATCCGATGATTTAGACACACCCCAGCATAGTTTTCTTCTGCTCATCATCGCGACGGAAAGTTAATCGTTAGTCGTTACGCGGCAGTTGATAGTGGATAGTCGATAGTTGGTAGTTGATAGTTGACTACAGTTCCTCAACGCATCTAGAGCAATAATCTTCCGAACAGGCTGCGCGCACTCTGCTGAATCGCTATCCTAACGCATCGTCTAGAAGTCGAACTTGTAACCGCGAAGCGCCAACCGTTAATTGTAACCGCGGGCTCTACGCAAAGTGTACATCGAGAGTATTTGTTAATAAATATATTATAAACTATACTTGTGTGTTTCTTCAGCACCTATCGCGACCTAACCACCTCATATGCACTATATATTTTTTAATGTCTCATTTTAATCTCCCTTGTATTTAGCGTTAATGTGTCTTTCTTATGCGTGTGTGTTCTTTATGATCATATTACTTCCTTTCTATTAATATTACTATTTCTCGTTATTTCTGTTTCCAGATCGTTATCGCTTTCAATTTTCCAGTTCGCTTATCACTTCATTTATCACTTCATTTATGATGAGTTTAGTTCAGTTTAGTTCGAATCGGCTCTACGCTATTTCTCTCTATAATACTAACATCCTTTATTATCCATGATCATATAGTTTATTGTTTAATTTTCCCCAATTAACTGCATGACCTCATATGCCCTTAATGTAAAATTTTCGTTCTTCGTCTCGAGTTATGTATTATACCTGCATATGCGTATTTACCCTCGTGCTTTAGAAACATTACAAATTTCTGTGATTTGCTTCTGCTACTTTATCATGTCTATCCTACTTAGTACGCCGCAATATCCATAAATAAAATAAGTTTAAAACTACGTAAAGTATTAAGTAAAATGACAATTACATAAATATATACAGCAATACCATAAAACTACAATATCTACGGTTACTGGAGTTATCATTGATTACCCACCACACCTTTGTCATCTTCTCCATATTCAGGGTATTTTCAAAATAAAATAAGATAAAGGAAAATAAAAATAAAACAAAACAAAATAAAATAAAGTAGAATAAAATAAAATATAATATAATATATGTCGGGGATCAAAGAACACCGGAGCCTCCGGAATCCTGGATAATCCCGCAACATTGTAATCTAAAGTCTACTATAGCTGTAATGAAACAATTGTAGTTAGTCAACCCGATTGTAATTGTCAGATTTGTGACAGTGAGCTTGGGCTCGAGGCGACAGTCAGTCGCCAACGTGTTCGCGGTCAAGGGATGAACGCTTTGTCTAGCAAAGGCATGAAGTAATTCTATAGCTCTCCTTAAAAGAAATATTTGTGGCGGCACGCGACAGTAAACATTCCAACAGTTTCTGTCCCGTGGCTCGTTACACGCAGACCCCATTCTTCGAGTAAGATGATTGCCAGATGTCGATGCGTCTCCGCAGTACATGTCCAGCTAGCCTGAGGGCCCGTTATAAATCTTAAGATTTAGTTGACTAAAGTCCTTCAAACAGACAAACAGTCTTTGTCCCAACTACGGGAAGATAGAGGAGATCTATTTCTTTCAACGAACGACGTCTCCCACTAGCAACTTTCCCTCGAGCGCGGCTAGCATCTTTTTCTAACCATCGATATGGAGATTGACCAATTAGCAGCAACGCCAATTTACCTTACTTTCCGAACGAAGGCTGTCCCCGATGAATCGGATGATCTCGTGTCCTTAGACACACCCCGTTATAGTTTTCCTCTGTGGTATCGTTGGGACGGGAATTTCATTCTCTATCGCGATTTCCTGGGGCAAAGAGTAACTCTTTTACGATCGGTAATCACTCGGACTTAGAACGTTCATCCATCGTCCCGTTGACCGCTGATTCGTTATCGAACCCGAGATCACTATCACTAGTGTCGCGAGCACTTAATCACCGTGGTCAATTGTCCAATCTATGTATCCATACTTGCGTTAATAAACCGTGTCTTTGCTCTACCGCAACAATGGCTACTTTTAATGAAGATTCATCGAACACCCCCAACCCTGTCCACAACGACACCCCGACATATATGTGTCGGAGATGAAAGGAAAGCCAAAGCCTTTCCTTGGAAATTTTGGGAGTATCCTCTAGTACCTTAGCCTAGATTTTATTATAGTTGTAATTGTTTAAGACTTGTAATAAGCGAGATTGGGTTCGAGGTGACAATCGGTCGCCGAACGTAGCCACGGTCACGGGATGGACGTTTTGTCTAACGGAGGTCTGGAGTGGTTGTATGTGTTTTCCGAGAAATGTGGTTGTGGCGGCATGCGGCCTCGAGAGCGGGCCTAGCCACGTGTGATGTTGCCTCGGAGGTGCCGATGCAATGGGACATACATTGTATCAATAATCAAAACTCCAGGTAGAAACTGCCTAGCAACGGCGTTTGGAACCTTCTCGATGCTTCCAAACGGGTATAGAAAACAAAATGCAATCGTACAGCGAGAAAAATTTCCACGAGGCTGGCATTCTTGCGTTTGCCTTGGAGAGTGACACATCGAGCATTTTCGACAATCGCATTTGCGCCTAATATTAGTTTCGCTGAGTAAGGAGTTATCCCGGTGACCGTGGATTCGTTTGAACCTAAAACATTGCTAATAGTGCTATTTAATTTATTATTCGTAGATCGTATTATTCATTAGGTTTAGTATCTGTTAGACTTATTATTAGTTGTACTTATTATTTGTTAAGCTTAGTGATAGACTTGCATATACGTGTGAATAAAATCTCGGCTTTGTGAAACGATGGCTAATCCACATGAAGAGTTGTCACGCGCCCAAAATTCGAATCATGATCCGACATATGTAATGTAATGTTTTTGGAAATCAGGCGATCGGTTCGTGAAAACACAAGAATCGACTTTCTAAGTCTTCTTCCGTATCTCCTCAGAACTCTCTGCTTCTAATCCCTCTTCTCTTTCTCCTTCTAGCTCTTAACTTGCTTTTTTTCTTTTTTTCTTTTTTCAATCTTCGCTTCTCTAAGTCCTGTTTTATTCTCTATCCTAAGTCTCCGTCCTTCTCTATTTATATCGTTCGACCGACTTCCAGTAAACACAGGGAAAGTTCCACCCTCGGTTACACCATCGGTTGGTATTCTAAATTCTATAGAATTTACATCGGCCATAGACGATCTCATATGTTTGGCGCCGGCATTCTTCTCCACCACTTTTCTGGCCAGTTGTTTACCGGAAGCTGTTCCTTTCCCTGTGACCGGCGTACTGTGGTCGCTTTCTCTGATTCCAAAGGAACCCTCGGATTCCTCAACCACTTCTACTTCCGCTCTGCCACTAGTCGTAGGGCTTCTCTGGAGTCTCCTACTCGGTTTGAAGGGGCAGAAATCTTTTCCTTCCTCACCCTCATTTTCCCTCGGAATAACCGAGATTGTCACATTATCGCTTAGTTTGATATCTGAAATCATCCTCGGTTTCTCTAATCCCACTACCATCTTCTTTCCCTTGACTTTCTCTTTCTCCCCAGTAGCTCTTACCGTACGAAGGGGTGCCTGGGGATCTACCTCCCCCGCCGTTCTTCCAGTAGCCGGATAACCGTCCGATAACCTCCGAAACCCCCTGCACCGTGAGTTCATTTTCTTTAGCCAACTGATCCATAATGAATTTTTAAAGGTAAGTCCGTGGACATCGCCAAAGTCGTCATCAACCCAGATCAGAAAACCGTCCAAATGTATCCAATCATAACCTGAAAACTCGCCAAGTCGTCAACGAACGCCATCCAATAATAAATATTAATAAATATAAATAAATAAATAAATAAATAAATAAATTACATATAGTTAATGTGCAAACTTAATAATGTTATATAAAATACCTAAAATCTACATTAAATCACTCTAAGCGCCTATCGTTCTAATTAAGACCTGATGATGCGTACGTAAATCGCTACATATATAATAATAAATAATAATAATAACAAATAAATAAATAACAAATAAAAACAGCCAATAATAATAAATATATGTCGGAGTGTGATTGGAGCTTTGGGCGTTTAATGAACCTTTACTTACTTTACAGTCGCGAATGTCGCTAATACGTATCGGTACGAATGTGGACACTACAAGAGGATATGAGTAATAGCGACGATAATATGACAGAGCTGATGGTGACAATGAATCCAGGTTCGATAACGAATCAGCGGTCAACAGGATAATAGATGAACGTTCTAAGTCCGAGTAATTACCGATCGTAAAGACGTTACTCTTTGGTCAACGAAATCGCGAGAGAGAATGACTTTCCTGTCCCGACGATGCCACAGAGGATAACTATAACAGGGTGTGTCTAAGGACACGAGATCATCGGATTCGTCGGGGGTAGCCTTCGTTCGGAAAGTAAGGGAAATTGACGTTGCTGCTAATTGGTCAATCTCCATATCGATGGTTAGAAAAAGATGCTAGCCGCCCACGAGGGAAAGTTGGTAGTGGGAGATGTCATTCGTTGAAAAGATAGATCTCCCCTATCTTCCCGTAGTTGGGACAAAGACTGTTTGTCGGTTTGAAGGACTTTGGGTAACTAGATCTTAGTGTTTATAACGGCCCTCGGGCTAGCTGATCACGTACTGTGGAGACGCGTCGACATCTGGTAACCATCATACCCGAAGAATAGAATCTGCGTGTGGCGAGCCACGGGACAGAGACCGTTGGAATGTTTACTGTTGCGTGCCGCTACAAATATTTCTTTTAAAGGCGAGCTATAGAATTACTCTATACCTTTGTTAGACAAAGCGTTCATCCCTTGACCGCGAACACGTTGGCGACTGACTGTCGCCTCGAGCCCAAGCTCACTGTCACAAATCTCTGACAATTACAATCGGGTTGAATAACTACAATTGTTTAATTACAGCTATAGTAAACTTTAGATTACAATGTTGCGGGATTATCCAAAGGCTCCGGTGTTCTTTCATCTCCGACATATATATATTATATAAACGAATCTTCGTTTGGATTACACGTGTCGTTATGCAATGTCCTTGCATAACGATGTCCGATGTCCTTTCATCTCCGACACGGCCATCCTGACAATCACACGTCCTCGTGTGTAACGAAAATATTGCGTTTTTCCAACATTAGACTCGACGTCACTGATGTTATTTACCGTTCAACTAAATGTTCCGAATAGGTCAAGGGTCCATTTCAACAACGAAATTTCGTTCGGAGGTTTGACAACAGAAAAATAAAAGAGAACAAGAATTTGCAACATTATAATTTGCATTCAAAGTGCCAGCTGCATCCTGTGGTTTATCAGTCGGATCGTAATGGCATGACGGACTATTTGCGATTTTGTGCCACGATGAATCTCGGTTTTCTAGATTGCACGACCGCACAGAATTTTATTACATTGTCACTGGTAGTACGTGCGACTATATGGCCGATTTAAATCCCTGACATTGTCGCTAGCAGTACGTGTGAATACACGACCGCTTCAGCTTCATAGCATTGCCACTAGCAGTACGTGCGAATACACGACCGCTTCAGCTTCATGGCATTGCCACTAGCAGTACGTGCGAATACACGACCGCTTCAGCTTCATGGCATTGCCACTAGCAGTACGTGCGAATGCACGACCGCTTCAGCTTCATGGCATTGCCACTAGCACTACGTGCGAATACACGACCGCTTCAGCTTCATGGCATTTGTATTTAAATGTTATGGGCATAGGGCTAATGACCCAAAGGGGTCGGCGTACTCATATCGCTCGAGTCACTGTCCTCGCCACCACTACTGTTACGCCATGCGGCTTACCATAGGCCATATTCTTTACCGTCGATCGTGGCACTGCAATGTCGCAGACGGATCGGCGCGTCTACCCGGCAAACAAACATTGTAATGGCAAGCGCATGGTTCATTAAGCAGGGCGACTTCCAGAAACGTCGACTCATAGCCGTTATTTTACCTCGCGTAAAAGAATGTGGCGTGATCCGAACGTAGTGGGGGGTCGTCTTCCAGAAAAGACGAAAAAGATCGAAGGGCGATCATAACTTGTCGAGAACTCGAGCCGTCAATACCTTTCATACGTCGCAGTTTACAGTCTGTTATAATTATATCTTTCTAGTCGATAAATCGTTGAAATAAATATTATTTTATTTGTGGTAAATCTGTGGAATTTCATTGAACTACCCTTATTATCACAACAGAAATAAGGGGATCGATCAGTTCGTGGCGTCGATTATTCAATCGTAACGAGATCTTACAACTCTCGTTGACGCGCTATCTCGCGATCGCGTCTCTCCGCGAACGGTCGAAACAACTACCAACATCCAAATCTGCAGGAATGCGACTATCTGGCATTTTCCTCGACCTGTCATGACCGTATTTATGAGAGCGTTTGCCGTCTAACGTTTTTTAGAATATATCTGTGTCCCTACAAAATTTCTGCTATTACAAATGGGCCCTTAAATTTCGAATCTAATTTACTTTGGTTTCTTTCTCCAATTTTGCGTAATACAAAATCACCGAGGTTAAACCTAACTACTTTAGCTTTATTTTTGTCGAACCTATCTTTATCGTATTCGGCACTAGCATCTATATTCTCTATTGCCTGCTGTCTTACATTAGAGATATCTACTCCTCTTATTTCGGTATTTTCGGGCAGGGACAAGCCGTAGGGTCTTGCTGTTTTACCGATTAATAGATACAATGGACTCGATTTAGTCACGCGGTTGGTGGTGCAATTCGAAGCCAACTGTATTTTGCTAATCGCGTCTAGCCACGATCGCCCGGTCGTTTCTATGATTGTGAACATAATTTTTAACGTACCCATAATACGCTCTACCTGTCCGTTGGCCCTACTCGCACCGGTTGAAATTAAGTGGAGTTTAGTGTTTACCTTGACAGAGATCTTGGAATTCTTTACCCGTAGGACACCTCTCATGATCCGCTATTATCCCGTACGAACTCACGAACGAACTCACGAACTCACGAACGAACTCACGAACGAACTCACGAACGAACTCACGAACTCACGAACGAACTCACGAACTCACGAACGAACTCACGAACGAACTCACGAACTCACGAACTCACGAACGAACTCACGAACTCACGCACGAACTCACGAACGAACTCACGAACACACGAAAGAACTCACGAACTCACGAACGAAATCACGAACTCACGAACGAACTAACGAACTCACGAACGAACTCACGAACTCACGAACGAACTCACGAACGAACTCACGAACTCACGAACGAACTCACGAACGAACTCACGAACTCACGAACGAACTCACTAACGAACTCACGAACGAACTCACGAACGAACTCACGAACGAACTCACGAACGAACGAACTCTCGAACTCACGAACTCACGAACTCACGAACGAACTCACGAACGAACGAACGAACGAACTCACGAACGAACTCACGAACGAACTCACGAACTCACGAACGAACTCACGATCTCACGAAAGAACTCACGAACTCACGCACTCACGAACGAACGAACGAACGAACTCACGAACGAACGAACGAACCAACTCACGAACAAACGAACGGACGAACTCACGAACGAACGAACGAACGAACTCACGAACGAACTCACGAACTCACGAACGAACGAACGAACGAAGTCATGAACGAACGAACGAACGAACTCACGAACTCACGAAGGAACGAACGAACGAACGAACTCACGAACTCACGAACGAACTCACGAACTCACGAACGAACTCACGAACGAACTCACGAACTCACGAACTCACGAACGAACGAACGAACGAACGAACAAACGAACGGACCAACTCACGAACGAAAGAACGAACTCACGAACGAACGAACGAACGAACGAACTCACGAACGAACGAACGAACGAACGAACGAACGAACGAACGAACGAACGAACGAACGAACGAACGAACGAACGAACGAACTCACGCACGAACTCACGAACGAACTCACGAACTCACAAACGAACTCACAAACTCACGAACGAACTCGCGAACTCACCAACGAACTCACGAACTCACGCACGAACTCACGAACGAACTCACGAACGAACTCACGAACTCACGAACGAACTCACGAACTAACGAACGAACACACGAACTCACGAACGAACTCACGAACGAACTCACGAACTCACGAACGAACGAACTCACGAACTCACGAACGAACTCACGAACGAACGAACGAACACACGAACTCACGAACAAACGAACGGACGAACTCACGAACGAACGAACGAACGAACTCACGAACGAACGAACGAACGAACGAACGAACTCACGAACTCACGCACGAACTCACGAACGAACTCACGAACTCACGAACGAACTCACGAACTCACGAACGAACTCGCGAACTCACCAACGAACTCACGAACTCACGCACGAACTCACGAACGAACTCACGAACTCACGAACGAACTCACGAACTCACGAACGAACTCACGAACTCACGAACGAACTCACGAACGAACTCACGAACGAACGAACGAACGAACGAACGAACGAACGAACGAAAGAACGAACGAACGAACGAACGAACTCACGAACTCACGAACGAAATCACGAACTCACGAACGAACGAACGAACTCACGAACGAACTCACGAACGAACTCATGAACGAACTCACGAACTCACGAACGAACTCACGAACTCACGAACGAACTCACGAACGAACGAACGAAAGAACGAACGAACGAAAGAACGAACGAACGAACGAACTCACGAACTCACGAACGAACTCACGAACGAAGTCACGAACTCACGAACTCACGAACGAAGTCACGAAGTCACGCACGAACTCACGAACGAACTCACGAACTCACGAACGAACTCACGAACTCACGAACGAACTCACGAACGAACTCACGAACTCACGAACTCACGAACTCACGAACGAACTCGCGAAATCACGAACGAACTCACGAACGAACGAACGAACTCACGAACTCACGAACGAAGTCACGAACTCACGAACTCACGAACTCACGAACGAAGTTACGAACTCACGCACGAACTCACGAACGAACTCACGAACTCACGAACGAACTCACGAACTCACGAACGATCTCACGAACTCACGAACTCACGAACGAACTCGCGAACTCACGAACGAACTCGCGAACGAACGAACGAACTCACGAACTCACGAACGAACTCACGAACTCACGAACTCACGAACGAACTCACGAACGAACTCACGAACTCACGAACTCACGAACTCACGAACGAACTCGCGGAATCACGAACGAACTCACGAACGAACGAACGAACTCACGAACGAACTCACGAACTCACGAACTCACGAACGAAGTCACGAACTCACGAACTCACGAACGAACTCACGAACGAACGAAGTCATGAACGAACGAACGAACGAACTCACGAATGAACGAACGAACTCACGAACGAACGAACGTACTCACGAACGAACGAACGAACGAACGAACGAACGAACGAACGAATTCACGAACGAACGAACGAACGAACTCAAGAACAAACGAACGGACGAACTCACGAACGAACTCACGAACTCACGAACGAACTCACGAACTCACGAACGAACTCACGAACTCACGAACGAACTCACGAACTTACGAATTCACGAACGAACTCGCGAACGAACGAGCGAACTCACGAACGAACTCACGAACTCACGAACGAACTCACGAACGAACTCACGAACTCACGAACTCACGAACAAATTCACGAACTCACGAACGAATTCACGAAGGAACTCACGAACTCACGAACGAACTCACGAACTCACGAACGAACTCACGAACGAACTCACGAACTCACGAACGAACTCACGAACGAACTCACGAACGAACTCAGGAACTCACGAACGAACTCACGAACTCACGAACGAACTCACGAACTCACGAACGAACTCACGAACGAACTCACGAACTCACGAACTCACGAACGAACTCACGAACGAACTCACGAACTCACGAACGAACTCACGAACTCACGCACGAACTCACGAACGAACTCACGAACACACGAAAGAACTCACGAACGAACTCACGAACTCTCGAACGAACTAACGAACTCACGAACGAACTCACGAACTCACGAACGAACTCACGAACGAACTCACGAACTCACGAACGAACTCACGAACGAACTCACGAACTCACGAACGAACTCACTAACGAACTCACGAACGAACTCACGAACGAACTCACGAACGAACTCACGAACGAACGGACGAACGAACTCACGAACGAACGAACTCTCGAACTCACGAACTCACGAACTCACGAACTCACGAACGAACTCACGAACGAACGAACGAACGAACTCACGAACGAACTCACGAACGAACTCACGAACTCACGAACGAACTCACGATCTCACGAAAGAACTCACGAACTCACGAACGAACTCACGAACTCACGAACGAACTCACGAACGAACTCACGAACGAACTCACGAACTCACGAACGAACTCACGAACTCACGAACGAACTCACGAACGAACTCACGAACTCACGAACTCACGAACGAACTCACGAACTCACGCACGAACTCACGAACGAACTCACGAACACACGAACGAACTCACGAACTCACGAACGAACTCACGAACTCACGAACGAACTAACGAACTCACGAACGAACTCACGAACTCACGAACGAACTCACGAACGAACTCACGAACTCACGAACGAACTCACGAACGAACTCACGAACTCACGAACGAACTCACGAACGAACTCACGAACTCACGAACGAACTCACGAACGAACGAACGAACCAACTCACGAACAAACGAACGGACGAACTCACGAACGAACGAACGAACGAACTCACGAACGAACTCACGAACTCACGAACGAACGAACGAACGAAGTCATGAACGAACGAACGAACGAACTCACGAACTCACGAACGAACGAACGAACGAACGAACTCACGAACTCACGAACGAACTCACGAACTCACGAACGAACTCACGAACGAACTCACGAACTCACGAACTCACGAACGAACGAACGAACGAACGAACAAACGAACGGACGAACTCACGAACGAAAGAACGAACTCACGAACGAACGAACGAACGAACTCACGAACGAACGAACGAACGAACGAACGAACGAACGAACGAACGAACGAACGAACGAACGAACGAACGAACGAACTCACGCACGAACTCACGAACTCACGCACGAACTCACGAACGAACTCACGAACGAACTCACGAACTCACGAACGAACTCACGAACTAACGAACGAACACACGAACTCACGAACGAACTCACGAACGAACTCACGAACTCACGAACGAACGAACTCACGAACTCACGAACGAACTCACGAACGAACGAACGAACTCACGAACTCACGAACGAACTCACGAACGAACTCACGAACGAACTCACGAACGAACGAACGAACGAACGAACGAACGAACGAACGAAAGAACGAACGAACGAACGAACGAACGAACGAACTCACGAACTCACGAACGAAATCACGAACTCACTAACGAACGAACGAACTCACGAACGAACTCACGAACGAACTCACGAACGAACTCACGAACTCACGAACGAACTCACGAACTCACGAACGAACTCACGAACGAACGAACGAAAGAACGAACGAACGAAAGAACGAACGAACGAACGAACTCACGAACTCACGAACGAACTCACGAACGAAGTCACGAACTCACGAACTCACGAACGAAGTCACGAAGTCACGCACGAACTCACGAACGAACTCACGAACTCACGAACGAACTCACGAACTCACGAACGAACTCACGAACGAACTCACGAACTCACGAACTCACGAACTCACGAACGAACTCGCGAAATCACGAACGAACTCACGAACGAACGAACGAACTCACGAACTCACGAACGAAGTCACGAACTCACGAACTCACGAACTCACGAACTCACGAACGAAGTTACGAACTCACGCACGAACTCACGAACGAACTCACGAACTCACGAACGAACTCACGAACTCACGAACGATCTCACGAACTCACGAACTCACGAACGAACTCACGAACTCACGAACGAACTCACGAACGAACGAACGAACTCACGAACTCACGAACGAACTCACGAACTCACGAACTCACGAACGAACTCACGAACGAACTCACGAACTCACGAACTCACGAACTCACGAACGAACTCGCGAAATCACGAACGAACTCACGAACGAACGAACGAACTCACGAACGAACTCACGAACTCACGAACTCACGAACGAAGTCACGAACTCACGAACTCACGAACGAACTCACGAACGAACGAAGTCATGAGCGAACGAACGAACGAACTCACGAATGAACGAACGAACTCACGAACGAACGAACGTACTCACGAACGAACGAACGAACGAACGAACGAACGAACGAACGAACGAACGGACGAACGAACGAACGAACTCACGAACGAACTCACGAACGAACGAACGAACTCACGAACGAACTCACGAACTCACGAAAGAACTGACGAACGAACTCACGAACGAACTCACGAACGAACGAACGAACTCACGAACGATCGAACGAACTCACGAACGAACGAACGAACGAATTCACGAACGAACGAACGAACGAACTCAAGAACAAACGAACGGACGAACTCACGAACGAACTCACGAACTCACGAACGAACTCACGAACTCACGAACGAACTCACGAACTCACGAACGAACTCACGAACTTACGAATTCACGAACGAACTCGCGAACTCACGAACGAACTCACGAACTCACGAACGAACTCACGAACGAACTCACGAACTCACGAACGAACGAACGAACTCACGAACGAACGAACAAACGAACTCACGAACGAACGAACGAACTAAGGAACGAACGAACTAAGGAACGAACGAACTCACGAACGAACTCACGAACTCGCGAACGAACTCACGAACGAACGAACGAACGAACTCACGAACGAACGAACGAACTCACGAACGAACGAACGAACTCACGAACGATCGAACGAACTCACGAACGAACGAACGAACGAATTCACGAACGAACGAACGAACGAACTCACGAACAAACGAACGGACGAACTCACGAACGAACTCACGAACTCACGAACGAACTCACGAACTCACGAACGAACTCACGAACGAACTCACGAACTCACGAACTCACGAACGAACTCACGAACTCACGAACGAACTAACGAACGAACTCACGAACGAACTCACGAACTCACGAACGAACTCACGAACGAAGTCACGAACTCACGAACTCACGAACGAAGTCACGAAGTCACGCACGAACTCACGAACGAACTCACGAACTCACGAACGAACTCACGAACTCACGAACGAACTCACGAACGAACTCACGAACTCACGAACTCACGAACTCACGAACGAACTCGCGAAATCACGAACGAACTCACGAACGAACGAACGAACTCACGAACTCACGAACGAAGTCACGAACTCACGAACTCACGAACTCACGAACGAAGTTACGAACTCACGCACGAACTCACGAACGAACTCACGAACGAACTCACGAACTCACGAACGATCTCACGAACTCACGAACTCACGAACGAACTCGCGAACTCACGAACGAACTCACGAACGAACGAACGAACTCACCAACTCACGAACGAACTCACGAACTCACGAACTCACGAACGAACTCACGAACGAACTCACGAACTCACGAACTCACGAACGAACTCGCGAAATCACGAACGAACTCACGAACGAACTCACGAACTCACGAACGAACTCACGAACTCACGAACGAACTCACGAACTCACGAACGAACTCACGAACTCACGAACTCACGAACTAACTCGCGAACTCGCGAACGAACTCACGAACGAACTCACGAACTCACGAACGAACGAACGAACTCACGAACGAACGAACAAACGAACTCACGAACGAACGAACGAACTAAGGAACGAACGAACTCACGAACGAACTCACGAACTCGCGAACGAACTCACGAACGAACGAACTCGCGAACGAACACACGAACGAACTCACGAACTCACGAACGAACGAACTCACTAACGAACGAAGTCATGAACGAACGAACGAACTCACGAACGAACGAACGAACGAACTCACGAACGAACGAACGAACTCACGAACGAACTCACGAACTCACGAAAGAAACTCACGAACTCACGAACTCACGAACGAACTCGCGATCTCACGAACGAACTCACGAACGAACAAACGAACTCACGAACGAACGAACGAACTAACGAACAAAGGAACTCACGCACGAACTCACGAACTCACGAACGAACTCACGAACGAACTCACGAACGAACGAACGAACGAACTCACGAACGAACTCACGAACTCACGAACGAACGAACGAACGAACGAACGAACGAACGAACGAACTCACGAACGAACGAACGAACGAACTCACGAACGAACACACGAACGAACTCACGAACTCACGAACTCACGAACGAACTCACGAACGAACTCACGAACTCACGAACGTACTCACGAACTCACGAACGAACTCACGAACGAACGAACGAACGAACGAACGAACGAACGAACGAACTCACGAACGAACAAACGAACTCACGAACGAACGAACGAACTAACGAACGAACGAACTCACGAACGAACTCACGAACTCACGAACGAACTCACGAACGAACGAACGAACGAACTCACGAACGAACTCACGAACGAACGAACGAACGAACGAACGAACGAACTCACGAACGAACGAACGAACGAACTCACGAACGAACACACGAAATCACGAACGAACTCACGAACTCACGAACGAACTCACGAACGAACTCACGAACTCACGAACGAACTCACGAACTCAAGAACTCACGAACGTACGAACGAACGAACGAACGAACTCACGAAGAAACGAACGGACGAACTCACGAACGAACGAACGAACGAACTCACGAACGAACGAACGAACGAACGAACGAACGAACTCACGAACTCACGAACTCACGAACTCACGCACGAACTCACGAACGAACTCACGAACTCACGAACGAACTCACCAACTCACGAACGAACTCACGAACTCACGAACGAACTCACGAACGAACTCACGAACGAACTCACGAACTCACGAACGAACTCACGAACTCACGAACGAACTCACGAACGAACTCACGAACTCACGAACGAACTCACGAACTCATGAACGAACTCACGAACGAACTCAAGGACGAACTCACGAACTCACGAACGAACTCACGAACTCACGAACGAACTCACGAACGAACTCACGAACTCACGAACGAAGTCACGAACTCACGAACTCACGAACGAACTCACGAACTCACGAACGAACGAAGTCATGAACGAACGAACGAACGAACTCACGAACGAACGAACGAACTCACGAACGAACGAACGAACACACGAACGAACGAACGAACGAACGAACGAACTCACGAACGAACTCACAAACGAACGAACGAACTCACGAACGAACTCACGAACTCACGAACGAACTCACGAACGAACTCACGAACGAACGAACGAACGAACGAACGAACTCACTAACGAACGAACGAACGAATTCACGAACGAACGAACGAACGAACTCACGAACAAACGAACGGACGAACTCACGAACGAACTCACGAACTCACGAACGAACTCACGAACTCACGAACGAACTCACGAACTCACGAACGAACTCACGAACTCACGAACTCACGAACGAACTCGCGAACTCACGAACGAACTCACGAACGAACTCACGAACTCACGAACAAACTCACGAACTCACGAACGAACGAACGAACAAACGAACTCACGAACGAAATCACGAACTCACTAACGAACGAACGAACTCACGAACGAACTCACGAACGAACTCACGAACTCACGAACGAACTCACGAACTCACGAACGAACTCACGAACGAACTCACGAACTCACGAACTCACGAACGAACTCACGAACTCACGCACGAACTCACGAACGAACTCACGAACACACGAACGAACTCACGAACTCACGAACGAACTCACGAACTCACGAACGAACTAACGAACTCACGAACGAACTCACGAACTCACGAACGAACTCACGAACGAACTCACGAACTCACGAACGAACTCACGAACGAACTCACGAACTCACGAACGAACTCACGAACGAACTCACGAACTCACGAACGAACTCACGAACGAACGAACGAACGAACTCACGAACAAACGAACGGACGAACTCACGAACGAACGAACGAACGAACTCACGAACGAACTCACGAACTCACGAACGAACGAACGAACGAAGTCATGAACGAACGAACGAACGAACTCACGAACTCACGAACGAACGAACGAACGAACGAACTCACGAACTCACGAACGAACTCACGAACTCACGAACGAACTCACGAACGAACTCACGAACTCACGAACTCACGAACGAACGAACGAACGAACGAACAAACGAACGGACGAACTCACGAACGAAAGAACGAACTCACGAACGAACGAACGAACGAACTCACGAACGAACGAACGAACGAACGAACGAACGAACGAACGAACGAACGAACGAACGAACGAACGAACGAACGAACTCACGAACGAACTCACGAACTCACGCACGAACTCACGAACGAACTCACGAACGAACTCACGAACTCACGAACGAACTCACGAACTAACGAACGAACACACGAACTCACGAACGAACTCACGAACGAACTCACGAACTCACGAACGAACGAACTCACGAACTCACGAACGAACTCACGAACGAACGAACGAACTCACGAACTCACGAACGAACTCACGAACGAACTCACGAACGAACTCACGAACGAACGAACGAACGAACGAACGAACGAACGAACGAAAGAACGAACGAACGAACGAACGAACGAACGAACTCACGAACTCACGAACGAAATCACGAACTCACGAACGAACGAACGAACTCACGAACGAACTCACGAACGAACTCATGAACGAACTCACGAACTCACGAACGAACTCACGAACTCACGAACGAACTCACGAACGAACGAACGAACGAACGAACGAACGAACGAACGAACGAACGAACGAACTCACGAACTCACGAACGAACTCACGAACGAACTCACGAACTCACGAACTCACGAACGAAGTCACGAAGTCACGCACGAACTCACGAACGAACTCACGAACTCACGAACGAACTCACGAACTCACGAACGAACTCACGAACGAACTCACGAACTCACGAACTCACGAACTCACGAACGAACTCGCGAAATCACGAACGAACTCACGAACGAACGAACGAACTCACGAACTCACGAACGAAGTCACGAACTCACGAACTCACGAACTCACGAACTCACGAACGAAGTTACGAACTCACGCACGAACTCACGAACGAACTCACGAACTCACGAACGAACTCACGAACTCACGAACGATCTCACGAACTCACGAACTCACGAACGAACTCACGAACTCACGAACGAACTCACGAACGAACGAACGAACTCACGAACTCACGAACGAACTCACGAACTCACGAACTCACGAACGAACTCACGAACGAACTCACGAACTCACGAACTCACGAACTCACGAACGAACTCGCGAAATCACGAACGAACTCACGAACGAACGAACGAACTCACGAACGAACTCACGAACTCACGAACTCACGAACGAAGTCACGAACTCACGAACTCACGAACGAACTCACGAACGAACGAAGTCATGAGCGAACGAACGAACGAACTCACGAACGAACGAACGAACTCACGAACGAACGAACGAACTCACGAACGAACGAACGAACGAACGAACGAACGAACGAACGAACGAACGGACGAACGAACGAACGAACTCACGAACGAACTCACGAACGAACGAACGAACTCACGAACGAACTCACGAACTCACGAACGAACTCACGAACGAACTCACGAACGAACTCACGAACGAACGAACGAACTCACGAACGATCGAACGAACTCACGAACGAACGAACGAACGAATTCACGAACGAACGAACGAACGAACTCAAGAACAAACGAACGGACGAACTCACGAACGAACTCACGAACTCACGAACGAACTCACGAACTCACGAACGAACTCACGAACTCACGAACGAACTCACGAACTTACGAATTCACGAACGAACTCACGAACTCACGAACGAACTCACGAACTCACGAACGAACTCACGAACGAACTCACGAACTCACGAACGAACGAACGAACTCACGAACGAACGAACAAACGAACTCACGAACGAACGAACGAACTAAGGAACGAACGAACTAAGGAACGAACGAACTCACGAACGAACTCACGAACTCGCGAACGAACTCACGAACGAACGAACGAACGAACTCACGAACGAACGAACGAACTCACGAACGAACGAACGAACTCACGAACGAACGAACGAACTCACGAACGAACGAACGAACGAACTCACGAACGAACGAACGAACGAACTCACGAACAAACGAACGGACGAACTCACGAACGAACTCACGAACTCACGAACGAACTCACGAACTCACGAACGAACTCACGAACGAACTCACGAACTCACGAACTCACGAACGAACTCACGAACTCACGAACGAACTCACGAACGAACTCACGAACGAACTCACGAACTCACGAACGAACTCACGAACGAAGTCACGAACTCACGAACTCACGAACGAAGTCACGAAGTCACGCACGAACTCACGAACGAACTCACGAACTCACGAACGAACTCACGAACTCACGAACGAACTCACGAACGAACTCACGAACTCACGAACTCACGAACTCACGAACGAACTCACGAACTCACGAACGAACTCACGAACGAACGAACGAACTCACGAACTCACGAACGAAGTCACGAACTCACGAACTCACGAACTCACGAACGAAGTCACGAACTCACGCACGAACTCACGAACGAACTCACGAACGAACTCACGAACTCACGAACGATCTCACGAACTCACGAACTCACGAACGAACTCGCGAACTCACGAACGAACTCACGAACGAACGAACGAACTCACGAACTCACGAACGAACTCACGAACTCACGAACTCACGAACGAACTCACGAACGAACTCACGAACTCACGAACTCACGAACGAACTCGCGAAATCACGAACGAACTCACGAACGAACTCACGAACTCACGAACGAACTCACGAACTCACGAACGAACTCACGAACTCACGAACGAACTCACGAACTCACGAACTCACGAACTAACTCGCGAACTCGCGAACGAACTCACGAACGAACTCACGAACTCACGAACGAACGAACGAACTCACGAACGAACGAACAAACGAACTCACGAACGAACGAACGAACTAAGGAACGAACGAACTCACGAACGAACTCACGAACTCGCGAACGAACTCACGAACGAACGAACTCACGAACGAACACACGAACGAACTCACGAACTCACGAACGAACGAACTCACTAACGAACGAAGTCATGAACGAACGAACGAACTCACGAACGAACGAACGAACGAACTCACGAACGAACGAACGAACTCACGAACGAACTCACGAACTCACGAAAGAAACTCACGAACTCACGAACTCACGAACGAACTCGCGATCTCACGAACGAACTCACGAACGAACAAACGAACTCACGAACGAACGAACGAACTAACGAACAAAGGAACTCACGCACGAACTCACGAACTCACGAACGAACTCACGAACGAACTCACGAACGAACGAACGAACGAACTCACGAACGAACTCACGAACTCACGAACGAACGAACGAACGAACGAACGAACGAACGAACGAACTCACGAACGAACGAACGAACGAACTCACGAACGAACACACGAACGAACTCACGAACTCACGAACTCACGAACGAACTCACGAACGAACTCACGAACTCACGAACGAACTCACGAACTCACGAACGAACTCACGAACGAACGAACGAACGAACGAACGAACGAACGAACGAACTCACGAACGAACGAACGAACTCACGAACGAACGAACGAACTAACGAACGAACGAACTCACGAACGAACTCACGAACTCACGAACGAACTCACGAACGAACGAACGAACGAACTCACGAACGAACTCACGAACGAACGAACGAACGAACGAACGAACGAACTCACGAACGAACGAACGAAAGAACTCACGAACGAACACACGAACTCACGAACGAACTCACGAACTCACGAACGAACTCACGAACGAACTCACGAACTCACGAACGAACTCACGAACTCAAGAACTCACGAACGTACGAACGAACGAACGAACGAACTCACGAAGAAACGAACGGACGAACTCACGAACGAACGAACGAACGAACTCACAAACGAACGAACGAACGAACGAACGAACGAACTCACGAACTCACGAACTCACGAACTCACGCACGAACTCACGAACGAACTCACGAACTCACGAACGAACTCACGAACTCACGAACGAACTCACGAACTCACGAACGAACTCACGAACGAACTCACGAACGAACTCACGAACTCACGAACGAACTCACGAACTCACGAACGAACTCACGAACGAACTCACGAACTCACGAACGAACTCACGAACTCACGAACGAACTCACGAACGAACTCACGGACGAACTCACGAACTCACGAACGAACTCACGAACTCACGAACGAACTCACGAACGAACTCACGAACTCACGAACGAAGTCACGAACTCACGAACTCACGAACGAACTCACGAACTCACGAACGAACGAAGTCATGAACGAACGAACGAACGAACTCACGAACGAACGAACGAACTCACGAACGAACGAACGAACACACGAACGAACGAACGAACGAACGAACGAACTCACGAACGAACTCACGAACGAACGAACGAACTCACGAACGAACTCACGAACTCACGAACGAACTCACGAACGAACTCACGAACGAACGAACGAACGAACGAACGAACTCACTAACGAACGAACGAACGAATTCACGAACGAACGAACGAACGAACTCACGAACAAACGAACGGACGAACTCACGAACGAACTCACGAACTCACGAACGAACTCACGAACTCACGAACGAACTCACGAACTCACGAACGAACTCACGAACTCACGAACTCACGAACGAACTCGCGAACTCACGAACGAACTCACGAACGAACTCACGAACTCACGAACAAACTCACGAACTCACGAACGAACGAACGAACAAACGAACTCACGAACGAACGAACGAACTAAGGAACGAACGAACGAACGAACTCACTAACGAACGAACGAACGAATTCACGAACGAACGAACGAACCAACTCACGAACAAACGAACGGACGAACTCACGAACGAACTCACGAACTCACGAACGAACTCACGAACTCACGAACGAACTCACGAACTCACGAACGAACTCACGAACGAACTCACGAACGAACTCACGAACTCGCGAACAAACTCACGAACTCACGAACGAACTCACCAACTCACGAACGAACTCACGAACTCACGAACGAACTCACGAACGAACTCACGAACGAACTCACGAACTCACGAACGAACTCACGAACTCACGAACGAACTCACGAACTCACGAACGAACTCACGAACGAACTCACGAACGAACTCACGAACTCATGAACAAACTCACGAACGAACTCACGAACGAACTCATGAACGAACGAACTCACGAACTCACGAACGAACTCACGAACGAACTCACGAACGAACTCACGAACTCGCGAACAAACTCACGAACTCACGAACGAACTCACGAACGAACAAACGAACTCACGAACGAACGAACGAACGAACGAACGAACGAAAGAACGAACGAACGAACGAACGAACTCACGAACGAACGAATGAACGAATTCACGAACGAACGAACGAACTCACGAATGAACGAACGAACTCACGAACGAACGAACGAACTCACGAACTCACGAACGAACTCACGAACGAACTCACGAACGAACTCACGAACTCACGAACGAACTCACGAACTCACGAACGAACTCACGAACTCACGAACGAACTCACGAACTCACGAACGAACTCACGAACTCACGAACGAACTCACGAACGAACTCACGAACGAACTCACGAACTCACGAACTCACGAACTCACGCACGAACTCACGAACGAACTCACGAACGAACTCACGAACGAACTCACGAACGAACTCACGAACTCACGAACGAACTCACGAACTCACGAACGAACTCACGAACTCACGAACGAACTCACGAACTCACGAACGAACTCACGAACTCACGAACGAAGTCACGAACGAACTCACGAACTCACGAACGAACTCACGAACTCACGCACGAACTCACGAACGAACTCACGAACGAACTCACGAACTCACGAACGAACTCACGAACGAACTCACGGACGAACTCACGAACTCACGAACGAACTCACGAACGAACTCACGAACGAACTCACGAACTCACGAACGAACTCACGAACGAACTCACGAACGAACTCACGAACTCACGAACGAAGTCACGAACTCACGAACGAAGTCACGAACTCACGAACTCACGAACGAAGTCACGAACTCACGAACTCACGAACGAAGTCACGAAGTCACGCATGAACTCACGAACGAACTCACGAACGAACTCACGAACTCACGCACGAACTCACGAACGAACTCACGAACTCACAAACGAACTCACGAACTCACGAACGAACTCACGAACTCACGAACGAACTCACGAACGAACTCACGAACTCACGAATGTACTCACGAACGAACGAACGAACGAACTCACGAACGAACTCACGAACTCACGAACTCACGAACGAACTCACGAACGAACGAACGAACGAACTCACGAACGAACGAACGAACGAACTCACGAACGAACTCACGAACGAACTCGCGAACTCACGAACGAACTCACGAACTCACGAACGATCTCACGAACTCACGAACGAACTCACGAACTCACGAACGAACTCACGAACTCACGAACGAACTCACGAACGAACTCACGAACGAACTGACGAACTCACGAACGAACTCACGAACGAACTCAGGAACGAACTGACGAACGAACTCACGAAAGAATTCACGAAAGAACTCACGAACGAACGAACGAACTCACGAAAGAACTCACGAACGAACGAACGAACGAACTCACGAACTCACGAACGAACGAACGAACGAACTCACGAACGAACTCACGAGCGAACTCACGAACGAACTCACGAACTCACGAACGAACTCACGAACGAACACACGAACTCACGAACGAACTCACGAACGAACTCACGAACTCACGAACTCACGAACGAACGAACTCACGAACGAACGAACGAACGAACTCACGAACGAACGAACGAACGAACTCACGAACGAACGAAGGACCGAACTCACGAACTCACGAACGAACTCACGAACGAACGAACGAACGAACTCACGAACGATCGAGCGAACGAACTCACGAACGAACGAACGAACGAACGAACGAACTCACGAACGAACTCACGAACGAACGAACGAACGAACTCACGAACTCACGAACGAACTCACGAACTCACGCACGAACTCACGAACTCACGAACGAACTCACGAACGAACTCACGAACTCACGAACTCACGAACGAAGTCACGAAGTCACGCATGAACTCACGAACGAACTCACGAACGAACTCACGAACTCACGCACGAACTCACGAACGAACTCACGAACTCACAAACGAACTCACGAACTCACGAACGAACTCACGAACTCACGAACGAACGAACGAAAGAACGAACGAACGAACGAACGAACTCACGAACGAACGAACGAACGAATTCACGAACGAACGAACGAACGAACTCACGAACTCACGAACGAAATCACGAACGAACGAACGAACGAACGAACTCACGAACGAACGAACGAACGAACGAACTCACGAACTCACGAACGAACTCACGAACGAACTCACGAACGAACTCACGAACTCACGAACGAACTCACGAACTCAAGAACGAACTCACGAACTCAAGAACGAACTCACGAACGAACGAACGAACTCACGAAAGAACTCACGAACTCACGAACTCACGAACGAACTGACGAACTCACGAACGAACTCACGAACGAACTCGCTAACTCACGAACGAACTCACGAACTCACGAACGAACTCACGAACGAACTCACGAACGAACGAACGAACTAACGAACGAACGAACGAACTCACGAACGAACTCACGAACTCACGAACGAACTCACGAACGAACTGACGAACGAACTCACGAAAGAACTCACGAAAGAACTCACGAACGAAAGCACGAACTCACGAACGAACTCACGAACTCACGAACGAACTCACGAACTCAGGAACTCACGAACGTGCGAACGAACGAACGAACGCACTCACGAACAAACGAACGGACGAACTCACGAACGAACGAACGAACGAACTCACGAACGAACGAACTCACGAACTCACGAACGAACTCACGAACGAACTCACGAACTCTCGAACGAACTCACGAAAGAACTCACGAACGAACTCACGAACTCACGAACGAACTCACGAACTCACGAACGAACTCACGAACTCACGAACTCACGAACGAACTCACGAACTCACGAACGAACTCACGAACGAACTCACGAACTCACGAACTCACGAACGAACTCACGGACGAACTCACGAACTCACGAACGAACTCACGAACTCACGAACGAACTCACGAACGAACTCACGAACTCACGAACGAAGTCACGAACTCACGAACTCACGAACTCACGAACGAACTCACGAACGAACTCACGAACGAACGAACTCACGAACTCACGAACGAAGTCACGAACTCACGAACTCACGAACTCACGAACGAACTCACGAACGAACTCACGAACGAACGAACTCACGAACGAACTCACGAACGAACTCACGAACGAACTCACGAACGAACTCACGAACTCACGAACGAACTCACGAACTCACGAACTCACGAACTCACGAACGAACTCACGAACGAACGAACTCACGAACGAACTCACGAACGAACTCACGAACGAACTCACGAACGAACTCACGAACTCACGAACGAACTCACGAACTCACCAACGAACTCACGAACTCACGAACGAACTCACGAACTCACCAACGAACTCACGAACTCACGAACGAACTCACGAACTCACGAACGAACTCACGAACTCACGAACGAACTCACGAACGAACACACGGACTCACGAACGAACTCACGAACTCACGAACTCACGAACGAACGAACTCACGAACTCACGAACGAACGAAGGACCGAACTCACGAACGAACGAACGAACGAACGAACGAACGAACGAACGAACGAACGAACGAACGAACGAACGAACGAACGAACGAACGAACGAACTCACGAACTCATGAACGAACTCACGAACTCACAAACGAACTGACGAACTCAAGAACGAACTCACGAACTCACGAACGACCTCACGAACTCAGGAACGAACTCACGAACGAACTCACGAACTCACGAACGAACTCACGAACTCACGAACGAACTCACGAACTCACGAACGAAGTCACGAACTCACGAACTCTCGAACTCACGAACGAAGTCACGAACTCACGCACGAACTCACGAACGAACTCGCGAACTCACGAACGAACTCACGAACGAAATAACGAACTCACGAACGAACTCACGAACTCACGAACTCACGAACGAACTCACGAACGAACTCACGAACGAACTCACGAACTCACGAACGAACTCACGAACTCACGAACGAAGTCACGAACTCACGAACTCACGAACTGACGAACTCACGAACGAAGTCACGAACGAACTGACGAACTCACGAACGAACTCACGAACGAACTCACGAACTCTCGAACGAACTCACGAAAGAACTCACGAACGAACTCACGAACTCACGAACGAACTCACGAACTCACGAACTCACGAACGAACTCACGAACTCACGAACGAACTTACGAACTCACGAACGAAGTCACGAACTCACGAACTCTCGAACTCACGAACGAAGTCACGAACTCACGCACGAACTCACGAACGAACTCGCGAACTCACGAACGAACTCACGAACGAACGAACGAACTCACGAACGAACTCACGAACTCACGAACTCACGAACGAACTCACGAACTCACGAACGAACTCACGAACGAACTCACGAACGAACTCACGAACTCACGAACGAACTCACGAACTCACGAACGAAGTCACGAACTCACGAACTCACGAACTGACGAACTCACGAACGAAGTCACGAACGAACTGACGAACTCACGAACGAACTCACGAACGAACTCACGAACTCTCGAACGAACTCACGAAAGAACTCACGAACGAACTCACGAACTCACGAACGAACTCACGAACTCACGAACGAACTCACGAACTCACGAACTCACGAACGAACTCACGAACTCACGAACTAACTCACGAACGAACTCACGAACTCACGAACTCACGAACGAACTCACGGACGAACTCACGAACTCACGAACGAACTCACGAACTCACGAACGAAGTCACGAACTCACGAACTCACGAACTCACGAACGAACTCACGAACGAACTCACGAACGAACGAACTCACGAACTCACGAACGAAGTCACGAACTCACGAACTCACGAACTCACGAACGAACTCACGAACGAACTCACGAACGAACGAACTCACGAACGAACTCACGAACGAACTCACGAACGAGCTCACGAACGAACTCACGAACTCACGAACGAACTCACGAACTCACGAACTCACGAACTCACGAACGAACTCACGAACGAACTCACGAACGAACGAACTCACGAACGAACTCACGAACGAACTCACGAACGAACTCACGAACTCACGAACGAACTCACGAACTCACGAACGAACTGACGAACTCACGAACGAACTCACGAACGAACACACGAACTCACGAACGAACTCACGAACTCACGAACGAACGAACGAACGAACTCACGAACTCACGAACGAACGAACGAACGAACTCACGAACGAACGAACGAACGAACGAACGAACGAACGAACGAACGAACGAACGAACGAACGAACGAACGAACGAACGAACGAACGAACGAACTCACGAACTCACGAACGATCTCACGAACTCACGAACTCACGAACGAACTCGCGAACTCACGAACGAACTCACGAACGAACGAACGAACTCACGAAAGAACTCACGAACTCACGAACTCACGAACTCACGAACGAACTCACGAACTCACGAACGAACTCACGAACGAACTCACGAACGAACTCACGAACGAACTCACGAACGAACTCACGAACGAACTCACGAACGAACTCACGAACGAACTCACGAACTCACAAACGAACTCACGAACGAACTAACGAACTAACTCACGAACGAACTCACGAACTAACGAACTCACGAACGAACTCACGAACTCACGAACTCACGAACAAACTCACGAACGAACTCACGAACGAACTCACGAACTCACGAACGAACTCACGAACTCACGAAAGAACTCGCGAAATCACGAACGAACTCACGAACGAACTCACGAACGAACTCACGAACGAACTCACGAACGAACTCACGAACGAACTCAGGAACTCACGAACGAACTCACGAACGAACTCACGAACGAACTCACGAACTCACGAACGAACTCACGAACTCACGAACGAACTCACGAACTCACAAACGAACTCACGAACGAACTCACGAACGAACGAACTCACGAACGAACGAACGAACGAACTCACGAACGAACTCACGAACGAACTCACGAACGAACTCACGAACTCACGAACGAACTCACGAACTCACGAACTCACGAACGAACTCACGAACGAACTCACGAACGAACTCACGAACTCAAGAACGAACTCACGAACTCACAAACGAACTCACGAACTCACGAACGAACTCACGAACTCACCAACGAACTCACGAACTCACCAACGAACTCACGAACGAACTCACGAACGAACTCACGAACGAACTCACGAACGAACTCACGAACTCACGAACGAACTCACGAACTCACGAACGAAGTCACGAACTCACGAACTCACGAACTCACGAACGAACTCACGAACTCACGAACGAACTCACGAACGAACTCACGAACTCACGAACGAAGTCACGAACTCACGAACTCACGAACGAAGTCACGAAGTCACGCATGAACTCACGAACGAACTCACGAACTCACGCACGAATTCACGAACGAACTCACGAACTCACAAACGAACTCACGAACTCACGAACGAACTCACGAACTCACGAACAAACTCACGAACGAACTCACGAACTCACGAACGAACTCACGAACTCACGAACTCACGAACGAACTCGCGAACTCACGAACGAACTCACGAACGAACGAACGAACGAACGAACTCACGAACGAAGTCACGAACTCACGAACTCACGAACGAAGTTACGAACTCACGCACGAAATCACGAACGAACTCACGAAATCACAAACGAACTCACGAACTCACGAACGAACTCGCGAACTCACGAACGAACTCACGAACGAACGAACGAACTGACGAAAGAACTCACGAACTCACGAACTCACGAACGAACTCACGAACTCACGAACGAACTCACGAACTCACGAACGAACTCACGAACGAACTCACGAACGAACTCACGAACGAACTCACGAACGAACTCACGAACGAACTCACGAACTCACGAACGAACTCACGAACGAACTCACGAACGAACTCACGAACGAACTCACGAACGAACTCACGAACTCACAAACGAACTCACGAACGAACTAACGAACGAACTCACGAACGAACTCACGAACTCACGAACTCACGAACGAACTCACGAACGAACTCACGAACGAACTCACGAACGAACTCACGAACGAACTCACGAACTCACGAACGAACTCACGAACTCAAGAACGAACTCACGAACGAAGTCACGAACTCACGAACGAACTCACGAACTCACAAACGAACTCACGAACGAACTCACGAACGAACGAACGAACGAACTCACGAACGAACTCACGAACGAACGAACGAACGAACTCACGAACTCACGAACGAACGAACGAACGAACTCACGAACGCACTCACGAACTCACGAACGAACTCACGAACTCACGAACGAACTCACAAACTCACGAACGAACTCACGAACGAACTCACGAACGAACTCACGAACGAACTCACGAACTCAAGAACGAACTCACGCACTCAAAAACGAAATCACGAACTCACGAACGAACTCACGAACTCACGAACGAACTCACGAACGAACGAACGAACGAACGAACTCACGAACGAACTCACGAACGAACTCACGAACGAACGAACGAACGAACTCACGAACTCACGAACGAACTCACGAACTCACGAACTCACGAACGAACTCACGAACGAACTCACGAACTCACGAACGAACTCACGAACTCACGAACTCACGAAAGAAGTCACGAACTCACGAACTCACGCACGAACTCACGAACGAACTCACGAACGAACTCACGAACTCACGAACGAACTCACGAACGAACTCACGAACGAACTCACGAACTCACGCACGAACTCACGAACGAACTCACGAACTCACAAACGAACTCACGAACTCACGAACGAACTCACGAACTCACGAACGAACTCACGAACGAACTCACGAACTCACGAATGTACTCACGAACTCACGAACGAACTCACGAACTCACGAACGAACGAACGAACGAACGAAAGAACGAACGAACGAACGAACGAACTCACGAACGAACGAACGAACGAATTCACGAACGAACGAACGAACGAACTCACGAACTCACGAACGAAATCACGAACGAACGAACGAACGAACGAACTCACGAACGAACTCACGAACGAACGAACGAACGAACTCACGAACTCACGAACGAACTCACGAACTCACGAACTCACGAACGAACTCACGAACGAACTCACGAACTCACGAACGAACTCACGAACTCACGAACGAACTGACGAACTCACGAACGAACTCACGAACGAACACACGAACTCACGAACGAACTCACGAACGAACTCACGAACTCACGAACGAACTCACGAACGAACTCACGAACTCACGAACGAAGTCACGAACTCACGAACGAAGTCACGAACTCACGAACTCACGAACGAAGTCAGGAACTCACGAACTCACGAACGAAGTCACGAAGTCCCGCATGAACTCACGAACGAACTCACGAACGAACTCACGAACTCACGCACGAACTCACGAACGAACTCACGAACTCACAAACGAACTCACGAACTCACGAACGAACTCACGAACTCACGAACGAACTCACGAACGAACTCACGAACTCACGAACGAACTCACGAACTCACGAACGAACTCACGAACTCACGAACGAACGAACGAACGAACGAAAGAACGAACGAACGAACGAACGAACTCACGAACGAACGAACGAACGAATTCACGAACGAACGAACGAACGAACTCACGAACTCACGAACGAAATCACGAACGAACGAACGAACGAACGAACTCACGAACGAACTCACGAACGAACGAACGAACGAACTCACGAACTCACGAACGAACTCACGAACTCACGAACTCACGAACGAACTCACGAACGAACTCACGAACTCACGAACGAACTCACGAACTCACGAACGAACTGACGAACTCACGAACGAACTCACGAACGAACACACGAACTCACGAACGAACTCACGAACGAACTCACGAACTCACGAACGAACGAACTCACGAACGAACTCACGAACGAACTCACGAACGAACTCACGAACTCACGAACGAAGTCACGAATTCACGAACTCACGAACGAAGTCACGAAGTCACGCATGAACTCACGAACGAACTCACGAACGAACTCACGAACTCACGCACGAACTCACGAACGAACTCACGAACTCACAAACGAACTCACGAACTCACGAACGAACTCACGAACTCACGAACGAACTCACGAACGAACTCACGAACTCACGAATGTACTCACGAACTCACGAACGAACTCACGAACTCACGAACGAACGAACGAACGAACGCAAGAACGAACGAACGAACGAACGAACTCACGAACGAACGAACGAACGAATTCACGAACGAACGAACGAACGAACTCACGAACTCACGAACGAAATCACGAACGAACGAACGAACGAACGAACTCACGAACGAACTCACGAACGAACGAACGAACGAACTCACGAACTCACGAACGAACTCACGAACTCACGAACTCACGAACGAACTCACGAACGAACTCACGAACTCACGAACGAACTCACGAACTCACGAACGAACTGACGAACTCACGGACGAACTCACGAACGAACACACGAACTCACGAACGAACTCACGAACGAACTCACGAACTCACGAACGAACGAACTCACGAACGAACTCACGAACGAACTCACGAACGAACTCACGAACTCACGAACGAAGTCACGAACTCACGAACTCACGAACGAAGTCACGAAGTCACGCATGAACTCACGAACGAACTCACGAACGAACTCACGAACTCACGCACGAACTCACGAACGAACTCACGAACTCACAAACGAACTCACGAACTCACGAACGAACTCACGAACTCACGAACGAACTCACGAACGAACTCACGAACTCACGAATGTACTCACGAACTCACGAACGAACTCACGAACTCACGAACGAACGAACGAACGAACGAAAGAACGAACGAACGAACGAACGAACTCACGAACGAACGAACGAACGAATTCACGAACGAACGAACGAACGAACTCACGAACTCACGAACGAACTCACGAACGAACTCACGAACTCACGAACGAACTCACGAACTCACGAACGAACTGACGAACTCACGAACGAACTCACGAACGAACACACGAACTCACGAACGAACTCACGAACGAACTCACGAACTCACGAACGAACGAACGAACGAACTCACGAACGAACGAACTCACGAACGAACGAAGGACCGAACTCACGAACTCACGAACGAACTCACGAACGAACGAACGAACGAACGAACTCACGAACGAACGAACGAACGAACTCACGAACGAACTCACGAACGAACTCGCGAACTCACGAACGAACTCACGAACTCACGAACGATCTCACGAACTCACGAACGAACTCACGAACTCACGAACGAACTCACGAACTCACGAACGAACTCACGAACGAACTCACGAACGAACTGACGAACTCACGAACGAACTCACGAACGAACTCACGAACGAACTGGCGGACGAACTCACGAAAGAATTCACGAAAGAACTCACGAACGAACGAACGAACGAACTCACGAAAGAACTCACGAACGAACGAACGAACGAACTCACGAACGAACGAACGAACGAACGAACGAACGAACTCACGAACGAACTCACGAACGAGCGAACGAACTCACGAACGAACTCACGAACGAACTCACGAACGAACTCACGAACTCACGAACGAAGTCACGAACTCACGAACTCACGAACGAAGTCACGAAGTCACGCATGAACTCACGAACGAACTCACGAACGAACTCACGAACTCACGCACGAACTCACGAACGAACTCACGAACTCACAAACGAACTCACGAACTCACGAACGAACTCACGAACTCACGAACGAATTCACGAACGAACTCACGAACTCACGAATGTACTCACGAACTCACGAACGAACTCGCGAACTCACGAACGAACGAACGAACGAACTCACGAACGAACGAACGAACGAACTCACGAACGAACGAACTCACGAACGAACGAAGGACCGAACTCACGAACTCACGAACGAACTCACGAACGAACGAACGAACGAACTCACGAACGAACGAGCGAACGAACTCACGAACGAACGAACGAACGAACGAACGAACTCACGAACGAACTCACGAACGAACGAACGAACGAACTCACGAACTCACGAACGAACTCACGAACTCACGCACGAACTCACGAACTCACGAACGAACTCACGAACGAACTCACGAACTCACGAACTCACGAACGAAGTCACGAAGTCACGCATGAACTCACGAACGAACTCACGAACGAACTCACGAACTCACGAACGAACTGACGAACTCACGAACGAACTCACGAACGAACACACGAACTCACGAACGAACTCACGAACGAACTCACGAACTCACGAACGAACGAACGAACGAACTCACGAACGAACGAACGAACGAACTCACGAACGAACGAACTCACGAACGAACGAAGGACCGAACTCACGAACTCACGAACGAACTCACGAACGAACGAACGAACGAACTCACGAACGAACGAACGAACGAACTCACGAACGAACGAACGAACGAACGAACGAACTCACGAACGAACTCACGAACGAACGAACGAACGAACTCACGAACTCACGAACGAACTCACGAACTCACGCACGAATTCACGAACTCACGAACGAACTCACGAACGAACTCACGAACTCACGAACTCACGAACGAAGTCACGAAGTCACGCATGAACTCACGAACGAACTCACGAACGAACTCACGAACTCACGCACGAACTCACGAACGAACTCACGAACTCACAAACGAACTCACGAACTCACGAACGAACTCACGAACTCACGAACGAACTCACGAACGAACTCACGAACTCACGAATGTACTCACGAACTCACGAACGAACTCACGAACGAACGAACGAACGAACGAAAGAACGAACGAACGAACGAACGAACTCAAAAACGAACGAACGAACGAATTCACGAACGAACGAACGAACGAACTCACGAACTCACGAACGAAATCACGAACGAACGAACGAACGAACGAACTCACGAACGAACGAACTCACGAACGAACTCACGAACTCACGAACTCACGAACGAACTCACGAACTCACGAACGAACTCACGAACTCACGAACGAACTCACGAACTCACGAACTCACGAACTCACGAACGAACTCACGAACTCACGAACGAACTCACGAACGAACGAACGAACGAACTCACGAACTCACGAACGAACTCACGAACTCACGCACGAACTCACGAACTCACGAACGAAATCACGAACTCACAAACGAACTCACGAACTCACGAACGAACTCACGAACTCACGAACGAACTCACGAACGAACTCACGAACTCACGAATGTACTCACGAACTCACGAACGAACTCACGAACTCACGAACGAACGAACGAACGAACGAAAGAACTCACGAACGAACTCACGAACTCACGAACGAACTCACGAACGAAGTCACGAACTCACGAACGAACTCACGAACGAACGAACGAACGAACTCACGAACTCACGAACGAACGAACGAACGAACTCACGAACGAACTCACGAACGAACTCACGAACGAACTCACGAACTCACGAACGAACTCACGAACGAACTCACGAACGAACTCACGAACTCACGAACGAAGTCACGAACTCACGAACTCACGAACGAAGTCACGAAGTCACGCATGAACTCACGAACGAACTCACGAACGAACTCACGAACTCACGCGCGAACTCACGAACGAACTCACGAACTCACAAACGAACTCACGAACTCACGAACGAACTCACGAACTCACGAACGAACTCACGAACGAACTCACGAACTCACGAATGTACTCACGAACTCACGAACGAACTCACGAACTCACGAACTCACGAACGAACGAACGAAAGAACGAAAGAACGAACGAACGAACTCACGAAAGAATGAACGAACGAATTCACGAACGAACGAACGAACGAACTCACGAACTCACGAACGAAATCACGAACGAACGAACGAACGAACGAACTCACGAACGAACGAACGAACGAACGAACGAACGAACTCACGAACTCACGAACGAACTCACGAACTCACGAACGAACTCACGAACTCACGAACTCACGAACGAACTCACGAACGAACTCACGAACTCACGAACGAACTCACGAACTCACGAACGAACTCACGAACTCACGAACGAACTCACGAACTCACGAACGAACTGACGAACTCACGAACGAACTCACGAACGAACACACGAACTCACGAACGAACTCACGAACGAACTCACGAACGAACTCACGAACGAACGAACGAACGAACGAACTCACGAACGAACGAACGAACGAACGAACGAACGAACTCACGAACTCACGAACGAACTCACGAACTCACGAACGAACTCACGAACTCACGAACTCACGAACGAACTCACGAACGAACTCACGAACTCACGAACGAACTCACGAACGAACTCACGAACGAACTCACGAACTCACGAACGAAGTCACGAACTCACGAACTCACGAACGAAGTCACGAAGTCACGCATGAACTCACGAACGAACTCACGAACGAACTCACGAACTCACGCGCGAACTCACGAACGAACTCACGAACTCACAAACGAACTCACGAACTCACGAACGAACTCACGAACTCACGAACGAACTCACGAACGAACTCACGAACTCACGAATGTACTCACGAACTCACGAACGAACTCACGAACTCACGAACTCACGAACGAACGAACGAAAGAACGAAAGAACGAACGAACGAACTCACGAAAGAATGAACGAACGAATTCACGAACGAACGAACGAACGAACTCACGAACTCACGAACGAACTCACGAACGAACGAACGAACGAACGAACTCACGAACGAACGAACGAACGAACGAACGAACGAACTCACGAACTCACGAACGAACTCACGAACTCACGAACGAACTCACGAACTCACGAACTCACGAACGAACTCACGAACGAACTCACGAACTCACGAACGAACTCACGAACTCACGAACGAACTCACGAACTCACGAACGAACTCACGAACTCACGAACGAACTCACGAACTCACGAACGAACTCACGAACGAACACACGAACTCACGAACGAACTCACGAACGAACTCACGAACGAACTCACGAACGAACTCACGAACTCACGAACGAACTCACGAACTCACGAACGAACTCACGAACTCACGAACGAACTCACGAACGAACACACGAACTCACGAACGAACTCACGAACTCACGAACGAACGAACGAACGAACTCACGAACTCACGAACGAACGAACGAACGAACTCACGAACGAACGAACGAACGAACGAACGAACGAACGAACGAACGAACGAACGAACGAACGAACGAACGAACGAACGAACGAACCAACTCACGAACTCACGAACGATCTCACGAACTCACGAACTCACGAACGAACTCGCGAACTCACGAACGAACTCACGAACGAACGAACGAACTCACGAACGAACTCACGAACTCACGAACTCACGAACTCACGAACGAACTCACGAACTCACGAACGAACTCACGAACGAACTCACGAACGAACTCACGAACGAACTCACGAACGAACTCACGAACGAACTCACGAACTCACGAACGAACTCACGAACTCACGAACGAACTCACGAACTCACGAACGAACTCACGAACTCACAAACGAACTCACGAACGAACTAACGAACGAATTCACGAACGAACTCACGAACTAACGAACTCACGAACGAACTCACGAACTCACGAACTCACGAACAAACTCACGAACGAACTCACGAACGAACTCACGAACTCACGAACGAACTCACAAACTCACGAAAGAACTCGCGAAATCACGAACGAACTCACGAACGAACTCACGAACGAACTCACGAACGAACTCACGAACGAACTCACGAACGAACTCAGGAACTCACGAACGAACTCACGAACGAACTCACGAACGAACTCACGAACTCACGAACGAACTCACGAACTCACAAACGAACTCACGAACGAACTCACGAACGAACGAACTCACGAACGAACGAACTCACGAACGAACGAACGAACGAACTCACGAACGAACTCACGAACGAACTCACGAACGAACTCACGAACTCACGAACGAACTCACGAACTCACGAACGAACTCACGAACTCACGAACTCACGAACGAACTCACGAACGAACTCACGAACGAACTCACGAACTCAAGAACGAACTCACGAACTCACAAACGAACTCACGAACTCACGAACGAACTCACGAACTCACGAACGAACTCACGAACTCACGAACGAACGAACGAACGAACGAACGAACGAACTCACGAACTCACGAACGAACTCACGAACTCACGAACGAACTCACGAACTCACGAACTCACGAACGAACTCACGAACTCACGAACGAACTCACGAACTCACGAACTCACGAACGAACTCACGAACGAACTCACGAACGAACTCACGAACTCAAGAACGAACTCACGAACTCACGAACGAACTCACGAACTCACGAACTCACGAACGAACGAACGAAAGAACGAAAGAACGAACGAACGAACTCACGAAAGAATGAACGAACGAATTCACGAACGAACGAACGAACGAACTCACGAACTCACGAACGAAATCACGAACGAACGAACGAACGAACGAACTCACGAACGAACGAACGAACGAACGAACGAACGAACTCACGAACTCACGAACGAACTCACGAACTCACGAACGAACTCACGAACTCACGAACTCACGAACGAACTCACGAACGAACTCACGAACTCACGAACGAACTCACGAACTCACGAACGAACTCACGAACTCACGAACGAACTCACGAACTCACGAACGAACTCACGAACTCACGAACGAACTCACGAACGAACACACGAACTCACGAACGAACTCACGAACGAACTCACGAACGAACTCACGAACGAACTCACGAACTCACGAACGAACTCACGAACTCACGAACGAACTCACGAACTCACGAACGAACTCACGAACGAACACACGAACTCACGAACGAACTCACGAACTCACGAACGAACGAACGAACGAACTCACGAACTCACGAACGAACGAAGGACCGAACTCACGAACGAACGAACGAACGAACGAACGAACGAACGAACGAACGAACGAACGAACGAACGAACGAACGAACGAACTCACGAACTCACGAACGATCTCACGAACTCACGAACTCACGAACGAACTCGCGAACTCACGAACGAACTCACGAACGAACGAACGAACTCACGAACGAACTCACGAACTCACGAACTCACGAACTCACGAACGAACTCACGAACTCACGAACGAACTCACGAACGAACTCACGAACGAACTCACGAACGAACTCACGAACGAACTCACGAACGAACTCACGAACTCACGAACGAACTCACGAACTCACGAACGAACTCACGAACTCACAAACGAACTCACGAACGAACTAACGAACGAATTCACGAACGAACTCACGAACTAACGAACTCACGAACGAACTCACGAACTCACGAACTCACGAACAAACTCACGAACGAACTCACGAACGAACTCACGAACTCACGAACGAACTCACAAACTCACGAAAGAACTCGCGAAATCACGAACGAACTCACGAACGAACTCACGAACGAACTCACGAACGAACTCACGAACGAACTCACGAACGAACTCAGGAACTCACGAACGAACTCACGAACGAACTCACGAACGAACTCACGAACTCACGAACGAACTCACGAACTCACAAACGAACTCACGAACGAACTCACGAACGAACGAACTCACGAACGAACTCACGAACGAACTCACGAACGAACTCACGAACGAACTCACGAACGAACTCACGAACTCACGAACGAACTCACGAACTCACGAACGAACTCACGAACTCACGAACTCACGAACGAACTCACGAACGAACTCACGAACGAACTCACGAACTCAAGAACGAACTCACGAACTCACAAACGAACTCACGAACTCACGAACGAACTCACGAACTCACGAACGAACTCACGAACTCACCAACGAACTCACGAACTCACCAACGAACTCACGAACGAACTCACGAACGAACTCACGAACGAACTCACGAACGAACTCACGAACTCACGAACGAACTCACGAACTCACGAACGAAGTCACGAACTCACGAACTCACGAACTCACGAACGAACTCACGAACTCACGAACGAACTCACGAACGAACTCACGAACTCACGAACGAAGTCACGAACTCACGAACTCACGAACGAAGTCACGAAGTCACGCATGAACTCACGAACGAACTCACGAACTCACGCACGAATTCACGAACGAACTCACGAACTCACAAACGAACTCACGAACTCACGAACGAACTCACGAACTCACGAACAAACTCACGAACGAACTCACGAACTCACGAACGAACTCACGAACTCACGAACTCACGAACGAACTCGCGAACTCACGAACGAACTCACGAACGAACTCACGAACGAACGAACTCACGAACGAAGTCACGAACTCACGAACTCACGAACAAAGTCACGAACTCACGCACGAAATCACGAACGAACTCACGAAATCACAAACGAACTCACGAACTCACGAACGAACTCGCGAACTCACGAACGAACTCACGAACGAACTCACGAACGAACGAACGAACTCACGAAAGAACTCACGAACTCACGAACTCACGAACGAACTCACGAACTCACGAACGAACTCACGAACTCACGAACGAACTCACGAACTCACGAACGAACTCACGAACGAACTCACGAACGAACTCACGAACGAACTCACGAACGAACTCACGAACGAACTCACGAACTCACGAACGAACTCACGAACTCACGAACGAACTCACGAACGAACTCACGAACTCACAAACGAACTCGCGAACGAACTAACGAACGAACTCACGAACGAACTCACGAACTCACGAACTCACGAACGATCTCATGAACGAACTCACGAACGAACTCACGAACGAACTCACGAACGAACTCACGAACTCACGAACGAACTCACGAACTCACGAACGAACTCACGAACGAAGTCACGAACTCACGAACGAACTCACGAACTCACAAACGAACTCACGAACGAACTCACGAACGAACGAACGAACGAACTCACGAACGAACTCACGAACGAACTCACGAACGAACTCACGAACTCACGAACTCACGAACTCACGAACTCACGAACTCACGAACTCACGAACTCACGAACTCACGAACTCACGAACTCACGAACTCACGAACTCACGAACGAACTCACGAACGAACTCACGAACGAACTCACGAACGAACGAACGAACGAACGAACTCACGAACTCACGAACGAACGAACTCACGAACGAACGAACTCACGAACTCACGAACGAACGAACGAACGAACGAACGAACTCACGAACTCACGAACGAACGAACGAACTCACGAACGAACGAACGAACTCACGAACGAAAGAACGAACTCACGAACGAACGAACGAACGAACGAACGAACTCACGAACGAACTCACGAACGAACTCACGAACGAACTCACGAACGAACTCACGAACGAACTCACGAACGAACTCACGAACGAACTCACGAACGAACTCACGAACTCACGAACGAACTCACGAACTCACGAACTCACGAACTCGCGAACTCACGAACTCACGAACTCACGAACTCACGAACTCACGAACTCACGAACTCACGAACTCACGAACTCACGAACTCACGAACTCACGAACTCACGAACTCACGTACTCACGAACTCACGAACTCACGAACTCGCGAACTCACGAACTCACGAACTCACGAACTCACGAACTCACGAACTCACGAACGAACGAACGAACGAACTCACGAACTCACGAACTCACGAACGAACGAACGAACTCACGAACGAACGAACGAACGAACGAACGAACGAACTCACGAACTCACGAACGAACTCACGAACGAACTCATGAACGAACTTACGAACGAACTCACGAACGATCTCACGAACTCACGAACTCACGAACTCACGAACGAACGAACGAACTCACGAACTCACGAAATCACGAACTCACGAACTCACGAACTCACGAATTCAAGAACGAACGAACGAACTCACGAACTCACGAAATCACGAACTCACGAACTCACGAACTCACGAACGAACTCACGAACGAACTCACGAACTCACGAACTCACGAACTCACGAACTCACGAACTCACGAACTCACGAACTCACGAACTCACGAACTCACGAACGAACGAACGAACGAACGAACGAACGAACGAACGAACTCACGAAATCACGAACTCACGAACTCACGATCTCACAAACGAACTCACGAACGAACTCACGAACGAACTCACGAACGAACTCACGAACTCACGAACTCACGAACGAACGAACGAACTCACGAACGAACGAACGAACGAACGAACGAACGAACTCACGAACTCACGAACGAACTCACGAACGAACTCACGAACGAACTCACGAACGAACTCACGAACTCACGAACTCACGAACTCACGAACTGACGAACTCACGAACTCACGAACGAACGAACTCACGAACTCACGAACGAACGAACGAACTCACGAACGAAAGAACGAACTCACGAACGAACGAACTCACGAACTCACGAACTCACGAACGAACTCACGAACGAACGAACGAACGAACTCACGAACGAACGAACGAACGAACGAACGAACGAACGAACTCTCGAACTCACGAACTCACGAACTCACGAACTCACGAACTCACGAACTCACGAACGAACTCACGAACGAACGAACGAACGAACTCACGAACGAACGAACGAACGTACGAACGAACGAACGAACTCACGAACGAACGAACGAACGAACTCACGAACGAACGAACGAACGAACGAACTCACGAACGAACGAACGAACTCACGAACGAACGAACGAACGAACTCACGAACTCACGAACGAACTCACGAACGAACTCATGAACGAACTTACGAACGAACTCACGAACGAACTCACGAACTCACGAACTCACGAACTCACGAACTCACGAACTCACGAACTCACGAACTCACGAACGAACGAACGAACGAACGAACTCACGAAATCACGAACTCACGAACTCACGAACTCACGAATTCAAGAACGAACGAACGAAAGAACGAACTCACGAACTCACGAAATCACGAACTCACGAACTCACGAATTCAAGAACGAACGAACGAAGTCACGAAATCACGAACTCACGAACTCACGAACTCACGAACGAACTCACGAACGAACTCACGAACGAACTCACGAACGAACTCACGAACGAACTCACGAACGAACTCACGAACTCACGAACTCACGAACTCACGAACTCACGAACGAACTCACGAACGAACTCACGAACGAACTCACGAACTCAGGAACTCACGAACTCAGGAACTCACGAACGAACGAACTCACGAACGAACGAACTCACGAACGAACGAACTCACGAACTCACGAACTCACGAACTCACGAACTCACGAACTCACGAACTCACGAACTCACGAACTCACGAACTCACGAACTCATGAACTCACGAACGAACGAACTCACGAACTCACGAACGAACGAACTCACGAACTCACGAACTCACGAACTCACGAACTCACGAACTCACGAACTCACGAACTCACGAACGAACTCACGAACGAACTCACGAACGAACTCACGAACGAACTCACGAACTCACGAACTCACGAACTCACGAACTCACGAACTCACGAACTCACGAACTCACGAACTCACGAACTCACGAACTAACGAACTCACGAACTCACGAACTCACGAACTCACGAACTCACGAACGAACGAACGAACTCACGAACGAACGAACGAACGAACTCACGAACTCACGAACGAACTCACGAACGAACTCATGAACGAACTTTCGAACGAACTCACGAACGAACTCACGAACTCACGAACTCACGAACTCACGAACTCACGAACTCACGAACTCACGAACTCACGAACTCACGAACGAACTCACGAACGAACTCACGAACGAACTCACGAACGAACTCACGAACGAACTCACGAACGAACTCACGAACGAACTCACGAACGAACTCACGAACGAACTCACGAACGAACTCACGAACGAACTCACGAACGAACTCACGAACGAACTCACGAACGAACTCACGAACGAACTCACGAACGAACTCACGAACGAACTCACGAACGAACTCACGAACTCACGAACTCACGAACGAACGAACTCACGAACGAACTCACGAACGAACTCACGAACGAACTCACGAACTCACGAACGAACGAACGAACTCACGAACGAACTCACGAACGAACTCACGAACGAACTCACGAACTCACGAACTCACGAACTCACGAACTCACGAACTCACGAACTCACGAACTCACGAACTCACGAACTCACGAACTCACGAACTCACGAACTCACGAACTCACGAACTCACGAACTCACGAACTCACGAACTCACGAACTCACGAACTCACGAACTCACGAACTCACGAACTCACGAAATCACGAACGAACGAACGAACGAACGAACTCACGAACGAACGAACGAACGAACGAACTCACGAACTCACGAACTCACGAACGAACTCACGAACGAACTCACGAACGAACTCACGAACGAACGAACGAACTCACGAACGAACGAACGAACGAACGAACGAACGAACGAACTCACGAACTCACGAACTCACGAACTCACGAACTCACGAACTCACGAACTCACGAACGAACGAACGAACTCACGAACGAAAGAACGAACTCACGAACGAACGAACGAACGAACTCACGAACTCACGAACGAACTCACGAACGAACTCACGAACGAACTCACGAACGATCTCACGAACGAACTCACGAACGAACTCACGAACGAACTCACTAACGAACTCACGTACGAACTCACGAACGAACTCACGAACGAACTCACGAACGAACTCACGAACGAACTCACGAACGAACGAACGAACGAACGAACGAACGAACGAACTTACGAACGAACGAACGAACGAACTCACGAACTCACGAACTCACGAACGAACTCACGAACGAACGAACGAACGAACGAACGAACGAACGAACGAACGAACGAACGAACGAACGAACGAACGAACTCACGAACTAACGAACTCACGAACTCACGAACTCACGAACTCACGAACTCACGAACTCACGAACTCACGAACTCACGAACTCACGAACTCACGAACTCACGAACTCACGAACTCACGAACTCACGAACGAACTCACGAACGAACTCACGAACGAACTCACGAACGAACTCACGAACTCACGAACGAACTCACGAACTCACGAACTCACGAACTCACGAACTCACGAACTCACGAACTCACGAACTCACGAACTCACGAACTCACGAACTCACGAACTCACGAACGAACGATCTCACGAACTCACGAAATCACGAACTCACGAACTCACGAACTCACGAATTCAAGAACGAACGAACGAACTCACGAACTCACGAAATCACGAACTCACGAACTCACGAACGAACGAACGAACTCACGAACGAACGAACGAACGAACTCACGAACTCACGAACGAACTCACGAACGAACTCATGAACGAACTTTCGAACGAACTCACGAACGAACTCACGAACTCACGAACTCACGAACTCACGAACTCACGAACTCACGAACTCACGAACTCACGAACTCACGAACTCACGAAATCACGAACTCACGAACTCACGAACTCACGAATTCAAGAACGAACGAACGAACTCACGAACTCACGAAATCACGAACTCACGAACTCACGAACTCACGAACGAACTCACGAACGAACTCACGAACTCACGAACTCACGAACTCACGAACTCACGAACTCACGAACGAACGAACGAACTCACGAACTCACGAAATCAGGAACTCACGAACTCACGAACTCACGAACGAACTCACGAACGAACTCACGAACGAACTCACGAACTCACGAACTCACGAACTCACGAACTCACGAACTCACGAACGAACTCACGAACTCACGAACGAACTCACGAACTCACGAACTCACGAACTCACGAACTCACGAACGAACTCACGAACGAACTCACGAACGAACTCACGAACTCACGAACTCACGAACTCACGAACTCACGAACTCACGAACGAACTCACGAACTCACGAACTCACGAACGAACTCACGAACTCACGAACTCACGAACGAACTCACGAACTCACGAACTCACGAACTCACGAACGAACTCACGAACGAACTCACGAACGAACTCACGAACGAACTCACGAACGAACTCACGAACTCACGAACTCACGAACTCACGAACTCACGAACGAACGAACTCACGAACTCACGAACGAACGAACGAACGAACTCACGAACGAACTCACGAACGAACGAACGAACGAACGAACGAACTCACGAACGAACGAACGAACGAACGAACGAACTCACGAACTCACGAACGAACGAACTCACGAACTCACGAACTCACGAACTCACGAACTCACGAACTCACGAAATCACGAACTCACGAACTCACGAACTCACGAACGAACTCACGAACGAACTCACGAACGAACTCACGAACGAACTCACGAACGAACTCACGAACGAACTCACGAACGAAGTCACGAACGAACTCACGAACGAACTCACGAACGAACTCACGAACGAACTCACGAACGAACTCACGAACGAACTCACGAACGAACTCACGAACGAACTCACGAACGAACTCACGAACGAACTCACGAACTCACGAACTCACGAACTCACGAACTCACGAACTCACGAACTCACGAACTCACGAACTCACGAACTCACGAACTCACGAACGAACTCACGAACGAACTCACGAACGAACTCACGAACGAACTCACGAACTCACGAACGAACTCACGAACTCACGAACTCACGAACTCACGAATTCACGAACTCACGAACTCACGAACTCACGAACTCACGAACTCACGAACTCACGAACGAACGAACGAACGAACGAACGAACGAACGATCTCACGAACTCACGAAATCACGAACTCACGAACTCACGAACTCACGAATTCAAGAACGAACGAACGAACTCACGAACTCACGAAATCACGAACTCACGAACTCACGAACGAACGAACGAACTCACGAACGAACGAACGAACGAACTCACGAACTCACGAACGAACTCACGAACGAACTCATGAACGAACTTTCGAACGAACTCACGAACGAACTCACGAACTCACGAACTCACGAACTCACGAACTCACGAACTCACGAACTCACGAACTCACGAACTCACGAACTCACGAAATCACGAACTCACGAACTCACGAACTCACGAATTCAAGAACGAACGAACGAACTCACGAACTCACGAAATCACGAACTCACGAACTCACGAACTCACGAACGAACTCACGAACGAACTCACGAACTCACGAACTCACGAACTCACGAACTCACGAACTCACGAACGAACGAACGAACTCACGAACGAACTCACGAACTCACGAACTCACGAACTCACGAACTCACGAACTCACGAACGAACTCACGAACTCACGAACTCACGAACTCACGAACTCACGAACTCACGAACTCACGAACGAACTCACGAACGAACTCACGAACGAACTCACGAACTCACGAACTCACGAACTCACGAACTCACGAACGAACTCACGAACTCACGAACTCACGAACGAACTCACGAACTCACGAACTCACGAACTCACGAACGAACTCACGAACGAACTCACGAACGAACTCACGAACGAACTCACGAACTCACGAACTCACGAACGAACGAACTCACGAACTCACGAACGAACGAACGAACGAACTCACGAACGAACGAACGAACGAACGAACGAACGAACGAACGAACGAACGAACGAACTCACGAACGAACTCACGAACGAACTCACGAACGAACTCACGAACTCACGAACGAACGAACGAACTCACGAACGAACTCACGAACGAACTCACGAACGAACTCACGAACTCACGAACTCACGAACTCACGAACTCACGAACTCACGAACTCACGAACTCACGAACTCACGAACTCACGAACTCACGAACTCACGAACTCACGAACTCACGAACTCACGAACTCACGAACTCACGAACTCACGAACTCACGAACTCACGAACTCACGAACTCACGAACTCACGAACTCACGAACTCACGAACTCACGAACGAACGAACGAACGAACGAACTCACGAACGAACGAACGAACGAACGAACTCACGAACTCACGAACTCACGAACGAACTCACGAACGAACTCACGAACGAACTCACGAACGAACGAACGAACGAACGAACGAACTCACGAACTCACGAACGAACTCACGAACGAACTCACGAACGAACTCACGAACGATCTCACGAACGAACTCACGAACGAACTCACGAACGAACTCACTAACGAACTCACGTACGAACTCACGAACGAACTCACGAACGAACTCACGAACGAACTCACGAACGAACTCACGAACGAACGAACGAACGAACGAACGAACGAACGAACTTACGAACGAACGAACGAACGAACTCACGAACTCACGAACTCACGAACTCACGAACGAACTCACGAACGAACGAACGAACGAACGAACGAACGAACGAACGAACGAACGAACGAAAGAACTTACGAACTAACGAACTCACGAACTCACGAACTCACGAACTCACGAACTCACGAACTCACGAACTCACGAACTCACGAACTCACGAACTCACGAACTCACGAACTCACGAACTCACGAACTCACGAACGAACTCACGAACGAACTCACGAACGAACTCACGAACGAACTCACGAACTCACGAACGAACTCACGAACTCACGAACTCACGAACTCACGAACTCACGAACTCACGAACTCACGAACTCACGAACTCACGAACTCACGAACTCACGAACTCACGAACGAACGATCTCACGAACTCACGAAATCACGAACTCACGAACTCACGAACTCACGAATTCAAGAACGAACGAACGAACTCACGAACTCACGAAATCACGAACTCACGAACTCACGAACGAACGAACGAACTCACGAACGAACGAACGAACGAACTCACGAACTCACGAACGAACTCACGAACGAACTCACGAACGAACTCACGAACGAACTCACGAACTCACGAACGAACTCACGAACTCACGAACTCACGAACTCACGAATTCACGAACTCACGAACTCACGAACTCACGAACTCACGAACTCACGAACTCACGAACTCACGAACGAACGATCTCACGAACTCACGAAATCACGAACTCACGAACTCACGAACTCACGAATTCAAGAACGAACGAACGAACTCACGAACTCACGAACTCACGAACTCACGAACTCACGAACGAACGAACGAACTCACGAACGAACGAACGAACGAACTCACGAACTCACGAACGAACTCACGAACGAACTCATGAACGAACTTTCGAACGAACTCACGAACGAACTCACGAACTCACGAACTCACGAACTCACGAACTCACGAACTCACGAACTCACGAACTCACGAACTCACGAACTCACGAAATCACGAACTCACGAACTCACGAACTCACGAATTCAAGAACGAACGAACGAACTCACGAACTCACGAAATCACGAACTCACGAACTCACGAACTCACGAACGAACTCACGAACGAACTCACGAACTCACGAAATCAGGAACTCACGAACTCACGAACTCACGAACGAACTCACGAACGAACTCACGAACGAACTCACGAACTCACGAACTCACGAACTCACGAACTCACGAACGAACTCACGAACTCACGAACGAACTCACGAACTCACGAACTCACGAACTCACGAACTCACGAACGAACTCACGAACGAACTCACGAACGAACTCACGAACTCACGAACTCACGAACTCACGAACTCACGAACTCACGAACGAACTCACGAACTCACGAACTCACGAACGAACTCACGAACTCACGAACTCACGAACGAACTCACGAACTCACGAACTCACGAACTCACGAACGAACTCACGAACGAACTCACGAACGAACTCACGAACGAACTCACGAACGAACTCACGAACTCACGAACTCACGAACTCACGAACTCACGAACGAACGAACTCACGAACTCACGAACGAACGAACGAACGAACTCACGAACGAACTCACGAACGAACGAACGAACGAACGAACGAACTCACGAACGAACGAACGAACGAACGAACGAACTCACGAACTCACGAACGAACGAACGAACTCACGAACGAACTCACGAACGAACTCACGAACGAACTCACGAACGAACTCACGAACTCACGAACTCACGAACTCACGAACTCACGAACTCACGAACTCACGAACTCACGAACTCACGAACTCACGAACTCACGAACTCACGAACTCACGAACTCACGAACTCACGAACTCACGAACTCACGAACTCACGAACTCACGAACTCACGAACTCACGAACTCACGAACTCACGAACTCACGAACTCACGAACTCACGAACTCACGAACTCACGAACGAACGAACGAACGAACGAACGAACGAACGAACGAACGAACGAACTCACGAACTCACGAACTCACGAACGAACTCACGAACGAACTCACGAACGAACTCACGAACGAACGAACGAACGAACGAACGAACGAACGAACGAACGAACGAACTCACGAACTCACGAACTCAAGAACTCACGAACTCACGAACTCACGAACTCACGAACGAACGAACGAACTCACGAACGAAAGAACGAACTCACGAACGAACGAACGAACGAACTCACGAACTCACGAACGAACTCACGAACGAACTCACGAACGAACTCACGAACGATCTCACGAACGAACTCACGAACGAACTCACGAACGAACTCACTAACGAACTCACGTACGAACTCACGAACGAACTCACGAACGAACTCACGAACGAACTCACGAACGAACTCACGAACGCACGAACGAACGAACGAACGAACGAACGAACGAACGAACGAACGAACGAACGAACTCACGAACTCACGAACTCACGAACGAACTCACGAACGAACGAACGAACGAACGAACGAACGAACGAACGAACGAACGAACGAACGAACGAACGAACGAACGAACGAACTTACGAACGAACGAACTCACGAACTCACGAACTCACGAACTCACGAACTCACGAACTCACGAACTCACGAACTCACGAACTCACGAACTCACGAACGAACGAACTCACGAACGAACTCACGAACGATCTCACGAACGAACTCACGAACGAACTCACGAACGAACGAACGAACGAACTTACGAACGAACGAACGAACGAACTCACGAACGAACGAACGAACGAACTCACGAACGAACTCACGAACGAACTCGCGAACTCACGAACTCACGAACTCACGAATTCACGAACTCACGAACTCACGAACTCACGAACTCACGAACGAACTCACGAACGAACGAACGAACGAACGAACGAACTCACGAACGAACTCACGAACGAACTCACGAACGAACTCACTAACGAACTCATGAACGAACTCACGAACGAACTCACGAACGAACTCACGAACGAACTCACGAACGAACTCACGAACGAACTCACGAACGAACTCACGAACGAACTCACGAACGAACGAACGAACGAACGAACGAACGAACGAACTTACGAACTCACGAACTCACGAACTCACGAACTCACGAACTCACGAACTCACGAACGAACTCACGAACGAACGAACGAACGAACTTACGAACGAACGAACGAACGAACTCACGAACGAACGAACGAACGAAATCACGAACGAACTCACGAAAGAACTCACGAACTCACGAACTCACGAACTCACGAATTCACGAACTCACGAACTCACGAACTCACGAACTCACGAACTCACGAACTCACGAAATCACGAACTCACGAAATCACGAACTCACGAACTCACGAACTCACGACCGAACTCACGAACGAACTCACGAACGAACTCACGAACGAACTCACGAACGAACTCACGAACGAACTCACGAACGAACTCACGAACTCACGAACACACGAACTCACGAACTCACGAACTCACGAACTCACGAACTCACGAACTCACGAACTCACGAACTCACGAACGAGGGAACTCACGAACTCACGAACTCACGAACTCACGAACTCACGAACTCACGAACTCACGAACTCACGAACTCACGAACTCACGAACTCACGAACTCACGAACTCACGAACTCACGAACTCACGAACTCACGAACTCACGAACTTACGAACTCACGAACTCACGAACTCACGAACTCACGAACTCACGAACTCACGAACTCACGAACGAACTCACGAACTCACGAACTCACGAACGAACGAACGAACGAACGAACTCACGAACTCACGAACGAACTCACGAACGAACTCACGAACGAACTCACGAATGAACTCACGAACGAACTGACGAACGAACTCACGAACGAACTCACGAACGAACTCACGAACTCACGAACTCACGAACTCACGAACTCACGAACTCACGAACTCACGAACTCACGAACTCACGAACTCACGAACTCACGAACTCACGAACTCACGAACTCACGAACTCACGAACGAACTCACGAAGTCACGAACTCACGAACTCACGAACTCACGAACTCACGAACTCACGAACTCACGAACGAACTCACGAACGAACGAACGAACGAACGAACGAACTCACGAACGAACTCACGAACGAACTCACGAACGAACTCACTAACGAACTCATGAACGAACTCACGAACGAACTCACGAACGAACTCACGAACGAACTCACGAACGAACTCACGAACGAACTCACGAACGAACTCACGAACGAACTCACGAACGAACGAACGAACGAACGAACGAACGAACGAACTTACGAACTCACGAACTCACGAACTCACGAACTCACGAACTCACGAACGAACTCACGAACGAACGAACGAACGAACTTACGAACGAACGAACGAACGAACTCACGAACGAACGAACGAACGAACTCACGAACGAACTCACGAACGAACTCACGAACTCACGAACTCACGAACTCACGAATTCACGAACTCACGAACTCACGAACTCACGAACTCACGAACTCACGAAATCACGAACTCACGAAATCACGAACTCACGAACTCACGAACTCACGACCGAACTCACGAACGAACTCACGAACGAACTCACGAACGAACTCACGAACGAACTCACGAACGAACTCACGAACTCACGAACACACGAACTCACGAACTCACGAACTCACGAACTCACGAACTCACGAACTCACGAACTCACGAACTCACGAACGAGGGAACTCACGAACTCACGAACTCACGAACTCACGAACTCACGAACTCACGAACTCACGAACTCACGAACTCACGAACTCACGAACTCACGAACTCACGAACTCACGAACTCACGAACTCACGAACTCACGAACTCACGAACTCACGAACTCACGAACTTACGAACTCACGAACTCACGAACTCACGAACTCACGAACTCACGAACTCACGAACGAACTCACGAACTCACGAACTCACGAACTCACGAACTCACGAACTCACGAACTCACGAACTCACGAACTCACGAACTCACGAACTCACGAACTCACGAACTCACGAACTCACGAACTCACGAACGAACTCACGAACGAACGAACGAACGAACGAACGAACGAACTCACGAACGAACGAACGAACCCACGAACGAACGAACGAACGAACGAACGAACGAACGAACTCACGAACTCACGAACGAACTCACGAACAAACTCATGAACGAACTTTCGAACGAACTCACGAACGATCTCACGAACTCACGAACTCACGAACGAACTCACGAACGAACTCACGAACGAACTCACGAACGAACTCACGAATGAACTCACGAACGAACTCACGAACGAACTCACGAACGAACTCACGAACGAACTCACGAACTCACGAACTCACGAACTCACGAACTCACGAACTCACGAACTCACGAACTCACGAACTCACGAACTCACGAACTCATGAACGAACTCACGAAGTCACGAACTCACGAACTCACGAACTCACGAACTCACGAACTCACGAACTCACGAACTCACGAACTCACGAACTCACGAACGAACTCACGAACGAACGAACGAACGAACTCACGAACGAAGTCACGAACGAACTCATGAACGAACTCACGAACGAACTCACGAACTCACGAACTCACGAACTCACGAACTCACGAACTCACGAACTCACGAACTCACGAACTCACGAAAACACGAACTCACGAACTCACGAACTTACGAATTCAAGAACGAACGAACGAACTCACGAACTCACGAAATCACGAACTCACGAACTCACGAACTCACGAACGAACTCACGAACGAACTCACGAACTCACGAACTCACGAACTCACGAACTCACGAACTCACGAACTCACGAACGAACTCACGAACTCACGAACTCACGAACGAACTCACGAACTCACGAACGAACTCACGAACTCACGAACTCACGAACTCACGAACTCACGAACTCACGAACTCACGAACTCACGAACTCACGAACTCACGAACTTACGAACTCACGAACTCACGAACTCACGAACTCACGAACGAACTCACGAACTCACGAACTCACGAACTCACGAACGAACTCACGAACGAACTCACGAACGAACTCACGAACTCACGAACTCACGAACTCACGAACTCACGAACTCACGAACTCACGAACTCACGAACGAACTCACGAACTCACGAACTCACGAACGAACTCACGAACTCACGAACTCACGAACTCACGAACTCACGAACGAACTCACGAACGAACTCACGAACGAACTCACGAACGATCTCACGTACGAACTCACGAACGAACTCACGAACGAACTCACGAACGAACTCACGAACTCACGAACTCACGAACGAACTCACGAACGAACTCACGAACGAACTCACGAACTCACGAACTCACGAACTCACGAACTCACGAACTCACGAACGAACGAACGAACTCACGAACTCACGAAATCAGGAACTCACGAACTCACGAACTCACGAACGAACTCACGAACGAACTCACGAACGAACTCACGAACTCACGAACTCACGAACTCACGAACTCACGAACTCACGAACTCACGAACTCACGAACTCACGAACTCACGAACTCACGAACTTACGAACTCACGAACTCACGAACTCACGAACTCACGAACTCACGAACGAACTCACGAACTCACGAACTCACGAACTCACGAACTCACGAACGAACTCACGAACGAACTCACGAACAAACTCACGAACTCACGAACTCACGAACTCACGAACTCACGAACTCACGAACTCACGAACTCACGAACGAACTCACGAACTCACGAACTCACGAACGAACTCACGAACTCACGAACTCACGAACTCACGAACGAACTCACGAACGAACTCACGAACGAACTCACGAACGATCTCACGTACGAACTCACGAACGAACTCACGAACGAACTCACGAACGAACTCACGAACGAAAGAACGAACTCACGAACGAACTCACGAACGAACTCACGAACTCACGAACGAACTCACGAACGAACTCATGAACGAACTTTCGAACGAACTCACGAACGAACTCACGAACTCACGAACTCACGAACTCACGAACTCACGAACTCACGAACTCACGAACTCACGAACTCACGAACTCACGAACTGACGAACTCACGAATTCAAGAACGAACGAACTCACGAACTCACGAAATCACGAACTCACGAACTCACGAACTCACGAACGAACTCACGAACGAACTCACGAACTCACGAACTCACGAACTCACGAACTCACGAACGAACGAACGAACTCACGAACTCACGAAATCAGGAACTCACGAACTCACGAACTCACGAACGAACTCACGAACGAACTCACGAACGAACTCACGAACTCACGAACTCACGAACTCACGAACTCACGAACTCACGAACTCACGAACTCACGAACTCACGAACTCACGAACTCACGAACTCACGAACTTACGAACTCACGAACTCACGAACTCACGAACTCACGAACTCACGAACGAACTCACGAACTCACGAACTCACGAACTCACGAACTCACGAACTCACGAACTCACGAACTCACGAACGAACTCACGAACGAACTCACGAACGAACTCACGAACTCACGAACTCACGAACTCACGAACTCACGAACTCACGAACTCACGAACTCACGAACGAACTCACGAACTCACGAACTCACGAACGAACTCACGAACTCACGAACTCACGAACTCACGAACGAACTCACGAACGAACTCACGAACGAACTCACGAACGAACTCACGAACGAACTCACGAACGAACTCACGTACGAACTCACGAACGAACTCACGAACGAACTCACGAACGAACTCACGAACTCACGAACTCACGAACGAACTCACGAACGAACTCACGAACGAACTCACGAACTCACGAACTCACGAACTCACGAACTCACGAACTCACGAACTCACGAACTCACGAACTCACGAACTCACGAACTCACGAACTCACGAACTCACGAACGAACTCACGAACGAACGAACGAACGAACGAACGAACGAAATCACGAACGAACGAACGAACGAACGAACGAACGAACGAACGAAATCACGAACTCACGAACTCACGAACTCACGAACGAACGAACGAACGAACTCACGAACGAACGAACGAACGAACTAACTCACGAACTCACGAAATCACGAACTCACGAACTCACGAACTCACGAATTCACGAACGAACTCACGAACTCACGAACTCACGAAATCACGAACTCACGAACTCACGAACTCACGAAATCACGAACTCACGATCTCACGAACTCACGAACGAACTCACGAACGAACTCACGAACTCACGAACTCACGAACTCACGAACTCACGAACTCACGAACGAACGAACGAACGAACGAACGAACGAACGAACTCACGAACTCACGAAATCACGAACTCACGAACTCACGAACTCACGAACGAACTCACGAAATCACGAACTCACGAACTCACGAACTCACGAACGAACTCACGAACGAACTCACGAACGAACTCACGAACGAACTCACGAACGAACTCACGAACTCACGAACTCACGAACTCACGAACTCACGAACGAACTCACGAACGAACTCACGAACGAACTCACGAACGAACTCACGAACTCACGAACGAACGAACTCACGAACTCACGAACTCACGAACGAACTCACGAACGAAAGAACGAACTCACGAACTCACGAACTCACGAACTCACGAACTCACGAACGAACTCACGAACGAACGAACGAATGAACTCACGAAATCACGAACTCACGAACTCACGAACTCACGAACGAACTCACGAACGAACTCACGAACGAACTCACGAACGAACTCACGAACGAACTCACGAACTCACGAACTCACGAACTCACGAACTCACGAACGAACTCACGAACGAACTCACGAACGAACTCACGAACGAACTCACGAACTCACGAACGAACGAACTCACGAACTCACGAACGAACGAACGAACTCACGAACGAAAGAACGAACTCACGAACGAACGAACTCACGAACTCACGAACTCACGAACGAACTCACGAACGAACGAACGAACGAACTCACGAACGAACTCACGAACGAACTCACGAACGAACTCACGAACTCACGAACTCACGAACTCACGAACTCACGAACTCACGAACTCACGAACTCACGATCTCACGAACTCACGAACTCACGAACTCACGAACTCACGAACTCACGAACTCACGAACTCACGAACTCACGAACTCACGAACTCACGAACTCACGAACTCACGAACTCACGAACTCACGAACTCACGAACTCACGAACTCACGAACTCACGAACTCACGAACGAACGAACGAACGAACGAACGAACGAACTCACGAAGGAACGAACGAACGAACGAACTCACGAACTCACGAACTCACGAACGAACTCACGAACGAACTCACGAACGAACTCACGAACGAACTCACGAACGAACGAACGAACTCACGAACGAACGAACGAACGAACGAACGAACGAACGAACTAACGAACGAACTCACGAACTCACGAACTCACGAACTCACGAACTCACGAACTCACGAACTCACGAACTCACGAACTCACGAACTCACGAACTCACGAACTCACGAACTCACGAACTCACGAACTCACGAACTCACGAACGAACTCACGAACGAAAGAACGAACTCACGAACGAACGAACGAACGAACTCACGAACTCACGAACGAACTCACGAACGAACTCACGAACTCACGAACGAACGAACTCACGAACTCACGAACTCACGAACTCACGAACTCACGAACTCACGAACTCACGAACTCACGAACTCACGAACTCACGAACGAACGAACGAACTCACGAACGAAAGAACGAACTCACGAACGAACGAACGAACGAACTCACGAACTCACGAACGAACTCACGAACGAACTCACGAACGAACTCACGAACGAACTCACGAACGAACTCACGAACGAACTCACGAACGAACTCACGAACGAACTCACTAACGAACTCACGTACGAACTCACGAACGAACTCACGAACGAACTCACGAACGAACTCACGAACGAACGAACGAACGAACGAACGAACGAACGAACGAACGAACGAACGAACTTACGAACTCACGAACTCACGAACTCACGAACTCACGAACTCACGAACGAACTCACGAACGAACGAACGAACGAACGAACGAACGAACGAACGAACGAACGAACGAACGAACGAACGAACGAACGAACTTACGAACGAACGAACTCACGAACTCACGAACTCACGAACGAACGAACGAACGAACTCACGAACGAACTCACGAACGAACTCACGAACGAACTCACGAACAAACTCACGAACGAACGAACGAACGAACTTACGAACGAACGAACGAAAGAACTCACGAACGAACGAACGAACGAACTCACGAACGAACTCACGAACGAACTCACGAACTCACGAATTCACGAACTCACGAACTCACGAACTCACGAACTCACGAACTCACGAACTCACGAACTCACGAACTCACGAACTCACGAAATCACGAACTCACGAAATCACGAACTCACGAACTCACGAACTCACGAACGAACTCACGAACGAACTCACGAACGAACTCACGAACGAACTCACGAACTCACGAACTCACGAACTCACGAACGAGGGAACTCACGAACTCACGAACTCACGAACTCACGAACTCACGAACTCACGAACTCACGAACTCACGAACTCACGAACTCACGAACTCACGAACTCACGAACTCACGAACTCACGAACTCACGAACTCACGAACTTACGAACTCACGAACTCACGAACTCACGAACGAACTCACGAACTCACGAACTCACGAACTCACGAACTCACGAACTCACGAACTCACGAACTCACGAACTCACGAACTCACGAACTCACGAACTCACGAACTCACGAACTCACGAACGAACTCACGAACTCACGAACTCACGAACTCACGAACTCACGAACTCACGAACTCACGAACTCACGAACTCACGAACTCACGAACGAACTCACGAACTCACGAACTCACGAACTCACGAACGAACGAACGAACGAAAGAACTCACGAACGAACGAACGAACTCACGAACGAACGAACGAACGAACTCACGATCTCACGAACGAACTCACGAACGAACTCATGAACGAACTTTCGAACGAACTCACGAACGAACTCACGAGCTCACGAACTCACGAACTCACGAACGAACTCACGAACGAACTCACGAACGAACTCACGAATGAACTCACGAACGAACTCACGAACGAACTCACGAACGAACTCACGAACGAACTCACGAACTCACAAACTCACGAACTCACGAACTCACGAACTCACGAACTCACGAACTCACGAACTCACGAACTCACGAACTCACGAACTCACGAACTCCCGAACTCACGAACTCACGAACGAACGAACTCACGAACTCACGAACTCACGAACTCACGAACTCACGAACTCACGAACTCACGAAGTCACGAACTCACGAACTCACGAACTCACGAACTCACGAACTCACGAACGAACGAACGAACTCACGAACGAACGAACGAACGAACGAACTCACGAACTCACGAACGAACTCACGAACGAACTCATGAACGAACTTTCGAACGAACTCACGAACGAACTCACGAACTCACGAACTCACGAACTCACGAACTCACGAACTCACGAACTCACGAACTCACGAACTCACGAACTCACGAAATCACGAACTCACGAACTCACGAACTCACGAATTCAAGAACGAACGAACGAACTCACGAACTCACGAAATCACGAACTCACGAACTCACGAACTCACGAACGAACTCACGAACGAACTCACGAACTCACGAACTCACGAACTCACGAACTCACGAACTCACGAACTCACGAACGAACGAACGAACTCACGAACTCACGAACTCACGAACTCACGAACTCACGAACTCACGAACGAACTCACGAACGAACTCACGAACGAACTCACGAACTCACGAACTCACGAACTCACGAACTCACGAACTCACGAACTCACGAACTCACGAACTCACGAACTCACGAACTCACGAACTCACGAAATTACGAACTCACGAACTCACGAACTCACGAACTCACGAACTCACGAACGAACTCACGAACTCACGAACTCACGAACTCACGAACTCACGAACGAACTCACGAACGAACTCACGAACGAACTCACGAACTCACGAACTCACGAACTCACGAACTCACGAACGAACTCACGAACTCACGAACTCACGAACGAACTCACGAACTCACGAACTCACGAACTCACGAACGAACTCACGAACGAACTCACGAACGAACTCACGAACGAACTCACGAACGAACTCACGAACGAACTCACGAACGAACTCACGTACGAACTCACGAACGAACTCACGAACGAACTCACGAACGAACTCACGAACTCACGAACTCACGAACTCACGAACTCACGAACTCACGAACGAACGAACGAACGAACGAACGAACGAACTCACGAACTCACGAAATCACGAACTCACGAACGAACTCACGAACGAACGAACGAACGAACGAACGAACGAACTCACGAACGAACGAACGAACGAACGAACGAACGAACGAACGAACGAAATCACGAACTCACGAACTCACGAACTCACAAACTCACGAACGAACGAACGAACGAACTCACGAACGAACGAACGAACGAACTAACTCACGAACTCACGAAATCAGGAACTCACGAACTCACGAACTCACGAACGAACTCACGAACGAACTCTCGAACTCACGAACTCACGAACTCACGAACTCACGAACTCACGAACGAACGAACGAACGAACGAACGAACTCACGAACTCACGAAATCACGAACGAACTCACGAACGAACTCACGAACGAACTCAAGAACGAACTCACGAACGAACTCACGAACGAACTCACGAACGAACTCACGAACGAACTCACGAACGAACTCACGAACGAACTCACGAACTCACGAACTCACGAACGAACTCACGAACTCACGAACTCACGAACGAACTCACGAACTCACGAACTCACGAACTCACGAACACACGAACTCACGAACTCACGAACTCACGAACTCACGAACTCACGAACTCACGAACTCACGAACTCACGAACTCACGAACTCACGAACTCACGAACTCACGAACTCACGAACTCACGAACTCACGAACTCACGAACTCACGAACTCACGAACTCACGAACTCACGAACTCACGAACTCACGAACGAACTCACGAACTCACGAACTCACGAACGAACTCACGAACGAACTCACGAACGAACTCACGAACGAACTCACGAACGAACTCACGTACGAACTCACGAACTCACGAACTCACGAACTCACGAACTCACGAACTCACGAACTCACGAACGAACTCACGAACTCACGAACTCACGAACGAACTCACGAACTCACGAACTCACGAACTCACGAATTCACGAACTCACGAACGAACTCACGAACGAACTCACGAACGAACTCACGAACGAACTCACGAACGAACTCACGAACGAACTCACGTACGAACTCACGAACGAACTCACGAACGAACTCACGAACGAACTCACGAACGAACTCACGAACTCACGAACTCACGAAATCACGAACTCACGAACTCACGAACTCACGAACTCACGAACGAACTCACGAACTCACGAACGAACGAACTCACGAACTCACGAACTCACGAACTCACGAACGAACGAACGAACTCACGAACGAACGAACGAACTCACGAACGAACTCACGAACGAACGAACGAACGAACTAACTCACGAACTCACGAAATCACGAACTCACGAACTCACGAAATCACGAACTCACGAACTCACGAACTCACGAAATCAGGAACTCACGAACTCACGAACTCACGAACGAACTCACGAACGAACTCTCGAACTCACGAACTCACGAACTCACGAACTCACGAACTCGCGAACGAACGAACGAACGAACGAACGAACTCACGAACTCACGAAATCACGAACTCACGAACTCACGAACTCACGAACGAACTCACGAACGAACTCACGAACGAACTCACGAACGAACTCACGAACGAACTCACGAACGAACTCAAGAACGAACTCACGAACGAACTCACGAACGAACTCACGAACGAACTCACGAACGAACTCACGAACGAACTCACGAACGAACTTACGAACTCACGAACTCACGAACGAACTCACGAACTCACGAACTCACGAACGAACTCACGAACTCACGAACTCACGAACTCACGAACACACGAACTCACGAACTCACGAACTCACGAACTCACGAACTCACGAACTCACGAACTCACGAACTCACGAACTCACGAACTCACGAACTCACGAACTCACGAACTCACGAACTCACGAACTCACGAACTCACGAACTCACGAACTCACGAACTCACGAACGAACTCACGAACTCACGAACTCACGAACGAACTCACGAACGAACTCACGAACGAACTCACGAACGAACTCACGAACGAACTCACGTACGAACTCACGAACTCACGAACTCACGAACTCACGAACTCACGAACTCACGAACGAACTCACGAACTCACGAACTCACGAACGAACTCACGAACTCACGAACTCACGAACTCACGAACTCACGAACTCACGAATTCACGAACTCACGAACGAACTCACGAACGAACTCACGAACGAACTCACGAACGAACTCACGAACGAACTCACGAACGAACTCACGTACGAACTCACGAACGAACTCACGAACGAACTCACGAACGAACTCACGAACGAACTCACGAACTCACGAACTCACGAAATCACGAACTCACGAACTCACGAACTCACGAACTCACGAACGAACTCACGAACTCACGAACTCACGAACGAACGAACTCACGAACTCACGAACTCACGAACTCACGAACTCACGAACGAACGAACGAACTCACGAACGAACGAACGAACTCACGAACGAACGAACGAACGAACGAACGAACGAACGAACGAACGAACGAACTCACGAACGAACTCATGAACGAACTTTCGAACGAACTCACGAACGAACTCACGAACTCACGAACTCACGAACTCACGAACTCACGAACTCACGAACTCACGAACTCACGAACTCACGAACTCACGAACTCACGAACTCACGAACGAACTCACGAACGAACTCACGAACGAACTCACGAACGAACTCACGAACGAACTCACGTACGAACTCACGAACTCACGAACTCACGAACTCACGAACTCACGAACTCACGAACTCACGAACTCACGAACTCACGAACTCACGAACGAACTCACGAACTCACGAACTCACGAACTCACGAACTCACGAACTCACGAACTCACGAACGAACGAACTCACGAACTCACGAACTCACGAACTCACGAACGAACGAACTCACGAACTCACGAACTCACGAACTCACGAACTCACGAACTCACGAACTCACGAACTCACGAACTCACGAACTCACGAACTCACGAACTCACGAACGAACGAACTCACGAACTCACGAACTCACGAACTCACGAACTCACGAACTCACGAACTCACGAACTCACGAACTCACGAACTCACGAACGAACGAACGAACTCACGAACGAACGAACGAACGAACGAACTCACGAACTCACGAACGAACTCACGAACGAACTCATGAACGAACTTTCGAACGAACTCACGAACGAACTCACGAACTCACGAACTCACGAACTCACGAACTCACGAACTCACGAACTCACGAACTCACGAACTCACGAACTCACGAACTCACGAACTCACGAACTCACGAACTCACGAACTCACGAACTCACGAACTCACGAACTCACGAACTCACGAACTCACGAACTCACGAACGAACGAACGAACTCACGAACGAACGAACTCACGAACGAACTCACGAACGAACTCACGAACTCACGAACGAACTCACGAACGAACTCATGAACGAACTTTCGAACGAACTCACGAACGAACTCACGAACTCACGAACTCACGAACTCACGAACTCACGAACTCACGAACTCACGAACTCACGAACGAACTCACGAACTCACGAACTCACGAACGAACTCACGAACTCACGAACTCACGAACTCACGAACGAACTCACGAACGAACTCACGAACGAACTCACGAACGAACTCACGAACGAACTCACGAACGAACTCACGTACGAACTCACGAACGAACTCACGAACGAACTCACGAACGAACTCACGAACTCACGAACTCACGAACGAACGAACGAACGAACTCACGAACTCACGAAATCACGAACTCACGAACGAACTCACGAACGAACGAACGAACGAACGAACGAACGAACTCACGAACGAACGAACGAACGAACGAACGAACGAACGAACGAAATCACGAACTCACGAACTCACGAACTCACAAACTCACGAACGAACGAGCGAACGAACTCACGAACGAACGAACGAACGAACTAACTCACGAACTCACGAAATCACGAACTCACGAACTCACGAACTCACGAATTCACGAACGAACTCACGAACTCACGAACTCACGAAATCACGAACTCACGAACTCACGAACTCACGAAATCAGGAACTCACGAACTCACGAACTCACGAACGAACTCACGAACGAACTCTCGAACTCACGAACTCACGAACTCACGAACTCACGAACTCACGAACGAACGAACGAACGAACGAACGAACTCACGAACTCACGAAATCACGAACTCACGAACTCACGAACTCACGAACGAACTCACGAACGAACTCACGAACGAACTCACGAACGAACTCACGAACGAACTCACGAACGAACTCAAGAACGAACTCACGAACGAACTCACGAACGAACTCACGAACGAACTCACGAACGAACTCACGAACGAACTCACGAACGAACTCACGAACTCACGAACTCACGAACGAACTCACGAACTCACGAACTCACGAACGAACTCACGAACTCACGAACTCACGAACTCACGAACACACGAACTCACGAACTCACGAACTCACGAACTCACGAACTCACGAACTCACGAACTCACGAACTCACGAACTCACGAACTCACGAACTCACGAACTCACGAACTCACGAACTCACGAACTCACGAACGAACTCACGAACTCACGAACGAACTCACGAACGAACTCACGAACGAACTCACGAACGAACTCACGAACGAACTCACGAACGAACTCACGAACGAACTCACGTACGAACTCACGAACGAACTCACGAACGAACTCACGAACGAACTCACGAACGAACTCACGAACGAACGAACTCACGAAATCACGAACTCACGAACTCACGAACACACGAACTCACGAACTCACGAACTCACGAACTCACGAACGAACTCACGAACTCACGAACTCACGAACTCACGAACTCACGAACTCACGAACTCACGAACTCACGAACTCACGAACTCACGAACGAACGAACGAACTCACGAACGAACGAAAGAACTCACGAACGAACGAACGAACGAACGAACGAACGAACTCACGAACTCACGAACGAACTCACGAACGAACTCATGAACGAACTTTCGAACGAACTCACGAACGAACTCACGAACTCACGAACTCACGAACTCACGAACTCACGAACTCACGAACTCACGAACTCACGAACGAACTCACGAACGAACTCACGAACGAACTCACGAACGAACTCACGAACGAACTCACGTACGAACTCACGAACTCACGAACTCACGAACTCACGAACTCACGAACTCACGAACGAACTCACGAACTCACGAACGAACTCACGAACTCACGAACTCACGAACTCACGAACTCACGAACTCACGAACTCACGAACGAACGAACGAACGAACGAACGAACGAACGAACGAACGAACGAACTCACGAACTCACGAAATCACGAACTCACGAACGAACTCACGAACGAACGAACGAACGAACGAACGAACGAACTCACGAACGAACGAACGAACGAACGAACGAACGAACGAACTCACGAACTCACGAACGAACTCACGAACGAACTCATGAACGAACTTTCGAACGAACTCACGAACGAACTCACGAACTCACGAACTCACGAACTCACGAACTCACGAACTCACGAACTCACGAACTCACGAACGAACTCACGAACGAACTCACGAACGAACTCACGAACGAACTCACGAACGAACTCACGTACGAACTCACGAACTCACGAACTCACGAACTCACGAACTCACGAACTCACGAACGAACTCACGAACTCACGAACGAACTCACGAACTCACGAACTCACGAACTCACGAACTCACGAACTCACGAACTCACGAACGAACGAACGAACGAACGAACGAACGAACGAACGAACTCACGAACTCACGAAATCACGAACTCACGAACGAACTCACGAACGAACGAACGAACGAACGAACGAACGAACTCACGAACGAACGAACGAACGAACGAACGAACGAACGAACTAAATCACGAACTCACGAACTCACGAACTCACAAACTCACGAACGAACGAACGAACGAACTCACGAACGAACGAACGAACGAACTAACTCACGAACTCACGAAATCACGAACTCACGAACTCACGAACTCACGAATTCACGAACGAACTCACGAACTCACGAACTCACGAAATCACGAACTCACGAACTCACGAACTCACGAAATCACGAACTCACGAACTCACGAACTCACGAACGAACTCACGAACGAACTCACGAACTCACGAACTCACGAACTCACGAAATCACGAACTCACGAACGAACGAACGAACGAACGAACGAACTCACGAACTCACGAAATCACGAACTCACGAACTCACGAACTCACGAACGAACTCACGAACGAACTCACGAACGAACTCACGAACGAACTCACGAACGAACTCACGAACGAACTCACGAACGAACTCAAGAACGAACTCACGAACGAACTCACGAACGAACTCACGAACGAACTCACGAACGAACTCACGAACGAACTCACGAACTCACGAACTCACGAACGAACTCACGAACTCACGAACTCACGAACGAACTCACGAACTCACGAACTCACGAACTCACGAACTCACGAACTCACGAACTCACGAACTCACGAACTCACGAACTCACGAACTCACGAACTCACGAACTCACGAACTCACGAATTCACGAACTCACGAACGAACTCACGAACGAACTCACGAACGAACTCACGAACGAACTCACGAACGAACTCACGAACGAACTCACGAACGAACTCACGTACGAACTCACGAACGAACTCACGAACGAACTCACGAACGAACTCACGAACGAACTCACGAACTCACGAACTCACGAAATCACGAACTCACGAACTCACGAACTCCCGAACTCACGAACTCACGAACTCACGAACGAACTCACGAACGAACTCACGAACTCACGAACTCACGAACTCACGAACTCACGAACTCACGAACTCACGAACTCACGAACGAACTCACGAACTCACGAACGAACTCACGAACGAACGAACGAACTCACGAACGAACGAAAGAACTCACGAACGAACTCACGAACGAACTCACGAATGAACTCACGTACGAACTCACGAACGAACTCACGAACGAACTCACGAACGAACTCACGAACGAACTCACGAACGAACTCACGAATGAACTCACGTACGAACTCACGAACGAACTCACGAACGAACTCACGAACGAACTCACGAACTCACGAACTCACGAACGAACTCACGAACGAACTCACGAACGAACTCACGAACTCACGAACTCACGAACTCACGAACTCACGAACTCACGAACTCACGAACTCACGAACTCACGAACTCACGAACTCACGAACGAACTCACGAACGAACTCACGAACGAACTCACGAACGAAGTCACGAACTCACGAACTCACGAACTCACGAACTCACGAACTCACGAACTCACGAACGAACTCACGAACGAACTCACGAACTCACGAACTCACGAACGAACTCACGAACGAAGTCACGTACGAACTCACGAACTCACGAACTCCCGAACTCACGAACTCACGAACTCACGAACGAACTCACGAAGTCACGAACGAACTCACGAACTCACGAACTCACGAACTCACGAACTCACGAACTCACGAACGAACTCACGAACTCACGAATTCACGAACTCACGAACTCACGAACTCACGAACTCACGAACGAACGAACGAGCGAACGAACGAACTCACGAACGAACGAACTCACGAACGAACTCACGAACTCACGAACTCACGAACTCACGAACTCACGAACTCACGAACTCACGAACTCACGAACTCACGAACTCACGAACTCACGAACGAACTCACGAACTCACGAACGAACTCACGAACGAACTCACGAATGAACTCACGTACGAACTCACGAACGAACTCACGAACGAACTCACGAACGAACTCACGAACTCACGAACTCACGAACGAACTCACGAACGAACTCACGAACGAACTCACGAACTCACGAACTCACGAACTCACGAACTCACGAACTCACGAACTCACGAACTCACGAACTCACGAACTCACGAACTCACGAACGAACTCACGAACGAACTCACGAACGAACTCACGAACGAACTCACGAACGAAGTCACGAACTCACGAACTCACGAACTCACGAACTCACGAACTCACGAACTCACGAACTCACGAACTCACGAACTCACGAACTCACGAACTCACGAACTCACGAACTCACGAACTCACGAACTCACGAACTCACGAACTCACGAACGAACTCACGAACGAACTCACGAACGAACTCACGAACGAACTCACGAACGAACTCACGAACGAACTCACGAATGAACTCACGTACGAACTCACGAACGAACTCACGAACGAACTCACGAACGAACTCACGAACGAACTCACGAACGAACTCACGAATGAACTCACGTACGAACTCACGAACGAACTCACGAACGAACTCACGAACGAACTCACGAACTCACGAACGAACTCACGAACGAACTCACGAACGAACTCACGAACTCACGAACTCACGAACTCACGAACTCACGAACTCACGAACTCACGAACTCACGAACTCACGAACTCACGAACTCACGAACTCACGAACTCACGAACTCACGAACTCACGAACTCACGAACTCACGAACTCACGAACTCACGAACTCACGAACTCACGAACGAACTCACGAACGAACTCACGAACTCACGAACTCACGAACGAACTCACGAACGAAGTCACGTACGAACTCACGAACTCACGAACTCCCGAACTCACGAACTCACGAACTCACGAACGAACTCACGAAGTCACGAACGAACTCACGAACTCACGAACTCACGAACTCACGAACTCACGAACTCACGAACTCACGAACGAACTCACGAACTCACGAATTCACGAACTCACGAACTCACGAACTCACGAACTCACGAACGAACGAACGAGCGAACGAACGAACTCACGAACGAACGAACTCACGAACGAACTCACGAACTCACGAACTCACGAACTCACGAACTCACGAACTCACGAACTCACGAACTCACGAACTCACGAACTCACGAACTCACGAACTCACGAACTCACGAACTCACGAACTCACGAACTCACGAACTCACGAACTCACGAACTCACGAACTCACGAAATCACGAACTCACGAACTCACGAACTTACGAATTCAAGAACGAACGAACGAACTCACGAACTCACGAAATCACGAACTCACGAACTCACGAACTCACGAACGAACTCACGAACGAACTCACGAACTCACGAACTCACGAACTCACGAACGAACGAACTCACGAACGAACGAACGAACTCACGAACTCACGAAATCACGAACTCACGAACTCACGAACGAACTCACGAACGAACTCACGAACGAACTCACGAACGAACTCACGAACGAACTCACGAACGAACTCGCGAACGAACTCACGAACGAACTCACGAACGAACTCACGAACGAACTCACGAACGAACTCACGAACTCACGAACTCACGAACTCACGAACTCACGAACTCACGAACTCACGAACGAACGAACTCACGAACGAACGAACTCACGAACTCACGAACTCACGAACACACGAACGAACGAACGAACTCACGAACTCACGAAATCACGATCTCACGAACTCACGAACTCACGAACGAACTCACGAACGAACTCACGAACGAACTCACGAACGAAATCACGAACGAACTCACGAACGAACTCACGAACGAACTCACGAACTCACGAACTCACGAACTCACGAACTCACGAACTCACGAACTCACGAACTCACGAACTCACGAACTCACGAACTCACGAACTCACGAACTCACGAACTCACGAACGAACTCACGAACTCACGAACTCACGAACGAACTCACGAACGAACGAACTCACGAACGAACTCACGAACGAACGAACTCACGAACGAACTCACGAACTCACGAACTCACGAACTCACGAACTCACGAACTCACGAACTCACGAACTCACGAACTCACGAACTCACGAACTCACGAACTCACGAACTCACGAACTCACGAACTCACGAACTCACGAACTTACGAACTCACGAACTCACGAACTCACGAACTCACGAACTCACGAACGAACTCACGAACTCACGAACTCACGAACTCACGAACTCACGAACTCACGAACGAACTCACGAACGAACTCACGAACGAACTCACGAACGAACTCACGAACTCACGAACTCACGAACTCACGAACTCACGAACTCACGAACGAACTCACGAACTCACGAACTCACGAACGAACTCACGAACTCACGAACTCACGAACTCACGAACGAACTCACGAACGAACTCACGAACGAACTCACGAACGAACTCACGAACGAACTCACGAACGAACTCACGAACGAACTCACGTACGAACTCACGAACGAACTCACGAACGAACTCACGAACGAACTCACGAACTCACGAACTCACGAACGAACTCACGAACGAACTCACGAACGAACTCACGAACTCACGAACTCACGAACTCACGAACTCACGAACTCACGAACTCACGAACTCACGAACTCACGAACTCACGAACTCACGAACTCACGAACGAACTCACGAACTCACGAACTCACGAACTCACGAACTAACGAACTCACGAACTCACGAACTCACGAACTCACGAACTCACGAACGAACGAACGAACGAACGAACGAACGAACGAACTCACGAACGAACGAACGAACGAACGAACGAACGAACGAACGAACTCACGAACTCACGAACTCACGAATTCACGAACGAACGAACGAACTCACGAACTCACGAAATCACGAACTCACGAACGAACGAACGAACGAACGAACGAACGAACGAACGAACGAACTCACGAACTCACGAACTCACGAACTCACGAACTCACGAACTCAAGAACTCGCGAACTCACGAACTCACGAACTCGCGAACTCACGAACTCACGAACTCACGAACGAACGAACTCACGAACTCACGAAATCACGAACTCACGAACTCACGAACGAACTCACGAACGAACTCACGAACGAACTCACGAACGAACTCACGAACGAACTCACGAACGAACTCACGAACGAAATCACGAACGAACTCACGAACGAACTCACGAACGAACTCACGAACTCACGAACTCACGAACGAACTCACGAACTCACGAACTCACGAACGAACTCACGAACTCACGAACTCACGAACTCACGAACACACGAACTCACGAACTCACGAACTCACGAACTCACGAACTCACGAACTCACGAACTCACGAACTCACGAACTCACGAACTCACGAACTCACGAACTCACGAACTCACGAACGAACTCACGAACGAACGAACGAACGAACGAACGAACGAACTCACGAACGAACTCACGTACGAACTCACGAACTCACGAACTCACGAACTCACGAACTCACGAACTCACGAACTCACGAACGAACTCACGAACTCACGAACTCACGAACTCACGAACTCACGAACGAACTCACGAACTCACGAACTCACGAACTCACGAACTCACGAACTCACGAACGAACTCACGAACGAACGAACGAACGAACGAACGAACGAACGAACGAACGAACTCACGAACTCACGAACTCACGAACTCACGAACTCACGAACGAACTCACGAACGAACTCACGAACGAACTCACGTACGAACTCACGAACGAACTCACGAACGAACTCACGAACGAACTCACGAACTCACGAACTCACGAACGAACTCACGAACTCACGAACTCACGAACTCACGAACGAACTCACGAACTCACGAACGAACTCACGAACGAACTCACGAACGAACTCACGAACGAACTCACGAACTCACGAAATCACGAACTCACGAACTCACGAACTCACGAACTCACGAACTCACGAACGAACTCACGAACTCACGAACTCACGAACGAACTCACGAACTCACGAACTCACGAACGAACTCACGAACTCACGAACTCACGAACGAACTCACGAACGAACTCACGAACGAACTCACGAACGAACTCACGAACGAACTCACGAACGAACTCACGAACGAACTCACGTACGAACTCACGAACGAACTCACGAACGAACTCACGAACGAACTCACGAACTCACGAACTCACGAACTCACGAACTCACGAACTCACGAACTCACGAACTCACGAACTCACAAACTCACGAACTCACGAACTCACGAACTCACGAACGAACGAACGAACGAACGAACGAACGAACGAACGAACGAACGAACGAATGAACGAACGAACTCACGAACGAACTCACGAACGAACTCACGAACGAACTCACGAACGAACTCACGAACGAACGAACTTACGAACGAACGAACGAACGAACGAACGAACTCACGAACGAACTCACGAACTCACGAACTCACGAACTCACGAACTCACGAACGAATGAACGAACGAACTCACGAACACACGAACTCACGAACTCACGAACTCACGAACGAATGAACGAACGAACTCACGAACTCACGAACTCACGAACTCACGAACTCACTAACTCATGAACTCACGAACTCACGAACTCACGAACTCACGAACTCACGAACTCACGAACTCACGAACTCACGAACTCACGAACTCACGAACTCACGAACTCACGAACTCACGAACTCACGAACTCACGAACGAACTCACGAACTCACGAACTCACGAACGAACTCACGAACGAACTCACGAACGAACTCACGAACGAACTCACGAACGAACTCACGAACGAACTCACGTACGAACTCACGAACTCACGAACTCACGAACTCACGAACTCACGAACTCACGAACTAACGAACGAACTCACGAACTCACGAACTCACGAACTCACGAACTCACGAACTCACGAACTCACGAACTCACGAACTCACGAACGAACTCACGAACGAACTCACGAACGAACTCACGAACGAACTCACGAACGAACTCACGAACGAACTCACGAACGAACTCACGAACGAACTCACGAACTCACGAACTCACGAACGATCTCACGAACGAACTCACGAACGAACTCACGAACTCACGAACTCACGAACTCACGAACTCACGAACTCACGAAATCACGAACTCACGAACTCACGAAATCACGAACTCACGAACTCACGAACTCACGAACGAACTCACGAACTCACGAACTCACGAACGAACGAACTCACGAACGAACGAACTCACGAACGAACGAACTCACGAACTCACGAACTCACGAACTCACGAACTCACGAACTCACGAACTCACGAACTCACGAACTCACGAACTCACGAACTCACGAACGAACGAACGAACGAACGAACGAACGAACGAACGAACGAACTCACGAGCGAACGAACGAACTCACGAACGAACGAACGAACGAACGAACGAACCAACTCACGAACTCACGAACGAACTCACGAACGAACTCATGAACGAACTTTCGAACGAACTCACGAACGAACTCACGAACTCACGAACTCACGAACTCACGAACTCACGAACTCACGAACTCACGAACTCACGAACTCACGAACTCACGAACTCACTAACTCATGAACTCACGAACTCACGAACTCACGAACTCACGAACTCACGAACTCACGAACTCACGAACTCACGAACTCACGAACTCACGAACTCACGAACTCACGAACTCACGAACGAACTCACGAACTCACGAACTCACGAACGAACTCACGAACGAACTCACGAACGAACTCACGAACGAACTCACGAACGAACTCACGTACGGACTCACGAACTCACGAACTCACGAACTCACGAACTCACGAACTCACGAACTCACGAACTCACGAACTCACGAACTCACGAACGAACTCACGAACTCACGAACTCACGAACTCACGAACTCACGAACGAACTCACGAACTCACGAACTCACGAACTCACGAACTCACGAACACACGAACTCACGAACTCACGAACTCACGAACTCACGAACTCACGAACTCACGAACTCACGAACTCACGAACTCACGAACTCACGAACTCACGAACTCACGAACGAACGAACGAACGAACGAACGAACGAACGAACGAACGAACGAACGAACGAACGAACGAATGAACGAACGAACTCACGAACGAACTCACGAACGAACTCACGAACGAACTCACGAACGAACTCACGAACGAACGAACTTACGAACGAACGAACGAACGAACGAACGAACTCACGAACGAACTCACGAACTCACGAACTCACGAACTCACGAACTCACGAACGAATGAACGAACGAACTCACGAACTCACGAACTCACGAACTCACGAACTCACGAACTCACGAACTCACGAACTCACTAACTCATGAACTCACGAACTCACGAACTCACGAACTCACGAACTCACGAACTCACGAACTCACGAACTCACGAACTCACGAACTCACGAACTCACGAACTCACGAACTCACGAACTCACGAACGAACTCACGAACTCACGAACTCACGAACTCACGAACTCACGAACGAACTCACGAACTCACGAACTCACGAACTCACGAACTCACGAACTCACGAACGAACTCACGAACGAACTCACGAACGAACTCACGAACGAACTCACGAACGAACTCACGAACGAACTCACGAACTCACGAACTCACGAACGATCTCACGAACGAACTCACGAACGAACTCACGAACTCACGAACTCACGAACTCACGAACTCACGAACTCACGAAATCACGAAATCACGAACTCACGAAATCACGAACTCACGAACTCACGAACTCACGAACGAACTCACGAACTCACGAACTCACGAACTCACGAACTCACGAACTCACGAACTCACGAACGAACGAACTCACGAACTCACGAACTCACGAACTCACGAACTCACGAACTCACGAACTCACGAACTCACGAACTCACGAACTCACGAACGAACGAACGAACGAACGAACGAACGAACGAACGAACTCACGAGCGAACGAACGAACTCACGAACGAACGAACGAACGAACGAACGAACCAACTCACGAACTCACGAACGAACTCACGAACGAACTCATGAACTAACTTTCGAACGAACTCACGAACGAACTCACGAACTCACGAACTCACGAACTCACGAACTCACGAACTCACGAACTCACGAACTCACGAACGAACTCACGAACGAACTCACGAACGAACTCACGAACGAACTCACGAACGAACTCACGAACGAACTCACGAACGAACTCACGAACGAACTCACGAACTCACGAACTCACGAACTCACGAACTCACGAACTCACGAAATCACGAACTCACGAAATCACGAAATCACGAACTCACGAACTCACGAACTCACGAACGAACTCACGAACTCACTAACTCACGAACGAACGAACTCACGAACGAACGAACTCACGAACGAACGAACTCACGAACTCACGAACTCACGAACTCACGAACTCACGAACTCACGAACTCACGAACGAACGAACGAACGAACGAACGAACGAACGAACGAACGAACGAACGAACTCACGAACGAACGAACGAACTCACGAACGAACGAACGAACGAACTCACGAACGAACGAACGAACGAACGAACGAACGAACGAACGAACTCACGAACTCACGAACTCACGAACTCACGAACTCACGAACTCACGAACTCACGAACTCACGAACTCACGAACTCACGAACGAAATCACGAACGAACTCACGAACGAACTCACGTACGAACTCACGAACGAACTCACGAACGAACTCACGAACGAACTCACGAACTCACGAACTCACGAACGAACTCACGAACGAACTCACGAACGAACTCACGAACTCACGAACTCACGAACTCACGAACTCACGAACTCACGAACGAACTCACGAACGAACTCACGAACTCACGAACTCACGAACGAACTCACGAACGAACTCACGAACGAACTCACGAACTCACGAACTCACGAACTCACGAACTCACGAACTCACGAACGAACTCACGAACTCACGAACGAACGAACGAACGAACGAACGAACTCACGAACGAACGAACGAACTCACGAACTCACGAACTCACGAACTCACGAACTCACGAACTCACGAACTCACGAACTCACGAACTCACGAACGAACTCACGAACGAACTCACGAACGAACTCACGAACGAACTCACGAACGAACTCACGAACGAACTCACGAACGAACTCACGAACGAACTCACGAACTCACGAACTCACGAACTCACGAAATCACGAACTCACGAAATCACGATCTCACGAAATCACGAAATCACGAACTCACGAACTCACGAACTCACGAACGAACTCACGAACTCACTAACTCACGAACGAACGAACTCACGAACGAACGAACTCACGAACTCACGAACTCACGAACTCACGAACTCACGAACTCACGAACTCACGAACTCACGAACGAACGAACGAACGAACGAACGAACGAACGAACTCACGAACGAACGAACGAACTCACGAACGAACGAACTCACGAACGAACGAACGAACGAACTCACGAACGAACTCACGAACGAACTCACGAACGAACTCACGAACGAACTCACGAACGAACTCACGAACGAACTCACGAACTCACGAACTCACGAACTCACGAACGAACTCACGAACGAACTCACGAACGAACTCACGAACGAACTCACGAACTCACGAACTCACGAACTCACGAAATCACGAACTCACGAAATCACGAACTCACGAACGAACTCACGAACGAACTCACGAACTCACGAACTCACGAACTCACGAACGAACGAACTCACGAACGAACGAACGAACTCACGAACTCACGAAATCACGAACTCACGAACTCACGAACTCACGAACTCACGAACTCACGAACTCACGAACTCACGAACGAACGTACGAACGAACGAACTCACGAACGAACGAACGAACTCACGAACGAACGAACGAACGAACGAACGAACGAACTCACGAACGAACGAACGAAAGAACGAACGAACAAACGAACTCACGAACTCACGAACTCACGAACGAACTCACGAACGAACTCACGAACGAACTCACGAACGAACGAACTCACGAACGAACGAACTCACGAACGAACTCACGAACTCACGAACTCACGAACTCACGAACTCACGAACTCACGAACTCACGAACTCACGAACTCACGAACTCACGAACTCACGAACTCACGAACTCACGAACTCACGAACTTACGAACTCACGAACTCACGAACTCACGAACTCACGAACGAACTCACGAACTCACGAACGAACGAACGAACGAACGAACGAACTCACGAACGAACGAACGAACTCACGAACTCACGAACTCACGAACTCACGAACTCACGAACTCACGAACTCACGAACTCACGAACTCACGAACGAACTCACGAACGAACTCACGAACGAACTCACGAACGAACTCACGAACGAACTCACGAACGAACTCACGAACGAACTCACGAACGAACTCACGAACTCACGAACTCACGAACTCACGAAATCACGAACTCACGAAATCACGATCTCACGAAATCACGAAATCACGAACTCACGAACTCACGAACTCACGAACGAACTCACGAACTCACTAACTCACGAACGAACGAACTCACGAACGAACGAACTCACGAACTCACGAACTCACGAACTCACGAACTCACGAACTCACGAACTCACGAACGAACGAACGAACGAACGAACGAACGAACGAACTCACGAACGAACGAACGAACTCACGAACGAACGAACTCACGAACGAACGAACGAACGAACTCACGAACGAACTCACGAACGAACTCACGAACGAACTCACGAACGAACTCACGAACGAACTCACGAACGAACTCACGAACTCACGAACTCACGAACTCACGAACGAACTCACGAACGAACTCACGAACGAACTCACGAACGAACTCACGAACGAACTCACGAACGAACTCACGAACGAACTCACGAACAAACTCACGAACTCACGAACTCACGAACTCACGAACTCACGAACTCACGAACTCACGAACTCACGAACTCACGAACTCACGAACTCACGAACTCACGAACTCACGAACTCACGAACGAACTCACGAACTCACGAACTCACGAACTCACGAACTCACGAACGAACTCACGAACGAACTCACGAACGAACTCACGAACGAACTCACGAACGAACTCACGTACGAACTCACGAACGAACTCACGAACGAACTCACGAACGAACTCACGAACTCACGAACTCACGAACGAACTCACGAACGAACTCACGAACGAACTCACGAACTCACGAACTCACGAACTCACGAAATCACGAACTCACGAACTCACGAACTCACGAATTCACGAACGAACGAACGAACTCACGAACTCCCGAAATCACGAACTCACGAACTCACGAACTCACATACGAAATCACGAACGAACTCACGAACTCACGAACTCACGAACTCACGAACTCACGAACTCACATACGAAATCGCGAACGAACTCACGAACTCACGAACTCACGAACTCACGAACTCACGAACGAACGTACGAACTCACGAACTCACGAAATCACGAACTCACGAACTCACGAACTCACGAACTCACGAACGAACTCACGAACGAACGAACTCACGAACTCACGAACTCACGAACTCACGAACTCACGAACTCACGAACGAACTCACGAACGAACTCACGAACGAACTCACGAACGAACTCACGAACGAACGAACGAACGAACGAACTCACGAACGAACGAACGAACGAACGAACTCACGAACGAACTCACGAACTCACGAACTCACGAACTCACGAACTCATGAACGAATGAACTCACGAACTCACGAACTCACGAACTCACGAACGCACGAACTCACGAACTCACGAACTCACGAACTCACGAACTCACGAACTCACGATCTCACGAACGAACGAACTCACGAACGAACGAACTCACGAACTCACGAACTCACGAACTCACGAACTCACGAACTCACGAACTCACGAACTCACGAACGAACGAACTCACGAACTCACGATCTCACGAACGAACGAACTCACGAACGAACGAACTCACGAACTCACGAACTCACGAACTCACGAACTCACGAACTCACGAACTCACGAACTCTCGAACTCACGAACGAACGAACGAACGAACGAACGAACGAACGAACGAACGAACGAACGAACGAACGAACGAACGAACTCACGAACGAACTCACGAACGAACTCACGAACGAACTCACGAACGAACTCACGAACTCACGAACTCACGAACTCACGAACTCACGAACTCACGAACTCACGAACTCACGAACTCACGAACTCACGAACGAACTCACGAACGAACTCACGAACGAACTCACGAACTCACGAACTCACGAACTCACGAACGAACGAACTCACGAACTCACGAAATCACGAACTCACGAACTCACGAACTCACGAACTCACGAACTCACGAACTCACGAACGAGGGAACTTACGAAGTCACGAACGAACGAACTCACGAAGGAACGAACGAACGAACGAACGAACGAACTCACGAACGAACGAACGAACGAACGAACTCACGAACGAACGAACGAATGAACGAACGAACTCACGAACGAACTCACGAACGAACTCACGAACTCACGAACTCACGAACTCACGAACTCACGAACTCACGAACTCACGAACGAACTCACGAACTCACGAACTCACGAACTCACGAACGAACTCACGAACGAACTCACGAACGAACTCACGAACGAACTCACGAACGAACTCACGAACGAACTCACGAACGAACTCACGAACGAACTCACGAACGAACTCACGAACGAACTCACGAACTCACGAACTCACGAACTCACGAACTCACGAACTCACGAACTCACGAACTCTCGAACTCACGAACTCACGAACGAACTCACGAACGAACTCACGAACGAACTCACGAACGAACGAACGAACGAACGAACGAACGAACGAACGAACGAACGAACGAACTTACGAACTCACGAACTCACGAACTCACGAACTCACGAACTCACGAACGAACGAACTCACGAACTCACGAACTCACGAAATCACGAACTCACGAACTCACGAACTCACGAACTCACGAACTCACGAACTCACGAACTCACGAACGAGGGAACTTACGAAGTCACGAACGAACGAACTCACGAAGGAACGAACGAACGAACGAACGAACGAACTCACGAACGAACGAACGAATGAACGAACGAACTCACGAACGAACTCACGAACGAACTCACGAACTCACGAACTCACGAACTCACGAACTCACGAACTCACGAACGAACTCACGAACTCACGAACTCACGAACTCACGAACGAACTCACGAACGAACTCACGAACGAACTCACGAACTCACGAACTCACGAACTCACGAACGAACTCACGAACGAACTCACGAACTCACGAACTCACGAACTCACGAACTCACGAACTCACGAACTCACGAACTCACGAACTCACGAACTCACGAACTCACGAACTCACGAACTCACGAACGAACTCACGAACTCACGAACTCACGAACTCACGAACTCACGAACGAACTCACGAACGAACTCACGAACGAACTCACGAACGAACTCACGAACGAACTCACGTACGAACTCACGAACGAACTCACGAACGAACTCACGAACGAACTCACGAACTCACGAACTCACGAACGAACTCACGAACGAACTCACGAACGAACTCACGAACTCACGAACTCACGAACTCACGAAATCACGAACTCACGAACTCACGAACTCACGAATTCACGAACGAACGAACGAACTCACGAACTCCCGAAATCACGAACTCACGAACTCACGAACTCACATACGAAATCACGAACGAACTCACGAACTCACGAACTCACGAACTCACGAACTCACGAACTCACATACGAAATCGCGAACGAACTCACGAACTCACGAACTCACGAACTCACGAACTCACGAACGAACGTACGAACTCACGAACTCACGAAATCACGAACTCACGAACTCACGAACTCACGAACTCACGAACGAACTCACGAACGAACGAACTCACGAACTCACGAAATCACGAACTCACGAACTCACGAACTCACGAACGAACTCACGAACGAACTCACGAACGAACTCACGAACGAACTCACGAACGAACGAACGAACGAACGAACTTACGAACGAACGAACGAACGAACGAACTCACGAACGAACTCACGAACTCACGAACTCACGAACTCACGAACTCACGAACGAATGAACTCACGAACTCACGAACTCACGAACTCACGAACTCACGAACTCACGAACTCACGAACTCACGAACTCACGAACTCACGAACTCACGAACTCACGAACTCACGATCTCACGAACGAACGAACTCACGAACGAACGAACTCACGAACTCACGAACTCACGAACTCACGAACTCACGAACTCACGAACTCACGAACGAACGAACTCACGAACTCACGAACTCACGAACGAACGAACTCACGAACGAACGAACTCACGAACGAACGAACTCACGAACTCACGAACTCACGAACTCACGAACGAACGAACGAACGAACGAACGAACGAACGAACGAACGAACGAACGAACGAACGAACGAACGAACGAACTCACGAACGAACTCACGAACGAACTCACGAACTTACGAACGAACTCACGAACTCACGAACTCACGAACTCACGAACTCACGAACTCACGAACTCACGAACTCACGAACTCACGAACTCACGAACGAACTCACGAACGAACTCACGAACGAACTCACGAACTCACGAACTCACGAACTCACGAACGAACGAACTCACGAACTCACGAACTCACGAACTCACGAACTCACGAACTCACGAACTCACGAACTCACGAACTCACGAACTCACGAACTCACGAACGAGGGAACTTACGAAGTCACGAACGAACGAACTCACGAAGGAACGAACGAACGAACGAACGAACGAACTCACGAACGAACGAACGAATGAACGAACGAACTCACGAACGAACTCACGAACGAACTCACGAACTCACGAACTCACGAACTCACGAACTCACGAACTCACGAACTCACGAACTCACGAACGAACTCACGAACTCACGAACTCACGAACTCACGAACGAACTCACGAACGAACTCACGAACGAACTCACGAACGAACTCACGAACGAACTCACGAACGAACTCACGAACGAACTCACGAACGAACTCACGAACGAACTCACGAACGAACTCACGAACTCACGAACTCACGAACTCACGAACTCACGAACTCACGAACTCACGAACTCACGAACTCACGAACTCTCGAACTCACGAACTCACGAACGAACTCACGAACGAACTCACGAACGAACGAACGAACGAACGAACGAACGAACGAACGAACGAACGAACGAACGAACGAACGAACGAACGAACGAACGAACGAACGAACGAACGAACGAACGAACGAACGAACGAACGAACGAACTCACGAACTCACGAACTCACGAACTCACGAACTCACGAACTCACGAACGAACGAACTCACGAACTCACGAACTCACGAAATCACGAACTCACGAACTCACGAACTCACGAACTCACGAACTCACGAACTCACGAACTCACGAACGAGGGAACTTACGAAGTCACGAACGAACGAACTCACGAAGGAACGAACGAACGAACGAACGAACGAACTCACGAACGAACGAACGAATGAACGAACGAACTCACGAACGAACTCACGAACGAACTCACGAACTCACGAACTCACGAACTCACGAACGAACTCACGAACTCACGAACTCACGAACTCACGAACGAACTCACGAACGAACTCACGAACGAACTCACGAACTCACGAACTCACGAACTCACGAACGAACTCACGAACGAACTCACGAACTCACGAACTCACGAACTCACGAACTCACGAACTCACGAACTCACGAACTCACGAACTCACGAACTCACGAACTCACGAACTCACGAACTCACGAACGAACTCACGAACTCACGAACTCACGAACTCACGAACTCACGAACGAACTCACGAACGAACTCACGAACGAACTCACGAACGAACTCACGAACGAACTCACGAACGAACTCACGAACGAACTCACGAACGAACTCACGAACGAACTCACGAACTCACGAACTCACGAACGAACTCACGAACGAACTCACGAACGAACTCACGAACTCACGAACTCACGAACTCACGAAATCACGAACTCACGAACTCACGAACTCACGAATTCACGAACGAACGAACGAACTCACGAACTCCCGAAATCACGAACTCACGAACTCACGAACTCACATACGAAATCACGAACGAACTCACGAACTCACGAACTCACGAACTCACGAACTCACGAACTCACATACGAAATCGCGAACGAACTCACGAACTCACGAACTCACGAACTCACGAACTCACGAACGAACGTACGAACTCACGAACTCACGAACTCACGAACTCACGAACTCACGAACTCACGAACTCACGAACGAACTCACGAACGAACGAACTCACGAACTCACGAAATCACGAACTCACGAACTCACGAACTCACGAACGAACTCACGAACGAACTCACGAACGAACTCACGAACGAACTCACGAACGAACGAACGAACGAACGAACTCACGAACGAACGAACGAACGAACGAACTCACGAACGAACTCACGAACTCACGAACTCACGAACTCACGAACTCACGAACGAATGAACTCACGAACTCACGAACTCACGAACTCACGAACTCACGAACTCACGAACTCACGAACTCACGAACTCACGATCTCACGAACGAACGAACTCACGAACGAACGAACTCACGAACTCACGAACTCACGAACTCACGAACTCACGAACTCACGAACTCACGAACGAACGAACTCACGAACTCACGAACTCACGAACGAACGAACTCACGAACGAACGAACTCACGAACGAACGAACTCACGAACTCACGAACTCACGAACTCACGAACGAACGAACGAACGAACGAACGAACGAACGAACGAACGAACGAACGAACGAACGAACGACCGAACGAACTCACGAACGAACTCACGAACGAACTCATGAACGAACTTACGAACGAACTCACGAACTCACGAACTCACGAACTCACGAACTCACGAACTCACGAACTCACGAACTCACGAACTCACGAACTCACGAACTCACGAACTCACGAACGAACTCACGAACGAACTCACGAACGAACTCACGAACTCACGAACTCACGAACTCACGAACGAACGAACTCACGAACTCACGAACTCACGAACTCACGAACTCACGAACTCACGAACTCACGAACTCACGAACTCACGAACTCACGAACTCACGAACGAGGGAACTTACGAAGTCACGAACGAACGAACTCACGAAGGAACGAACGAACGAACGAACGAACGAACTCACGAACGAACGAACGAATGAACGAACGAACTCACGAACGAACTCACGAACGAACTCACGAACTCACGAACTCACGAACTCACGAACTCACGAACTCACGAACTCACGAACGAACTCACGAACTCACGAACTCACGAACGAACTCACGAACGAACTCACGAACGAACTCACGAACGAACTCACGAACGAACTCACGAACGAACTCACGAACGAACTCACGAACGAACTCACGAACGAACTCACGAACGAACTCACGAACGAACTCACGAACTCACGAACTCACGAACTCACGAACTCACGAACTCACGAACTCACGAACTCACGAACTCACGAACTCACGAACTCACGAACGAACTCACGAACGAACTCACGAACGAACTCACGAACGAACGAACGAACGAACGAACGAACGAACGAACGAACGAACGAACGAACGAACGAACGAACGAACGAACGAACGAACGAACTTACGAACTCACGAACTCACGAACTCACGAACTCACGAACGAACGAACTCACGAACTCACGAACTCACGAAATCACGAACTCACGAACTCACGAACTCACGAACTCACGAACTCACGAACTCACGAACTCACGAACGAGGGAACTTACGAAGTCACGAACGAACGAACTCACGAAGGAACGAACGAACGAACGAACGAACGAACTCACGAACGAACGAACGAACGAACGAACGAACTCACGAACGAACTCACGAACGAACTCACGAACTCACGAACTCACGAACTCACGAACTCACGAACTCACGAACGAACTCACGAACTCACGAACTCACGAACTCACGAACGAACTCACGAACGAACTCACGAACGAACTCACGAACTCACGAACTCACGAACTCACGAACGAACTCACGAACGAACTCACGAACTCACGAACTCACGAACTCACGAACTCACGAACTCACGAACTCACGAACTCACGAACTCACGAACTCACGAACTCACGAACTCACGAACTCACGAACTCACGAACTCACGAACGAACTCACGAACGAACTCACGAACGAACTCACGAACGAACTCACGAACGAACTCACGAACGAACTCACGAACGAACGAACGAACTCACGAACGAACTCACGAACGAACTCACGAACGAACTCACGAACGAACTCACGAACGAACTCACGAACGAACTCACGAACGAACTCACGAACGAACTCACGAACGAACTCACGAACGAACTCACGAACGAACTCACGAACGAACTCACGAACGAACTCACGAACGAACTCACGAACGAACTCACGAACGAACTCACGAACTCACGAACTCACGAACTCACGAACTCACGAACTCACGAACTCACGAACTCACGAACTCACGAACTCACGAACTCACGACCTCACGAACTCACGAACTCACGAACTCACGAACTCACGAACTCACGAACTCACGAACGAACTCACGAACGAACTCACGAACGAACTCACGAACGAACGAACGAACGAACGAACGAACGAACGAACGAACGAACTTACGAACTCACGAACTCACGAACTCACGAACTCACGAACTCACGAACGAACGAACTCACGAACTCACGAACTCACGAAATCACGAACTCACGAACTCACGAACTCACGAACTCACGAACTCACGAACTCACGAACTCACGAACGAGGGAACTTACGAAGTCACGAACGAACGAACTCACGAAGGAACGAACGAACGAACGAACGAACGAACTCACGAACGAACGAACGAATGAACGAACGAACTCACGAACGAACTCACGAACTCACGAACTCACGAACTCACGAACTCACGAACTCACGAACTCACGAACGAACTCACGAACTCACGAACTCACGAACTCACGAACGAACTCACGAACGAACTCACGAACGAACTCACGAACGAACTCACGAACGAACTCACGAACGAACTCACGAACGAACTCACGAACGAACTCACGAACTCACGAACTCACGAACTCACGAACTCACGAACTCACGAACTCACGAACTCACGAACTCACGAACTCACGAACTCTCGAACTCACGAACTCACGAACGAACTCACGAACGAACTCACGAACGAACTCACGAACGAACTCACGAACGAACTCACGAACGAACTCACGAACGAACTCACGAACGAACTCACGAACTCACGAACTCACTAACTCACGAACTCACGAACTCACGAACTCACGAACTCACGAACTCACGAACGAGGGAACTCACGAAGTCACGAACGAACGAACGAACGAACGAACGAACGAACTTACGAACTCACGAACTCACGAACTCACGAACTCACGAACTCACGAACTCACGAACTCACGAACTCACGAACTCACGAACGAGGGAACTTACGAAGTCACGAACGAACGAACTCACGAAGGAACGAACGAACGAACGAACGAACGAACTCACGAACGAACGAACGAATGAACGAACGAACTCACGAACGAACTCACGAACGAACTCACGAACTCACGAACTCACGAACTCACGAACTCACGAACTCACGAACGAACTCACGAACTCACGAACTCACGAACTCACGAACGAACTCACGAACGAACTCACGAACGAACTCACGAACTCACGAACGAACTCACGAACGAACTCACGAACGAACTCACGAACTCACGAACTCACGAACTCACGAACTCACGAACTCACGAACGAACGAACGAACGAACGAACGAACGAACTCACGAACGAACGAACGAACGAAATCACGAACTCACGAACTCACGAACTCACGAACTCACGAACTCACGAACGAACGAACGAACGAACGAACTCACGAACTCACGAACGAACGAACTCACGAACGAACGAACGAACGAACTCACGAACGAACGAACTCACGAACTCACGAACGAACTCACGAACTCACGAACGAACTCACGAACTCACGAACTCACGAACTCACGAACTCACTAACTCACGAACTCACTAACTCACGAACTCACGAACTCACGAACTCACGAACGAACTCACGAACGAACTCACGAACGAACTCAGGAACGAACTCACGATCGAACTCACGAACGAACTCACGAACGAACTCACGAACGAACTCACGAACGAACTCACGAACGAACTCAGGAACGAACTCACGATCGAACTCACGAACACACGAACTCACGAACGAACTCACGAACTCACGAACTCACGAACTCACGAACTCACGAACTCACGAACTCACGAACTCACGAACGAACTCACGAACTCACGAACTCACGAACGAACTCACGAACTCACGAACTCACGAACTCACGAACGAACTCACGAACTCACGAACTCACGAACTCACGAACGAACTCACGAACTCACGAACTCACGAACTCACGAACTCACGAACTCACGAACTCACGAACTCACGAACTCACGAACTCACGAACTCACGAACTCACGAACTCACGAACTCACGAACTCACGAATTCACGAACGAACGAACGAACTCACGAACTCACGAAATCACGAACTCACGAACTCACGAACTCTCGAACGAACTCACGAACGAACTCACGAACGAACTCACGAACGAACTCACGAACGAACTCACGAACGAACTCACGAACGAACTCACGAACGAACTCACGAACGAACTCACGAACGAACTCACGAACGAACTCACGAACTCACGAACGAACTCACGAACGAACTCACGAACGAACTCACGAACGAACGAACTCACGAACTCACGAACTCGCGAACTCACGAACTCACGAACGAACTCACGAACGAACTCACGAACGAACTCACGAACGAACTCACGAACGAACTCACGAACGAACTCACGAACGAACGAACTCACGAACTCAAGAACGAACTCACGAACGAACTCATGAACGAACTTACGAACGAACTCACGAACGAACTCACGAACTCACGAACTCACGAACTCACGAACTCACGAACTCACGAACTCACGAGCTCACGAACTCACGAACTCACGAACTCACGAACTCACGAACGAACTCACGAACGAACTCACGAACGAACTCAGGAACGAACTCACGATCGAACTCACGAACGAACTCACGAACGAACTCACGAACGAACTCACGAACGAACTCACGAACGAACTCAGGAACGAACTCACGATCGAACTCACGAACACACGAACTCACGAACGAACTCACGAACTCACGAACTCACGAACTCACGAACTCACGAACTCACGAACTCACGAACTCACGAACTCACGAACTCACGAACTCACGAACTCACGAACGAACTCACGAACTCACGAACTCACGAACGAACTCACGAACGAACGAACTCACGAACTCACGAACTAACGAACTCACGAACTCACGAACTCACGAACTCACGAATTCACGAACTCACGAACTCACGAACTCACGAACTCACGAACTCACGAACTCACGAACGAACTCACGAACTCACGAACTCACGAAATCACGAACTCACGAACTCACGAACTCACGAACTCACGAACTCACGAATTCACGAACGAACGAACGAACTCACGAACTCACGAAATCACGAACTCACGAACTCACGAACTCACGAACGAACTCACGAACGAACTCACGAACGAACTCACGAACTCACGAACTCACGAACGAACGAACGAACTCACGAACTCACGAACTCACGAACGAACTCACGAACGAACTCACGAACGAACTCACGAACGAACTCACGAACGAACTCACGAACTCACGAACTCACGAACGAACTCACGAACTCACGAACTCACGAACTCACGAACGAACTCACGAACGAACTCACGAACGAACTCACGAACTCACGAACTCACGAACTCACGAACTCACGAACGAACTCACGAACGAACTCACGAACGAAGTCACGAACTCACGAACTCACGAACTCACGAACTCACGAACTCACGAACGAACGAACGAACTCACGAACTCACGAAATCACGAACTCAAGAACTCACGAACTCACGAACTCACGAACTCACGAACTCACGAACTCACGAACTCACGAACGAACGAACGAACTCACGAACTCACGAAATCACGAACTCACGAACTCACGAACTCACGAACTCACGAACGAACTCACGAACGAACGAACTCACGAACGAACTCACGAACGAACTCACGAACGAACTCACGAACGAACTCACGAACGAACTCACGAACGAACTCACGAACGAACTCACGAACGAACTCACGAACGAACTCACGAACGAACTCACGAACGAACTCACGAACTCACGAACTCACGAACTCACGAACTCACGAACTCACGAACTCACGAACGAACTCACGAACGAACTCACGAACGAACTCACGAACGAACTCACGAACGAACTCACGAACGAACTCACGAACGAACTCACGAACTCACGAACTCACGAACGAACTCACGAACTCACGAACTCACGAACTCACGAACGAACTCACGAACGAACTCACGAACGAACTCACGAACTCACGAACTCACGAACTCACGAACTCACGAACGAACTCACGAACGAACTCACGAACGAACTCACGAACGAACTCACGAACGAAGTCACGAACTCACGAACTCACGAACTCACGAACTCACGAACGAACGAACGAACGAACGAACTCACGAACTCACGAAATCACGAACTCACGAACTCACGAACTCACGAAATCACGAACTCACGAACTCACGAACTCACGAACTCACGAACTCACGAACGAACTCACGAACTCACGAACTCACGAACTCACGAACTCACGAACTCACGAACTCACGAACTCACGAACTCACGAACTCTCGAACTCACGAACTCACGAACGAACTCACGAACGAACTCACGAACGAACTCACGAACGAACGAACGAACGAACGAACGAACGAACGAACGAACGAACGAACGAACTTACGAACTCACGAACTCACGAACTCACGAACTCACGAACTCACGAACGAACGAACTCACGAACTCACGAACTCACGAAATCACGAACTCACGAACTCACGAACTCACGAACTCACGAACTCACGAACTCACGAACTCACGAACGAGGGAACTTACGAAGTCACGAACGAACGAACTCACGAAGGAACGAACGAACGAACGAACGAACGAACTCACGAACGAACGAACGAACGAACGAACGAACTCACGAACGAACTCACGAACGAACTCACGAACTCACGAACTCACGAACTCACGAACTCACGAACTCACGAACTCACGAACGAACTCACGAACTCACGAACTCACGAACTCACGAACGAACTCACGAACGAACTCACGAACGAACTCACGAACGAACTCACGAACTCACGAACTCACGAACGAACTCACGAACTCACGAACTCACGAACTCACGAACTCACGAACTCACGAACTCACGAACTCACGAACTCACGAACTCACGAACTCACGAACTCACGAACGAACTCACGAACGAACTCACGAACGAACTCACGAACGAACTCACGAACGAACTCACGAACGAACTCACGAACGAACTCACGAACGAACTCACGAACGAACTCACGAACGAACTCACGAACGAACTCACGAACGAACTCACGAACGAACTCACGAACGAACTCACGAACGAACTCACGAACGAACTCACGAACGAACTCACGAACGAACTCACGAACGAACTCACGAACTCACGAACTCACGAACTCACGAACTCACGAACTCACGAACTCACGAACTCACGAACTCACGAACTCACGAACTCACGAACTCACGAACTCACGAACTCACGAACTCACGAACTCACGAACTCACGAACTCACGAACTCACGAACTCACGAACTCACGAACGAACTCACGAACGAACTCACGAACGAACTCACGAACGAACTCACGAACGAACGAACTCACGAACGAACTCACGAACGAACTCACGAACGAACTCACGAACGAACTCACGAACGAACTCACGAACGAACTCACGAACTCACGAACTCACGAACTCACGAACTCACGAACTCACGAACTCACGAACTCACGAACTCACGAACGAGGGAACTTACGAAGTCACGAACGAACGAACGAACGAACGAACGAACGAACTTACGAACTCACGAACTCACGAACTCACGAACTCACGAACTCACGAACGAACGAACTCACGAACTCACGAACTCACGAAATCACGAACTCACGAACTCACGAACTCACGAACTCACGAACTCACGAACTCACGAACTCACGAACGAGGGAACTTACGAAGTCACGAACGAACGAACTCACGAAGGAACGAACGAACGAACGAACGAACGAACTCACGAACGAACGAACGAATGAACGAACGAACTCACGAACGAACTCACGAACGAACTCACGAACTCACGAACTCACGAACTCACGAACTCACGAACTCACGAACTCACGAACGAACTCACGAACTCACGAACTCACGAACTCACGAACGAACTCACGAACGAACTCACGAACGAACTCACGAACTCACGAACGAACTCACGAACGAACTCACGAACTCACGAACTCACGAACTCACGAACTCACGAACTCACGAACTCACGAACTCACGAACTCACGAACTCACGAACTCACGAACTCACGAACTCACGAACTCACGAACTCACCAACTCACGAACTCACGAACTCACGAACTCACCAACTCACGAACTCACGAACTCACGATCTCACGAACTCACGAACTCACGAACTCTCGAACTCACGAACGAACGAACGAACGAACTCACGAACGAGCGAACGAACGAACGAACTCACGAACGAACGAACTCACGAACGAACGAACGAACGAACGAACTCACGAACGAACGAACTCACGAACGAACGAACGAACGAACTCACGAACTCACGAACTCACGAACGAACTCACGAACGAACTCACGAACGAACTCACGAACTCACGAACTCACGAACTCACGAACGAACTCACGAACGAACTCACGAACGAACTCACGAACGAACTCACGAACGAACTCACGAACGAACTCACGAACTCACGAACTCACGAACTCACGAACTCACGAACTCACGAACGAACGAACGAACGAACGAACGAACGAACGAACGAACGAACTCACGAACGAACTCACGAACGAACGAACGAACGAAATCACGAACTCACGAACTCACGAACTCACGAACTCACGAACTCACGAACGAACGAACGAACGAACGAACTCACGAACTCACGAACGAACGAACTCACGAACGAACGAACGAACGAACTCACGAACGAACGAACTCACGAACTCACGAACGAACTCACGAACTCACGAACGAACTCACGAACTCACGAACTCACGAACTCACGAACTCACTAACTCACGAACTCACTAACTCACGAACTCACGAACTCACGAACTCACGAACGAACTCACGAACGAACTCACGAACGAACTCAGGAACGAACTCACGATCGAACTCACGAACGAACTCACGAACGAACTCACGAACGAACTCACGAACGAACTCACGAACGAACTCAGGAACGAACTCACGATCGAACTCACGAACACACGAACTCACGAACGAACTCACGAACTCACGAACTCACGAACTCACGAACTCACGAACTCACGAACTCACGAACTCACGAACTCACGAACTCACGAACTCACGAACTCACGAACGAACTCACGAACTCACGAACTCACGAACTCACGAACGAACTCACGAACTCACGAACTCACGAACTCACGAACTCACGAACTCACGAACTCACGAACTCACGAACTCACGAACTCACGAACTCACGAACTCACGAACTCACGAACTCACGAACTCACGAATTCACGAACGAACGAACGAACTCACGAACTCACGAAATCACGAACTCACGAACTCACGAACTCTCGAACGAACTCACGAACGAACTCACGAACGAACTCACGAACGAACTCACGAACGAACTCACGAACGAACTCTCGAACGAACTCACGAACGAACTCACGAACGAACTCACGAACGAACTCACGAACGAACTCACGAACTCACGAACGAACTCACGAACGAACTCACGAACGAACTCACGAACGAACGAACTCGCGAACTCACGAACTCACGAACGAACTCACGAACGAACTCACGAACGAACTCACGAACGAACTCACGAACGAACTCACGAACGAACTCACGAACGAACGAACTCACGAACTCAAGAACGAACTCACGAACGAACTCATGAACGAACTTACGAACGAACTCACGAACGAACTCACGAACTCACGAACTCACGAACTCACGAACTCACGAACTCACGAACTCACGAGCTCACGAACTCACGAACTCACGAACTCAGGAACTCACGAACGAACTCACGAATTCACGAACGAACTCACGAACTCACGAACGAACTCACGAACTCACGAACTCACGAACTCACGAACGAACTCACGAACGAACTCACGATCGAACTCACGAACGAACTCACGAACGAACTCACGAACTCACGAACTCACGAACTCACGAATTCACGAACGAACGAACGAACTCACGAACTCACGAACTCACGAACGAACTCACGAACGAACTCACGAACGAACTCACGAACGAACGAACTCACGAACTCACGAACGAACTCACGAACGAACTCACGAACTCACGAACGAACTCACGAACGAACGAACTCACGAACGAACTCACGAACGAACGAACTCACGAACGAACTCACGAACGAACGAACTCACGAACGAACTCACGAACGAACGAACTCACGAACTCACGAACTAACGAACTCACGAACTCACGAACTCACGAACTCACGAATTCACGAACTCACGAACTCACGAACTCACGAACTCACGAACTCACGAACTCACGAACGAACTCACGAACTCACGAACTCACGAAATCACGAACTCACGAACTCACGAACTCACGAACTCACGAACTCACGAATTCACGAACGAACGAACGAACTCACGAACTCACGAAATCACGAACTCACGAACTCACGAACTCACGAACGAACTCACGAACGAACTCACGAACGAACTCACGAACTCACGAACTCACGAACGAACGAACGAACTCACGAACTCACGAACTCACGAACGAACTCACGAACGAACTCACGAACGAACTCACGAACGAACTCACGAACGAACTCACGAACTCACGAACTCACGAACGAACTCACGAACTCACGAACTCACGAACTCACGAACGAACTCACGAACGAACTCACGAACGAACTCACGAACTCACGAACTCACGAACTCACGAACGAACTCACGAACGAACTCACGAACGAAGTCACGAACTCACGAACTCACGAACTCACGAACTCACGAACTCACGAACGAACGAACGAACTCACGAACTCACGAAATCACGAACTCACGAACTCACGAACTCACGAACTCACGAACTCACGAACTCACGAACTCACGAACTCACGAACGAACGAACGAACTCACGAACTCACGAAATCACGAACTCACGAACTCACGAACTCACGAACTCACGAACGAACTCACGAACGAACGAACTCACGAACGAACTCACGAACGAACTCACGAACGAACTCACGAACGAACTCACGAACGAACTCACGAACGAACTCACGAACGAACTCACGAACGAACTCACGAACGAACTCACGAACGAACTCACGAACGAACTCACGAACTCACGAACTCACGAACTCACGAACTCACGAACTCACGAACTCACGAACGAACTCACGAACGAACTCACGAACGAACTCACGAACGAACTCACGAACGGACTCACGAACGAACTCACGAACGAACTCACGAACGAACTCACGAACGAACTCACGAACGAACTCACGAACGAACTCACGAACTCACGAACTCACGAACGAACTCACGAACTCACGAACTCACGAACTCACGAACGAACTCACGAACGAACTCACGAACGAACTCACGAACTCACGAACTCACGAACTCACGAACTCACGAACGAACTCACGAACGAACTCACGAACGAACTCACGAACGAACTCACGAACGAAGTCACGAACTCACGAACTCACGAACTCACGAACTCACGAACGAACGAACGAACGAACGAACTCACGAACTCACGAAATCACGAACTCACGAACTCACGAACTCACGAAATCACGAACTCACGAACTCACGAACTCACGAACGAACTCACGAACGAACTCACGAACGAACTCACGAACGAACTCACGAACGAACTCACGTACGAACTCACGAACTCACGAACTCACGAACTCACGAACTCACGAACTCACGAACTCACGAACGAACTCACGAACTCACGAACTCACGAACTCACGAACGAACTCACGAACGAACGAACTCACGAACGAACTCACGAACGAACTCACGAACGAACTCACGAACGAACTCACGAACGAACTCACGAACGAACTCACGAACGAACTCACGAACGAACTCACGAACGAACTCACGAACGAACTCACGAACGAACTCACGAACTCACGAACTCACGAACTCACGAACTCACGAACTCACGAACTCACGAACGAACTCACGAACGAACTCACGAACGGACTCACGAACGAACTCACGAACGAACTCACGAACGAACTCACGAACGAACTCACGAACGAACTCACGAACGAACTCACGAACTCACGAACTCACGAACGAACTCACGAACTCACGAACTCACGAACTCACGAACGAACTCACGAACGAACTCACGAACGAACTCACGAACTCACGAACTCACGAACTCACGAACTCACGAACGAACTCACGAACGAACTCACGAACGAACTCACGAACGAACTCACGAACGAAGTCACGAACTCACGAACTCACGAACTCACGAACTCACGAACTCACGAACGAACGAACGAACTCACGAACTCACGAAATCACGAACTCACGAACTCACGAACTCACGAAATCACGAACTCACGAACTCACGAACTCACGAACGAACTCACGAACGAACTCACGAACGAACTCACGAACGAACTCACGAACGAACTCACGTACGAACTCACGAACTCACGAACTCACGAACTCACGAACTCACGAACGAACTCACGAACTCACGAACTCACGAACTCACGAACTCACGAACTCACGAACTCACGAACTCACGAACTCACGAACTCACGTACTCACGAACTCACGAACTCACGAACGAACTCACGAACGAACTCACGAACGAACTCACGAACGAACTCACGAACGAACTCACGAACGAACGAACGAACGAACGAACGAACTCACGAACTCACGAACTCACGAACTCACGAACTCACGAACTCACGAACGAACGAACTCACGAACTCACGAACTCACGAAATCACGAACTCACGAACTCACGAACTCACGAACTCACGAACTCACGAACTCACGAACGAGGGAACTTACGAAGTCACGAACGAACGAACTCACGAAGGAACGAACGAACGAACGAACGAACGAACTCACGAACTCACGAACGAACTCACGAACGAACTAACGAACGAACTCACGAACGAACTCACGAACGAACTCACGAACGAACTCACGAACGAACTCACGAACGAACTCACGAACTCACGAACTCACGAACGAACTCACGAACTCACGAACTCGAACTCACGAACGAACTCACGAACGAACTCACGAACGAACTCACGAACTCACGAACTCACGAACTCACGAACTCACGAACGAACTCACGAACGAACTCACGAACGAACCCACGAACGAACTCACGAACTCACGAACTCACGAACGAACTCACGAACTCACGAACTCACGAACTCACGAACGAACTCACGAACGAACTCACGAACGAACTCACGAACTCACGAACTCACGAACTCACGATCGAACTCACGAACGAACTCACGAACGAACTCACGAACGAACTCACGAACGAACTCACGAACGAACTCACGAACTCACGAACTCACGAACTCACGAACTCACGAACGAACTCACGAACGAACTCACGAACGAACTCACGAACGAACTCACGAACGAACTCACGAACGAACGAACGAACGAACTCACGAACGAACTCACGAACGAACTCACGAACGAACGAACGAACGAACGAACGAAGGAACGAACTTACGAACTCACGAACTCACGAACTCACGAACTCACGAACTCACGAACGAACGAACTCACGAACTCACGAACTCACGAACTCACGAACTCACGAACTCACGAACTCACGAACTCACGAACTCACGAACTCACGAACTCACGAACGAGGGAACTTACGAAGTCACGAACGAACGAACTCACGAAGGAACGAACGAACGATCGAACGAACGAACTCACGAACGAACGAACGAATGAACGAACGAACTCACGAACGAACTCACGAACGAACTCACGAACTCACGAACTCACGAACTCACGAACTCACGAACTCACGAACTCACGAACTCACGAACTCACGAACTCACAAACTCACGAACGAACTCACGAACTCACGAACTCACGAACTCACGAACGAACTCACGAACGAACTCACGAACGAACTCACGAACTCACGAACTCACGAACGAACGAACGAACGAACGAACTCACGAACGAACTCACGAACGAACTCACGAACTCACGAACTCACGAACTCACGAACTCACGAACGAACGAACGAACTCACGAACTCACGAAATCACGAACTCACGAACTCACGAACTCACGAAATCACGAACTCACGAACTCACGAACGAACTCACGAACGAACTCACGAACGAACTCACGAACGAACTCACGAACGAACTCACGAACGAACTCACGAACGAACTCACGAACTCACGAACTCACGAACTCACGAACGAACTCACGAACGAACTCACGAACTCACGAACTCACGAACTCACGAACTCACGAACTCACGAACTCACGAACTCACGAACTCACGAACTCACGAACTCACCAACTCACGAACTCACGAACTCACGAACTCACCAACTCACGAACTCACGAACTCACGAACTCACGAACTCACGAACTCACGAACTCACGAACTCACGAACTCACGAACTCACGAACGAACGAACGAACGAACGAACGAACTCACGAACGAACGAACGAACTCACGAACTCACGAACTCACGAACTCACGAACTCACGAACTCACGAACGAACTCACGAACGAACTCACGAACGAACTCACGAACTCACGAACGAACTCACGAACGAACTCACGAACGAACTCACGAACGAACTCACGAACGAACTCACGAACGAACTCACGAACGAACTCACGAACGAACTCACGAACGAACTCACGAACGAACTCACGAACGAACTCACGAACGAACTCACGAACGAACTCACGAACGAACTCACGAACGAACTCACGAACTCACGAACGAACTCACGAACGAACGAACTCACGAACGAACTCACGAACGAACGAACTCACGAACGAACGAACTCACGAACGAACGAACTCACGAACTCACGAACGAACTCACGAACGAACTCACGAACGAACTCACGAACGAACTCACGAACGAACTCACGAACGAACTCACGAACTCACGAACTCACGAACTCACGAACTCACGAACTCACGAACTCACGAATTCACGAACGAACGAACGAACTCACGAACTCACGAACTCACGAACGAACTCACGAACGAACTCACGAACGAATTCACGAACGAACTCACGAACGAACTCACGAACGAACTCACGAACGAACTCACGAACTCACGAACTCACGAACTCACGAACTCACGAACGAACTCACGAACGAAGTCACGAAGTCACGAACTCACGAACTCACAAACGAACTCACGAACTCACGAAATCACGAACTCACGAACGAACTCACGAACGAACTCACGAACGAACTCACGAACGAACTCAGGAACGAACTCACGATCGAACTCACGAACGAACTCACGAACGAACTCACGAACGAACTCACGAACGAACTCACGAACGAACTCAGGAACGAACTCACGATCGAACTCACGAACGAACTCACGAACGAACTCACGAACGAACTCACGAACGAACTCACGAACGAACTCAGGAACGAACTCACGATCGAACTCACGAACTCACGAACTCACGAACGAACTCACGAACTCACGAACTCACGAACTCACGAACTCACGAACTCACGAACTCACGAACTCACGAACTCACGAACTCACGAACTCACGAACTCACGAACTCACGAACTCACGAACGAACTCACGAACTCACGAACTCACGAACTCATGAACTCACGAACTCACGAACTCACGAACTCACGAACGAACTCACGAACGAACTCACGAACGAACTCACGAACGAACTCACGAACTCACGAACTCACGAACTCACGAACGAACTCACGAACGAACTCACGAACGAACTCACGAACGAACTCACGAACGAACTCACGAACGAACTCACGAACGAACTCACGAACGAACTCACGAACGAACTCACGAACGAACTCACGAACGAACTCACGAACGAACTCACGAACGAACTCACGAACGAACTCACGAACGAACTCACGAACTCACGAACTCACGAACTCACGAACTCACGAACTCACGAACTCACGAACTCACGAACTCACGAACTCACGAACTCACGAACTCACGAACGAACTCACGAACGAACTCACGAACGAACGAACGAACGAACGAACGAACGAACGAACGAACGAACGAACGAACGAACGAACTCACGAACTCACGAACTCACGAACTCACGAACTCACGAACGAACTCACGAACGAACTCACGAACTCACGAACTCACGAACTCACGAACTCACGAACTCACGAACTCACGAACTCACGAACTCACGAACTCACGAACTCACGAACGAGGGAACTTACGAAGTCACGAACGAACGAACTCACGAAGGAACGAACGAACGAACGAACGAACGAACTCACGAACGAACGAACGAACGAACGAACGAACTCACGAACGAACTCACGAACGAACTCACGAACGAACTCACGAACGAACTCACGAACGAACTCACGAACGAACTCACGAACGAACGAACTCACGAACGAACTCACGAACGAACTCACGAACGAACTCACGAACGAACTCACGAACGAACGAACTCACGAACGAACGAACTCACGAACTCACGAACTCACGAACTCACGAACGAACTCACGAACGAACTCACGAACGAACTCACGAACGAACTCACGAACGAACTCACGAACGAACTCACGAACTCACGAACTCACGAACTCACGAACTCACGAACTCACGAACTCACGAATTCACGAACGAACGAACGAACTCACGAACTCACGAACTCACGAACGAACTCACGAACGAACTCACGAACGAACTCACGAACGAACTCACGAACGAACTCACGAACTCACGAACTCACGAACTCACGAACTCACGAACGAACTCACGAACGAAGTCACGAAGTCACGAACTCACGAACTCACAAACGAACTCACGAACTCACGAAATCACGAACTCACGAACGAACTCACGAACGAACTCACGAACGAACTCACGAACGAACTCAGGAACGAACTCACGATCGAACTCACGAACGAACTCACGAACGAACTCACGAACGAACTCACGAACGAACTCACGAACGAACTCAGGAACGAACTCACGATCGAACTCACGAACGAACTCACGAACGAACTCACGAACGAACTCACGAACGAACTCACGAACGAACTCAGGAACGAACTCACGATCGAACTCACGAACTCACGAACTCACGAACGAACTCACGAACTCACGAACTCACGAACTCACGAACTCACGAACTCACGAACTCACGAACTCACGAACTCACGAACTCACGAACTCACGAACTCACGAACTCACGAACTCACGAACGAACTCACGAACTCACGAACTCACGAACTCACGAACTCACGAACTCACGAACTCACGAACTCACGAACGAACTCACGAACGAACTCACGAACTCACGAACTCACGAACTCACGAACGAACTCACGAACGAACTCACGAACGAACTCACGAACGAACTCACGAACGAACTCACGAACGAACTCACGAACGAACTCACGAACGAACTCACGAACGAACTCACGAACGAACTCACGAACGAACTCACGAACGAACTCACGAACGAACTCACGAACGAACTCACGAACGAACTCACGAACGAACTCACGAACGAACTCACGAACGAACTCACGAACGAACTCACGAACGAACTCACGAACGAACTCACGAACGAACTCACGAACGAACTCACGAACTCACGAACTCACGAACTCACGAACTCACGAACGAACTCACGAACGAAGTCACGAAGTCACGAACTCACGAACTCACAAACGAACTCACGAACTCACGAAATCACGAACTCACGAACGAACTCACGAACGAACTCACGAACGAACTCACGAACGAACTCAGGAACGAACTCACGATCGAACTCACGAACGAACTCACGAACGAACTCACGAACGAACTCACGAACGAACTCACGAACGAACTCAGGAACGAACTCACGATCGAACTCACGAACGAACTCACGAACGAACTCACGAACGAACTCACGAACGAACTCACGAACGAACTCAGGAACGAACTCACGATCGAACTCACGAACTCACGAACTCACGAACGAACTCACGAACTCACGAACTCACGAACTCACGAACTCACGAACTCACGAACTCACGAACTCACGAACTCACGAACTCACGAACTCACGAACTCACGAACTCACGAACTCACGAACTCACGAACTCACGAACGAACTCACGAACTCACGAACTCACGAACTCATGAACTCACGAACTCACGAACTCACGAACTCACGAACGAACTCACGAACGAACTCACGAACGAACTCACGAACGAACTCACGAACTCACGAACTCACGAACTCACGAACGAACTCACGAACGAACTCACGAACGAACTCACGAACGAACTCACGAACGAACTCACGAACGAACTCACGAACGAACTCACGAACGAACTCACGAACGAACTCACGAACGAACTCACGAACGAACTCACGAACGAACTCACGAACGAACTCACGAACGAACTCACGAACGAACTCACGAACTCACGAACTCACGAACTCACGAACTCACGAACTCACGAACTCACGAACTCACGAACTCACGAACTCACGAACTCACGAACTCACGAACGAACTCACGAACGAACGAACGAACGAACGAACGAACGAACGAACGAACGAACGAACGAACGAACGAACGAACGAACGAACTTACGAACTCACGAACTCACGAACTCACGAAATCACGAACGAACTCACGAACGAACTCACGAACTCACGAACTCACGAAATCACGAACTCACGAACTCACGAACTCACGAACTCACGAACTCACGAACTCACGAACTCACGAACTCACGAACGAGGGAACTTACGAAGTCACGAACGAACGAACTCACGAAGGAACGAACGAACGAACGAACGAACGAACTCACGAACGAACGAACGAATGAACGAACGAACTCACGAACGAACTCACGAACGAACTCACGAACGAACTCAGGAACGAACTCACGATCGAACTCACGAACGAACTCACGAACGAACTCACGAACGAACTCACGAACGAACTCACGAACGAACTCAGGAACGAACTCACGATCGAACTCACGAACTCACGAACTCACGAACGAACTCACGAACTCACGAACTCACGAACTCACGAACTCACGAACTCACGAACTCACGAACTCACGAACTCACGAACTCACGAACTCACGAACTCACGAACGAACTCACGAACGAACTCACGAACGAACTCACGAACGAACTCACGAACTCACGAACTCACGAACTCACGAACGAACTCACGAACGAACTCACGAACGAACTCACGAACGAACTCACGAACGAACTCACGAACGAACTCACGAACGAACTCACGAACGAACTCACGAACGAACTCACGAACGAACTCACGAACGAACTCACGAACGAACTCACGAACGAACTCACGAACGAACTCACGAACGAACTCACGAACTCACGAACTCACGAACTCACGAACTCACGAACTCACGAACTCACGAACTCACGAACTCACGAACTCACGAACTCACGAACTCACGAACGAACTCACGAACGAACTCACGAACGAACGAACGAACGAACGAACGAACGAACGAACGAACGAACGAACGAACTCACGAACTCACGAACTCACGAACTCACGAACTCACGAACGAACTCACGAACGAACTCACGAACTCACGAACTCACGAACTCACGAACTCACGAACTCACGAACTCACGAACTCACGAACTCACGAACTCACGAACTCACGAACGAGGGAACTTACGAAGTCACGAACGAACGAACTCACGAAGGAACGAACGAACGAACGAACGAACGAACTCACGAACGAACGAACGAACGAACGAACGAACTCACGAACGAACTCACGAACGAACTCACGAACGAACTCACGAACGAACTCACGAACGAACTCACGAACGAACTCACGAACGAACGAACTCACGAACGAACTCACGAACGAACTCACGAACGAACTCACGAACGAACTCACGAACGAACGAACTCACGAACGAACGAACTCACGAACTCACGAACTCACGAACTCACGAACGAACTCACGAACGAACTCACGAACGAACTCACGAACGAACTCACGAACGAACTCACGAACGAACTCACGAACTCACGAACTCACGAACTCACGAACTCACGAACTCACGAACTCACGAACTCACGAACGAACGAACGAACTCACGAACTCACGAACTCACGAACGAACTCACGAACGAACTCACGAACGAACTCACGAACGAACTCACGAACGAACTCACGAACTCACGAACTCACGAACTCACGAACTCACGAACGAACTCACGAACGAAGTCACGAAGTCACGAACTCACGAACTCACAAACGAACTCACGAACTCACGAAATCACGAACTCACGAACGAACTCACGAACGAACTCACGAACGAACTCACGAACGAACTCAGGAACGAACTCACGATCGAACTCACGAACGAACTCACGAACGAACTCACGAACGAACTCACGAACGAACTCACGAACGAACTCAGGAACGAACTCACGATCGAACTCACGAACGAACTCACGAACGAACTCACGAACGAACTCACGAACGAACTCACGAACGAACTCAGGAACGAACTCACGATCGAACTCACGAACTCACGAACTCACGAACGAACTCACGAACTCACGAACTCACGAACTCACGAACTCACGAACTCACGAACTCACGAACTCACGAACTCACGAACTCACGAACTCACGAACTCACGAACTCACGAACTCACGAACGAACTCACGAACTCACGAACTCACGAACTCACGAACTCACGAACTCACGAACTCACGAACTCACGAACGAACTCACGAACGAACTCACGAACGAACTCACGAACGAACTCACGAACTCACGAACTCACGAACTCACGAACGAACTCACGAACGAACTCACGAACGAACTCACGAACGAACTCACGAACGAACTCACGAACGAACTCACGAACGAACTCACGAACGAACTCACGAACGAACTCACGAACGAACTCACGAACGAACTCACGAACGAACTCACGAACGAACTCACGAACGAACTCACGAACGAACTCACGAACTCACGAACTCACGAACTCACGAACTCACGAACTCACGAACTCACGAACTCACGAACTCACGAACTCACGAACTCACGAACTCACGAACTCACGAACTCACGAACGAACTCACGAACTCACGAACTCACGAACTCACGAACTCACGAACTCACGAACTCACGAACTCACGAACGAACTCACGAACGAACTCACGAACGAACTCACGAACTCACGAACTCACGAACTCACGAACGAACTCACGAACGAACTCACGAACGAACTCACGAACGAACTCACGAACGAACTCACGAACGAACTCACGAACGAACTCACGAACGAACTCACGAACGAACTCACGAACGAACTCACGAACGAACTCACGAACGAACTCACGAACGAACTCACGAACGAACTCACGAACGAACTCACGAACGAACTCACGAACGAACTCACGAACGAACTCACGAACGAACTCACGAACGAACTCACGAACGAACTCACGAACGAACTCACGAACGAACTCACGAACGAACTCACGAACGAACTCACGAACGAACTCACGAACGAACTCACGAACTCACGAACTCACGAACTCACGAACTCACGAACGAACTCACGAACGAAGTCACGAAGTCACGAACTCACGAACTCACAAACGAACTCACGAACTCACGAAATCACGAACTCACGAACGAACTCACGAACGAACTCACGAACGAACTCACGAACGAACTCAGGAACGAACTCACGATCGAACTCACGAACGAACTCACGAACGAACTCACGAACGAACTCACGAACGAACTCACGAACGAACTCAGGAACGAACTCACGATCGAACTCACGAACGAACTCACGAACGAACTCACGAACGAACTCACGAACGAACTCACGAACGAACTCAGGAACGAACTCACGATCGAACTCACGAACTCACGAACTCACGAACGAACTCACGAACTCACGAACTCACGAACTCACGAACTCACGAACTCACGAACTCACGAACTCACGAACTCACGAACTCACGAACTCACGAACTCACGAACTCACGAACTCACGAACGAACTCACGAACTCACGAACTCACGAACTCATGAACTCACGAACTCACGAACTCACGAACTCACGAACGAACTCACGAACGAACTCACGAACGAACTCACGAACGAACTCACGAACTCACGAACTCACGAACTCACGAACGAACTCACGAACGAACTCACGAACGAACTCACGAACGAACTCACGAACGAACTCACGAACGAACTCACGAACGAACTCACGAACGAACTCACGAACGAACTCACGAACGAACTCACGAACGAACTCACGAACGAACTCACGAACGAACTCACGAACGAACTCACGAACGAACTCACGAACTCACGAACTCACGAACTCACGAACTCACGAACTCACGAACTCACGAACTCACGAACTCACGAACTCACGAACTCACGAACTCACGAACGAACTCACGAACGAACTCACGAACGAACGAACGAACGAACGAACGAACGAACGAACGAACGAACGAACGAACGAACGAACTCACGAACTCACGAACTCACGAACTCACGAACTCACGAACGAACTCACGAACGAACTCACGAACTCACGAACTCACGAAATCACGAACTCACGAACTCACGAACTCACGAACTCACGAACTCACGAACTCACGAACTCACGAACTCACGAACGAGGGAACTTACGAAGTCACGAACGAACGAACTCACGAAGGAACGAACGAACGAACGAACGAACGAACTCACGAACGAACGAACGAATGAACGAACGAACTCACGAACGAACTCACGAACGAACTCACGAACGAACTCAGGAACGAACTCACGATCGAACTCACGAACGAACTCACGAACGAACTCACGAACGAACTCACGAACGAACTCAGGAACGAACTCACGATCGAACTCACGAACTCACGAACGAACTCACGAACTCACGAACTCACGAACTCACGAACTCACGAACTCACGAACTCACGAACTCACGAACTCACGAACTCACGAACTCACGAACTCACGAACTCACGAACGAACTCACGAACTCACGAACTCACGAACTCATGAACTCACGAACTCACGAACTCACGAACTCACGAACGAACTCACGAACGAACTCACGAACGAACTCACGAACGAACTCACGAACTCACGAACTCACGAACTCACGAACGAACTCACGAACGAACTCACGAACGAACTCACGAACGAACTCACGAACGAACTCACGAACGAACTCACGAACGAACTCACGAACGAACTCACGAACGAACTCACGAACGAACTCACGAACGAACTCACGAACGAACTCACGAACGAACTCACGAACGAACTCACGAACGAACTCACGAACTCACGAACTCACGAACTCACGAACTCACGAACTCACGAACTCACGAACTCACGAACTCACGAACTCACGAACTCACGAACTCACGAACGAACTCACGAACGAACTCACGAACGAACGAACGAACGAACGAACGAACGAACGAACGAACGAACGAACGAACTCACGAACTCACGAACTCACGAACTCACGAACTCACGAACGAACTCACGAACGAACTCACGAACTCACGAACTCACGAACTCACGAACTCACGAACTCACGAACTCACGAACTCACGAACTCACGAACTCACGAACTCACGAACGAGGGAACTTACGAAGTCACGAACGAACGAACTCACGAAGGAACGAACGAACGAACGAACGAACGAACTCACGAACGAACGAACGAATGAACGAACGAACTCACGAACGAACTCACGAACGAACTCACGAACGAACTCACGAACGAACTCACGAACGAACTCACGAACGAACTCACGAACGAACGAACTCACGAACGAACTCACGAACGAACTCACGAACGAACTCACGAACGAACGAACTCACGAACGAACGAACTCACGAACTCACGAACTCACGAACTCACGAACGAACTCACGAACGAACTCACGAACGAACTCACGAACGAACTCACGAACGAACTCACGAACGAACTCACGAACTCACGAACTCACGAACTCACGAACTCACGAACTCACGAACTCACGAACTCACGAACGAACGAACGAACTCACGAACTCACGAACTCACGAACGAACTCACGAACGAACTCACGAACGAACTCACGAACGAACTCACGAACGAACTCACGAACTCACGAACTCACGAACTCACGAACTCACGAACGAACTCACGAACGAACTCACGAACTCACGAACTCACGAACTCACAAACGAACTCACGAACTCACGAAATCACGAACTCACGAACGAACTCACGAACGAACTCACGAACGAACTCACGAACGAACTCAGGAACGAACTCACGATCGAACTCACGAACGAACTCACGAACGAACTCACGAACGAACTCACGAACGAACTCACGAACGAACTCAGGAACGAACTCACGATCGAACTCACGAACGAACTCACGAACGAACTCACGAACGAACTCACGAACGAACTCACGAACGAACTCAGGAACGAACTCACGATCGAACTCACGAACTCACGAACTCACGAACGAACTCACGAACTCACGAACTCACGAACTCACGAACTCACGAACTCACGAACTCACGAACTCACGAACTCACGAACTCACGAACTCACGAACTCACGAACTCACGAACTCACGAACGAACTCACGAACTCACGAACTCACGAACTCACGAACTCACGAACTCACGAACTCACGAACTCACGAACGAACTCACGAACGAACTCACGAACGAACTCACGAACGAACTCACGAACTCACGAACTCACGAACTCACGAACGAACTCACGAACGAACTCACGAACGAACTCACGAACGAACTCACGAACGAACTCACGAACGAACTCACGAACGAACTCACGAACGAACTCACGAACGAACTCACGAACGAACTCACGAACGAACTCACGAACGAACTCACGAACGAACTCACGAACGAACTCACGAACGAACTCACGAACTCACGAACTCACGAACTCACGAACTCACGAACTCACGAACTCACGAACTCACGAACTCACGAACTCACGAACTCACGAACTCACGAACTCACGAACTCACGAACGAACTCACGAACTCACGAACTCACGAACTCACGAACTCACGAACTCACGAACTCACGAACTCACGAACGAACTCACGAACGAACTCACGAACGAACTCACGAACTCACGAACTCACGAACTCACGAACGAACTCACGAACGAACTCACGAACGAACTCACGAACGAACTCACGAACGAACTCACGAACGAACTCACGAACGAACTCACGAACGAACTCACGAACTCACGAACTCACGAACTCACGAACTCACGAACTCACGAACTCACGAACTCACGAACTCACGAACTCACGAACTCACGAACGAACTCACGAACGAACTCACGAACGAACGAACGAACGAACGAACGAACGAACGAACGAACGAACGAACGAACGAACGAACGAACGAACGAACTCACGAACTCACGAACTCACGAACTCACGAACGAACTCACGAACGAACTCACGAACTCACGAACTCACGAAATCACGAACTCACGAACTCACGAACTCACGAACTCACGAACTCACGAACTCACGAACTCACGAACTCACGAACGAGGGAACTTACGAAGTCACGAACGAACGAACTCACGAAGGAACGAACGAACGAACGAACGAACGAACTCACGAACGAACGAACGAATGAACGAACGAACTCACGAACGAACTCACGAACGAACTCACGAACTCACGAACTCACGAACTCACGAATTTGCGAACTCACGAACTCACGAACGAACTCACGAACTCACGAACTCACGAACTCACGAACGAACTCACGAACTCACGAACTTACGAACTCACGAACGAACTCACGAACGAACTCACGAACTCACGAACTCACGAACTCACGAACTCACGAACTCACGAACTCACGAACTCACGAACTCACGAACTCACGAACTCACGAAATCACGAACTCACGAACTCACGAACTCACGAACTCACGAACTCACGAACTCACGAACTCACGAACTCACGAACTCACGAACTCACGAATTCACGAACGAACGAACGAACTCACGAACTCACGAACTCACGAACGAACTCACGAACGAACTCACGAACGAACTCACGAACGAACTCACGAACGAACTCACGAACGAACTCACGAACGAACTCACGAACGAACTCACGAACGAACTCACGAACGAACTCACGAACGAACTCACGAACGAACTCACGAACTCACGAACTCACGAACTCACGAACTCACGAACTCACGAACTCACGAACTCACGAACTCACGAACTCACGAACGAGGGAACTTACGATGTCACGAACGAACGAACTCACGAAGGAACGAACGAACGAACGAACGAACGAACTCACGAACGAACGAACGAATGAACGAACGAACTCACGAACGAACTCACGAACGAACTCACGAACTCACGAACTCACGAACTCACGAACTCACGAACGAACTCACAAACTCACGAACTCACGAACGAACTCACGAACGAACTCACGAACGAACTCACGAACTCACGAACTCACGAACGAACTCACGAACTCACGAACTCACGAACTCACGAACTCACGAACTCACGAACTCACGAACTCACGAACTCACGAACGAACTCACGAACGAACTCACGAACGAACTCACGAACTCACGAACTCACGAACTCACGAACTCACGAACTCACGAACTCACGAACTCACGAACTCACGAACTCACGAACTCACCAACTCACGAACTCACGAACTCACGAACTCACGAACTCACGAACGAACTCACGAACGAACTCACGAACGAACTCACGAACGAACTCACGAACTCACGAACTCACGAACTCACGAACTCACGATCTCAAGAACGAACTCACGAACGAACTCATGAACGAACTTACGAACGAACTCACGAACGAACTCACGAACTAACGAACTCACGAACTCACGAACTCACGAACTCACGAACTCACGAACTCACGAACGAACTCACGAACGAACTCACGAACGAACTCACGAACTCACGAACTCACGAACTCACGAACTCACGAACTCACGAACTCACGAACTCACGAACTCACGAACTCACGAACTCACGAACTCACGAATTCACGAACGAACGAACGAACTCACGAACTCACGAACTCACGAACGAACTCACGAACGAACTCACGAACGAACTCACGAACGAACTCACGAACGAACTCACGAACGAACTCACGAACGAACTCACGAACGAACTCACGAACGAACTCACGAACTCACGAACTCACGAACGAACTCACGAACTCACGAACTCACGAACTCACGAACGAACTCACGAACGAACTCACGAACGGACTCACGAACTCACGAACTCACGAACGAACTCACGAACGAACTCACGAACGAACTCACGAACTCACGAACGAACTCACGAACTCACGAACGAACTCACGAACTCACGAACTCACGAACTCACGAACTCACGAACGAACGAACGAACTCACGAACGAACGAACGAACTCACGAACTCACGAAATCACGAACTCTCGAACTCACGAACTCACGAAATCACGAACTCACAAACTCACGAACTCACGAACGAACTCACGAACGAACTCACGAACGAACTCACGAACGAACTCACGAACGAACTCACGAACGAACTCACGAACGAACTCACGAACGAACGAACGAACGAACGAACGAACGAACGAACTTACGAACTCACGAACTCACGAACTCACGAACTCACGAACTCACGAACGAACGAACTCACGAACTCACGAACTCACGAAATCACGAACTCACGAACTCACGAACTCACGAACTCACGAACTCACGAACTCACGAACGAGGGAACTTACGAAGTCACGAACGAACGAACTCACGAAGGAACGAACGAACGAACGAACGAACGAACTCACGAACGAACGAACGAATGAACGAACGAACTCACGAACGAACTCACGAACGAACTCACGAACTCACGAACTCACGAACTCACGAACTCACGAACTCACGAACTCACGAACGAACTCACGAACGAAGTCACGAAGTCACGAACTCACGAACTCACAAACGAACTCACGAACTCACGAAATCACGAACTCACGAACGAACTCACGAACGAACTCACGAACGAACTCACGAACGAACTCAGGAACGAACTCACGATCGAACTCACGAACGAACTCACGAACGAACTCACGAACGAACTCACGAACGAACTCACGAACGAACTCAGGAACGAACTCACGATCGAACTCACGAACTCACGAACTCACGAACGAACTCACGAACTCACGAACTCACGAACTCACGAACTCACGAACTCACGAACTCACGAACTCACGAACTCACGAACTCACGAACTCACGAACTCACGAACTCACGAACGAACTCACGAACTCACGAACTCACGAACTCACGAACTCACGAACTCACGAACTCACGAACTCACGAACGAACTCACGAACGAACTCACGAACGAACTCACGAACGAACTCACGAACTCACGAACTCACGAACTCACGAACGAACTCACGAACGAACTCACGAACGAACTCACGAACGAACTCACGAACGAACTCACGAACGAACTCACGAACGAACTCACGAACGAACTCACGAACTCACGAACTCACGAACTCACGAACTCACGAACTCACGAACTCACGAACTCACGAACTCACGAACTCACGAACTCACGAACTCACGAACGAACTCACGAACGAACTCACGAACGAACTCACGAACGAACGAACGAACGAAAGAACGAACGAACGAACGAACTTACGAACTCACGAACTCACGAACTCACGAACTCACGAACGAACTCACGAACGAACTCACGAACTCACGAACTCACGAAATCACGAACTCACGAACTCACGAACTCACGAACTCACGAACTCACGAACTCACGAACTCACGAACTCACGAACTCACGAACGAGGGAACTTACGAAGTCACGAACGAACGAACTCACGAAGGAACGAACGAACGAACGAACGAACGAACTCACGAACGAACGAACGAATGAACGAACGAACTCACGAACGAACTCACGAACGAACTCACGAACTCACGAACTCACGAACTCACGAATTCACGAACTCACGAACTCACGAACGAACTCACGAACTCACGAACTCACGAACTCACGAACGAACTCACGAACTCACGAACTCACGAACTCACGAACGAACTCACGAACGAACTCACGAACTCACGAACTCACGAACTCACGAACTCACGAACTCACGAACTCACGAACTCACGAACTCACAAACTCACGAACTCACGAACTCACGAACTCACGAACTCACGAACTCACGAACTCACGAACTCACGAACTCACGAACGAACTCACGAACGAACTCACGAACGAACTCACGAACGAACTCACGAACGAACTCACGAACGAACTCACGAACGAACGAACTCACGAACGAACTCACGAACGAACTCACGAACGAACTCACGAACGAACTCACGAACGAACTCACGAACGAACTCACGAACGAACTCACGAACGAACTCACGAACGAACTCACGAACGAACTCACGAACGAACTCACGAACTCACGAACTCACGAACTCACGAACTCACGAACTCACGAACTCACGAACTCACGAACTCACGAACGAGGGAACTTACGATGTCACGAACGAACGAACTCACGAAGGAACGAACGAACGAACGAACGAACGAACTCACGAACGAACGAACGAATGAACGAACGAACTCACGAACGAACTCACGAACGAACTCACGAACTCACGAACTCACGAACTCACGAACTCACGAACTCACGAACGAACTCACAAACTCACGAACTCACGAACGAACTCACGAACGAACTCACGAACGAACTCACGAACTCACGAACTCACGAACTCACGAACGAACTCACGAACGAACTCACGAACTCACGAACTCACGAACTCACGAACTCACGAACTCACGAACTCACGAACGAACTCACGAACGAACTCACGAACGAACTCACGAACTCACGAACTCACGAACTCACGAACTCACGAACTCACGAACTCACCAACTCACGAACTCACGAACTCACGAACTCACGAACTCACGAACGAACTCACGAACGAACTCACGAACGAACTCACGAACGAACTCACGAACTCACGAACTCACGAACTCACGAACTCACGATCTCAAGAACGAACTCACGAACGAACTCATGAACGAACTTACGAACGAACTCACGAACGAACTCACGAACTCACGAACTCACGAACTCACGAACTCACGAACTCACGAACTCACGAACTCACGAACGAACTCACGAACGAACTCACGAACGAACTCACGAACTCACGAACTCACGAACTCACGAACTCACGAACTCACGAACTCACGAACTCACGAACTCACGAACTCACGAACGAACTCACGAACGAACTCACGAACGAACTCACGAACGAACTCACGAACGAACTCACGAACTCACGAACTCACGAACGAACTCACGAACTCACGAACTCACGAACTCACGAACGAACTCACGAACGAACTCACGAACGGACTCACGAACTCACGAACTCACGAACGAACTCACGAACGAACTCACGAACGAACTCACGAACGAACTCACGAACTCACGAACGAACTCACGAACTCACGAACTCACGAACTCACGAACTCACGAACGAACGAACGAACTCACGAACGAACGAACGAACTCACGAACTCACGAAATCACGAACTCACGAACTCACGAACTCACGAAATCACGAACTCACAAACTCACGAACTCACGAACGAACTCACGAACGAACTCACGAACGAACTCACGAACGAACTCACGAACGAACTCACGAACGAACTCACGAACGAACTCACGAACGAACGAACGAACGAACGAACGAACGAACTTACGAACTCACGAACTCACGAACTCACGAACTCACGAACTCACGAACGAACGAACTCACGAACTCACGAACTCACGAAATCACGAACTCACGAACTCACGAACTCACGAACTCCCGAACTCACGAACTCACGAACGAGGGAACTTACGAAGTCACGAACGAACGAACTCACGAAGGAACGAACGAACGAACGAACGAACGAACTCACGAACGAACGAACGAATGAACGAACGAACTCACGAACGAACTCACGAACGAACTCACGAACTCACGAACTCACGAACTCACGAACTCACGAACTCACGAACTCACGAACGAACTCACGAACGAAGTCACGAACTCACGAACGAAGTCACGAACTCACGAACTCACGAACTCACAAACGAACTCACGAACTCACGAACTCACGAACTCACGAACGAACTCACGAACGAACTCACGAACGAACTCACGAACGAACTCACGAACGAACTCACGATCGAACTCACGAACGAACTCACGAACGAACTCACGAACGAACTCAGGAACGAACTCACGATCGAACTCACGAACTCACGAACTCACGAACTCACGAACGAACTCACGAACTCACGAACTCACGAACTCACGAACTCACGAACGAACGAACTCACGAACTCACGAACTCACGAACGAACTCACGAACTCACGAACTCACGAACTCACGAACTCACGAACTCACGAACTCACGAACTCACGAACTCACGAACTCACGAACTCACGAACTCACGAACGAACTCACGAACGAACTCACGAACGAACTCACGAACGAACTCACGAACGAACTCACGAACTCACGAACTCACGAACTCACGAACTCACGAACTCACGAACTCACGAACGAACTCACGAACGAACTCACGAACGAACTCACGAACGAACTCACGAACGAACTCACGAACGAACTCACGAACGAACTCACGAACGAACTCACGAACGAACTCACGAACGAACTCACGAACGAACTCACGAACGAACTCACGAACGAACTCACGAACGAACTCACGAACGAACTCACGAACGAACTCACGAACGAACTCACGAACGAACTCACGAACGAACTCACGAACGAACTCACGAACGAACTCACGAACGAACTCACGAACTCACGAACTCACGAACTCACGAACTCACGAACTCACGAACTCACGAACTCACGAACTCACGAACTCACGAACTCACGAACTCACGAACTCACGAACTCACGAACGAACTCACGAACGAACTCACGAACGAACTCACGAACGAACGAACGAACGAACGAACGAACGAACGAACGAACGAACGAACTCACGAACTCACGAACTCACGAACGAACGAACTCACGAACTCACGAACTCACGAAATCACGAACTCACGAACTCACGAACTCACGAACTCACGAACTCACGAACTCACGAACTCACGAACGAGGGAACTTACGAAGTCACGAACGAACGAACTCACGAAGGAACGAACGAACGAACGAACGAACGAACTCACGAACGAACGAACGAATGAACGAACGAACTCACGAACGAACTCACGAACGAACTCACGAACTCACGAACTCACGAACGAACTCACGAACTCACGAACTCACGAACTCACGAACGAACTCACGAACGAACTCACGAACTCACGAACTCACGAACTCACGAACTCACGAACTCACGAACTCACGAACTCACGAACTCACGAACTCACGAACTCACGAACTCACGAACTCACGAACTCACGAACTCACGAACTCACGAATGAACTCACGAACGAACTCACGAACGAACTCACGAACGAACTCACGAACGAACTCACGAACGAACTCACGAACGAACTCACGAACGAACTCACGAACGAACTCACGAACGAACTCACGAACGAACTCACGAACGAACTCACGAACGAACTCACGAACTCACGAACTCACGAACTCACGAACTCACGAACTCACGAACTCACGAACTCACGAACTCACGAACTCACGAACGAACTCACGAACGAACTCACGAACGAACTCACGAACGAACTCACGAACGAACTCACGAACGAACTCACGAACGAACTCACGAACGAACTCACGAACGAACTCACGAACGAACTCACGAACGAACGAACTCACGAACGAACTCACGAACGAACTCACGAACGAACTCACGAACGAACTCACGAACGAACTCACGAACGAACTCACGAACGAACTCACGAACGAACGAACTCACGAACGAACTCACGAACGAACTCACGAACGAACTCACGAACGAACTCACGAACGAACTCACGAACGAACTCACGAACGAACTCACGAACTCACGAACTCACGAACTCACGAACTCACGAACTCACGAACTCACGAACTCACGAACGAGGGAACTTACGAAGTCACGAACGAACGAACGAACGAACGAACGAACGAACTTACGAACTCACGAACTCACGAACTCACGAACTCACGAACTCACGAACGAACGAACTCACGAACTCACGAACTCACGAAATCACGAACTCACGAACTCACGAACTCACGAACTCACGAACCCACGAACTCACGAACTCACGAACGAGGGAACTTACGAAGTCACGAACGAACGAACTCACGAAGGAACGAACGAACGAACGAACGAACGAATGAACGAACGAACTCACGAACGAACTCACGAACGAACTCACGAACTCACGAACTCACGAACTCACGAACTCACGAACTCACGAACTCACGAACTCACGAACTCACGAACTCACGAACGAACTCACGAACGAACTCACGAACGAACTCACGAACGAACTCACGAACTCACGAACTCACGAACTCACGAACTCACGAACTCACGAACTCACGAACTCACGAACTCACGAACTCACGAACTCACGAACTCACGAACTCACGAACTCACGAACTCACCAACTCACGAACTCACGAACTCACGAACTCACCAACTCACGAACTCACGAACTCACGATCTCACGAACTCACGAACTCACGAACTCACGAACTCACGAACTCACGAACTCACGAACGAACGAACGAACGAACTCACGAACGAACGAACGAACGAATGAACGAACGAACGAACGAACGAACTCACGAACGAACTCACGAACTCACGAACTCACGAACTCACGAACGAACTCACGAACTCACGAACTCACGAACTCACGAACGAACTCACGAACTCACGAACTCACGAACTCACGAACGAACTCACGAACTCACGAACTCACGAACTCACGAACTCACGAACTCACGAACTCACGAACTCACGAACTCACGAACTCACGAACTCACGAACTCACGAACTCACGAACTCACGAACTCACGAACGAACTCACGAACGAACTCACGAACGAACTCACGAACGAACTCACGAACGAACTCACGAACGAACTCACGAACGAACTCACGAACGAACTCACGAACGAACTCACGAACGAACTCACGAACGAACTCACGAACGAACTCACGAACGAACTCACGAACTTACGAACTCACGAACTCACGAACTCACGAACTCACGAACTCACGAACTCACGAACTCACGAACTCACGAACTCACGAACTCACGAACTCACGAACTCACGAACTCACGAACTCACGAACTCACGAACTCACGAACTCACGAACTCACGAACTCACGAACGAACTCACGAACGAACTCACGAACGAACTCACGAACGAACTCACGAACGAACTCACGAACGAACTCACGAACGAACTCACGAACGAACGAACTCACGAACGAACTCACGAACGAACTCACGAACGAACTCACGAACGAACTCACGAACGAACTCACGAACGAACTCACGAACGAACTCACGAACGAACTCACGAACGAACTCACGAACGAACTCACGAACTCACGAACTCACGAACTCACGAACTCACGAACTCACGAACTCACGAACTCACGAACTCACGAACGAGGGAACTTACGAAGTCACGAACGAACGAACGAACGAACGAACGAACGAACTTACGAACTCACGAACTCACGAACTCACGAACTCACGAACTCACGAACGAACGAACTCACGAACTCACGAACTCACGAACTCACGAACTCACGAACTCACGAACTCACGAACTCACGAACTCACGAACTCACGAACTCACGAACGAGGGAACTTACGAAGTCACGAACGAACGAACTCACGAAGGAACGAACGAACGAACGAACGAACGAACTCACGAACGAACGAACGAATGAACGAACGAACTCACGAACGAACTCACGAACGAACTCACGAACTCACGAACTCACGAACTCACGAACTCACGAACTCACGAACTCACGAACTCACGAACTCACGAACGAACTCGCGAACGAACTCACGAACGAACTCACGAACGAACTCACGAACTCACGAACTCACGAACTCACGAACTCACGAACTCACGAACTCACGAACTCACGAACTCACGAACTCACGAACTCACGAACTCACGAACTCACGAACTCACCAACTCACGAACTCACGAACTCACGAACTCACCAACTCACGAACTCACGAACTCACGATCTCACGAACTCACGAACTCACGAACTCACGAACTCACGAACTCACGAACTCACGAACTCACGAACGAACGAACTCACGAACGAACGAACGAACGAACGAACGAACGAACTCACGAACGAACTCACGAACTCACGAACTCACGAACTCACGAACGAACTCACGAACGAACTCACGAACGAACTCACGAACGAACTCACGAACGAACTCACGAACGAACTCACGAACGAACTCACGAACTCAAGAACTCACGAACTCACGAACGAACTCACGAACGAACTCACGAACGAACTCACGAACGAACTCACGAACGAACTCACGAACGAACTCACGAACTAACTCACGAACAAACTCACGAACGAACTCACGAACGAACTCACGAACGAACTCACGAACGAACTCACGAACGAACTCACGAACGAACTCACGAACGAACTCACGAACGAACTCACGAACGAACTCACGAACGAACTCACGAACGAACTCACGAACGAACTCACGAACGAACTCACGAACTCACGAACTCACGAACTCACGAACTCACGAACTCACGAACTCACGAACTCACGAACTCACGAACTCACGAACTCACGAACTCACGAACTCACGAACTCACGAACGAACTCACGAACGAACTCACGAACGAACGAACGAACGAACGAACGAACGAACGAACGAACGAACGAACGAACTCACGAACTCACGAACTCACGAACTCACGAACGAACGAACTCACGAACTCACGAACTCACGAAATCACGAACTCACGAACTCACGAACTCACGAACTCACGAACTCACGAACTCACGAACTCACGAACGAGGGAACTTACGAAGTCACGAACGAACGAACTCACGAAGGAACGAACGAACGAACGAACGAACGAACTCACGAACGAACGAACGAATGAACGAACGAACTCACGAACGAACTCACGAACGAACTCACGAACTCACGAACTCACGAACTCACGAACTCACGAACTCACGAACTCACGAACTCACGAACTCACGAACTCACGAACTCACGAACTCACGAACTCACGAACGAACTCACGAACGAACTCACGAACGAACTCACGAACGAACTCACGAACGAACTCACGAACGAACTCACGAACGAACTCACGAACGAACGAACTCACGAACGAACTCACGAACGAACTCACGAACGAACTCACGAACGAACTCACGAACGAACTCACGAACGAACTCACGAACGAACTCACGAACGAACTCACGAACGAACTCACGAACGAACTCACGAACGAACTCACGAACTCACGAACTCACGAACTCACGAACGAGGGAACTTACGAAGTCACGAACGAACGAACGAACGAACGAACGAACGAACTTACGAACTCACGAACTCACGAACTCACGAACTCACGAACTCACGAACGAACGAACTCACGAACTCACGAACTCACGAACTCACGAACGAACTCACGAACGAACTCACGAACGAACTCACGAACGAACTCACGAACTCACGAACTCACGAACTCACGAACTCACGAACTCACGAACTCACGAACTCACGAACTCACGAACTCACGAACTCACGAACTCACGAACTCACGAACTCACGAACTCACCAACTCACGAACTCACGAACTCACGAACTCACCAACTCACGAACTCACGAACTCACGATCTCACGAACTCACGAACTCACGAACTCACGAACTCACGAACTCACGAACTCACGAACGAACGAACGAACGAACTCACGAACGAACGAACGAACGAACGAACGAACGAACTCACGAACTCACGAACTCACGAACGAACTCACGAACGAACTCACGAACGAACTCACGAACTCACGAACTCACGAACTCACGAACGAACTCACGAACGAACTCACGAACGAACTCACGAACGAACTCACGAACTCACGAACTCACGAACTCACGAACTCACGAACTCACGAACGAACGAACGAACGAACGAACGAACGAACTCACGAACGAACTCACGAACGAACTCACGAACGAACGAACGAACGAAATCACGAACTCACGAAGTCACGAACTCACGAACTCACGAACGAACGAACGAACGAACGAACTCACGAACTCACGAACGAACGAACTCACGAACGAACGAACGAACGAACTTACGAACGAACGAACGAACGAACGAACTTACGAACGAACGAACTCACGAACTCACGAACGAACTCACGAACTCACGAACGAACTCACGAACTCACGAACTCACGAACTCACGAACTCACTAACTCACGAACTCACTAACTCACGAACTCACGAACTCACGAACTCACGAACGAACTCACGAACGAACTCACGAACGAACTCACGAACGAACTCACGATCGAACTCACGAACGAACTCACGAACGAACTCACGAACGAACTCACGAACGAACTCACGAACGAACTCAGGAACGAACTCACGATCGAACTCACGAACACACGAACTCACGAACGAACTCACGAACTCACGAACTCACGAACTCACGAACTCACGAACTCACGAACTCACGAACTCACGAACTCACGAACGAACTCACGAACTCACGAACTCACGAACTCACGAACGAACTCACGAACTCACGAACTCACGAACTCACGAACGAACTCACGAACTCACGAACTCACGAACTCACGAACTCACGAACTCACGAACTCACGTACTCACGAACTCACGAACTCACGAACTCACGAACTCACGAACTCACGAACTCACGAACTCACGAACTCACGAACTCACGAACTCACGAACTCACGAACTCACGAACTCACGAACTCACGAATTCACGAACGAACGAACGAACTCACGAACTCACGAAATCACGAACTCACGAACTCACGAACTCTCGAACGAACTCACGAACGAACTCACGAACGAACTCACGAACGAACTCACGAACGAACTCACGAACGAACTCACGAACGAACTCACGAACGAACTCACGAACGAACTCACGAACTCACGAACGAACTCACGAACGAACTCACGAACGAACGAACTCACGAACGAACTCACGAACGAACGAACTCACGAACGAACGAACTCACGAACTCACGAACTCACGAACTCGCGAACTCACGTACTCACGAACGAACTCACGAACGAACTCACGAACGAACTCACGAACGAACTCACGAACGAACGAACTCACGAACTCAAGAACGAACTCACGAACGAACTCATGAACGAACTTACGAACGAACTCACGAACGAACTCACGAACTCACGAACTCACGAACTCACGAACTCACGAACTCACGAACTCACGAGCTCACGAACTCACGAACTCACGAACTGAGGAACTCACGAACGAACTCACGAATTCACGAACGAACACACGAACTCACGAACGAACTCACGAACGAACTCACGAACGAACTCACGAACGAACTCACGAACGAACTCACGAACTCACGAACTCACGAACTCACGAACTCACGAACTCACGAACTCACGAACTCACGAACTCACGAACTCACGAACTCACGAATTCACGAACGAACGAACGAACTCACGAACTCACGAACTCACGAACGAACTCCCGAACGAACTCACGAACGAACTCACGAACGAACTCACGAACGAACTCACGAACGAACTCACGAACGAACTCACGAACGAACTCACGAACTCACGAACGAACTCACGAACGAACTCACGAACGAACTCACGAACTCACGAACTCACGAACTCACGAACGAACGAACGAACGAACGAACGAACGAACTCACGAACGAACTCACGAACGAACTCACGAACGAACGAACGAACGAAATCACGAACTCACGAACTCACGAACTCACGAACGAACTCACGAACGAACGAACTCACGAACGAACTCACGAACGAACTCACGAACGAACTCACGAACTCACGAACTCACGAACTCACGAACTCACGAACTCACGAACGAACGAACGAACGAACGAACGAACGAACTCACGAACGAACTCACGAACGAACTCACGAACGAACGAACGAACGAAATCACGAACTCACGAACTCACGAACTCACGAACGAACTCACGAACGAACGAACTCACGAACGAACTCACGAACGAACTCACGAACGAACTCACGAACGAACTCACGAACGAACTCACGAACGAACTCACGAACGAACTCACGAACGAACTCACGAACGAACTCACGAACGAACTCACGAACTCACGAACTCACGAACTCACGAACTCACGAACTCACGAACTCACGAACTCACGAACTCACGAACTCACGAACTCACGAACGAACTCACGAACGAACTCACGAACGAACTCACGAACGAACTCACGAACGAACTCACGAACGAACTCACGAACGAACTCACGAACGAACTCACGAACGAACTCACGAACGAACTCACGAACGAACTCACGAACGAACGAACTCACGAACTCACGAACTAACGAACTCACGAACTCACGAACTCACGAACTCACGAACTCACGAATTCACGAACTCACGAACTCACGAACTCACGAACTCACGAACTCACGAACTCACGAACGAACTCACGAACTCACGAACTCACGAAATCACGAACTCACGAACTCACGATCTCACGAACTCACGAACTCACGAATTCACGAACGAACGAACGAACTCACGAACTCACGAACTCACGAACGAACGAACGAACGAACGAACTCACGAACTCACGAAATCACGAACTCACGAACTCACGAACTCACGAAATCACGAACTCACGAACTCACGAACTCACGAACGAACTCACGAACGAACGAACTCACGAACGAACTCACGAACGAACTCACGAACGAACTCACGAACGAACTCACGAACGAACTCACGAACTCACGAACTCACGAACTCACAAACTCACGAACTCACGAACTCACGAACTCACGAACTCACGAACGAACTCACGAACGAACTCACGAACGAACTCACGAACGAACTCACGAACGAACTCACGAACGAACTCACGAACGAACTCACGAACGAACTCACGAACGAACTCACGAACGAACTCACGAACGAACTCACGAACTCACGAACTCACGAACTCACGAACTCACGAACGAACTCACGAACGAACTCACGAACGAACTCACGAACGAACTCACGAACGAACTCACGAACGAACTCACGAACGAACTCACGAACGAACTCACGAACGAACTCACGAACGAACTCACGAACGAACTCACGAACGAACTCACGAACGAACTCACGAACGAACGAACGAATGAACGAACGAACTCACGAACGAACTCACGAACGAACTCACGAACGAACTCACGAACGAACTCACGAACGAACTCACGAACGAACTCACGAACTCACGAACTCACGAACGAACTCACGAACTCACGAACGAACTCACGAACTCACGAACTCACGAACTCACGAACTCACGAACTCACGAACTCACGAACTCACGAAATCACGAACTCACGAACTCACGAACTCACGAACGAACTCACGAACGAACTCACGAAAGAACTCACGAACGAACTCACGAACGAACTCACGAACGAACTCACGAACGAACTCACGAACTCACCAACTCACGAACGAACTCACGAACTCACGAACGAACTCACGAACTCACGAACTCACGAACTCACGAACTCACGAACTCACGAACTCACGAACTCACGAACTCACGAATTCACGAACTCACGAACTCACGAACTCACGAACTCACGAACTCACGAACGAACTCACGAACGAACTCACGAACGAACTCACGAACGAAGTCACGAAATCACGAACTCACGAACTCACGAACTCACGAACTCACGAACGAACGAACGAACTCACGAACTCACGAAATCACGAACTCACGAACTCACGAACTCACGAAATCACGAACTCACGAACTCACGAACTCACGAAATCACGAACTCACGAACTCACGAACTCACGAACGAACTCACGAACGAACGAACTCACGAACGAACTCACGAACGAACTCACGAACGAACTCACGAACGAACTCACGAACGAACTCACGAACGAACTCACGAACGAACTCACGAACGAACTCACGTACGAACTCACGAACGAACTCACGAACGAACTCACGAACGAACTCACGAACGAACTCACGAACGAACTCACGAACGAACGAACGAACGAACGAACGAACTCACGAAAGAACTCACGAACGAACTCACGAACGAACTCACGAACGAACTCACGAACGAACTCACGAACGAACTCACGAACTCACGAACTCACGAACGAACTCACGAACTCACGAACGAACTCACGAACTCACGAACTCACGAACTCACGAACTCACGAACTCACGAACTCACGAAATCACGAACTCACGAACTCACGAACTCACGAACGAACTCACGAACGAACTCACGAAAGAACTCACGAACGAACTCACGAACGAACTCACGAACGAACTCACGAACGAACTCACGAACTCACCAACTCACGAACGAACTCACGAACTCACGAACGAACTCACGAACTCACGAACTCACGAACTCACGAACTCACGAACTCACGAACTCACGAACTCACGAACTCACGAACTCACGAATTCACGAACGAACGAACGAACTCACGAACTCACGAAATCACGAACTCACGAACTCACGAACTCACGAACGAACTCACGAACGAACTCACGAACGAACTCACGAACGAACGAACTCACGAACTCACGAACTAACGAACTCACGAACTCACGAACTCACGAACTCACGAATTCACGAACTCACGAACTCACGAACTCACGAACGAACTCACGAACGAACTCACGAACGAACTCACGAACGAAGTCACGAACTCACGAACTCACGAACTCACGAACTCACGAACTCACGAACGAACGAACGAACTCACGAACTCACGAAATCACGAACTCACGAACTCACGAACTCACGAAATCACGAACTCACGAACTCACGAACTCACGAACGAACTCACGAACGAACGAACTCACGAACGAACTCACGAACGAACTCACGAACGAACTCACGAACGAACTCACGAACGAACTCACGAACGAACTCACGAACGAACTCACGAACGAACTCACGAACGAACTCACGAACGAACTCACGAACGAACTCACGAACGAACTCACGAACGAACTCACGAACGAACTCACGAACGAACGAACGAATGAACGAACGAACTCACGAACGAACTCACGAACGAACTCACGAACGAACTCACGAACGAACTCACGAACGAACTCACGAACGAACTCACGAACGAACTCACGAACTCACGAACTCACGAACGAACTCACGAACTCACGAACGAACTCACGAACTCACGAACTCACGAACTCACGAACTCACGAACTCACGAACTCACGAACTCACGAAATCACGAACTCACGAACTCACGAACTCACGAACGAACTCACGAACGAACTCACGAAAGAACTCACGAACGATCTCACGAACGAACTCACGAACGAACTCACGAACGAACTCACGAACTCACCAACTCACGAACGAACTCACGAACTCACGAACGAACTCACGAACTCACGAACTCACGAACTCACGAACTCACGAACTCACGAACTCACGAACTCACGAACTCACGAACTCACGAACTCACGAACTCACGAACTCACGAACTCACGAACTCACGAACTCACGAACTCACGAACGAACTCACGAACGAACTCACGAACGAACTCACGAACGAACTCACGAACGAACTCACGAACGAACTCACGAACGAACTCACGAACTCACGAACTCACGAACTCACGAACTCACGAACTCACGAACTCACGATCGAACTCACGAACTCACGAACTCACGAACTCACGATCGAACTCACGAACTCACGATCGAACTCACGAACTCACGAACTCACGAACTCACGAACTCACGATCGAACTCACGAACTCACGATCGAACTCACGAACTCACGAACTCACGAACTCACGAACTCAAGAACTCACGATCGAACTCACGAACTCACGAACTCACGAACTCACGAATTCACGAACTCTCGAACTCACGAACTCACGAACTCACGAACTCACGAACTCACGAACTCACGAACTCACGAACTCACGAACTCACGAACTCACGAACTCACGAACTCACGAACTCACGAACTCACGAACTCACGAACTCACGATCGAACTCACGAACTCACGATCGAACTCACGAACTCACGATCGAACTCACGAACTCACGATCGAACTCACGAACTCACGATCGAACTCACGATCGAACTCACGAACTCACGATCGAACTCACGAACTCACGAACTCACGAACTCACGAACTCACGAACTCCCGAACTCACGAACTCACGAACTCTCGAACTCACGAACTCACGAACTCACGAACTCACGAACTCATGAACTCACGAACTCACGATCGAACTCACGAACTCACGATCGAACTCACGAACTCACGATCGAACTCACGAACTCACGATCGAACTCACGATCGAACTCACGAACTCACGAACTCACGAACTCACAATCGAACTCACGAACTCACGAACTCACGAACTCACGAATTCACGAACTCTCGAACTCACGAACTCACGAACTCACGAACTCACGAACTCACGAATTCACGAACTCTCGAACTCACGAACTCACGAACTCACGAACTCACGAACTCACGAACTCACGAACTCACGAACTCACGAACTCACGAACTCACGAACTCACGAACTCACGAACTCACGAACTCACGAACTCACGATCGAACTCACGAACTCACGATCGAACTCACGAACTCACGAACTCACGAACTCACGAACTCACGAACTCACGAACTCACGAACTCACGATCGAACTCACGAACTCACGAACTCACGATCGAACTCACGAACTCACGATCGAACTCACGAACTCACGATCGAACTCACGATCGAACTCACGAACTCACGAACTCACGAACTCACGAACTCACGAACTCACGAACTCACGAACTCCCGAACTCACGAACTCACGAACTCTCGAACTCACGAACTCACGAACTCACGAACTCACGAACTCACGAACTCACGAACTCACGATCGAACTCACGAACTCACGATCGAACTCACGATCGAACTCACGATCGAACTCACGAACTCACGAACTCACGAACTCACGAACTCACGACTTCACGATCGAACTCACGAACTCACAAACTCACGAACTCACGAATTCACGAACTCTCGAACTCACGAACTCACGAACTCACGAACTCACGAACTCACGAACTCACGAACTCACGAACTCACGAACTCACGATCGAACTCACGAACTCACGATCGAACTCACGAACTCACGATCTAACTCACGATCGAACTCACGAACTCACGAACTCACGAACTCACGAACTCACGAACTCACGAACTCACGAAATCACGAACTCCCGAACTCACGAACTCTCGAACTCACGAACTCACGAACTCACGAACTCACGAACTCACGAACTCACGAACTCACGATCGAACTCACGAACTCACGATCGAACTCACGAACTCACGATCGAACTCACGATCGAACTCACGAACTCACGAACTCACGAACTCACGAACTCACGATCGAACTCACGAACTCACGAACTCACGAACTCACGAATTCACGAACAATCGAACTCACGAACTCACGAACTCACGAACTCACGAACTCACGAACTCACGAACTCACGATCGAACTCACGAACTCACGATCGAACTCACGATCGAACTCACGAACTCACGAACTCACGAACTCACGAACTCACGAACTCACGATCGAACTCACGAACTCACGAACTCACGAACTCACGAACTCACGAACTCACGAACTCACGAACTCACGAACTCACGTACTCACGAACTCACGAACTCACGATCGAACTCACGATCGAACTCACGAACTCACGAACTCACGAACTCACGAACTCACGATCGAACTCACGATCGAACTCACGAACTCACGAACTCACGAACTCACGATCGAACTCACGAACTCACGAACTCACGAACTCACGAACTCACGAACTCACGATCGAACTCACGATCGAACTCACGAACTCACGAACTCACGAACTCACGAACTCACGAACTCACGAACTCACGAACTCACGATCGAACTCACGAACTCACGTTCGAACTCACGAACTCACGATCGAACTCACGAACTCACGATCGAACTCACGATCGAACTCACGAACTCACGAACTCACGAACTCACGAACTCACGAACTCACGAACTCACGAACTCACGAACTCACGAACTCACGAACTCACGAACTCACGAACTCACGAACTCACGATCGAACTCACGAACTCACGATCGAACTCACGAACTCACGATCGAACTCACGATCGAACTCACGAACTCACGAACTCACGAACTCACGAACTCACGAACTCACGAACTCACGAACTCACGAACTCACGACTTCACGATCGAACTCACGAACTCACGAACTCACGAACTCACGAACTCACGAACTCACGATCGAACTCACGAACTCACGATCGAACTCACGATCGAACTCACGAACTCACGATCGAACTCACGAACTCACGAACTCACGAACTCACGAACTCACGAACTCACGAACTCACGAACTCACGAACTGACGTACTCACGAACTCACGAACTCACGATCGAACTCACGATCGAACTCAGGAACTCACGAACTCACGAACTCACGAACTCACGATCGAACTCACGATCGAACTCACGAACTCACGAACTCACGAACTCACGAACTCACGAACTCACGAACTCACGAACTCACGAACTCACGAACTCACGTACTCACGAACTCACGAACTCACGATCGAACTCACGATCGAACTCACGAACTCACGAACTCACGAACTCACGAACTCACGATCGAACTCACGATCGAACTCACGAACTCACGAACTCACGAACTCACGATCGAACTCACGAACTCACGAACTCACGAACTCACGAACTCACGAGCTCACGAACTCACGAACTCACGAACTCACGAACTCACGAACTCACGAACTCACGAACTCACGAACTCACGATCGAACTCACGATCGAACTCACGAACTCACGAACTCACGAACTCACGAACTCACGAACTCACGAACTCACGAACGAACTCACGAACGAACTCACGAACGAACTCACGAACGAACTCACGAACGAACTCACGAACGAACTCACGAACGATCTCACGAACGAACTCACGAACTCACGAACTCACGAACTCACGAACTCACGAACTCACGAACTCACGAACTCACGAACTCACGAACTCACGAACTCACGATCGAACTCACGAACTCACGAACTCACGAACTCACGATCGAACTCACGAACTCACGATCGAACTCACGAACTCACGAACTCACGAACTCACGAACTCACGAACTCACGAACGAACTCACGAACTCACGAACTCACGAACTCACGAACTCACGAACTCACGAACTCACGAACTCACGAACTCACGAAATCACGAACTCACGAACTCACGAACTCACGAATTCACGAACGAACGAACGAACTCACGAACTCACGAAATCACGAACTCACGAACTCACGAACTCACGAACGAACTCACGAACGAACTCACGAACGAACTCACGAACGAACTCACGAACTCACGAACTCACGAACTCACGAAATCACGAACTCACGAACTCACGAACGAACTCACGAACGAACTCACGAACGAACTCACGAACGAACTCACGAACGAACGAACGAACGAACTTACGAACGAACGAACGAACGAACTCACGAACGAACTCACGAACTCACGAACTCACGAACTCACGAACTCACGAACTCACGAACTCACGAACGAACTCACGAACGAACTCACGAACGAACTCACGAACTCACGAACACACGAACTCACGAACTCACGAACTCACGAACTCACGATCGAACTCACGAACTCACGAACTCACGAACTCACGATCGAACTCACGAACTCACGAACTCACGAACTCACGAACTCACGAACTCACGAAATCACGAACTCACGAACTCACGAACGAACTCACGAACGAACTCACGAACGAACTCACGAACGAACTCACGAACGAACGAACGAACGAACTTACGAACGAACGAACGAACGAACTCACGAACGAACTCACGAACTCACGAACTCACGAACTCACGAACTCACGAACTCACGAACGAACTCACGAACGAACTCACGAACGAACTCACGAACTCACGAACACACGAACTCACGAACTCACGAACTCACGAACTCACGATCGAACTCACGAACTCACGAACTCACGAACTCACGATCGAACTCACGAACTCACGAACTCACGAACTCACGAACTCACGAACTCACGAACTCACGAACGAACTCACGAACTCACGAACTCACGAACTCACGAACTCACGAACTCACGAACTCACGAACTCACGAACTCACGAACTCACGAAATCACGAACTCACGAACTCACGAACGAACTCACGAACGAACTCACGAACGAACGAACGAACGAACGAACGAACGAACGAACGAACTTACGAACGAACGAACGAACGAACTCACGAACGAACTCACGAACTCACGAACTCACGAACTCACGAACGAACGAACGAACGAACTCACGAACTCACGAACTCACGAACTCACGAACTCACGAACTCACGAACTCACGAACTCACGAACTCACGAACTCACGAACTCACGAACTCACGATCGAACTCACGAACTCACGATCGAACTCACGAACTCACGATCGAACTCACGAACTCACGATCGAACTCACGATCGAACTCACGAACTCACGATCGAACTCACGAACTCACGAACTCACGAACTCACGAACTCAAGAACTCACGATCGAACTCACGAACTCACGAACTCACGAATTCACGAACTCTCGAACTCACGAACTCACGAACTCACGAACTCACGATCGAACTCACGAACTCACGATCGAACTCACGAACTCACGATCGAACTCACGAACTCACGATCGAACTCACGATCGAACTCACGAACTCACGAACTCACGAACTCACGAACTCACGAACTCACGAACTCACGAACTCCCGAACTCACGAACTCACGAACTCTCGAACTCACGAACTCACGAACTCACGAACTCACGAACTCACGAACTCACGAACTCACGATCGAACTCACGAACTCACGATCGAACTCACGATCGAACTCACGATCGAACTCACGAACTCACGAACTCACGAACTCACGAACTCACGAACTCACGATCGAACTCACGAACTCACGATCGAACTCACGATCGAACTCACGATCGAACTCACGAACTCACGAACTCACGAACTCACGAACTCACGACTTCACGATCGAACTCACGAACTCACAAACTCACGAACTCACGAATTCACGAACTCTCGAACTCACGAACTCACGAACTCACGAACTCACGAACTCACGAACTCACGAACTCACGAACTCACGAACTCACGATCGAACTCACGAACTCACGATCGAACTCACGAACTCACGATCGAACTCACGATCGAACTCACGAACTCACGAACTCACGAACTCACGAACTCACGAACTCACGAACTCACGAAATCACGAACTCCCGAACTCACGAACTCTCGAACTCACGAACTCACGAACTCACGAACTCACGAACTCACGAACTCACGAACTCACGAACTCACGAACTCACGATCGAACTCACGAACTCACGATCGAACTCACGAACTCACGATCGAACTCACGATCGAACTCACGAACTCACGAACTCACGAACTCACGAACTCACGAACTCACGATCGAACTCACGAACTCACGAACTCACGAACTCACGAATTCACGAACAATCGAACTCACGAACTCACGAACTCACGAACTCACGAACTCACGAACTCACGAACTCACGATCGAACTCACGAACTCACGATCGAACTCACGATCGAACTCACGAACTCACGAACTCACGAACTCACGAACTCACGAACTCACGATCGAACTCACGAACTCACGAACTCACGAACTCACGAACTCACGAACTCACGAACTCACGAACTCACGAACTCACGTACTCACGAACTCACGAACTCACGATCGAACTCACGATCGAACTCACGAACTCACGAACTCACGAACTCACGAACTCACGATCGAACTCACGATCGAACTCACGAACTCACGAACTCACGAACTCACGATCGAACTCACGAACTCACGAACTCACGAACTCACGAACTCACGAACTCACGATCGAACTCACGATCGAACTCACGAACTCACGAACTCACGAACTCACGAACTCACGAACTCACGAACTCACGAACTCACGATCGAACTCACGAACTCACGTTCGAACTCACGAACTCACGATCGAACTCACGAACTCACGATCGAACTCACGAACTCACGATCGAACTCACGATCGAACTCACGAACTCACGAACTCACGAACTCACGAACTCACGAACTCACGAACTCACGAACTCACGAACTCACGAACTCACGATCGAACTCACGAACTCACGATCGAACTCACGATCGAACTCACGAACTCACGAACTCACGAACTCACGAACTCACGAACTCACGAACTCACGAACTCACGACTTCACGATCGAACTCACGAACTCACGAACTCACGAACTCACGAACTCACGAACTCACGATCGAACTCACGAACTCACGATCGAACTCACGAACTCACGATCGAACTCACGATCGAACTCACGAACTCACGAACTCACGAACTCACGAACTCACGAACTCACGACTTCACGATCGAACTCACGAACTCACGAACTCACGAACTCACGAACTCACGAACTCACGAACTCACGATCGAACTCACGAACTCACGAACTCACGAACTCACGAACTCACGAACTCACGAACTCACGAACTCCCGAACTCACGAACTCACGAACTCTCGAACTCACGAACTCACGAACTCACGAACTCACGAACTCACGAACTCACGAACTCACGATCGAACTCACGAACTCACGATCGAACTCACGATCGAACTCACGATCGAACTCACGAACTCACGAACTCACGAACTCACGAACTCACGACTTCACGATCGAACTCACGAACTCACAAACTCACGAACTCACGAATTCACGAACTCTCGAACTCACGAACTCACGAACTCACGAACTCACGAACTCACGAACTCACGAACTCACGAACTCACGAACTCACGATCGAACTCACGAACTCACGATCGAACTCACGAACTCACGATCGAACTCACGATCGAACTCACGAACTCACGAACTCACGAACTCACGAACTCACGAACTCACGAACTCACGAAATCACGAACTCCCGAACTCACGAACTCTCGAACTCACGAACTCACGAACTCACGAACTCACGAACTCACGAACTCACGAACTCACGAACTCACGAACTCACGATCGAACTCACGAACTCACGATCGAACTCACGAACTCACGATCGAACTCACGATCGAACTCACGAACTCACGAACTCACGAACTCACGAACTCACGAACTCACGATCGAACTCACGAACTCACGAACTCACGAACTCACGAATTCACGAACAATCGAACTCACGAACTCACGAACTCACGAACTCACGAACTCACGAACTCACGAACTCACGATCGAACTCACGAACTCACGATCGAACTCACGATCGAACTCACGAACTCACGAACTCACGAACTCACGAACTCACGAACTCACGATCGAACTCACGAACTCACGAACTCACGAACTCACGAACTCACGAACTCACGAACTCACGAACTCACGAACTCACGTACTCACGAACTCACGAACTCACGATCGAACTCACGATCGAACTCACGAACTCACGAACTCACGAACTCACGAACTCACGATCGAACTCACGATCGAACTCACGAACTCACGAACTCACGAACTCACGATCGAACTCACGAACTCACGAACTCACGAACTCACGAACTCACGATCGAACTCACGATCGAACTCACGAACTCACGAACTCACGAACTCACGAACTCACGAACTCACGAACTCACGAACTCACGATCGAACTCACGAACTCACGTTCGAACTCACGAACTCACGATCGAACTCACGAACTCACGATCGAACTCACGAACTCACGATCGAACTCACGATCGAACTCACGAACTCACGAACTCACGAACTCACGAACTCACGAACTCACGAACTCACGAACTCACGAACTCACGAACTCACGATCGAACTCACGAACTCACGATCGAACTCACGATCGAACTCACGAACTCACGAACTCACGAACTCACGAACTCACGAACTCACGAACTCACGAACTCACGACTTCACGATCGAACTCACGAACTCACGAACTCACGAACTCACGAACTCACGAACTCACGATCGAACTCACGAACTCACGATCGAACTCACGAACTCACGATCGAACTCACGATCGAACTCACGAACTCACGAACTCACGAACTCACGAACTCACGAACTCACGACTTCACGATCGAACTCACGAACTCACGAACTCACGAACTCACGAATTCACGAACTCTCGAACTCACGAACTCACGAACTCACGAACTCACGAACTCACGAACTCACGAACTCACGATCGAACTCACGAACTCACGATCGAACTCACGAACTCACGATCGAACTCACGAACTCACGATCGAACTCACGATCGAACTCACGAACTCACGAACTCACGAACTCACGAACTCACGAACTCACGAACTCACGAACTCACGAACTCACGAACTCACGAACTCCCGAACTCACGAACTCACGAACTCTCGAACTCACGAACTCACGAACTCACGAACTCACGAACTCACGAACTCACGAACTCACGAACTCACGAACTCACGATCGAACTCACGAACTCACGATCGAACTCACGAACTCACGATCGAACTCACGATCGAACTCACGAACTCACGAACTCACGAACTCACGAACTCACGAACTCACGATCGAACTCACGAACTCACGAACTCACGAACTCACGAATTCACGAACTCTCGAACTCACGAACTCACGAACTCACGAACTCACGAACTCACGAACTCACGAACTCACGAACTCACGAACTCACGAACTCACGATCGAACTCACGAACTCACGATCGAACTCACGAACTCACGATCGAACTCACGAACTCACGATCGAACTCACGATCGAACTCACGAACTCACGATCGAACTCACGAACTCACGAACTCACGAACTCACGAACTCACGAACTCACGAACTCACGAACTCACGAACTCACGAACTCACGAACTCACGTACTCACGAACTCACGAACTCACGATCGAACTCACGATCGAACTCACGAACTCACGAACTCACGAACTCACGAACTCACGATCGAACTCACGATCGAACTCACGAACTGACGAACTCACGAACTCACGAACTCACGAACTCACGAACTCACGAACTCACGAACTCACGAACTCACGTACTCACGAACTCACGAACTCACGATCGAACTCACGATCGAACTCACGAACTCACGAACTCACGAACTCACGAACTCACGATCGAACTCACGATCGAACTCACGAACTCACGAACTCACGAACTCACGAACTCACGAACTCACGATCGAACTCACGAACTCACGAACTCACGAACTCACGAACTCACGAGCTCACGAACTCACGAACTCACGAACTCACGAACTCACGAACTCACGAACTCACGAACTCACGAACTCACGATCGAACTCACGATCGAACTCACGAACTCACGAACTCACGAACTCACGAACTCACGAACTCACGAACTCACGATCGAACTCACGAACTCACGAACTCACGAACTCACGAACTCACGAACTCACGATCGAACTCACGAACGAACTCACGAACGAACTCACGAACTCACGAACTCACGAACTCACGAACTCACGAACTCACGAACTCACGAACTCACGAACTCACGATCGAACTCACGAACTCACGAACTCACGAACTCACGATCGAACTCACGAACTCACGATCGAACTCACGAACTCACGAACTCACGAACTCACGAACTCACGAACTCACGAACGAACTCACGAACTCACGAACTCACGAACTCACGAACTCACGAACTCACGAACTCACGAACTCACGAACTCACGAACTCACGAACTCACGAAATCACGAACTCACGAACTCACGAACTCACGAATTCACGAACGAACGAACGAACTCACGAACTCACGAAATCACGAACTCACGAACTCACGAACTCACGAACGAACTCACGAACTCACGAACTCACGAACTCACGAACTCACGAACTCACGAACTCACGAACGAACTCACGAACGAACTCACGAACGAACTCACGAACGAACTCACGAACGAACGAACGAACGAACTTACGAACGAACGAACGAACGAACTCACGAACGAACTCACGAACTCACGAACTCACGAACTCACGAACTCACGAACTCACGAACGAACTCACGAACGAACTCACGAACGAACTCACGAACTCACGAACTCACGAACTCACGAACTCACGAACTCACGAACTCACGATCGAACTCACGAACTCACGAACTCACGAACTCACGAACTCACGAACTCACGATCGAACTCACGAACTCACGATCGAACTCACGAACTCACGAACTCACGAACTCACGAACTCACGAACTCACGAACTCACGAACTCACGAACTCACGAACGAACTCACGAACTCACGAACTCACGAACTCACGAACTCACGAACTCACGAACTCACGAACTCACGAACTCACGAACTCACGAACTCACGAAATCACGAACTCACGAACTCACGAACGAACTCACGAACGAACTCACGAACGAACTCACGAACGAACGAACGAACGAACGAACGAACGAACGAACTCACGAACGAACGAACGAACGAACTCACGAACGAACTCACGAACTCACGAACTCACGAACGAACGAACTCACGAACGAACGAACGAACGAACGAACGAACGAACGAACGAACGAACGAACGAACGAACGAACGAACGAACGAACGAACGAACGAACGAACGAACGAACGAACGAACGAACGAACGAACGAACGAACGAACGAACGAACGAACTCACGAACTCACGAACTCACGAACTCACGAACTCACGAACTCACGAACTCACGAACTCACGAACTCACGAACTCACGAACTCACGAACTCACGAACTCACGAACTCACGTACTCACGAACTCACGAACTCACGATCGAACTCACGATCGAACTCACGAACTCACGAACTCACGAACTCACGAACTCACGATCGAACTCACGATCGAACTCACGAACTCACGAACTCACGAACTCACGAACTCACGAACTCACGTACTCACGAACTCACGAACTCACGATCGAACTCACGATCGAACTCACGAACTCACGAACTCACGAACTCACGAACTCACGATCGAACTCACGATCGAACTCACGAACTCACGAACTCACGAACTCACGAACTCACGAACTCACGAACTCACGAACTCACGAACTCACGAACTCACGTACTCACGAACTCACGAACTCACGATCGAACTCACGATCGAACTCACGAACTCACGAACTCACGAACTCACGAACTCACGATCGAACTCACGATCGAACTCACGAACTCACGAACTCACGAACTCACGAACTCACGAACTCACGATCGAACTCACGAACTCACGAACTCACGAACTCACGAACTCACGAGCTCACGAACTCACGAACTCACGAACTCACGAACTCACGAACTCACGAACTCACGAACTCACGAACTCACGATCGAACTCACGATCGAACTCACGAACTCACGAACTCACGAACTCACGAACTCACGAACTCACGAACTCACGAACGAACTCACGAACGAACTCACGAACGAACTCACGAACGATCTCACGAACGAACTCACGAACTCACGAACTCACGAACTCACGAACTCACGAACTCACGAACTCACGAACTCACGAACTCACGAACTCACGAACTCACGATCGAACTCACGAACTCACGAACTCACGAACTCACGATCGAACTCACGAACTCACGATCGAACTCACGAACTCACGAACTCACGAACTCACGAACTCACGAACGAACTCACGAACTCACGAACTCACGAACTCACGAACTCACGAACTCACGAACTCACGAACTCACGAACTCACGAACTCACGAAATCACGAACTCACGAACTCACGAACTCACGAATTCACGAACGAACGAACGAACTCACGAACTCACGAAATCACGAACTCACGAACTCACGAACTCACGAACGAACTCACGAACGAACTCACGAACGAACTCACGAACGAACTCACGAACTCACGAACTCACGAACTCACGAACTCACGAACTCACGAACTCACGAACGAACTCACGAACGAACTCACGAACGAACGAACGAACGAACTCACGAACGAACGAACGAACGAACTCACGAACGAACTCACGAACTCACGAACTCACGAACTCACGAACTCACGAACTCACGAACTCACGAACGAACGAACGAACGAACGAACGAACGAACGAACGAACGAACGAACGAACGAACGAACGAACGAACGAACGAACGAACGAACGAACGAACGAACGAACGAACGAACGAACGAACGAACGTACGAACGAACGAACGAACGAACGAACGAACTCACGAACTCACGAACTCACGAACTCACGATCGAACTCACGAACTCACGAACTCACGAACTCACGATCGAACTCACGAACTCACGATCGAACTCACGAACTCACGAACTCACGAACTCACGAACTCACGAACTCACGAACGAACTCACGAACTCACGAACTCACGAACTCACGAACTCACGAACTCACGAACTCACGAACTCACGAACTCACGAACTCACGAACTCACGAAATCACGAACTCACGAACTCACGAACTCACGAATTCACGAACGAACGAACGAACTCACGAACTCACGAAATCACGAACTCACGAACTCACGAACTCACGAACGAACTCACGAACTCACGAACTCACGAACTCACGAAATCACGAACTCACGAACTCACGAACGAACTCACGAACGAACTCACGAACGAACTCACGAACGAACTCACGAACGAACGAACGAACGAACTTACGAACGAACGAACGAACGAACTCACGAACGAACTCACGAACTCACGAACTCACGAACTCACGAACTCACGAACTCACGAACGAACTCACGAACGAACTCACGAACGAACTCACGAACTCACGAACTCACGAACTCACGAACTCACGAACTCACGAACTCACGAACTCACGATCGAACTCACGAACTCACGAACTCACGAACTCACGAACTCACGAACTCACGATCGAACTCACGAACTCACGATCGAACTCACGAACTCACGAACTCACGAACTCACGAACTCACGAACTCACGAACTCACGAACTCACGAACTCACGAACGAACTCACGAACTCACGAACTCACGAACTCACGAACTCACGAACTCACGAACTCACGAACTCACGAACTCACGAACTCACGAACTCACGAACTCACGAACTCACGAACTCACGAACGAACTCACGAACGAACTCACGAACGAACTCACGAACGAACGAACGAACGAACGAACGAACGAACGAACTCACGAACGAACGAACGAACGAACTCACGAACGAACTCACGAACTCACGAACTCACGAACGAACGAACTCACGAACGAACGAACGAACGAACGAACGAACGAACGAACGAACGAACGAACGAACGAACGAACGAACGAACGAACGAACGAACGAACGAACGAACGAACGAACGAACGAACGAACGAACGAACGAACGAACGAACGAACGAACTCACGAACTCACGAACTCACGAACTCACGAACTCACGAACTCACGAACTCACGAACTCACGAACTCACGAACTCACGAACTCACGAACTCACGAACTCACGAACTCACGTACTCACGAACTCACGAACTCACGATCGAACTCACGATCGAACTCACGAACTCACGAACTCACGAACTCACGAACTCACGATCGAACTCACGATCGAACTCACGAACTCACGAACTCACGAACTCACGAACTCACGAACTCACGTACTCACGAACTCACGAACTCACGATCGAACTCACGATCGAACTCACGAACTCACGAACTCACGAACTCACGAACTCACGATCGAACTCACGATCGAACTCACGAACTCACGAACTCACGAACTCACGAACTCACGAACTCACGAACTCACGAACTCACGAACTCACGAACTCACGTACTCACGAACTCACGAACTCACGATCGAACTCACGATCGAACTCACGAACTCACGAACTCACGAACTCACGAACTCACGATCGAACTCACGATCGAACTCACGAACTCACGAACTCACGAACTCACGAACTCACGAACTCACGATCGAACTCACGAACTCACGAACTCACGAACTCACGAACTCACGAACTCACGAACTCACGAACTCACGAACTCACGAACTCACGAACTCACGAACTCACGAACTCACGAACTCACGATCGAACTCACGATCGAACTCACGAACTCACGAACTCACGAACTCACGAACTCACGAACTCACGAACTCACGAACGAACTCACGAACGAACTCACGAACGAACTCACGAACGATCTCACGAACGAACTCACGAACTCACGAACTCACGAACTCACGAACTCACGAACTCACGAACTCACGAACTCACGAACTCACGATCGAACTCACGAACTCACGAACTCACGAACTCACGATCGAACTCACGAACTCACGATCGAACTCACGAACTCACGAACTCACGAACTCACGAACTCACGAACGAACTCACGAACTCACGAACTCACGAACTCACGAACTCACGAACTCACGAACTCACGAACTCACGAACTCACGAAATCACGAACTCACGAACTCACGAACTCACGAATTCACGAACGAACGAACGAACTCACGAACTCACGAAATCACGAACTCACGAACTCACGAACTCACGAACGAACTCACGAACGAACTCACGAACGAACTCACGAACGAACTCACGAACTCACGAACTCACGAAATCACGAACTCACGAACTCACGAACGAACTCACGAACGAACTCACGAACGAACGAACGAACGAACTTACGAACGAACGAACGAACGAACTCACGAACGAACTCACGAACTCACGAACTCACGAACTCACGAACTCACGAACTCACGAACTCACGAACGAACGAACGAACGAACGAACGAACGAACGAACGAACGAACGAACGAACGAACGAACGAACGAACGAACGAACGAACGAACGAACGAACGAACGAACGAACGAACGAACGAACGAACGAACGTACGAACGAACGAACGAACGAACTCACGAACTCACGAACTCACGAACTCACGAACTCACGAACTCACGAACTCACGATCGAACTCACGAACTCACGAACTCACGAACTCACGAACTCACGAACTCACGAACTCACGAACGAACTCACGAACGAACTCACGAACGAACTCACGAACGAACTCACGATCTAACTCACGAACGAACTCACGAACTCACGAACGAACTCACGAACGAACTCACGAACGAACTCACGATCTAACTCACGAACGAACTCACGAACGAACTCACGAACGAACTCACGAACGAACTCACGAACGAACTCACGAACGAACTCACGAACTCACGAACTCACGAACTCACGAACTCACGAACTCACGAACTCACGAACTCACGAACTCACGATCGAACTCACGAACTCACGATCGAACTCACGATCGAACTCACGATCGAACTCACGAACTCACGAACTCACGAACTCACGAACTCACGACTTCACGATCGAACTCACGAACTCACAAACTCACGAACTCACGAATTCACGAACTCTCGAACTCACGAACTCACGAACTCACGAACTCACGAACTCACGAACTCACGAACTCACGAACTCACGAACTCACGAACTCACGATCGAACTCACGAACTCACGATCGAACTCACGAACTCACGATCGAACTCACGATCGAACTCACGAACTCACGAACTCACGAACTCACGAACTCACGAACTCACGAACTCACGAAATCACGAACTCCCGAACTCACGAACTCTCGAACTCACGAACTCACGAACTCACGAACTCACGAACTCACGAACTCACGAACTCACGAACTCACGAACTCACGATCGAACTCACGAACTCACGATCGAACTCACGAACTCACGATCGAACTCACGATCGAACTCACGAACTCACGAACTCACGAACTCACGAACTCACGAACTCACGATCGAACTCACGAACTCACGAACTCACGAACTCACGAATTCACGAACAATCGAACTCACGAACTCACGAACTCACGAACTCACGAACTCACGAACTCACGAACTCACGATCGAACTCACGAACTCACGATCGAACTCACGATCGAACTCACGAACTCACGAACTCACGAACTCACGAACTCACGATCGAACTCACGAACTCACGAACTCACGAACTCACGAACTCACGAACTCACGAACTCACGAACTCACGAACTCACGTACTCACGAACTCACGAACTCACGATCGAACTCACGATCGAACTCACGAACTCACGAACTCACGAACTCACGAACTCACGATCGAACTCACGATCGAACTCACGAACTCACGAACTCACGAACTCACGATCGAACTCACGAACTCACGAACTCACGAACTCACGAACTCACGATCGAACTCACGATCGAACTCACGAACTCACGAACTCACGAACTCACGAACTCACGAACTCACGAACTCACGAACTCACGATCGAACTCACGAACTCACGTTCGAACTCACGAACTCACGATCGAACTCACGAACTCACGATCGAACTCACGAACTCACGATCGAACTCACGATCGAACTCACGAACTCACGAACTCACGAACTCACGAACTCACGAACTCACGAACTCACGAACTCACGAACTCACGAACTCACGAACTCACGATCGAACTCACGAACTCACGATCGAACTCACGATCGAACTCACGAACTCACGAACTCACGAACTCACGAACTCACGAACTCACGAACTCACGAACTCACGACTTCACGATCGAACTCACGAACTCACGAACTCACGAACTCACGAACTCACGAACTCACGATCGAACTCACGAACTCACGATCGAACTCACGAACTCACGATCGAACTCACGATCGAACTCACGAACTCACGAACTCACGAACTCACGAACTCACGAACTCACGACTTCACGATCGAACTCACGAACTCACGAACTCACGAACTCACGAATTCACGAACTCTCGAACTCACGAACTCACGAACTCACGAACTCACGAACTCACGAACTCACGAACTCACGATCGAACTCACGAACTCACGATCGAACTCACGAACTCACGATCGAACTCACGAACTCACGATCGAACTCACGATCGAACTCACGAACTCACGAACTCACGAACTCACGAACTCACGAACTCACGAACTCACGAACTCACGAACTCACGAACTCACGAACTCCCGAACTCACGAACTCACGAACTCACGAACTCACGAACTCACGAACTCACGAACTCACGAACTCACGAACTCACGAACTCACGAACTCACGAACTCACGATCGAACTCACGAACTCACGATCGAACTCACGAACTCACGATCGAACTCACGATCGAACTCACGAACTCACGAACTCACGAACTCACGAACTCACGAACTCACGATCGAACTCACGAACTCACGAACTCACGAACTCACGAATTCACGAACTCTCGAACTCACGAACTCACGAACTCACGAACTCACGAACTCACGAACTCACGAACTCACGAACTCACGAACTCACGATCGAACTCACGAACTCACGATCGAACTCACGAACTCACGATCGAACTCACGAACTCACGATCGAACTCACGATCGAACTCACGAACTCACGATCGAACTCACGAACTCACGAACTCACGAACTCACGAACTCACGAACTCACGAACTCACGAACTCACGTACTCACGAACTCACGAACTCACGATCGAACTCACGATCGAACTCACGAACTCACGAACTCACGAACTCACGAACTCACGATCGAACTCACGATCGAACTCACGAACTGACGAACTCACGAACTCACGAACTCACGAACTCACGAACTCACGAACTCACGAACTCACGAACTCACGTACTCACGAACTCACGAACTCACGATCGAACTCACGATCGAACTCACGAACTCACGAACTCACGATCGAACTCACGATCGAACTCACGAACTCACGAACTCACGAACTCACGAACTCACGAACTCACGATCGAACTCACGAACTCACGAACTCACGAACTCACGAACTCACGAGCTCACGAACTCACGAACTCACGAACTCACGAACTCACGAACTCACGAACTCACGAACTCACGAACTCACGATCGAACTCACGATCGAACTCACGAACTCACGAACTCACGAACTCACGAACTCACGAACTCACGAACTCACGATCGAACTCACGAACTCACGAACTCACGAACTCACGAACTCACGAACTCACGATCGAACTCACGAACGAACTCACGAACGAACTCACGAACTCACGAACTCACGAACTCACGAACTCACGAACTCACGAACTCACGAACTCACGAACTCACGATCGAACTCACGAACTCACGAACTCACGAACTCACGATCGAACTCACGAACTCACGATCGAACTCACGAACTCACGAACTCACGAACTCACGAACTCACGAACTCACGAACGAACTCACGAACTCACGAACTCACGAACTCACGAACTCACGAACTCACGAACTCACGAACTCACGAACTCACGAACTCACGAACTCACGAAATCACGAACTCACGAACTCACGAACTCACGAATTCACGAACGAACGAACGAACTCACGAACTCACGAAATCACGAACTCACGAACTCACGAACTCACGAACGAACTCACGAACTCACGAACTCACGAACTCACGAACTCACGAACTCACGAACTCACGAACGAACTCACGAACGAACTCACGAACGAACTCACGAACGAACTCACGAACGAACGAACGAACGAACTTACGAACGAACGAACGAACGAACTCACGAACGAACTCACGAACTCACGAACTCACGAACTCACGAACGAACTCACGAACGAACTCACGAACGAACTCACGAACTCACGAACTCACGAACTCACGAACTCACGAACTCACGAACTCACGATCGAACTCACGAACTCACGAACTCACGAACTCACGAACTCACGAACTCACGATCGAACTCACGAACTCACGATCGAACTCACGAACTCACGAACTCACGAACTCACGAACTCACGAACTCACGAACTCACGAACTCACGAACTCACGAACGAACTCACGAACTCACGAACTCACGAACTCACGAACTCACGAACTCACGAACTCACGAACTCACGAACTCACGAACTCACGAACTCACGAACTCACGAACTCACGAACTCACGAACGAACTCACGAACGAACTCACGAACGAACTCACGAACGAACGAACGAACGAACGAACGAACGAACGAACTCACGAACGAACGAACGAACGAACTCACGAACGAACTCACGAACTCACGAACTCACGAACGAACGAACTCACGAACGAACGAACGAACGAACGAACGAACGAACGAACGAACGAACGAACGAACGAACGAACGAACGAACGAACGAACGAACGAACGAACGAACGAACGAACGAACGAACGAACGAACGAACGTACGAACGAACGAACGAACGAACTCACGAACTCACGAACTCACGAACTCACGAACTCACGAACTCACGAACTCACGAACTCACGAACTCACGAACTCACGAACTCACGAACTCACGAACTCACGAACTCACGTACTCACGAACTCACGAACTCACGATCGAACTCACGATCGAACTCACGAACTCACGAACTCACGAACTCACGAACTCACGATCGAACTCACGATCGAACTCACGAACTCACGAACTCACGAACTCACGAACTCACGAACTCACGTACTCACGAACTCACGAACTCACGATCGAACTCACGATCGAACTCACGAACTCACGAACTCACGAACTCACGAACTCACGATCGAACTCACGATCGAACTCACGAACTCACGAACTCACGAACTCACGAACTCACGAACTCACGAACTCACGAACTCACGAACTCACGAACTCACGAACTCACGAACTCACGAACTCACGATCGAACTCACGATCGAACTCACGAACTCACGAACTCACGAACTCACGAACTCACGATCGAACTCACGATCGAACTCACGAACTCACGAACTCACGAACTCACGAACTCACGAACTCACGATCGAACTCACGAACTCACGAACTCACGAACTCACGAACTCACGAGCTCACGAACTCACGAACTCACGAACTCACGAACTCACGAACTCACGAACTCACGAACTCACGAACTCACGATCGAACTCACGATCGAACTCACGAACTCACGAACTCACGAACTCACGAACTCACGAACTCACGAACTCACGAACGAACTCACGAACGAACTCACGAACGAACTCACGAACGATCTCACGAACGAACTCACGAACTCACGAACTCACGAACTCACGAACTCACGAACTCACGAACTCACGAACTCACGAACTCACGAACTCACGAACTCACGATCGAACTCACGAACTCACGAACTCACGAACTCACGATCGAACTCACGAACTCACGATCGAACTCACGAACTCACGAACTCACGAACTCACGAACTCACGAACGAACTCACGAACTCACGAACTCACGAACTCACGAACTCACGAACTCACGAACTCACGAACTCACGAACTCACGAACTCACGAAATCACGAACTCACGAACTCACGAACTCACGAATTCACGAACGAACGAACGAACTCACGAACTCACGAAATCACGAACTCACGAACTCACGAACTCACGAACGAACTCACGAACGAACTCACGAACGAACTCACGAACGAACTCACGAACTCACGAACTCACGAACTCACGAACTCACGAACTCACGAACTCACGAACGAACTCACGAACGAACTCACGAACGAACGAACGAACGAACTTACGAACGAACGAACGAACGAACTCACGAACGAACTCACGAACTCACGAACTCACGAACTCACGAACTCACGAACTCACGAACTCACGACCGAACGAACGAACGAACGAACGAACGAACGAACGAACGAACGAACGAACGAACGAACGAACGAACGAACGAACGAACGAACGAACGAACGAACGAACGAACGAACGAACGAACGTACGAACGAACGAACGAACGAACTCACGAACTCACGAACTCACGAACTCACGAACTCACGAACTCACGAACTCACGATCGAACTCACGAACTCACGAACTCACGAACTCACGAACTCACGAACTCACGAACTCACGAACGAACTCACGAACGAACTCACGAACGAACTCACGAACGAACTCACGATCTAACTCACGAACGAACTCACGAACTCACGAACGAACTCACGAACGAACTCACGAACGAACTCACGAACGAACTCACGATCTAACTCACGAACGAACTCACGAACGAACTCACGAACGAACTCACGAACGAACTCACGAACGAACTCACGAACGAACTCACGAACTCACGAACTCACGAACTCACGAACTCACGAACTCACGAACTCACGAACTCACGAACTCACGATCGAACTCACGAACTCACGAACTCACGAACTCACGATCGAACTCACGAACTCACGAACTCACGATCGAACTCACGAACTCACGAACTCACGAACTCACGAACTCACGAACTCACGAACGAACTCACGAACTCACGAACTCACGAACTCACGAACTCACGAACTCACGAACTCACGAACTCACGAACTCACGAACTCACGAACTCACGAACTCACGAACTCACGAACTCACGAACTCACGAAATCACGAACTCACGAACTCACGAACTCACGAATTCACGAACGAACGAACGAACTCACGAACTCACGAAATCACGAACTCACGAACTCACGAACTCACGAACGAACTCACGAACGAACTCACGAACGAACTCACGAACGAACTCACGAACTCACGAACTCACGAACTCACTAAATCACGAACTCACGAACTCACGAACGAACTCACGAACGAACTCACGAACGAACGAACGAACGAACTCACGAACGAACGAACGAACGAACTCACGAACGAACTCACGAACTCACGAACTCACGAACGAACGAACGAACGAACGAACGAACGAACGAACGAACGAACGAACGAACGAACGAACGAACGAACGAACGAACGAACGAACGAACGAACGAACGAACGAACGAACGAACGAACGAACGAACGAACGAACGTACGAACGAACGAACGAACGAACGAACGAACTCACGAACTCACGAACTCACGAACTCACGAACTCACGAACTCACGATCGAACTCACGAACTCACGAACTCACGAACTCACGAACTCACGAACTCACGAACTCACGAACGAACTCACGAACGAACTCACGAACGAACTCACGAACGAACTCACGATCTAACTCACGAACGAACTCACGAACTCACGAACGAACTCACGAACGAACTCACGAACGAACTCACGAACGAACTCACGAACGAACTCAGGAACGAACTCACGATCGAACTCACGAACTCACGAACTCACGAACTCACGAACTCACGAACTCACGAACTCACGAACTCACGAACTCACGAACGAACTCACGAACTCACGAACTCACGAACTCACGAACTCACGAACTCACGAACTCACGAACTCACGTACTCACGAACTCACGAACTCACGAACTCACGAACTCACGAACTCACGAACTCACGAACTCACGAACTCACGTACTCACGAACTCACGAACTCACGAACTCACGAACTCACGAACTCACGAACTCACGAACTCACGAACTCACGATCGAACTCACGAACTCACGAACTCACGAACTCACGAACTCACGAACTCACGAACTCACGAACTCACGAACTCACGAACTCACGAACTCACGAACTCACGAACTCACGAACTCACGAACTCACGAACTCACGAACTCACGAACTCACGAACTCACGAACTCACGAACTCACGAACTCACGAACTCACGAACTCACGAACTCACGAACTCACGTACTCACGAACTCACGAACTCACGAACTCACGAACTCACGAACTCACGAACTCACGAACTCACGAACTCACGAACTCACGAACTCACGAACTCACGAACTCACGAACTCACGAACTCACGAACTCACGTACTCACGAACTCACGAACTCACGAACTCACGAACTCACGAACTCACGAACTCACGAACTCACGAACTCACGAACTCACGAACTCACGAACTCACGAACTCACGAACTCACGAACTCACGAACTCACGAACTCACGAACTCACGAACTCACGAACTCACGAACTCACGAACTCACGAACTCACGATCGAACTCACGAACTCACGAACTCACGAACTCACGAACTCACGAACTCACGAACTCACGAACGAACTCACGAACGAACTCACGATCTAACTCACGAACGAACTCACGAACTCACGAACGAACTCACGAACGAACTCACGAACGAACTCACGAACGAACTCACGATCTAACTCACGAACGAACTCACGAACGAACTCACGAACGAACTCACGAACGAGCTCACGAACGAACTCAGGAACGAACTCACGATCGAACTCACGAACTCACGAACTCACGAACTCACGAACTCACGAACTCACGATCGAACTCACGAACTCACGAACTCACGAACTCACGAACTCACGAACTCACGAACTCACGAACTCACGAACTCACGAACTCACGAACTCACGAACTCACGAACTCACGAACTCACGAACGAACTCACGAACGAACTCACGAACGAACTCACGAACGAACTCACGAACGAACTCACGAACGAACTCACGAACGAACTCACGAACTCACGAACTCACGAACTCACGAACTCACGAACTCTCGAACTCACGAACTCACGAACTCACGAACTCACGATCGAACTCACGAACTCACGAACTCACGAACTCACGATCGAACTCACGAACTCACGATCGAACTCACGATCGAACTCACGAACTCACGAACTCACGAACTCACGAACTCACGAACTCACGAACTCACGATCGAACTCACGAACTCACGAACTCACGAATTCACGAACTCTCGAACTCACGAACTCACGAACTCACGAACTCACGAACTCACGAACTCACGAACTCACGAACTCACGAACTCACGAACTCACGAACTCACGAACTCACGAACTCACGATCGAACTCACGAACTCACGATCGAACTCACGAACTCACGATCGAACTCACGAACTCACGATCGAACTCACGAACTCACGATCGAACTCACGATCGAACTCACGAACTCACGAACTCACGAACTCACGAACTCACGAACTCACGAACTCACGATCGAACTCACGAACTCACGATCGAACTCACGAACTCACGATCGAACTCACGATCGAACTCACGAACTCACGAACTCACGAACTCACGATCGAACTCACGAACTCACGAACTCACGAACTCACGAACTCACGAATTCACGAACTCTCGAACTCACGAACTCACGAACTCACGAACTCACGAACTCACGAACTCACGAACTCACGAACTCACGAACTCACGAACTCACGAACTCACGAACTCACGAACTCACGAACTCACGATCGAACTCACGAACACACGATCGAACTCACGAACTCACGAACTCACGATCGAACTCACGAACTCACGATCGAACTCACGAACTCACGATCGAACTCACGATCGAACTCACGAACTCACGAACTCACGAACTCACGAACTCACGAACTCACGAACTCACGAACTCACGATCGAACTCACGAACTCACGAACTCACGAACTCACGAACTCACGAACTCACGAACTCACGAACTCACGAACTCACGAACTCACGAACGAACTCACGAACGAACTCACGATCTAACTCACGAACGAACTCACGAACTCACGAACGAACTCACGAACGAACTCACGAACGAACTCACGAACGAACTCACGATCTAACTCACGAACGAACTCACGAACGAACTCACGAACGAGCTCACGAACGAACTCAGGAACGAACTCACGATCGAACTCACGAACTCACGAACTCACGAACTCACGAACTCACGAACTCACGATCGATCTCACGAACTCACGAACTCACGAACTCACGAACTCACGAACTCACGAACTCACGAACTCACGAACTCACGAACTCACGAACTCACGAACTCACGAACTCACGAACTCACGAACTCACGAACTCACGAACGAACTCACGAACGAACTCACGAACGAACTCACGAACGAACTCACGAACGAACTCACGAACGAACTCACGAACGAACTCACGAACTCACGAACTCACGAACTCACGAACTCACGAACTCACGAACTCACGAACTCACGAACTCACGAACTCACGATCGAACTCACGAACTCACGAACTCACGAACTCACGAACTCACGATCGAACTCACGAACTCACGATCGAACTCACGATCGAACTCACGAACTCACGATCGAACTCACGAACTCACGAACTCACGAACTCACGAACTCACGATCGAACTCACGAACTCACGAACTCACGAACTCACGAATTCACGAACTCTCGAACTCACGAACTCACGAACTCACGAACTCACGAACTCACGAACTCACGAACTCACGAACTCACGAACTCACGAACTCACGAACTCACGAACTCACGAACTCACGAACTCACGAACTCACGATCGAACTCACGAACTCACGATCGAACTCACGAACTCACGATCGAACTCACGAACTCACGATCGAACTCACGATCGAACTCACGAACTCACGAACTCACGATCGAACTCACGAACTCACGATCGAACTCACGATCGAACTCACGAACTCACGAACTCACGAACTCACGATCGAACTCACGATCGAACTCACGAACTCACGAACTCACGAACTCACGATCGAACTCACGAACTCACGAACTCACGAACTCACGAATTCACGAACTCTCGAACTCACGAACTCACGAACTCACGAACTCACGAACTCACGAACTCACGAATTCACGAACTCTCGAACTCACGAACTCACGAACTCACGAACTCACGAACTCACGATCGAACTCACGAACTCACGATCGAACTTACGAACTCACGAACTCACGATCGAACTCACGAACTCACGATCGAACTCACGAACTCACGATCGAACTCACGAACTCACGTACTCACGAACTCACGAACTCACGATCGAACTCACGATCGAACTCACGAACTCACGAACTCACGAACTCACGAACTCACGAACTCTCGAACTCACGAACTCACGAACTCACGAACTCACGAACTCACGAACTCACGAACTCACGAACTCACGAACTCACGAACTCACGAACTCACGAACTCACGAACTCACGAACTCACGAACTCCCGAACTCACGAACTCTCGAACTCACGAACTCACGAACTCACGAACTCACGAACTCACGAACTCACGAACTCACGAACTCACGATCGAACTCACGAACTCACGATCGAACTCACGAACTCACGATCGAACTCACGATCGAACTCACGAACTCACGAACTCACGAACTCACGAACTCACGAACTCACGATCGAACTCACGAACTCACGAACTCACGAACTCACGAATTCACGAACTCTCGAACTCACGAACTCACGAACTCACGAACTCACGAACTCACGAACTCACGAACTCACGATCGAACTCACGAACTCACGATCGAACTCACGATCGAACTCACGAACTCACGAACTCACGAACTCACGAACTCACGAACTCACGATCGAACTCACGAACTCACGAACTCACGAACTCACGAACTCACGAACTCACGAACTCACGAACTCACGAACTCACGAACTCACGAACTCACGTACTCACGAACTCACGAACTCACGATCGAACTCACGATCGAACTCACGAACTCACGAACTCACGAACTCACGAACTCACGATCGAACTCACGATCGAACTCACGAACTCACGAACTCACGAACTCACGATCGAACTCACGAACTCACGAACTCACGAACTCACGAACTCACGAACTCACGAACTCACGAACTCACGATCGAACTCACGATCGAACTCACGAACTCACGAACTCACGAACTCACGAACTCACGAACTCACGAACTCACGAACTCACGAACTCACGAACTCACGATCGAACTCACGAACTCACGATCGAACTCACGAACTCACGATCGAACTCACGAACTCACGATCGAACTCACGAACTCACGATCGAACTCACGATCGAACTCACGAACTCACGAACTCACGAACTCACGATCGAACTCACGATCGAACTCACGAACTCACGAACTCACGAACTCACGAACTCACGAACTCACGATCGAACTCACGAACTCACGAACTCACGAACTCACGAATTCACGAACTCTCGAACTCACGAACTCACGAACTCACGAACTCACGAACTCACGATCGAACTCACGAACTCACGATCGAACTCACGATCGAACTCACGAACTCACGAACTCACGAACTCACGAACTCACGAACTCACGATCGAACTCACGAACTCACGAACTCACGAACTCACGAACTCACGAACTCACGAACTCACGAACTCACGAACTCACGAACTCACGAACTCACGTACTCACGAACTCACGAACTCACGATCGAACTCACGATCGAACTCACGAACTCACGAACTCACGAACTCACGAACTCACGAACTCACGATCGAACTCACGAACTCACGATCGAACTCACGAACTCACGATCGAACTCACGAACTCACGATCGAACTCACGAACTCACGATCGAACTCACGAACTCACGATCGAACTCACGATCGAACTCACGAACTCACGAACTCACGAACTCACGAACTCACGAACTCACGAACTCACGAACTCTCGAACTCACGAACTCACGAACTCACGAACTCACGAACTCACGAACTCACGAACTCACGAACTCACGAACTCACGAACTCACGATCGAACTCACGAACTCACGATCGAACTCACGAACTCACGATCGAACTCACGATCGAACTCACGAACTCACGAACTCACGAACTCACGAACTCACGAACTCACGACTTCACGATCGAACTCACGAACTCACGAACTCACGAACTCACGAATTCACGAACTCTCGAACTCACGAACTCACGAACTCACGAACTCACGAACTCACGAACTCTCGAACTCACGAACTCACGAACTCACGAACTCACGAACTCACGAACTCACGAACTCACGAACTCACGAACTCACGATCGAACTCACGAACTCACGATCGAACTCACGAACTCACGATCGAACTCACGATCGAACTCACGAACTCACGAACTCACGAACTCACGAACTCACGAACGCACGATCGAACTCACGAACTCACGAACTCACGAACGTCACGAATTCACGAACTCTCGAACTCACGATCTCACGAACTCACGAACTCACGAACTCACGAACTCACGATCGAACTCACGAACTCACGATCGAACTCACGAACTCACGATCGAACTCACGAACTCACGATCGAACTCACGATCGAACTCACGAACTCACGAACTCACGAACTCACGATCGAACTCACGAACTCACGAACTCACGAACTCACGAACTCACGAACTCACGAACTCACGAACTCACGAACTCACGAACTCACGTACTCACGAACTCACGAACTCACGATCGAACTCACGATCGAACTCACGAACTCACGAACTCACGAACTCACGAACTCACGATCGAACTCACGATCGAACTCACGAACTCACGAACTCACGAACTCACGAACTCACGAACTCACGAACTCACGAACTCACGAACTCACGAACTCACGAACTCACGAACTCACGTACTCACGAACTCACGAACTCACGATCGAACTCACGATCGAACTCACGATCGAACTCACGAACTCACGAACTCACGAACTCACGAACTCACGAACTCACGAACTCACGAACTCACGATCGAACTCACGAACTCACGAACTCACGAACTCACGAGCTCACGAACTCACGAACTCACGAACTCACGAACTCACGAACTCACGAACTCACGAACTCACGAACTCACGATCGAACTCACGATCGAACTCACGAACTCACGAACTCACGAACTCACGAACTCACGAACTCACGAACGAACTCACGAACGAACTCACGAACGAACTCACGAACGAACTCACGAACGAACTCACGAACGAACTCACGAACGAACTCACGAACTCACGAACTCACGAACTCACGAACTCACGAACTCACGAACTCACGAACTCACGAACTCACGATCGAACTCACGAACTCACGAACTCACGAACTCACGATCGAACTCACGAACTCACGATCGAACTCACGAACTCACGAACTCACGAACTCACGAACTCACGAACTCACGAACTCACGATCGAACTCACGAACTCACGATCGAACTCACGAACTCACGATCGAACTCACGATCGAACTCACGAACTCACGAACTCACGAACTCACGAACTCACGACTTCACGATCGAACTCACGAACTCACGAACTCACGAACTCACGAATTCACGAACTCTCGAACTCACGAACTCACGAACTCACGAACTCACGAACTCACGAACTCACGAACTCACGAACTCACGAACTCACGAACTCACGAACTCACGAACTCACGATCGAACTCACGATCGAACTCACGAACTCACGAACTCACGAACTCACGATCGAACTCACGATCGAACTCACGAACTCACGAACTCACGAACTCACGAACTCACGAACTCACGATCGAACTCACGAACTCACGAACTCACGAACTCACGAATTCACGAACTCTCGAACTCACGAACTCACGAACTCACGAACTCACGAACTCACGATCGAACTCACGAACTCACGATCGAACTCACGATCGAACTCACGAACTCACGAACTCACGAACTCACGAACTCACGAACTCACGATCGAACTCACGAACTCACGAACTCACGAACTCACGAACTCACGAACTCACGAACTCACGAACTCACGATCGAACTCACGATCGAACTCACGAACTCACGAACTCACGAACTCACGAACTCACGAACTCACGAACTCACGAACTCACGAACTCACGAACTCACGAACTCACGATCGAACTCACGAACTCACGATCGAACTCACGAACTCACGATCGAACTCACGAACTCACGATCGAACTCACGAACTCACGATCGAACTCACGAACTCACGATCGAACTCACGATCGAACTCACGAACTCACGAACTCACGAACTCACGATCGAACTCACGATCGAACTCACGAACTCACGAACTCACGAACTCACGAACTCACGAACTCACGATCGAACTCACGAACTCACGAACTCACGAACTCACGAATTCACGAACTCTCGAACTCACGAACTCACGAACTCACGAACTCACGAACTCACGATCGAACTCACGAACTCACGATCGAACTCACGATCGAACTCACGAACTCACGAACTCACGAACTCACGAACTCACGAACTCACGATCGAACTCACGAACTCACGAACTCACGAACTCACGAACTCACGAACTCACGAACTCACGAACTCACGAACTCACGAACTCACGAACTCACGTACTCACGAACTCACGAACTCACGATCGAACTCACGATCGAACTCACGAACTCACGAACTCACGAACTCACGAACTCACGAACTCACGATCGAACTCACGAACTCACGATCGAACTCACGAACTCACGATCGAACTCACGAACTCACGATCGAACTCACGAACTCACGATCGAACTCACGAACTCACGATCGAACTCACGATCGAACTCACGAACTCACGAACTCACGAACTCACGAACTCACGAACTCACGAACTCACGAACTCTCGAACTCACGAACTCACGAACTCACGAACTCACGAACTCACGAACTCACGAACTCACGAACTCACGAACTCACGAACTCACGATCGAACTCACGAACTCACGATCGAACTCACGAACTCACGATCGAACTCACGATCGAACTCACGAACTCACGAACTCACGAACTCACGAACTCACGAACTCACGAACTCACGACTTCACGATCGAACTCACGAACTCACGAACTCACGAACTCACGAATTCACGAACTCTCGAACTCACGAACTCACGAACTCACGAACTCACGAACTCACGAACTCTCGAACTCACGAACTCACGAACTCACGAACTCACGAACTCACGAACTCACGAACTCACGAACTCACGAACTCACGATCGAACTCACGAACTCACGATCGAACTCACGAACTCACGATCGAACTCACGATCGAACTCACGAACTCACGAACTCACGAACTCACGAACTCACGAACGCACGATCGAACTCACGAACTCACGAACTCACGAACGTCACGAATTCACGAACTCTCGAACTCACGAACTCACGAAGTCACGAACTCACGATCTCACGAACTCACGATCGAACTCACGAACTCACGATCGAACTCACGAACTCACGATCGAACTCACGAACTCACGATCGAACTCACGATCGAACTCACGAACTCACGAACTCACGAACTCACGATCGAACTCACGAACTCACGAACTCACGAACTCACGAACTCACGAACTCACGAACTCACGAACTCACGAACTCACGAACTCACGTACTCACGAACTCACGAACTCACGATCGAACTCACGATCGAACTCACGAACTCACGAACTCACGAACTCACGAACTCACGATCGAACTCACGATCGAACTCACGAACTCACGAACTCACGAACTCACGAACTCACGAACTCACGAACTCACGAACTCACGAACTCACGAACTCACGAACTCACGTACTCACGAACTCACGAACTCACGATCGAACTCACGATCGAACTCACGATCGAACTCACGAACTCACGAACTCACGAACTCACGAACTCACGAACTCACGATCGAACTCACGAACTCACGAACTCACGAACTCACGAGCTCACGAACTCACGAACTCACGAACTCACGAACTCACGAACTCACGAACTCACGAACTCACGAACTCACGATCGAACTCACGATCGAACTCACGAACTCACGAACTCACGAACTCACGAACTCACGAACTCACGAACTCACGAACGAACTCACGAACGAACTCACGAACGAACTCACGAACGAACTCACGAACTCACGAACTCACGAACTCACGAACTCACGAACTCACGAACTCACGAACTCACGAACTCACGATCGAACTCACGAACTCACGAACTCACGAACTCACGATCGAACTCACGAACTCACGATCGAACTCACGAACTCACGAACTCACGAACTCACGAACTCACGAACTCACGAACTCACGAACTCACGATCGAACTCACGAACTCACGATCGAACTCACGAACTCACGATCGAACTCACGATCGAACTCACGAACTCACGAACTCACGAACTCACGAACTCACGACTTCACGATCGAACTCACGAACTCACGAACTCACGAACTCACGAATTCACGAACTCTCGAACTCACGAACTCACGAACTCACGAACTCACGAACTCACGAACTCACGAACTCACGAACTCACGAACTCACGAACTCACGAACTCACGAACTCACGATCGAACTCACGATCGAACTCACGAACTCACGATCGAACTCACGAACTCACGATCGAACTCACGATCGAACTCACGAACTCACGAACTCACGAACTCACGAACTCACGACTTCACGATCGAACTCACGAACTCACGAACTCACGAACTCACGAACTCACGAACTCACGAACTCACGAACGCACGAACTCACGAACTCACGAACTCACGAACTCACGAACTCACGAACTCACGAACTCACGAACTCACGAACTCACGAACTCACGATCGAACTCACGATCGAACTCACGAACTCACGAACTCACGAACTCACGATCGAACTCACGAACTCACGAACTCACGAACTCACGAACTCACGAACTCACGAACTCACGAACTCACGAACTCACGATCGAACTCACGATCGAACTCACGAACTCACGAACTCACGAACTCACGAACTCACGAACTCACGATCGAACTCACGAACTCACGATCGAACTCACGAACTCACGATCGAACTCACGAACTCACGATCGAACTCACGAACTCACGATCGAACTCACGAACTCACGATCGAACTCACGAACTCACGATCGAACTCACGATCGAACTCACGAACTCACGAACTCACGAACTCACGAACTCACGAACTCACGAACTCTCGAACTCACGAACTCACGAACTCACGAACTCACGAACTCACGAACTCACGAACTCACGAACTCACGAACTCACGAACTCACGATCGAACTCACGAACTCACGATCGAACTCACGAACTCACGATCGAACTCACGATCGAACTCACGAACTCACGAACTCACGAACTCACGAACTCACGAACTCACGACTTCACGATCGAACTCACGAACTCACGAACTCACGAACTCACGAATTCACGAACTCTCGAACTCACGAACTCACGAACTCACGAACTCACGAACTCACGAACTCTCGAACTCACGAACTCACGAACTCACGAACTCACGAACTCACGAACTCACGAACTCACGAACTCACGAACTCACGATCGAACTCACGAACTCACGATCGAACTCACGAACTCACGATCGAACTCACGATCGAACTCACGAACTCACGAACTCACGAACTCACGAACTCACGAACGCACGATCGAACTCACGAACTCACGAACTCACGAACGTCACGAATTCACGAACTCTCGAACTCACGAACTCACGAACTCACGAACTCACGAACTCACGAACTCACGATCGAACTCACGAACTCACGATCGAACTCACGAACTCACGATCGAACTCACGAACTCACGATCGAACTCACGATCGAACTCACGAACTCACGAACTCACGAACTCACGATCGAACTCACGAACTCACGAACTCACGAACTCACGAACTCACGAACTCACGAACTCACGAACTCACGAACTCACGAACTCACGTACTCACGAACTCACGAACTCACGATCGAACTCACGATCGAACTCACGAACTCACGAACTCACGAACTCACGAACTCACGATCGAACTCACGATCGAACTCACGAACTCACGAACTCACGAACTCACGAACTCACGAACTCACGAACTCACGAACTCACGAACTCACGAACTCACGAACTCACGAACTCACGAACTCACGAACTCACGAACTCACGATCGAACTCACGATCGAACTCACGATCGAACTCACGAACTCACGAACTCACGAACTCACGAACTCACGAACTCACGATCGAACTCACGAACTCACGAACTCACGAACTCACGAGCTCACGAACTCACGAACTCACGAACTCACGAGCTCACGAACTCACGAACTCACGAACTCACGAACTCACGAACTCACGAACTCACGAACTCACGAACTCACGATCGAACTCACGATCGAACTCACGAACTCACGAACTCACGAACTCACGAACTCACGAACTCACGAACTCACGAACGAACTCACGAACGAACTCACGAACGAACTCACGAACGAACTCACGAACGAACTCACGAACGAACTCACGAACTCACGAACTCACGAACTCACGAACTCACGAACTCACGAACTCACGAACTCACGAACTCACGAACTCACGAACTCACGATCGAACTCACGAACTCACGAACTCACGAACTCACGATCGAACTCACGAACTCACGATCGAACTCACGAACTCACGAACTCACGAACTCACGAACTCACGAACTCACGAACTCACGAACTCACGATCGAACTCACGAACTCACGATCGAACTCACGAACTCACGATCGAACTCACGATCGAACTCACGAACTCACGAACTCACGAACTCACGAACTCACGACTTCACGATCGAACTCACGAACTCACGAACTCACGAACTCACGAATTCACGAACTCTCGAACTCACGAACTCACGAACTCACGAACTCACGAACTCACGAACTCACGAACTCACGAACTCACGAACTCACGAACTCACGAACTCACGAACTCACGAACTCACGATCGAACTCACGATCGAACTCACGAACTCACGATCGAACTCACGATCGAACTCACGAACTCACGAACTCACGAACTCACGAACTCACGACTTCACGATCGAACTCACGAACTCACGAACTCACGAACTCACGAATTCACGAACTCTCGAACTCACGAACTCACGAACTCACGAACTCACGAACTCACGAACTCACGATCGAACTCACGATCGAACTCACGAACTCACGAACTCACGAACTCACGAACTCACGAACTCACGAACTCACGAACTCACGAACTCACGAACTCATGAACTCACGATCGAACTCACGAACTCACGATCGAACTCACGAACTCACGATCGAACTCACGAACTCACGATCGAAATCACGATCGAACTCACGAACTCACGAACTCACGAACTCACGAACTCACGAACTCACGAACTCACGAACTCACGAACGCACGAACTCACGAACTCACGAACTCACGAACTCACGAACTCACGAACTCACGAACTCACGAACTCACGAACTCACGATCGAACTCACGAACTCACGATCGAACTCACGAACTCACGATCGAACTCACGATCGAACTCACGAACTCACGAACTCACGAACTCACGAACTCACGAACTCACGAACTCACGAACTCACGAACTCACGAACTCACGAACTCACGAACTCACGAACTCACGAACTCACGAACTCACGAACTCACGAACTCACGAACTGACGAACTCACGAACTCACGAACTCACGAACTCACGAACTCACGAACTCACGAACTCACGAACTCACGAACTCACGAACTCACGAACTCACGAACTCACGAACTCACGAACACACGAACTCACGAACTCACGAACTCACGAACTCACGAACGAACGAACTCACGAACGAACGAACGAACGAACGAACGAACTCACGAACGAACACACGAATGAACTCACGAACTCACGAACGGACGAACTCACGAACTCACGAACTCACGAACGAACTCACGAACTCACGAACTCACGAACTCACGAAATCACGAACTCACGAACTCACGAACTCACGAACGAACTCACGAACGAACTCACGAACGAACTCACGAACGAACTCACGAACGAACTCACGAACGAACTCACGAACGAACTCACGAACTCACGAACTCACGAACGAACTCACGAACGAACTCACGAACGAACTCACGAACGAACTCACGATCGAACTCACGAACTCACGAACTCACGAACTCACGAACTCACGAACTCACGAACTCACGAACTCACGAACTCACGAACTCACGATCGAACTCACGAACTCACGATCGAACTCACGAACTCACGAACGAACTCACGAACGAACTCACGAACGAACTCACGAACGAACTCACGAACGAACTCACGAACGAACTCAGGAACGAACTCACGATCGAACTCACGAACGAACTCACGAACGAACTCACGAACGAACGAACTCACGAACTCACGTACGAACTCACGAACGAACTCACGAACGAACTCACGAACGAAGTCACGAACTCACGAACTCACGAACTCACGAACGAACGAACGAACTCACGAACTCACGAACTCACGAACTCACGAACTCACGAACTCACGAAATCACGAACTCACGAACTCACGAACGAACTCACGAACGAACTCACGAACGAACTCACGAACGAACTCACGAACGAACTCACGAACGAACTCACGAACGAACTCACGAACTCACGAACTCACGAACGAACTCACGAACGAACTCACGAACTCACGAACTCACGAACTCACGAACTCACGAACTCACGAACTCACGAACTCACGAACTCACGAACTCACGAACTCACGAACTCACGAACTCACGAACTCACGAACTCACGAACTCACGAACTCACGAACTCACGAACTCACGAACTCACGAACTCACGAACTCACGAACTCACGACCTCACGAACTCACGAACTCACGACCTCACGAACTCACGAACTCACGAACGAACGAACGAACGAACGAACGAACTCACGAACGAACTCACGAACGAACTCACGAACGAACTCACGAACGAACTCACGAACGAACTCACGAACGAACTCACGAACGAACTCAGGAACGAACTCACGATCGAACTCACGAACGAACTCACGAACGAACTCACGAACGAACTCACGAACGAACTCACGAACGAACTCAGGAACGAACTCACGATCGAACTCACGAACTCACGAACTCACGAACTCACGAACTCACGAACTCACGAACTCACGAACTCACGAACTCACGAACTCACGAACTCACGAACTCACGAACTCACGAACTCACGAACTCACGATCGAACTTACGAACTCACGAACTCACGAACTCACGAACTCACGAACTCTCGAACTCACGAACTCACGAACTCACGAACTCACGAACTCACGAACTCACGAACTCACGAACTCACGAACTCACGAACTCACGAACTCACGAACTCACGAACTCACGAACTCACGAACTCACGTACTCACGAACTCACGAACTCACGATCGAACTCACGATCGAACTCACGAACTCACGAACTCACGATCGAACTCACGAACTCACGATCGAACTCACGAACTCACGAACTCACGAACTCACGAACTCACGAACTCACGAACTCACGAACTCACGAACTCACGAACTCCCGAACTCACGAACTCACGAACTCACGAACTCACGAACTCACGAACTCACGAACTCACGAACTCACGAACTCACGAACTCACGAACTCACGAACTCACGAACTCCCGAACTCACGAACTCACGAACTCACGAACTCACGAACTCACGAACTCACGAACTCACGAACTCACGAACTCACGAACTCACGAACTCACGAACTCACGAACTCACGAACTCACGAACTCACGAACTGACGAACTCACGAACTCACGAACTCACGAACTCACGAACTCACGAACTCACGAACTCACGAACTCAGGAACTCACGAACTCACGAACTCACGAATTCACGAACTCTCGAACTCACGAACTCACGAACTCACGAACTCACGAACTCACGAACTCACGATCGAACTCACGAACTCACGAACTCACGAACTCACGTACTCACGAACTCACGAACTCACGATCGAACTCACGATCGAACTCACGAACTCACGAACTCACGAACTCACGAACTCACGATCGAACTCACGATCGAACTCACGAACTCACGAACTCACGAACTCACGATCGAACTCACGAACTCACGAACTCACGAACTCACGAACTCACGAACTCACGAACTCACGATCGAACTCACGATCGAACTCACGAACTCACGAACTCACGAACTCACGAACTCACGAACTCACGAACTCACGATCGAACTCACGAACTCACGATCGAACTCACGAACTCACGATCGAACTCACGAACTCACGATCGAACTCACGAACTCACGATCGAACTCACGATCGAACTCACGAACTCACGAACTCACGAACTCACGATCGAACTCACGATCGAACTCACGAACTCACGAACTCACGAACTCACGAACTCACGAACTCACGATCGAACTCACGAACTCACGAACTCACGAACTCACGAATTCACGAACTCTCGAACTCACGAACTCACGAACTCACGAACTCACGAACTCACGATCGAACTCACGAACTCACGATCGAACTCACGATCGAACTCACGAACTCACGAACTCACGAACTCACGAACTCACGAACTCACGATCGAACTCACGAACTCACGAACTCGCGAACTCACGAACTCACGAACTCACGAACTCACGAACTCACGAACTCACGAACTCACGAACTCACGAACTCACGAACTCACGAACTCACGATCGAACTCACGATCGAACTCACGAACTCACGAACTCACGAACTCACGAACTCACGATCGAACTCACGATCGAACTCACGAACTCACGAACTCACGAACTCACGATCGAACTCACGAACTCACGAACTCACGAACTCACGAACTCACGAACTCACGAACTCACGAACTCACGATCGAACTCACGATCGAACTCACGAACTCACGAACTCACGAACTCACGAACTCACGAACTCACGATCGAACTCACGAACTCACGAACTCACGAACTCACGAATTCACGAACTCTCGAACTCACGAACTCACGAACTCACGAACTCACGAACTCACGAACTCACGAACTCACGATCGAACTCACGAACTCACGATCGAACTCACGATCGAACTCACGAACTCACGAACTCACGAACTCACGAACTCACGAACTCACGATCGAACTCACGAACTCACGAACTCACGAACTCACGAACTCACGAACTCACGAACTCACGAACTCACGAACTCACGAACTCACGAACTCACGAACTCACGAACTCACGTACTCACGAACTCACGAACTCACGATCGAACTCACGATCGAACTCACGAACTCACGAACTCACGAACTCACGAACTCACGATCGAACTCACGATCGAACTCACGAACTCACGATCGAACTCACGAACTCACGAACTCACGAACTCACGAACTCGCGAACTCACGAACTCACGAACTCACGATCGAACTCACGATCGAACTCACGAACTCACGAACTCACGAACTCACGAACTCACGAACTCACGAACTCACGAACTCACGAACTCACGAACTCACGAACTCACGAACTCACGATCGAACTCACGAACTCACGATCGAACTCACGAACTCACGATCGAACTCACGAACTCACGATCGAACTCACGAACTCACGATCGAACTCACGAACTCACGATCGAACTCACGATCGAACTCACGAACTCACGAACTCACGAACTCACGATCGAACTCACGATCGAACTCACGAACTCACGAACTCACGAACTCACGAACTCACGAACTCACGATCGAACTCACGAACTCACGAACTCACGAACTCACGAATTCACGAACTCTCGAACTCACGAACTCACGAACTCACGAACTCACGAACTCACGATCGAACTCACGAACTCACGATCGAACTCACGATCGAACTCACGAACTCACGAACTCACGAACTCACGAACTCACGAACTCACGATCGAACTCACGAACTCACGAACTCACGAACTCACGAACTCACGAACTCACGAACTCACGAACTCACGAACTCACGAACTCACGAACTCACGTACTCACGAACTCACGAACTCACGATCGAACTCACGATCGAACTCACGAACTCACGAACTCACGAACTCACGAACTCACGATCGAACTCACGATCGAACTCACGAACTCACGAACTCACGAACTCACGATCGAACTCACGAACTCACGAACTCACGAACTCACGAACTCACGAACTCACGAACTCACGAACTCACGATCGAACTCACGATCGAACTCACGAACTCACGAACTCACGATCGAACTCACGAACTCACGATCGAACTCACGAACTCACGATCGAACTCACGAACTCACGATCGAACTCACGAACTCACGATCGAACTCACGAACTCACGATCGAACTCACGATCGAACTCACGAACTCACGAACTCACGAACTCACGAACTCACGAACTCACGAACTCACGAACTCTCGAACTCACGAACTCACGAACTCACGAACTCACGAACTCACGAACTCACGAACTCACGAACTCACGAACTCACGAACTCACGAACTCACGATCGAACTCACGAACTCACGATCGAACTCACGAACTCACGATCGAACTCACGATCGAACTCACGAACTCACGAACTCACGAACTCACGAACTCACGAACTCACGACTTCACGATCGAACTCACGAACTCACGAACTCACGAACTCACGAATTCACGAACTCTCGAACTCACGAACTCACGAACTCACGAACTCACGAACTCTCGAACTCACGAACTCACGAACTCACGAACTCACGAACTCACGAACTCACGAACTCACGAACTCACGAACTCACGATCGAACTCACGAACTCACGATCGAACTCACGAACTCACGATCGAACTCACGATCGAACTCACGAACTCACGAACTCACGAACTCACGAACTCACGAACGCACGATCGAACTCACGAACTCACGAACTCACGAACGTCACGAATTCACGAACTCTCGAACTCACGAACTCACGAACTCACGAACTCACGAACTCACGAACTCACGAACTCACGAATTCACGAACTCTCGAACTCACGAACTCACGAACTCACGAACTCACGAACTCTCGAACTCACGAACTCACGAACTCACGAACTCACGAACTCACGAACTCACGAACTCACGAACTCACGAACTCACGATCGAACTCACGAACTCACGATCGAACTCACGAACTCACGATCGAACTCACGATCGAACTCACGAACTCACGAACTCACGAACTCACGAACTCACGAACGCACGATCGAACTCACGAACTCACGAACTCACGAACGTCACGAATTCACGAACTCTCGAACTCACGAACTCACGAACTCACGAACTCACGAACTCACGAACTCACGAACTCACGAACTCACGAACTCACGAACTCACGAACTCACGAACTCACGAACTCACGATCGAACTCACGAACTCACGATCGAACTCACGAACTCACGATCGAACTCACGAACTCACGATCGAACTCACGATCGAACTCACGAACTCACGAACTCCCGAACTCACGATCGAACTCACGAACTCACGAACTCACGAACTCACGAACTCACGAACTCACGAACTCACGAACTCACGAACTCACGTACTCACGAACTCACGAACTCACGATCGAACTCACGATCGAACTCACGAACTCACGAACTCACGATCGAACTCACGATCGAACTCACGAACTCACGAACTCACGAACTCACGAACTCACGAACTCACGAACTCACGAACTCACGAACTCACGTACTCACGAACTCACGAACTCACGAACTCACGAACGAACTCACGAACGAACTCACGAACGAACTCACGAACGAACTCACGAACGAACTCACGAACGAACTCACGAACTCACGAACTCACGAACTCACGAACTCACGATCGAACTCACGAACTCACGAACTCACGAACTCACGAGCTCACGAACTCACGAACTCACGAACTCACGAACTCACGAACTCACGAACTCACGAACTCACGAACTCACGATCGAACTCACGATCGAACTCACGAACTCACGAACTCACGAACTCACGAACTCACGAACTCACGAACTCACGAACGAACTCACGAACGAACTCACGAACGAACTCACGAACGAACTCACGAACGAACTCACGAACGAACTCACGAACGAACTCACGAACTCACGAACTCACGAACTCACGAACTCACGAACTCACGAACTCACGAACTCACGAACTCACGAACTCACGATCGAACTCACGAACTCACGAACTCACGAACTCACGATCGAACTCACGAACTCACGATCGAACTCACGAACTCACGAACTCACGAACTCACGAACTCACGAACTCACGAACTCACGAACTCACGAACTCACGATCGAACTCACGATCGAACTCACGAACTCACGAACTCACGAACTCACGAACTCACGACTTCACGATCGAACTCACGAACTCACGAACTCACAAACTCACGAATTCACGAACTCTCGAACTCACGAACTCACGAACTCACGAACTCACGAACTCACGAACTCACGAACTCACGAACTCACGAACTCACGAACTCACGAACTCACGATCGAACTCACGATCGAACTCACGAACTCACGATCGAACTCACGAACTCACGATCGAACTCACGATCGAACTCACGAACTCACGAACTCACGAACTCACGAACTCACGATCGAACTCACGATCGAACTCACGAACTCACGAACTCACGAACTCACGATCGAACTCACGAACTCACGAACTCACGAACTCACGAGCTCACGAACTCACGAACTCACGAACTCACGAACTCACGAACTCACGAACTCACGAACTCACGAACTCACGATCGAACTCACGATCGAACTCACGAACTCACGAACTCACGAACTCACGAACTCACAAACTCACGAACTCACGAACGAACTCACGAACGAACTCACGAACGAACTCACGAACGAACTCACGAACGAACTCACGAACGAACTCACGAACTCACGAACTCACGAACTCACGAACTCACGAACTCACGAACTCACGAACTCACGAACTCACGAACTCACGAACTCACGAACTCACGAACTCACGATCGAACTCACGAACTCACGAACTCACGAACTCACGATCGAACTCACGAACTCACGATCGAACTCACGAACTCACGAACTCACGAACTCACGAACTCACGAACTCACGAACTCACGAACTCACGAACTCACGATCGAACTCACGAACTCACGATCGAACTCACGAACTCACGATCGAACTCACGATCGAACTCACGAACTCACGAACTCACGAACTCACGAACTCACGACTTCACGATCGAACTCACGAACTCACGAACTCACAAACTCACGAATTCACGAACTCTCGAACTCACGAACTCACGAACTCACGAACTCACGAACTCACGAACTCACGAACTCACGAACTCACGAACTCACGAACTCACGAACTCACGAACTCACGATCGAACTCACGATCGAACTCACGAACTCACGATCGAACTCACGAACTCACGATCGAACTCACGATCGAACTCACGAACTCACGAACTCACGAACTCACGAACTCACGACTTCACGATCGAACTCACGAACTCACGATCTCACGAACTCACGAATTCACGAACTCTCGAACTCACGAACTCACGAACTCACGAACTCACGAACTCACGATCGAACTCACGATCGAACTCACGAACTCACGAACTCACGAACTCACGAACTCACGAACTCACGAACTCACGAACTCACGAACTCACGAACTCATGAACTCACGATCGAACTCACGAACTCACGATCGAACTCACGAACTCACGATCGAACTCACGAACTCACGATCGAACTCACGATCGAACTCACGAACTCACGAACTCACGAACTCACGAACTCACGAACTCACGAACTCACGAACTCACGAACGCACGAACTCACGAACTCACGAACTCACGAACTCACGAACTCACGAACTCACGAACTCACGATCGAACTCACGAACTCACGATCGAACTCACGAACTCACGATCGAACTCACGATCGAACTCACGAACTCACGAACTCACGAACTCACGAACTCACGAACTCACGAACTCACGAACTCACGAACTCACGAACTCACGAACTCACGAACTCACGAACTCACGAACTCACGAACTCACGAACTCACGAACTGACGAACTCACGAACTCACGAACTCACGAACTCACGAACTCACGAACTCACGAACTCACGAACTCACGAACTCACGAACTCACGAACTCACGAACTCACGAACTCACGAACTCACGAACTCACGAACTCACGAACACACGAACTCACGAACTCACGAACTCACGAACTCACGAACGAACGAACTCACGAACGAACGAACGAACGAACGAACGAACTCACGAACGAACACACGAATGAACTCACGAACTCACGAACGGACGAACTCACGAACTCACGAACTCACGAACGAACTCACGAACTCACGAACTCACGAACTCACGAAATCACGAACTCACGAACTCACGAACTCACGAACGAACTCACGAACGAACTCACGAACGAACTCACGAACGAACTCACGAACGAACTCACGAACGAACTCACGAACGAACTCACGAACTCACGAACTCACGAACGAACTCACGAACGAACTCACGAACGAACTCACGAACGAACTCACGAACGAACTCACGAACGAACTCACGAACGAACTCACGAACGAACTCAGGAACGAACTCACGATCGAACTCACGAACGAACTCACGAACGAACTCACGAACGAACGAACTCACGAACTCACGAACTCACGAACGAACTCACGAACTCACGTACGAACTCACGAACGAACTCACGAACGAACTCACGAACGAAGTCACGAACTCACGAACTCACGAACTCACGAACGAACGAACGAACTCACGAACTCACGAAATCACGAACTCACGAACTCACGAACTCACGAAATCACGAACTCACGAACTCACGAACGAACTCACGAACGAACTCACGAACGAACTCACGAACTCACGAACTCACGAACTCACGAACTCACGAACTCACGAACTCACGAACTCACGAACTCACGAACTCACGAACTCACGAACTCACGAACTCACGAACTCACGAACTCACGAACTCACGAACTCACGAACTCACGAACTCACGAACTCACGAACTCACGAACTCACGAACTCACGACCTCACGAACTCACGAACTCACGACCTCACGAACTCACGAACTCACGAACGAACGAACGAACGAACGAACGAACTCACGAACGAACTCACGAACGAACTCACGAACGAACTCACGAACGAACTCACGAACGAACTCACGAACGAACTCACGAACGAACTCACGAACGAACTCAGGAACGAACTCACGATCGAACTCACGAACGAACTCACGAACGAACTCACGAACGAACTCACGAACGAACTCACGAACGAACTCAGGAACGAACTCACGATCGAACTCACGAACTCACGAACTCACGAACTCACGAACTCACGAACTCACGAACTCACGAACTCACGAACTCACGAACTCACGAACTCACGAACTCACGAACTCACGATCGAACTTACGAACTCACGAACTCACGAACTCACGAACTCACGAACTCTCGAACTCACGAACTCACGAACTCACGAACTCACGAACTCACGAACTCACGAACTCACGAACTCACGAACTCACGATCGAACTCACGAACTCACGAACTCACGAACTCACGAACTCACGAACTCACGAACTCACGAACTCACGAACTCACGAACTCACGAACTCACGTACTCACGAACTCACGAACTCACGATCGAACTCACGATCGAACTCACGAACTCACGAACTCACGAACTCACGAACTCACGAACTCACGAACTCACGAACTCACGAACTCACGAACTCACGAACTCACGAACTCACGAACTCACGAACTCACGAACTCACGAACTCCCGAACTCACGATCGAACTCACGAACTCACGATCGAACTCACGAACTCACGATCGAACTCACGATCGAACTCACGAACTCACGAACTCACGAACTCACGAACTCACGAACTCACGAACTCACGAACTCACGAACTCACGAACTCACGAACTCACGAACTCACGAACTCACGAACTCACGAACTCACGAACTCACGAACTCACGAACTCACGAACTCACGAACTCACGAACTCACGAACTGACGAACTCACGAACTCACGAACTCACGAACTCACGAACTCACGAACTCACGAACTCACGAACGAACTCACGAACGAACTCACGAACGAACTCACGAACGAACTCACGAACGAACTCACGAACGAACTCACGAACGAACTCACGAACGAACTCACGAACGAACTCACGAACGAACTCAGGAACGAACTCACGATCGAACTCACGAACTCACGAACTCACGAACTCACGAACTCACGAACTCACGAACTCACGAACTCACGTTCTCACGAACTCACGAACTCACGAACTCACGATCGAACTCACGAACTCACGAACTCACGAACTCACGAACTCACGAACTCACGAACTCACGAACTCACGAACTCACGAACTCACGAACTCACGAACTCACGAACTCACGAACGAACGAACTCACGAACGAACGAACGAACGAACGAACGAAAGAACTCACGAACGAACACACGAACGAACTCACGATCTCACGAACGAACGAACTCACGAACTCACGAACTCACGAACGAACTCACGAACGAACTCACGAACGAACTCACGAACGAACTCACGAACGAACTCACGAACGAACGAACTCACGAACTCACGAACTCACGAACGAACTCACGAACTCACGAACGAACTCACGAACGAACTCACGAACGAACTCACGAACGAAGTCACGAACTCACGAACTCACGAACTCACGAACGAACTCACGAACTCACGTACGAACTCACGAACGAACTCACGAACGAACTCACGAACTCACGAACTCACGAACTCACGAACGAACGAACGAACTCACGAACACACGAAATCACGAACTCACGAACTCACGAACTCACGAAATCACGAAATCACGAACTCACGAACTCACGAACGAACTCACGAACGAACTCACGAACGAACTCACGAACGAACTCACGAACGAACTCACGAACTCACGAACTCACGAACGAACTCACGAACGAACTCACGAACTCACGAACTCACGAACTCACGAACTCACGAACTCACGAACTCACGAACTCACGAACTCACCAACTCACGAACTCACGAACTCACGAACTCACCAACTCACCAACTCACCAACTCACGAACTCACGAACTCACGAACTCACGAACTCTCGAACTCACGAACTCACGAACTCACGAACTCACGAACTCACGAACTCACGAACTCACGAACTCACGAACGAACGAACTCACGAACTCACGAACGAACTCACGAACGAAGTCACGAACTCACGAACTCACGAACTCACGAACTCACGAACTCACGAACTCACGAACGAACTCACGAACTCACGAACTGACGAACTCACGAACTCACGAACTCACGAACTCACGAACTCACGAACTCACGAACTCACGAACTCACGAACTCACGAACTCACGAACTCACGAACTCACGAACTCACGAACTCACGAACTCACGAACTCACGAACACACGAACTCACGAACTCACGAACTCACGAACTCACGAACTCACGAACGAACGAACTCACGAACGAACGAACGAACGAACGAAAGAACTCACGAACGAACACACGAACGTACTCACGAACTCACGAACGGACGAACTCACGAACTCACGAACTCACGAACGAACTCACGAACGAACTCACGAACGAACTCACGAACTCACGAACTCACGAACTCACGAACTCACGAACTCACGAACTCACGAACTCACGAACTCACGAACTCACGAACTCACGATCGAACTCACGAACTCACGAACTCACGAACTCACGATCGAACTCACGAACTCACGATCGAACTCACGAACTCACGAACTCACGAACTCACGAACTCACGAACTCACGAACTCACGAACTCACGATCGAACTCACGAACTCACGATCGAACTCACGAACTCACGATCGAACTCACGATCGAACTCACGAACTCACGAACTCACGAACTCACGAACTCACGACTTCACGATCGAACTCACGAACTCACGAACTCACGAACTCACGAATTCACGAACTCTCGAACTCACGAACTCACGAACTCACGAACTCACGAACTCACGAACTCACGAACTCACGAACTCACGAACTCACGAACTCACGAACTCACGAACTCACGATCGAACTCACGATCGAACTCACGAACTCACGATCGAACTCACGAACTCACGATCGAACTCACGATCGAACTCACGAACTCACGAACTCACGAACTCACGAACTCACGACCTCACGATCGAACTCACGAACTCACGAACTCACGAACTCACGAACTCACGAACTCACGAACTCACGAACGCACGAACTCACGAACTCACGAACTCACGAACTCACGAACTCACGAACTCACGAACTCACGAACTCACGAACTCACGAACTCACGATCGAACTCACGATCGAACTCACGAACTCACGAACTCACGAACTCACGATCGAACTCACGAACTCACGAACTCACGAACTCACGAACTCACGAACTCACGAACTCACGAACTCACGAACTCACGATCGAACTCACGATCGAACTCACGAACTCACGAACTCACGAACTCACGAACTCACGAACTCACGATCGAACTCACGAACTCACGATCGAACTCACGAACTCACGATCGAACTCACGAACTCACGATCGAACTCACGAACTCACGATCGAACTCACGAACTCACGATCGAACTCACGAACTCACGATCGAACTCACGATCGAACTCACGAACTCACGAACTCACGAACTCACGAACTCACGAACTCACGAACTCTCGAACTCACGAACTCACGAACTCACGAACTCACGAACTCACGAACTCACGAACTCACGAACTCACGAACTCACGAACTCACGATCGAACTCACGAACTCACGATCGAACTCACGAACTCACGATCGAACTCACGATCGAACTCACGAACTCACGAACTCACGAACTCACGAACTCACGAACTCACGACTTCACGATCGAACTCACGAACTCACGAACTCACGAACTCACGAATTCACGAACTCTCGAACTCACGAACTCACGAACTCACGAACTCACGAACTCACGAACTCTCGAACTCACGAACTCACGAACTCACGAACTCACGAACTCACGAACTCACGAACTCACGAACTCACGAACTCACGATCGAACTCACGAACTCACGATCGAACTCACGAACTCACGATCGAACTCACGATCGAACTCACGAACTCACGAACTCACGAACTCACGAACTCACGAACGCACGATCGAACTCACGAACTCACGAACTCACGAACGTCACGAATTCACGAACTCTCGAACTCACGAACTCACGAACTCACGAACTCACGAACTCACGAACTCACGATCGAACTCACGAACTCACGATCGAACTCACGAACTCACGATCGAACTCACGAACTCACGATCGAACTCACGATCGAACTCACGAACTCACGAACTCACGAACTCACGATCGAACTCACGAACTCACGAACTCACGAACTCACGAACTCACGAACTCACGAACTCACGAACTCACGAACTCACGAACTCACGTACTCACGAACTCACGAACTCACGATCGAACTCACGATCGAACTCACGAACTCACGAACTCACGAACTCACGAACTCACGATCGAACTCACGATCGAACTCACGAACTCACGAACTCACGAACTCACGAACTCACGAACTCACGAACTCACGAACTCACGAACTCACGAACTCACGAACTCACGAACTCACGTACTCACGAACTCACGAACTCACGATCGAACTCACGATCGAACTCACGATCGAACTCACGAACTCACGAACTCACGAACTCACGAACTCACGAACTCACGATCGAACTCACGAACTCACGAACTCACGAACTCACGAGCTCACGAACTCACGAACTCACGAACTCACGAGCTCACGAACTCACGAACTCACGAACTCACGAACTCACGAACTCACGAACTCACGAACTCACGAACTCACGATCGAACTCACGATCGAACTCACGAACTCACGAACTCACGAACTCACGAACTCACGAACTCACGAACTCACGAACGAACTCACGAACGAACTCACGAACGAACTCACGAACGAACTCACGAACGAACTCACGAACGAACTCACGAACTCACGAACTCACGAACTCACGAACTCACGAACTCACGAACTCACGAACTCACGAACTCACGAACTCACGAACTCACGATCGAACTCACGAACTCACGAACTCACGAACTCACGATCGCACTCACGAACTCACGATCGAACTCACGAACTCACGAACTCACGAACTCACGAACTCACGAACTCACGAACTCACGAACTCACGATCGAACTCACGAACTCACGATCGAACTCACGAACTCACGATCGAACTCACGATCGAACTCACGAACTCACGAACTCACGAACTCACGAACTCACGAACTCACGATCGAACTCACGAACTCACGAACTCACGAACTCACGAATTCACGAACTCTCGAACTCACGAACTCACGAACTCACGAACTCACGAACTCACGAACTCACGAACTCACGAACTCACGAACTCACGAACTCACGAACTCACGAACTCACGAACTCACGATCGAACTCACGATCGAACTCACGAACTCACGATCGAACTCACGATCGAACTCACGAACTCACGAACTCACGAACTCACGAACTCACGACTTCACGATCGAACTCACGAACTCACGAACTCACGAACTCACGAATTCACGAACTCTCGAACTCACGAACTCACGAACTCACGAACTCACGAACTCACGAACTCACGATCGAACTCACGATCGAACTCACGAACTCACGAACTCACGAACTCACGAACTCACGAACTCACGAACTCACGAACTCACGAACTCACGAACTCATGAACTCACGATCGAACTCACGAACTCACGATCGAACTCACGAACTCACGATCGAACTCACGAACTCACGATCGAACTCACGATCGAACTCACGAACTCACGAACTCACGAACTCACGAACTCACGAACTCACGAACTCACGAACTCACGAACGCACGAACTCACGAACTCACGAACTCACGAACTCACGAACTCACGAACTCACGAACTCACGAACTCACGAACTCACGATCGAACTCACGAACTCACGATCGAACTCACGAACTCACGATCGAACTCACGATCGAACTCACGAACTCACGAACTCACGAACTCACGAACTCACGAACTCACGAACTCACGAACTCACGAACTCACGAACTCACGAACTCACGAACTCACGAACTCACGAACTCACGAACTCACGAACTCACGAACTCACGAACTCACGAACTCACGAACTGACGAACTCACGAACTCACGAACTCACGAACTCACGAACTCACGAACTCACGAACTCACGAACTCACGAACTCACGAACTCACGAACTCACGAACTCACGAACACACGAACTCACGAACTCACGAACTCACGAACTCACGAACGAACGAACTCACGAACGAACGAACGAACGAACGAAAGAACTCACGAACGAACACACGAACGAACTCACGAACTCACGAACGGACGAACTCACGAACTCACGAACTCACGAACGAACTCACGAACTCACGAACTCACGAACTCACGAACTCACGAACTCACGAACTCACGAACTCACGAACGAACTCACGAACGAACTCACGAACGAACTCACGAACGAACTCACGAACGAACTCACGAACGAACTCACGAACGAACTCACGAACTCACGAACTCACGAACGAACTCACGAACGAACTCACGAACGAACTCACGAACGAACTCACGATCGAACTCACGAACTCACGAACTCACGAACTCACGAACTCACGAACTCACGAACTCACGAACTCACGAACTCACGAACTCACGATCGAACTCACGAACTCACGATCGAACTCACGAACTCACGAACGAACTCACGAACGAACTCACGAACGAACTCACGAACGAACTCACGAACGAACTCACGAACGAACTCAGGAACGAACTCACGATCGAACTCACGAACGAACTCACGAACGAACTCACGAACGAACGAACTCACGAACTCACGAACGAACTCACGAACGAACTCACGAACGAACTCACGAACGAACTCACGAACTCACGAACTCACGAACTCACGAACGAACGAACGAACTCACGAACTCACGAAATCACGAACTCACGAACTCACGAACTCACGAAATCACGAACTCACGAACTCACGAACGAACTCACGAACGAACTCACGAACGAACTCACGAACGAACTCACGAACGAACTCACGAACGAACTCACGAACGAACTCACGAACTCACGAACTCACGAACGAACTCACGAACGAACTCACGAACTCACGAACTCACGAACTCACGAACTCACGAACTCACGAACTCACGAACTCACGAACTCACGAACTCACGAACTCACGAACTCACGAACTCACGAACTCACGAACTCACGAACTCACGAACTCACGAACTCACGAACTCACGAACTCACGAACTCACGAACTCACGAACTCACGACCTCACGAACTCACGAACTCACGACCTCACGAACTCACGAACTCACGAACGAACGAACGAACGAACGAACGAACTCACGAACGAACTCACGAACGAACTCACGAACGAACTCACGAACGAACTCACGAACGAACTCACGAACGAACTCACGAACGAACTCAGGAACGAACTCACGATCGAACTCACGAACGAACTCACGAACGAACTCACGAACGAACTCACGAACGAACTCACGAACGAACTCAGGAACGAACTCACGATCGAACTCACGAACTCACGAACTCACGAACTCACGAACTCACGAACTCACGAACTCACGAACTCACGAACTCACGAACTCACGAACTCACGAACTCACGAACTCACGAACTCACGAACTCACGATCGAACTTACGAACTCACGAACTCACGAACTCACGAACTCACGAACTCTCGAACTCACGAACTCACGAACTCACGAACTCACGAACTCACGAACTCACGAACTCACGAACTCACGAACTCACGAACTCACGAACTCACGAACTCACGAACTCACGAACTCACGAACTCACGTACTCACGAACTCACGAACTCACGATCGAACTCACGATCGAACTCACGAACTCACGAACTCACGATCGAACTCACGAACTCACGATCGAACTCACGAACTCACGAACTCACGAACTCACGAACTCACGAACTCACGAACTCACGAACTCACGAACTCACGAACTCCCGAACTCACGAACTCACGAACTCACGAACTCACGAACTCACGAACTCACGAACTCACGAACTCACGAACTCACGAACTCACGAACTCACGAACTCACGAACTCCCGAACTCACGAACTCACGAACTCACGAACTCACGAACTCACGAACTCACGAACTCACGAACTCACGAACTCACGAACTCACGAACTCACGAACTCACGAACTCACGAACTCACGAACTCACGAACTGACGAACTCACGAACTCACGAACTCACGAACTCACGAACTCACGAACTCACGAACTCACGAACTCAGGAACTCACGAACTCACGAACTCACGAATTCACGAACTCTCGAACTCACGAACTCACGAACTCACGAACTCACGAACTCACGAACTCACGATCGAACTCACGAACTCACGAACTCACGAACTCACGTACTCACGAACTCACGAACTCACGATCGAACTCACGATCGAACTCACGAACTCACGAACTCACGAACTCACGAACTCACGATCGAACTCACGATCGAACTCACGAACTCACGAACTCACGAACTCACGATCGAACTCACGAACTCACGAACTCACGAACTCACGAACTCACGAACTCACGAACTCACGATCGAACTCACGATCGAACTCACGAACTCACGAACTCACGAACTCACGAACTCACGAACTCACGAACTCACGATCGAACTCACGAACTCACGATCGAACTCACGAACTCACGATCGAACTCACGAACTCACGATCGAACTCACGAACTCACGATCGAACTCACGATCGAACTCACGAACTCACGAACTCACGAACTCACGATCGAACTCACGATCGAACTCACGAACTCACGAACTCACGAACTCACGAACTCACGAACTCACGATCGAACTCACGAACTCACGAACTCACGAACTCACGAACTCACGAACTCTCGAACTCACGAACTCACGAACTCACGAACTCACGAACTCACGATCGAACTCACGAACTCACGATCGAACTCACGATCGAACTCACGAACTCACGAACTCACGAACTCACGAACTCACGAACTCACGATCGAACTCACGAACTCACGAACTCGCGAACTCACGAACTCACGAACTCACGAACTCACGAACTCACGAACTCACGAACTCACGAACTCACGTACTCACGAACTCACGAACTCACGATCGAACTCACGATCGAACTCACGAACTCACGAACTCACGAACTCACGAACTCACGATCGAACTCACGATCGAACTCACGAACTCACGAACTCACGAACTCACGATCGAACTCACGAACTCACGAACTCACGAACTCACGAACTCACGAACTCACGAACTCACGAACTCACGATCGAACTCACGATCGAACTCACGAACTCACGAACTCACGAACTCACGAACTCACGAACTCACGATCGAACTCACGAACTCACGAACTCACGAATTCACGAACTCTCGAACTCACGAACTCACGAACTCACGAACTCACGAACTCACGAACTCACGAACTCACGATCGAACTCACGAACTCACGATCGAACTCACGATCGAACTCACGAACTCACGAACTCACGAACTCACGAACTCACGAACTCACGATCGAACTCACGAACTCACGAACTCACGAACTCACGAACTCACGAACTCACGAACTCACGAACTCACGAACTCACGAACTCACGAACTCACGAACTCACGTACTCACGAACTCACGAACTCACGATCGAACTCACGATCGAACTCACGAACTCACGAACTCACGAACTCACGAACTCACGATCGAACTCACGATCGAACTCACGAACTCACGATCGAACTCACGAACTCACGAACTCACGAACTCACGAACTCGCGAACTCACGAACTCACGAACTCACGATCGAACTCACGATCGAACTCACGAACTCACGAACTCACGAACTCACGAACTCACGAACTCACGAACTCACGAACTCACGAACTCACGAACTCACGAACTCACGAACTCACGATCGAACTCACGAACTCACGATCGAACTCACGAACTCACGATCGAACTCACGAACTCACGATCGAACTCACGAACTCACGATCGAACTCACGAACTCACGATCGAACTCACGATCGAACTCACGAACTCACGAACTCACGAACTCACGATCGAACTCACGATCGAACTCACGAACTCACGAACTCACGAACTCACGAACTCACGAACTCACGATCGAACTCACGAACTCACGAACTCACGAACTCACGAATTCACGAACTCTCGAACTCACGAACTCACGAACTCACGAACTCACGAACTCACGATCGAACTCACGAACTCACGATCGAACTCACGATCGAACTCACGAACTCACGAACTCACGAACTCACGAACTCACGAACTCACGATCGAACTCACGAACTCACGAACTCACGAACTCACGAACTCACGAACTCACGAACTCACGAACTCACGAACTCACGAACTCACGAACTCACGAACTCACGAACTCACGAACTCACGATCGAACTCACGATCGAACTCACGAACTCACGAACTCACGAACTCACGAACTCACGATCGAACTCACGATCGAACTCACGAACTCACGAACTCACGAACTCACGATCGAACTCACGAACTCACGAACTCACGAACTCACGAACTCACGAACTCACGAACTCACGAACTCACGATCGAACTCACGATCGAACTCACGAACTCACGAACTCACGATCGAACTCACGAACTCACGATCGAACTCACGAACTCACGATCGAACTCACGAACTCACGATCGAACTCACGAACTCACGATCGAACTCACGAACTCACGATCGAACTCACGATCGAACTCACGAACTCACGAACTCACGAACTCACGAACTCACGAACTCACGAACTCACGAACTCTCGAACTCACGAACTCACGAACTCACGAACTCACGAACTCACGAACTCACGAACTCACGAACTCACGAACTCACGAACTCACGAACTCACGATCGAACTCACGAACTCACGATCGAACTCACGAACTCACGATCGAACTCACGATCGAACTCACGAACTCACGAACTCACGAACTCACGAACTCACGAACTCACGACCTCACGATCGAACTCACGAACTCACGAACTCACGAACTCACGAATTCACGAACTCTCGAACTCACGAACTCACGAACTCACGAACTCACGAACTCTCGAACTCACGAACTCACGAACTCACGAACTCACGAACTCACGAACTCACGAACTCACGAACTCACGAACTCACGATCGAACTCACGAACTCACGATCGAACTCACGAACTCACGATCGAACTCACGATCGAACTCACGAACTCACGAACTCACGAACTCACGAACTCACGAACGCACGATCGAACTCACGAACTCACGAACTCACGAACGTCACGAATTCACGAACTCTCGAACTCACGAACTCACGAACTCACGAACTCACGAACTCACGAACTCACGAACTCACGAATTCACGAACTCTCGAACTCACGAACTCACGAACTCACGAACTCACGAACTCTCGAACTCACGAACTCACGAACTCACGAACTCACGAACTCACGAACTCACGAACTCACGAACTCACGAACTCACGATCGAACTCACGAACTCACGATCGAACTCACGAACTCACGATCGAACTCACGATCGAACTCACGAACTCACGAACTCACGAACTCACGAACTCACGAACGCACGAACGAACTCACGAACTCACGAACTCACGAACGTCACGAATTCACGAACTCTCGAACTCACGAACTCACGAACTCACGAACTCACGAACTCACGAACTCACGAACTCACGAACTCACGAACTCACGAACTCACGAACTCACGAACTCACGAACTCACGATCGAACTCACGAACTCACGATCGAACTCACGAACTCACGATCGAACTCACGAACTCACGATCGAACTCACGATCGAACTCACGAACTCACGAACTCCCGAACTCACGATCGAACTCACGAACTCACGAACTCACGAACTCACGAACTCACGAACTCACGAACTCACGAACTCACGAACTCACGTACTCACGAACTCACGAACTCACGATCGAACTCACGATCGAACTCACGAACTCACGAACTCACGATCGAACTCACGATCGAACTCACGAACTCACGAACTCACGAACTCACGAACTCACGAACTCACGAACTCACGAACTCACGAACTCACGTACTCACGAACTCACGAACTCACGAACTCACGAACGAACTCACGAACGAACTCACGAACGAACTCACGAACGAACTCACGAACGAACTCACGAACGAACTCACGAACTCACGAACTCACGAACTCACGAACTCACGATCGAACTCACGAACTCACGAACTCACGAACTCACGAACTCACGAACTCACGAACTCACGAACTCACGAACTCACGAACTCACGAACTCACGAACTCACGAACTCACGATCGAACTCACGATCGAACTCACGAACTCACGAACTCACGAACTCACGAACTCACGAACTCACGAACTCACGAACGAACTCACGAACGAACTCACGAACGAACTCACGAACGAACTCACGAACGAACTCACGAACGAACTCACGAACGAACTCACGAACGAACTCACGAACGAACTCACGAACTCACGAACTCACGAACTCACGAACTCACGAACTCACGAACTCACGAACTCACGAACTCACGAACTCACGATCGAACTCACGAACTCACGAACTCACGAACTCACGATCGAACTCACGAACTCACGATCGAACTCACGAACTCACGAACTCACGAACTCACGAACTCACGAACTCACGAACTCACGAACTCACGAACTCACGATCGAACTCACGATCGAACTCACGAACTCACGAACTCACGAACTCACGAACTCACGACTTCACGATCGAACTCACGAACTCACGAACTCACAAACTCACGAATTCACGAACTCTCGAACTCACGAACTCACGAACTCACGAACTCACGAACTCACGAACTCACGAACTCACGAACTCACGAACTCACGAACTCACGAACTCACGATCGAACTCACGATCGAACTCACGAACTCACGATCGAACTCACGAACTCACGATCGAACTCACGATCGAACTCACGAACTCACGAACTCACGAACTCACGAACTCACGATCGAACTCACGATCGAACTCACGAACTCACGAACTCACGAACTCACGATCGAACTCACGAACTCACGAACTCACGAACTCACGAACTCACGAACTCACGAACTCACGAACTCACGAACTCACGAACTCACGAACTCACGAACTCACGAACTCACGATCGAACTCACGATCGAACTCACGAACTCACGAACTCACGAACTCACGAACTCACGAACTCACGAACTCACGAACGAACTCACGAACGAACTCACGAACGAACTCACGAACGAACTCACGAACGAACTCACGAACGAACTCACGAACTCACGAACTCACGAACTCACGAACTCACGAACTCACGAACTCACGAACTCACGAACTCACGAACTCACGAACTCACGAACTCACGAACTCACGATCGAACTCACGAACTCACGAACTCACGAACTCACGATCGAACTCACGAACTCACGATCGAACTCACGAACTCACGAACTCACGAACTCACGAACTCACGAACTCACGATCGAACTCACGAACTCACGATCGAACTCACGAACTCACGATCGAACTCACGATCGAACTCACGAACTCACGAACTCACGAACTCACGAACTCACGACTTCACGATCGAACTCACGAACTCACGAACTCACAAACTCACGAATTCACGAACTCTCGAACTCACGAACTCACGAACTCACGAACTCACGAACTCACGAACTCACGAACTCACGAACTCACGAACTCACGAACTCACGAACTCACGAACTCACGATCGAACTCACGATCGAACTCACGAACTCACGATCGAACTCACGAACTCACGATCGAACTCACGATCGAACTCACGAACTCACGAACTCACGAACTCACGAACTCACGACTTCACGATCGAACTCACGAACTCACGATCTCACGAACTCACGAATTCACGAACTCTCGAACTCACGAACTCACGAACTCACGAACTCACGAACTCACGATCGAACTCACGATCGAACTCACGAACTCACGAACTCACGAACTCACGAACTCACGAACTCACGAACTCACGAACTCACGAACTCACGAACTCATGAACTCACGATCGAACTCACGAACTCACGATCGAACTCACGAACTCACGATCGAACTCACGAACTCACGATCGAACTCACGATCGAACTCACGAACTCACGAACTCACGAACTCACGAACTCACGAACTCACGAACTCACGAACTCACGAACGCACGAACTCACGAACTCACGAACTCACGAACTCACGAACTCACGAACTCACGAACTCACGATCGAACTCACGAACTCACGATCGAACTCACGAACTCACGATCGAACTCACGATCGAACTCACGAACTCACGAACTCACGAACTCACGAACTCACGAACTCACGAACTCACGAACTCACGAACTCACGAACTCACGAACTCACGAACTCACGAACTCACGAACTCACGAACTCACGAACTCACGAACTGACGAACTCACGAACTCACGAACTCACGAACTCACGAACTCACGAACTCACGAACTCACGAACTCACGAACTCACGAACTCACGAACTCACGAACTCACGAACACACGAACTCACGAACTCACGAACTCACGAACTCACGAACGAACGAACTCACGAACGAACGAACGAACGAACGAACGAACTCACGAACGAACACACGAACGAACTCACGAACTCACGAACGGACGAACTCACGAACTCACGAACTCACGAACGAACTCACGAACTCACGAACTCACGAACTCACGAAATCACGAACTCACGAACTCACGAACTCACGAACGAACTCACGAACGAACTCACGAACGAACTCACGAACGAACTCACGAACGAACTCACGAACGAACTCACGAACGAACTCACGAACTCACGAACTCACGAACGAACTCACGAACGAACTCACGAACGAACTCACGAACGAACTCACGAACGAACTCACGAACGAACTCACGAACGAACTCACGAACGAACTCAGGAACGAACTCACGATCGAACTCACGAACGAACTCACGAACGAACTCACGAACGAACGAACTCACGAACTCACGAACTCACGAACGAACTCACGAACTCACGTACGAACTCACGAACGAACTCACGAACGAACTCACGAACGAAGTCACGAACTCACGAACTCACGAACTCACGAACGAACGAACGAACTCACGAACTCACGAAATCACGAACTCACGAACTCACGAACTCACGAAATCACGAACTCACGAACTCACGAACGAACTCACGAACGAACTCACGAACGAACTCACGAACTCACGAACTCACGAACTCACGAACTCACGAACTCACGAACTCACGAACTCACGAACTCACGAACTCACGAACTCACGAACTCACGAACTCACGAACTCACGAACTCACGAACTCACGAACTCACGAACTCACGAACTCACGAACTCACGAACTCACGAACTCACGAACTCACGACCTCACGAACTCACGAACTCACGACCTCACGAACTCACGAACTCACGAACGAACGAACGAACGAACGAACGAACTCACGAACGAACTCACGAACGAACTCACGAACGAACTCACGAACGAACTCACGAACGAACTCACGAACGAACTCACGAACGAACTCACGAACGAACTCAGGAACGAACTCACGATCGAACTCACGAACGAACTCACGAACGAACTCACGAACGAACTCACGAACGAACTCACGAACGAACTCAGGAACGAACTCACGATCGAACTCACGAACTCACGAACTCACGAACTCACGAACTCACGAACTCACGAACTCACGAACTCACGAACTCACGAACTCACGAACTCACGAACTCACGAACTCACGATCGAACTTACGAACTCACGAACTCACGAACTCACGAACTCACGAACTCTCGAACTCACGAACTCACGAACTCACGAACTCACGAACTCACGAACTCACGAACTCACGAACTCACGAACTCACGATCGAACTCACGAACTCACGAACTCACGAACTCACGAACTCACGAACTCACGAACTCACGAACTCACGAACTCACGAACTCACGAACTCACGTACTCACGAACTCACGAACTCACGATCGAACTCACGATCGAACTCACGAACTCACGAACTCACGAACTCACGAACTCACGAACTCACGAACTCACGAACTCACGAACTCACGAACTCACGAACTCACGAACTCACGAACTCACGAACTCACGAACTCACGAACTCCCGAACTCACGATCGAACTCACGAACTCACGATCGAACTCACGAACTCACGATCGAACTCACGATCGAACTCACGAACTCACGAACTCACGAACTCACGAACTCACGAACTCACGAACTCACGAACTCACGAACTCACGAACTCACGAACTCACGAACTCACGAACTCACGAACTCACGAACTCACGAACTCACGAACTCACGAACTCACGAACTCACGAACTCACGAACTCACGAACTGACGAACTCACGAACTCACGAACTCACGAACTCACGAACTCACGAACTCACGAACTCACGAACGAACTCACGAACGAACTCACGAACGAACTCACGAACGAACTCACGAACGAACTCACGAACGAACTCACGAACGAACTCACGAACGAACTCACGAACGAACTCACGAACGAACTCAGGAACGAACTCACGATCGAACTCACGAACTCACGAACTCACGAACTCACGAACTCACGAACTCACGAACTCACGAACTCACGTTCTCACGAACTCACGAACTCACGAACTCACGATCGAACTCACGAACTCACGAACTCACGAACTCACGAACTCACGAACTCACGAACTCACGAACTCACGAACTCACGAACTCACGAACTCACGAACTCACGAACTCACGAACGAACGAACTCACGAACGAACGAACGAACGAACGAACGAAAGAACTCACGAACGAACACACGAACGAACTCACGATCTCACGAACGGACGAACTCACGAACTCACGAACTCACGAACGAACTCACGAACGAACTCACGAACGAACTCACGAACGAACTCACGAACGAACTCACGAACGAACGAACTCACGAACTCACGAACTCACGAACGAACTCACGAACTCACGAACGAACTCACGAACGAACTCACGAACGAACTCACGAACGAACTCACGAACTCACGAACTCACGAACTCACGAACGAACTCACGAACTCACGTACGAACTCACGAACGAACTCACGAACGAACTCACGAACTCACGAACTCACGAACTCACGAACGAACGAACGAACTCACGAACACACGAAATCACGAACTCACGAACTCACGAACTCACGAAATCACGAAATCACGAACTCACGAACTCACGAACGAACTCACGAACGAACTCACGAACGAACTCACGAACGAACTCACGAACGAACTCACGAACTCACGAACTCACGAACGAACTCACGAACGAACTCACGAACTCACGAACTCACGAACTCACGAACTCACGAACTCACGAACTCACGAACTCACGAACTCACCAACTCACGAACTCACGAACTCACGAACTCACCAACTCACCAACTCACCAACTCACGAACTCACGAACTCACGAACTCACGAACTCTCGAACTCACGAACTCACGAACTCACGAACTCACGAACTCACGAACTCACGAACTCACGAACTCACGAACGAACGAACTCACGAACTCACGAACGAACTCACGAACGAAGTCACGAACTCACGAACTCACGAACTCACGAACTCACGAACTCACGAACTCACGAACTCACGAACTCACGAACTCACGAACTCACGAACTCACGAACTCACGAACTCACGAACTCACGAACTCACGAACTCACGAACTCACGAACTCACGAACTCACGAACTCACGAACTCACGAACTCACGAACTCACGAACTCACGAACTCACGAACACACGAACTCACGAACTCACGAACGAACGAACGAACGAACTCACGAACGAACGAACTCACGAACGAACGAACGAACGAACGAAAGAACTCACGAACGAACACACGAACGTACTCACGAACTCACGAACGGACGAACTCACGAACTCACGAACTCACGAACGAACTCACGAACGAACTCACGAACGAACTCACGAACGAACTCACGAACGAACTCACGAACGAACTCACGAACGAACTCACGAACGAACTCACGAACGAACTCACGAACGAACTCAGGAACGAACTCACGATCGAACTCACGAACTCACGAACTCACGAACTCACGAACTCACGAACTCACGAACTCACGTTCTCACGAACTCACGAACTCACGAACTCACGATCGAACTCACGAACTCACGAACTCACGAACTCACGAACTCACGAACTCTCGAACTCACGAACTCACGAACTCACGAACTCACGAACTCACGAACTCACGAACTCACGAACGAACGAACTCACGAACGAACGAACGAACGAACGAACGAAAGAACTCACGAACGAACACACGAACGAACTCACGATCTCACGAACGGACGAACTCACGAACTCACGAACTCACGAACGAACTCACGAACGAACTCACGAACGAACTCACGAACGAACTCACGAACGAACTCACGAACGAACGAACTCACGAACTCACGAACTCACGAACGAACTCACGAACTCACGTACGAACTCACGAACGAACTCACGAACGAACTCACGAACGAAGTCACGAACTCACGAACTCACGAACTCACGAACGAACTCACGAACTCACGTACGAACTCACGAACGAACTCACGAACTCACGAACTCACGAACTCACGAACGAACGAACGAACTCACGAACACACGAAATCACGAACTCACGAACTCACGAACTCACGAAATCACGAAATCACGAACTCACGAACTCACGAACGAACTCACGAACGAACTCACGAACGAACTCACGAACGAACTCACGAACGAACTCACGAACTCACGAACTCACGAACGAACTCACGAACGAACTCACGAACTCACGAACTCACGAACTCACGAACTCACGAACTCACGAACTCACGAACTCACGAACTCACCAACTCACGAACTCACGAACTCACGAACTCACCAACTCACCAACTCACCAACTCACGAACTCACGAACTCACGAACTCACGAACTCTCGAACTCACGAACTCACGAACTCACGAACTCACGAACTCACGAACTCACGAACTCACGAACTCACGAACTCACGAACTCACGAACTCACGAACGAACTCACGAACGAAGTCACGAACTCACGAACTCACGAACTCACGAACTCACGAACTCACGAACTCACGAACGAACTCACGAACTCACGAACTCACGAACTCACGAAATGACGAACTCACGAACTCACGAACTCACGAACTCACGAACTCACGAACTCACGAACGAACTCACGAACTCACGTACGAACTCACGAACGAACTCACGAACGAACTCACGAACTCACGAACTCACGAACTCACGAACGAACGAACGAACTCACGAACACACGAAATCACGAACTCACGAACTCACGAACTCACGAAATCACGAAATCACGAACTCACGAACTCACGAACGAACTCACGAACGAACTCACGAACGAACTCACGAACGAACTCACGAACGAACTCACGAACTCACGAACTCACGAACGAACTCACGAACGAACTCACGAACTCACGAACTCACGAACTCACGAACTCACGAACTCACGAACTCACGAACTCACGAACTCACCAACTCACGAACTCACGAACTCACGAACTCACCAACTCACCAACTCACCAACTCACGAACTCACGAACTCACGAACTCACGAACTCTCGAACTCACGAACTCACGAACTCACGAACTCACGAACTCACGAACTCACGAACTCACGAACTCACGAACTCACGAACGAACGAACGAACGAAAGAACTCACGAACGAACACACGAACGTACTCACGAACTCACGAACGGACGAACTCACGAACTCACGAACTCACGAACGAACTCACGAACGAACTCACGAACGAACTCACGAACGAACTCACGAACGAACTCACGAACGAACTCACGAACGAACTCACGAACGAACTCACGAACGAACTCACGAACTCACGAACGAACTCACGAACGAACTCACGAACGAACGAACTCACGAACGAACGAACGAACGAACGAACGAACTCACGAACGAACTCACGAACGAACTCACGAACTCACGAACTCACGAACTCACGAACTCACGAACTCACGAACTCACGAACGAACTCACGAACGAAGTCACGAACTCACGAACTCACGAACTCACGAACTCACGAACTCACGAACTCACGAACGAACTCACGAAGTCACGAACTCACGAACTCACGAACGAACCTACGAACGAACTCACGAACGAACTCACGAACTCACGAACTCACGAACTCACGAACGAACTCACGAACTCACGTACGAACTCACGAACGAACTCACGAACGAACTCACGAACTCACGAACTCACGAACTCACGAACGAACGAACGAACTCACGAACACACGAAATCACGAACTCACGAACTCACGAACTCACGAAATCACGAAATCACGAACTCACGAACTCACGAACGAACTCACGAACGAACTCACGAACGAACTCACGAACGAACTCACGAACGAACTCACGAACGAACTCACGAACGAACTCACGAACTCACGAACTCACGAACGAACTCACGAACGAACTCACGAACTCACGAACTCACGAACTCACGAACTCACGAACTCACGTTCTCACGAACTCACGAACTCACGAACTCACGATCGAACTCACCAACTCACCAACTCACCAACTCACGAACTCACGAACTCACGAACTCACGAACTCACGAACTCACGAACTCACGAACTCACGAACTCACGAACTCACGAACTCACGAACTCACGAACTCACGAACTCACGAACTCACGAACTCACGAACTCACGAACTCACGAACTCACGAACTCACGAACTCACGAACTCACGAACTCACGAACTCACGAACTCACGAACTCACGAACTCACGAACGAACGTACGAACGAACGAACGAACTCACGAACGAACTCACGAACGAACTCACGAACGAACTCACGAACGAACTCACGAACGAACTCACGAACGAACTCACGAACGAACTCACGAACGAACTCAGGAACGAACTCACGATCGAACTCACGAACGAACTCACGAACGAACTCACGAACGAACTCACGAACGAACTCAGGAACGAACTCACGATCGAACTCACGAACTCACGAACTCACGAACTCACGAACTCACGAACTCACGTTCTCACGAACTCACGAACTCACGAACTCACGATCGAACTCACGAACTCACGAACTCACGAACTCACGAACTCACGAACTCACGAACTCACGAACTCACGAACTCACGAACTCACGAACTCACGAACTCACGAACTCACGAACGAACGAACTCACGAACGAACGAACGAACGAACGAACGAAAGAACTCACGAACGAACACACGAACGAACTCACGATCTCACGAACGGACGAACTCACGAACTCACGAACTCACGAACGAACTCACGAACGAACTCACGAACGAACTCACGAACGAACTCACGAACGAACTCACGAACGAACGAACTCACGAACTCACGAACTCACGAACGAACTCACGAACTCACGTACGAACTCACGAACGAACTCACGAACGAACTCACGAACGAAGTCACGAACTCACGAACTCACGAACTCACGAACGAACTCACGAACTCACGAACGAACTCACGAACGAACTCACGAACGAACTCACGAACTCACGAACTCACGAACTCACGAACGAACGAACGAACTCACGAACACACGAAATCACGAACTCACGAACTCACGAACTCACGAAATCACGAAATCACGAACTCACGAACTCACGAACGAACTCACGAACGAACTCACGAACGAACTCACGAACGAACTCACGAACGAACTCACGAACTCACGAACTCACGAACGAACTCACGAACGAACTCACGAACTCACGAACTCACGAACTCACGAACTCACGAACTCACGAACTCACGAACTCACGAACTCACCAACTCACGAACTCACGAACTCACGAACTCACCAACTCACCAACTCACCAACTCACGAACTCACGAACTCACGAACTCACGAACTCACGAACTCACGAACTCACGAACTCACGAACTCACGAACTCACGAACTCACGAACTCACGAACTCACGAACGAACGAACTCACGAACTCACGAACGAACTCACGAACGAAGTCACGAACTCACGAACTCACGAACTCACGAACTCACGAACTCACGAACTCACGAACGAACTCACGAACTCACGAACTCACGAACTCACGAAATGACGAACTCACGAACTCACGAACTCACGAACTCACGAACTCACGAACTCACGAACGAACTCACGAACTCACGTACGAACTCACGAACGAACTCACGAACGAACTCACGAACTCACGAACTCACGAACTCACGAACGAACGAACGAACTCACGAACACACGAAATCACGAACTCACGAACTCACGAACTCACGAAATCACGAAATCACGAACTCACGAACTCACGAACGAACTCACGAACGAACTCACGAACGAACTCACGAACGAACTCACGAACGAACTCACGAACTCACGAACTCACGAACGAACTCACGAACGAACTCACGAACTCACGAACTCACGAACTCACGAACTCACGAACTCACGAACTCACGAACTCACGAACTCACCAACTCACGAACTCACGAACTCACGAACTCACCAACTCACCAACTCACCAACTCACGAACTCACGAACTCACGAACTCACGAACTCTCGAACTCACGAACTCACGAACTCACGAACTCACGAACTCACGAACTCACGAACTCACGAACTCACGAACGAACTCACGAACGAAGTCACGAACTCACGAACTCACGAACTCACGAACTCACGAACTCACGAACTCACGAACGAACTCACGAACTCACGAACTCACGAACTCACGAACGAACCTACGAACGAACTCACGAACGAACTCACGAACTCACGAACGAACTCACGAACTCACGTACGAACTCACGAACGAACTCACGAACGAACTCACGAACTCACGAACTCACGAACTCACGAACGAACGAACGAACTCACGAACACACGAAATCACGAACTCACGAACTCACGAACTCACGAAATCACGAAATCACGAACTCACGAACTCACGAACGAACTCACGAACGAACTCACGAACGAACTCACGAACGAACTCACGAACTCACGAACTCACGAACGAACTCACGAACGAACTCACGAACTCACGAACTCACGAACTCACGAACTCACGAACTCACGAACTCACGAACTCACGAACTCACCAACTCACGAACTCACGAACTCACGAACTCACCAACTCACCAACTCACCAACTCACCAACTCACGAACTCACGAACTCACGAACTCACGAACTCACGAACTCACGAACTCACGAACTCACGAACTCACGAACTCACGAACTCACGAACTCACGAACTCACGAACTCACGAACTCACGAACTCACGAACTCACGAACTCACGAACTCACGAACTCACGAACTCACGAACTCACGAACTCACGAACTCACGAACTCACGAACTCACGAACTCACGAACGAACTCACGAACGAACTCACGAACGAACTCACGAACGAACTCAGGAACGAACTCACGATCGAACTCACGAACGAACTCACGAACGAACTCACGAACGAACTCACGATCGAACTCACGAACGAACTCAGGAACGAACTCACGATCGAACTCACGAACTCACGAACTCACGAACTCACGAACTCACGAACTCACGAACTCACGAACTCACGTTCTCACGAACTCACGAACTCACGAACTCACGATCGAACTCACGAACTCACGAACTCACGAACTCACGAACTCACGAACTCACGAACTCACGAACTCACGAACTCACGAACTCACGAACTCACGAACGAACGAACTCACGAACGAACGAACGAACGAACGAACGAACTCACGAACGAACACACGAACGAACTCACGATCTCACGAACGGACGAACTCACGAACTCACGAACTCACGAACGAACTCACGAACGAACTCACGAACGAACTCACGAACGAACTCACGAACGAACTCACGAACTCACGAACTCACGAACGAACTCACGAACGAACTCACGAACTCACGAACTCACGAACTCACGAACTCACGAACTCACGAACTCACGAACTCACGAACTCACGAACTCACGAACTCACCAACTCACGAACTCACGAACTCACGAACTCACCAACTCACCAACTCACCAACTCACGAACTCACGAACTCACGAACTCACGAACTCACGAACTCACGAACTCACGAACTCACGAACTCACGAACTCACGAACTCACGAACTCACGAACTCACGAACTCACGAACTCACGAACTCACGAACTCACGAACTCACGAACTCACGAACGAACGAACGAACGAACGAACGAACTCACGAACGAACTCACAAACGAACTCACGAACGAACTCACGAACGAACTCACGAACGAACTCACGAACGAACTCAGGAACGAACTCACGATCGAACTCACGAACGAACTCACGAACGAACTCACGAACGAACTCACGAACGAACTCACGAACGAACTCAGGAACGAACTCACGATCGAACTCACGAACTCACGAACTCACGAACTCACGAACTCACGAACTCACGAACTCACGAACTCACGAACTCACGATCGAACTCACGAACTCACGAACTCACGAACTCACGAACTCACGAACTCTCGAACTCACGAACTCACGAACTCACGAACTCACGAACTCACGAACTCACGAACTCTCGAACTCACGAACTCACGAACTCACGAACTCACGAACTCACGAACTCACGAACTCACGAACTCACGAACTCACGAACGAACGAACGAACGAACGAAAGAACTCACGAACGAACACACGAACGAACTCACGAACTCACGAACGGACGAACTCACGAACTCACGAACTCACGAACGAACTCACGAACGAACTCACGAACGAACTCACGAACGAACTCACGAACGAACTCACGAACGAACGAACTCACGAACTCACGAACTCACGAACGAACTCACGAACTCACGTACGAACTCACGAACGAACTCACGAACGAACTCACGAACGAAGTCACGAACTCACGAACTCACGAACTCACGAACTCACGAACTCACGAACGAACGAACGAACTCACGAACTCACGAAATGACGAACTCACGAACTCACGAACTCACGAACTCACGAACTCACGAACTCACGAACTCACGAACGAAAGAACTCACGAACGAACACACGAACGAACTCACGAACTCACGAACGGACGAACTCACGAACTCACGAACTCACGAACGGACGAACTCACGAACTCACGAACTCACGAACGAACTCACGAACTCACGAACTCACGAACTCACGAACTCACGAACTCACGAACTCACGAACTCACGAACTCACGAACTCACGAACTCACGAACTCACGAACTCACGAACGAACGTACGAACGAACGAACGAACTCACGAACGAACTCACGAACGAACTCACGAACGAACTCACGAACGAACTCACGAACGAACTCACGAACGAACTCACGAACGAACTCAGGAACGAACTCACGATCGAACTCACGAACGAACTCACGAACGAACTCACGAACGAACTCACGAACGAACTCACGAACGAACTCACGATCGAACTCACGAACTCACGAACTCACGAACTCACGAACTCACGAACTCACGAACTCACGAACTCACGTTCTCACGAACTCACGAACTCACGAACTCACGATCGAACTCACGAACTCACGAACTCACGAACTCACGAACTCACGAACTCTCGAACTCACGAACTCACGAACTCACGAACTCACGAACTCACGAACTCACGAACTCACGAACGAACGAACTCACGAACGAACGAACGAACGAACGAAAGAACTCACGAACGAACACACGAACGAACTCACGATCTCACGAACGGACGAACTCACGAACTCACGAACTCACGAACGAACTCACGAACGAACTCACGAACGAACTCACGAACGAACTCACGAACGAACTCACGAACGAACGAACTCACGAACTCACGAACTCACGAACGAACTCACGAACTCACGTACGAACTCACGAACGAACTCACGAACGAACTCACGAACGAAGTCACGAACTCACGAACTCACGAACTCACGAACTCACGAACTCACGAACTCACGAACGAACTCACGAACTCACGAAATGACGAACTCACGAACTCACGAACTCACGAACTCACGAACTCACGAACTCACGAACTCACGAACGAAAGAACTCACGAACGAACACACGAACGAACTCACGAACTCACGAACGGACGAACTCACGAACTCACGAACTCACGAACGAACTCACGAACGAACTCACGAACGAACTCACGAACGAACTCACGAACGAACTCACGAACGAACTCACGAACGAACTCACGAACGAACGAACTCACGAACTCACGAACTCACGAACGAACTCACGAACTCACGTACGAACTCACGAACGAACTCACGAACGAACTCACGAACGAAGTCACGAACTCACGAACTCACGAACTCACGAACTCACGAACTCACGAACGAACGAACGAACTCACGAACTCACGATCGAACTCACGATCGAACTCACGAACTCACGAACTCACGAACTCACGAACTCACGAACTCACGAACTCACGAACTCACGAACTCACGAACGAACTCACGAACGAACGAACGAATGAACGAACGAACGAACGAACTCACGAACTCCCGAACTCACGAACTCACGAACTCACGAACTCACGAACTCACGAACTCACGAACTCACGAACTCACGAACTCACGAACTCACGAACTCACGAACTCACGAACGAACGTACGAACGAACGAACGAACTCACGAACGAACTCACGAACGAACTCACGAACGAACTCACGAACGAACTCACGAACGAACTCACGAACGAACTCACGAACGAACTCAGGAACGAACTCACGATCGAACTCACGAACGAACTCACGAACGAACTCACGAACGAACTCACGAACGAACTCACGAACGAACTCAGGAACGAACTCACGATCGAACTCACGAACTCACGAACTCACGAACTCACGAACTCACGAACTCACGAACTCACGAACTCACGTTCTCACGAACTCACGAACTCACGAACTCACGATCGAACTCACGAACTCACGAACTCACGAACTCACGAACTCACGAACTCACGAACTCACGAACTCACGAACTCACGAACTCACGAACTCACGAACTCACGAACTCACGAACGAACGAACTCACGAACGAACGAACTCACGAACGAACGAACTCACGAACGAACGAACGAACGAACGAAAGAACTCACGAACGAACACACGAACGAACTCACGAACTCACGAACGGACGAACTCACGAACTCACGAACTCACGAACGAACTCACGAACTCACGTACGAACTCACGAACGAACTCACGAACGAACTCACGAACGAAGTCACGAACTCACGAACTCACGAACTCACGAACTCACGAACTCACGAACGAACGAACGAACTCACGAACTCACGAAATCACGAACTCACGAACTCACGAACTCACGAAATCACGAACTCACGAACTCACGAACGAACTCACGAACGAACTCACGAACGAACTCACGAACGAACTCACGAACGAACTCACGAACGAACTCACGAACGAACTCACGAACGAACTCACGAACTCACGAACTCACGAACTCACGAACTCACGAACTCACGAACTCACGAACTCACGAACTCACCAACTCACGAACTCACGAACTCACGAACTCACCAACTCACCAACTCACCAACTCACCAACTCACGAACTCACGAACTCACGAACTCACGAACTCACGAACTCACGAACTCACGAACTCACGAACTCACGAACTCACGAACTCACGAACTCACGAACTCACGAACTCACGAACTCACGAACTCACGAACTCACGAACTCACGAACTCACGAACTCACGAACTCACGAACTCACGAACTCACGAACTCACGAACTCACGAACTCACGAACGAACTCACGAACGAACTCACGAACGAACTCACGAACGAACTCAGGAACGAACTCACGATCGAACTCACGAACGAACTCACGAACGAACTCACGAACGAACTCACGATCGAACTCACGAACGAACTCAGGAACGAACTCACGATCGAACTCACGAACTCACGAACTCACGAACTCACGAACTCACGAACTCACGAACTCACGAACTCACGTTCTCACGAACTCACGAACTCACGAACTCACGATCGAACTCACGAACTCACGAACTCACGAACTCACGAACTCACGAACTCACGAACTCACGAACTCACGAACTCACGAACTCACGAACTCACGAACGAACGAACTCACGAACGAACGAACGAACGAACGAACGAACTCACGAACGAACACACGAACGAACTCACGATCTCACGAACGGACGAACTCACGAACTCACGAACTCACGAACGAACTCACGAACGAACTCACGAACGAACTCACGAACGAACTCACGAACGAACTCACGAACTCACGAACTCACGAACGAACTCACGAACGAACTCACGAACTCACGAACTCACGAACTCACGAACTCACGAACTCACGAACTCACGAACTCACGAACTCACGAACTCACGAACTCACCAACTCACGAACTCACGAACTCACGAACTCACCAACTCACCAACTCACCAACTCACGAACTCACGAACTCACGAACTCACGAACTCACGAACTCACGAACTCACGAACTCACGAACTCACGAACTCACGAACTCACGAACTCACGAACTCACGAACTCACGAACTCACGAACTCACGAACTCACGAACTCACGAACGAACGAACGAACGAACGAACGAACTCACGAACGAACTCACAAACGAACTCACGAACGAACTCACGAACGAACTCACGAACGAACTCACGAACGAACTCAGGAACGAACTCACGAACGAACTCACGAACGAACTCACGAACGAACTCACGAACGAACTCACGAACGAACTCACGAACGAACTCAGGAACGAACTCACGATCGAACTCACGAACTCACGAACTCACGAACTCACGAACTCACGAACTCACGAACTCACGAACTCACGAACTCACGATCGAACTCACGAACTCACGAACTCACGAACTCACGAACTCACGAACTCTCGAACTCACGAACTCACGAACTCACGAACTCACGAACTCACGAACTCACGAACTCTCGAACTCACGAACTCACGAACTCACGAACTCACGAACTCACGAACTCACGAACTCACGAACTCACGAACTCACGAACGAACGAACGAACGAACGAAAGAACTCACGAACGAACACACGAACGAACTCACGATCTCACGAACGGACGAACTCACGAACTCACGAACTCACGAACGAACTCACGAACGAACTCACGAACGAACTCACGAACGAACTCACGAACGAACTCACGAACGAACGAACTCACGAACTCACGAACTCACGAACGAACTCACGAACTCACGAACGAACTCACGAACGAACTCACGAACGAACTCACGAACGAACTCACGAACTCACGAACTCACGAACTCACGAACTCACGAACTCACGAACGAACGAACGAACTCACGAACTCACGAAATGACGAACTCACGAACTCACGAACTCACGAACTCACGAACTCACGAACTCACGAACTCACGAACGAAAGAACTCACGAACGAACACACGAACGAACTCACGAACTCACGAACGGACGAACTCACGAACTCACGAACTCACGAACGGACGAACTCACGAACTCACGAACTCACGAACGAACTCACGAACTCACGAACTCACGAACTCACGAACTCACGAACTCACGAACTCACGAACTCACGAACTCACGAACTCACGAACTCACGAACTCACGAACGAACGTACGAACGAACGAACGAACTCACGAACGAACTCACGAACGAACTCACGAACGAACTCACGAACGAACTCACGAACGAACTCACGAACGAACTCACGAACGAACTCAGGAACGAACTCACGATCGAACTCACGAACGAACTCACGAACGAACTCACGAACGAACTCACGAACGAACTCACGAACGAACTCACGATCGAACTCACGAACTCACGAACTCACGAACTCACGAACTCACGAACTCACGAACTCACGAACTCACGTTCTCACGAACTCACGAACTCACGAACTCACGATCGAACTCACGAACTCACGAACTCACGAACTCACGAACTCACGAACTCACGAACTCACGAACTCACGAACTCACGAACTCACGAACTCACGAACTCACGAACTCACGAACGAACGAACTCACGAACGAACGAACGAACGAACGAAAGAACTCACGAACGAACACACGAACGAACTCACGATCTCACGAACGGACGAACTCACGAACTCACGAACTCACGAACGAACTCACGAACGAACTCACGAACGAACTCACGAACGAACTCACGAACGAACTCACGAACGAACGAACTCACGAACTCACGAACTCACGAACGAACTCACGAACTCACGTACGAACTCACGAACGAACTCACGAACGAACTCACGAACGAAGTCACGAACTCACGAACTCACGAACTCACGAACTCACGAACTCACGAACTCACGAACGAACTCACGAACTCACGAAATGACGAACTCACGAACTCACGAACTCACGAACTCACGAACTCACGAACTCACGAACTCACGAACGAAAGAACTCACGAACGAACACACGAACGAACTCACGAACTCACGAACGGACGAACTCACGAACTCACGAACTCACGAACGAACTCACGAACGAACTCACGAACGAACTCACGAACGAACTCACGAACGAACTCACGAACGAACTCACGAACGAACTCACGAACGAACGAACTCACGAACTCACGAACTCACGAACGAACTCACGAACTCACGTACGAACTCACGAACGAACTCACGAACGAACTCACGAACGAACTCACGAACTCACGAACTCACGAACTCACGAACTCACGAACTCACGAACGAACGAACGAACTCACGAACTCACGAAATCACGAACTCACGAACTCACGAACTCACGAACTCACGAACTCACGAACTCACGAACGAACTCACGAACGAACTCACGAACGAACTCACGAACGAACTCACGAACGAACTCACGAACGAACTCACGAACTCACGAACGAACTCACGAACGAACTCACGAACTCACGAACTCACGAACTCACGAACTCACGAACTCACGAACTCACGAACTCACGAACTCACGAACTCACGAACTCACGATCGAACTCACGAACTCACGAACTCACGAACTCACGAACTCTCGAACTCACGAACTCACGAACTCACGAACTCACGAACTCACGAACTCACGAACTCACGAACTCACGAACTCACGAACTCACGAACTCACGATCGAACTCACGAACTCACGAACTCACGAACTCACGAACTCACGAACTCACGAACTCACGAACTCACGAACTCACGAACTCACGAACTCACGAACTCACGAACTCACGAACTCACGTACTCACGAACTCACGAACTCACGATCGAACTCACGATCGAACTCACGAACTCACGAACTCACGAACTCACGAACGAACTCACGAACGAACGAACTCACGAACTCACGAACTCACGAACGAACTCACGAACTCACGTACGAACTCACGAACGAACTCACGAACGAACTCACGAACGAAGTCACGAACTCACAAACTCACGAACGAACGAACGAACTCACGAACTCACGAAATGACGAACTCACGAACTCACGAACTCACGAACTCACGAACTCACGAACTCACGAACTCACGAACGAACGTACGAACGAACGAACGAACTCACGAACTCACGAACTCACGAACGAACTCACGAACGAACTCACGAACGAACTCACGAACGAACTCACGAACGAACTCACGAACGAACTCACGAACGAACTCACGAACGAACGAACTCACGAACTCACGAACTCACGAACGAACTCACGAACTCACGTACGAACTCACGAACGAACTCACGAACGAACTCACGAACGAAGTCACGAACTCACGAACTCACGAACTCACGAACTCACGAACTCACGAACGAACGAACGAACTCACGAACTCACGAACTCACGAACTCACGAACTCACGAACTCACGAAATCACGAACTCACGAACTCACGAACGAACTCACGAACGAACTCACGAACGAACTCACGAACGAACTCACGAACGAACTCACGAACTCACGAACGAACTCACGAACGAACTCACGAACTCACGAACTCACGAACTCACGAACTCACGAACTCACGAACTCACGAACTCACGAACTCACGAACTCACGAACTCACGAACTCACGAACTCACGAACTCACGAACTCACGAACTCACGAACTCACGAACTCACGAACTCACGAACTCACGAACTCACGAACTCACGAACTCACGAACTCACGAACTCACGAACTCACGACCTCACGAACTCACGAACTCACGAACGAACGTACGAACGAACGAACGAACTCACGAACGAACTCACGAACGAACTCACGAACGAACTCACGAACTCACGAACTCACGAACGAACGAACGAACTCACGAACTCACGAAATGACGAACTCACGAACTCACGAACTCACGAACTCACGAACTCACGAACTCACGAACTCACGAACTCACGAACTCACGAACTCACGAACGAACGAACGAACGAACGAACGAACTCACGAACGAACTCACGAACGAACTCACGAACGAACTCACGAACGAACTCACGAACGAACTCACGAACGAACTCACGAACGAACTCAGGAACGAACTCACGATCGAACTCACGAACGAACTCACGAACGAACTCACGAACGAACTCACGAACGAACTCACGAACGAACTCACGAACGAACTCACGATCGAACTCACGAACTCACGAACTCACGAACTCACGAACTCACGAACTCACGAACTCACGAACTCACGTTCTCACGAACTCACGAACTCACGAACTCACGATCGAACTCACGAACTCACGAACTCACGAACTCACGAACTCACGAACTCACGAACTCACGAACTCACGAACTCACGAACTCACGAACTCACGAACTCACGAACTCACGAACGAACGAACTCACGAACGAACGAACGAACGAACGAAAGAACTCACGAACGAACACACGAACGAACTCACGAACTCACGAACGCACGAACTCACGAACTCACGAACTCACGAACGAACTCACGAACGAACTCACGAACGAACTCACGAACGAACTCACGAACGAACTCACGAACGAACTCACGAACGAACGAACTCACGAACTCACGAACTCACGAACGAACTCACGAACTCACGAACGAACTCACGAACGAACTCACGAACGAACTCACGAACGAACTCACGAACTCACGAACTCACGAACTCACGAACTCACGAACTCACGAACGAACGAACGAACGAACGAACTCACGAACTCACGAACTCACGAACTCACGAACTCACGAACTCACGAACTCACGAACTCACGAACGAACTCACGAACGAACTCACGAACGAACTCACGAACGAACTCACGAACGAACTCACGAACGAACTCACGAACGAACTCACGAACTCACGAACGAACTCACGAACGAACTCACGAACTCACGAACTCACGAACTCACGAACTCACGAACTCACGAACTCACGAACTCACGAACTCACGAACTCACGATCGAACTCACGAACTCACGAACTCACGAACTCACGAACTCACGAACTCACGAACTCACGAACTCACGAACTCACGAACTCACGAACTCACGAACTCACGAACTCACGAACGAACTCACGAACGAACGAACGAACGAACGAACGAACTCACGAACTCACGAACGAACTCACGAACGAACGAACGAATGAACGAACGAACTCACGAACTCACGAACGAACTCACGAACGAACGAACGAATGAACGAACGAACTCACGAACGAACGAACGAACGAACGAACGAACGAACTTACGAACTCACGAACACACGAACTCACGAACTCACGAACTCACGAACTCACGAACTCACGAACTCACGATCGAACTCACGATCGAACTCACGAACTCACGAACTCACGAACTCACGAACTCACGAACTCACGAACTCACGAACTCACGAACTCACGAACTCACGAACTCACGAACTCACGAACGAACTCACGAACGAACTCACGAACGAACTCACGAACGAACTCACGAACGAACTCACGAACGAACTCACGAACGAACTCACGAACGAACGAACTCACGAACTCACGAACTCACGAACGAACTCACGAACTCACGAACGAACTCACGAACGAACTCACGAACGAACTCACGAACGAACTCACGAACTCACGAACTCACGAACTCACGAACTCACGAACTCACGAACGAACGAACGAACTCACGAACTCACGAACTCACGAACTCACGAACTCACGAACTCACGAACTCACGAACTCACGAACTCACGAACGAACTCACGAACGAACTCACGAACGAACTCACGAACGAACTCACGAACGAACTCACGAACGAACTCACGAACTCACGAACGAACTCACGAACGAACTCACGAACTCACGAACTCACGAACTCACGAACTCACGAACTCACGAACTCACGAACTCACGAACTCACGAACTCACGAACTCACGATCGAACTCACGAACTCACGAACTCACGAACTCACGAACTCTCGAACTCACGAACTCACGAACTCACGAACTCACGAACTCACGAACTCACGAACTCACGAACTCACGAACTCACGAACTCACGAACTCACGATCGAACTCACGAACTCACGAACTCACGAACTCACGAACTCACGAACTCACGAACTCACGAACTCACGAACTCACGAACTCACGAACTCACGAACTCACGAACTCACGAACTCACGTACTCACGAACTCACGAACTCACGATCGAACTCACGATCGAACTCACGAACTCACGAACTCACGAACTCACGAACGAACTCACGAACGAACGAACTCACGAACTCACGAACTCACGAACGAACTCACGAACTCACGTACGAACTCACGAACGAACTCACGAACGAACTCACGAACGAAGTCACGAACTCACAAACTCACGAACGAACGAACGAACTCACGAACTCACGAAATGACGAACTCACGAACTCACGAACTCACGAACTCACGACCTCACGAACTCACGAACTCACGAACGAACGTACGAACGAACGAACGAACTCACGAACTCACGAACTCACGAACGAACTCACGAACGAACTCACGAACGAACTCACGAACGAACTCACGAACGAACTCACGAACGAACTCACGAACGAACTCACGAACGAACGAACTCACGAACTCACGAACTCACGAACGAACTCACGAACTCACGTACGAACTCACGAACGAACTCACGAACGAACTCACGAACGAAGTCACGAACTCACGAACTCACGAACTCACGAACTCACGAACTCACGAACGAACGAACGAACTCACGAACTCACGAAATCACGAACTCACGAACTCACGAACTCACGAAATCACGAACTCACGAACTCACGAACGAACTCACGAACGAACTCACGAACGAACTCACGAACGAACTCACGAACGAACTCACGAACTCACGAACGAACTCACGAACGAACTCACGAACTCACGAACTCACGAACTCACGAACTCACGAACTCACGAACTCACGAACTCACGAACTCACGAACTCACGAACTCACGAACTCACGAACTCACGAACTCACGAACTCACGAACTCACGAACTCACGAACTCACGAACTCACGAACTCACGAACTCACGAACTCACGAACTCACGAACTCACGAACTCACGAACTCACGACCTCACGAACTCACGAACTCACGAACGAACGTACGAACGAACGAACGAACTCACGAACGAACTCACGAACGAACTCACGAACGAAGTCACGAACTCACGAACTCACGAACGAACGAACGAACTCACGAACTCACGAAATGACGAACTCACGAACTCACGAACTCACGAACTCACGAACTCACGAACTCACGAACTCACGAACTCACGAACTCACGAACTCACGAACGAACGAACGAACGAACGAACGAACTCACGAACGAACTCACGAACGAACTCACGAACGAACTCACGAACGAACTCACGAACGAACTCACGAACGAACTCACGAACGAACTCAGGAACGAACTCACGATCGAACTCACGAACGAACTCACGAACGAACTCACGAACGAACTCACGAACGAACTCACGAACGAACTCAGGAACGAACTCACGATCGAACTCACGAACTCACGAACTCACGAACTCACGAACTCACGAACTCACGAACTCACGAACTCACGTTCTCACGAACTCACGAACTCACGAACTCACGATCGAACTCACGAACTCACGAACTCACGAACTCACGAACTCACGAACTCACGAACTCACGAACTCACGAACTCACGAACTCACGAACTCACGAACTCACGAACTCACGAACGAACGAACTCACGAACGAACGAACGAACGAACGAAAGAACTCACGAACGAACACACGAACGAACTCACGAACTCACGAACGGACGAACTCACGAACTCACGAACTCACGAACGAACTCACGAACGAACTCACGAACGAACTCACGAACGAACTCACGAACGAACTCACGAACGAACTCACGAACGAACGAACTCACGAACTCACGAACTCACGAACGAACTCACGAACTCACGAACGAACTCACGAACGAACTCACGAACGAACTCACGAACGAAGTCACGAACTCACGAACTCACGAACTCACGAACTCACGAACTCACGAACGAACGAACGAACGAACGAACTCACGAAATCACGAACTCACGAACTCACGAACTCACGAACTCACGAACTCACGAACTCACGAACGAACTCACGAACGAACTCACGAACGAACTCACGAACGAACTCACGAACGAACTCACGAACGAACTCACGAACGAACTCACGAACTCACGAACGAACTCACGAACGAACTCACGAACTCACGAACTCACGAACTCACGAACTCACGAACTCACGAACTCACGAACTCACGAACTCACGAACTCACGATCGAACTCACGAACTCACGAACTCACGAACTCACGAACTCACGAACTCACGAACTCACGAACTCACGAACTCACGAACTCACGAACTCACGAACTCACGAACTCACGAACGAACTCACGAACGAACGAACGAACGAACGAACGAACTCACGAACTCACGAACGAACTCACGAACGAACGAACGAACGAACGAACGAACTCACGAACTCACGAACGAACTCACGAACGAACGAACGAACGAACGAACGAACTCACGAACGAACGAACGAACGAACGAACGAACGAACTCACGAACTCACGAACACACGAACTCACGAACTCACGAACTCACGAACTCACGAACTCACGAACTCACGATCGAACTCACGATCGAACTCACGAACTCACGAACTCACGAACTCACGAACTCACGAACTCACGAACTCACGAACTCACGAACTCACGAACTCACGAACTCACGAACTCACGAACGAACTCACGAACGAACTCACGAACGAACTCACGAACGAACTCACGAACGAACTCACGAACGAACTCACGAACGAACTCACGAACGAACGAACTCACGAACTCACGAACTCACGAACGAACTCACGAACTCACGAACGAACTCACGAACGAACTCACGAACGAACTCACGAACGAACTCACGAACTCACGAACTCACGAACTCACGAACTCACGAACTCACGAACGAACGAACGAACTCACGAACTCACGAACTCACGAACTCACGAACTCACGAACTCACGAACTCACGAACTCACGAACTCACGAACGAACTCACGAACGAACTCACGAACGAACTCACGAACGAACTCACGAACGAACTCACGAACTCACGAACGAACTCACGAACGAACTCACGAACTCACGAACTCACGAACTCACGAACTCACGAACTCACGAACTCACGAACTCACGAACTCACGAACTCACGAACTCACGAACTCACGAACTCACGAACTCACGAACTCACGAACTCACGAACTCACGAACTCACGAACTCACGAACTCACGAACTCACGAACTCACGAACTCACGAACTCACGACCTCACGAACTCACGAACTCACGAACGAACGTACGAACGAACGAACGAACTCACGAACGAACTCACGAACGAACTCACGAACGAAGTCACGAACTCACGAACTCACGAACGAACGAACGAACTCACGAACTCACGAAATGACGAACTCACGAACTCACGAACTCACGAACTCACGAACTCACGAACTCACGAACTCACGAACTCACGAACTCACGAACTCACGAACGAACGAACGAACGAACGAACGAACTCACGAACGAACTCACGAACGAACTCACGAACGAACTCACGAACGAACTCACGAACGAACTCACGAACGAACTCACGAACGAACTCAGGAACGAACTCACGATCGAACTCACGAACGAACTCACGAACGAACTCACGAACGAACTCACGAACGAACTCACGAACGAACTCAGGAACGAACTCACGATCGAACTCACGAACTCACGAACTCACGAACTCACGAACTCACGAACTCACGAACTCACGAACTCACGTTCTCACGAACTCACGAACTCACGAACTCACGATCGAACTCACGAACTCACGAACTCACGAACTCACGAACTCACGAACTCTCGAACTCACGAACTCACGAACTCACGAACTCACGAACTCACGAACTCACGAACTCACGAACGAACGAACTCACGAACGAACGAACGAACGAACGAACGAACTCACGAACGAACACACGAACGAACTCACGAACTCACGAACGAACGAACTCACGAACTCACGAACTCACGAACGAACTCACGAACGAACTCACGAACGAACTCACGAACGAACTCACGAACGAACTCACGAACGAACTCACGAACGAACGAACTCACGAACTCACGAACTCACGAACGAACTCACGAACTCACGTACGAACTCACGAACGAACTCACGAACGAACTCACGAACGAAGTCACGAACTCACGAACTCACGAACTCACGAACTCACGAACTCACGAACGAACGAACGAACGAACGAACTCACGAAATCACGAACTCACGAACTCACGAACTCACGAACTCACGAACTCACGAACTCACGAACGAACTCACGAACGAACTCACGAACGAACTCACGAACGAACTCACGAACGAACTCACGAACGAACTCACGAACGAACTCACGAACTCACGAACGAACTCACGAACGAACTCACGAACTCACGAACTCACGAACTCACGAACTCACGAACTCACGAACTCACGAACTCACGAACTCACGAACTCACGAACTCACGAACTCACGAACTCACGAACTCACGAACTCACGAACTCACGAACTCACGAACTCACGAACTCACGACCTCACGAACTCACGAACTCACGAACGAACGTACGAACGAACGAACGAACTCACGAACGAACTCACGAACGAACTCACGAACGAACTCACGAACGAACTCACGAACGAACTCACGAACGAACTCACGAACGAACTCAGGAACGAACTCACGATCGAACTCACGAACGAACTCACGAACGAACTCACGAACGAACTCACGAACGAACTCACGAACGAACTCGGGAACGAACTCACGAACTCACGAACTCACGAACTCACGAACTCACGAACTCACGAACTCACGAACTCACGAACTCACGAACTCACGAACTCACGAACTCACGAACTCACGAACTCACGAACTCACGAACTCACGATCGAACTCACGAACTCACGAACTCACGAACTCACGAACTCACGAACTCTCGAACTCACGAACTCACGAACTCACGAACTCACGAACTCACGAACTCACGAACTCACGAACTCACGAACTCACGAACTCACGAACTCACGATCGAACTCACGAACTCACGAACTCACGAACTCACGAACTCACGAACTCACGAACTCACGAACTCACGAACTCACGAACTCACGAACGAACTCACGAACGAACGAACGAATGAACGAACGAACTCACGAACTCACGAACGAACTCACGAACGAACGAACGAATGAACGAACGAACTCACGAACTCACGAACGAACTCACGAACGAACGAACGAATGAACGAACGAACTCACGAACGAACGAACGAACGAACGAACGAACGAACTTACGAACTCACGAACACACGAACTCACGAACTCACGAACTCACGAACTCACGAACTCACGAACTCACGATCGAACTCACGATCGAACTCACGAACTCACGAACTCACGAACTCACGAACTCACGAACTCACGAACTCACGAACTCACGAACTCACGAACTCACGAACTCACGAACTCACGAACTCACGAACTCACGAACTCACGAACTCACGAACTCACGAACTCACGAACTCACGAACTCACGAACTCACGATCGAACTCACGAACTCACGAACTCACGAACTCACGAACTCTCGAACTCACGAACTCACGAACTCACGAACTCACGAACTCACGAACTCACGAACTCACGAACTCACGAACTCACGAACTCACGAACTCACCGTACTCACGAACTCACGAACTCACGATCGAACTCACGATCGAACTCACGAACTCACGAACTCACGAACTCACGAACTCACGAACTCACGAACTCACGAACTCACGAACTCACGATCGAACTCACGAACTCACGAACTCACGAACTCACGAACTCACGAACTCTCGAACTCACGAACTCACGAACTCACGAACTCACGAACTCACGAACTCACGAACTCACGATCGAACTCACGAACTCACGAACTCACGAACTCACGAACTCACGAACTCACGAACTCACGAACTCACGAACTCACGAACTCACGAACTCACGAACTCACGAACTCACGTACTCACGAACTCACGAACTCACGATCGAACTCACGATCGAACTCACGAACTCACGAACTCACGAACTCACGAACTCACGAACTCACGAACTCACGAACGAACTCACGAACGAACGAACGAACGAACGAACGAACTCACGAACTCACGAACGAACTCACGAACGAACGAACGAACGAACGAACGAACTCACGAACGAACGAACGAACGAACGAACGAACACACGAACTCACGAACTCACGAACTCACGAACTCACGAACTCACGAACTCACGATCGAACTCACGAACTCACGATCGAACTCACGAACTCACGAACTCACGAACTCACGAACTCACGAACTCACGAACTCACGAACTCACGAACTCACGATCGAACTCACGATCGAACTCACGAACTCACGAACTCACGAACTCACGAACTCACGAACTCACGAACTCACGAACGAACTCACGAACGAACGAACGAATGAACGAACGAACTCACGAACTCACGAACGAACTCACGAACGAACGAACGAACGAACGAACGAACTCACGAACGAACGAACGAACGAACGAACGAACACACGAACTCACGAACTCACGAACTCACGAACTCACGAACTCACGAACTCACGATCGAACTCACGAACTCACGATCGAACTCACGAACTCACGAACTCACGAACTCACGAACTCACGAACTCACGAACTCACGAACTCACGAACTCACGAACTCACGAACTCACGAACTCACGAACTCACGAACTCACGATCGACCTCACGAACTCACGATCGAACTCACGAACTCACGATCGAACTCACGAACTCACGATCGAACTCACGATCGAACTCACGAACTCGCGAACTCACGAACTCACGAACTCACGAACTCACGAACTCACGTACTCACGAACTCACGAACTCACGATCGAACTCACTATCGAACTCACGAACTCACGAACTCACGAACTCACGAACTCACGATCGAACTCACGATCGAACTCACGAACTCACGAACTCACGAACTCACGAACGAACGAACGAACGAACGAACGAACGAACGAACGAACGAACGAACGAACGAAAGAACTCACGAACGAACTCACGAACTCACGAACTCACGAACTCACGAACTCACGAACTCACGTACTCACGAACTCACGAACTCACGATCGAACTCACGATCGAACTCACGAACTCACGAACTCACGAACTCACGAACTCACGATCGAACTCACGATCGAACTCACGAACTCACGAACTCACGAACTCACGAACTCACGAACTCACGAACTCACGAACTCACGAACTCACGAACGAACTCACGAACGAACGAACGAATGAACGAACGAACGAACGAACTCACGAACTCACGAACTCACGAACTCACGAACTCACGAACTCCCGAACTCACGAACTCACGAACTCACGAACTCACGAACTCACGAACTCACGAACTCACGAACTCACGAACTCACGAACTCACGAACGAACGTACGAACGAACGAACGAACTCACGAACGAACTCACGAACGAACTCACGAACGAACTCACGAACGAACTCACGAACGAACTCACGAACGAACTCACGAACGAACTCAGGAACGAACTCACGATCGAACTCACGAACGAACTCACGAACGAACTCACGAACGAACTCACGAACGAACTCACGAACGAACTCAGGAACGAACTCACGATCGAACTCACGAACTCACGAACTCACGAACTCACGAACTCACGAACTCACGAACTCACAAACTCACGTTCTCACGAACTCACGAACTCACGAACTCACGATCGAACTCACGAACTCACGAACTCACGAACTCACGAACTCACGAACTCTCGAACTCACGAACTCACGAACTCACGAACTCACGAACTCACGAACTCACGAACTCACGAACTCACGAACTCACGAACGAACGAACTCACGAACGAACGAACTCACGAACGAACGAACGAACGAACGAAAGAACTCACGAACGAACACACGAACGAACTCACGAACTCACGAACGGACGAACTCACGAACTCACGAACTCACGAACGAACTCACGAACGAACTCACGAACGAACTCACGAACGAACGAACTCACGAACGAACGAACTCACGAACGAACTCACGAACCCACGTACGAACTCACGAACGAACTCACGAACGAACTCACGAACGAAGTCACGAACTCACGAACTCACGAACTCACGAACTCACGAACTCACGAACGAACGAACGAACTCACGAACTCACGAAATCACGAACTCACGAACTCACGAACTCACGAACTCACGATCGAACTCACGAACTCACGATCGAACTCACGAACTCACGATCGAACTCACGATCGAACTCACGAACTCACGAACTCACGAACTCACGAACTCACGAACTCACGAACTCACGAACTCACGAACTCACGAACTCACGAACTCACGAACTCACGAACTCACGACCTCACGAACTCACGAACTCACGAACGAACGTACGAACGAACGAACGAACTCACGAACGAACTCACGAACGAACTCACGAACGAACTCACGAACGAACTCACGAACGAACTCACGAACGAACTCACGAACGAACTCAGGAACGAACTCACGATCGAACTCACGAACGAACTCACGAACGAACTCACGAACGAACTCACGAACGAACTCACGAACGAACTCGGGAACGAACTCACGATCGAACTCACGAACTCACGAACTCACGAACTCACGAACTCACGAACTCACGAACTCACGAACTCACGAACTCACGTACTCACGAACTCACGAACTCACGATCGAACTCACGATCGAACTCACGAACTCACGAACTCACGAACTCACGAACTCACGATCGAACTCACGATCGAACTCACGAACTCACGAACTCACGAACTCACGAACGAACGAACGAACGAACGAACGAACGAACGAACGAACGAACGAAAGAACTCACGAACGAACTCACGAACTCACGAACTCACGAACTCACGAACTCACGAACTCACGAACTCACGAACTCACGTACTCACGAACTCACGAACTCACGATCGAACTCACGATCGAACTCACGAACTCACGAACTCACGAACTCACGAACTCACGATCGAACTCACGATCGAACTCACGAACTCACGAACTCACGAACTCACGAACTCACGAACTCACGAACTCACGAACTCACGAACTCACGAACGAACTCACGAACGAACGAACGAATGAACGAACGAACGAACGAACTCACGAACTCCCGAACTCACGAACTCACGAACTCACGAACTCACGAACTCACGAACTCACGAACTCACGAACTCACGAACTCACGAACTCACGAACTCACGAACTCACGAACGAACGTACGAACGAACGAACGAACTCACGAACGAACTCACGAACGAACTCACGAACGAACTCACGAACGAACTCACGAACGAACTCACGAACGAACTCACGAACGAACTCAGGAACGAACTCACGATCGAACTCACGAACGAACTCACGAACGAACTCACGAACGAACTCACGAACGAACTCACGAACGAACTCAGGAACGAACTCACGATCGAACTCACGAACTCACGAACTCACGAACTCACGAACTCACGAACTCACGAACTCACGAACTCACGTTCTCACGAACTCACGAACTCACGAACTCACGATCGAACTCACGAACTCACGAACTCACGAACTCACGAACTCACGAACTCACGAACTCACGAACTCACGAACTCACGAACTCACGAACTCACGAACTCACGAACTCACGAACGAACGAACTCACGAACGAACGAACTCACGAACGAACGAACTCACGAACGAACGAACGAACGAACGAACGAACTCACGAACGAACACACGAACGAACTCACGAACTCACGAACGGACGAACTCACGAACTCACGAACTCACGAACGAACTCACGAACTCACGTACGAACTCACGAACGAACTCACGAACGAACTCACGAACGAAGTCACGAACTCACGAACTCACGAACTCACGAACTCACGAACTCACGAACGAACGAACGAACTCACGAACTCACGAAATCACGAACTCACGAACTCACGAACTCACGAAATCACGAACTCACGAACTCACGAACGAACTCACGAACGAACTCACGAACGAACTCACGAACGAACTCACGAACGAACTCACGAACGAACTCACGAACGAACTCACGAACGAACTCACGAACTCACGAACGAACTCACGAACGAACTCACGAACTCACGAACTCACGAACTCACGAACTCACGAACTCACGAACTCACGAACTCACGAACTCACGAACTCACGAACTCACGAACTCACGAACTCACGAACTCACGAACTCACGAACTCACGAACTCACGAACTCACGAACTCACGAACTCACGAACTCACGAACTCACGAACTCACGACCTCACGAACTCACGAACTCACGAACGAACGTACGAACGAACGAACGAACTCACGAACGAACTCACGAACGAACTCACGAACGAACTCACGAACGAACTCACGAACGAACTCACGAACGAACTCAGGAACGAACTCACGATAGAACTCACGAACGAACTCACGAACGAACTCACGAACGAACTCACGAACGAACTCACGAACGAAATCGGGAACGAACTCACGATCGAACTCACGAACTCACGAACTCACGAGCTCACGAACTCACGAACTCACGAACTCACGAACTCACGAACTCACGAACTCACGAACTCACGAACTCACGAACTCACGAACTCACGAACTCACGAACTCACGAACTCACGAACTCACGAACTCACGATCGAACTCACGAACTCACGAACTCACGAACTCACGAACTCTCGAACTCACGAACTCACGAACTCACGAACTCACGAACTCACGAACTCACGAACTCACGAACTCACGAACTCACGAACTCACGAACTCACGAACTCACGATCGAACTCACGAACTCACGAACTCACGAACTCACGAACTCACGAACTCACGAACTCACGAACTCACGAACTCACGAACTCACGAACTCACGAACTCACGAACTCACGTACTCACGAACTCACGAACTCACGATCGAACTCACGATCGAACTCACGAACTCACGAACTCACGAACTCACGAACTCACGAACTCACGAACTCACGAACGAACTCACGAACGAACGAACGAACGAACGAACGAACTCACGAACTCACGAACGAACTCACGAACGAACGAACGAATGAACGAACGAACTCACGAACGAACGAACGAACGAACGAACGAACGAACTTACGAACTCACGAACACACGAACTCACGAACTCACGAACTCACGAACTCACGAACTCACGAACTCACGATCGAACTCACGATCGAACTCACGAACTCACGAACTCACGAACTCACGAACTCACGAACTCACGAACTCACGAACTCACGAACTCACGAACTCACGAACTCACGAACTCACGAACTCACGATCGACCTCACGAACTCACGATCGAACTCACGAACTCACGATCGAACTCACGAACTCACGATCGAACTCACGATCGAACTCACGAACTCGCGAACTCACGAACTCACGAACTCACGAACTCACGAACTCACGAACTCACGAACTCACGTACTCACGAACTCACGAACTCACGATCGAACTCACGATCGAACTCACGAACTCACGAACTCACGAACTCACGAACTCACGATCGAACTCACGATCGAACTCACGAACTCACGAACTCACGAACGAACGAACGAACGAACGAACGAACGAACGAACGAACGAACGAACGAACGAACGAACGAACGAAAGAACTCACGAACGAACTCACGAACTCACGAACGAACGAACTCACGAACTCACGAACTCACGAACTCACGAACTCACGTACTCACGAACTCACGAACTCACGATCGAACTCACGATCGAACTCACGATCGAACTCACGAACTCACGAACTCACGAACTCACGAACTCACGATCGAACTCACGATCGAACTCACGAACTCACGAACTCACGAAATCACGAACTCACGAACTCACGAACTCACGAACTCACGAACTCACGAACTCACGAACTCACGAACGAACTCACGAACGAACGAACGAATGAACGAACGAACGAACGAACTCACGAACTCACGAACTCACGAACTCACGAACTCACGAACTCACGAACTCACGAACTCACGAACTCACGATCGAACTCACGAACTCACGATCGAACTCACGATCGAACTCACGAACTCACGAACTCACGAACTCACGAACTCACGACTTCACGATCGAACTCACGAACTCACGAACTCACGAACTCACGAATTCACGAACTCTCGAACTCACGAACTCACGAACTCACGAACTCACGAACTCACGAACTCACGAACTCACGAACTCACGAACTCACGAACTCACGAACTCACGAACGAACTCACGAACTCACGAACTCACGAACGATCCTACGAACGAACTCACGAACGAACTCACGAACTCACGAACTCACGAACTCACGAACTCACGAACGAACTCACGAACTCACGTACGAACTCACGAACGAACTCACGAACGAACTCACGAACTCACGAACGAACTCACGAACACACGAAATCACGAACTCACGATCGAACTCACGAACTCACGATCGAACTCACGAACTCACGAACTCACGATCTCACGAACTCACGAACTCACGAACTCACGAACTCACGAACTCACGAACTCACGAACTCACGAACTCACGAACTCACGAACTGACGAACTCACGAACTCACGAACTCACGATCGAACTCACGAACTCACGAACTCACGATCGAACTCACGATCGAACTCACGAACTCACGATCGAACTCACGAACTCACGAACTCACGATCTCACGAACTCACGAACTCACGAACTCACGAACTCACGAACTCACGAACTCACGAACTCACGAACTCACGAACTCACGAACTCACGAACTCACGAACTCACGTACTCACGAACTCACGAACTCACGATCGAACTCACGATCGAACTCACGAACTCACGAACTCACGAACTCACGAACTCACGATCGAACTCACGATCGAACTCACGAACTCACGAACTCACGAACTCACGAACTCACGAACTCACGAACTCACGAACTCACGAACTCACGAACTCACGAACTCACGATCGAACTCACGATCGAACTCACGAACTCACGAACTCACGAACTCACGAACTCACGAACTCACGAACTCACGAACTCACGAACTCACGAACTCACGAACACACGAACTCACGAACACACGAACTCACGAACTCACGAACGAACGAACTCACGAACTCACGAACGAACGAACTCACGAACGAACGAACGAACGAACGAAAGAACTCACGAACGAACACACGAACGAACTCACGAACTCACGAACGGACGAACTCACGAACTCACGAACTCACGAACGAACTCACGAACGAACTCACGAACGAACTCACGAACGAACTCACGAACGAACTCACGAACGAACTCACGAACGAACTCACGAACTCACGAACGAACTCACGAACGAACTCACGAACGAACGAACTCACGAACGAACGAACGAACGAACGAACGAACTCACGAACGAACTCACGAACGAACTCACGAACTCACGAACTCACGAACTCACGAACTCACGAACTCACGAACTCACGAACGAACTCACGAACGAAGTCACGAACTCACGAACTCACGAACTCACGAACGAACTCACGAACTCACGAACTCACGAACTCACGAACGAACCTACGAACGAACTCACGAACGAACTCACGAACTCACGAACTCACGAACTCACGAACGAACTCACGAACTCACGTACGAACTCACGAACGAACTCACGAACGAACTCACGAACTCACGAACTCACGAACTCACGAACGAACGAACGAACTCACGAACACACGAAATCACGAACTCACGAACTCACGAACTCACGAAATCACGAACTCACGAACTCACGAACTCACGAACGAACTCACGAACGAACTCACGAACGAACTCACGAACGAACTCACGAACGAACTCACGAACTCACGAACTCACGAACGAACTCACGAACGAACTCACGAACTCACGAACTCACGAACTCACGAACTCACGAACTCACGAACTCACGAACTCACGAACTCACGAACTCACGAACTCACGAACTCACGAACTCACGAACTCACGAACGAACTCACGAACGAACTCACGAACGAACTCACGAACGAACTCAGGAACGAACTCACGATCGAACTCACGAACGAACTCACGAACGAACTCACGAACGAACTCACGAACGAACTCACGAACGAACTCAGGAACGAACTCACGATCGAACTCACGAACTCACGAACTCACGAACTCACGAACTCACGAACTCACGAACTCACGAACTCACGAACTCACGAACTCACGAACTCACGAACTCACGATCGAACTCACGAACTCACGAACTCACGAACTCTCGAACTCACGAACTCACGAACTCACGAACTCACGAACTCACGAACTCACGAACGAACGAACGAACGAACTCACGAACGAACGAACGAACGAACGAAAGAACTCACGAACGAACACACGAACGAACTCACGAACTCACGAACGGACGAACTCACGAACTCACGAACTCACGAACTCACGAATTCACGAACTCTCGAACTCACGAACTCACGAACTCACGAACTCACGAACTCACGAACTCACGAACTCACGAACTCACGAACTCACGAACTCACGAACGAACTCACGAACGAACTCACGAACGAACTCAGGAACGAACTCACGATCGAACTCACGAACGAACTCACGAACGAACTCACGAACGAACTCACGAACGAACTCACGAACGAACTCAGGAACGCACTCACGATCGAACTCACGAACTCACGAACTCACGAACTCACGAACTCACGAACTCACGAACTCACGAACTCACGAACTCACGAACTCACGAACTCACGAACTCACGAACTCACGATCGAACTCACGAACTCACGAACTCACGAACTAACGAACTCACGAACTCACGAACTCACGAACTCACGAACGAACGAACGAACGAACGAAAGAACTCACGAACGAACACACGAACGAACTCACGAACTCACGAACGGACGAACTCACGAACTCACGAACTCACGAACTCACGAATTCACGAACTCTCGAACTCACGAACTCACGAACTCACGAACTCACGAACTCACGAACTCACGAACTCACGAACTCACGAACTCACGAACGAACTCACGAACGAACTCACGAACGAACTCAGGAACGAACTCACGATCGAACTCACGAACGAACTCACGAACGAACTCACGAACGAACTCACGAACGAACTCACGAACGAACTCAGGAACGCACTCACGATCGAACTCACGAACTCACGAACTCACGAACTCACGAACTCACGAACTCACGAACTCACGAACTCACGAACTCACGAACTCACGAACTCACGTACTCACGAACTCACGATCGAACTCACGAACTCACGAACTCACGAACTAACGAACTCACGAACTCACGAACTCACGAACTCACGAACTCACGAACTCACGTACTCACGAACTCGCGAACTCACGATCGAACTCACGATCGAACTCACGAACTCACGAACTCACGAACTCACGAACTCACGAACTCACGAACTCACGAACGAACTCACGAACGAACGAACGAATGAACGAACGAACTCACGAACTCACGAACGAACTCACGATCGAACTCACGAACTCACGAACTCACGAACTCACGAACTCACGAACTCACGAACTCACGAACTCACGAACTCACGAACTCACGAACGAACGAACGAACGAACGAACGAATGAACGAACGAACGAACGAACGAACGAACTCACGAACTCACGAACTCACGAACTCACGAACTCACGAACTCACGAACTCACGATCGAACTCACGAACTCACGAACTCACGAACTCACGAACTCACGAACTCACGAACTCACGAACTCACGAACTCACGAACTCACGAACTCACGAACTCACGAACTCACGAACTCACGAACTCACGAACTCACGTACTCACGAACTCACGAACTCACGATCGAACTCACGATCGAACTCACGAACTCACGAACTCACGAACTCACGAACTCACGAACTCACGAACTCACGAACGAACTCACGAACGAACGAACGAATGAACGAACGAACTCACGAACTCACGAACGAACTCACGAACGAACGAACGAATGAACGAACGAACTCACGAACGAACGAACGAACGAACGAACGAACGAACTTACGAACTCACGAACACACGAACTCACGAACTCACGAACTCACGAACTCACGAACTCACGATCGAACTCACGATCGAACTCACGAACTCACGAACTCACGAACTCACGAACTCACGAACTCACGAACTCACGAACTCACGAACTCACGAACTCACGAACTCACGATCGACCTCACGAACTCACGATCGAACTCACGAACTCACGATCGAACTCACGAACTCACGATCGAACTCACGATCGAACTCACGAACTCGCGAACTCACGAACTCACGAACTCACGAACTCACGAACTCACGAACTCACGAACTCACGAACTCACGAACTCACGAACTCACGTACTCACGAACTCACGAACTCACGATCGAACTCACGATCGAACTCACGAACTCACGAACTCACGAACTCACGAACTCACGATCGAACTCACGATCGAACTCACGAACTCACGAACTCACGAACTCACGAACTCACGAACGAACGAACGAACGAACGAACGAACGAACGAACGAACGAACGAACGAAAGAACTCACGAACTCACGAACGAACGAACTCACGAACTCACGAACTCACGAACTCACGAACTCACGTACTCACGAACTCACGAACTCACGATCGAACTCACGATCGAACTCACGAACTCACGAACTCACGAACTCACGAACTCACGATCGAACTCACGATCGAACTCACGAACTCACGAACTCACGAACTCACGAACTCACGAACTCACGAACTCACGAACTCACGAACTCACGAACTCACGAACTCACGAACGAACTCACGAACGAACGAACGAATGAACGAACGAACGAACGAACTCACGAACTCACGAACTCACGAACTCACGAACTCACGAACTCACGAACTCACGATCGAACTCACGAACTCACGATCGAACTCACGATCGAACTCACGAACTCACGAACTCACGAACTCACGAACTCACGACTTCACGATCGAACTCACGAACTCACGAACTCACGAACTCACGAATTCACGAACTCTCGAACTCACGAACTCACGAACTCACGAACTCACGAACTCACGAACTCACGAACTCACGAACTCACGAACTCACGAACTCACGATCGAACTCACGAACTCACGATCGAACTCACGAACTCACGATCGAACTCCCGAACTCACGAACTCACGAACTCACGAACTCACGAACTCACGATCGAACTCACGAACTCACGAACTGACGAACTCACGAACTGACGAACTCACGAACTCACGAACTCACGAACTCACGAACTCACGAACTCACGAACTCACGAACTCACGAACTCACGAACTCACGTACTCACGAACTCACGAACTCACGATCGAACTCACGATCGAACTCACGAACTCACGAACTCACGAACTCACGAACTCACGATCGAACTCACGATCGAACTCACGAACTCACGAACTCACGAACTCACGAACTCACGAACTCACGAACTCACGAACTCACGAACTCACGAACTCACGAACTCACGATCGAACTCACGATCGAACTCACGAACTCACGAACTCACGAACTCACGAACTCACGAACTCACGAACTCACGAACTCACGAACTCACGAACTCACGAACACACGAACTCACGAACACACGAACTCACGAACTCACGAACGAACGAACTCACGAACTCACGAACGAACGAACTCACGAACGAACGAACGAACTCACGAACGAACTCACGAACTCACGAACGAACTCACGAACGAACTCACGAACGAACGAACTCACGAACGAACGAACGAATGAACGAACGAACTCACGAACGAACTCACGAACGAACTCACGAACTCACGAACTCACGAACTCACGATCGAACTCACGAACTCACGAACTCACGAACTCACGAACTCACGAACTCTCGAACTCACGAACTCACGAACTCACGAACTCACGAACTCACGAACTCACGAACTCACGAACTCACGAACTCACGAACTCACGAACTCACGATCGAACTCACGAACTCACGAACTCACGAACTCACGAACTCACGAACTCACGAACTCACGAACTCACGAACTCACGTACTCACGAACTCACGAACTCACGATCGAACTCACGAACTCACGAACTCACGAACTCACGAACTCACGAACTCACGAACTCACGAACGAACTCACGAACGAACGAACGAATGAACGAACGAACTCACGAACTCACGAACGAACTCACGAACGAACGAACGAACGAACGAACGAACTCACGAACGAACGAACGAACGAACGAACGAACACACGAACTCACGAACTCACGAACTCACGAACTCACGAACTCACGAACTCACGATCGAACTCACGAACTCACGATCGAACTCACGAACTCACGAACTCACGAACTCACGAACTCACGAACTCACGAACTCACGAACTCACGAACTCACGAACTCACGAACTCACGAACTCACGATCGACCTCACGAACTCACGATCGAACTCACGAACTCACGATCGAACTCACGAACTCACGATCGAACTCACGATCGAACTCACGAACTCGCGAACTCACGAACTCACGAACTCACGAACTCACGAACTCACGTACTCACGAACTCACGAACTCACGATCGAACTCACGATCGAACTCACGAACTCACGAACTCACGAACTCACGAACTCACGATCGAACTCACGATCGAACTCACGAACTCACGAACTCACGAACTCACGAACTCACGAACGAACTCACGAACGAACTCACGAACTCACGAACGAACGAACTCACGAACTCACGAACTCACGAACTCACGAACTCACGTACTCACGAACTCACGAACTCACGATCGAACTCACGATCGAACTCACGAACTCCCGAACTCACGAACTCACGAACTCACGATAGAACTCACGATCGAACTCACGAACTCACGAACTCACGAACTCACGAACTCACGAACTCACGAACTCACGAACTCACGAACTCACGAACGAACTCACGAACGAACGAATGAACGAACGAACGAACGAACTCACGAACTCACGAACTCACGAACTCACGAACTCACGAACTCACGAACTCACGAACTCACGAACTCACGAACTCACGATCGAACTCACGAACTCACGATCGAACTCACGATCGAACTCACGAACTCACGAACTCACGAACTCACGAACTCACGACTTCACGATCGAACTCACGAACTCACGAACTCACGAACTCACGAATTCACGAACTCTCGAACTCACGAACTCACGAACTCACGAACTCACGAACTCACGAACTCACGAACTCACGAACTCACGAACGAACTCACGAACTCACGAACTCACGAACGATCCTACGAACGAACTCACGAACGAACTCACGAACTCACGAACTCACGAACTCACGAACTCACGAACGAACTCACGAACTCACGTACGAACTCACGAACGAACTCACGAACGAACTCACGAACTCACGAACTCACGAACGAACGAACGAACGAACGAACTCACGAACACACGAAATCACGAACTCACGAACTCACGAACTAACGAAATCACGAACTCACGAACTCACGAACTCACGAACGAACTCACGAACGAACTCACGAACGAACTCACGAACGAACTCACGAACGAACTCACGAACGAACTCACGAACGAACTCACGAACTCACGGACTCACGAACGAACTCACGAACGAACTCACGAACTCACGAACTCACGAACTCACGAACTCACGAACTCACGAACTCACGAACTCACGAACTCACGAACTCACGAACTCACGAACTCACGAACTCACGAACTCACGAACTCACGAACTCACGAACTCACGAACGAACTCACGAACGAACTCACGAACGAACTCACGAACGAACTCAGGAACGAACTCACGATCGAACTCACGAACGAACTCACGAACGAACTCACGAACGAACTCACAAACGAACTCACGAACGAACTCAGGAACGAACTCACGATCGAACTCACGAACTCACGAACTCACGAACTCACGAACTCACGAACTCACGAACTCACGAACTCACGAACTCACGAACTCACGAACTCACGATCGAACTCACGAACTCACGAACTCACGAACTCACGAACTCACGAACTCTCGAACTCACGAACTCACGAACTCACGAACTCACGAACGAACGAACTCACGAACGAACGAACTCACGAACGAACGAACGAACGAACGAAAGAACTCACGAACGAACACACGAACGAACTCACGAACTCACGAACGGACGAACTCACGAACTCACGAACTCACGAACGAACTCACGATCGAACTCACGAACTCACGATCGAACTCACGATCGAACTCACGAACTCACGAACTCACGAACTCACGAACTCACGAACTCACGAACTGACGAACTCACGAACTCACGAACTCACGAACTCACGAACTCACGTACTCACGAACTCACGAACTCACGAACGAACGAACTCACGAACGAACGAACGAACGAACGAAAGAACTCACGAACGAACACACGAACGAACTCACGAACTCACGAACGGACGAACTCACGAACTCACGAACTCACGAACGAACTCACGAACGAACTCACGAACGAACTCACGAACGAACTCACGAACGAACTCACGAACGAACTCACGAACGAACTCACGAACGAACTCACGAACGAACTCACGAACGAACTCACGAACGAACTCACGAACGAACTCACGAACGAACTCACGAACTCACGAACGAACTCACGAACGAACTCACGAACGAACGAACTCACGAACGAACGAACGAATGAACGAACGAACTCACGAACGAACTCACGAACGAACTCACGAACTCACGAACTCACGGACTCACGAACTCACGAACTCACGAACGAACTCACGAACGAACTCACGAACGAACTCACGAACGAACTCACGAACGAACTCACGAACGAACTCACGAACGAACTCACGAACGAACTCACGAACGAACTCACGAACTCAGCAACTCACCAACTCACCAACTCACGAACTCACGAACTCACGAACTCACGAACTCACGAACTCACGAACTCACGAACTCGCGAACTCACGAACTCACGAACTCACGAACTCACGAACTCACGAACTCACGAACTCACGAACTCGCGAACTCACGAACTCACGAACTCACGAACTCACGAACTCACGAACTCACGAACTCACGAACTCACGAACTCACGAACTCACGAACTCACGAACGAACGCACGAACGAACGAACGAACTCACGAACGAACTCACGAACGAACTCACGAACGAACTCACGAACGAACTCACGAACGAACTCACGAACGAACTCAGGAACGAACTCACGAACGAACTCACGAACGAACTCACGAACGAACTCGCGAACGAACTCACGAACGAACTCACGAACGAACTCAGGAACGAACTCACGATCGAACTCACGAACTCACGAACTCACGAACTCACGAACTCACGAACTCACGAACTCACGAACTCACGAACGAACTCACGAACGAACTCACGAACGAACTCACGAACGAACTCACGAACGAACTCACGAACGAACTCACGAACGAACGAACTCACGAACGAACTCACGAACGAACGAACTCACGAACTCACGAACTCACGAACTCACGTACGAACTCACGAACGAACTCACGAACGAACTCACGAACGAAGTCACGAACTCACGAACTCACGAACTCACGAACTCACGAACTCACGTACGAACTCACGAACGAACTCACGAACGAACTCACGAACGAAGTCACGAACTCACGAACTCACGAACTCACGAACTCACGAACTCACGTACTCACGAACTCACGAACTCACGAACGAACGAACTCACGAACGAACGAACGAACGAACGAAAGAACTCACGAACGAACACACGAACGAACTCACGAACTCACGAACGGACGAACTCACGAACTCACGAACTCACGAACGAACTCACGAACGAACTCACGAACGAACTCACGAACGAACTCACGAACTCACGAACGGACGAACTCACGAACTCACGAACTCACGAACGAACTCACGAACGAACTCACGAACGAACTCACGAACGAACTCACGAACGAACTCACGAACGAACTCACGAACGAACTCACGAACGAACTCACGAACGAACTCACGAACGAACTCACGAACGAACTCACGAACGAACTCACGAACTCACGAACGAACTCACGAACGAACTCACGAACGAACGAACTCACGAACGAACGAACGAATGAACGAACGAACTCACGAACGAACTCACGAACGAACTCACGAACTCACGAACTCACGAACTCACGAACTCACGAACTCACGAACGAACTCACGAACGAACTCACGAACGAACTCACGAACGAACTCACGAACGAACTCACGAACGAACTCACGAACGAACTCACGAACGAACTCACGAACGAACTCACGAACTCACCAACTCACGAACTCACGAACTCACGAACTCGCGAACTCACGAACTCACGAACTCACGAACTCACGAACTCACGAACTCACGAACTCACGAACTCACGAACTCACGAACTCACGAACTCACGAACTCACGAACTCACGAACGAACGCACGAACGAACGAACGAACTCACGAACGAACTCACGAACGAACTCACGAACGAACTCACGAACGAACTCACGAACGAACTCACGAACGAACTCAGGAACGAACTCACGATCGAACTCACGAACGAACTCACGAACGAACTCGCGAACGAACTCACGAACGAACTCACGAACGAACTCAGGAACGAACTCACGATCGAACTCACGAACTCACGAACTCACGAACTCACGAACTCACGAACTCACGAACTCACGAACTCACGAACGAACTCACGAACGAACTCACGAACGAACTCACGAACGAACTCACGAACGAACTCACGAACGAACTCACGAACGAACGAACTCACGAACGAACTCACGAACGAACGAACTCACGAACTCACGAACTCACGAACTCACGTACGAACTCACGAACGAACTCACGAACGAACTCACGAACGAAGTCACGAACTCACGAACTCACGAACTCACGAACTCACGAACTCACGTACGAACTCACGAACGAACTCACGAACGAACTCACGAACGAAGTCACGAACTCACGAACTCACGAACTCACGAACTCACGAACTCACGAACGAACGAACGAACTCACGAACTCACGAAATCACGAACTCACGAACTCACGAACTCACGAAATCACGAACTCACGAACTCACGAACGAACTCACGAACGAACTCACGAACGAACTCACGAACGAACTCACGAACGAACTCACGAACTCACGAACTCACGAACGAACTCACGAACGAACTCACGAACTCACGAACTCACGAACTCACGAACTCACGAACTCACGAACTCACGAACTCACGAACTCACGAACTCACGAACTCACGAACTCACGAACTCACGAACTCACGAACTCACGATCTCACGAACGAACGAACGAACGAACGAACGAACTCACGAACGAACTCACGAACGAACTCACGAACGAACTCACGAACGAACTCACGAACGAACTCACGAACGAACTCACGAACGAACTCAGGAACGAACTCACGATCGAACTCACGGACGAACTCACGAACTCACGAACTCACGAACTCACGAACTCACGAACTCACGAACTCACGAACTCACGAACTCACGAACTCACGAACTCACGAACTCACGAACTCACGAACTCACGAACTCGCGAACTCACGATCGAACTCACGAACTCACGAACTCACGAACTCACGAACTCACGAACTCTCGAACTCACGAACTCACGAACTCACGAACTCACGAACTCACGAACTCACGAACGAACGCACGAACGAACGAACGAACTCACGAACGAACTCACGAACGAACTCACGAACGAACTCACGAACGAACTCACGAACGAACTCACGAACGAACTCAGGAACGAACTCACGATCGAACTCACGAACGAACTCACGAACGAACTCGCGAACGAACTCACGAACGAACTCACGAACGAACTCAGGAACGAACTCACGATCGAACTCACGAACTCACGAACTCACGAACTCACGAACTCACGAACTCACGAACTCACGAACTCACGAACGAACTCACGAACGAACTCACGAACGAACTCACGAACGAACTCACGAACGAACTCACGAACGAACTCACGAACGAACGAACTCACGAACGAACTCACGAACGAACGAACTCACGAACTCACGAACTCACGAACTCACGAACGAACTCACGAACGAACTCACGAACGAACTCACGAACGAAGTCACGAACTCACGAACTCACGAACTCACGAACTCACGAACTCACGTACGAACTCACGAACGAACTCACGAACGAACTCACGAACGAACTCACGAACTCACGAACTCACGAACTCACGAACTCACGAACTCACGAACGAACGAACGAACTCACGAACTCACGAAATCACGAACTCACGAACTCACGAACTCACGAAATCACGAACTCACGAACTCACGAACGAACTCACGAACGAACTCACGAACGAACTCACGAACGAACTCACGAACGAACTCACGAACGAACTCACGAACTCACGAACTCACGAACGAACTCACGAACGAACTCACGAACTCACGAACTCACGAACTCACGAACTCACGAACTCACGAACTCACGAACTCACGAACTCACGAACTCACGAACTCACGAACTCACGAACTCACGAACTCACGAACTCACGAACTCACGAACTCACGATCTCACGAACGAACGCACGAACGAACGAACGAACTCACGAACGAACTCACGAACGAACTCACGAACGAACTCACGAACGAACTCACGAACGAACTCACGAACGAACTCACGAACGAACTCAGGAACGAACTCACGATCGAACTCACGGACGAACTCACGAACTCACGAACTCACGAACTCACGAACTCACGAACTCACGAACTCACGAACTCACGAACTCACGAACTCACGAACTCACGAACTCACGAACTCACGAACTCACGAACTCACGAACTCACGAACTCACGAACTCACGATCGAACTCACGAACTCACGAACTCACGAACTCACGAACTCACGAACTCTCGAACTCACGAACTCACGAACTCACGAACTCACGAACTCACGAACTCACGAACGCACGATCGAACTCACGAACTCACGAACTCACGAACTCACGATCGAACTCACGAACTCACGATCGAACTCACGAACTCACGATCGAACTCACGATCGAACTCACGAACTCGCGAACTCACGAACTCACGAACTCACGAACTCACGAACTCACGAACTCACGAACTCACGAACTCACGAACTCACGAACTCACGTACTCACGAACTCACGAACTCACGATCGAACTCACGATCGAACTCACGAACTCACGAACTCACGAACTCACGAACTCACGATCGAACTCACGATCGAAGTCACGAACTCACGAACTCACGAACTCACGAACTCACGAACTCACGAACTCACGAACGAACGAACGAACGAACGAACGAACGAACTCACGAACTCACGAACTCACGAACTCACGAACTCACGAACTCACGAACTCACGAACTCACGAACTCACGAACTCACGAACGAACTCACGAACGAACTCACGAACGAACTCACGAACGAACTCACGAACGAACTCACGAACGAACTCACGAACGAACGAACTCACGAACTCACGAACTCACGAACGAACTCACGAACTCACGTACGAACTCACGAACGAACTCACGAACTCACGAACTCACGAACGAACTCACGAACGAACTCACGAACTCACGAACTCACGAACTCACGAACTCACGAACTCACGAACTCACGAACTCACGAACTCACGAACTCACGAACTCACGAACTCACGAACTCACGAACTCACGAACTCACGAACTCACGAACTCACGACCTCACGAACTCACGAACTCACGAACGAACGTACGAACGAACGAACGAACTCACGAACGAACTCACGAACGAACTCACGAACGAACTCACGAACGAACTCACGAACGAACTCAGGAACGAACTCACGATCGAACTCACGAACGAACTCACGAACTCACGAACTCACGAACTCACGAACTCACGAACTCACGATCGAACTCACGAACTCACGAACTCACGAACTCACGAACTCACGAACTCACGAACTCTCGAACTCACGAACTCACGAACTCACGAACTCACGATCGAACTCACGAACTCACGAACTCACGAACTCACGAACTCACGAACTCACGAACTCACGAACTCACGAACTCACGAACTCACGAACTCACGAACTCACGAACTCACGAACTCACGAACTCACGAACTCACGAACTCACGAACTCACGATCGACCTCACGAACTCACGATCGAACTCACGAACTCACGATCGAACTCACGAACTCACGATCGAACTCACGATCGAACTCACGAACTCGCGAACTCACGAACTCACGAACTCACGAACTCACGAACTCACGAACTCACGTACTCACGAACTCACGAACTCACGATCGAACTCACGATCGAACTCACGAACTCACGAACTCACGAACTCACGAACTCACGATCGAACTCACGATCGAACTCACGAACTCACGAACTCACGAACGAACGAACTCACGAACGAACGAACGAACGAACGAACGAACGAACGAACGAACGAACGAACGAAAGAACTCACGAACGAACTCACGAACTCACGATCGAACTCACGAACTCACGATCGAACTCACGAACTCACGATCGAACTCACGATCGAACTCACGAACTCGCGAACTCACGAACTCACGAACTCACGAACTCACGAACTCACGAACTCACGTACTCACGAACTCACGAACTCACGATCGAACTCACGATCGAACTCACGAACTCACGAACTCACGAACTCACGAACTCACGATCGAACTCACGATCGAACTCACGAACTCACGAACTCACGAACTCACGAACTCACGAACGAACGAACGAACGAACGAACGAACGAACGAACGAACGAACGAACGAAAGAACTCACGAACGAACTCACGAACTCACGAACGAACGAACTCACGAACTCACGAACTCACGAACTCACGAACTCACGAACTCACGTACTCACGAACTCACGAACTCACGATCGAACTCACGATCGAACTCACGAACTCACGAACTCACGAACTCACGAACTCACGATCGAACTCACGATCGAACTCACGAACTCACGAACTCACGAACTCACGAACTCACGAACTCACGAACTCACGAACTCACGAACTCACGAACGAACTCACGAACGAACGAACGAATGAACGAACGAACGAACGAACTCACGAACTCACGAACTCACGAACTCACGATCGAACTCACGAACTCACGATCGAACTCACGAACTCACGATCGAACTCACGATCGAACTCACGAACTCACGAACTCACGAACTCACGAACTCACGACTTCACGATCGAACTCACGAACTCACGAACTCACGAACTCACGAATTCACGAACTCTCGAACTCACGAACTCACGAACTCACGAACTCACGAACTCACGAACTCACGAACTCACGAACTCACGAACTCACGAACTCACGAACTCACGAACTCACGAACTCACGAACTCACGAACTCACGAACTCACGATCGAACTCACGATCGAACTCACGAACTCACGAACTCACGAACTCACGAACTCACGAACTCACGAACTCACGATCTCACGAACTCACGAACTCACGAACTCACGAACTCACGAACTCACGAACTCACGATCGAACTCACGATCGAACTCACGAACTCACGAACTCACGAACTCACGAACTCACGAACGGACGAACTCACGAACTCACGAACGAACTCACGAACGAACTCACGAACGAACTCACGAACGAACTCACGAACGAACTCACGAACGAACTCACGAACGAACTCACGAACGAACTCACGAACGAACTCACGAACTCACGAACGAACTCACGAACGAACTCACGATCGAACTCACGAACGAACTCACGAACGAACTCACGAACGAACTCACGAACGAACTCACGAACGAACTCAGGAACGAACTCACGATCGAACTCACGAACTCACGAACTCACGAACTCACGAACTCACGAACTCACGAACTCACGAACTCACGAACTCACGAACTCACGAACTCACGAACTCACGATCGAACTCACGAACTCACGAACTCACGAACTCACGAACTCACGAACTCACGAACTCACGAACGAACTCACGAACTCACGAACTCACGAACTCACGAACGAACCTACGAACGAACTCACGAACGAACTCACGAACTCACGAACTCACGAACTCACGAACTCACGAACGAACTCACGAACTCACGTACGAACTCACGAACGAACTCACGAACGAACTCACGAACTCACGAACTCACGAACTCACGAACGAACGAACGAACTCACGAACACACGAAATCACGAACTCACGAACTCACGAACTCACGAAATCACGAACTCACGAACGAACGAACTCACGAACGAACGAACGAATGAACGAACGAACTCACGAACGAACTCACGAACGAACTCACGAACTCACGAACTCACGAACTCACGAACTCACGAACTCACGAACTCACGAACTCACGAACGAACTCACGAACGAAGTCACGAACTCACGAACTCACGAACTCACGAACTCACGAACTCACGAACTCACGAACTCACGAACGAACTCACGAACTCACGAACTCACGAACTCACGAACGAACTCACGAACGAAGTCACAAACTCACGAACTCACGAACGAACTCACGAACGAAGTCACGAACTCACGAACTCACGAACTCACGAACTCACGAACTCACGAAATCACGAACTCACGAACTCACGAACTCACGAACTCACGAACGAACTCACGAACGAACTCACGAACGAACTCACGAACGAACTCACGAACGAACTCACGAACTCACGAACTCACGAACGAACTCACGAACGAACTCACGAACTCACGAACTCACGAACTCACGAACTCACGAACTCACGAACTCACGAACTCACGAACTCACGAACTCACGAACTCACGAACTCACGAACTCACGAACTCACGAACTCACGAACTCACGAACTCACGAACTCACGAACTCACGAACTCACGAACTCACGTACTCACGAACTCACGAACTCACGATCGAACTCACGATCGAACTCACGATCGAACTCACGAACTCACGAACTCACGAACTCACGAACTCACGATCGAACTCACGATCGAACTCACGAACTCACGAACTCACGAACTCACGAACGAACGAACGAACGAACGAACGAACGAACGAACGAACGAACGAACGAAAGAACTCACGAACGAACTCACGAACTCACGAACGAACGAACTCACGAACTCACGAACTCACGAACTCACGAACTCACGTACTCACGAACTCACGAACTCACGATCGAACTCACGATCGAACTCACGAACTCACGAACTCACGAACTCACGAACTCACGATCGAACTCACGATCGAACTCACGAACTCACGAACTCACGAACTCACGAACTCACGAACTCACGAACTCACGAACTCACGAACTCACGAACGAACTCACGAACGAACTCACGAACGAACGAACGAACTCACGAACGAACGAACGAACTCACGAACTCACGAACGAACGAACGAACGAACGAAAGAACGAACGAACGAACGAAAGAACTCACGAACGAAAGAACTCACGAACGAACTCACGAACTCACGAACGAACGAACTCACGAACGAACGAACGAACTCACGAACGAACTCACGAACTCACGAACTCACGAACTCACGAACTCACGAACTCACGAACTCACGAACTCACGAACTCACGAACTCACGAACTCACGAACTCACGAACTCACGAACTCACGAACTCACGAACTCACGAACTCACGAACTCACGAACTCACGAACTCACGAACTCACGAACTCACGAACGAACGAACGAACGAACGAACGAACGAACGAAAGAACTCACGAACGAACACACGAACGAACTCACGAACTCACGAACGGACGAACTCGCGAACGAACGAACTCACGAACGAACTCACGAACGAACGAACGAACTCACGAACGAACGAACGAACTCACGAACTCACGAACGAACTCAGGAACGAACTCACGATCGATCTCACGAACGAACTCACGAACGAACTCACGAACGAACTCACGAACGAACTCACGAACGAACTCAGGAACGAACTCACGATCGAAATCACGAACGAACTCACGAACGAACTCACGAACGAACTCACGAACGAACTCACGAACGAACTCAGGAACGATCTCACGATCGAACTCACGAACTCACGAACTCACGAACTCACGAACTCACGAACTCACGAACTCACGAACTCACGAATTCACGAACGAACGAACGAACTCACGAACTCACGAACTCACGAACGAACTCACGAACGAACTCACGAACGAACTCACGAACGAACTCACGAACGAACTCACGAACGAACTCACGAACGAACTCACGAACGAACTCACGAACGAACTCACGAACGAACTCACGAACGAACTCACGAACTCACGAACGAACTCACGAACGAACGAACTCACGAACGAACTCACGAACGAACGAACTCACGAACGAACTCACGAACTCACGAACTCACGAACTCACGATCGAACTCACGAACTCACGATCGAACTCACGAACTCACGATCGAACTCGCGATCGAACTCACGAACTCACGAACTCACGAACTCACGAACTCACGAACTCACGAACTCACGAACTCACGAACTCACGAACTCACGAACTCACGAACTCACGAACTCACGAACTCACGAACTCACGATCGAACTCACGAACTCACGATCGAACTCACGAACTCACGATCGAACTCACGAACTCACGATCGAACTCACGATCGAACTCACGAACTCACGAACTCACGAAATCACGAACTCACGAACTCACGAACACACGAACTCACGAACTCACGAACTCACGAACTCACGAACTCTCGAACTCACGAACTCACGAACTCACGAACTCACGAACTCACGAACTCACGATCGAACTCACGAACTCACGATCGAACTCACGAACTCACGATCGAACTCACGAACTCACGATCGAACTCACGATCGAACTCACGAACGAACTCACGAACGAACTCACGAACGAACTCACGAACGAACTCAGGAACGAACTCACGAACGAACTCAGGAACGAACTCACGATCGAACTCACGAACGAACTCACGAACTCACGAACTCACGAACTCACGAACTCACGAACTCACGAACTCACGAACTCACGAACTCACGAATTCACGAACGAACGAACGAACTCACGAACTCACGAACTCACGAACGAACTCACGAACGAACTCACGAACGAACTCACGAACGAACTCACGAACGAACTCACGAACGAACTCACGAACGAACTCACGAACGAACTCACGAACTCACGAACGAACTCACGAACGAACGAACTCACGAACGAACTCACGAACGAACGAACTCACGAACGAACTCACGAACTCACGAACGAACGAACTCACGAACGAACGAACTCACGAACGAACGAACTCACGAACGAACGAACTCACGAACGAACGAACGAACGAACTCACGAACTCACGAACTCACGAACTCACGAACGAACGAACGAACGAACGAACGAAAGAACTCACGAACGAAAGAAATCACGAACGAACTCACGAACTCACGAACGAACGAACTCACGAACGAACGAACTCACGAACGAACGAACTCACGAACGAACGAACTCACGAACGAACGAACGAACGAACTCACGAACTCACGAACTCACGAACTCACGAACTCACGAACTCACGAACTCACGAACGAACGAACGAACGAACGAACGAACGAACGAACGAACGAACGAAAGAACTCACGAACGAAAGAACTCACGAACGAACTCACGAACTCACGAACGAACGAACGAACGAACGAACGAAAGAACTCACGAACGAAAGAACTCACGAACGAACTCACGAACTCACGAACGAACGAACTCACGAACGAACGAACGAACTCACGAACGAACTCACGAACTCACGAACTCACGAACTCACGAACTCACGAACTCACGAACTCACGAACGAACGAACGAACGAACGAACGAACGAACGAACGAACGAACGAAAGAACTCACGAACGAAAGAACTCACGAACGAACTCACGAACTCACGAACGAACGAACTCACGAACGAACGAACTCACGAACTCACGAACTCACGAACTCACGAACTCACGAACTCACGAACTCACGAACTCACGAACTCACGAACTCACGAACTCACGAACTCACGAACTCACGAACTCACGAACTCACGAACTCACGAACTCACGAACTCACGAACTCACGAACTCACGAACTCACGAACTCACGAACTCACGAACTCACGAACTCACGAACTCACGAACGAACGAACGAACGAACGAACGAACGAAAGAACTCACGAACGAACACACGAACGAACTCACGAACTCACGAACGGACGAACTCGCGAACTCACGAACTCACGAACGAACGAACGAACGAACGAACGAAAGAACTCACGAACGAAAGAACTCACGAACGAACTCACGAACTCACGAACGAACTCACGAACTCACGAACGAACGAACTCACGAACGAACGAACTCACGAACGAACGAACGAACGAACTCACGAACTCACGAACTCACGAACTCACGAACTCACGAACTCACGAACTCACGAACTCACGAACTCACGAACTCACGAACTCACGAACTCACGAACTCACGAACTCACGAACTCACGAACTCACGAACTCACGAACTCACGAACTCACGAACTCACGAACTCACGAACGAACGAACTCACGAACTCACGAACTCACGAACTCACGAACTCACGAACTCACGAACTCACGAACTCACGAACTCACGAACTCACGAACGAACGAACGAACGAACGAACGAAAGAACTCACGAACGAAAGAACTCACGAACGAAAGAACTCACGAACGAACTCACGAACTCACGAACGAACGAACTCACGAACGAACGAACTCACGAACGAACGAACTCACGAACGAACGAACGAACGAACTCACGAACTCACGAACTCACGAACTCACGAACTCACGAACTCACGAACTCACGAACTCACGAACTCACGAACTCACGAACTCACGAACTCACGAACTCACGAACGAACGAACGAACGAAAGAACTCACGAACGAACACACGAACGAACTCACGAACTCACGAACGGACGAACTCGCGAACGAACGAACTCACGAACGAACTCACGAACGAACGAACGAACTCACGAACTCACGAACGAACGAACGAACGAACGAACGAACGAACGAACGAACGAAAGAACTCACGAACTCACGAACTCACGAACTCACGAACTCACGAACTCACGAACTCACGAACTCACGAACTCACGAACTCACGAACTCACGAACTCACGAACTCACGAACGAACGAACGAACGAACGAACGAACGAACGAAAGAACTCACGAACGAACGAACGAACGAAAGAACTCACGAACGAACACACGAACGAACTCTCGAACTCACGAACGGACGAACTCGCGAACGAACGAACTCACGAACGAACTCACGAACGAACGAACGAACTCACGAACTCACGAACGAACGAACGAACGAACGAACGAACGAACGAACGAACGAAAGAACTCACGAACGAAAGAACTCACGAACGAACTCACGAACTCACGAACGAACGAACTCACGAACGAACGAACTCACGAACGAACGAACTCACGAACGAACGAACGAACTCACGAACGAACTCACGAACTCACGAACTCACGAACTCACGAACTCACGAACTCACGAACTCACGAACTCACGAACTCACGAACTCACGAACTCACGAACTCACGAACTCACGAACTCACGAACTCACGAACTCACGAACTCACGAACGAACGAACGAACGAAAGAACTCACGAACGAACACACGAACGAACTCACGAACTCACGAACGGACGAACTCGCGAACGAACGAACTCACGAACTCACGAACTCACGAACTCACGAACTCACGAACTCACGAACTCACGAACTCACGAACTCACGAACTCACGAACTCACGAACTCACGAACTCACGAACTCACGAACTCACGAACGAACGAACGAACGAAAGAACTCACGAACGAACACACGAACGAACTCACGAACTCACGAACGGACGAACTCGCGAACGAACGAACTCACGAACGAACTCACGAACGAACGAACGAACTCACGAACGAACGAACGAACTCACGAACTCACGAACTCACGATCGAACTCACGAACTCACGATCGAACTCACGAACTCACGAACTCACGAACTCACGAACTCACGAACTCACGATCGAACTCACGAACTCACGATCGAACTCACGAACTCACGATCGAACTCACGAACTCACGATCGAACTCACGAACTCACGATCGAACTCACGATCTCACGATCGAACTCACGATCGAACTCACGAACTCACGAACTCACGAACTCACGAACTCACGAACTCACGAACTCACGAACTCACGAACTCACGAACTCACGAACTCACGATCGAACTCACGAACTCACGATCGAACTCACGAACTCACGATCGAACTCACGAACTCACGATCGAACTCACGAACGAACTCACGAACGAACTCACGAACGAACTCACGAACGAACTCACGAACGAACTCAGGAACGAACTCACGATCGAACTCACGAACTCACGAACTCACGAACTCACGAACTCACGAACTCACGAACTCACGAACTCACGAACTCACGAACTCACGAACTCACGAACTCACGAACTCACGAACTCACGATCGAACTCACGAACTCACGATCGAACTCACGAACTCACGATCGAACTCACGAACTCACGATCGAACTCACGATCGAACTCACGAACTCACGAACTCACGAACTCACGAACTCACGAACTCACGAACTCACGAACTCACGAACTCACGATCTCACGATCGAACTCACGAACTCACGATCGAACTCACGAACTCACGATCGAACTCACGAACTCACGATCGAACTCACGAACTCACGATCGAAATCACGATCGAACTCACGAACTCACGATCGAACTCACGAACTCACGATCGAACTCACGAACTCACGATCGAACTCACGAACTCACGATCGAAATCACGATCGAACTCACGAACGAACGAACTCACGAACGAACTCACGAACTCACGAACTCACGAACTCACGATCGAACTCACGAACTCACGATCGAACTCACGAACACACGATCGAACTCACGAACTCACGATCGAACTCGCGATCGAACTCACGAACTCACGAACTCACGAACTCACGAACTCACGAACTCACGAACTCACGAACTCACGAACTCACGAACTCACGAACTCACGAACTCACGAACTCACGAACTCACGAACTCACGAACTCACGAACTCACGAACTCACGAACTCACGAACTCACGAACTCACGAACTCACGAACTCACGAACTCACGAACTCACGATCGAACTCACGAACTCACGATCGAACTCACAAACTCAGGATCGAACTCACGAACTCACGATCGAAGTCACGAACTCACGATCGAACTCACGAACTCACGATCGAACTCACGAACTCACGATCGAAATCACGATCGAACTCACGAACTCACGAACTCACGAACTCACGAACTCACGAACTCACGAACTCACGAACTCACGAACTCACGAACTCACGATCGAACTCACGAACTCACGATCGAACTCACGAACTCACGAACTCACGAACTCACGAACTCACGAACTCACGAACTCACGAACTCACGAACTCACGAACTCACGATCGAAATCACGATCGAACTCACGAACTCACGAACTCACGAACTCACGAACTCACGAACTCACGAACTCACGAACTCACGAACTCACGAACTCACGAACTCACGAACTCACGAACTCACGAACTCACGAACTCACGAACTCACGAACTCACGAACACACGAACTCACGAACTCACGAACTCACGAACTCACGAACTCACGATCGAACTCACGATCGAACTCACGAACTCACGAACTCACGAACTCACGAACTCACGATCGAACTCACGATCGAACTCACGAACTCACGAACTCACGAACTCACGAACTCACGAACTCACGAACGAACGTACGAACGAACGAACGAACTCAGGAACGAACTCACGATCGAACTCACGAACGAACTCACGAACGAACTCACGAACGAACTCACGAACGAACTCACGAACGAACTCAGGAACGAACTCACGATCGAACTCACGAACTCACGAACTCACGAACTCACGAACTCACGAACTCACGAACTCACGAACTCACGAACGAACGTACGAACGAACGAACGAACTCACGAACGAACTCACGAACGAACTCACGAACGAACTCACGAACGAACTCACGAACGAACTCACGAACGAACTCACGAACGAACTCAGGAACGAACTCAAGATCGAACTCACGAACGACCTCACGAACGAACTCACGAACGAACTCACGAACGAACTCACGAACGAACTCAGGAACGAACTCACGATCGAACTCACGAACTCACGAACTCACGAACTCACGAACTCACGAAATCACGAACTCACGAACTCACGAACTCACGAACTCACGAACTCACGATCGAACTCACGAACTCACGATCGAACTCACGAACTCACGAACTCACGATCGAACTCACGAACTCACGATCGAACTCACGAACTCACGATCGAACTCACGAACTCACGAACTCACGAACTCACGAACTCACGAACTCACGAACTCACGAACTCACGAACTCACGAACTCACGAACGAACGAACGAACGAACGAACGAACGAACGAACGAAAGAACTCACGAACGAACACACGAACGAACTCACGAACTCACGAACGGACGAACTCGCGAACGAACGAACTCACGAACGAACTCACGAACGAACGAACGAACTCACGAACGAACGAACGAACTCACGAACTCACGAACGAACTCAGGAACGAACTCACGATCGATCTCACGAACGAACTCACGAACGAACTCACGAACGAACTCACGAACGAACTCACGAACGAACTCAGGAACGAACTCACGATCGAAATCACGAACGAACTCACGAAGGAACTCACGAACGAACTCACGAACGAACTCACGAACGAACTCAGGAACGATCTCACGATCGAACTCACGAACTCACGAACTCACGAACTCACGAACTCACGAACTCACGAACTCACGAACTCACGAACTCACGAACTCACGAACTCACGAACTCACGAACTCACGATCGAACTCACGATCGAACTCACGAACTCACGAACTCACGAACTCACGAACTCACGAACTCACGAACTCACGAACTCACGAACTCACGAACTCACGAACTCACGAACTCACGAACTCACGAACTCACGAACTCACGAACTCACGAACTCACGAACTCACGAATTCACGAACGAACGAACGAACTCACGAACTCACGAACTCACGAACGAACTCACGAACGAACTCACGAACGAACTCACGAACGAACTCACGAACGAACTCACGAACGAACTCACGAACGAACTCACGAACGAACTCACGAACTCACGAACGAACTCACGAACGAACGAACTCACGAACGAACTCACGAACGAACGAACTTACGAACGAACTCACGAACTCACGAACTCACGAACTCACGATCGAACTCACGAACTCACGATCGAACTCGCGATCGAACTCACGAACTCACGAACTCACGAACTCACGAACTCACGAACTCACGAACTCACGAACTCACGAACTCACGAACTCACGAACTCACGAACTCACGAACTCACGAACTCACGAACTCACGAACTCACGAACTCACGAACTCACGAATTCACGAACGAACGAACGAACTCACGAACTCACGAACTCACGAACGAACTCACGAACGAACTCACGAACGAACTCACGAACGAACTCACGAACGAACTCACGAACGAACTCACGAACGAACTCACGAACGAACTCACGAACGAACTCACGAACTCACGAACTCACGAACGAACTCACGAACGAACGAACTCACGAACGAACTCACGAACGAACGAACTCACGAACGAACTCACGAACTCACGAACTCACGAACTCACGATCGAACTCACGATCGAACTCACGAACTCACGATCGAACTCACGAACTCACGATCGAACTCACGAACTCACGATCGAACTCACGAACTCACGATCGAACTCACGATCGAACTCACGAACTCACGAACTCACGAACTCACGAACTCACGAACTCACGAACACACGAACTCACGAACTCACGAACTCACGAACTCACGAACTCTCGAACTCACGAACTCACGAACTCACGAACTCACGAACTCACGAACTCACGATCGAACTCACGAACTCACGATCGAACTCACGAACTCACGATCGAACTCACGAACTCACGATCGAACTCACGATCGAACTCACGAACGAACTCACGAACGAACTCACGAACGAACTCACGCACGAACTCAGGAACGAACTCACGAACGAACTCAGGAACGAACTCACGATCGAACTCACGAACGAACTCACGAACTCACGAACTCACGAACTCACGAACTCACGAACTCACGAACTCACGAACTCACGAACTCACGAACTCACGAACTCACGAACTCACGAACTCACGAATTCACGAACGAACGAACGAACTCACGAACTCACGAACTCACGAACGAACTCACGAACGAACTCACGAACGAACTCACGAACGAACTCACGAACGAACTCACGAACGAACTCACGAACGAACTCACGAACGAACTCACGAACTCACGAACGAACTCACGAACGAACGAACTCACGAACGAACTCACGAACGAACGAACTCACGAACGAACTCACGAACTCACGATCGAACTCACGAACTCACGATCGAACTCGCGATCGAACTCACGAACTCACGAACTCACGAACTCACGAACTCACGAACTCACGAACTCACGAACTCACGAACTCACGAACTCACGATCGAACTCACGATCGAACTCACGAACTCACGAACTCACGAACTCACGAACTCACGAACTCACGAACTCACGAACACACGAACTCACGAACTCACGAACTCACGAACTCACGAACTCTCGAACTCACGAACTCACGAACTCACGAACTCACGAACTCACGAACTCACGAACGAACGAACGAACGAACGAACGAACGAACGAACGAACGAACGAACGAACGAAAGAACTCACGAACGAACTCACGAACTCACGAACGAACGAACTCACGAACTCACGAACTCACGAACTCACGAATTCACGTACTCACGAACTCACGAACTCACGATCGAACTCACGATCGAACTCACGAACTCACGAACTCACGAACTCACGAACTCACGATCGAACTCACGATCGAACTCACGAACTCACGAACTCACGAACTCACGAACTCACGAACTCACGAACGAACTCACGAACGAACGAACGAATGAACGAACGAACTCACGAACTCACGAACTCACGAACTCACGAACTCACGAACTCACGAACTCACGAACTCACGAAATCACGAACTCACGAACTCACGAACTCACGAACTCACGAACTCACGAACTCACGAACTCACGAACTCACGAACTCACGAACTCACGAACTCACGAACTCACGAACTCACGAACTCACGAACTCACGAACTCACGAACTCACGAACTCACGAACGAACGAACTCACGAACGAACTCACGAACTCACGAACTCACGATCGAACTCACGATCGAACTCACGAACTCACGAACTCACGAACTCACGAACTCACGAACTCACGAACTCACGAACTCACGAACTCACGAACTCACGAACTCACGAACGAACTCACGAACGAACGAACGAATGAACGAACGAATGAACGAATGAACGAACGAACGAACGAACTCACGAACTCACGAACTCACGAACTCACGAACTCACGAACTCACGAACTCACGAACTCACGAACGAACGAACGAACGAACGAACGAAAGAACTCACGAACGAACACACGAACGAACTCACGAACTCACGAACGGACGAACTCGCGAACGAACGAACTCACGAACGAACTCACGAACTCACGAACTCACGATCGAACTCACGATCGAACTCACGAACTCACGAACTCACGAACTCACGAACTCACGAACTCACGAACTCACGAACTCACGAACTCACGAACTCACGAACGAACTCACGAACGAACGAACGAATGAACGAACGAATGAACGAATGAACGAACGAACGAACGAACTCACGAACTCACGAACTCACGAACTCACGAACTCACGAACTCACGAACTCACGAACTCACGAACTCACGAAATCACGAACTCACGAACTCACGAACTCACGAACTCACGAACTCACGAACTCACGAACTCACGAACTCACGAACTCGCGAACTCACGAACTCACGAACGAACGAACGAACGAACGAACGAAAGAACTCACGAACGAACGAACTCACGAACGAACGAACGAACGAACGAACGAACGAACTCACGAACGAACGAACTCACGAACGAACGAACGAACGAACTCACGAACTCACGAACTCACGAACTCACGAACTCACGAACGAACGAACGAACGAACTCACGAACTCACGAACTCACGAACTCACGAACTCACGAACTCACGAACTCACGAACTCACGAACTCACGAACTCACGAAATCACGAACTCACGAACTCACGAACTCACGAACTCACGAACTCACGAACTCACGAACGAACGAACGAACGAAAGAACTCACGAACTCACGAACTCACGAACTCACGAACTCACGAACGAACGAACGAACGAAAGAACTCACGAACGAACACACGAACGAACTCACGAACTCACGAACGGACGAACTCGCGAACGAACGAACTCACGAACGAACTCACGAACGAACTCACGAACTCACGAACTCACGAACGAACGAACGAAAGAACTCACGAACGAAAGAACTCACGAACGAACTCACGAACTCACGAACGAACGAACTCACGAACGAACGAACTCACGAACGAACGAACTCACGAACGAACGAACGAACTCACGAACGAACTCACGAACTCACGAACTCACGAACTCACGAACTCACGAACTCACGAACTCACGAATTCACGAACGAACGAACGAACTCACGAACTCACGAACTCACGAACGAACTCACGAACGAACTCACGAACGAACTCACGAACGAACTCACGAACGAACTCACGAACGAACGAACGAACGAACGAACGAAAGAACTCACGAACTCACGAACGAACGAACTCACGAACTCACGAACTCACGAACTCACGAACTCACGTACTCACGAACTCACGAACTCACGATCGAACTCACGATCGAACTCACGAACTCACGAACTCACGAACTCACGAACTCACGATCGAACTCACGATCGAACTCACGAACTCACGAACTCACGAACTCACGAACTCACGAACTCACGAACTCACGAACTCACGAACTCACGAACGAACTCACGAACGAACGAACGAACGAACAAACGAACGAACGAACTCACGAACTCACGAACTCACGAACTCACGAACTCACGAACTCACGAACTCACGAACTCACGAACTCACGAACTCACGAACTCACGAACTCACGAAATCACGAACTCACGAACTCACGAACTCACGAACTCATGAACTCACGAACTCACGAACTCACGAACTCACGAACTCACGAACTCACGAACTCACGAACTCACGAACGAACGAACGAACGAACGAACGAACGAACGAAAGAACTCACGAACGAAAGAACTCACGAACGAAAGAACTCACGAACGAACTCACGAACTCACGAACGAACGAACTCACGAACGAACGAACTCACGAACGAACGAACTCACGAACGAACGAACGAACGAACTCACGAACTCACGAACTCACGAACTCACGAACTCACGAACTCACGAACTCACGAACTCACGAACTCACGAACTCACGAACTCACGAACTCACGAACGAACGAACGAACGAAAGAACTCACGAACGAACGAACGAACGAAAGAACTCACGAACGAACACACGAACGAACTCACGAACTCACGAACGGACGAACTCGCGAACGAACGAACTCACGAACGAACTCACGAACGAACGAACGAACTCACGAACTCACGAACGAACGAACGAACGAACGAACGAACGAACGAACGAACGAAAGAACTCACGAACTCACGAACTCACGAACTCACGAACTCACGAACTCACGAACTCACGAACTCACGAACTCACGAACTCACGAACTCACGAACTCACGAACTCACGAACTCACGAACTCACGAACGAACGAACGAACGAAAGAACTCACGAACGCACGAACGAACGAAAGAACTCACGAACGAACACACGAACGAACTCTCGAACTCACGAACGGACGAACTCGCGAACGAACGAACTCACGAACGAACTCACGAACGAACGAACGAACTCACGAACTCACGAACGAACGAACGAACGAACGAACGAACGAACGAACGAACGAACGAACGAACGAAAGAACTCACGAACGAAAGAACTCACGAACGAACTCACGAACTCACGAACGAACGAACTCACGAACGAACGAACTCACGAACGAACGAACTCACGAACGAACGAACGAACTCACGAACGAACTCACGAACTCACGAACTCACGAACTCACGAACTCACGAACTCACGAACTCACGAACTCACGAACTCACGAACTCACGAACTCACGAACGAACGAACGAACGAACGAACGAACTCACGAACGAACGAACGAACGAAAGAACTCACGAACGAACACACGAACGAACTCACGAACTCACGAACGGACGAACTCGCGAACGAACGAACTCACGAAAGGACTCACGAACGAACGAACGAACTCACGAACGAACGAACGAACTCACGAACTCACGAACTCACGATCGAACTCACGAACTCACGATCGAACTCACGAACTCACGAACTCACGAACTCACGAACTCACGAACTCACGATCGAACTCACGAACTCACGATCGAACTCACGAACTCACGATCGAACTCACGAACTCACGATCGAACTCACGAACTCACGATCGAACTCACGATCGAACTCACGAACTCACGAACTTACGAACTCACGAACTCACGAACTCACGAACTCACGAACTCACGAACTCACGAACTCACGAACTCACGAACTCACGAACTCACGAACTCACGAACTCACGATCGAACTCACGAACTCACGATCGAACTCACGAACTCACGATCGAACTCACGAACTCACGATCGAACTCACGAACGAACTCACGAACGAACTCACGAACGAACTCACGAACGAACTCACGAACGAACTCAGGAACGAACTCACGATCGAACTCACGAACTCACGAACTCACGAACTCACGAACTCACGAACTCACGAACTCACGAACTCACGAACTCACGAACTCACGAACTCACGAACTCACGAACTCACGAACTCACGAACTCACGATCGAACTCACGAACTCACGATCGAACTCACGAACTCACGATCGAACTCACGAACTCACGATCGAACTCACGAACTCACGATCGAACTCACGATCGAACTCACGAACTCACGAACTCACGAACTCACGAACTCACGAACTCACGAACTCACGAACTCACGAACTCACGATCTCACGATCGAACTCACGAACTCACGATCGAACTCACGAACTCACGATCGAACTCACGAACTCACGATCGAACTCACGAACTCACGATCGAACTCACGAACTCACGATCGAACTCACGAACTCACGATCGAAATCACGATCGAACTCACGAACGAACGAACTCACGAACGAACTCACGATCTCACGAACTCACGATCGAACTCACAAACTCACGATCGAACTCACGAACACACGATCGAACTCACGAACTCACGATCGAACTCGCGATCGAACTCACGAACTCACGAACTCACGAACTCACGAACTCACGAACTCACGATCGAACTCACGATCGAACTCACGAACTCACGAACGAACTCACGAACGAACTCACGAACGAACTCACGAACGAACTCACGAACGAACTCACGAACGAACTCACGAACGAACTCACGAACGAACGAACGAACGAACGAACGAAAGAACTCACGAACTCACGAACGAACGAACTCACGAACTCACGAACTCACGAACTCACGAACTCACGTACTCACGAACTCACGAACTCACGAACTCACGAACTCACGAACTCACGAACTCACGAACTCACGAACTCACGAACTCACGATCGAACTCACGAACTCACGATCGAACTCACGAACTCACGATCGAACTCACGATCGAACTCACGAACTCACGAACTCACGAACTCACGAACTCACGAACTCACGAACTCACGATCGAACTCACGAACTCACGAACTCACGAACTCACGAACTCACGAACTCTCGAACTCACGAACTCACGATCGAACTCACGATCGAACTCACGAACTCACGAACTCACGAACTCACGATCGAACTCACGAACTCACGAACTCACGAACTCACGAACTCACGAACTCACGAACTCACGAACTCACGAACTCACGAACTCACGAACTCACGTACTCACGAACTCACGATCGAACTCACGATCGAACTCACGAACTCACGAACTCACGAACTCACGAACTCACGAACTCACGATCGAACTCACGATCGAACTCACGAACTCACGAACTCACGAACTCACGAACTCACGAACGAACTCACGAACGAACGAACGAACGAACGAACGAACTCACGAACGAACGAACGAACGAACGAACTTACGAACTCACGAACTCACGAACTCACGAACTCACAAAATCACGATCGAACTCACGAACTCACGAACTCACGAACTCACGAACTCACGAACTCACGAACTCACGAACTCACGAACGAACTCACGAACGAACGAACGAACGAACGAACGAACTCACGAACGAACGAACGAACGAACGAACTTACGAACTCACGAACTCACGAACTCACGAACTCACGAACTCACGAACTCACGATCGAACTCACGAGCTCACGATCGAACTCACGAACTCACGATCGAACTCACGAACTCACGATCGAACTCACGAACTCACGATCGAACTCACGATCGAACTCACGAACTCACGAACTCACGAACTCACGAACTCACGAACTCACGAACTCACGAACTCACGAACTCACGATCGAACTCACGAACTCACGATCGAACTCACGAACTCACGATCGAACTCACGAACTCACGATCGAACTCACGAACTCACGATCGAACTCACGAACTCACGATCGAACTCACGATCGAACTCACGAACGCACGAACTCACGAACTCACGAACTCACGAACTCACGAACTCACGAACTCACGAACTCACGAACTCACGAACTCACGAACTCACGAACTCACGAACTCACGATCGAACTCACGAACTCACGATCGAACTCACGAACTCACGAACTCACGAACTCACGAACTCACGAACTCACGATCGAACTCACGAACTCACGAACTCACGAACTCACGAACTCACGAACTCTCGAGCTCACGAACTCACGATCGAACTCACGATCGAACTCACGAACTCACGAACTCACGAACTCACGATCGAACTCACGAACTCACGAACTCACGAACTCACGAACTCACGAACTCACGAACTCACGAACTCACGAACTCACGAACTCACGAACTCACGAACTCACGAACTCACGAACTCACGAACTCACGAACTCACGAACTCACGTACTCACGAACTCACGAACTCACGATCGAACTCACGATCGAACTCACGATCGAACTCACGAACTCACGAACTCACGATCGAACTCACGAACTCACGAACTCACGAACTCACGAACTCACGAACGAACTCACGAACGAGCGAACGAATGAACGAACGAACTCACGAACGAACGAACGAACGAACGAACGAACGAACGAACTTACGAACTCACGCACTCACGAACTCACGAACTCACGATCGAACTCACGAACTCACGATCGAACTCACGAACTCACGATCGAACTCACGATCGAACTCACGAACTCACGAACTCACGAACTCACGAACTCACGATCGAACTCACGATCGAACTCACGAACTCACGAACTCACGAACTCACGATCGAACTCACGAACTCACGAACTCACGAACTCACGAACTCACGAACTCACGAACTCACGAACTCACGAACTCACGAACTCACGAACTCACGTACTCACGAACTCACGATCGAACTCACGATCGAACTCACGAACTCACGAACTCACGAACTCACGAACTCACGAACTCACGATCGAACTCACGATCGAACTCACGAACTCACGAACTCACGAACTCACGAACTCACGAACGAACTCACGAACGAACGAACGAACGAACGAACGAACTCACGAACGAACGAACGAACGAACGAACTTACGAACTCACGAACTCACGAACTCACGAACTCACAAAATCACGATCGAACTCACGAACTCACGAACTCACGAACTCACGAACTCACGAACTCACGAACTCACGAACTCACGAACGAACTCACGAACGAACGAACGAATGAACGAACGAACTCACGAACGAACGAACGAACGAACGAACTTACGAACTCACGAACTCACGAACTCACGAACTCACGAACTCACGAACTCACGATCGAACTCACGAGCTCACGATCGAACTCACGAACTCACGATCGAACTCACGAACTCACGATCGAACTCACGAACTCACGATCGAACTCACGATCGAACTCACGAACTCACGAACTCACGAACTCACGAACTCACGAACTCACGAACTCACGAACTCACGAACTCACGATCGAACTCACGAACTCACGATCGAACTCACGAACTCACGATCGAACTCACGAACTCACGATCGAACTCACGAACTCACGATCGAACTCACGAACTCACGATCGAACTCACGATCGAACTCACGAACGCACGAACTCACGAACTCACGAACTCACGAACTCACGAACTCACGAACTCACGAAGTCACGAACTCACGAACTCACGAACTCACGAACTCACGAACTCACGAACTCACGAACTCACGATCGAACTCACGAACTCACGATCGAACTCACGAACTCACGAACTCACGAACTCACGAACTCACGAACTCACGATCGAACTCACGAACTCACGAACTCACGAACTCACGAACTCACGAACTCTCGAGCTCACGAACTCACGATCGAACTCACGATCGAACTCACGAACTCACGAACTCACGAACTCACGATCGAACTCACGAACTCACGAACTCACGAACTCACGAACTCACGAACTCACGAACTCACGAACTCACGAACTCACGAACTCACGAACTCACGAACTCACGAACTCACGAACTCACGAACTCACGTACTCACGAACTCACGAACTCACGATCGAACTCACGATCGAACTCACGATCGAACTCACGAACTCACGAACTCACGATCGAACTCACGAACTCACGAACTCACGAACTCACGAACTCACGAACGAACTCACGAACGAGCGAACGAATGAACGAACGAACTCACGAACGAACGAACGAACGAACGAACGAACGAACGAACTTACGAACTCACGCACTCACGAACTCACGAACTCACAAAATCACGATCGAACTCACGAACTCACGATCGAACTCACGATCGAACTCACGAACTCACGATCGAACTCACGAACTCACGAACTCACGAACTCACGAAATCACGAACTCACGAACTCACGAACTCACGATCGAACTCACGAACTCACGATCGAACTCACGAACTCACGAACTCACGAACTCACGAACTCACGAACTCACGAACTCACGAACTCACGATCGAACTCACGAACTCACGATCGAACTCACGAACTCACGATCGAACTCACGAACTCACGAACTCACGAACTCACGAACTCACGAACTCACGAACTCACGAACTCACGATCGAACTCACGAGCTCACGATCGAACTCACGAACTCACGATCGAACTCACGAACTCACGATCGAACTCACGAACTCACGATCGAACTCACGATCGAACTCACGAACTCACGAACTCACGAACTCACGAACTCACGAACTCACGAACTCACGATCGAACTCACGAACTCACGATCGAACTCACGAACTCACGATCGAACTCACGATCGAACTCACGAACTCACGAACTCACGAACTCACGAACTCACGAACTCACGAACTCACGATCGAACTCACGAACTCACGAACTCACGAACTCACGAACTCACGAACTCTCGAACTCACGAACTCACGATCGAACTCACGATCGAACTCACGAACTCACGAACTCACGAACTCACGATCGAACTCACGAACTCACGAACTCACGAACTCACGAACTCACGAACTCACGAACTCACGAACTCACGAACTCACGAACTCACGAACTCACGAACTCACGAACTCACGAACTCACGTACTCACGAACTCACGATCGAACTCACGATCGAACTCACGAACTCACGAACTCACGAACTCACGAACTCACGAACTCACGATCGAACTCACGATCGAACTCACGAACTCACGAACTCACGAACTCACGAACTCACGAACTCACGAACTCACGAACTCACGATCGAACTCACGAACTCACGATCGAACTCACGAACTCACGATCGAACTCACGATCGAACTCACGAACTCACGAACTCACGAACTCACGAACTCACGAACTCACGAACTCACGATCGAACTCACGAACTCACGAACTCACGAACTCACGAACTCACGAACTCTCGAACTCACGAACTCACGATCGAACTCACGATCGAACTCACGAACTCACGAACTCACGAACTCACGATCGAACTCACGAACTCACGAACTCACGAACTCACGAACTCACGAACTCACGAACTCACGAACTCACGAACTCACGAACTCACGAACTCACGAACTCACGTACTCACGAACTCACGATCGAACTCACGATCGAACTCACGAACTCACGAACTCACGAACTCACGAACTCACGAACTCACGATCGAACTCACGATCGAACTCACGAACTCACGAACTCACGAACTCACGAACTCACGAACGAACTCACGAACGAACGAACGAACGAACGAACGAACTCACGAACGAACGAACGAACGAACGAACTTACGAACTCACGAACTCACGAACTCACGAACTCACAAAATCACGATCGAACTCACGAACTCACGAACTCACGAACTCACGAACTCACGAACTCACGAACTCACGAACTCACGAACGAACTCACGAACGAACGAACGAACGAACGAACGAACTCACGAACGAACGAACGAACGAACGAACTTACGAACTCACGAACTCACGAACTCACGAACTCACGAACTCACGAACTCACGATCGAACTCACGAGCTCACGATCGAACTCACGAACTCACGATCGAACTCACGAACTCACGATCGAACTCACGAACTCACGATCGAACTCACGATCGAACTCACGATCGAACTCACGAACTCACGAACTCACGAACTCACGAACTCACGAACTCACGAACTCACGATCGAACTCACGAACTCACGATCGAACTCACGAACTCACGATCGAACTCACGAACTCACGATCGAACTCACGAACTCACGATCGAACTCACGAACTCACGATCGAACTCACGATCGAACTCACGAACGCACGAACTCACGAACTCACGAACTCACGAACTCACGAACTCACGAACTCACGAACTCACGAACTCACGAACTCACGAACTCACGAACTCACGAACTCACGAACTCACGAACGAACTCAGGAACGAACTCACGATCGAACTCACGAACTCACGAACTCACGAACTCACGAACTCACGAACTCACGATCGAACTCACGAACTCACGAACTCACGAACTCACGAACTCACGAACTCTCGAACTCACGAACTCACGATCGAACTCACGATCGAACTCACGAACTCACGAACTCACGAACTCACGATCGAACTCACGAACTCACGAACTCACGAACTCACGAACTCACGAACTCACGATCTCACGAACTCACGAACTCACGAACTCACGAACTCACGAACTCACGAACTCACGAACTCACGAACTCACGAACTCACGAACTCACGAACTCACGAACTCACGTACTCACGAACTCACGAACTCACGATCGAACTCACGATCGAACTCACGATCGAACTCACGAACTCACGAACTCACGATCGAACTCACGAACTCACGAACTCACGAACTCACGAACTCACGAACGAACTCACGAACGAGCGAACGAACGAACGAACGAACTCACGAACGAACGAACGAACGAACGAACTTACGAACTCACGAACTCACGAACTCACGAACTCACAAAATCACGATCGAACTCACGAACTCACGATCGAACTCACGATCGAACTCACGAACTCACGATCGAACTCACGAAATCACGAACTCACGAACTCACGAACTCACGATCGAACTCACGAACTCACGATCGAACTCACGAACTCACGATCGAACTCACGAACTCACGATCGAACTCACGAACTCACGAACTCACGAACTCACGAACTCACGAACTCACGAACTCACGAACGCACGAACTCACGAACTCACGAACTCACGAACTCACGAACTCACGAACTCACGAACTCACGAACTCACGTACTCACGAACTCACGAACTCACGATCGAACTCACGATCGAACTCACGAACTCACGAACTCACGAACTCACGAACTCACGAACTCACGAACTCACGAACTCACGAACTCACGAACTCACGAACTCACGAACGAACTCACGAACGAACGAACGAACGAACGAACGAACTCACGAACGAACGAACGAACTCACGAACTCACGAACTCACGAACTCACGAACTCACGAACTCACGAACTCACGAACTCACGAACTCACGAACTCACGAACTCACAAACTCACGAACTCACGAACTCACGAACTCACGAACTCACGATCGAACTCACGAACTCACGATCGAACTCACGAACTCACGAACTCACGAACTCACGAACTCACGAACTCACGAACTCACGAACTCACGAACTCACGAACTCACGAACTCACGAACTCACGAACTCACGAACTCACGAACTCACGAACTCACGAACGAACTCACGAACGAACGAACGAATGAACGAACGAACTCACGAACGAACGAACGAACGAACGAACGAACGAACGAACTCACGAACTCACGAACTCACGAACGAACTCACGAACGAACGAACGAATGAACGAACGAACTCACGAACGAACGAACGAACGAACGAACGAACTCACGAACTCACGAACTCACGAACTCACGAACTCACGAACTCACGAACTCACGAAATCACGAACTCACGAACTCACGAACTCACGAACTCACGAACTCACGAACTCACGAACTCACGAAGTCACGAACGAACGAACGAACGAACGAACGAACGAACGAACGAACGAACGAACTCACGAACGAACGAACGAACGAACTCACGAACTCACGAACTCACGAACTCACGAACGAACTCACGAACGAACGAACGAATGAACGAACGAACTCACGAACAAACGAACGAACGAACGAACGAACTCACGAACTCACGAACTCACGAACTCACGAACTCACGAACTCACGAACTCACGAACTCACGAACTCACGAAATCACGAACTCACGAACTCACGAACTCACGAACTCACGAACTCACGAACTCACGAACTCACGAAGTCACGAACGAACGAACGAACGAACGAACGAACGAACGAACGAACGAACGAAAGAACTCACGAACGAACTCACGAACGAACGAACGAACTCACGAACGAACGAACGAACTCACGAACGAACGAACGAACTCACGAACGAACGAACGAACTCACGAACGAACGAACGAACTCACGAACTCACGAACGAACTCAGGAACGAACTCACGATCGATCTCACGAACGAACTCACGAACGAACTCACGAACGAACTCACGAACGAACTCACGAACGAACTCACGAACGAACTCACGATCGAACTCACGAACTCACGAACTCACGAACTCACGAACTCACGAACTCACGAACTCACGATCGAACTCACGAACTCACGATCGAACTCACGAACTCACGAACTCACGAACTCACGAACTCACGAACTCACGATCGAACTCACGAACTCACGAACTCACGAACTCACGAACTCACGAACTCTCGAACTCACGAACTCACGATCGAACTCACGATCGAACTCACGAACTCACGAACTCACGAACTCACGATCGAACTCACGAACTCACGAACTCACGAACTCACGAACTCACGAACTCACGAACTCACGAACTCACGAACTCACGAACTCACGAACTCACGAACTCACGAACTCACGAACTCACGAACTCACGAACTCACGATCGAACTCACGAACTCACGATCGAACTCACGAACTCACGAACTCACGAACTCACGAACTCGCGAACTCACGATCGAACTCACGAACTCACGATCGAACTCACGAACTCACGATCGAACTCACGAACTCACGATCGAACTCACGAACTCACGATCGAACTCACGAACTCACGATCGAACTCACGATCGAACTCACGAACGCACGAACTCACGAACTCACGAACTCACGAACTCACGAACTCACGAACTCACGAACTCACGAACTCACGAACTCACGAACTCACGAACTCACGAACTCACGAACTCACGAACTCACGATCGAACTCACGAACTCACGATCGAACTCACGAACTCACGAACTCACGAACTCACGAACTCACAAACTCACGAACTCACGAACTCACGAACTCACGAACTCACGATCGAACTCACGAACTCACGATCGAACTCACGAACTCACGAACTCACGAACTCACGAACTCACGAACTCACGAACTCACGAACTCACGAACTCACGAACTCACGAACTCACGAACTCACGAACTCACGAACTCACGAACTCACGAACGAACTCACGAACGAACGAACGAATGAACGAACGAACTCACGAACGAACGAACGAACGAACGAACGAACTCACGAACTCACGAACTCACGAACGAACTCACGAACTCACGAACTCACGAACTCACGAACGAACTCACGAACGAACGAACGAATGAACGAACGAACTCACGAACGAACGAACGAACGAACTCACGAACTCACGAACTCACGAACTCACGAACGAACTCACGAACGAACGAACGAATGAACGAACGAACTCACGAACGAACGAACGAACGAACGATCGAACTCACGAACTCACGAACTCACGAACTCACGAACTCACGAACTCACGAACTCACGAACTCACGAACTCACGAAATCACGAACTCACGAACTCACGAACTCACGAACTCACGAACTCACGAACTCACGAACTCACGAACTCACGAACGAACGAACGAACGAACGAACGAACGAACGAACGAACGAACGAACGAAAGAACTCACGAACGAACTCACGAACGAACGAACGAACTCACGAACGAACGAACGAACTCACGAACGAACGAACGAACTCACGAACGAACGAACGAACTCACGAACGAACGAACGAACTCACGAACGAACGAACGAACTCACGAACGAACGAACGAACTCACGAACTCACGAACGAACTCAGGAACGAACTCACGATCGATCTCACGAACGAACTCACGAACGAACTCACGAACGAACTCACGAACGAACTCACGAACGAACTCACGAACGAACTCACGATCGAACTCACGAACTCACGAACTCACGAACTCACGAACTCACGAACTCACGAACTCACGATCGAACTCACGAACTCACGATCGAACTCACGAACTCACGAACTCACGAACTCACGAACTCACGAACTCACGATCGAACTCACGAACTCACGAACTCACGAACTCACGAACTCACGAACTCTCGAACTCACGAACTCACGATCGAACTCACGATCGAACTCACGAACTCACGAACTCACGAACTCACGATCGAACTCACGAACTCACGAACTCACGAACTCACGAACTCACGAACTCACGAACTCACGAACTCACGAACTCACGAACTCACGAACTCACGAACTCACGAACTCACGAACTCACGAACTCACGAACTCACGATCGAACTCACGAACTCACGATCGAACTCACGAACTCACGAACTCACGAACTCACGAACTCACGAACTCACGATCGAACTCACGAACTCACGATCGAACTCACGAACTCACGATCGAACTCACGAACTCACGATCGAACTCACGAACTCACGATCGAACTCACGAACTCACGATCGAACTCACGATCGAACTCACGAACGCACGAACTCACGAACTCACGAACTCACGAACTCACGAACTCACGAACTCACGAACTCACGAACTCACGAACTCACGAACTCACGAACTCACGAACTCACGAACTCACGAACTCACGAACTCACGAACTCACGATCGAACTCACGAACTCACGATCGAACTCACGAACTCACGAACTCACGAACTCACGAACTCACGAACTCACGAACTCACGAACTCTCGAACTCACGAACTCACGATCGAACTCACGATCGAACTCACGAACTCACGAACTCACGAACTCACGATCGAACTCACGAACTCACGAACTCACGAACTCACGAACTCACGAACTCACGAACTCACGAACTCACGAACTCACGAACTCACGAACTCACGAACTCACGAACTCACGAACTCACGAACTCACGAACTCACGTACTCACGAACTCACGAACTCACGATCGAACTCACGATCGAACTCACGATCGAACTCACGAACTCACGAACTCACGATCGAACTCACGAACTCACGAACTCACGAACTCACGAACTCACGAACGAACTCACGAACGAGCGAACGAACGAACGAACGAACTCACGAACGAACGAACGAACGAACGAACTTACGAACTCACGAACTCACGAACTCACGAACTCACAAAATCACGATCGAACTCACGAACTCACGATCGAACTCACGATCGAACTCACGAACTCACGATCGAACTCACGAAATCACGAACTCACGAACTCACGAACTCACGATCGAACTCACGAACTCACGATCGAACTCACGAACTCACGATCGAACTCACGAACTCACGAACTCACGAACTCACGAACTCACGAACTCACGAACTCACGAACTCACGTACTCACGAACTCACGAACTCACGATCGAACTCACGATCGAACTCACGAACTCACGAACTCACGAACTCACGAACTCACGAACTCACGAACTCACGAACTCACGAACTCACGAACTCACGAACTCACGAACTCACGAACTCACGAACTCACGAACTCACGAACGAACTCACGAACGAACGAACGAACGAACGAACGAACTCACGAACGAACGAACGAACTCACGAACTCACGAACTCACGAACTCACGAACTCACGAACTCACGAACTCACGAACTCACGAACTCACGAACTCACGAACTCACGAACTCACGAACTCACGAACTCACAAACTCACGAACTCACGAACTCACGAACTCACGAACTCACGATCGAACTCACGAACTCACGATCGAACTCACGAACTCACGAACTCACGAACTCACGAACTCACGAACTCACGAACTCACGAACTCACGAACTCACGAACTCACGAACTCACGAACTCACGAACTCACGAACTCACGAACGAACTCACGAACGAACGAACGAATGAACGAACGAACTCACGAACGAACGAACGAACGAACGAACGAACTCACGAACTCACGAACTCACGAACGAACTCACGAACGAACGAACGAATGAACGAACGAACTCACGAACGAACGAACGAACGAACGAACGAACTCACGAACTCACGAACTCACGAACTCACGAACTCACGAACTCACGAACTCACGAACTCACGAACTCACGAAATCACGAACTCACGAACTCACGAACTCACGAACTCACGAACTCACGAACTCACGAACTCACGAACTCACGAACGAACTCACGAACTCACGATCGAACTCACGATCGAACTCACGAACTCACGAACTCACGAACTCACGAACTCACGAACTCACGAACTCACGAACTCACGAACTCACGAACTCACGAACTCACGAACTCACGAACTAACGAACTCACGAACTCACGAACTCACGAACTCACGAACTCACGAACTCACGAACTCACGAACTCACGAACTCACGAACTCACGAACTCACGATCGAACTCACGATCGAACTCACGAACTCACGAACTCACGTACTCACGAACTCACGAACTCACGATCGAACTCACGATCGAACTCACGAACTCACGAACTCACGAACTCACGAACTCACGAACTCACGAACTCACGAACTCACGAACTCACGAACTCACGAACGAACTCACGAACTCACGAACTCACGAACTCACGAACTCACGAACTCACGAACTCACGAACTCACGAACTCACGAACGAACTCACGAACTCACGATCGAACTCACGATCGAACTCACGAACTCACGAACTCACGAACTCACGAACTCACGAACTCACGAACTCACGAACTCACGAACTCACGAACTCACGAACTCACGAACTCACGAACTCACGAACTCACGATCGAACTCACGATCGAACTCACGAACTCACGAACTCACGAACTCACGAACTCACGAACTCACGAACTCACGAACTCACGAACTCACGAACTCACGAACTCACGAACTCACGAACTCACGAACTCACGAACTCACGAACTCACGAACTCACGATCGAACTCACGAACTCACGATCGAACTCACGAACTCACGAACTCACGAACTCACGAACTCACGAACTCACGAACTCACGAACGCACGAACTCACGAACTCACGAACTCACGAACTCACGAACTCACGAACTCACGAACTCACGTACTCACGAACTCACGAACTCACGATCGAACTCACGATCGAACTCACGAACTCACGAACTCACGAACTCACGAACTCACGAACTCACGAACTCACGAACTCACGAACTCACGAACTCACGAACTCACGAACTCACGAACTCACGAACGAACTCACGAACGAACGAACGAACGAACGAACGAACTCACGAACGAACGAACGAACTCACGAACTCACGAACTCACGAACTCACGAACTCACGAACTCACGAACTCACGAACTCACGAACTCACGAACTCACGAACTCACAAACTCACGAACTCACGAACTCACGAACTCACGAACTCACGATCGAACTCACGAACTCACGATCGAACTCACGAACTCACGAACTCACGAACTCACGAACTCACGAACTCACGAACTCACGAACTCACGAACGAACTCACGAACGAACGAACGAACGAACTCACGAACTCACGAACTCACGAACTCACGAACTCACGAACTCACGAACTCACGAACTCACGAACTCACGAACTCACGAACTCACGAACTCACGAACTCACGAACTCACGAACTCACGAACTCACGAACTAACGAACTCACGTACTCACGAACTCACGAACTCACGATCGAACTCACGATCGAACTCACGAACTCACGATCTCACGAACTCACGAACTCACGAACTCACGATCGAACTCACGATCGAACTCACGAACTCACGAACTCACGAACTCACGAACTCACGAACTCACGAACTCACGAACTCACGAACTCACGAACTCACGAACTCACGAACTCACGAACTCACGAACTCACGAACTCACGAACTCACGAACGAACTCACGAACGAACGAACGAATGAACGAACGAACTCACGAACTCACGAACTCACGAACTCACGAACTCACGAACTCACGAACTCACGAACTCACGAACTCACGAACTCACGAAATCACGAACTCACGAACTCACGAACTCACGAACTCACGAACTCACGAACTCACGAACGAACGAACGAACGAACGAACGAACGAACGAACGAACGAACGAACGAACGAAAGAACTCACGAAAGAACTCACGAACTCACGAACGAACGAACTCACGAACGAACGAACTCACGAACGAACGAACTCACGAACGAACGAACTCACGAACGAACGAACGAACTCACGAACGAACGAACGAACTCACGAACGAACGAACGAACTCACGAACGAACGAACGAACTCACGAACGAACGAACGAACTCACGAACTCACGAACGAACTCAGGAACGAACTCACGATCGATCTCACGAACGAACTCACGAACGAACTCACGAACGAACTCACGAACGAACTCACGATCGAACTCACGAACTCACGAACTCACGAACTCACGAACTCACGAACTCACGAACTCACGAACTCACGAACTCACGAACTCACGAACTCACGAACTCACGAACTCACGAACGAACTCACGAACTCACGATCGAACTCACGATCGAACTCACGAACTCACGAACTCACGAACTCACGAACTCACGAACTCACGAACTCACGAACTCACGAACTAACGAACTCACGTACTCACGAACTCACGAACTCACGAACTCACGAACTCACGAACTCACGAACTCACGAACTCACGAACTCACGAACTCACGATCGAACTCACGATCGAACTCACGAACTCACGAACTCACGTACTCACGAACTCACGAACTCACGATCGAACTCACGATCGAACTCACGAACTCACGAACTCACGAACTCACGAACTCACGAACTCACGAACTCACGAACTCACGAACTCACGAACTCACGAACTCACGAACGAACTCACGAACTCACGAACTCACGAACTCACGAACTCACGAACTCGCGAACGAACTCACGAACTCACGATCGAACTCACGATCGAACTCACGAACTCACGAACTCACGAACTCACGAACTCACGAACTCACGAACTCACGAACTCACGAACTCACGATCGAACTCACGATCGAACTCACGAACTCACGAACTCATGAACTCACGAACTCACGAACTCACGAACTCACGAACTCACGAACTCACGAACTCACGAACTCACGAACTCACGAACTCACGAACTCACGAACTCACGAACTCACGAACTCACGAACTCACGAACTCACGAACTCACGAACTCTCGAACTCACGAACGAACTCACGAACTCACGATCGAACTCACGATCGAACTCACGAACTCACGAACTCACGAACTCACGAACTCACGAACTCACGAACTCACGAACTCACGAACTCACGAACGAACTCACGAACTCACGATCGAACTCACGATCGAACTCACGAACTCACGAACTCACGAACTCACGAACTCACGAACTCACGAACTCACGAACTCACGAACTCACGAACTCACGAACTCACGAACTCACGAACTCACGAACTCACGAACGAACTCACGAACTCACGATCGAACTCACGATCGAACTCACGAACTCACGAACTCACGAACTCACGAACTCACGAACTCACGAACTCACGAACTCACGAACTCACGAACTCACGAACTCACGAACTCACGAACGAACTCACGAACGAACGAACGACCTCACGAACGAACTCACGAACGAACTCACGAACGAACGAACGAACGAACGAACGAACTCACGATCGAACTCACGAACTCACGATCGAACTCACGATCGAACTCACGAACTCACGAACTCACGAACTCACGAACTCACGAACTCACGAACTCACGAACTCACGATCGAACTCACGAACTCACGATCGAACTCACGAACTCACGATCGAACTCACGATCGAACTCACGAACTCACGATCGAACTCACGAACTCACGATCGAACTCACGAACTCACGATCGAACTCACGATCGAACTCACGAACTCACGAACTCACGAACTCACGAACTCACGAACTCACGAACTCACGAACTCACGAACTCACGAACTCACGAACTCACGAACTCACGAACTCACGATCGAACTCACGAACTCACGATCGAACTCACGAACTCACGATCGAACTCACGATCGAACTCACGAACTCACGATCGAACTCACGATCGAACTCACGAACTCACGAACTCACGAACTCACGAACTCACGAACTCACGAACTCACGAACTCACGATCGAACTCACGAACTCACGATCGAACTCACGAACTCACGATCGAACTCACGATCGAACTCACGAACTCACGATCGAACTCACGAACTCACGATCGAACTCACGAACTCACGATCGAACTCACGATCGAACTCACGAACTCACGAACTCACGAACTCACGAACTCACGAACTCACGAACTCACGAACTCACGAACTCACGAACTCACGAACTCACGAACTCACGAACTCACGAACTCACGAACTCACGAACTCACGAACTCACGAACTCACGAACTCACGATCGAACTCACGAACTCACGATCGAACTCACGAACTCACGAACTCACGAACTCACGAACTCACGAACTCACGAACTCACGAACTCACGATCGAACTCACGAACTCACGAACTCACGAACTCACGAACTCTCGAACTCACGAACTCACGATCGAACTCACGATCGAACTCACGAACTCACGAACTCACGAACTCACGATCGAACTCACGAACTCACGAACTCACGAACTCACGAACTCACGAACTCACGAACGAACTCACGAACGAACGAACGACCTCACGAACGAACTCACGAACGAACTCACGAACGAACGAACGAACGAACGAACGAACTCACGATCGAACTCACGAACTCACGATCGAACTCACGATCGAACTCACGAACTCACGAACTCACGAACTCACGAACTCACGAACTCACGAACTCACGAACTCACGATCGAACTCACGAACTCACGATCGAACTCACGAACTCACGATCGAACTCACGATCGAACTCACGAACTCACGATCGAACTCACGAACTCACGATCGAACTCACGAACTCACGATCGAACTCACGATCGAACTCACGAACTCACGAACTCACGAACTCACGAACTCACGAACTCACGAACTCACGAACTCACGAACTCACGAACTCACGAACTCACGAACTCACGAACTCACGAACTCACGAACTCACGAACTCACGAACTCACGAACTCACGATCGAACTCACGAACTCACGATCGAACTCACGAACTCACGAACTCACGAACTCACGAACTCACGAACTCACGAACTCACGAACTCACGATCGAACTCACGAACTCACGAACTCACGAACTCACGAACTCTCGAACTCACGAACTCACGATCGAACTCACGATCGAACTCACGAACTCACGAACTCACGAACTCACGATCGAACTCACGAACTCACGAACTCACGAACTCACGAACTCACGAACTCACGAACTCACGAACTCACGAACTCACGAACTCACGAACTCACGAACTCACGAACTCACGTACTCACGAACTCACGAACTCACGATCGAACTCACGATCGAACTCACGATCGAACTCACGAACTCACGAACTCACGAACTCACGAACTCACGAACTCACGATCGAACTCACGATCGAACTCACGAACTCACGAACTCACGAACTCACGAACTCACGAACGAACTCACGAACGAGCGAACGAATGAACGAACGAACTCACGAACGAACGAACGAACGAACGAACTTACGAACTCACGAACTCACGAACTCACAAAATCACGATCGAACTCACGAACTCACGATCGAACTCACGATCGAACTCACGAACTCACGATCGAACTCACGAACTCACGAACTCACGAACTCACGAACTCACGAACTCACGATCGAACTCACGAACTCACGATCGAACTCACGAACTCACGATCGAACTCACGAACTCACGATCGAACTCACGAACTCACGAACTCACGAACTCACGAACTCACGAACTCACGAACTCACGAACTCACGAACTCACGAACTCACGAACTCACGAACTCACGAACTCACGAACTCACGAACTCACGTACTCACGAACTCACGAACTCACGATCGAACTCACGATCGAACTCACGAACTCACGAACTCACGAACTCACGAACTCACGAACTCACGAACTCACGAACTCACGAACTCACGAACTCACGAACTCACGAACGAACTCACGAACGAACGAACGAATGAACGAACGAACTCACGAACGAACGAACGAACTCACGAACTCACGAACTCACGAACTCACGAACTCACGAACTCACGAACTCACGATCGAACTCACGAACTCACGATCGAACTCACGAACTCACGATCGAACTCACGAACTCACGATCGAACTCACGAACTCACGAACTCACGAACTCACGAACTCACGAACTCACGAACTCACGAACTCACGAACTCACGAACTCACGAGCTCACGAACTCACGAACTCACGTACTCACGAACTCACGAACTCACGATCGAACTCACGATCGAACTCACGAACTCACGAACTCACGAACTCACGAACTCACGAACTCACGAACTCACGAACTCACGAACTCACGAACTCACGAACTCACGAACTCACGAACTCACGAACTCACGAACGAACTCACGAACGAACGAACGAATGAACGAACGAACTCACGAACGAACGAACGAACGAACGAACTCACGAACTCACGAACTCACGAACTCACGAACTCACGAACTCACGAACTCACGAACTCACGAACTCACGAACTCACGAACTCACGAACTCACGAACTCACGAACTCACGAACTCACAAACTCACGAACTCACGAACTCACGAACTCACGAACTCACGATCGAACTCGCGAACTCACGATCGAACTCACGAACTCACGAACTCACGAACTCACGAACTCACGAACTCACGAACTCACGAACGAACGAACGAACGAACGAACGAACGAACGAACGAACGAACTTACGAACTCACGAACTCACGAACTCACGAACTCACGAACTCACGAACTCACGAACTCACGAACTCACGAACTCACGAACTCACGAACTCACGAACTCACGAACTCACGAATCACGAACTCACGAACTCACGAACTCACGAACTCACGAACTCACGAACTCACGAACTCACGAACTCACGAACTCACGAACTCACGAACGAACTCACGAAAGAACTCACGAACGAACGAACGAATGAACGAACGAACTCACGAACGAACGAACGAACGAACGAACGAAATTACGAACTCACGAACTCACGAACTCACGAACTCACGAACTCACGAACTCACGAACTCACGAACTCACGAACTCACGAACTCACGAACTCACGAACTCACGAACGAACTCACGAACGAACTCACGAACGAACGAACGAATGAACGAACGAACTCACGAACGAACGAACGAACGAACGAACGAACGAAATTGCGAACTCACGAACTCACGAACTCACGAACTCACGAACTCACGAACTCACGAACTCACGAACTCACGAACTCACGAACTCACGAACTCACGAACTCACGAACTCACGAACTCACGAACTCACGAACTCACGAACTCACGATAGAACTCACGAACTCACGATCGAACTCACGAACTCACGATCGAACTCACGAACTCACGATCGAACTCACGAACTCACGAACTCACGAACTCACGAACTCACGAACTCACGAACTCACGAACTCACGATCGACCTCACGAACTCACGATCGAACTCACGAACTCACGATCGAACTCACGATCGAACTCACGAACTCACGAACTCACGAACTCACGAACTCACGAACTCACGAACTCACGAACTCACGAACTCACGAACTCACGAACTCACGAACTCACGAACTCACGATAGAACTCACGAACTCACGATCGAACTCACGAACTCACGATCGAACTCACGAACTCACGATCGAACTCACGAACTCACGATCGAACTCACGATCGAACTCACGAACTTACGAACTCACGAACTCACGAACTCACGAAATCACGAACTCACGAACTCACGAACACACGAACTCACGAACTCACGAACTCACGAACTCACGAACTCACGAACTCACGAACTCACGAACTCACGAACTCACGAAATCACGAACTCACGATCGAACTCACGATCGAACTCACGAACTCACGATCGAACTCATGATCGAACTCACGAACTCACGAACTCACGAACTCACGAACTCACGAACTCACGAACTCACGAACTCACGAACTCACGAACTCACGAACTCACGAACTCACGAACTCACGAACTCACGAACTCACGAACTCACGATCGAACTCGCGATCGAACTCACGAACTCACGAACTCACGAACTCACGAACTCACGAACTCACGAACTCACGAACTCACGAACTCACGAAATCACGAACTCACGATCGAACTCACGATCGAACTCACGAACTCACGATCGAACTCACGATCGAACTCACGAACTCACGAACTCACGAACTCACGAACTCACGAACTCACGAACTCACGAACTCACGAACTCACGAACTCACGAACTCACGAACTCACGAACTCACGAACTCACGATCGAACTCGCGATCGAACTCACGAACTCACGAACTCACGAACTCACGAACTCACGAACTCACGAACTCACGAACTCACGAACTCACGAACGAACTCACGAACGAACGAACGAACGAACGAACGAATGAACGAACGAACGAACGAACTCACGAACGAACGAACGAACTCACGAACGAACGAACGAACTCACGAACTCACGAACGAACTCAGGAACGAACTCACGATCGATCTCACGAACGAACTCACGAACGAACTCACGAACGAACTCACGAACGAACTCACGAACGAACTCACGAACGAACTCACGATCGAACTCACGAACGAACTCACGAACGAACTCACGAACGAACTCACGAACGAACTCACGAACGAACTCAGGAACGAACTCACGATCGAACTCACGAACTCACGAAATCACGAACTCACGAACTCACGAACACACGAACTCACGAACTCACGAACTCACGAACTCACGAACTCACGAACTCACGAACTCACGTACTCACGAACTCACGAACTCACGAAATCACGAACTCACGATCGAACTCACGATCGAACTCACGAACTCACGATCGAACTCATGATCGAACTCACGAACTCACGAACTCACGAACTCACGAACTCACGAACTCACGAACTCACGAACTCACGAACTCACGAACTCACGAACTCACGAACTCACGAACTCACGAACTCACGATCGAACTCGCGATCGAACTCACGAACTCACGAACTCACGAACTCACGAACTCACGAACTCACGAACTCACGAACTCACGAACTCACGAAATCACGAACTCACGATCGAACTCACGATCGAACTCACGAACTCACGATCGAACTCACGATCGAACTCACGAACTCACGAACTCACGAACTCACGAACTCACGAACTCACGAACTCACGAACTCACGAACTCACGAACTCACGAACTCACGAACTCACGAACTCACGAACTCACGAACTCACGAACTCACGATCGAACTCGCGATCGAACTCACGAACTCACGAACTCACGAACTCACGAACTCACGAACTCACGAACTCACGAACTCACGAACTCACGAACTCACGAACGAACTCACGAACGAACGAACGAACGAACGAACGAACGAACGAACTCACGAACGAACGAACGAACTCACGAACGAACGAACGAACTCACGAACTCACGAACGAACTCAGGAACGAACTCACGATCGATCTCACGAACGAACTCACGAACGAACTCACGAACGAACTCACGAACGAACTCACGAACGAACTCACGAACGAACGAACTCACGAACGAACTCACGAACGAACGAACTCACGAACGAACTCACGAACTCACGATCGAACTCACGAACTCACGATCGAACTCACGAACTCACGATCGAACTCACGAACTCACGATCGAACTCACGATCGAACTCACGAACTCACGAACTCACGAACTCACGAACTCACGAACTCACGAACTCACGAACTCACGAACTCACGAACTCACGAACTCACGAACTCACGATCGAACTCACGAACTCACGATCGAACTCACGAACTCACGATCGAACTCACGAACTCACGATCGAACTCACGATCGAACTCACGAACTCACGAACTCACGAACTCAGGAACTCACGAAATCACGAACTCACGAACTCACGAACACACGAACTCACGAACTCACGAACTCACGAACTCACGAACTCACGAACTCACGAACTCACGAACTCACGAACTCACGAAATCACGAACTCACGATCGAACTCACGATCGAACTCACGAACTCACGATCGAACTCACGATCGAACTCACGAACTCACGAACTCACGAACTCACGAACTCACGAACTCACGAACTCACGAACTCACGAACTCACGAACTCACGATCGAACTCACGAACTCACGATCGAACTCACGAACTCACGATCGAACTCACGAACTCACGATCGAACTCACGATCGAACTCACGAACGAACTCACGAACGAACTCACGAACGAACTCACGAACGAACTCACGAACGAACTCAGGAACGAACTCACGATCGAACTCACGAACGAACTCACGAACTCACGAACTCACGAACTCACGAACGAACTCACGAACGAACGAACTCACGAACGAACTCACGAACGAACGAACTCACGAACGAACTCACGAACTCACGAACTCACGAACTCACGATCGAACTCACGAACTCACGATCGAACTCACGAACTCACGATCGAACTCACGAACGAACTCACGAACTCACGATCGAACTCACGAACTCACGAACTCACGAACTCACGAACTCACGAACTCACGAACTCACGAACTCACGAACTCACGAACTCACGAACTCACGATCGAACTCACGAACTCATGATCGAACTCACGAACTCACGATCGAACTCACGAACTCACGATCGAACTCACGAACTCACGATCGAACTCACGATCGAACTCACGAACTTACGAACTCACGAACTCACGAACTCACGAAATCACGAACTCACGAACTCACGAACACACGAACTCACGAACTCACGAACTCACGAACTCACGAACTCACGAACTCACGAACTCACGAACTCACGAAATCACGAACTCACGATCGAACTCACGATCGAACTCACGAACTCACGATCGAACTCACGATCGAACTCACGAACTCACGAACTCACGAACTCACGAACTCACGAACTCACGAACTCACGAACTCACGAACTCACGAACTCACGAACTCACGAACTCACGAACTCACGAACTCACGAACTCACGAACTCACGAACTCACGAACTCACGAACTCACGAACTCACGAACTCACGAACTCACGAACTCACGAACTCACGATCGAACTCGCGATCGAACTCACGAACTCACGAACGAACTCACGAACTCACGAACTCACGAACGAACTCACGAACTCACGAACGAACTCAAGAACGAACTCACGAACTCACGAACGAACTCACGAACTCACGAACGAACTGACGAACTCACGAACGAACTCACGAACGAACACACGAACTCACGAACGAACTCACGAACGAACTCACGAACGAACACACGAACTCACGAACGAACTCACGAACGAACTCACGAACTCACGATCGAACTCACGATCGAACTCACGAACTCACGAACTCACGAACTCACGAACTCACGAACTCACGAACTCACGAACTCACGAACTCACGAACTCACGATCGAACTCGCGATCGAACTCACGAACTCACGAACTCACGAACTCACGAACTCACGAACTCAGGAACGAACTCACGATCGAACTCACGAACTCACGAACTCACGAACTCACGAACTCACGAACTCACGAACTCACGAACTCACGAACTCACGAACTCACGAACGAACTCACGAACGAACTCACGAACTCACGAACTCACGAACTCACGAACTCACGAACTCACGAACTCACGAACTCACGAACTCACGAACTCACGAACTCACGAACTCACGAACTCACGAACTCACGATCGAACTCACGAACTCACGATCGAACTCACGAACTCACGATCGAACTCACGAACTCACGATCGAACTCACGATCGAACTCACGAACGAACTCACGAACGAACTCACGAACGAACTCACGAACGAACTCACGAACGAACTCAGGAACGAACTCACGATCGAACTCACGAACGAACTCACGAACTCACGAACTCACGAACTCACGAACTCACGAACTCACGAACGAACTCACGAACGAACTCACGAACGAACTCACGAACGAACGAACTCACGAACGAACTCACGAACGAACGAACTCACGAACGAACTCACGAACGAACGAACTCACGAACGAACTCACGAACTCACGAACTCACGAACTCACGATCGAACTCACGAACTCACGATCGAACTCACGAACTCACGATCGAACTCACGAACTCACGATCGAACTCTCGAACGAACTCACGAACTCACGATCGAACTCACGAACTCACGAACTCACGAACTCACGAACTCACGAACTCACGAACTCACGAACTCACGAACTCACGAACTCACGAACTCACGAACTCACGATCGAACTCACGAACTCACGATCGAACTCACGAACTCACGATCGAACTCACGAACTCACGATCGAACTCACGAACTCACGATCGAACTCACGAACTCACGATCGAACTCACGAACTCACGATCGAACTCACGAACTCACGATCGAACTCACGATCGAACTCACGAACTTACGAACTCACGAACTCACGAACTCACGAAATCACGAACTCACGAACTCACGAACACACGAACTCACGAACTCACGTACTCACGAACTCACGAACTCACGAACTCACGAACTCACGAACTCACGAACTCACGAACTCACGAACTCACGAACTCACGAACTCACGAACTCACGATCGAACTCGCGATCGAACTCACGAACTCACGAACTCACGAACTCACGAACTCACGAACTCACGAACTCACGAACTCACGAACTCACGAACTCACGAACTCACGAACTCACGAACGAACTCACGAACGAACGAACGAATGAACGAACGAACGAACGAACTCACGAACGAACGAACGAACTCACGAACGAACGAACGAACTCACGAACTCACGAACGAACTCAGGAACGAACTCACGATCGATCTCACGAACGAACTCACGAACGAACTCACGAACGAACTCACGAACGAACTCACGAACGAACTCACGAACGAACTCACGATCGAACTCACGAACGAACTCACGAACGAACTCACGAACGAACTCACGAACGAACTCACGAACGAACTCAGGAACGAACTCACGATCGAACTCACGAACTCACGAACTCACGAACTCACGAACTCACGAACTCACGAACTCACGAACTCACGAACTCACGAACTCACGAACTCACGAACTCACGAACGAACTCACGAACGAACTCACGAACTCACGAACTCACGAACTCACGAACTCACGATCGAACTCACGAACTCACGATCGAACTCACGAACTCACGATCGAACTCACGAACTCACGATCGAACTCACGAACTCACGATCGAACTCACGAACTCACGATCGAACTCACGATCGAACTCACGAACTCACGAACTCACGAACTCACGAACTCACGAACTCACGAACTCACGAACTCACGAACTCACGATCGAACTCACGAACTCACGATCGAACTCACGAACTCACGAACTCACGATCGAACTCACGAACTCACGATCGAACTCACGAACTCACGATCGAACTCACGAACTCACGATCGAACTCACGAACTCACGATCGAACTCACGATCGAACTCACGAACGAACTCACGAACGAACTCACGAACGAACTCAGGAACGAACTCACGATCGAACTCACGAACGAACTCACGAACTCACGAACTCACGAACTCACGAACTCACGAACTCACGAACTCACGAACGAACTCACGAACGAACTCACGAACGAACTCACGAACGAACTCACGAACGAACTCACGAACGAACTCACGAACGAACTCACGAACGAACTCACGAACGAACGAACTCACGAACGAACTCACGAACGAACGAACTCACGAACGAACTCACGAACTCACGAACTCACGAACTCACGATCGAACTCACGAACTCACGATCGAACTCACGAACTCACGATCGAACTCACGAACTCACGATCGAACTCACGATCGAACTCACGAACTCACGAACTCACGAACTCACGAACTCACGAACTCACGAACTCACGAACTCACGAACTCACGAACTCACGATCTCACGAACTCACGAACTCACGAACTCACGAACTCACGAACTCACGAACTCACGAACTCACGAACTCACGAACTCACGATCGAACTCACGAACTCACGATCGAACTCACGAACTCACGATCGAACTCACGAACTCACGATCGAACTCACGATCGAACTCACGAACTCACGAACTCACGAACTCACGAACTCACGAACGAACGAACTCACGAACGAACTCACGAACTCACGAACTCACGAACTCACGATCGAACTCACGAACTCACGATCGAACTCACGAACTCACGATCGAACTCACGAACGAACTCACGAACTCACGATCGAACTCACGAACTCACGAACTCACGAACTCACGAACTCACGAACTCACGAACTCACGAACTCACGAACTCACGAACTCACGAACTCACGATCGAACTCACGAACTCACGATTGAACTCACGAACTCACGATCGAACTCACGAACTCACGATCGAACTCACGAACTCACGATCGAACTCACGATCGAACTCACGAACTTACGAACTCACGAACTCACGAACTCACGAAATCACGAACTCACGAACTCACGAACACACGAACTCACGAACTCACGAACTCACGAACTCACGAACTCACGAACTCACGAACTCACGAACTCACGAACTCACGAACTCACGAAATCACGAACTCACGATCGAACTCACGATCGAACTCACGAACTCACGATCGAACTCACGATCGAACTCACGAACTCACGAACTCACGAACTCACGAACTCACGAACTCACGAACTCACGAACTCACGAACTCACGAACTCACGAACTCACGAACTCACGAACTCACGAACTCACGAACTCACGATCGAACTCGCGATCGAACTCACGAACTCACGAACGAACTCACGAACTCACGAACTCACGAACGAACTCACGAACTCACGAACGAACTCAAGAACGAACTCACGAACTCACGAACGAACTCACGAACTCACGAACGAACTGACGAACTCACGAACGAACTCACGAACGAACACACGAACTCACGAACGAACTCACGAACGAACTCACGATCGAACTCACGAACTCACGAACTCACGAACTCACGATCGAACTCACGAACTCACGAACTCACGAACTCACGAACTCACGAACTCACGAACTCACGAACTCACGAACTCACGAACTCACGAACTCACGAACTCACGAACTCACGAACTCACGAACTCACGTACTCACGAACTCACGAACTCACGATCGAACTCACGATCGAACTCACGATCGAACTCACGAACTCACGAACTCACGAACTCACGAACTCACGAACTCACGAACGAACTCACGAACGAGCGAACGAATGAACGAACGAACTCACGAACGAACGAACGAACGAACGAACTTACGAACTCACGAACTCACGAACTCACAAAATCACGATCGAACTCACGAACTCACGATCGAACTCACGATCGAACTCACGAACTCACGATCGAACTCACGAACTCACGAACTCACGAACTCACGAAATCACGAACTCACGAACTCACGAACTCACGATCGAACTCACGAACTCACGATCGAACTCACGAACTCACGATCGAACTCACGAACTCACGATCGAACTCACGAACTCACGAACTCACGAACTCACGAACTCACGAACTCACGAACTCACGAACTCACGAACTCACGAACTCACGAACTCACGAACTCACGAACTCACGAACTCACGTACTCACGAACTCACGAACTCACGATCGAACTCACGATCGAACTCACGAACTCACGAACTCACGAACTCACGAACTCACGAACTCACGAACTCACGAACTCACGAACGAACTCACGAACGAACGAACGAACGAACGAACGAACTCACGAACGAACGAACGAACTCACGAACTCACGAACTCACGAACTCACGAACTCACGAACTCACGAACTCACGAACTCACGAACTCACGAACTCACGAACTCACGAACTCACGAACTCACGAACTCACGAACTCACGAACTCTCGAACTCACGAACTCACGAACTCACGAACTCACGAACTCACGAACTCACGATCGAACTCACGATCGAAGTCACGAACTCACGAACTCACGAACTCACGAACTCACGAACTCACGAACTCACGAACTCACGAACTCACGAACGAACTCACGAACTCACGAACGAACTCACGAACTCGCGATCGAACTCACGATCGAACTCACGAACTCACGAACTCACGAACTCACGAACTCACGAACTCACGAACTCACGAACTCACGAACTCACGAACTCACGAACTCACGAACGAACTCACGAACTCACGATCGAACTCACGATCGAACTCACGAACTCACGAACTCACGAACTCACGAACTCACGAACTCACGAACTCACGAACTCACGAACTCACGAACTCACGAACTCACGAACTCACGAACTCACGAACGAACGACCTCACGAACGAACTCACGAACGAACTCACGTACTCACGAACTCACGAACTCACGAACTCACGAACTCACGTACTCACGAACTCACGAACTCACGATCGAACTCACGAACTCACGATCGAACTCACGATCGAACTCACGAACTCACGAACTCACGAACTCACGAACTCACGAACTCACGAACTCACGAACTCACGAACTCACGAACTCACGATCGAACTCACGAACTCACGATCGAACTCACGAACTCACGAACTCACGAACTCACGAACTCACGAACTCACGAACTCACGAACTCACGAACTCACGAACTCACGAACTCACGATCGAACTCACGATCGAACTCACGAACTCACGAACTCACGATCGAACTCACGAACTCACGATCGAACTCACGAACTCACGATCGAACTCACGATCGAACTCACGAACTCACGAACTCACGAACTCACGAACTCACGAACTCACGAACTCACGAACTCACGATCGAACTCACGATCGAACTCACGAACTCACGAACTCACGAACTCACGAACTCACGAACTCACGAACTCACGAACTCACGAACTCACGAACTCACGAACTCACGATCGAACTCACGATCGAACTCACGAACTCACGAACTCACGAACTCACGAACTCACGAACTCACGAACTCACGATCTCACGAACTCACGATCGAACTCACGAACTCACGATCGAACTCACGATCGAACTCACGAACTCACGAACTCACGAACTCACGAACTCACGATCGAACTCACGATCGAACTCACGATCGAATTCACGAACTCACGAACTCACGAACTCACGAACTCACGAACTCACGAACTCACGAACTCACGAACTCACGAACTCACGAACTCACGAACTCACGATCGAACTCACGATCGAACTCACGAACTCACGAACTCACGAACTCACGAACTCACGAACTCACGAACTCACGAACTCACGATCGAACTCACGAACTCACGATCGAACTCACGAACTCACGAACTCACGAACTCACGAACTCACGAACTCACGAACTCACGAACTCACGATCGAACTCACAAACTCACGATCGAACTCACGAACTCACGATCGAACTCACGAACTCACGATCGAACTCACGAACTCACGAACTCACGATCGAACTCACGAACTCACGAACCCACGAACTCACGATCGAACTCACGAACTCACGATCGAACTCACGAACTCACGATCGAACTCACGAACTCACGAACTCACGAACTCACGAACTCACGAACTCACGAACTCACGAACTCACGAACTCACGAACTCACGAACTCACGAACTCACGAACTCACGATCGAACTCACGAACTCACGATCGAACTCACGAACTCACGATCGAACTCACGAACTCACGATCGAACTCACGAACTCACGATCGAACTCACGAACTCACGATCGAACTCACGATCGAACTCACGAACTCACGAACTCACGAACTCACGAACTCACGAACTCACGAACTCACGAACTCACGAACTCACGAACTCACGAACTCACGAACTCACGAACTCACGAACTCACGAACTCACGAACTCACGAACTCACGAACTCACGATCGAACTCACGAACTCACGAACACACGAACTCACGAACTCACGAACTCACGAACTCACGAACTCACGAACTCACGAACTCACGAACTCACGAACTCTGGAACTCACGAACTCACGAACTCACGAACTCACGAACTCACGAACTCACGAACTCACGAACTCACGAACTCACGAACTCACGAACTCACGAACTCTCGAACTCACGAACTCACGAACTCACGAACTCACGAACTCACGAACTCACGTACTCACGAACTCACGAACTCACGATCGAACTCACGAACTCACGATCGAACTCACGATCGAACTCACGAACTCACGAACTCACGAACTCACGAACTCACGAACTCACGAACTCACGAACTCACGAACTCACGAACTCACGAACTCACGATCGAACTCACGAACTCACGATCGAACTCACGATCGAACTCACGAACTCACGAACTCACGAACTCACGAACTCACGAACTCACGAACTCACGAACTCACGAACTCACGAACTCACGAACTCACGAACTCACGATCGAACTCACGAACTCACGATCGAACTCACGATCGAACTCACGAACTCACGAACTCACGAACTCACGAACTCACGAACTCACGAACTCACGAACTCACGAACTCACGAACTCACGAACTCACGATCGAACTCACGAACTCACGAACTCACGAACTCACGAACTCACGAACTCTGGAACTCACGAACTCACGAACTCACGAACTCACGAACTCACGAACTCACGAACTCACGAACTCACGAACTCACGAACGAACTCACGAACGAACTCACGAACGAACTCAGGAACGAACTCACGATCGAACTCACGAACTCACGAACTCACGAACTCACGAACTCACGAACTCACGAACTCACGAACTCACGAACTCACGAACTCACGAACTCACGAACTCACGAACTCACGAACTCACGAACTCACGAACTCACGATCGAACTCACGAACTCACGATCGAACTCACGAACTCACGAACTCACGAACTCACGAACTCACGAACTCACGAACTCACGAACTCACGAACTCACGAACTCACGATCGAACTCACGAACTCACGATCGAACTCACGATCGAACTCACGAACTCACGAACTCACGAACTCACGAACTCACGAACTCACGAACTCATGAACTCACGAACTCACGAACTCACGAACTCACGAACTCACGAACTCACGAACTCACGAACTCACGAACTCACGAACTCACGATCGAACTCACGAATTCACGATCGAACTCACGAACTCACGAACTCACGAACTCACGAACTCACGAACTCACGAACTCACGAACTCACGAACTCACGAACTCACGAACTCACGAACTCACGAACTCACGATCGAACTCACGAACTCACGATCGAACTCACGAACTCACGATCGAACTCACGATCGAACTCACGAACTCACGAACTCACGAACTCACGAACTCACGAACTCACGAACTCACGAACTCACGAACTCACGAACTCACGAACTCACGAACTCACGATCGAACTCACGAACTCACGATCGAACTCACGATCGAACTCACGAACTCACGAACTCACGAACTCACGAACTCACGAACTCACGAACTCACGAACTCACGATCTCACGAACTCACGAACTCACGAACTCACGAACTCACGAACTCACGAGCTCACGAACTCACGAACTCACGATCGAACTCACGATCGAACTCACGAACTCACGAACTCACGAACTCACGAACTCACGAACTCACGAACTCACGATCGAACTCACGATCGAACTCACGATCGAATTCACGAACTCACGAACTCACGAACTCACGAACTCACGAACTCACGAACTCACGAACTCACGAACTCACGAACTCACGAACTCACGAACTCACGAACTCACGATCGAACTCACGATCGAACTCACGAACTCACGAACTCACGAACTCACGAACTCACGAACTCACGAACTCACGAACTCACGAACTCACGATCGAACTCACGAACTCACGATCGAACTCACGAACTCACGAACTCACGAACTCACGAACTCACGAACTCACGAACTCACGAACTCACGATCGAACTCACAAACTCACGATCGAACTCACGAACTCACGATCGAACTCACGAACTCACGATCGAACTCACGAACTCACGATCGAACTCACGAACTCACGAACTCACGAACTCACGATCGAACTCACGAACTCACGATCGAACTCACGAACTCACGATCGAACTCACGAACTCACGATCGAACTCACGAAATCACGAACTCACGAACTCACGAACTCACGAACTCACGAACTCACGAACTCTGGAACTCACGAACTCACGAACTCACGAACTCACGAACTCACGAACTCACGAACGAACGTACGAACGAACGAACGAACTCACGAACGAACTCACGAACGAACTCACGAACGAACTCACGAACGAACTCACGAACTCACGAACGAACTCACGAACGAACTCACGAACGAACTCACGAACTCACGAACTCACGAACTCACGAACTCACGAACTCACGAACTCACGATCGAACTCACGAACTCACGATCGAACTCACGATCGAACTCACGAACTCACGAACTCACGAACTCACGAACTCACGAACTCACGAACTCACGAACTCACGAACTCACGAACTCACGAACTCACGAACTCACGATCGAACTCACGATCGAACTCACGAACTCACGAACTCACGAACTCACGAACTCACGAACTCACGAACTCACGAACTCACGAACTCACGAACTCACGAACTCACGATCGAACTCACGAACTCACGATCGAACTCACGAACTCACGATCGAACTCACGATCGAACTCACGAACTCACGAACTCACGAACTCACGAACTCACGAACTCACGAACTCACGAACTCACGAACTCACGAACTCACGAACTCACGAACTCACGAACTCACGAACTCACGAACTCACGAACTCACGAACTCACGAACTCACGAACTCACGAACTCACGAACTCACGAACTCACGAACTCACGAACTCACGAACTCACGAACTCACGAACTCACGAACTCACGAACTCACGAACTCACGAACTCACGAACTCACGAACTCACGATCGAACTCACGAATTCACGATCGAACTCACGAACTCACGAACTCACGAACTCACGAACTCACGAACTCACGAACTCACGAACTCACGAACTCATGAACTCACGAACTCACGAACTCACGAACTCACGAACTCACGAACTCACGAACTCACGAACTCACGAACTCACGAACTCACGATCGAACTCACGAATTCACGATCGAACTCACGAACTCACGAACTCACGAACTCACGAACTCACGAACTCACGAACTCACGAACTCACGAACTCACGAACTCACGAACTCACGAACTCACGATCGAACTCACGAACTCACGATCGAACTCACGAACTCACGATCGAACTCACGATCGAACTCACGAACTCACGAACTCACGAACTCACGAACTCACGAACTCACGAACTCACGAACTCACGAACTCACGAACTCACGAACTCACGAACTCACGAACTCACGAACTCACGAACTCACGAACTCACGAACTCACGAACTCACGAACTCACGAACTCACGTACTCACGAACTCACGAACTCACGAACTCACGAACTCACGATCGAACTCACGAACTCACGATCGAACTCACGAACTCACGATCGAACTCACGAACTCACGATCGAACTCACGATCGAACTCACGAACTCACGAACTCACGAACTCACGAACTCACGAACTCACGAACTCACGAACTCACGAACTCACGAACTCACGAACTCACGAACTCACGAACTCACGAACTCACGAACTCACGAACTCACGAACTCACGAACTCACGAACTCACGAACTCACGAACTCACGAACTCACGAACTCACGAACTCACGAACTCACGAACTCACGAACTCACGTACTCACGAACTCACGAACTCACGAACTGACGAACTCACGTACTCACGAACTCACGAACTCACGATCGAACTCACGAACTCACGATCGAACTCACGATCGAACTCACGAACTCACGAACTCACGAACTCACGAACTCACGAACTCACGAACTCACGAAATCACGAACTCACGAACTCACGAACTCACGAACTCACGATCGAACTCACGATCGAACTCACGAACTCACGAACTCACGAACTCACGAACTCACGAACTCATGAACTCACGAACTCACGAACTCACGAACTCACGAACTCACGAACTCACGAACTCACGAACTCACGAACTCACGAACTCACGAACTCACGAACTCACGAACTCACGAACTCACGAACTCACGATCGAACTCACGAACTCACGATCGAACTCACGATCGAACTCACGAACTCACGAACTCACGAACTCACGAACTCACGAACTCACGAACTCACGAACTCACGAACTCACGAACTCACGAACTCACGAACTCACGAACTCACGAACTCACGAACTCACGAACTCACGATCGAACTCACGATCGAACTCACGAACTCACGAACTCACGAACTCACGAACTCACGAACTCACGAACTCACGAAATCACGAACTCACGAACTCACGAACTCACGATCGAACTCACGAATTCACGATCGAACTCACGAACTCACGAACTCACGAACTCACGAACTCACGAACTCACGAACTCACGAACTCACGAACTCACGAACTCACGAACTCACGATCGAACTCACGAACTCACGATCGAACTCACGAACTCACGATCGAACTCACGATCGAACTCACGAACTCACGAACTCACGAACTCACGAACTCACGAACTCACGAACTCACGAACTCACGAACTCACGAACTCACGAACTCACGAACTCACGAACTCACGAACTCACGAACTCACGAACTCACGAACTCACGAACTCACGAACTCACGAACTCACGAACTCACGAACTCACGAACTCACGAACTCACGTACTCACGAACTCACGAACTCACGAACTCACGAACTCACGATCGAACTCACGAACTCACGATCGAACTCACGAACTCACGATCGAACTCACGATCGAACTCACGAACTCACGAACTCACGAACTCACGAACTCACGAACTCACGAACTCACGAACTCACGAACTCACGAACTCACGAACTCACGAACTCACGAACTCACGATCGAACTCACGAATTCACGATCGAACTCACGAACTCACGATCGAACTCACGATCGAACTCACGAACTCACGAACTCACGAACTCACGAACTCACGAACTCATGAACTCACGAACTCACGAACTCACGAACTCACGAACTCACGAACTCACGAACTCACGAACTCACGATCGAACTCACGATCGAACTCACGAACTCACGAACTCACGAACTCACGAACTCACGAACTCACGAACTCACGAACTCACGAACTCACGAACTCACGAACTCACGTACTCACGAACTCACGAAATCACGATCGAACTCACGAACTCACGATCGAACTCACGATCGAACTCACGAACTCACGAACTCACGAACTCACGAACTCACGAACTCACGAACTCACGAACTCACGAACTCACGAACTCACGAACTCACGATCGAACTCACGAACTCACGATCGAACTCACGAACTCACGATCGAACTCACGATCGAACTCACGAACTCACGAACTCACGAACTCACGAACTCACGAACTCACGAACTCACGAACTCACGAACTCACGAACTCACGAACTCACGAACTCACGAACTCACGAACTCACGAACTCACGAACTCACGAACTCACGAACTCACGAACTCACGAACTCACGAACTCACGAACTCACGAACTCACGTACTCACGAACTCACGAACTCACGAACTCACGAACTCACGATCGAACTCACGAACTCACGATCGAACTCACGATCGAACTCACGAACTCACGAACTCACGAACTCACGAACTCACGAACTCACGAACTCACGAAATCACGAACTCACGAACTCACGAACTCACGAACTCACGAACTCACGAACTCACGAACTCACGAACTCACGAACTCACGAACTCACGAACTCACGAACTCACGAACTCACGTACTCACGAACTCACGAACTCACGATCGAACTCACGAACTCACGATCGAACTCACGATCGAACTCACGAACTCACGAACTCACGAACTCACGAACTCACGAACTCACGATCGAACTCACGAACTCACGATCGAACTCACGAACTCACGATCGAACTCACGATCGAACTCACGAACTCACGAACTCACGAACTCACGAACTCACGAACTCACGAACTCACGAACTCACGAACTCACGAACTCACGAACTCACGAACTCACGAACTCACGAACTCACGAACTCACGAACTCACGAACTCACGAACTCACGAACTCACGAACTCACGAACTCACGAACTCACGAACTCACGAACTCACGAACTCACGAACTCACGTACTCACGAACTCACGAACTCACGAACTCACGAACTCACGTACTCACGAACTCACGAACTCACGATCGAACTCACGAACTCACGATCGAACTCACGATCGAACTCACGAACTCACGAACTCACGAACTCACGAACTCACGAACTCACGAACTCACGAAATCACGAACTCACGAACTCACGAACTCACGAACTCACGAACTCACGAACTCACGAACTCACGAACTCACGAACTCACGAACTCACGAACTCACGAACTCACGAACTCACGTACTCACGAACTCACGAACTCACGATCGAACTCACGAACTCACGATCGAACTCACGATCGAACTCACGAACTCACGGAATCACGAACTCACGAACTCACGAACTCACGAACTCACGAACTCACGAACTCACGAACTCACGAACTCACGAACTCACGAACTCACGAACTCACGAACTCACGATCGAACTCACGAATTCACGATCGAACTCACGAACTCACGATCGAACTCACGATCGAACTCACGAACTCACGAACTCACGAACTCACGAACTCACGAACTCACGAACTCACGAACTCACGAACTCACGAACTCACGAACTCACGATCGAACTCACGATCGAACTCACGAACTCACGAACTCACGAACTCACGAACTCACGAACTCACGAACTCACGAACTCACGAACTCACGAACTCACGAACTCACGTACTCACGAACTCACGAACTCACGATCGAACTCACGAACTCACGATCGAACTCACGATCGAACTCACGAACTCACGAACTCACGAACTCACGAACTCACGAACTCACGAACTCACGAACTCACGAACTCACGAACTCACGAACTCACGAACTCACGAACTCACGATCGAACTCACGAACTCACGATCGAACTCACGAACTCACGATCGAACTCACGATCGAACTCACGAACTCACGAACTCACGAACTCACGAACTCACGAACTCACGAACTCACGAACTCACGAACTCACGAACTCACGAACTCACGAACTCACGAACTCACGAACTCACGAACTCACGAACTCACGAACTCACGAACTCACGAACTCACGAACTCACGAACTCACGAACTCACGAACTCACGAACTCACGAACTCACGAACTCACGTACTCACGAACTCACGAACTCACGAACTCACGAACTCACGTACTCACGAACTCACGAACTCACGATCGAACTCACGAACTCACGATCGAACTCACGATCGAACTCACGAACTCACGAACTCACGAACTCACGAACTCACGATCGAACTCACGAACTCACGATCGAACTCACGATCGAACTCACGATCGAACTCACGAACTCACGAACTCACGAACTCACGAACTCACGAACTCACGAACTCACGAACTCACGAACTCACGAACTCACGAACTCACGAACTCACGAACTCACGAACTCACGAACTCACGAACTCACGAACTCACGAACTCACGAACTCACGAACTCACGAACTCACGAACTCACGAACTCACGAACTCACGAACTCACGAACTCACGAACTCACGAACTCACGAACTCACGATCGAACTCACGAACTCACGATCGAACTCACGAACTCACGATCGAACTCACGAACTCACGATCGAACTCACGATCGAACTCACGAACTCACGAACTCACGAACTCACGAACTCACGAACTCACGAACTCACGATCGAACTCACGAACTCACGAACTCACGAACTCACGAACTCACGAACTCACGATCGAACTCACGAACTCACGAACTCACGAACTCACGAACTCACGAACTCTGGAACTCACGAACTCACGAACTCACGAACTCACGAACTCACGAACTCACGAACTCACGAACTCACGAACTCACGAACTCACGAACTCACGAACGAACGTACGAACGAACGAACGAACTCACGAACGAACTCACGAACGAACTCACGAACGAACTCACGAACGAACTCACGAACGAACTCACGAACGAACTCACGAACGAACTCAGGAACGAACTCACGATCGAACTCACGAACTCACGAACTCACGAACTCACGAACTCACGAACTCATGAACTCACGAACTCACGAACTCACGAACTCACGAACTCACGAACTCACGAACTCACGAACTCACGAACTCACGAACTCACGATCGAACTCACGAATTCACGATCGAACTCACGAACTCACGAACTCACGAACTCACGAACTCACGAACTCACGAACTCACGAACTCACGAACTCACGAACTCACGAACTCACGAACTCACGAACTCACGAACTCACGAACTCACGAACTCACGAACTCACGATCGAACTCACGAACTCACGATCGAACTCACGAACTCACGATCGAACTCACGATCGAACTCACGAACTCACGAACTCACGAACTCACGAACTCACGAACTCACGAACTCACGAACTCACGAACTCACGAACTCACGAACTCACGAACTCACGAACTCACGAACTCACGAACTCACGAACTCACAAACTCACGATCGAACTCACGAACTCACGATCGAACTCACGATCGAACTCACGAACTCACGATCGAACTCACGAACTCACGAACTCACGAACTCACGAACTCACGAACTCACGAACTCACGAACTCACGAACTCACGAACTCACGAACTCACGAACTCACGAACTCACGAACTCACGAACTCACGAACTCACGAACTCACGAACTCACGAACTCACGAACTCACGAACTCACGAACTCACGAACTCACGAACTCACGAACTCACGAACTCACGAACTCACGAACTCACGAACTCACGAACTCACGAACTCACGAACTCACGAACTCACGAACTCACGAACTCACGAACTCACGAACTCACGTACTCACGAACTCACGAACTCACGAACTCACGAACTCACGATCGAACTCACGAACTCACGATCGAACTCACGAACTCACGATCGAACTCACGATCGAACTCACGAACTCACGAACTCACGAACTCACGAACTCACGAACTCACGAACTCACGAACTCACGAACTCACGAACTCACGATCGAACTCACGAACTCACGATCGAACTCACGATCGAACTCACGAACTCACGAACTCACGAACTCACGAACTCACGAACTCACGAACTCACGAACTCACGAACTCACGAACTCACGAACTCACGAACTCACGAACTCACGAACTCACGAACTCACGAACTCACAAACTCACGATCGAACTCACGAACTCACGATCGAACTCACGATCGAACTCACGAACTCACGATCGAACTCACGAACTCACGAACTCACGAACTCACGAACTCACGAACTCACGAACTCACGAACTCACGAACTCACGAACTCACGAACTCACGAACTCACGAACTCACGAACTCACGAACTCACGAACTCACGAACTCACGAACTCACGAACTCACGTACTCACGAACTCATGAACTCACGATCGAACTCACGAACTCATGATCGAACTCACGAACTCACGATCGAACTCACGAACTCACGATCGAACTCACGATCGAACTCACGATCGAACTCACGATCGAACTCACGAACTCACGAACTCACGAACTCACGAACTCACGAACTCACGAAATCACGAACTCACGAACTCACGAACTCACGAACTCACGAACTCACGATCGAACTCACGATCGAACTCACGATCGAACTCACGAACTCACGAACTCACGAACTCACGAACTCACGAACTCACGAACTCACGAACTCACGAACTCACGAACTCACGAACTCACGATCGAACTCACGATCGAACTCACGAACTCACGAACTCACGAACTCACGAACTCACGAACTCACGAACTCACGAACTCATGAACTCACGAACTCACGAACTCACGATCGAACTCACGAACTCACGATCGAACTCACGAACTCACGAACTCACGAACTCACGAACTCACGAACTCACGATCGAACTCACAAACTCACGATCGAACTCACGAACTCACGATCGAACTCACGAACTCACGAACTCACGATCGAACTCACGAACTCACGAACTCACGAACTCACGATCGAACTCACGAACTCACGATCGAACTCACGAACTCACGATCGAACTCACGAACTCACGAACTCACGAACTCACGAACTCACGAACTCACGAACTCACGAACTCACGAACTCACGAACTCACGAACTCACGATCGAACTCACGAACTCACGATCGAACTCACGAACTCACGATCGAACTCACGAACTCACGATCGAACTCACGAACTCACGATCGAACTCACGATCGAACTCACGAACTCACGAACTCACGAACTCACGAACTCACGAACTCACGAACTCACGAACTCACGAACTCACGAACTCACGAACTCACGAACTCACGATCGAACTCACGAACTCACGATCGAACTCACGAACTCACGAACTCACGAACTCACGAACTCACGATCGAACTCACGAACTCACGAACTCACGAACTCACGAACTCACGAACTCACGAACTCACGAACTCACGAACTCACGAACTCACGATCGAACTCACGAACTCACGATCGAACTCACGAACTCACAATCGTACTCACGAACTCACGAACTCACGAACTCACGAACTCACGAACTCACGAACTCACGAACTCACGAACTCACGATCGAACTCACGAACTCACGATCGTACTCACGATCGAACTCACGATCGAACTCACGAACTCACGAACTCACGAACTCACGATCGAACTCACGATCGAACTCACGAACTCACGAACTCACGAACTCACGAACTCACGAACTCACGATCGAACTCACGATCGAACTCACGATCGAACTCACGATCGAACTCACGAACTCACGAACTCACGAACTCACGAACTCACGAACTCACGATCGAACTCACGAACTCACGATCGAACTCACGAACTCACGATTGAACTCACGAACTCACGATCGAACTCACGAACTCACGAACTCACGAACTCACGAACTCACGAACTCACGAACTCACGAACTCACGAACTCACGATCGAACTCACGATCGAACTCACGAACTCACGAACTCACGAACTCACGAACTCACGATCGAACTCACGATCGAACTCACGAACTCACGAACTCACGAACTCACGAACTCACGAACTCACGAACTCACGATCGAACTCACGATCGAACTCACGAACTCACGAACGAACGAAGTCACGAACTCACGAACTCACGAACGAACTCACGAACGAACGAACTCACGAACGAACGAACTCACGAACGAACTCACGAACGAACGAACTCACGAACGAACTCACGAACTCACGAACTCACGAACTCACGAACTCACGAACTCACGAACTCACGAACTCACGAACTCACGAACTCACGAACTCACGAACTCACGAACTCACGAACTCACGAACTCACGAACTCACGAACTCACGAACTCACGAACTCACGAACTCACGACTCACGAACTCACGATCGAACTCACGAACTCACGAACTCACGAACTCACGAACTCGCGAACTCACGAACTCACGAACTCACGAACTCACGAACTCACGAACTCACGAACTCACGAACTCACAAACTCACGATCGAACTCACGAACTCACGATCGAACTCACGATCGAACTCACGAACTCACGATCGAACTCACGAACTCACGAACTCACGAACTCACGAACTCACGAACTCACGAACTGACGAACTCACGAACTCACGATCGAACTCACGAACTCACGAACTCACGAACTCACGAACTCACGAACTCACGAAATCACGAACTCACGAACTCACGATCGAACTCACGAACTCACGATCGAACTCACGAACTCACGATCGAACTCACGAACTCACGATCGAACTCACGCACTCACGAACACACGAACTCACGAACTCACGAACTCACGAACTCACGAACTCACGAACTCACGAACTCACGAACTCACGAACTCACGAACTCACGAACTCACGAACTCACGAACTCACGAACTCACGAACTCACGAACTCACGAACTCACGAACTCACGAACTCACGAGCTCACGAACTCACGAACTCACGATCGAACTCACGATCGAACTCACGATCGAACTCACGAACTCACGAACTCACGAACTCACGAACTCACGAACTCACGAACTCACGATCGAACTCACGATCGAACTCACGATCGAACTCACGAACTCACGAACTCACGAACTCACGAACTCACGAACTCACGAACTCACGAACTCACGATCGAACTCACGATCGAACTCACGAACTCACGAACTCACGAACTCACGAACTCACGAACTCACGAACTCACGAACTCACGAACTCATGAACTCACGAACTCACGAACTCACGATCGAACTCACGAACTCACGATCGAACTCACGAACTCACGATCGAACTCACGAACTCACGAACTCACGAACTCACGAACTCACGAACTCACGAACTCACGAACTCACGATCGAACTCACAAACTCACGATCGAACTCACGAACTCACGATCGAACTCACGAACTCACGAACTCACGATCGAACTCACGAACTCACGAACTCACGAACTCACGATCGAACTCACGAACTCACGATCGAACTCACGAACTCACGATCGAACTCACGAACTCACGAACTCACGAACTCACGAACTCACGAACTCACGAACTCACGAACTCACGAACTCACGAACTCACGATCGAACTCACGAACTCACGATCGAACTCACGAACTCACGATCGAACTCACGAACTCACGATCGAACTCACGAACTCACGATCGAACTCACGATCGAACTCACGAACTCACGAACTCACGAACTCACGAACTCACGAACTCACGAACTCACGAACTCACGAACTCACGAACACACGAACTCACGAACTCACGAACTCACGAACTCACGAACTCACGAACTCACGAACTCACGAACTCACGAACTCACGAACTCACGAACTCACGAACTCACGAACTCACGAACTCACGAACTCACGAACTCACGAACTCACGAACTCACGAACTCACGAACTCACGAACTCACGAACTCACGAACTCACGATCGAACTCACGAACTCACGAACTCACGATCGAACTCACGAACTCACGAACTCACGAACTCACGAACTCACGAACTCACGAACTCACGAACTCACGAACTCACGAACTCACAAACTCACGATCGAACTCACGAACTCACGATCGAACTCACGATCGAACTCACGAACTCACGATCGAACTCACGAACTCACGATCGAACTCACGAACTCACGAACTCACGAACTCACGAACTCACGAACTCACGAACTCACGAACTCACGAACTCACGAACTCACGAACTCACGATCGAACTCACGAACTCACGATCGAACTCACGAACTCACGATCGAACTCACGAACTCACGATCGAACTCACGAACTCACGATCGAACTCACGATCGAACTCACGAACTCACGAACTCACGAACTCACGAACTCACGAACTCACGAACTCACGAACTCACGAACTCACGAACTCACGAACTCACGAACTCACGATCGAACTCACGAACTCACGATCGAACTCACGAACTCACGAACTCACGAACTCACGAACTCACGATCGAACTCACGAACTCACGAACTCAAGAACTCACGAACTCACGAACTCACGAACTCACGAACTCACGAACTCACGATCGAACTCACGAACTCACGATCGAACTCACGAACTCACGATCGTACTCACGATCGAACTCACGATCGAACTCACGAACTCACGAACTCACGAACTCACGAACTCACGAAATCACGAACTCACGAACTCACGAACTCACGAACTCACGAACTCACGAACTCACGAACTCACGAACTCACGAACTCACGAACTCACGAACACACGAACTCACGAACTCACGAACTCACGAACTCACGAACTCACGAACTCACGAACTCACGAACTCACGAACTCACGAACTCACGAACTCACGAACTCACGAACTCACGAACTCACGAACTCACGAACTCACGAACTCACGAACTCACGAACTCACGAACTCACGAACTCACGAACTCACGATCGAACTCACGAACTCACGAACTCACGATCGAACTCACGAACTCACGAACTCACGAACTCACGAACTCACGAACTCACGAACTCACGAACTCACGAACTCACGAACTCACGAACTCACGAACTCACGATCGAACTCACGAACTCACGAACTCACGAACTCACGAACTCACGAACTCACGAACTCACGAACTCACGAACTCACGAACTCACGATCGAACTCACGAACTCACGATCGAACTCACGAACTCACGATCGAACTCACGAACTCACGATCGTACTCACGATCGAACTCACGATCGAACTCACGAACTCACGAACTCACGAACTCACGAACTCACGATCGAACTCACGATCGAACTCACGAACTCACGAACTCACGAACTCACGAACTCACGAACTCACGATCGAACTCACGATCGAACTCACGATCGAACTCACGATCGAACTCACGAACTCACGAACTCACGAACTCACGAACTCACGATCGAACTCACGAACTCACGATCGAACTCACGAACTCACGATTGAACTCACGAACTCACGATCGAACTCACGAACTCACGAACTCACGAACTCACGAACTCACGAACTCACGATCGAACTCACGATCGAACTCACGAACTCACGAACTCACGAACTCACGAACTCACGATCGAACTCACGATCGAACTCACGAACTCACGAACTCACGAACTCACGAACTCACGAACTCACGATCGAACTCACGATCGAACTCACGAACTCACGAACGAACGAAGTCACGAACTCACGAACGAACGAACTCACGAACGAACTCACGAACTCACGAACTCACGAACTCACGAACTCACGAACTCACGAACTCACGAACTCACGAACTCACGAACTCACGAACTCACGAACTCACGAACTCACGAACTCACGAACTCACGAACTCACGAACTCACGAACTCACGAACTCACGAACTCACGAACTCACGAACTCACGAACTCACGAACTCACGAACTCACGAACTCACGAACTCACGAACTCACGAACTCACGAACTCACGAACTCACGAACTCACGAACTCACGAACTCACGAACTCACGACTCACGAACTCACGATCGAACTCACGAACTCACGAACTCACGAACTCACGAACTCACGAACTCACAAACTCACGATCGAACTCACGAACTCACGATCGAACTCACGATCGAACTCACGAACTCACGATCGAACTCACGAACTCACGAACTCACGAACTCACGAACTCACGAACTCACGAACTCACGAACTCACGAACTCACGATCGAACTCACGAACTCACGATCGAACTCACGAACTCACGAACTCACGAACTCACGAACTCACGAACTCACGAACTCACGAACTCACGAACTCACGAAATCACGAACTCACGAACTCACGATCGAACTCACGAACTCACGATCGAACTCACGAACTCACGATCGAACTCACGAACTCACGATCGAACTCACGAACTCACGATCGAACTCACGAACTCACGAACACACGAACTCACGAAGTCACGAACTCACGAACTCACGAACTCACGAACTCACGAACTCACGAACTCACGAACTCAAGAAATCACGAACTGACGAACTCACGATCGAACTCACGATCGAACTCACGATCGAACTCACGAACTCACGAACTCACGAACTCACGAACTCACGAACTCACGAACTCACGAACTCACGAACTCACGAACTCACGAACTCACGAACTCACGAACTCACGAACTCACGAACTCACGAACTCACGAACTCACGAACTCACGAACTCACGAACTCACGAACTCACGAACTCACGAACTCACGAACTCACGATCGAACTCACGATCGAACTCACGATCGAACTCACGATCGAACTCACGAACTCACGATCGAACTCACGATCGAACTCACGTACTCACGAACTCACGAACTCACGAACTCACGAACTCGCGAACTCACGAACTCACGAACTCACGAACTCACGAACTCACGAACTCACGAACTCACGAACTCACGAACTCACTAACTCGCGAACTCACGAACTCACGAACTCACGAACTCACGGACTCACGAACTCACGAACTCACGAACTCACGATCGAACTCACGAACTCACGATCGATCTCACGATCGAACTCACGAACTCACGAACTCACGATCGAACTCACGATCGAACTCACGAACTCACGATCGAACTCACGAACTCACGATCGAACTCACGATCGAACTCACGAACTCACGAACTCACGAACTCACGAACTCACGAACTCACGAACTCACGAACTCACGAACTCACGAACTCACGATCGAACTCACGATCGAACTCACGATCGAACTCACGATCGAACTCACGAACTCACGATCGAACTCACGATCGAACTCACGTACTCACGAACTCACGAACTCACGAACTCACGAACTCACGAACTCACGAACTCACGAACTCACGAACTCACGAACTCACGAACTCACGAACTCACGAACTCACGAACTCACGAACTCACTAACTCGCGAACTCACGAACTCACGAACTCACGAACTCACGGACTCACGAACTCACGAACTCACGAACTCACGATCGAACTCACGAACTCACGATCGATCTCACGATCGAACTCACGAACTCACGAACTCACGATCGAACTCACGATCGAACTCACGAACTCACGATCGAACTCACGAACTCACGATCGAACTCACGATCGAACTCACGAACTCACGAACTCACGAACTCACGAACTCACGAACTCACGAACTCACGAACTCACGAACACACGAACTCACGAACTCACGAACTCACGAACTCACGAACTCACGAACTCACGTACTCACGAACTCACGAACTCACGAACTCACGAACTCACGAACTCACGAACTCACGAACTCACGAACTCAAGAAATCACGAACTCACGAACTCACGATCGAACTCACGATCGAACTCACGAACTCACGATCGAACTCACGATCGAACTCACGAACTCACGAACTCACGAACTCACGAACTCACGAACTCACGAACTCACGAACTCACGAACTCACGAACTCACGAACTCACGAACTCACGAACTCACGAAATCACGAACTCACGAACTCACGAACTCACGAACTCACGAACTCACGAACTCACGAACTCACGAACTCACGAACTCACGAACTCACGAACTCACGAACTCACGAACTCACGAACTCACGGACTCACGAACTCACGAACTCACGAACTCACGATCGAACTCACGAACTCACGAACTCACGATCGAACTCACGAACTCACGATCGATCTCACGATCGAACTCACGAACTCACGAACTCACGATCGAACTCACGATCGAACTCACGAACTCACGATCGAACTCACGAACTCACGAACTCACGAACTCACGAACTCACGAACTCACGATCTCACGAACTCACGAACTCACGAACTCACGAACTCACGAACTCACGAACTCACGAACTCACGATCGAACTCACGAACTCACGATCGAACTCACGATCGAACTCACGAACTCACGTACTCACGAACTCACGAACTCACGAACTCACGAACTCACGAACTCACGAACTCACGAACTCACGAACTCACGAACTCACGAACTCACGAACTCACTAACTCGCGAACTCACGAACTCACGAACTCACGAACTCACGGACTCACGAACTCACGAACTCACGAACTCACGATCGAACTCACGAACTCACGATCGATCTCACGATCGAACTCACGAACTCACGAACTCACGATCGAACTCACGATCGAACTCACGAACTCACGATCGAACTCACGAACTCACGATCGAACTCACGAACTCACGATCGAACTCACGAACTCACGATCGAACTCACGATCGAACTCACGAACTCACGAACTCACGAACTCACGAACTCACGAACTCACGAACTCACGAACTCACGAACACACGAACTCACGAACTCACGAACTCACGAACTCACGAACTCACGAACTCACGAACTCACGAACTCACGATCGAACTCACGATCGAACTCACGAACTCACGATCGAACTCACGAACTCACGAACTCACGATCGAACTCACGATCGAACTCACGAACTCACGAACTCACGAACTCACGAACTCACGAACTCACGAACTCACGAACTCACGAACTCACGAACTCACGAACTCACGAACTCACGATCGAACTCACGATCGAACTCACGAACTCACGATCGAACTCACGAACTCACGAACTCACGATCGAACTCACGATCGAACTCACGAACTCACGAACTCACGAACTCACGAACTCACGAACTCACGAACTCACGATCGAACTCACGAACACACGATCGAACTCACGAAATCACGATCGAACTCACGATCGAACTCACGAACTCACGAACTCACGAACTCACGACTCACGAACTCACGATCGAACTCACGAACTCACGAACTCACGAACTCACGAACTCACGAACTCGCGAACTCACGAACTCACGAACTCACGAACTCACGAACTCACGAACTCACGAACTCACGAACTCACGATCGAACTCACGAACTCACGAACTCACGAACTCACGAACTCACGAACTCACGAACTCACGAACTCACGAACTCACGAACTCACGAACTCACGATCGAACTCACGAACTCACGATCGAACTCACGAACTCACGAACTCACGAACTCACGAACTCACGAACTCACGAACTCACGAACTCACGAAATCACGAACTCACGAACTCACGATCGAACTCACGATCGAACTCACGAACTCACGATCGAACTCACGAACTCACGATCGAACTCACGAACTCACGAACACACGAACTCACGAACTCACGAAGTCACGAACTCACGAACTCACGAACTCACGAACTCAAGAAATCACGAACTCACGAACTCACGATCGAACTCACGATCGAACTCACGAACTCACGATCGAACTCACGATCGAACTCACGAACTCACGAACTCACGAACTCACGAACTCACGAACTCACGAACTCACGAACTCACGAACTCACGAACTCACGAACTCACGAACTCACGAACTCACGAACTCACGAACTCACGAACTCACGAACTCACGAACTCACGATCGAACTCACGATCGAACTCACGATCGAACTCACGATCGAACTCACGAACTCACGATCGAACTCACGATCGAACTCACGTACTCACGAACTCACGAACTCACGAACTCACGAACTCACGAACTCACGAACTCACGAACTCACGAACTCACGAACTCACGAACTCACGAACTCACGAACTCACTAACTCGCGAACTCACGAACTCACGAACTCACGAACTCACGGACTCACGAACTCACGAACTCACGAACTCACGATCGAACTCACGAACTCACGATCGATCTCACGATCGAACTCACGAACTCACGAACTCACGATCGAACTCACGATCGAACTCACGAACTCACGATCGAACTCACGAACTCACGATCGAACTCACGATCGAACTCACGAACTCACGAACTCACGAACTCACGAACTCACGAACTCACGAACTCACGAACTCACGAACTCACGAACACACGAACTCACGAACTCACGAACTCACGAACTCACGAACTCACGAACTCACGTACTCACGAACTCACGAACTCACGAACTCACGAACTCACGAACTCACGAACTCACGAACTCAAGAAATCACGAACTCACGAACTCACGATCGAACTCACGATCGAACTCACGAACTCACGATCGAACTCACGATCGAACTCACGAACTCACGAACTCACGAACTCACGAACTCACGAACTCACGAACTCACGAACTCACGAACTCACGAACTCACGAACTCACGAACTCACGAACTCACGAACTCACGAAATCACGAACTCACGAACTCACGAACTCACGAACTCACGAACTCACGGACTCACGAACTCACGAACTCACGAACTCACGATCGAACTCACGAACTCACGATCGATCTCACGATCGAACTCACGAACTCACGATCTCACGATCGAACTCACGATCGAACTCACGAACTCACGATCGAACTCACGAACTCACGATCTCACGAACTCACGAACTCACGAACTCACGATCTCACGAACTCACGAACTCACGAACTCACGAACTCACGAACTCACGAACTCACGAACTCACGATCGAACTCACGAACTCACGATCGAACTCACGATCGAACTCACGAACTCACGTACTCACGAACTCACGAACTCACGAACTCACGAACTCACGGACTCACGAACTCACGAACTCACGAACTCACGAACTCACGAACTCACGAACTCACGAACTCACGAACTCACGAACTCACTAACTCGCGAACTCACGAACTCACGAACTCACGAACTCACGGACTCACGAACTCACGAACTCACGAACTCACGATCGAACTCACGAACTCACGATCGATCTCACGATCGAACTCACGAACTCACGAACTCACGATCGAACTCACGATCGAACTCACGAACTCACGATCGAACTCACGAACTCACGATCGAACTCACGAACTCACGATCGAACTCACGAACTCACGATCGAACTCACGAACTCACGATCGAACTCACGAACTCACGATCGAACTCACGATCGAACTCACGAACTCACGAACTCACGAACTCACGAACACACGAACTCACGAACTCACGAACTCACGAACTCACGAACTCACGAACTCACGAACTCACGAACTCACGATCGAACTCACGAACTCACGATCGAACTCACGAACTCACGAACTCACGATCGAACTCACGATCGAACTCACGAACTCACGAACTCACGAACTCACGAACTCACGAACTCACGAACTCACGAACTCACGAACTCACGAACTCACGAACTCACGAACTCACGAACTCACGAACTCACGAACTCACGAACTCACGAACTCACGATCGAACTCACGATCGAACTCACGAACTCACGATCGAACTCACGATCGAACTCACGAACTCACGATCGAACTCACGAACTCACGAACTCACGATCGAACTCACGATCGAACTCACGATCGAACTCACGAACTCACGAACTCACGAACTCACGAACTCACGAACTCACGAACTCACGATCGAACTCACGAACACACGATCGAACTCACGAAATCACGATCGGACTCACGATCGAACTCACGAACTCACGAACTCACGAACTCACGAACTCACGAACTCACGATCTCACGAACTCACGAACTCACGAACTCACGAACTCACGAACTCACGAACTCACGAACTCACGATCGAACTCACGAACTCACGATCGAACTCACGATCGAACTCACGAACTCACGTACTCACGAACTCACGAACTCACGAACTCACGAACTCACGGACTCACGAACTCACGAACTCACGAACTCACGAACTCACGAACTCACGAACTCACGAACTCACGAACTCACGAACTCACTAACTCGCGAACTCACGAACTCACGAACTCACGAACTCACGGACTCACGAACTCACGAACTCACGAACTCACGATCGAACTCACGAACTCACGATCGAACTCACGAACTCACGAACTCACGATCGAACTCACGATCGAACTCACGAACTCACGAACTCACGAACTCACGAACTCACGAACTCACGAACTCACGAACTCACGAACTCACGAACTCACGAACTCACGAACTCACGAACTCACGAACTCACGAACTCACGATCGAACTCACGATCGAACTCACGAACTCACGATCGAACTCACGATCGAACTCACGAACTCACGATCGAACTCACGAACTCACGAACTCACGATCGAACTCACGATCGAACTCACGAACTCACGAACTCACGAACTCACGAACTCACGAACTCACGAACTCACGATCGAACTCACGAACACACGATCGAACTCACGAAATCACGATCGAACTCACGATCGAACTCACGAACTCACGAACTCACGAACTCACGACTGACGCACTCACGATCGAACTCACGAACTCACGAACTCACGAACTCACGAACTCACGAACTCGCGAACTCACGAACTCACGAACTCACGAACTCACGAACTCACGAACTCACGAACTCACGAACTCACGATCGAACTCACGAACTCACGATCGAACTCACGAACTCACGAACTCACGAACTCACGAACTCACGAACTCACGAACTCACGAACTCACGAACTCACGAACTCACGAACTCACGATCGAACTCACGAACTCACGATCGAACTCACGAACTCACGAACTCACGAACTCACGAACTCACGAACTCACGAACTCACGAACTCACGAACTCACGAAATCACGAACTCACGAACTCACGATCGAACTCACGAACTCACGATCGAACTCACGAACTCACGATCGAACTCACGAACTCACGATCGAACTCACGAACTCACGATCGAACTCACGAACTCACGATCGAACTCACGAACTCACAATCGAACTCACGATCGAACTCACGCACTCACGAACTCACGAACTCACGAACTCACGAACTCACGAACTCACGAACTCACGAACTCACGAACTCACGAACACACGAACTCACGAACTCACGAACTCACGAACTCACGAACTCACGAACTCACGAACTCACGAACTCACGAACTCACGAACTCACGAACTCACGAACTCACGAACTCAAGAAATCACGAACTCACGAACTCACGATCGAACTCACGATCGAACTCACGAACTCACGATCGAACTCACGATCGAACTCACGAACTCACGAACTCACGAACTCACGAACTCACGAACTCACGAACTCACGAACTCACGAACTCACGAACTCACGAACTCACGAACTCACGAACTCACGAACTCACGAACTCAAGAAATCACGAACTCACGAACTCACGATCGAACTCACGATCGAACTCACGAACTCACGATCGAACTCACGATCGAACTCACGAACTCACGAACTCACGAACTCACGAACTCACGAACTCACGAACTCACGAACTCGCGAACTCGCGAACTCACGAACTCACGAACTCACGGACTCACGAACTCACGAACTCACGAACTCACGATCGAACTCACGATCGAACTCACGAACTCACGATCGAACTCACGATCGAACTCACGAACTCACGATCGAACTCACGAACTCACGAACTCACGATCGAACTCACGATCGAACTCACGAACTCACGAACTCACGAACTCACGAACTCACGAACTCACGAACTCACGATCGAACTCACGAACACACGATCGAACTCACGAAATCACGATCGAACTCACGATCGAACTCACGAACTCACGAACTCACGAACTCACGACTCACGCACTCACGATCGAACTCACGAACTCACGAACTCACGAACTCACGAACTCACGAACTCGCGAACTCACGAACTCACGAACTCACGAACTCACGAACTCACGAACTCACGAACTCACGAACTCACGATCGAACTCACGAACTCACGATCGAACTCACGAACTCACGAACTCACGAACTCACGAACTCACGAACTCACGAACTCACGAACTCACGAACTCACGAACTCACGAACTCACGAACTCACGAACTCACGAACTCACGAACTCACGATCGAACTCACGAACTCACGAACTCACGAACTCACGAACTCACGAACTCACGAACTCACGAACTCACGAACTCACGAAATCACGAACTCACGAACTCACGATCGAACTCACGAACTCACGATCGAACTCACGAACTCACGATCGAACTCACGAACTCACGATCGAACTCACGAACTCACGATCGAACTCACGAACTCACGATCGAACTCACGAACTCACGATCGAACTCACGATCGAACTCACGCACTCACGAACTCACGAACTCACGAACTCACGAACTCACGAACTCACGAACTCACGAACTCACGAACTCACGAACTCACGAACTCACGAACTCACGAACTCACGAACTCACGAACTCACGAACTCACGAACTCACGAACTCACGAACTCACGAACTCACGAACTCACGAACTCACGAACTCAAGAAATCACGAACTCACGAACTCACGATCGAACTCACGATCGAACTCACGAACTCACGATCGAACTCACGATCGAACTCACGAACTCACGAACTCACGAACTCACGAACTCACGAACTCACGAACTCACGAACTCACGAACTCACGAACTCACGAACTCACGAACTCACGAACTCACGAACTCACGAACTCAAGAAATCACGAACTCACGAACTCACGATCGAACTCACGATCGAACTCACGAACTCACGATCGAACTCACGATCGAACTCACGAACTCACGAACTCACGAACTCACGAACTCACGAACTCACGAACTCACGAACTCGCGAACTCGCGAACTCACGAACTCACGAACTCACGGACTCACGAACTCACGAACTCACGAACTCACGATCGAACTCACGAACTCACGATCGATCTCACGATCGAACTCACGAACTCACGATCGATCTCACGATCGAACTCACGAACTCACGAACTCGCGATCGAACTCACGATCGAACTCACGAACTCACGATCGAACTCACGAACTCACGATCGAACTCACGATCGAACTCACGAACTCACGAACTCACGAACTCACGAACTCACGAACTCACGAACTCACGAACTCACGAACTCACGAACACACGAACTCACGAACTCACGAACTCACGAACTCACGAACTCACGAACTCACGTACTCACGAACTCACGAACTCACGAACTCACGAACTCACGAACTCACGAACTCACGAACTCAAGAAATCACGAACTCACGAACTCACGATCGAACTCACGATCGAACTCACGAACTCACGATCGAACTCACGATCGAACTCACGAACTCACGAACTCACGAACTCACGAACTCACGAACTCACGAACTCACGAACTCACGAACTCACGAACTCACGAACTCACGAACTCACGAACTCACGAACTCACGAAATCACGAACTCACGAACTCACGAACTCACGAACTCACGAACTCACGAACTCACGAACTCACGAACTCACGAACTCACGAACTCACGAACTCACGAACTCACGAACTCACGAACTCACGAACTCACGAACTCACGAACTCACGAACTCACGAACTCACGATCGAACTCACGAACTCACGATCGATCTCACGATCGAACTCACGAACTCACGAACTCACGATCGAACTCACGATCGAACTCACGAACTCACGATCGAACTCACGAACTCACGAACTCACGAACTCACGAACTCACGAACTCACGATCTCACGAACTCACGAACTCACGAACTCACGAACTCACGAACTCACGAACTCACGAACTCACGATCGAACTCACGAACTCACGATCGAACTCACGATCGAACTCACGAACTCACGTACTCACGAACTCACGAACTCACGAACTCACGAACTCACGGACTCACGAACTCACGAACTCACGAACTCACGAACTCACGAACTCACGAACTCACGAACTCACGAACTCACGAACTCACTAACTCGCGAACTCACGAACTCACGAACTCACGAACTCACGGACTCACGAACTCACGAACTCACGAACTCACGATCGAACTCACGAACTCACGATCGATCTCACGATCGAACTCACGAACTCACGAACTCACGATCGAACTCACGATCGAACTCACGAACTCACGATCGAACTCACGAACTCACGATCGAACTCACGAACTCACGATCGAACTCACGAACTCACGATCGAACTCACGATCGAACTCACGAACTCACGAACTCACGAACTCACGAACTCACGAACTCACGAACTCACGAACTCACGGACTCACGAACTCACGAACTCACGAACTCACGAACTCACGAACTCACGAACTCACGAACTCACGAACTCACGAACTCACTAACTCGCGAACTCACGAACTCACGAACTCACGAACTCACGGACTCACGAACTCACGAACTCACGATCGAACTCACGAACTCACGATCGAACTCACGAACTCACGATCGAACTCACGAACTCACGATCGAACTCACGAACTCACGATCGAACTCACGATCGAACTCACGAACTCACGAACTCACGAACTCACGAACTCACGAACTCACGAACTCACGAACTCACGAACTCACGAACTCACGAACTCACGAACACACGAACTCACGAACTCACGAACTCACGAACTCACGAACTCACGAACTCACGAACTCACGAACTCACGATCGAACTCACGATCGAACTCACGAACTCACGATCGAACTCACGAACTCACGAACTCACGATCGAACTCACGATCGAACTCACGAACTCACGAACTCACGAACTCACGAACTCACGAACTCACGAACTCACGAACTCACGAACTCACGAACTCACGAACTCACGAACTCACGAACTCACGAACTCACGATCGAACTCACGATCGAACTCACGAACTCACGATCGAACTCACGATCGAACTCACGAACTCACGAACTCACGAACTCACGAACTCACGAACTCACGAACTCACGATCGAACTCACGAACACACGATCGAACTCACGAAATCACGATCGAACTCACGATCGAACTCACGAACTCACGAACTCACGAACTCACGACTCACGAACTCACGATCGAACTCACGAACTCACGAACTCACGAACTCACGAACTCACGAACTCGCGAACTCACGAACTCACGAACTCACGAACTCACGAACTCACGAACTCACGAACTCACGAACTCACGATCGAACTCACGAACTCACGAACTCACGAACTCACGAACTCACGAACTCACGAACTCACGAACTCACGAACTCACGAACTCACGAACTCACGATCGAACTCACGAACTCACGATCGAAATCACGAACTCACGAACTCACGAACTCACGAACTCACGAACTCACGAACTCACGAACTCACGAACTCACGAACTCACGATCGAACTCACGAACTCACGATCGAACTCACGAACTCACGATCGAACTCACGAACTCACGATCGAACTCACGAACTCACGAACTCACGAACTCACGAACTCACGAACTCACGAACTCACGAACTCACGAACTCACGAACTCACGAACTCACGAACTCACGAACTCACGATCGAACTCACGATCGAACTCACGAACTCACGAACTCACGAACTCACGAACTCACGAACTCACGAACTCACGAACTCACGAACTCACGAACTCAAGAAATCACGAACTCACGAACTCACGATCGAACTCACGATCGAACTCACGAACTCACGATCGAACTCACGATCGAACTCACGAACTCACGAACTCACGAACTCACGAACTCACGAACTCACGAACTCACGAACTCACGAACTCACGAACACACGAACTCACGAACTCACGAACTCACGAACTCACGAACTCACGAACTCACGAACTCACGAACTCACGAACTCACGAACTCACGAACTCACGAACTCACGAACTCACGAACTCAAGAAATCACGAACTCACGAACTCACGAACTCACGAACTCACGAACTCACGAACTCACGAACTCACGATCGAACTCACGAACTCACGATCGAAATCACGAACTCACGAACTCACGAACTCACGAACTCACGATCGAACTCACGAACTCACGATCGAACTCACGAACTCACGATCGAACTCACGAACTCACGATCGAACTCACGAACTCACGATCGAACTCACGAACTCACCATCGAACTCACGATCGAACTCACGAACTCACGAACTCACGAACTCACGAACTCACGAACTCACGAACTCACGAACTCACGAACACACGAACTCACGAACTCACGAACTCACGAACTCACGAACTCACGAACTCACGAACTCACGAACTCACGAACTCACGAACTCACGAACTCACGAACTCACGAACTCACGAACTCAAGAAATCACGAACTCACGAACTCACGATCGAACTCACGATCGAACTCACGAACTCACGATCGAACTCACGATCGAACTCACGAACTCACGAACTCACGAACTCACGAACTCACGAACTCACGAACTCACGAACTCACGAACTCACGAACTCACGAACTCACGAACTCACGAACTCACGAAATCACGAACTCACGAACTCACGAACTCACGAACTCACGAACTCACGAACTCACGAACTCACGATCGAACTCACGATCGAACTCACGATCGAACTCACGAACTCACGATCGAACTCACGATCGAACTCACGAACTCACGAGCTCACGAACTCACGAACTCACGATCGAACTCACGATCGAACTCACGAACTCACGAACTCACGAACTCACGAACTCACGAACTCACGAACTCACGAACTCACGAACTCACGAACTCACGAACTCACGAACTCACGAACTCACGAACTCACGAACTCACGAACTCACGAACTCACGAACTCACGAACTCACGATCGAACTCACGATCGAACTCACGATCGAACTCACGATCGAACTCACGAACTCACGATCGAACTCACGATCGAACTCACGAACTCACGTACTCACGAACTCACGAACTCACGAACTCACGAACTCACGAACTCACGAACTCACGAACTCACGAACTCACGAACTCACGAACTCACTAACTCGCGAACTCACGAACTCACGAACTCACGAACTCACGGACTCACGAACTCACGAACTCACGAACTCACGATCGAACTCACGAACTCACGAACTCACGAACTCACGAACTCACGAACTCACGAACTCACGAACTCACGAACTCACGAACTCACGAACTCACGGACTCACGAACTCACGAACTCACGAACTCACGATCGAACTCACGAACTCACGATCGATCTCACGATCGAACTCACGAACTCACGAACTCACGATCGAACTCACGATCGAACTCACGAACTCACGAACTCACGAACTCACGAACTCACGAACTCACGAACTCACGATCGAACTCACGATCGAACTCACGAACTCACGAACTCACGAACTCACGAACTCACGAACTCACGAACTCACGAACGAACGCACGAACTCACGAACGAACTCACGAACGAACTCACGAACGAACTCACGAACGAACTCACGAACGAACTCACGAACGAACTCACGAACGAACTCACGAACGAACTCAGGAACGAACTCACGATCGAACTCACGAACTCACGAACTCACGAACTCACGAACTCACGAACTCACGAACTCACGAACTCACGAACTCACGAACTCACGAACTCACGAACTCACGATCGAACTCACGAACTCACGATCGAACTCACGAACTCACGATCGAACTCACGAACTCACGAACTCACGAACTCACGAACTCACGAACTCACGATCGAACACACGAACTCACGATCGAACTCACGAACTCACGATCGAACTCACGAACTCACGATCGAACTCACGATCGAACTCACGAACTCACGAACTCACGAACTCACGAACTCACGAACTCACGAACTCACGAACTCACCAACTCACGAACTAACGAACTCACGAACTCACGAACTCACGATCGAACTCACGAACTCACGATCGAACTCACGAACTCACGATCGAACTCACGAACTCACGATCGAACTCACGAACTCACGATCGAACTCACGATCGAACTCACGAACTCACGAACTCACGAACTCACGAACTCACGAACTCACGAACTCACGAACACACGAACTCACGAACTCACGAACTCACGAACTCACGAACTCACGAACTCACGAACTCACGAACTCACGAACTCACGAACTCACGAACTCACGTACTCACGAACTCACGAACTCACGAACTCACGAACTCACGAACTCACGAACTCACGAACTCACGAACTCAAGAAATCACGAACTCACGAACTCACGATCGAACTCACGATCGAACTCACGAACTCACGATCGAACTCACGATCGAACTCACGAACTCACGAACTCACGAACTCACGAACTCACGAACTCACGAACTCACGAACTCACGAACTCACGAACTCACGAACTCACGAACTCACGAACTCACGAACTCACGAACTCACGATCGAACTCACGATCGAACTCACGATCGAACTCACGAACTCACGATCGAACTCACGATCGAACTCACGAACTCACGAGCTCACGAACTCACGAACTCACGATCGAACTCACGATCGAACTCACGAACTCACGAACTCACGAACTCACGAACTCACGAACTCACGAACTCACGAACTCACGATCGAACTCACGATCGAACTCACGAACTCACGAACTCACGAACTCACGAACTCACGAACTCACGAACTCACGAACTCACGAACTCACGAACTCACGAACTCACGAACTCACGAACTCACGAACTCACGAACTCACGAACTCACGAACTCACGAACTCACGATCGAACTCACGAACACACGATCGAACTCACGAAATCACGATCGAACTCACGATCGAACTCACGAACTCACGAACTCACGAACTCACGACTCACGAACTCGCGATCGAACTCACGAACTCACGAACTCACGAACTCACGAACTCACGAACTCGCGAACTCACGAACTCACGAACTCACGAACTCACGAACTCACGAACTCACGAACTCACGAACTCACGAACTCACGAACTCACGAACTCACGAACTCACGAACTCACGAACTCACGAACTCACGAACTCACGAACTCACGAAATCACGAACTCACGAACTCACGATCGAACTCACGAACTCACGATCGAACTCACGAACTCACGATCGAACTCACGAACTCACGATCGAACTCACGAACTCACGATCGAACTCACGAACTCACGATCGAACTCACGAACTCACGAACTCACAATCGAACTCACGATCGAACTCACGAACTCACGAACTCACGAACTCACGAACTCACGAACTCACGAACTCACGAACTCACGAACTCACGAACTCACGAACTCACGAACTCACGAACTCACGAACTCACGAACTCACGAACTCACGAACTCACGAACTCACGAACTCACGAACTCACGAACTCAGGAACTCACGAACTCACGATCGAACTCACGAACTCACGATTGAACTCACGAACTCACGATCGAACTCACGAACTCACGAACTCACGAACTCACGAACTCACGAACTCACGAACTCACGATCGAACTCACGATCGAACTCACGAACTCACGAACTCACGAACTCACGAACTCACGATCGAACTCACGATCGAACTCACGAACTCACGAACTCACGAACTCACGAACTCACGAACTCACGATCGAACTCACGATCGAACTCACGAACTCACGAACTCACGAACTCACGAACTCACGAACTCACGAACGAACTCACGAACTCACGAACTCACGAACTCACGAGCTCACGAACTCACGAACTCACGATCGAACTCACGAACTCACGAACTCACGAACTCACGAACTCACGAACTCACGAACTCACGAACTCACGAACTCACGATCGAACTCACGATCGAACTCACGAACTCACGAACTCACGAACTCACGAACTCACGAACTCACGAACTCACGAACTCACGAACTCACGATCGAACTCACGAACTCACGATCGAACTCACGAACTCACGAACTCACGAACTCACGAACTCACGAACTCACGAACTCACGAACTCACGATCGAACTCACAAACTCACGATCGAACTCACGAACGAACGAACTCACGAACGAACTCACGATCGAACTCACGAACTCACGAACTCACGAACTCACGAACTCACGATCGAACTCACGATCGAACTCACGAACTCACGAACTCACGAACTCACGAACTCACGAACTCACGATCGAACTCACGATCGAACTCACGAACTCACGAACGAACGAACTCACGAACTCACGAACTCACGAACGAACTCACGAACGAACGAACTCACGAACGAACTCACGAACGAACGAACTCACGAACGAACTCACGAACTCACGAACTCACGAACTCACGAACTCACGAACTCACGAACTCACGAACTCACGAACTCACGAACTCACGAACTCACGAACTCACGAACTCACGAACTCACGAACTCACGACTCACGAACTCACGATCGAACTCACGAACTCACGAACTCACGAACTCACGAACTCACGAACTCGCGAACTCACGAACTCACGAACTCACGAACTCACGAACTCACGAACTCACGAACTCACGAACTCACGAACTCACAAACTCACGATCGAACTCACGAACTCACGATCGAACTCACGATCGAACTCACGAACTCACGATCGAACTCACGAACTCACGAACTCACGAACTCACGAACTCACGAACTCACGAACTCACGAACTCACGAACTCACGATCGAACTCACGAACTCACGATCGAACTCACGAGCTCACGAACTCACGAACTCACGAACTCACGAACTCACGAACTCACGAACTCACGAACTCACGAAATCACGAACTCACGAACTCACGATCGAACTCACGAACTCACGATCGAACTCACGAACTCACGATCGAACTCACGAACTCACGATCGAACTCACGAACTCACGAACACACGAACTCACGAACTCACGAAGTCACGAACTCACGAACTCACGAACTCACGAACTCACGAACTCACGAACTCACGAACTCAAGAAATCACGAACTCACGAACTCACGATCGAACTCACGATCGAACTCACGAACTCACGATCGAACTCACGATCGAACTCACGAACTCACGAACGCACGAACTCACGAACTCACGAACTCACGAACTCACGAACTCACGAACTCACGAACTCACGAACTCACGAAATCACGAACTCACGAACTCACGAACTCACGAACTCACGAACTCACGAACTCACGAACTCACGAACTCACGAACTCACGAACTCACGAACTCACGAACTCACGAACTCACGAACTCACGAACTCACGAACTCACGAACTCACGAACTCACGAACTCACGAACTCACGATCGAACTCACGATCGAACTCACGATCGAACTCACGATCGAACTCACGAACTCACGATCGAACTCACGATCGAACTCACGTACTCACGAACTCACGAACTCACGAACTCACGAACTCACGAACTCCCGAACTCACGAACTCACGAACTCACGAACTCACGAACTCACGAACTCACGAACTCACGAACTCACGAACTCACGAACTCACTAACTCGCGAACTCACGAACTCACGAACTCACGAACTCACGGACTCACGAACTCACGAACTCACGAACTCACGATCGAACTCACGAACTCACGATCGATCTCACGATCGAACTCACGAACTCACGAACTCACGATCGAACTCACGATCGAACTCACGAACTCACGATCGAACTCACGAACTCACGATCGAACTCACGATCGAACTCACGAACTCACGAACTCACGAACTCACGAACTCACGAACTCACGAACTCACGAACTCACGAACTCACGAACTCACGAACTCACGAACTCACGAACTCACGAACTCACGAACTCACGAACTCACGAACTCACGAACTCACGAACTCACGAACTCACGAACTCACGATCGAACTCACGATCGAACTCACGATCGAACTCACGATCGAACTCACGAACTCACGATCGAACTCACGATCGAACTCACGTACTCACGAACTCACGAACTCACGAACTCACGAACTCACGAACTCACGAACTCACGAACTCACTAACTCGCGAACTCACGAACTCACGAACTCACGAACTCACGGACTCACGAACTCACGAACTCACGAACTCACGATCGAACTCACGAACTCACGATCGATCTCACGATCGAACTCACGAACTCACGAACTCACGATCGAACTCACGATCGAACTCACGAACTCACGATCGAACTCACGAACTCACGATCGAACTCACGATCGAACTCACGAACTCACGAACTCACGAACTCACGAACTCACGAACTCACGAACTCACGAACTCACGAACTCACGAACACACGAACTCACGAACTCACGAACTCACGAACTCACGAACTCACGAACTCACGAACTCACGATCGAACTCACGATCGAACTCACGAACTCACGAACTCACGAACTCACGAACTCACGATCGAACTCACGATCGAACTCACGAACTCACGAACTCACGAACTCACGAACTCACGAACTCACGATCGAACTCACGATCGAACTCACGAACTCACGAACTCACGAACTCACGAACTCACGAACTCACGAACGAACTCACGAACTCACGAACTCACGAACTCACGAGCTCACGAACTCACGAACTCACGATCGAACTCACGAACTCACGAACTCACGAACTCACGAACTCACGAACTCACGAACTCACGAACTCACGAACTCACGATCGAACTCACGATCGAACTCACGAACTCACGAACTCACGAACTCACGAACTCACGAACTCACGAACTCACGAACTCACGAACTCACGATCGAACTCACGAACTCACGATCGAACTCACGAACTCACGAACTCACGAACTCACGAACTCACGAACTCACGAACTCACGAACTCACGAACTCACGAACTCACGATCGAACTCACAAACTCACGATCGAACTCACGAACGAACGAACTCACGAACGAACTCACGATCGAACTCACGAACTCACGAACTCACGACCTCACGAACTCACGATCGAACTCACGATCGAACTCACGAACTCACGAACTCACGAACTCACGAACTCACGAACTCACGATCGAACTCACGATCGAACTCACGAACTCACGAACGAACGAACTCACGAACTCACGAACTCACGAACGAACTCACGAACGAACGAACTCACGAACGAACTCACGAACGAACGAACTCACGAACGAACTCACGAACTCACGAACTCACGAACTCACGAACTCACGAACTCACGAACTCACGAACTCACGAACTCACGAACTCACGAACTCACGAACTCACGAACTCACGAACTCACGAACTCACGAACTCACGAACTCACGAACTCACGAACTCACGAACTCACGACTCACGAACTCACGATCGAACTCACGAACTCACGAACTCACGAACTCACGAACTCACGAACTCGCGAACTCACGAACTCACGAACTCACGAACTCACGATCGAACTCACGAACTCACGATCGAACTCACGATCGAACTCACGAACTCACGATCGAACTCACGAACTCACGAACTCACGAACTCACGAACTCACGAACTCACGAACTCACGAACTCACGAACTCACGATCGAACTCACGAACTCACGATCGAACTCACGAACTCACGAACTCACGAACTCACGAACTCACGAACTCACGAACTCACGAACTCACGAAATCACGAACTCACGAACTCACGATCGAACTCACGAACTCACGATCGAACTCACGAACTCACGATCGAACTCACGAACTCACGATCGAACTCACGAACTCACGAACACACGAACTCACGAACTCACGAAGTCACGAACTCACGAACTCACGAACTCACGAACTCACGAACTCACGAACTCACGAACTCAAGAAATCACGAACTCACGAACTCACGATCGAACTCACGATCGAACTCACGAACTCACGATCGAACTCACGATCGAACTCACGAACTCACGAACTCACGAACTCACGAACTCACGAACTCACGAACTCACGAACTCACGAACTCACGAACTCACGAACTCACGAAATCACGAACTCACGAACTCACGAACTCACGAACTCACGAACTCACGAACTCACGAACTCACGAACTCACGAACTCACGAACTCACGAACTCACGAACTCACGAACTCACGAACTCACGATCGAACTCACGATCGAACTCACGATCGAACTCACGATCGAACTCACGAACTCACGATCGAACTCACGATCGAACTCACGTACTCACGAACTCACGAACTCACGAACTCACGAACTCACGAACTCACGAACTCACGAACTCACGAACTCACGAACTCACGAACTCACGAACTCACGAACTCACGAACTCACGAACTCACGATCGAACTCACGATCGAACTCACGATCGAACTCACGATCGAACTCACGAACTCACGATCGAACTCACGATCGAACTCACGTACTCACGAACTCACGAACTCACGAACTCACGAACTCACGAACTCACGAACTCACGAACTCACGAACTCACGAACTCACGAACTCACGAACTCACTAACTCACGAACTCACGATCGAACTCACGAACTCACGATCGATCTCACGATCGAACTCACGAACTCACGAACTCACGATCGAACTCACGATCGAACTCACGAACTCACGATCGAACTCACGATCGAACTCACGAACTCACGAACTCACGAACTCACGAACTCACGAACTCACGAACTCACGAACTCACGAACTCACGAACTCACGAACTCACGAACTCACGAACTCACGAACTCACGAACTCACGAACTCACGAACTCACGAACTCACGAACTCACGAACTCACGAACTCACGAACTCACGATCGAACTCACGATCGAACTCACGATCGAACTCACGATCGAACTCACGAACTCACGATCGAACTCACGATCGAACTCACGTACTCACGAACTCACGAACTCACGAACTCACGAACTCACGAACTCACGAACTCACGAACTCACGAACTCACGAACTCACGAACTCACGAACTCACTAACTCGCGAACTCACGAACTCACGAACTCACGAACTCACGGACTCACGAACTCACGAACTCACGAACTCACGATCGAACTCACGAACTCACGATCGATCTCACGATCGAACTCACGAACTCACGAACTCACGATCGAACTCACGATCGAACTCACGAACTCACGATCGAACTCACGAACTCACGATCGAACTCACGAACTCACGAACTCACGAACTCACGAACTCACGAACTCACGAACTCACGAACTCACGAACTCACGAACACACGAACTCACGAACTCACGAACTCACGAACTCACGAACTCACGAACTCACGAACTCACGAACTCACGAACACACGAACTCACGAACTCACGAACTCACGAACTCACGAACTCACGAACTCACGTACTCACGAACTCACGAACTCACGAACTCACGAACTCACGAACTCACGAACTCACGAACTCAAGAAATCACGAACTCACGAACTCACGATCGAACTCACGATCGAACTCACGAACTCACGAACTCACGAACTCACGAACTCACGAACTCACGAACTCACGAACTCACGAACTCACGAACTCACGAAATCACGAACTCACGAACTCACGAACTCACGAACTCACGAACTCACGAACTCACGAACTCACGAACTCACGAACTCACGAACTCACGAACTCACGAACTCACGAACTCACGAACTCACGAACTCACGAACTCACGGACTCACGAACTCACGAACTCACGAACTCACGATCGAACTCACGATCGAACTCACGAACTCACGATCGATCTCACGATCGAACTCACGAACTCACGAACTCACGATCGAACTCACGATCGAACTCACGAACTCACGATCGAACTCACGAACTCACGAACTCACGAACTCACGAACTCACGAACTCACGAACTCACGAACTCACGAACTCACGAACTCACGATCGAACTCACGAACTCACGATCGAACTCACGATCGAACTCACGAACTCACGTACTCACGAACTCACGAACTCACGAACTCACGAACTCACGGACTCACGAACTCACGAACTCACGAACTCACGAACTCACGAACTCACGAACTCACGAACTCACGAACTCACGAACTCACTAACTCGCGAACTCACGAACTCACGAACTCACGAACTCACGGACTCACGAACTCACGAACTCACGAACTCACGATCGAACTCACGAACTCACGATCGATCTCACGATCGAACTCACGAACTCACGAACTCACGATCGAACTCACGATCGAACTCACGAACTCACGATCGAACTCACGAACTCACGATCGAACTCACGAACTCACGATCGAACTCACGAACTCACGATCGAACTCACGAACTCACGATCGAACTCACGAACTCACGATCGAACTCACGATCGAACTCACGAACTCACGAACTCACGAACTCACGAACTCACGAACTCACGAACTCACGAACTCACGAACTCACGAACACACGAACTCACGAACTCACGAACTCACGAACTCACGAACTCACGAACTCACGAACTCACGAACTCACGATCGAACTCACGATCGAACTCACGAACTCACGATCGAACTCACGAACTCACGAACTCACGATCGAACTCACGATCGAACTCACGAACTCACGAACTCACGAACTCACGAACTCACGAACTCACGAACTCACGAACTCACGAACTCACGAACTCACGAACTCACGAACTCACGAACTCACGAACTCACGAACTCACGAACTCACGAACTCACGAACTCACGATCGAACTCACGATCGAACTCACGAACTCACGATCGAACTCACGAACTCACGAACTCACGATCGAACTCACGATCGAACTCACGAACTCACGAACTCACGAACTCACGAACTCACGATCGAACTCACGAACACACGATCGAACTCACGAAATCACGATCGAACTCACGATCGAACTCACGAACTCACGAACTCACGAACTCACGACTCACGAACTCACGATCGAACTCACGAACTCACGAACTCACGAACTCACGAACTCGCGAACTCACGAACTCACGAACTCACGAACTCACGAACTCACGAACTCACGATCGAACTCACGAACTCACGAACTCACGAACTCACGAACTCACGAACTCACGAACTCACGAACTCACGAACTCACGAACTCACGAACTCACGATCGAACTCACGAACTCACGATCGAACTCACGAACTCACGAACTCACGAACTCACGAACTCACGAACTCACGAACTCACGAACTCACGAACTCACGAAATCACGAACTCACGAACTCACGATCGAACTCACGAACTCACGATCGAACTCACGAACTCACGATCGAACTCACGAACTCACGATCGAACTCACGAACTCACGATCGAACTCACGAACTCACGATCGAACTCACGAACTCACGATCGAACTCACGAACTCACAATCGAACTCACGATCGAACTCACGAACTCACGAACTCACGAACTCACGAACTCACGAACTCACGAACTCACGAACTCACGAACACACGAACTCACGAACTCACGAACTCACGAACTCACGAACTCACGAACTCACGAACTCACGAACTCACGAACTCACGAACTCACGAACTCACGAACTCACGAACTCAAGAAATCACGAACTCACGAACTCACGATCGAACTCACGATCGAACTCACGATCGAACTCACGAACTAACGAACTCACGAACTCACGAACTCACGAACTCACGAACTCACGAACTCACGAACTCACGAACTCACGAACTCACGAACTCACGAACTCACGAACTCACGAACTCACGAACTCACGAACTCACGAACTCACGAACTCACGAACTCACGAACTCACGAAATCACGAACTCACGAACTCACGAACTCACGAACTCACGAACTCACGAACTCACGAACTCACGAACTCACGATCGAACTCACGATCGAACTCACGATCGAACTCACGAACTCACGATCGAACTCACGATCGAACTCACGAACTCACGAGCTCACGAACTCACGAACTCACGATCGAACTCACGATCGAACTCACGAACTCACGAACTCACGAACTCACGAACTCACGAACTCACGAACTCACGAACTCACGAACTCACGAACTCACGATCGAACTCACGATCGAACTCACGATCGAACTCACGAACTCACGATCGAACTCACGATCGAACTCACGAACTCACGTACTCACGAACTCACGAACTCACGAACTCACGAACTCACGAACTCACGAACTCACGAACTCACGAACTCACGAACTCACGAACTCACGAACTCACTAACTCGCGAACTCACGAACTCACGGACTCACGAACTCACGAACTCACGAACTCACGATCGAACTCACGAACTCACGAACTCACGAACTCACGAACTCACGAACTCACGAACTCACGAACTCACGAACTCACGAACTCACGGACTCACGAACTCACGAACTCACGAACTCACGATCGAACTCACGAACTCACGATCGATCTCACGATCGAACTCACGAACTCACGAACTCACGATCGAACTCACGATCGAACTCACGAACTCACGATCGAACTCACGAACTCACGATCGAACTCACGAACTCACGATCGAACTCACGAACTCACGATCGAACTCACGGACTCACGATCGAACTCACGATCGAACTCACGAACTCACGAACTCACGAACTCACGAACTCACGAACTCACGAACTCACGAACTCACGAACTCACGAACACACGAACTCACGAACTCACGAACTCACGAACTCACGAACTCACGAACTCACGAACTCACGAACTCACGATCGAACTCACGATCGAACTCACGAACTCACGATCGAACTCACGAACTCACGAACTCACGATCGAACTCACGATCGAACTCACGAACTCACGAACTCACGAACTCACGAACTCACGAACTCACGAACTCACGAACTCACGAACTCACGAACTCACGAACTCACGAACTCACGAACTCACGAACTCACGAACTCACGAACTCACGAACTCACGAACTCACGAACTCACGAACTCACGAACTCACGATCGAACTCACGATCGAACTCACGAACTCACGAACTCACGATCGAACTCACGATCGAACTCACGAACTCACGAACTCACGAACTCACGAACTCACGATCGAACTCACGAACACACGATCGAACTCACGAAATCACGATCGAACTCACGATCGAACTCACGAACTCACGAACTCACGAACTCACGACTCACGAACTCACGATCGAACTCACGAACTCACGAACTCACGAACTCACGAACTCACGAACTCGCGAACTCACGAACTCACGAACTCACGAACTCACGAACTCACGAACTCACGAACTCACGAACTCACGATCGAACTCACGAACTCACGAACTCACGAACTCACGAACTCACGAACTCACGAACTCACGAACTCACGAACTCACGAACTCACGAACTCACGAACTCACGATCGAACTCACGAACTCACGATCGAACTCACGAACTCACGAACTCACGAACTCACGAACTCACGAACTCACGAAATCACGAACTCACGAACTCACGATCGAACTCACGAACTCACGATCGAACTCACGAACTCACGATCGAACTCACGAACTCACGATCGAACTCACGAACTCACGATCGAACTCACGAACTCACGATCGAACTCACGAACTCACAATCGAACTCACGATCGAACTCACGAACTCACGAACTCACGAACTCACGAACTCACGAACTCACGAACTCACGAACTCACGAACTCACGAACTCACGAACTCACGAACTCACGAACACACGAACTCACGAACTCACGAACTCACGAACTCACGAACTCAGGAACTCACGAACTCACGAACTCACGAACTCACGAACTCACGAACTCACGAACTCACGAACTCAAGAAATCACGAACTCACGAACTCACGATCGAACTCACGATCGAACTCACGAACTCACGAACTCACGAACTCACGAACTCACGAACTCACGAACTCACGAACTCACGAACTCACGAACTCACGAACTCACGAACTCACGAACTCACGAACTCACGAACTCACGAACTCACGAACTCACGAACTCACGAACTCACGAACTCACGAACTCACGAACTCACGAACTCACGAAATCACGAACTCACGAACTCACGAACTCACGAACTCACGAACTCACGAACTCACGATCGAACTCACGATCGAACTCACGATCGAACTCACGAACTCACGAGCTCACGAACTCACGAACTCACGATCGAACTCACGATCGAACTCACGAACTCACGAACTCACGAACTCACGAACTCACGAACTCACGAACTCACGAACTCACGAACTCACGAACTCACGAACTCACGAACTCACGAACTCACGAACTCACGATCGAACTCACGATCGAACTCACGATCGAACTCACGATCGAACTCACGAACTCACGAACGAACTCACGATCGAACTCACGAACTCACGTACTCACGAACTCACGAACTCACGAACTCACGAACTCACGAACTCACGAACTCACGAACTCACGAACTCACGAACTCACGAACTCACGAACTCACGAACTCACGAACTCACTAACTCGCGAACTCACGAACTCACGAACTCACGAACTCACGGACTCACGAACTCACGAACTCACGAACTCACGATCGAACTCACGAACTCACGAACTCACGAACTCACGAACTCACGAACTCACGAAATCACGAACTCACGAACTCACGAACTCACGAACTCACGAACTCACGGACTCACGAACTCACGAACTCACGAACTCACGATCGAACTCACGAACTCACGATCGATCTCACGATCGAACTCACGAACTCACGAACTCACGATCGAACTCACGATCGAACTCACGAACTCACGATCGAACTCACGAACTCACGAACTCACGAACTCACGAACTCACGAACTCACGAACTCACGAACTCACGAGCTCACGAACTCACGAACTCACGAACTCACGAACTCACGAACTCACCAACTCACGAACTAACGAACTCACGAACTCACGAACTCACGATCGAACTCACGAACTCACGATCGAACTCACGAACTCACGATCGAACTCACGAACTCACGATCGAACTCACGAACTCACGATCGAACTCACGAACTCACGATCGAACTCACGATCGAACTCACGAACTCACGAACTCACGAACTCACGAACTCACGAACTCACGAACTCACGAACACACGAACTCACGAACTCACGAACTCACGAACTCACGAACTCACGAACTCACGAACTCACGAACTCACGAACTCACGAACTCACGAACTCACGTACTCACGAACTCACGAACTCACGAACTCACGAACTCACGAACTCACGAACTCACGAACTCAAGAAATCACGAACTCACGAACTCACGATCGAACTCACGATCGAACTCACGAACTCACGATCGAACTCACGATCGAACTCACGAACTCACGAACTCACGAACTCACGAACTCACGAACTCACGAACTCACGAACTCACGAACTCACGAACTCACGAACTCACGAACTCACGAACTCACGAACTCACGAACTCACGAACTCACGAACTCACGAACTCACGAACTCACGAACTCACGAACTCACGAACTCACGAACTCACGAACTCACGATCGAACTCACGATCGAACTCACGATCGAACTCACGAACTCACGAGCTCACGAACTCACGAACTCACGATCGAACTCACGATCGAACTCACGAACTCACGAACTCACGAACTCACGAACTCACGAACTCACGAACTCACGATCGAACTCACGATCGAACTCACGAACTCACGAACTCACGAACTCACGAACTCACGAACTCACGAACTCACGAACTCACGAACTCACGAACTCACGAACTCACGAACTCACGAACTCACGAACTCACGAGCTCACGAACTCACGAACTCACGATCGAACTCACGATCGAACTCACGAACTCACGAACTCACGAACTCACGAACTCACGAACTCACGAACTCACGAACTCACGAACTCACGAACTCACGAACTCACGAACTCACGAACTCACGAACTCACGAACTCACGAACTCACGAACTCACGAACTCACGAACTCACGAACTCACGAACTCACGAACTCACGATCGAACTCACGATCGAACTCACGATCGAACTCACGAACTCACGATCGAACTCACGATCGAACTCACGAACTCACGAGCTCACGAACTCACGAACTCACGATCGAACTCACGATCGAACTCACGAACTCACGAACTCACGAACTCACGAACTCACGAACTCACGAACTCACGATCGAACTCACGATCGAACTCACGAACTCACGAACTCACGAACTCACGAACTCACGAACTCACGAACTCACGAACTCACGAACTCACGAACTCACGAGCTCACGAACTCACGAACTCACGATCGAACTCACGATCGAACTCACGAACTCACGAACTCACGAACTCACGAACTCACGAACTCACGAACTCACGAACTCACGATCGAACTCACGATCGAACTCACGAACTCACGAACTCACGAACTCACGATCGAACTCACGATCGAACTCACGAACTCACGAACTCACGAACTCACGAACTCACGAACTCATGAACTCACGAACTCACGAACTCACGAACTCACGAACTCACGAACTCACGAACTCACGAACTCACGAACTCACGATCGAACTCACGAACTCACGATCGAACTCACGAACTCACGAACTCACGAACTCACGAACTCACGAACTCACGAAATCACGAACTCACGAACTCACGATCGAACTCACGAACTCACGATCGAACTCACGAACTCACGATCGAACTCACGAACTCACGATCGAACTCACGAACTCACGAACACACGAACTCACGAACTCACGAAGTCACGAACTCACGAACTCACGAACTCACGAACTCACGAACTCACGAACTCACGAACTCAAGAAATCACGAACTCACGAACTCACGATCGAACTCACGATCGAACTCACGAACTCACGATCGAACTCACGATCGAACTCACGAACTCACGAACTCACGAACTCACGAACTCACGAACTCACGAACTCACGAACTCACGAACTCACGAACTCACGAACTCACGAACTCACGAAATCACGAACTCACGAACTCACGAACTCACGAACTCACGAACTCACGAAGTCACGAACTCACGAACTCACGAACTCACGAACTCACGAACTCACGAACTCACGAACTCAAGAAATCACGAACTCACGAACTCACGATCGAACTCACGATCGAACTCACGAACTCACGATCGAACTCACGATCGAACTCACGAACTCACGATCGAACTCACGATCGAACTCACGTACTCACGAACTCACGAACTCACGAACTCACGAACTCACGAACTCACGAACTCACGAACTCACGAACTCACGAACTCACGAACTCACGAACTCACGAACTCACGAACTCACGAACTCACGAACTCACGAACTCACTAACTCGCGAACTCACGAACTCACGAACTCACGAACTCACGGACTCACGAACTCACGAACTCACGAACTCACGATCGAACTCACGAACTCACGATCGATCTCACGATCGAACTCACGAACTCACGAACTCACGATCGAACTCACGAACTCACGATCGAACTCACGATCGAACTCACGAACTCACGAACTCACGAACTCACAAACTCACGAACTCACGAACTCACGAACTCACGAACTCACGAACTCACGAACTCACGAACTCACGAACTCACGAACTCACGAACTCACGAACTCACGAACTCACGAACTCACGATCGAACTCACGATCGAACTCACGATCGAACTCACGATCGAACTCACGAACTCACGAACTCACTAACTCGCGAACTCACGAACTCACGAACTCACGAACTCACGGACTCACGAACTCACGAACTCACGAACTCACGAACTCACGAACTCACGAACTCACGAACTCAAGAAATCACGAACTCACGAACTCACGAACTCACGATCGAACTCACGATCGAACTCACGAACTCACGAACTCACGAACTCACGAACTCACGAACTCACGAACTCACGATCGAACTCACGATCGAACTCACGAACTCACGAACTCACGAACTCACGAACTCACGAACTCACGAACGAACTCACGAACTCACGAACTCACGAACTCACGAGCTCACGAACTCACGAACTCACGATCGAACTCACGAACTCACGAACTCACGAACTCACGAACTCACGAACTCACGAACTCACGAACTCACGAACTCACGATCGAACTCACGATCGAACTCACGAACTCACGAACTCACGAACTCACGAACTCACGAACTCACGAACTCACGAACTCACGAACTCACGATCGAACTCACGAACTCACGATCGAACTCACGAACTCACGAACTCACGAACTCACGAACTCACGAACTCACGAACTCACGAACTCACGATCGAACTCACAAACTCACGATCGAACTCACAAACTCACGATCGAACTCACAAACTCACGATCGAACTCACGAACGAACGAACTCACGAACGAACTCACGATCGAACTCACGAACTCACGAACTCACGAACTCACGAACTCACGATCGAACTCACGATCGAACTCACGAACTCACGAACTCACGAACTCAGGAACTCACGAACTCACGATCGAACTCACGATCGAACTCACGAACTCACGAACGAACGAAGTCACGAACTCACGAACTCACGAACGAACTCACGAACGAACGAACTCACGAACGATCTCACGAACGAACGAACTCACGAACTCACGAACTCACGAAGTCACGAACTCACGAACTCACGAACTCACGAACTCACGAACTCACGAACTCACGAACTCACGAACTCACGAACTCAAGAAATCACGAACTCACGAACTCACGATCGAACTCACGATCGAACTCACGAACTCACGATCGAACTCACGAACTCACGATCGAACTCACGATCGAACTCACGAACTCACGAACTCACGAACTCACGAACTCACGAACTCACGAACTCACGAACTCACGAACTCACGAACTCACGAACTCACGAAATCACGAACTCACGAACTCACGAACTCACGAACTCACGAACTCACGAACTCACGAACTCACGAACTCACGAACTCACGAACTCACGAACTCACGAACTCACGAACTCACGAACTCACGAACTCACGAACTCACGAACTCACAAACTCACGATCGAACTCACGAACTCACGATCGAACTCACGATCGAACTCACGAACTCACGATCGAACTCACGAACTCACGAACTCACGAACTCACGAACTCACGAACTCACGAACTCACGAACTCACGAACTCACGAACTCACGATCGAACTCACGAACTCACGATCGAACTCACGAACTCACGAACTCACGAACTCACGAACTCACGAACTCACGAACTCACGAACTCACGAACTCACGAACTCACGAACTCACGAACTCACGAAATCACGAACTCACGAACTCACGATCGAACTCACGAACTCACGATCGAACTCACGAACTCACGATCGAACTCACGAACTCACGATCGAACTCACGAACTCACGAACACACGAACTCACGAACTCACGAAGTCACGAACTCACGAACTCACGAACTCACGAACTCACGAACTCACGAACTCACGAACTCAAGAAATCACGAACTCACGAACTCACGATCGAACTCACGATCGAACTCACGAACTCACGATCGAACTCACGAACTCACGATCGAACTCACGATCGAACTCACGAACTCACGAACTCACGAACTCACGAACTCACGAACTCACGAACTCACGAACTCACGAACTCACGAACTCACGAACTCACGAACTCACGAACTCACGAACTCACGAAATCACGAACTCACGAACTCACGAACTCACGAACTCACGAACTCACGAACTCACGAACTCACGAACTCACGAACTCACGAACTCACGAACTCACGAACTCACGAACTCACGAACTCACGATCGAACTCACGATCGAACTCACGATCGAACTCACGATCGAACTCACGAACTCACGATCGAACTCACGATCGAACTCACGTACTCACGAACTCACGAACTCACGAACTCACGAACTCACGAACTCACGAACTCACGAACTCACGAACTCACGAACTCACGAACTCACGAACTCACGAACTCACGAACTCACGAACTCACGAACTCACTAACTCGCGAACTCACGAACTCACGAACTCACGAACTCACGAACTCACGAACTCACGAACTCACGAACTCACGATCGAACTCACGAACTCACGATCGATCTCACGATCGAACTCACGAACTCACGAACTCACGATCGAACTCACGATCGAACTCACGAACTCACGATCGAACTCACGATCGAACTCACGAACTCACGAACTCACGAACTCACGAACTCACGAACTCACGAACTCACGAACTCACGAACTCACGAACTCACGAACTCACGAACTCACGAACTCACGAACTCACGAACTCACGAACTCACGAACTCACGAACTCACGAACTCACGAACTCACGAACTCACGAACTCACGAACTCACGATCGAACTCACGATCGAACTCACGATCGAACTCACGATCGAACTCACGAACTCACGATCGAACTCACGATCGAACTCACGTACTCACGAACTCACGAACTCACGAACTCACGAACTCACGAACTCACGAACTCACGAACTCACGAACTCACGAACTCACGAACTCACTAACTCGCGAACTCACGAACTCACGAACTCACGAACTCACGGACTCACGAACTCACGAACTCACGAACTCACGATCGAACTCACGAACTCACGATCGATCTCACGATCGAACTCACGAACTCACGAACTCACGATCGAACTCACGATCGAACTCACGAACTCACGATCGAACTCACGAACTCACGATCGAACTCACGATCGAACTCACGAACTCACGAACTCACGAACTCACGAACTCACGAACTCACGAACTCACGAACTCACGAACTCACGAACACACGAACTCACGAACTCACGAACTCACGAACTCACGAACTCACGAACTCACGTACTCACGAACTCACGAACTCACGAACTCACGATCGAACTCACGAACTCACGATCGATCTCACGATCGAACTCACGAACTCACGAACTCACGATCGAACTCACGATCGAACTCACGAACTCACGATCGAACTCACGAACTCACGAACTCACGAACTCACGAACTGACGAACTCACGAACTCACGAACTCACGAACTCACGATCGAACTCACGAACTCACGATCGAACTCACGATCGAACTCACGAACTCACGTACTCACGAACTCACGAACTCACGAACTCACGAACTCACGGACTCACGAACTCACGAACTCACGAACTCACGAACTCACGAACTCACGAACTCACGAACTCACGAACTCACGAACTCACGAACTCACTAACTCGCGAACTCACGAACTCACGAACTCACGAACTCACGGACTCACGAACTCACGAACTCACGAACTCACGATCGAACTCACGAACTCACGATCGATCTCACGATCGAACTCACGAACTCACGAACTCACGATCGAACTCACGATCGAACTCACGAACTCACGATCGAACTCACGAACTCACGATCGAACTCACGAACTCACGATCGAACTCACGATCGAACTCACGAACTCACGAACTCACGAACTCACGAACTCACGAACTCACGAACTCACGAACTCACGAACTCACGAACACACGAACTCACGAACTCACGAACTCACGAACTCACGAACTCACGAACTCACGAACTCACGAACTCACGATCGAACTCACGATCGAACTCACGAACTCACGATCGAACTCACGAACTCACGAACTCACGATCGAACTCACGATCGAACTCACGAACTCACGAACTCACGAACTCACGAACTCACGAACTCACGAACTCACGAACTCACGAACTCACGAACTCACGAACTCACGAACTCACGATCGAACTCACGATCGAACTCACGAACTCACGATCGAACTCACGAACTCACGAACTCACGATCGAACTCACGATCGAACTCACGAACTCACGAACTCACGAACTCACGAACTCACGATCGAACTCACGAACACACGATCGAACTCACGAAATCACGATCGAACTCACGATCGAACTCACGAACTCACGAACTCACGAACTCACGACTCACGAACTCACGATCGAACTCACGAACTCACGAACTCACGAACTCACGAACTCGCGAACTCACGAACTCACGAACTCACGATCGAACTCACGAACTCACGATCGAACTCACGAACTCACGAACTCACGAACTCACGAACTCACGAACTCACGAACTCACGAACTCACGAACTCACGAAATCACGAACTCACGAACTCACGATCGAACTCACGAACTCACGATCGAACTCACGAACTCACGATCGAACTCACGAACTCACGATCGAACTCACGAACTCACGATCGAACTCACGAACTCACGATCGAACTCACGAACTCACGATCGAACTCACGAACTCACGAACTCACGATCGAACTCACGAACTCACGAACTCACGAACTCACGAACTCACGAACTCACGAACTCACGAACTCACGAACTCACGAACTCACGAACACACGAACTCACGAACTCACGAACTCACGAACTCACGAACTCACGAACTCACGAACTCACGAACTCACGAACTCACGAACTCACGAACTCACGAACTCACGAACTCAAGAAATCACGAACTCACGAACTCACGATCGAACTCACGATCGAACTCACGATCGAACTCACGAACTAACGAACTCACGAACTCACGAACTCACGAACTCACGAACTCACGAACTCACGAACTCACGAACTCACGAACTCACGAACTCACGAACTCACGAACTCACGAACTCACGAACTCACGAACTCACGAACTCACGAACTCACGAACTCACGAACTCACGAACTCACGAAATCACGAACTCACGAACTCACGAACTCACGAACTCACGAACTCACGAACTCACGATCGAACTCACGATCGAACTCACGATCGAACTCACGAACTCACGATCGAACTCACGATCGAACTCACGAACTCACGAGCTCACGAACTCACGAACTCACGATCGAACTCACGATCGAACTCACGAACTCACGAACTCACGAACTCACGAACTCACGAACTCACGAACTCACGAACTCACGAACTCACGAACTCACGAACTCACGAACTCACGAACTCACGAACTCACGAACTCACGAACTCACGAACTCACGATCGAACTCACGATCGAACTCACGATCGAACTCACGATCGAACTCACGAACTCACGATCGAACTCACGATCGAACTCACGAACTCACGTACTCACGAACTCACGAACTCACGAACTCACGAACTCACGAACTCACGAACTCACGAACTCACGAACTCACGAACTCACGAACTCACTAACTCGCGAACTCACGAACTCACGAACTCACGAACTCACGGACTCACGAACTCACGAACTCACGAACTCACGATCGAACTCACGAACTCACGAAATCACGAACTCACGAACTCACGAACTCACGAACTCACGAACTCACGAACTCACGAACTCACGGACTCACGAACTCACGAACTCACGAACTCACGATCGAACTCACGAACTCACGATCGATCTCACGATCGAACTCACGAACTCACGAACTCACGATCGAACTCACGATCGAACTCACGAACTCACGATCGAACTCACGAACTCACGATCGAACTCACGAACTCACGATCGAACTCACGAACTCACGATCGATCTCACGATCGAACTCACGAACTCACGAACTCACGATCGAACTCACGATCGAACTCACGAACTCACGATCGAACTCACGAACTCACGATCGAACTCACGATCGAACTCACGAACTCACGAACTCACGAACTCACGAACTCACGAACTCACGAACTCACGAACTCACGAACTCACGAACACACGAACTCACGAACTCACGAACTCACGAACTCACGAACTCACGAACTCACGTACTCACGAACTCACGAACTCACGAACTCACGATCGAACTCACGAACTCACGATCGATCTCACGATCGAACTCACGAACTCACGAACTCACGATCGAACTCACGATCGAACTCACGAACTCACGATCGAACTCACGAACTCACGAACTCACGAACTCACGAACTCACGAACTCACGAACTCACGAACTCACGAACTCACGATCGAACTCACGAACTCACGATCGAACTCACGATCGAACTCACGAACTCACGTACTCACGAACTCACGAACTCACGAACTCACGAACTCACGGACTCACGAACTCACGAACTCACGAACTCACGAACTCACGAACTCACGAACTCACGAACTCACGAACTCACGAACTCACGAACTCACTAACTCGCGAACTCACGAACTCACGAACTCACGAACTCACGGACTCACGAACTCACGAACTCACGAACTCACGATCGAACTCACGAACTCACGATCGATCTCACGATCGAACTCACGAACTCACGAACTCACGATCGAACTCACGATCGAACTCACGAACTCACGATCGAACTCACGAACTCACGATCGAACTCACGAACTCACGATCGAACTCACGAACTCACGATCGAACTCACGATCGAACTCACGAACTCACGAACTCACGAACTCACGAACTCACGAACTCACGAACTCACGAACTCACGAACTCACGAACACACGAACTCACGAACTCACGAACTCACGAACTCACGAACTCACGAACTCACGAACTCACGAACTCACGAACTCACGAACTCACGATCGAACTCACGATCGAACTCACGAACTCACGATCGAACTCACGAACTCACGAACTCACGATCGAACTCACGATCGAACTCACGAACTCACGAACTCACGAACTCACGAACTCACGAACTCACGAACTCACGAACTCACGAACTCACGAACTCACGAACTCACGAACTCACGAACTCACGAACTCACGATCGAACTCACGATCGAACTCACGAACTCACGATCGAACTCACGAACTCACGATCGAACTCACGAATTCACGAACTCACGATCGAACTCACGATCGAACTCACGAACTCACGAACTCACGAACTCACGAACTCACGATCGAACTCACGAACACACGATCGAACTCACGAAATCACGATCGAACTCACGATCGAACTCACGAACTCACGAACTCACGAACTCACGACTCACGAACTCACGATCGAACTCACGAACTCACGAACTCACGAACTCACGAACTCGCGAACTCACGAACTCACGAACTCACGAACTCACGAACTCACGATCGAACTCACGAACTCACGAACTCACGAACTCACGAACTCACGAACTCACGAACTCACGAACTCACGAACTCACGAACTCACGAACTCACGATCGAACTCACGAACTCACGATCGAACTCACGAACTCACGAACTCACGAACTCACGAACTCACGAACTCACGAACTCACGAACTCACGAACTCACGAAATCACGAACTCACGAACTCACGATCGAACTCACGAACTCACGATCGAACTCACGAACTCACGATCGAACTCACGAACTCACGATCGAACTCACGAACTCACGATCGAACTCACGAACTCACGATCGAACTCACGAACTCACGATCGAACTCACGAACTCACAATCGAACTCACGATCGAACTCACGAACTCACGAACTCACGAACTCACGAACTCACGAACTCACGAACTCACGAACTCACGAACTCACGAACTCACGAACACACGAACTCACGAACTCACGAACTCACGAACTCACGAACTCACGAACTCACGAACTCACGAACTCACGAACTCACGAACTCACGAACTCACGAACTCACGAACTCAAGAAATCACGAACTCACGAACTCACGATCGAACTCACGATCGAACTCACGATCGAACTCACGAACTAACGAACTCACGAACTCACGAACTCACGAACTCACGAACTCACGAACTCACGAACTCACGAACTCACGAACTCACGAACTCACGAACTCACGAACTCACGAACTCACGAACTCACGAACTCACGAACTCACGAACTCACGAACTCACGAACTCACGAACTCACGAAATCACGAACTCACGAACTCACGAACTCACGAACTCACGAACTCACGAACTCACGAACTCACGAACTCACGATCGAACTCACGATCGAACTCACGATCGAACTCACGAACTCACGATCGAACTCACGATCGAACTCACGAACTCACGAGCTCACGAACTCACGAACTCACGATCGAACTCACGATCGAACTCACGAACTCACGAACTCACGAACTCACGAACTCACGAACTCACGAACTCACGAACTCACGAACTCACGAACTCACGAACTCACGATCGAACTCACGAACTCACGAAATCACGAACTCACGAACTCACGAACTCACGAACTCACGAACTCACGAACTCACGAACTCACGAACTCACGAACTCACTAACTCGCGAACTCACGAACTCACGAACTCACGAACTCACGGACTCACGAACTCACGAACTCACGAACTCACGATCGAACTCACGAACTCACGAAATCACGAACTCACGAACTCACGAACTCACGAACTCACGAACTCACGAACTCACGAACTCACGGACTCACGAACTCACGAACTCACGAACTCACGATCGAACTCACGAACTCACGATCGATCTCACGATCGAACTCACGAACTCACGAACTCACGATCGAACTCACGATCGAACTCACGAACTCACGATCGAACTCACGAACTCACGATCGAACTCACGAACTCACGATCGAACTCACGAACTCACGATCGAACTCACGAACTCACGATCGAACTCACGATCGAACTCACGAACTCACGAACTCACGAACTCACGAACTCACGAACTCACGAACTCACGAACTCACGAACTCACGAACACACGAACTCACGAACTCACGAACTCACGAACTCACGAACTCACGAACTCACGAACTCACGAACTCACGATCGAACTCACGATCGAACTCACGAACTCACGATCGAACTCACGAACTCACGAACTCACGATCGAACTCACGATCGAACTCACGAACTCACGAACTCACGAACTCACGAACTCACGAACTCACGAACTCACGAACTCACGAACTCACGAACTCACGAACTCACGAACTCACGAACTCACGAACTCACGATCGAACTCACGATCGAACTCACGAACTCACGAACTCACGATCGAACTCACGATCGAACTCACGAACTCACGAACTCACGAACTCACGAACTCACGATCGAACTCACGAACACACGATCGAACTCACGAAATCACGATCGAACTCACGATCGAACTCACGAACTCACGAACTCACGAACTCACGACTCACGAACTCACGATCGAACTCACGAACTCACGAACTCACGAACTCACGAACTCGCGAACTCACGAACTCACGAACTCACGAACTCACGAACTCACGAACTCACGAACTCACGAACTCACGATCGAACTCACGAACTCACGAACTCACGAACTCACGAACTCACGAACTCACGAACTCACGAACTCACGAACTCACGAACTCACGAACTCACGAACTCACGATCGAACTCACGAACTCACGATCGAACTCACGAACTCACGAACTCACGAACTCACGAACTCACGAACTCACGAAATCACGAACTCACGAACTCACGATCGAACTCACGAACTCACGATCGAACTCACGAACTCACGATCGAACTCACGAACTCACGATCGAACTCACGAACTCACGATCGAACTCACGAACTCACGATCGAACTCACGAACTCACAATCGAACTCACGATCGAACTCACGAACTCACGAACTCACGAACTCACGAACTCACGAACTCACGAACTCACGAACTCACGAACTCACGAACTCACGAACTCACGAACTCACGAACTCACGAACTCACGAACTCACGAACTCACGAACTCACGAACACACGAACTCACGAACTCACGAACTCACGAACTCACGAACTCAGGAACTCACGAACTCACGAACTCACGAACTCACGAACTCACGAACTCACGAACTCACGAACTCAAGAAATCACGAACTCACGAACTCACGATCGAACTCACGATCGAACTCACGAACTCACGAACTCACGAACTCACGAACTCACGAACTCACGAACTCACGAACTCACGAACTCACGAACTCACGAACTCACGAACTCACGAACTCACGAACTCACGAACTCACGAACTCACGAACTCACGAACTCACGAAATCACGAACTCACGAACTCACGAACTCACGAACTCACGAACTCACGAACTCACGAACTCACGAACTCACGATCGAACTCACGATCGAACTCACGATCGAACTCACGAACTCACGAGCTCACGAACTCACGAACTCACGATCGAACTCACGATCGAACTCACGAACTCACGAACTCACGAACTCACGAACTCACGAACTCACGAACTCACGAACTCACGATCGAACTCACGATCGAACTCACGATCGAACTCACGATCGAACTCACGAACTCACGATCGAACTCACGATCGAACTCACGAACTCACGTACTCGCGAACTCACGAACTCACGAACTCACGAACTCACGGACTCACGAACTCACGAACTCACGAACTCACGATCGAACTCACGAACTCACGAACTCACGAACTCACGAACTCACGAACTCACGAACTCACGAACTCACGAACTCACGAACTCACGAACTCACGAACTCACGGACTCACGAACTCACGAACTCACGAACTCACGATCGAACTCACGAACTCACGATCGATCTCACGATCGAACTCACGAACTCACGAACTCACGATCGAACTCACGATCGAACTCACGAACTCACGATCGAACTCACGAACTCACGAACTCACGAACTCACGAACTCACGAACTCACGAACTCACGAACTCACGAACTCACGAGCTCACGAACTCACGAACTCACGATCGAACTCACGATCGAACTCACGAACTCACGAACTCACGAACTCACGAACTCACGAACTCACGAACTCACGAACTCACGATCGAACTCACGATCGAACTCACGAACTCACGAACTCACGAACTCACGAACTCACGAACTCACGAACTCACGAACGAACGAACGAACTCACGAACGAACTCACGAACGAACTCACGAACGAACTCACGAACGAACTCACGAACGAACTCACGAACGAACTCACGAACGAACTCACGAACGAACTCAGGAACGAACTCACGATCGAACTCACGAACTCACGAACTCACGAACTCATGAACTCACGAACTCACGAACTCACGAACTCACGAACTCACGAACTCACGAACTCACGAACTCACGAACTCACGAACTCACGGACTCACGAACGAACGTACGAACTCACGAACGAACTCACGAACGAACTCAGGAACGAACTCACGATCGAACTCACGAACGAACTCACGAACGAACTCACGAACGAACTCACGAACGAATTCAGGAACGAACTCACGATCGAACTCACGAACTCACGAACTCACGAACTCACGAACTCACGAACTCACGAACTCACGAACTCACGAACTCACGAACTCACGAACTCACGAACTCACGAACTCACGATCGAACTCACGAACTCACGATCGAACTCACGAACTCACGATCGAACTCACGAACTCACGAACTCACGAACTCACGAACTCACGAACTCACGAACTCACGAACTCACGAACTCACGAACTCACGAACTCACGATCGAACTCACGAACTCACGATCGAACTCACGAACTCACGATCGAACTCACGAACTCACGATCGAACTCACGAACTCACGATCGAACTCACGATCGAACTCACGAACTCACGAACTCACGAACTCACGAACTCACGAACTCACGAACTCACGAACTCACGAACTCACGAACTCACGAACTCACGACTCACGAACTCACGATCGAACTCACGAACTCACGAACTCACGAACTCACGAACTCACGAACTCGCGAACTCACGAACTCACGAACTCACGAACTCACGAACTCACGAACTCACGAACTCACGAACTCACGAACTCACGATCGAACTCACGAACTCACGATCGAACTCACGAACTCACGAACTCACGAACTCACGAACTCACGAACTCACGAACTCACGAAATCACGAACTCACGAACTCACGATCGAACTCACGAACTCACGATCGAACTCACGAACTCACGATCGAACTCACGAACTCACGATCGAACTCACGAACTCACGATCGAACTCACGAACTCACGATCGAACTCACGAACTCACAATCGAACTCACGATCGAACTCACGAACTCACGAACTCACGAACTCACGAACTCACGAACTCACGAACTCACGAACTCACGAACTCACGAACTCACGAACACACGAACTCACGAACTCACGAACTCACGAACTCACGAACTCACGAACTCACGAACTCACGAACTCACGAACTCACGAACTCACGAACTCACGAACTCACGAACTCAAGAAATCACGAACTCACGAACTCACGATCGAACTCACGATCGAACTCACGAACTCACGAACTCACGAACTCACGAACTCACGAACTCACGAACTCACGAACTCACGAACTCACGAACTCACGAACTCACGAAATCACGAACTCACGAACTCACGAACTCACGAACTCACGAACTCACGAACTCACGAACTCACGAACTCACGATCGAACTCACGATCGAACTCACGATCGAACTCACGAACTCACGAACTCACGAACTCACGAACTCACGATCGAACTCACGATCGAACTCACGAACTCACGAACTCACGAACTCACGAACTCACGAACTCACGAACTCACGAACTCACGAACTCACGAACTCACGAACTCACGAACTCACGAACTCACGAACTCACGAACTCACGATCGAACTCACGATCGAACTCACGATCGAACTCACGATCGAACTCACGAACTCACGATCGAACTCACGATCGAACTCACGAACTCACGTACTCACGAACTCACGAACTCACGAACTCACGAACTCACGAACTCACGAACTCACGAACTCACGAACTCACTAACTCGCGAACTCACGAACTCACGAACTCACGAACTCACGGACTCACGAACTCACGAACTCACGAACTCACGATCGAACTCACGAACTCACGAACTCACGAACTCACGAACTCACGAACTCACGAACTCACGAACTCACGAACTCACGAACTCACGGACTCACGAACTCACGAACTCACGAACTCACGATCGAACTCACGAACTCACGATCGATCTCACGATCGAACTCACGAACTCACGAACTCACGATCGAACTCACGATCGAACTCACGAACTCACGATCGAACTCACGAACTCACGAACTCACGAACTCACGAACTCACGAACTCACGAACTCACGAACTCACGAGCTCACGAACTCACGAACTCACGAACTCACGAACTCACGAACTCACGAACTCACCAACTCACGAACTAACGAACTCACGAACTCACGAACTCACGATCGAACTCACGAACTCACGATCGAACTCACGAACTCACGATCGAACTCACGAACTCACGATCGAACTCACGAACTCACGATCGAACTCACGAACTCACGATCGAACTCACGATCGAACTCACGAACTCACGAACTCACGAACTCACGAACTCACGAACTCACGAACTCACGAACTCACGAACACACGAACTCACGAACTCACGAACTCACGAACTCACGGACTCACGAACTCACGAACTCACGAACTCACGATCGAACTCACGAACTCACGAACTCACGAACTCACGAACTCACGAACTCACGAACTCACGAACTCACGAACTCACGAACTCACGGACTCACGAACTCACGAACTCACGAACTCACGATCGAACTCACGAACTCACGATCGATCTCACGATCGAACTCACGAACTCACGAACTCACGATCGAACTCACGATCGAACTCACGAACTCACGATCGAACTCACGAACTCACGAACTCACGAACTCACGAACTCACGAACTCACGAACTCACGAACTCACGAGCTCACGAACTCACGAACTCACGAACTCACGAACTCACGAACTCACGAACTCACCAACTCACGAACTAACGAACTCACGAACTCACGAACTCACGATCGAACTCACGAACTCACGATCGAACTCACGAACTCACGATCGAACTCACGAACTCACGATCGAACTCACGAACTCACGATCGAACTCACGAACTCACGATCGAACTCACGATCGAACTCACGAACTCACGAACTCACGAACTCACGAACTCACGAACTCACGAACTCACGAACTCACGAACACACGAACTCACGAACTCACGAACTCACGAACTCACGAACTCACGAACTCACGAACTCACGAACTCACGAACTCACGAACTCACGAACTCACGTACTCACGAACTCACGAACTCACGAACTCACGAACTCACGAACTCACGAACTCACGAACTCAAGAAATCACGAACTCACGAACTCACGATCGAACTCACGATCGAACTCACGAACTCACGATCGAACTCACGATCGAACTCACGAACTCACGAACTCACGAACTCACGAACTCACGAACTCACGAACTCACGAACTCACGAACTCACGAACTCACGAACTCACGAACTCACGAACTCACGAACTCACGAACTCACGAACTCACGAACTCACGAACTCACGAACTCACGAACTCACGAACTCACGAACTCACGATCGAACTCACGATCGAACTCACGATCGAACTCACGAACTCACGATCGAACTCACGATCGAACTCACGAACTCACGAACTCACGAACTCACGAACTCACGATCGAACTCACGATCGAACTCACGAACTCACGAACTCACGAACTCACGAACTCACGAACTCACGAACTCACGATCGAACTCACGATCGAACTCACGAACTCACGAACTCACGAACTCACGAACTCACGAACTCACGAACTCACGAACTCACGAACTCACGAACTCACGAGCTCACGAACTCACGAACTCACGATCGAACTCACGATCGAACTCACGAACTCACGAACTCACGAACTCACGAACTCACGAACTCACGAACTCACGAACTCACGAACTCACGAACTCACGAACTCACGAACTCACGAACTCACGAACTCACGAACTCACGAACTCACGAACTCACGAACTCACGAACTCACGAACTCACGATCGAACTCACGATCGAACTCACGATCGAACTCACGAACTCACGATCGAACTCACGATCGAACTCACGAACTCACGAACTCACGAACTCACGAACTCACGATCGAACTCACGATCGAACTCACGAACTCACGAACTCACGAACTCACGAACTCACGAACTCACGAACTCACGATCGAACTCACGATCGAACTCACGAACTCACGAACTCACGAACTCACGAACTCACGAACTCACGAACTCACGAACTCACGAACTCACGAACTCACGAACTCACGAACTCACGAACTCACGAGCTCACGAACTCACGAACTCACGATCGAACTCACGATCGAACTCACGAACTCACGAACTCACGAACTCACGAACTCACGAACTCACGAACTCACGAACTCACGATCGAACTCACGATCGAACTCACGAACTCACGAACTCACGAACTCACGATCGAACTCACGATCGAACTCACGAACTCACGAACTCACGAACTCATGAACTCACGAACTCACGAACTCACGAACTCACGAACTCACGAACTCACGAACTCACGAACTCACGAACTCACGAACTCACGAACTCACGAACTCACGAACTCACGAACTCACGAAATCACGAACTCACGAACTCACGATCGAACTCACGAACTCACGATCGAACTCACGAACTCACGATCGAACTCACGAACTCACGATCGAACTCACGAACTCACGAACACACGAACTCACGAACTCACGAACTCACGAACTCACGAACTCACGAACTCACGAACTCACGAACTCACGAACTCACGAACTCAAGAAATCACGAACTCACGAACTCACGATCGAACTCACGATCGAACTCACGAACTCACGATCGAACTCACGATCGAACTCACGAACTCACGAACTCACGAACTCACGAACTCACGAACTCACGAACTCACGAACTCACGAACTCACGAACTCACGAACTCACGAACTCACGAACTCACGAAATCACGAACTCACGAACTCACGAACTCACGAACTCACGAACTCACGAACTCACGAACTCACGAACTCACGAACTCACGAACTCACGAACTCACGAACTCACGAACTCACGAACTCACGATCGAACTCACGATCGAACTCACGATCGAACTCACGATCGAACTCACGAACTCACGATCGAACTCACGATCGAACTCACGTACTCACGAACTCACGAACTCACGAACTCACGAACTCACGAACTCACGAACTCACGAACTCACGAACTCACGAACTCACGAACTCACGAACTCACTAACTCGCGAACTCACGAACTCACGAACTCACGAACTCACGAACTCACGAACTCACGAACTCACGATCGAACTCACGATCGAACTCACGATCGAACTCACGATCGAACTCACGAACTCACGATCGAACTCACGATCGAACTCACGTACTCACGAACTCACGAACTCACGAACTCACGAACTCACGAACTCACGAACTCACGAACTCACGAACTCACGAACTCACGAACTCACGAACTCACTAACTCGCGAACTCACGAACTCACGAACTCACGAACTCACGGACTCACGAACTCACGAACTCACGAACTCACGAACGAACTCACGAACTCACGATCGATCTCACGATCGAACTCACGAACTCACGAACTCACGATCGAACTCACGATCGAACTCACGAACTCACGATCGAACTCACGAACTCACGATCGAACTCACGATCGAACTCACGAACTCACGAACTCACGAACTCACGAACTCACGAACTCACGAACTCACGAACTCACGAACTCACGAACACACGAACTCACGAACTCACGAACTCACGAACTCACGAACTCACGAACTCACGTACTCACGAACTCACGAACTCACGAACTCACGAACTCACGAACTCACGAACTCACGAACTCAAGAAATCACGAACTCACGAACTCACGATCGAACTCACGATCGAACTCACGAACTCACGAACTCACGAACTCACGAACTCACGAACTCACGAACTCACGAACTCACGAAATCACGAACTCACGAACTCACGAACTCACGAACTCACGAACTCACGAACTCACGAACTCACGAACTCACGAACTCACGAACTCACGAACTCACGAACTCACGAACTCACGAACTCACGGACTCACGAACTCACGAACTCACGAACTCACGATCGAACTCACGATCGAACTCACGAACTCACGATCGATCTCACGATCGAACTCACGAACTCACGAACTCACGATCGAACTCACGATCGAACTCACGAACTCACGATCGAACTCACGAACTCACGAACTCACGAACTCACGAACTCACGAACTCACGAACTCACGAACTCACGAACTCACGAACTCACGAACTCACGAACTCACGAACTCACGATCGAACTCACGAACTCACGATCGAACTCACGATCGAACTCACGAACTCACGTACTCACGAACTCACGAACTCACGAACTCACGAACTCACGGACTCACGAACTCACGAACTCACGAACTCACGAACTCACGAACTCACGAACTCACGAACTCACGAACTCACGAACTCACGAACTCACTAACTCGCGAACTCACGAACTCACGAACTCACGAACTCACGGACTCACGAACTCACGAACTCACGAACTCACGATCGAACTCACGAACTCACGATCGATCTCACGATCGAACTCACGAACTCACGAACTCACGATCGAACTCACGATCGAACTCACGAACTCACGATCGAACTCACGAACTCACGATCGAACTCACGAACTCACGATCGAACTCACGAACTCACGATCGAACTCACGAACTCACGATCGAACTCACGAACTCACGATCGAACTCACGATCGAACTCACGAACTCACGAACTCACGAACTCACGAACTCACGAACTCACGAACTCACGAACTCACGAACTCATGAACACACGAACTCACGAACTCACGAACTCACGAACTCACGAACTCACGAACTCACGAACTCACGAACTCACGATCGAACTCACGATCGAACTCACGAACTCACGATCGAACTCACGAACTCACGAACTCACGATCGAACTCACGATCGAACTCACGAACTCACGAACTCACGAACTCACGAACTCACGAACTCACGAACTCACGAACTCACGAACTCACGAACTCACGAACTCACGAACTCACGATCGAACTCACGAACGAACTCACGAACTCACGATCGAACTCACGAACTCACGAACTCACGATCGAACTCACGATCGAACTCACGAACTCACGAACTCACGAACTCACGAACTCACGATCGAACTCACGAACTCACGATCGAACTCACGAAATCACGATCGAACTCACGATCGAACTCACGAACTCACGAACTCACGAACTCACGACTCACGAACTCACGATCGAACTCACGAACTCACGAACTCACGAACTCACGAACTCGCGAACTCACGAACTCACGAACTCACGAACTCACGAACTCACGAACTCACGATCGAACTCACGAACTCACGAACTCACGAACTCACGAACTCACGAACTCACGAACTCACGAACTCACGAACTCACGAACTCACGAACTCACGATCGAACTCACGAACTCACGATCGAACTCACGAACTCACGAACTCACGAACTCACGAACTCACGAACTCACGAACTCACGAACTCACGAACTCACGAACTCACGAAATCACGAACTCACGAACTCAGGATCGAACTCACGAACTCACGATCGAACTCACGAACTCACGATCGAACTCACGAACTCACGATCGAACTCACGAACTCACGATCGAACTCACGAACTCACAATCGAACTCACGATCGAACTCACGAACTCACGAACTCACGAACTCACGAACTCACGAACTCACGAACTCACGAACTCACGAACTCACGAACTCACGAACACACGAACTCACGAACTCACGAACTCACGAACTCACGAACTCACGAACTCACGAACTCACGAACTCACGAACTCACGAACTCACGAACTCACGAACTCACGAACTCAAGAAATCACGAACTCACGAACTCACGATCGAACTCACGATCGAACTCACGATCGAACTCACGAACTAACGAACTCACGAACTCACGAACTCACGAACTCACGAACTCACGAACTCACGAACTCACGAACTCACGAACTCACGAACTCACGAACTCACGAACTCACGAACTCACGAACTCACGAACTCACGAACTCACGAACTCACGAACTCACGAACTCACGAACTCACGAACTCACGAAATCACGAACTCACGAACTCACGAACTCACGAACTCACGAACTCACGAACTCACGAACTCACGAACTCACGAACTCACGAACTCACGATCGAACTCACGATCGAACTCACGATCGAACTCACGAACTCACGATCGAACTCACGATCGAACTCACGAACTCACGAGCTCACGAACTCACGAACTCACGATCGAACTCACGATCGAACTCACGAACTCACGAACTCACGAACTCACGAACTCACGAACTCACGAACTCACGAACTCACGAACTCACGAACTCACGAACTCACGAACTCACGATCGAACTCACGATCGAACTCACGATCGAACTCACGATCGAACTCACGAACTCACGATCGAACTCACGATCGAACTCACGAACTCACGTACTCACGAACTCACGAACTCACGAACTCACGAAGTCACGAACTCACGAACTCACGAACTCACGAACTCACGAACTCACTAACTCACGAACTCACGAACTCACGATCGAACTCACGATCGAACTCACGATCGAACTCACGAACTCACGATCGAACTCACGATCGAACTCACGAACTCACGTACTCACGAACTCACGAACTCACGAACTCACGAAGTCACGAACTCACGAACTCACGAACTCACGAACTCACGAACTCACGAACTCACGAACTCACGAACTCACGATCGAACTCACGATCGAACTCACGATCGAACTCACGAACTCACGATCGAACTCACGATCGAACTCACGAACTCACGAGCTCACGAACTCACGAACTCACGATCGAACTCACGATCGAACTCACGAACTCACGAACTCACGAACTCACGAACTCACGAACTCACGAACTCACGATCGAACTCACGATCGAACTCACGAACTCACGAACTCACGAACTCACGAACTCACGAACTCACGAACTCACGAACTCACGAACTCACGAACTCACGAGCTCACGAACTCACGAACTCACGATCGAACTCACGATCGAACTCACGAACTCACGAACTCACGAACTCACGAACTCACGAACTCACGAACTCACGAACTCACGAACTCACGAACTCACGAACTCACGAACTCACGAACTCACGAACTCACGAACTCACGAACTCACGAACTCACGAACTCACGAACTCACGAACTCACGATCGAACTCACGATCGAACTCACGATCGAACTCACGAACTCACGATCGAACTCACGATCGAACTCACGAACTCACGAGCTCACGAACTCACGAACTCACGATCGAACTCACGATCGAACTCACGAACTCACGAACTCACGAACTCACGAACTCACGAACTCACGAACTCACGATCGAACTCACGATCGAACTCACGAACTCACGAACTCACGAACTCACGAACTCACGAACTCACGAACTCACGAACTCACGAACTCACGAACTCACGAACTCACGAACTCACGAACTCACGAGCTCACGAACTCACGAACTCACGATCGAACTCACGATCGAACTCACGAACTCACGAACTCACGAACTCACGAACTCACGAACTCACGAACTCACGAACTCACGATCGAACTCACGATCGAACTCACGAACTCACGAACTCACGAACTCACGATCGAACTCACGATCGAACTCACGAACTCACGAACTCACGAACTCATGAACTCACGAACTCACGAACTCACGAACTCACGAACTCACGAACTCACGAACTCACGAACTCACGAACTCACGAACTCACGAACTCACGAACTCACGAACTCACGAACTCACGAAATCACGAACTCACGAACTCACGATCGAACTCACGAACTCACGATCGAACTCACGAACTCACGATCGAACTCACGAACTCACGATCGAACTCACGAACTCACGAACACACGAACTCACGAACTCACGAAGTCACAAACTCACGAACTCACGAACTCACGAACTCACGAACTCACGAACTCACGAACTCAAGAAATCACGAACTCACGAACTCACGATCGAACTCACGATCGAACTCACGAACTCACGATCGAACTCACGATCGAACTCACGAACTCACGAACTCACGAACTCACGAACTCACGAACTCACGAACTCACGAACTCACGAACTCACGAACTCACGAACTCACGAACTCACGAACTCACGAAATCACGAACTCACGAACTCACGAACTCACGAACTCACGAACTCACGAACTCACGAACTCACGAACTCACGAACTCACGAACTCACGAACTCACGAACTCACGAACTCACGAACTCACGATCGAACTCACGATCGAACTCACGAACGAACTCACGATCGAACTCACGAACTCACGATCGAACTCACGATCGAACTCACGTACTCACGAACTCACGAACTCACGAACTCACGAACTCACGAACTCACGAACTCACGAACTCACGAACTCACGAACTCACGAACTCACGAACTCACTAACTCGCGAACTCACGAACTCACGAACTCACGAACTCACGAACTCACGAACTCACGAACTCACGATCGAACTCACGATCGAACTCACGATCGAACTCACGATCGAACTCACGAACTCACGATCGAACTCACGATCGAACTCACGTACTCACGAACTCACGAACTCACGAACTCACGAACTCACGAACTCACGAACTCACGAACTCACGAACTCACGAACTCACGAACTCACGAACTCACTAACTCGCGAACTCACGAACTCACGAACTCACGAACTCACGGACTCACGAACTCACGAACTCACGAACTCACGATCGAACTCACGAACTCACGATCGAACTCACGATCGAACTCACGAACTCACGAACTCACGATCGAACTCACGATCGAACTCACGAACTCACGATCGAACTCACGAACTCACGATCGAACTCACGATCGAACTCACGAACTCACGAACTCACGAACTCACGAACTCACGAACTCACGAACTCACGAACTCACGAACTCACGAACACACGAACTCACGAACTCACGAACTCACGAACTCACGAACTCACGAACTCACGTACTCACGAACTCACGAACTCACGAACTCACGAACTCACGAACTCACGAACTCACGAACTCAAGAAATCACGAACTCACGAACTCACGATCGAACTCACGATCGAACTCACGAACTCACGAACTCACGAACTCACGAACTCACGAACTCACGAACTCACGAACTCACGAAATCACGAACTCACGAACTCACGAACTCACGAACTCACGAACTCACGAACTCACGAACTCACGAACTCACGAACTCACGAACTCACGAACTCACGAACTCACGAACTCACGAACTCACGGACTCACGAACTCACGAACTCACGAACTCACGATCGAACTCACGATCGAACTCACGAACTCACGATCGATCTCACGATCGAACTCACGAACTCACGAACTCACGATCGAACTCACGATCGAACTCACGAACTCACGATCGAACTCACGAACTCACGAACTCACGAACTCACGAACTCACGAACTCACGAACTCACGAACTCACGAACTCACGAACTCACGAACTCACGAACTCACGAACTCACGATCGAACTCACGAACTCACGATCGAACTCACGATCGAACTCACGAACTCACGTACTCACGAACTCACGAACTCACGAACTCACGAACTCACGGACTCACGAACTCACGAACTCACGAACTCACGAACTCACGAACTCACGAACTCACGAACTCACGAACTCACGAACTCACGAACTCACTAACTCACGAACTCACGAACTCACGAACTCACGAACTCACGGACTCACGAACTCACGAACTCACGAACTCACGATCGAACTCACGAACTCACGATCGAACTCACGATCGAACTCACGAACTCACGAACTCACGATCGAACTCACGATCGAACTCACGAACTCACGATCGAACTCACGAACTCACGATCGAACTCACGAACTCACGATCGAACTCACGAACTCACGATCGAACTCACGAACTCACGATCGAACTCACGAACTCACGATCGAACTCACGATCGAACTCACGAACTCACGAACTCACGAACTCACGAACTCACGAACTCACGAACTCACGAACTCACGAACTCATGAACACACGAACTCACGAACTCACGAACTCACGAACTCACGAACTCACGAACTCACGAACTCACGAACTCACGATCGAACTCACGATCGAACTCACGAACTCACGATCGAACTCACGAACTCACGAACTCACGATCGAACTCACGATCGAACTCACGAACTCACGAACTCACGAACTCACGAACTCACGAACTCACGAACTCACGAACTCACGAACTCACGAACTCACGAACTCACGAACTCACGATCGAACTCACGATCGAACTCACGAACTCACGATCGAACTCACGAACTCACGAACTCACGATCGAACTCACGATCGAACTCACGAACTCACGAACTCACGAACTCACGAACTCACGATCGAACTCACGAAATCACGATCGAACTCACGAACTCACGATCGAACTCACGATCGAACTCACGAACTCACGAACTCACGAACTCACGACTCACGAACTCACGATCGAACTCACGAACTCACGAACTCACGAACTCACGAACTCGCGAACTCACGAACTCACGAACTCACGAACTCACGAACTCACGAACTCACGATCGAACTCACGAACTCACGAACTCACGAACTCACGAACTCACGAACTCACGAACTCACGAACTCACGAACTCACGAACTCACGAACTCACGATCGAACTCACGAACTCACGATCGAACTCACGAACTCACGAACTCACGAACTCACGAACTCACGAACTCACGAACTCACGAACTCACGAACTCACGAACTCACGAAATCACGAACTCACGAACTCAGGATCGAACTCACGAACTCACGATCGAACTCACGAACTCACGATCGAACTCACGAACTCACGATCGAACTCACGAACTCACGATCGAACTCACGAACTCACGATCGAACTCACGATCGAACTCACGAACTCACGAACTCACGAACTCACGAACTCACGAACTCACGAACTCACGAACTCACGAACTCACGAACTCACGAACACACGAACTCACGAACTCACGAACTCACGAACTCACGAACTCACGAACTCACGAACTCACGAACTCACGAACTCACGAACTCACGAACTCACGAACTCACGAACTCAAGAAATCACGAACTCACGAACTCACGATCGAACTCACGATCGAACTCACGATCGAACTCACGAACTAACGAACTCACGAACTCACGAACTCACGAACTCACGAACTCACGAACTCACGAACTCACGAACTCACGAACTCACGAACTCACGAACTCACGAACTCACGAACTCACGAACTCACGAACTCACGAACTCACGAACTCACGAACTCACGAACTCACGAACTCACGAACTCACGAAATCACGAACTCACGAACTCACGAACTCACGAACTCACGAACTCACGAACTCACGAACTCACGAACTCACGAACTCACGAACTCACGATCGAACTCACGATCGAACTCACGATCGAACTCACGAACTCACGATCGAACTCACGATCGAACTCACGAACTCACGAGCTCACGAACTCACGAACTCACGATCGAACTCACGATCGAACTCACGAACTCACGAACTCACGAACTCACGAACTCACGAACTCACGAACTCACGAACTCACGAACTCACGAACTCACGAACTCACGAACTCACGATCGAACTCACGATCGAACTCACGATCGAACTCACGATCGAACTCACGAACTCACGATCGAACTCACGATCGAACTCACGAACTCACGTACTCACGAACTCACGAACTCACGAACTCACGAAGTCACGAACTCACGAACTCACGAACTCACGAACTCACGAACTCACTAACTCGCGAACTCACGAACTCACGAACTCACGAACTCACGGACTCACGAACTCACGAACTCACGAACTCACGATCGAACTCACGAACTCACGAACTCACGAACTCACGAACTCACGAACTCACGAACTCACGAACTCACGAACTCACGAACTCACGGACTCACGAACTCACGAACTCACGAACTCACGATCGAACTCACGAACTCACGATCGATCTCACGATCGAACTCACGAACTCACGAACTCACGATCGAACTCACGATCGAACTCACGAACTCACGATCGAACTCACGAACTCACGATCGAACTCACGAACTCACGATCGAACTCACGAACTCACGATCGAACTCACGGACTCACGATCGAACTCACGATCGAACTCACGAACTCACGAACTCACGAACTCACGAACTCACGAACTCACGAACTCACGAACTCACGAACTCACGAACACACGAACTCACGAACTCACGAACTCACGAACTCACGAACTCACGAACTCACGAACTCACGAACTCACGATCGAACTCACGATCGAACTCACGAACTCACGATCGAACTCACGAACTCACGAACTCACGATCGAACTCACGATCGAACTCACGAACTCACGAACTCACGAACTCACGAACTCACGAACTCACGAACTCACGAACTCACGAACTCACGAACTCACGAACTCACGAACTCACGAACTCACGATCGAACTCACGATCGAACTCACGAACTCACGAACTCACGATCGAACTCACGATCGAACTCACGAACTCACGAACTCACGAACTCACGAACTCACGATCGAACTCACGAACACACGATCGAACTCACGAAATCACGATCGAACTCACGATCGAACTCACGAACTCACGAACTCACGAACTCACGACTCACGAACTCACGATCGAACTCACGAACTCACGAACTCACGAACTCACGAACTCACGAACTCGCGAACTCACGAACTCACGAACTCACGAACTCACGAACTCACGAACTCACGAACTCACGAACTCACGATCGAACTCACGAACTCACGAACTCACGAACTCACGAACTCACGAACTCACGAACTCACGAACTCACGAACTCACGAACTCACGAACTCACGAACTCACGATCGAACTCACGAACTCACGATCGAACTCACGAACTCACGAACTCACGAACTCACGAACTCACGAACTCACGAAATCACGAACTCACGAACTCACGATCGAACTCACGAACTCACGATCGAACTCACGAACTCACGATCGAACTCACGAACTCACGATCGAACTCACGAACTCACGATCGAACTCACGAACTCACGATCGAACTCACGAACTCACAATCGAACTCACGATCGAACTCACGAACTCACGAACTCACGAACTCACGAACTCACGAACTCACGAACTCACGAACTCACGAACTCACGAACTCACGAACTCACGAACTCACGAACACACGAACTCACGAACTCACGAACTCACGAACTCACGAACTCAGGAACTCACGAACTCACGAACTCACGAACTCACGAACTCACGAACTCACGAACTCACGAACTCAAGAAATCACGAACTCACGAACTCACGATCGAACTCACGATCGAACTCACGAACTCACGAACTCACGAACTCACGAACTCACGAACTCACGAACTCACGAACTCACGAACTCACGAACTCACGAACTCACGAACTCACGAACTCACGAACTCACGAACTCACGAACTCACGAACTCACGAACTCACGAACTCACGAACTCACGAACTCACGGACTCACGAACTCACGAACTCACGAACTCACGATCGAACTCACGAACTCACGAACTCACGAACTCACGAACTCACGAACTCACGAACTCACGAACTCACGAACTCACGAACTCACGAACTCACGAACTCACGGACTCACGAACTCACGAACTCACGAACTCACGATCGAACTCACGAACTCACGATCGATCTCACGATCGAACTCACGAACTCACGAACTCACGATCGAACTCACGATCGAACTCACGAACTCACGATCGAACTCACGAACTCACGAACTCACGAACTCACGAACTCACGAACTCACGAACTCACGAGCTCACGAACTCACGAACTCACGATCGAACTCACGATCGAACTCACGAACTCACGAACTCACGAACTCACGAACTCACGAACTCACGAACTCACGAACTCACGATCGAACTCACGATCGAACTCACGAACTCACGAACTCACGAACTCACGAACGAACGTACGAACTCACGAACGAACTCACGAACGAACTCACGAACGAACTCACGAACGAACTCACGAACGAACTCACGAACGAACTCACGAACGAACTCACGAACGAACTCAGGAACGAACTCACGATCGAACTCACGAACTCACGAACTCACGAACGAACTCACGAACGAACTCAGGAACGAACTCACGATCGAACTCACGAACTCACGAACTCACGAACTCATGAACTCACGAACTCACGAACTCACGAACTCACGAACTCACGAACTCACGAACTCACGAACTCACGAACTCACGAACTCACGGACTCACGAACGAACGTACGAACTCACGAACGAACTCACGAACGAACTCAGGAACGAACTCACGATCGAACTCACGAACGAACTCACGAACGAACTCACGAACGAACTCACGAACGAACTCAGGAACGAACTCACGATCGAACTCACGAACTCACGAACTCACGAACTCACGAACACACGAACTCACGAACTCACGAACTCACGAACTCACGAACTCACGAACTCACGAACTCACGATCGAACTCACGAACTCACGATCGAACTCACGAACTCACGATCGAACTCACGAACTCACGAACTCACGAACTCACGAACTCACGAACTCACGAACTCACGAACTCACGAACTCACGAACTCACGAACTCACGATCGAACTCACGAACTCACGATCGAACTCACGAACTCACGATCGAACTCACGAACTCACGATCGAACTCACGAACTCACGATCGAACTCACGATCGAACTCACGAACTCACGAACTCACGAACTCACGAACTCACGAACTCACGAACTCACGAACTCACGAACTCACGAACTCACGAACTCACGACTCACGAACTCACGATCGAACTCACGAACTCACGAACTCACGAACTCACGAACTCACGAACTCGCGAACTCACGAACTCACGAACTCACGAACTCACGAACTCACGAACTCACGAACTCACGATCGAACTCACGAACTCACGATCGAACTCACGAACTCACGAACTCACGAACTCACGAACTCACGAAATCACGAACTCACGAACTCACGAACTCACGAACTCACGAACTCACGAACTCACGAACTCACGTACTCACGAACTCACGAACTCACGAACTCACGAACTCACGATCGAACTCACGAACTCACAATCGAACTCACGATCGAACTCACGAACTCACGAACTCACGAACTCACGAACTCACGAACTCACGAACTCACGAACTCACGAACTCACGAACACACGAACTCACGAACTCACGAACTCACGAACTCACGAACTCACGAACTCACGAACTCACGAACTCACGAACTCACGAACTCACGAACTCACGAACTCACGAACTCACGAACTCACGAACTCACGAACTCACGAACTCACGAACTCACGAACTCACGAACTCACGAACTCACGAACTCACGAACTCACGAACTCACGAACTCACGAACTCACGAACTCACGAACTCACGAACTCACGAACTCACGAACTCACGAACTCACGAACTCACGAACTCACGAACTCACGAACTCACGAACTCACGAAATCACGAACTCACGAACTCACGAACTCACGAACTCACGAACTCACGAACTCACGAACTCACGAACTCACGATCGAACTCACGATCGAACTCACGATCGAACTCACGAACTCACGAGCTCACGAACTCACGAACTCACGATCGAACTCACGATCGAACTCACGAACTCACGAACTCACGAACTCACGAACTCACGAACTCACGAACTCACGAACTCACGAACTCACGAACTCACGAACTCACGAACTCACGAACTCACGAACTCACGATCGAACTCACGATCGAACTCACGATCGAACTCACGATCGAACTCACGAACTCACGATCGAACTCACGATCGAACTCACGAACTCACGTACTCACGAACTCACGAACTCACGAACTCACGAACTCACGAACTCACGAACTCACGAACTCACGAACTCACGAACTCACGAACTCACGAACTCACTAACTCGCGAACTCACGAACTCACGAACTCACGAACTCACGGACTCACGAACTCACGAACTCACGAACTCACGATCGAACTCACGAACTCACGAACTCACGAACTCACGAACTCACGAACTCACGAACTCACGAACTCACGAACTCACGAACTCACGAACTCACGAACTCACGGACTCACGAACTCACGAACTCACGAACTCACGATCGAACTCACGAACTCACGATCGATCTCACGATCGAACTCACGAACTCACGAACTCACGATCGAACTCACGATCGAACTCACGAACTCACGATCGAACTCACGAACTCACGAACTCACGAACTCACGAACTCACGAACTCACGAACTCACGAACTCACGAACTCACGAACTCACGAACTCACGATCGAACTCACGATCGAACTCACGAACTCACGAACTCACGAACTCACGAACTCACGAACTCACGAACTCACGAACTCACGATCGAACTCACGATCGAACTCACGAACTCACGAACTCACGAACTCACGAACTCACGAACTCACGAACTCACGAACGAACGTACGAACTCACGAACGAACTCACGAACGAACTCACGAACGAACTCACGAACGAACTCACGAACGAACTCACGAACGAACTCACGAACGAACTCACGAACGAACTCAGGAACGAACTCACGATCGAACTCACGAACTCACGAACTCACGAACTCACGAACTCACGAACTCACGAACTCACGAACTCACGAACTCACGAACTCACGAACTCACGAACTCACGAACTCACGAACTCACGGACTCACGAACGAACGTACGAACTCACGAACGAACTCACGAACGAACTCAGGAACGAACTCACGATCGAACTCACGAACGAACTCACGAACGAACTCACGAACGAACTCACGAACGAACTCAGGAACGAACTCACGATCGAACTCACGAACTCACGAACTCACGAACTCACGAACTCACGAACTCACGAACTCACGAACTCACGAACTCACGAACTCACGAACTCACGAACTCACGAACTCACGATCGAACTCACGAACTCACGATCGAACTCACGAACTCACGATCGAACTCACGAACTCACGAACTCACGAACTCACGAACTCACGAACTCACGAACTCACGAACTCACGAACTCACGAACTCACGAACTCACGATCGAACTCACGAACTCACGATCGAACTCACGAACTCACGATCGAACTCACGAACTCACGATCGAACTCACGATCGAACTCACGAACTCACGAACTCACGAACTCACGAACTCACGAACTCACGAACTCACGAACTCACGAACTCACCAACTCACGAACTAACGAACTCACGAACTCACGAACTCACGATCGAACTCACGAACTCACGATCGAACTCACGAACTCACGAACTCACGAACTCACGAACTCACGAACTCACGAACTCACGAACTCACGAACTCACGAACTCACGAACTCACTAACTCGCGAACTCACGAACTCACGAACTCACGAACTCACGGACTCACGAACTCACGAACTCACGAACTCACGATCGAACTCACGAACTCACGAACTCACGAACTCACGAACTCACGAACTCACGAACTCACGAACTCACGAACTCACGAACTCACGAACTCACGAACTCACGGACTCACGAACTCACGAACTCACGAACTCACGATCGAACTCACGAACTCACGATCGATCTCACGATCGAACTCACGAACTCACGAACTCACGATCGAACTCACGATCGAACTCACGAACTCACGATCGAACTCACGAACTCACGAACTCACGAACTCACGAACTCACGAACTCACGAACTCACGAACTCACGAGCTCACGAACTCACGAACTCACGATCGAACTCACGATCGAACTCACGAACTCACGAACTCACGAACTCACGAACTCACGAACTCACGAACTCACGAACTCACGATCGAACTCACGATCGAACTCACGAACTCACGAACTCACGAACTCACGAACTCACGAACTCACGAACTCACGAACGAACGTACGAACTCACGAACGAACTCACGAACGAACTCACGAACGAACTCACGAACGAACTCACGAACGAACTCACGAACGAACTCACGAACGAACTCACGAACGAACTCAGGAACGAACTCACGATCGAACTCACGAACTCACGAACTCACGAACTCATGAACTCACGAACTCACGAACTCACGAACTCACGAACTCACGAACTCACGAACTCACGAACTCACGAACTCACGAACTCACGGACTCACGAACGAACGTACGAACTCACGAACGAACTCACGAACGAACTCAGGAACGAACTCACGATCGAACTCACGAACGAACTCACGAACGAACTCACGAACGAACTCACGAACGAACTCAGGAACGAACTCACGATCGAACTCACGAACTCACGAACTCACGAACTCACGAACTCACGAACTCACGAACTCACGAACTCACGAACTCACGAACTCACGAACTCACGAACTCACGAACTCACGATCGAACTCACGAACTCACGATCGAACTCACGAACTCACGATCGAACTCACGAACTCACGAACTCACGAACTCACGAACTCACGAACTCACGAACTCACGAACTCACGAACTCACGAACTCACGAACTCACGATCGAACTCACGAACTCACGATCGAACTCACGAACTCACGATCGAACTCACGAACTCACGATCGAACTCACGATCGAACTCACGAACTCACGAACTCACGAACTCACGAACTCACGAACTCACGAACTCACGAACTCACGAACTCACCAACTCACGAACTAACGAACTCACGAACTCACGAACTCACGATCGAACTCACGAACTCACGATCGAACTCACGAACTCACGATCGAACTCACGAACTCACGATCGAACTCACGAACTCACGATCGAACTCACGAACTCACGATCGAACTCACGAACTCACGATCGAACTCACGATCGAACTCCCGAACTCACGAACTCACGAACTCACGAACTCACGAACTCACGAACTCACGAACACACGAACTCACGAACTCACGAACTCACGAACTCACGAACTCACGAACTCACGAACTCACGAACTCACGAACTCACGAACACACGAACTCACGTACTCACGAACTCACGAACTCACGAACTCACGAACTCACGAACTCACGAACTCACGAACTCAAGAAATCACGAACTCACGAACTCACGATCGAACTCACGATCGAACTCACGAACTCACGATCGAACTCACGATCGAACTCACGAACTCACGAACTCACGAACTCACGAACTCACGAACTCACGAACTCACGAACTCACGAACTCACGAACTCACGAACTCACGAACTCACGAACTCACGAACTCACGAACTCACGAACTCACGAACTCACGAACTCACGAACTCACGAACTCACGAACTCACGAACTCACGATCGAACTCACGATCGAACTCACGATCGAACTCACGAACTCACGATCGAACTCACGATCGAACTCACGAACTCACGAGCTCACGAACTCACGAACTCACGATCGAACTCACGATCGAACTCACGAACTCACGAACTCACGAACTCACGAACTCACGAACTCACGAACTCACGAACTCACGATCGAACTCACGATCGAACTCACGAACTCACGAACTCACGAACTCACGAACTCACGAACTCACGAACTCACGAACTCACGAACTCACGAACTCACGAACTCACGAACTCACGAACTCACGAACTCACGAGCTCACGAACTCACGAACTCACGATCGAACTCACGATCGAACTCACGAACTCACGAACTCACGAACTCACGAACTCACGAACTCACGAACTCACGAACTCACGATCGAACTCACGATCGAACTCACGAACTCACGAACTCACGAACTCACGATCGAATTCACGATCGAACTCACGAACTCACGAACTCACGAACTCACGAACTCACGAACTCATGAACTCACGAACTCACGAACTCACGAACTCACGAACTCACGAACTCACGAACTCACGAACTCACGAACTCACGAACTCACGGACTCACGAACGAACGTACGAACTCACGAACGAACTCACGAACGAACTCAGGAACGAACTCACGATCGAACTCACGAACGAACTCACGAACGAACTCACGAACGAACTCACGAACGAACTCAGGAACGAACTCACGATCGAACTCACGAACTCACGAACTCACGAACTCACGAACTCACGAACTCACGAACTCACGAACTCACGAACTCACGATCGAACTCACGAACTCACGATCGAACTCACGAACTCACGATCGAACTCACGAACTCACGAACTCACGAACTCACGAACTCACGATCGAACTCACGAACTCACGATCGAACTCACGAACTCACGATCGAACTCACGAACTCACGAACTCACGAACTCACGAACTCACGAACTCACGAACTCACGAACTCACGAACTCACGAACTCACGAACTCACGATCGAACTCACGATCGAACTCACGATCGAACTCACGAACTCACGATCGAACTCACGATCGAACTCACGAACTCACGAACTCACGAACTCACGAACTCACGAACTCACGAACTCACGATCGAACTCACGATCGAACTCACGAACTCACGAACTCACGAACTCACGAACTCACGAACTCACGAACTCACGAACTCACGAACTCACGAACTCACGAACTCACGAACTCACGAACTCACGAACTCACGAACTCACGAACTCACGAGCTCACGAACTCACGAACTCACGATCGAACTCACGATCGAACTCACGAACTCACGAACTCACGAACTCACGAACTCACGAACTCACGAACTCACGAACTCACGATCGAACTCACGATCGAACTCACGAACTCACGAACTCACGAACTCACGATCGAACTCACGATCGAACTCACGAACTCACGAACTCACGAACTCACGAACTCACGAACTCATGAACTCACGAACTCACGAACTCACGAACTCACGAACTCACGAACTCACGAACTCACGAACTCACGAACTCACGGACTCACGAACGAACGTACGAACTCACGAACGAACTCACGAACGAACTCAGGAACGAACTCACGATCGAACTCACGAACGAACTCACGAACGAACTCACGAACGAACTCACGAACGAACTCAGGAACGAACTCACGATCGAACTCACGAACTCACGAACTCACGAACTCACGAACTCACGAACTCACGAACTCACGAACTCACGAACTCACGAACTCACGAAATCACGATCGAACTCACGAACTCACGATCGAACTCACGAACTCACGATCGAACTCACGAACTCACGAACTCACGAACTCACGAACTCACGAACTCACGAACTCACGAACTCACGAACTCACGATCGAACTCACGAACTCACGATCGAACTCACGATCGAACTCACGAACTCACGAACTCACGAACTCACGAACTCACGAACTCACGAACTCACGAACTCACGAACTCACGAACTCACCAACTCACGAACTAACGAACTCACGAACTCACGAACTCACGATCGAACTCACGAACTCACGATCGAACTCACGAACTCACGATCGAACTCACGAACTCACGATCGAACTCACGAACTCACGATCGAACTCACGAACTCACGATCGAACTCACGATCGAACTCACGAACTCACGAACTCACGAACTCACGAACTCACGAACTCACGAACTCACGAACTCACGAACTCACGAACTCACGAACTCACCAACTCACGAACTAACGAACTCACGAACTCACGAACTCACGATCGAACTCACGAACTCACGATCGAACTCACGAACTCACGATCGAACTCACGAACTCACGATCGAACTCACGAACTCACGATCGAACTCACGAACTCACGATCGAACTCACGATCGAACTCACGAACTCACGAACTCACGAACTCACGAACTCACGAACTCACGAACTCACGAACACACGAACTCACGAACTCACGAACTCACGAACTCACGAACTCACGAACTCACGAACTCACGAACTCACGAACTCACGAACTCACGAACTCACGTACTCACGAACTCACGAACTCACGAACTCACGAACTCACGAACTCACGAACTCACGAACTCACGAACTCACGAACTCAAGAAATCACGAACTCACGAACTCACGGTCGAACTCACGATCGAACTCACGAACTCACGATCGAACTCACGATCGAACTCACGAACTCACGAACTCACGAACTCACGAACTCACGAACTCACGAACTCACGAACTCACGAACTCACGAACTCACGAACTCACGAACTCACGAACTCACGAACTCACGAACTCACGAACTCACGATCGAACTCACGATCGAACTCACGAACTCACGATCGAACTCACGATCGAACTCACGAACTCACGAGCTCACGAACTCACGAACTCACGATCGAACTCACGATCGAACTCACGAACTCACGATCGAACTCACGATCGAACTCACGAACTCACGAACTCACGAACTCACGAACTCACGAACTCACGAACTCACGAACTCACGAACTCACGAACTCACGAACTCACGAACTCACGAACTCACGAACTCACGAACTCACGAACTCACGAACTCACGAACTCACGAACTCACGAACTCACGAACTCACGAACTCACGAACTCACGAACTCACGAACTCACGAACTCACGATCGAACTCACGAACACACGATCGAACTCACGAAATCACGATCGAACTCACGATCGAACTCACGAACTCACGAACTCACGAACTCACGAACTCACGAACTCACGACTCACGAACTCGCGATCGAACTCACGAACTCACGAACTCACGAACTCACGAACTCACGAACTCGCGAACTCACGAACTCACGAACTCCCGAACTCACGAACTCACGAACTCACGAACTCACGAACTCACGAACTCACGAACTCACGAACTCACGAACTCACGAACTCACGAACTCACGAACTCACGAACTCACGAAATCACGAACTCACGAACTCACGATCGAACTCACGAACTCACGATCGAACTCACGAACTCACGATCGAACTCACGAACTCACGATAGAACTCACGAACTCACGATCGAACTCACGAACTCACGATCGAACTCACGAACTCACAATCGAACTCACGATCGAACTCACGAACTCACGAACTCACGAACTCACGAACTCACGAACTCACGAACTCACGAACTCACGAACTCACGAACTCACGTACTCACGAACTCACGAACTCACGAACTCACGAACTCACGATCGAACTCACGAACTCACGATCGAACTCACGAACTCACGATCGAACTCACGAACTCACGATCGAACTCACGAACTCACGATCGAACTCACGATCGAACTCACGAACTCACGAACTCACGAACTCACGAACTCACGATCGAACTCACGATCGAACTCACGATCGAACTCACGAACTCACGAACTCACGAACTCACGAACTCACGAACTCACGAACTCACGAACTCACGAACTCACGATCGAACTCACGAACTCACGATCGAACTCACGAACTCACGATTGAACTCACGAACTCACGATCGAACTCACGAACTCACGAACTCACGAACTCACGAACTCACGAACTCACGAACTCACGAACTCACGAACTCACGAACTCACGAACTCACGAACTCACGATCGAACTCACGATCGAACTCACGAACTCACGAACTCACGAACTCACGAACTCACGATCGAACTCACGATCGAACTCACGAACTCACGAACTCACGAACTCACGAACTCACGAACTCACGAACTCACGAACTCACGAACTCACGAACGAACTCACGAACGAACTCACGAACGAACGAACTCACGAACGAACTCACGAACTCACGAACTCACGAACTCACGAACTCACGAACTCACGAACTCACGAACTCACGAACTCACGAACTCACGAACTCACGAACTCACGAACTCACGAACTCACGAACTCACGAACTCACGAACTCACGAACTCACGAACTCACGAACTCACGATCGAACTCACGAACACACGATCGAACTCACGAAATCACGATCGAACTCACGATCGAACTCACGAACTCACGAACTCACGAACTCACGACTCACGAACTCACGATCGAACTCACGAACTCACGAACTCACGAACTCACGAACTCACGAACTCGCGAACTCACGAACTCACGAACTCACGAACTCACGAACTCACGAACTCACAAACTCACGATCGAACTCACGAACTCACGATCGAACTCACGATCGAACTCACGAACTCACGATCGAACTCACGAACTCACGAACTCACGAACTCACGAACTCACGAACTCACGAACTCACGAACTCACGATCGAACTCACGAACTCACGATCGAACTCACGAACTCACGAACTCACGAACTCACGAACTCACGATCGAACTCACGATCGAACTCACGATCGAACTCACGAACTCACGAACTCACGAACTCACGAACTCACGAACTCACGATCGAACTCACGATCGAACTCACGAACTCACGAACTCACGAACTCACGAACTCACGAACTCACGAACGAACTCACGAACGAACTCACGAACGAACGAACTCACGAACGAACTCACGAACTCACGAACTCACGAACTCACAAACTCACGAACTCACGAACTCACGAACTCACGAACTCACGAACTCACGAACTCACGAACTCACGAACTCACGATCGAACTCACGAACACACGATCGAACTCACGAAATCACGATCGAACTCACGATCGAACTCACGTACTCACGAACTCACGAACTCACGACTCACGAACTCACGATCGAACTCACGAACTCACGAACTCACGAACTCACGAACTCGCGAACTCACGAACTCACGAACTCACGAACTCACGAACTCACGAACTCACGAACTCACGAACTCACGAACTCACGAACTCACGAACTCACAAACTCACGATCGAACTCACGAACTCACGATCGAACTCACGATCGAACTCACGAACTCACGATCGAACTCACGAACTCACGAACTGACGAACTCACGAACTGACGAACTCACGAACTCACGAACTCACGAACTCACGAACTCACGAACTCACGAACTCACGATCGAACTCACGAACTCACGATCGAACTCACGAACTCACGAACTCACGAACTCACGAACTCACGAACTCACGAACTCACGAAATCACGAACTCACGAACTCACGAACTCACGAACTCACGAACTCACGAACACACGAACTCACGAACTCACGAACTCACGAACTCACGAACTCACGAACTCACGAACTCACGAACTCACGAACTCACGAACTCACGAACTCACGAACTCACGAACTCAAGAAATCACGAACTCACGAACTCACGATCGAACTCACGATCGAACTCACGAACTCACGATCGAACTCACGATCGAACTCACGAACTCACGAACTCACGAACTCACGAACTCACGAACTCACGAACTCACGAACTCACGAACTCACGAACTCACGAACTCACGAACTCACGAACTCACGAACTCACGAACTCACGAACTCACGAACTCACGAACTCACGAACTCACGATCGAACTCACGATCGAACTCACGATCGAACTCACGATCGAACTCACGAACTCACGATCGAACTCACGATCGAACTCACGAACTCACGTACTCACGAACTCACGAACTCACGAACTCACGAACTCACGAACTCACGAACTCACGAACTCACGAACTCACGAACTCACGAACTCACGAACTCACGAACTCACGAACTCACGAACTCACTAACTCGCGAACTCACGAACTCACGAACTGACGAACTCACGGACTCACGAACTCACGAACTCACGAACTCACGATCGAACTCACGAACTCACGATCGAACTCACGAACTCACGATCGAACTCGCGATCGAACTCACGAACTCACGAACTCACGAACTCACGAACTCACGAACTCACGAACTCACGAACTCACGAACTCACGAACTCACGAACTCACGAACTCACGAACTCACGAACTCACGAACTCACGAACTCACGAACTCACGAAATCACGAACTCACGAACTCACGAACTCACGAACTCACGAACTCACGAACTCACGAACTCACGAACTCACGAACTCACGAACTCACGAACTCACGAACTCACGAACTCACGAACTCACGAACTCACGAACTCACGATCGAACTCACGAACTCACGATCGATCTCACGATCGAACTCACGAACTCACGAACTCACGATCGAACTCACGATCGAACTCACGAACTCACGATCGAACTCACGAACTCACGAACTCACGAACTCACGAACTCACGAACTCACGAACTCACGAACTCACGAACTCACGAACTCACGATCGAACTCACGATCGAACTCACGAACTCACGATCGAACTCACGAACTCACGATCGAACTCACGAACTCACGAACTCACGAACTCACGAACTCACGAACTCACGAACTCACGAACTCACGAACTCACGAACTCACGAAATCACGAACTCACGAACTCACGAACTCACGAACTCACGAACTCACGAACTCACGAACTCACGAACTCACGAACTCACGAACTCACGAACTCACGAACTCACGAACTCACGATCGAACTCACGATCGAACTCACGATCGAACTCACGATCGAACTCACGAACTCACGATCGAACTCACGATCGAACTCACGAACTCACGTACTCACGAACTCACGAACTCACGAACTCACGAACTCACGAACTCACGAACTCACGAACTCACGAACTCACGAACTCACGAACTCACGAACTCACGAACTCACTAACTCGCGAACTCACGAACTCACGAACTCACGAACTCACGGACTCACGAACTCACGAACTCACGAACTCACGATCGAACTCACGAACTCACGATCGATCTCACGATCGAACTCACGAACTCACGAACTCACGATCGAACTCACGATCGAACTCACGAACTCACGATCGAACTCACGAACTCACGATCGAACTCACGAACTCACGATCGAACTCACGAACTCACGATCGAACTCACGATCGAACTCACGAACTCACGAACTGACGAACTCACGAACTCACGAACTCACGAACTCACGAACTCACGAACTCACGAACTCACGAACACACGAACTCACGAACTCACGAACTCACGAACTCACGAACTCACGAACTCACGAACTCACGAACTCACGAACTCACGAACTCACGAACTCACGAACTCACGAACTCAAGAAATCACGAACTCACGAACTCACGATCGAACTCACGATCGAACTCACGAACTCACGAACTCACGAACTCACGAACTCACGAACTCACGAACTCACGAACTCACGAACTCACGAACTCACGAACTCACGAACTCACGAACTCACGAACTCACGAACTCACGAACTCACGAACTCACGAAATCACGAACTCACGAACTCACGAACTCACGAACTCACGAACTCACGAACTCACGAACTCACGAACTCACGAACTCACGAACTCACGAACTCACGAACTCACGGACTCACGAACTCACGGACTCACGAACTCACGATCGAACTCACGAACTCACGATCGATCTCACGATCGAACTCACGAACTCACGAACTCACGATCGAACTCACGATCGAACTCACGAACTCAAGATCGAACTCACGAACTCACGAACTCACGAACTCACGATCGAACTCACGAACTCACGAACTCACGAACTCACGAACTCACGAACTCACGAACTCACGAACTCACGAACTCACGTACTCACGAACTCACGAACTCACGAACTCACGAACTCACGATCGAACTCACGAACTCACGATCGAACTCACGAACTCACGATCGAACTCACGAACTCACGATCGAACTCACGAACTCACGATCGAACTCACGATCGAACTCACGAACTCACGAACTCACGAACTCACGAACTCACGATCGAACTCACGATCGAACTCACGATCGAACTCACGAACTCACGAACTCACGAACTCACGAACTCACGAACTCACGAACTCACGAACTCACGAACTCACGAACTCACGAACTCACGAACTCACGAACTCACGATCGAACTCACGAACTCACGATCGAACTCACGAACTCACGATTGAACTCACGAACTCACGATCGAACTCACGAACTCACGAACTCACGAACTCACGAACTCACGAACTCACAGACTCACGAACACACGAACTCACGAACTCACGATCGAACTCACGAACTCACGATCGATCTCACGATCGAACTCACGAACTCACGAACTCACGATCGAACTCACGATCGAACTCACGAACTCACGATCGAACTCACGAACTCACGAACTCACGAACTCACGAACTCACGAACTCACGAACTCACGAACTCACGAACTCACGAACTCACGAACTCACGAACTCACGAACTCACGATCGAACTCACGATCGAACTCACGAACTCACGATCGAACTCACGAACTCACGAACTCACGAACTCACGAACTCACGAACTCACGAACTCACGAACTCACGAACTCACGAACTCACGAACTCACGAACTCACGAACTCACGAACTCACGAAATCACGAACTCACGAACTCACGAACTCACGAACTCACGAACTCACGAACTCACGAACTCACGAACTCACGAACTCACGAACTCACGAACTCACGAACTCACGAACTCACGAACTCACGAACTCACGAACTCACGAACTCACGAACTCACGATCGAACTCACGATCGAACTCACGATCGAACTCACGATCGAACTCACGAACTCACGATCGAACTCACGATCGAACTCACGAACTCACGTACTCACGAACTCACGAACTCACGAACTCACGAACTCACGAACTCACGAACTCACGAACTCACGAACTCACGAACTCACGAACTCACGAACTCACGAACTCACTAACTCGCGAACTCACGAACTCACGAACTCACGAACTCACGGACTCACGAACTCACGAACTCACGAACTCACGATCGAACTCACGAACTCACGATCGATCTCACGATCGAACTCACGAACTCACGAACTCACGATCGAACTCACGATCGAACTCACGAACTCACGATCGAACTCACGAACTCACGATCGAACTCACGAACTCAGGATCGAACTCACGATCGAACTCACGAACTCACGAACTCACGAACTCACGAACTCACGAACTCACGAACTCACGAACTCACGAACTCACGAACACACGAACTCACGAACTCACGAACTCACGAACTCACGAACTCACGAACTCACGAACTCACGAACTCACGAACTCACGAACTCACGAACTCACGAACTCACGAACTCACGAACTCACGAACTCAAGAAATCACGAACTCACGAACTCACGATCGAACTCACGATCGAACTCACGAACTCACGATCGAACTCACGATCGAACTCACGAACTCACGAACTCACGAACTCACGAACTCACGAACTCACGAACTCACGAACTCACGAACTCACGAACTCACGAACTCACGAAATCACGAACTCACGAACTCACGAACTCACGAACTCACGAACTCACGAACTCACGAACTCACGAACTCACGAACTCACGAACTCACGAACTCACGAACTCACGAACTCACGAACTCACGAACTCACGGACTCACGAACTCACGAACTCACGAACTCACGATCGAACTCACGAACTCACGATCGATCTCACGATCGAACTCACGAACTCACGAACTCACGATCGAACTCACGATCGAACTCACGAACTCAAGATCGAACTCACGAACTCACGAACTCACGAACTCACGAACTCACGAACTCACGAACTCACGAACTCACGAACTCACGAACTCACGAACTCACGAACTCACGAACTCACGAGCTCACGAACTCACGAACTCACGATCGAACTCACGATCGAACTCACGAACTCACGAACTCACGAACTCACGAACTCACGAACTCACGATCGAACTCACGATCGAACTCACGAACTCACGAACTCACGAACTCACGAACTCACGAACGAACGTACGAACTCACGAACGAACTCACGAACGAACTCAGGAACGAACTCACGATCGAACTCACGAACTCACGAACTCACGAACTCACGAACTCACGAACTCACGAACTCACGAACTCACGAACTCACGAACTCACGAACTCACGAACTCACGAACTCACGAACTCACGAACTCACGAACTCACGAACTCACGAACTCACGAACTCACGAACTCACGAACTCACGAACTCACGAACTCACGAACTCACGAACTCACGAACTCACGAACTCACGAACTCACGAACTCACGAACTCACGAACTCACGAACTCACGAACTCACGAACTCACGAACTCACGAACTCACGAACACACGAACTCACGAACTCACGAACTCACGAACTCACGAACTCACGAACTCACGATCGAACTCACGAACTCACGAACTCACGAACTCACGAACTCACGAACTCACGAACTCACGGACTCACGAACGAACGTACGAACTCACGAACGAACTCACGAACGAACTCAGGAACGAACTCACGATCGAACTCACGAACGAACTCACGAACGAACTCACGAACGAACTCACGAACGAACTCAGGAACGAACTCACGATCGAACTCACGAACTCACGAACTCACGAACTCACGAACTCACGAACTCACGAACTCACGAACTCACGAACTCACGAACTCACGATCGAACTCACGAACTCACGATCGAACTCACGAACTCACGATCGAACTCACGAACTCACGAACTCACGAACTCACGAACTCACGAACTCACGAACTCACGAACTCACGATCGAACTCACGAACTCACGATCGAACTCACGAACTCACGATCGAACTCACGAACTCACGATCGAACTCACGATCGAACTCACGAACTCACGAACTCACGAACTCACGAACTCACGAACTCACGAACTCACGAACTCACGAACTCACGAACTCACCAACTCACGAACTAACGAACTCACGAACTCACGAACTCACGATCGAACTCACGAACTCACGATCGAACTCACGAACTCACGATCGAACTCACGAACTCACGATCGAACTCACGAACTCACGATCGAACTCACGAACTCACGATCGAACTCACGAACTCACGAACTCACGAACTCACGAACTCACGAACTCACGAACTCACGAACTCACGAACTCACGAACTCACGAACTCACGATCGAACTCACGATCGAACTCACGATCGAACTCACGATCGAACTCACGATCGAACTCACGAACTCACGATCGAACTCACGATCGAACTCACGAACTCACGTACTCACGAACTCACGAACTCACGAACTCACGAACTCACGAACTCACGAACTCACGAACTCACGAACTCACGAACTCACGAACTCACGAACTCACGAACTCACGAACTCACGAACTCACGAACTCACGAACTCACGAACTCACGAACTCACGAACTCACGAACTCACGAACTCACGAACTCACGAACTCACGAACTCACGAACACACGAACTCACGAACTCACGAACTCACGAACTCACGAACTCACGAACTCACGATCGAACTCACGAACTCACGAACTCACGAACTCACGAACTCACGAACTCACGAACTCACGAACTCACGAACTCACGGACTCACGAACGAACGAACGAACTCACGAACGAACTCACGAACGAACTCAGGAACGAACTCACGATCGAACTCACGAACGAACTCACGAACGAACTCACGAACGAACTCACGAACGAACTCAGGAACGAACTCACGATCGAACTCACGAACTCACGAACTCACGAAATCACGAACTCACGAACTCACGAACTCACGAACTCACGAACTCACGAACTCACGATCGAACTCACGAACTCACGATCGAACTCACGAACTCACGATCGAACTCACGAACTCACGAACTCACGAACTCACGAACTCACGAACTCACGAACTCACGAACTCACGAAACTCACGAACTCACGATCGAACTCACGAACTCACGATCGAACTCACGAACTCACGATCGAACTCACGAACTCACGATCGAACTCACGATCGAACTCACGAACTCACGAACTCACGAACTCACGAACTCACGAACTCACGAACTCACGAACTCACCAACTCACGAACTCACCAACTCACGAACTAACGAACTCACGAACTCACGAACTCACGATCGAACTCACGAACTCACGATCGAACTCACGAACTCACGATCGAACTCACGAACTCACGATCGAACTCACGAACTCACGATCGAACTCACGAACTCACGATCGAACTCACGAACTCACGATCGAACTCACGATCGAACTCACGAACTCACGAACTCACGAACTCACGAACTCACGAACTCACGAACTCACGAACTCACGAACTCACGAACTCACGAACTCACGAACTCACGAACTCACGAACTCACGAACTCAAGAAATCACGAACTCACGAACTCACGATCGAACTCACGATCGAACTCACGAACTCACGATCGAACTCACGATCGAACTCACGAACTCACGAACTCACGAACTCACGAACTCACGAACTCACGAACTCACGAACTCACGAACTCACGAACTCACGAACTCACGAACTCACGAACTCACGAACTCACGAACTCACGAACTCACGAACTCACGAACTCACGAACTCACGAACTCACGAACTCACGAACTCACGAACTCACGAACTCACGAACTCACGAACTCACGAACTCACGAACTCACGAACTCACGATCGAACTCACGATCGAACTCACGATCGAACTCACGATCGAACTCACGATCGAACTCACGAACTCACGATCGAACTCACGATCGAACTCACGAACTCACGAACTCACGAACTCACGAACGAACGAACGAACGAACGAACGAACTCACGAACGAACGAACGAACGAACTCACGAACTCACGAACTCACGAACTCACGAACCCACGAACGAACGTACGAACGAACGAACGATCTCACGAACGAACTCACGAACGAACTCACGAACGAACTCAGGAACGAACTCACGATCGAACTCACGAACTCACGAACTCACGAACTCACGAACTCATGAACTCACGATCTCACGAACTCACGAACTCACGAACTCACGAACTCACGAACTCACGAACTCACGAACTCACGAACTCACGATCACACGAACTCACGAACGAACTCACGAACGAACTCACGAACGAACTCAGGAACGAACTCACGATCGAACTCACGAACGAACTCACGAACGAACTCACGAACGAACTCACGAACGAACTCACGAACGAACTCAGGAACGAACTCACGATCGAACTCACGAACTCACGAACTCACGAACTCACGAACTCACGAACTCACGAACTCACGAACTCACGAACTCACGAACTCACGAACTCACGAACTCACGATCGAACTCACGAACTCACGATCGACCTCACGAACTCACGATCGAACTCACGAACTCACGAACTCACGAACTCACGAACTCACGAACTCACGAACTCACGAACTCACGATCGAACTCACGAACTCACGATCGAACTCACGAACTCACGAACTCACGATCAAACTCACGAACTCACGATCGAACTCACGAACTCACGATCGAACTCACGATCGAACTCACGAACTCACGAACTCACGAACTCACGAACTCACGAACTCACGAACTCACGAACTCACGAACTCACGAACTCACGAACTCACGAACTCACGAACTCACGAACTCACGAACTCACGAACTCACGAACTCACGAACTCACGATCGAACTCACGAACTCACGATCGAACTCACGAACTCACGATCGAACTCACGAACTCACGATCGAACTCACGAACTCACGAACTCACGAACTCACGAACTCACGAACTCACGAACTCACGAACTCACGAACTCACGATCGAACTCACGAACTCACGATCGAACTCACGAACTCACGATCGAACTCACGAACTCACGATCGAACTCACGAACTCACGATCGAACTCACGATCGAACTCACGAACTCACGAACTCACGAACTCACGAACTCACGAACTCACGAACTCACGAACTCACGATCGAACTCACGAACTCACGATCGAACTCACGATCGAACTCACGAACTCACGAACTCACGAACTCACGAACTCACGATCGAACTCACGAACTCACGATCGAACTCACGAACTCACGATCGAACTCACGATCGAACTCACGAACTCACGAACTCACGAACTCACGAACTCACGAACTCACGAACTCACGAACTCACGAACTCACGATCGAACTCACGAACTCACGAACTCACGAACTCACGAACTCACGAACTCACGATCGAACTCACGAACTCACGAACTCACGAACTCACGAACTCACCAACTCACGAACTAACGAACTCACGAACTCACGAACTCACGATCGAACTCACGAACTCACGATCGAACTCACGAACTCACGATCGAACTCACGAACTCACGATCGAACTCACGATCGAACTCACGAACTCACGATCGAACTCACGAACTCACGATCGAACTCACGAACTCACGATCGAACTCACGAACTCACGATCGAACTCACGAACTCACGATCGAACTCACGAACTCACGAACTCACGAACTCACGAACTCACGAACTCACGAACTCACGAACTCACGAACTCACGAACTCACGAACTCACGATCGAACTCACGATCGAACTCACGATCGAACTCACGATCGAACTCACGATCGAACTCACGAACTCACGATCGAACTCACGATCGAACTCACGAACTCACGTACTCACGAACTCACGAACTCACGAACTCACGAACTCACGAACTCACGAACTCACGAACTCACGAACTCACGAACTCACGAACTCACGAACTCACGAACTCACGAACTCACGAACTCACGAACTCACGAACTCACGAACTCACGAACTCACGAACTCACGAACTCACGAACTCACGAACTCACGAACTCACGAACTCACGAACACACGAACTCACGAACTCACGAACTCACGAACTCACGAACTCACGAACTCACGATCGAACTCACGAACTCACGAACTCACGAACTCACGAACTCACGAACTCACGAACTCACGAACTCACGAACTCACGGACTCACGAACGAACGTACGAACTCACGAACGAACTCACGAACGAACTCAGGAACGAACTCACGATCGAACTCACGAACGAACTCACGAACGAACTCACGAACGAACTCACGAACGAACTCAGGAACGAACTCACGATCGAACTCACGAACTCACGAACTCACGAAATCACGAACTCACGAACTCACGAACTCACGAACTCACGAACTCACGAACTCACGATCGAACTCACGAACTCACGATCGAACTCACGAACTCACGATCGAACTCACGAACTCACGAACTCACGAACTCACGAACTCACGAACTCACGAACTCACGAACTCACGAAACTCACGAACTCACGATCGAACTCACGAACTCACGATCGAACTCACGATCGAACTCACGAACTCACGAACTCACGAACTCACGAACTCACGAACTCACGAACTCACGAACTCACCAACTCACGAACTCACCAACTCACGAACTAACGAACTCACGAACTCACGAACTCACGATCGAACTCACGAACTCACGATCGAACTCACGAACTCACGATCGAACTCACGAACTCACGATCGAACTCACGAACTCACGATCGAACTCACGAACTCACGATCGAACTCACGAACTCACGATCGAACTCACGATCGAACTCACGAACTCACGAACTCACGAACTCACGAACTCACGAACTCACGAACTCACGAACTCACGAACTCACGAACTCACGAACTCACGAACTCACGAACTCACGAACTCACGAACTCAAGAAATCACGAACTCACGAACTCACGATCGAACTCACGATCGAACTCACGAACTCACGATCGAACTCACGATCGAACTCACGAACTCACGAACTCACGAACTCACGAACTCACGAACTCACGAACTCACGAACTCACGAACTCACGAACTCACGAACTCACGAACTCACGAACTCACGAACTCACGAACTCACGAACTCACGAACTCACGAACTCACGAACTCACGAACTCACGAACTCACGAACTCACGAACTCACGAACTCACGAACTCACGAACTCACGAACTCACGATCGAACTCACGATCGAACTCACGATCGAACTCACGATCGAACTCACGATCGAACTCACGAACTCACGATCGAACTCACGATCGAACTCACGAACTCACGAACTCACGAACTCACGAACGAACGAACGAACGAACGAACGAACTCACGAACGAACGAACGAACGAACTCACGAACTCACGAACTCACGAACTCACGAACTCACGAACGAACGTACGAACGAACGAACGATCTCACGAACGAACTCACGAACGAACTCACGAACGAACTCAGGAACGAACTCACGATCGAACTCACGAACTCACGAACTCACGAACTCACGAACTCATGAACTCACGATCTCACGAACTCACGAACTCACGAACTCACGAACTCACGAACTCACGAACTCACGAACTCACGATCACACGAACTCACGAACGAACTCACGAACGAACTCACGAACGAACTCAGGAACGAACTCACGATCGAACTCACGAACGAACTCACGAACGAACTCACGAACGAACTCACGAACGAACTCACGAACGAACTCAGGAACGAACTCACGATCGAACTCACGAACTCACGAACTCACGAACTCACGAACTCACGAACTCACGAACTCACGAACTCACGAACTCACGAACTCACGAACTCACGAACTCACGATCGAACTCACGAACTCACGATCGACCTCACGAACTCACGATCGAACTCACGAACTCACGAACTCACGAACTCACGAACTCACGAACTCACGAACTCACGAACTCACGATCGAACTCACGAACTCACGATCGAACTCACGAACTCACGAACTCACGATCGAACTCACGAACTCACGATCGAACTCACGAACTCACGATCGAACTCACGATCGAACTCACGAACTCACGAACTCACGAACTCACGAACTCACGAACTCACGAACTCACGAACTCACGAACTCACGAACTCACGAACTCACGAACTCACGAACTCACGAACTCACGAACTCACGAACTCACGAACTCACGAACTCACGATCGAACTCACGAACTCACGATCGAACTCACGAACTCACGATCGAACTCACGAACTCACGATCGAACTCACGAACTCACGAACTCACGAACTCACGAACTCACGAACTCACGAACTCACGAACTCACGATCGAACTCACGAACTCACGATCGAACTCACGAACTCACGATCGAACTCACGAACTCACGATCGAACTCACGAACTCACGATCGAACTCACGATCGAACTCACGAACTCACGAACTCACGAACTCACGAACTCACGAACTCACGAACTCACGATCGAACTCACGAACTCACGATCGAACTCACGATCGAACTCACGAACTCACGAACTCACGAACTCACGAACTCACGATCGAACTCACGAACTCACGATCGAACTCACGAACTCACGATCGAACTCACGATCGAACTCACGAACTCACGAACTCACGAACTCACGAACTCACGAACTCACGAACTCACGAACTCACGAACTCACGATCGAACTCACGAACTCACGAACTCACGAACTCACGAACTCACGAACTCACGATCGAACTCACGAACTCACGAACTCACGAACTCACGAACTCACCAACTCACGAACTAACGAACTCACGAACTCACGAACTCACGATCGAACTCACGAACTCACGATCGAACTCACGATCGAACTCACGAACTCACGAACTCACGAACTCACGAACTCACCAACTCACGAACTAACGAACTCACGAACTCACGAACTCACGAACTCACGAACTCACGAACACACGAACTCACGAACGAACTCACGAACGAACTCACGAGCGAACTCAGGAACGAACGTACGAACGAACGAACGAACTCACGAACGAACGAACGAACGAACTCACGAACTCACGAACTCACGAACTCACGAACTCACGAACTCACGAACGAACGTACGAACGAACGAACGATCTCACGAACGAACTCACGAACGAACTCACGAACGAACTCAGGAACGAACTCACGATCGAACTCACGAACTCACGAACTCACGAACTCACGAACTCATGAACTCACGAACTCACGAACTCACGAACTCACGAACTCACGAACTCACGAACTCACGAACTCACGAACTCACGAACTCACGAACACACGAACTCACGAACGAACTCACGAACGAACTCACGAACGAACTCAGGAACGAACTCACGATCGAACTCACGAACGAACTCACGAACGAACTCACGAACGAACTCACGAACGAACTCACGAACGAACTCAGGAACGAACTCACGATCGAACTCACGAACTCACGAACTCACGAACTCACGAACTCACGAACTCACGAACTCACGAACTCACGAACTCACGAACTCACGAACTCACGAACTCACGATCGAACTCACGAACTCACGATCGACCTCACGAACTCACGATCGAACTCACGAACTCACGAACTCACGAACTCACGAACTCACGAACTCACGAACTCACGAACTCACGAACTCACGATCGAACTCACGAACTCACGATCGAACTCACGAACTCACGAACTCACGATCAAACTCACGAACTCACGATCGAACTCACGAACTCACGATCGAACTCACGATCGAACTCACGAACTCACGAACTCACGAACTCACGAACTCACGAACTCACGAACTCACGAACTCACGAACTCACGAACTCACGAACTCACGAACTCACGAACTCACGAACTCACGAACTCACCAACTCACGAACTAACGAACTCACGAACTCACGAACTCACGATCGAACTCACGAACTCACGATCGAACTCACGAACTCACGATCGAACTCACGATCGAACTCACGAACTCACGAACTCACGAACTCACGAACTCACGAACTCACGAACTCACGAACTCACGAACTCACGAACTCACGATCGAACTCACGAACTCACGATCGAACTCACGAACTCACGATCGAACTCACGATCGAACTCACGAACTCACGAACTCACGAACTCACGAACTCACGAACTCACGAACTCACGAACTCACGAACTCACGAACTCACGATCGAACTCACGAACTCACGATCGAACTCACGATCGAACTCACGAACTCACGAACTCACGAACTCACGAACTCACGAACTCACGATCGAACTCACGAACTCACGATCGAACTCACGAACTCATAATCGAACTCACGATCGAACTCACGAACTCACGAACTCACGAACTCACGAACTCACGAACTCACGAACTCACGAACTCACGAACTCACGAACTCACGAACTCACGATCGAACTCACGAACTCACGATCGAACTCACGATCGAACTCACGAACTCACGAACTCACGAACTCACGATCGAACTCACGAACTCACGAACTCACGAACTCACGAACTCACGAACTCACGATCGAACTCACGAACTCACGAACTCACGAACTCACGAACTCACGAACTCACCAACTCACGAACTAACGAACTCACGAACTCACGAACTCACGATCGAACTCACGAACTCACGATCGAACTCACGAACTCACGATCGAACTCACGAACTCACGATCGAACTCACGATCGAACTCACGAACTCACGAACTCACGAACTCACGAACTCACGAACTCACGAACTCACGAACTCACGAACTCACGAACGCACGAACTCACGAACTCACGATCGAACTCACGAACTCACGATCGAACTCACGAACTCACGAACTCACGAACTCACGAACTCACGAACTCACGAACTCACGAACTCACGAACTCACGAACTCACGAACTCACGAACTCACGAACTCAAGAACTCACGAACTCGCGAACTCACGAACTCACGAACTCACGATCGAACTCACGAACTCACGATCGAACACACGATCGAACTCACGAACTCACGAACTCACGAACTCACGATCGAACTCACGAACTCACGATCGAACTCACGAACTCACGAACTCACGAACTCACGAACTCACGAACTCACGAACTCACGAACTCACGAACTCACGAACTCACGAACTCACGAACTCACGAACTCACGAACTCACGAACTCACGAACTCACGAACTCACGAACGAACGTACGAACGAACGAACGAACTCACGAACGAACTCACGATCGAACTCACGAACTCACGAACTCACGAACTCACGAACTCACGAACTCACGAACTCACGAACTCACGAACTCACGATCGAACTCACGAACTCACGATCGAACTCACGAACTCACGATCGAACTCACGAACTCACGATCGAACTCACGAACTCACGAACTCACGATCGAACTCACGAACTCACGAACTCACGAACTCACGAACTCACGAACTCACGAACTCACGAACTCACGAACTAACGAACTCACGAACTCACGAACTCACGATCGAACTCACGAACTCACGATCGAACTCACGAACTCACGATCGAACTCACGAACTCACGATCGAACTCACGATCGAACTCACGAACTCACGAACTCACGAACTCACGAACTCACGGACTCACGAACTCACGAACTCACGAACTCACGAACTCACGAACTCACGAACTCACGAACTCACGAACTCACGAACTCACGAAGTCACGAACTCACGAACTCACGAACGCACGAACTCACGATCGAACTCACGAACTCACGATCGAACTCACGAACTCACGATCGAACTCACGAACTCACGATCGAACTCACGAACTCACGATCGAACTCACGAACTCACGAACTCACGAACTCACGAACTCACGAACTCACGAACTCACGATCGACCTCACGAACTCACGATCGAACTCACGAACTCACGATCGAACTCACGAACTCACGAACTCACGAACTCACGAACTCACGAACTCACGAACTCACGAACTCACGAACTCACGAACTCACGAACTCACGAAATCACGAACTCACGAACTCGCGAACTCACGATCGAACTCACGAACTCACGATCGAACTCACGAACTCACGATCGAACTCACGAACTCACGATCGAACTCACGAACTCACGATCGAACTCACGAACTCACGAACTCACGAACTCACGAACTCACGAACTCACGAACTCACGAACTCACGAACTCACGAACTCACGAACTCACGAACTCACGAACTCACGAACTCACGATCGAACTCACGAACTCACGATCGAACTCACGAACTCACGATCGAACTCACGAACTCACGATCGAACTCACGAACTCACGAACTCACGAACTCACGAACTCACGAACTCACGAACTCACGAACTCACGAACTCACGATCGAACTCACGAACTCACGATCGAACTCACGAACTCACGATCGAACTCACGAACTCACGATCGAACTCACGAACTCACGATCGAACTCACGAACTCACGATCGAACTCACGATCGAACTCACGAACTCACGAACTCACGAACTCACGAACTCACGAACTCACGAACTCACGAACTCACGAACTCACGAACTCACGAACTCACGAACTCACGAACTCACGAACTCACGAACTCACGAACTCACGAACTCACGAACTCACGAACTCACGTACTCACGAACTCACGAACTCACGATCGAACTCACGATCGAACTCACGAACTCACGAACTCACGAACTCACGAACTCACTATCGAACTCACGATCGAACTCACGAACTCACGAACTCACGAACGAACTCACGAACGAACGAACGAATGAACGAACGAACTCACGAACGAACGAACGAACGAACGAACGAACGAACGAACGAACGAACGAACGAACGAACGAACGAACGAACTCACGAACTCACGAACTCACGAACGAACGAACGAACGAACGAACGAACGAACGAACGAACGAACTCACGAACTCACGAACTCACGAACGAACGAACGAACGAACGAACGAACGAACGAACTCACGAACTCACGAACTCACGAACGAACGAACTCACGAACGAACGAACGAACTCACGAACGAACGAACGAATGAACGAACGAACTCACGAACGAACGAACGAACGAACGAACGAACGAACGAACGAACGAACGAACGAACGAACGAACTCACGAACTCACGAACTCACGAACGAACGAACGAACGAACGAACGAACGAACGAACGAACGAACTCACGAACTCACGAACTCACGAACGAACGAACGAACGAACGAACGAACGAACGAACTCACGAACTCACGAACTCACGAACGAACGAACTCACGAACGAACGAACGAACTCACGAACGAACGAACGAACTCACGAACTCACGAACGAACTCAGGAACGAACTCACGATCGATCTCACGAACGAACTCACGAACGAACTCACGAACGAACTCACGAACGAACTCACGAACGAACTCAGGAACGAACTCACGATCGGACTCACGAACGAACTCACGAACGAACTCACGAACGAACACACGAACGAACTCACGAACTCACGAACTCACGAACGAACGAACTCACGAACTCACGAACTCACGAACGAACGAACTCACGAACGAACGAACGAACTCACGAACGAACGAACGAACTCACGAACTCACGAACGAACTCAGGAACGAACTCACGATCGATCTCACGAACGAACTCACGAACGAACTCACGAACGAACTCACGAACGAACTCACGAACGAACTCAGGAACGAACTCACGATCGGACTCACGAACGAACTCACGAACGAACTCACGAACGAACTCACGAACGACGTCACGAACGATCTCAGGAACGAACTCACGATCGAACTCACGAACTCACGAACTCACGAACTCACGAACTCACGAACTCACGAACTCACGAACTCACGAACTCACGAACTCACGAACTCACGAACTCACGAACTCACGAACTCACGAACTCACGAACTCACGAACTCACGAACTCACGATCGAACTCACGAACTCACGATCGAACTCACGAACTCACGATCGAACTCACGAACTCACGATCGAACTCACTAACTCACGATCGAACTCACGAACTCACGAACTCACGAACTCACGAACTCACGAACTCACGAACTCACGAACTCACGATCGAACTCACGAACTCACGATCGAACTCACGAACTCACGATCGAACTCACGAACTCACGATCGAACTCACGAACTCACGATCGAACTCACGATCGAACTCACGAACTCACGAACTCACGAACTCACGAACTCACGAACTCACGAACTCACGAACTCACGAACTCACGAACTCACGAACTCACGAACTCACGAACTCACGAACTCACGTACTCACGAACTCACGAACTCACGATCGAACTCACGATTGAACTCACGAACTCACGAACTCACGAACTCACGAACTCACTATCGAACTCACGATCGAACTCACGAACTCACGAACTCACGAACGAACTCACGAACGAACGAACGAATGAACGAACGAACGAACGAACGAACGAACGAACGAACGAACGAACGAACGAACTCACGAACTCACGAACTCACGAACTCACGAACTCACGAACTCACGAACTCACGAACGAACGAACGAACGAACGAACGAACGAACGAACGAACGAACGAACGAACGAACGAACGAACGAAAGAACTCACGAACGAACACACGAACGAACTCACGAACGAACGAACTCACGAACGAACGAACTCACGAACGAACGAACGAACTCACGAACGAACGAACGAAATCACGAACTCACGAACGAACTCAGGAACGAACTCACGATCGATCTCACGAACGAACTCACGAACGAACTCACGAACGAACTCACGAACGAACTCACGAACGAACTCAGGAACGAACTCACGATCGGACTCACGAACGAACTCACGAACGAACTCACGAACGAACTCACGAACGAAGTCACGAACGATCTCAGGAACGAACTCACGATCGAACTCACGAACTCACGAACTCACGAACTCACGAACTCACGAACTCACGAACTCACGAACTCACGAACTCACGAACTCACGAACTCACGAACTCACGAACTCACGAACTCACGAACTCACGAACTCACGAACTCACGAACTCACGAACTCACGAACTCACGAACTCACGATCGAACTCACGAACTCACGATCGAACTCACGATCGAACTCACGATCGAACTCACGAACTCACGAACTCACGAACTCACGAACTCACGAACTCACGAACTCACGATCGAACTCACGATCGAACTCACGAACTCACGATCGAACTAACGATCGAACTCACGAACTCACGAACTCACGAACTCACGAACTCACGAACTCACGAACTCACGAACTCACGAACTCACGAACTCACGAACACACGAACTCACGAACTCACGAACTCACGAACTCACGAACTCACGAACTCACGAACTCACGAACTCACGAACTCACGAACTCACGAACTCACGAACTCACGAACTCACGAACTCACGAACTCACGAACTCACGAACACACGAACTCACGAACTCACGAACTCACGAACTCACGAACTCACGAACTCACGAACTCACGAACTCACGAACTCACGAACTCACGAACTCACGAACTCACGAACTCACGAACTCACGAACTCACGAACTCACGAACTCACGAACTCACGAACTCACGATCGAACTCACGATCGAACTCACGATCGAACTCACGAACTCACGATCGAACTCACGTACTCACGAACTCACGAACTCACGAACTCACGAACTCACGAACTCACGAACTCACGAACTCACGAACTCACGAACTCACGAACTCACGAACTCACGAACTCACGAACTCACGAACTCACGAACTCACGAACTCACGAACTCACGAACTCACGAACTCACGAACTCACGAACTCACGAACTCACGAACTCACGAACTCACGAACTCACGAACTCACGAACTGACGAACTCACGAACTCACGAAATCACGATCGAACTCACGAACTCACGAACTCACGATCGAACTCACGAACTCACGATCGAACTCACGAACTCACGATCGAACTCACGAACTCACGAACTCACGAACTCACGAAATCACGAACTCACGAACTCACGAACTCACGAACTCACGATAGAACTCACGAACTCACGATCGAACTCACGAACTCACGATCGAACACACGAACTCACGATCGAACTCACGAACTCTCGATCGAACTCACGATCGAACTCACGAACTCACGAACTCACGATCGAACTCACGATCGTACTCACGAACTCACGATCGAACTCACGAACTCACGAACTCACGAACTCACGAACTCACGAACTCACGAACTCACGAACTCACGAACTCACGAACTCACGATCGAACTCACGATCGAACTCACGATCGAACTCACGAACTCACGAACTCACGAACTCACGAACTCACGAACTCACGAACTCACGAACTCACGAACTCACGAACTCACGAACTCACGAACTCACGATCGAACTCACGAACTCACGATCGAACTCACGATCGAACTCACGAACTCACGAACTCACGATCGAACTCACGATCGAACTCACGAACTCACGATCGAACTCACGAACTCACGAACTCACGAACTCACGAACTCACGAACTCACGAACTCACGAACTCACGAACTCACGAACTCACGAACTCACGAACTCACGATCGAACTCACGAACTCACGATCGAACTCACGAACTCACGATCGAACTCACGATCGAACTCACGAACTCACGAACTCACGAACTCACGAACTCACGAACTCACGAACTCACGAACTCACGAACTCACGAACTCACGAACTCACGAACTCACGAACTCACGAACTCACGAACTCACGATCGAACTCACGAACTCACGATCGAACTCACGAACTCACGATCGAACTCACGATCGAACTCACGAACTCACGAACTCACGAACTCACGATCGAACTCACGATCGAACTCACGAACTCACGAACTCACGAACTCACGAACTCACGAACTCACGAACTCACGAACTCACGATCGAACTCACGAACTCACGATCGAACTCACGAACTCACGATCGAACTCACGAACTCACGATCGAACTCACGATCGAACTCACGAACTCACGAACTCACGAACTCACGAACTCACGAACTCACGAACTCACGAACTCACGAACTCACGAACTCACGAACTCACGAACTCACGAACTCACGAACTCACGAACTCACGATCGAACTCACGAACTCACGATCGAACTCACGAACTCACGATCGAACTCACGAACTCACGATCGAACTCACGAACTCACGAACTCACGATCGAACTCACGAACTCACGATCGAACTCACGATCGAACTCACGAACTCACGAACTCACGAACTCACGAACTCACGAACTCACGAACTCACGAACTCACGAACTCACGAACTCACGAACTCACGAACTCACGAACTCACGAACTCACGAACTCACGAACTCACGAACTCACGAACTCACGATCGAACTCACGAACTCACGATCGAACTCACGAACTCACGATCGAACTCACGATCGAACTCACGAACTCACGAACTCACGATCGAACTCACGAACTCACGATCGAACTCACGATCGAACTCACGAACTCACGAACTCACGAACTCACGAACTCACGAACTCACGAACTCACGAACTCACGAACTCACGAACTCACGAACTCACGAACTCACGAACGAACGAACGAACGAACGAACGAACGAACGAACGAACGAACGAACGAACGAACGAACAAATAAATAAATAAATAAATAAATAACTACTAATGAATAACAAATATAATAATAAATTAATAAATACATAACTAACAGAATGCACGTTACAATTGCATTCTCCATCCTACTCGTCACCACGCAACTGATATAAAACCTAGTTACGTAGCACACCATCACTTATTTATTCACAAAGAATTTCGGCTCGAGTAAAATAAAATAAATAAAATAATATATAGTAGAACTCTGGGCGTCCCGACATTATTCCTTCATAATAGGAACTTACGCCGAACCGACCGTACATACTCTCGAGCGATGCCCGTAAGGTGGCATATATATGTCGGGTTTACATTAGAGTTAGGGTTAGGGGCGTGAAACGAATCTTCGTTTGGATTACACATTGTCGTTATGCAATAGAAAAGACATTGACTAGTGCAAATACATTCGATCCGATTGTATTTACTCGAGATTTGTGATAGTGAGCTTGGGCTCGAGGCGACAGCCAGTCGCCGAACGTAGCCGCGGTCACGGGATGAACGCTTTGTCTAACAAAGGCATGGAGCAATTCTATAGCTCTCCTTAAAAAAAGGAAATAGTTGTAACACTCGACAGTAAACATTCCTACGGTCTCTGTCCCGTAGCTCGCCACACGCAGACCCTATTCTTCGAGCAAGATGATTGCCAGATGTCGATGCGTCTCCGCAGTACATGTCCAGCTAGCCTGAGGGCCCGCTATAATTCTTAAGATTTAGTTGACTAAAGTTCTTCAAACAAACAGTCTTTGTCCCAACTACGGGAAGATAGGGGAGACCTATTTTTCAACGAACGGCGTCTCCCACTAGCAACTTTCCTTTGAGGGCGACGAGCATCTTTTTCTAACCACCGATATGGAGATTGACCAATTAGCAGCAACGCCAATTTCCCTTACTTTCTGAACGAAGGCTACCCTCGACGACTCCGATGATCTCGTGCCCTTAGACACACCCCATGATAGTTTTCCTCTGTGGCATCATCGGGACGGAAATTCATTCTTTCTTGTGGTCCCATCGACGCATAAAGTAACTCCTTACGATCAGTGGATATTACGCGTCCGATTTAGATTTTGTGAACACGTTCATCTATCATTCCGTCGACCGCGGATTCGTTATTGAACCTAGGATCATTGTCATTAGTTTCTCGAATATCGAATTACCACGGCTACTTGTCCAGTTCTATGATAATCGTATCTGCACTAGTCAATGTCTTCTCTATTGCACAACGACACGTGTAATCCAAACGAAGATTCGTTTCAAGCCCCTAACCCTAATTCTAATGTAAACCCGACATATATATGTCGGGTCAGGATTCGAACTTTGGGCGCGTGACAACTCTTCAGGTGGATTAGCCATCGTTTCACAAAGCCGAGATTTTATTCACGCGTATATACAAGTCTATCACTAAGCTTAACAACTAATAAATGCCACTAATAATATGTCTAACAAATACTAAACCTAATGAATAATGCGATCTACGAATAATAAATTGAATAACACTAGTTGCAAAGTTTTAGGTTCAAACGAATCCACGGTCACCGGGATAACTCTTTACTCAGCGAAACTAATGTTAGATGCAAATGCGATTGTCGAAAATGCTCGATGTGTCACTCTCCAAGGCAACCGCAAGAATGCCAGCCTCGTGGAGATTTTTCTCGCTGTACGATTGCATTTTGTTTTCTATACCCGTTTGGAAGCATCGAGAAGGTTCCAAACGCCGTTGCTAGGCACACTCGTTGGAAGCATCGAGAAAGTTCCAAACGCCGTTGCTAGGCAGTATCTGTCTGGAGTTTTGATTATTGATACAATGTATGTCCCATTGCATCGGTACCTCCGAGGCAACATCACACGTGGCTAGGCCCGCTCTCGAGGCCGCATGCCGCCACAACCACACTTCTCGGAAAACACATACAACCACTCCAGACCTCCGTTAGACAAAACGTCCATCCCGTGACCGTGGCTACGTTCGGCGACCGATTGTCGCCTCGAACCCAATCTCGCTTATTACTAATCTTAAACAATAAAATCTAGGCTAAGGTACTAGAGGATGTTCCCAAAATTTCCAAGGAAAGGCTTCGGCTTTCCTTTCATCTCCGACACGGCCATCCTGACTATCACACGTCCTCGGGTGTACCTTCGGTAACAAAACAAAAAGAAACAAGATTAGTATCATTGTGATTAGCATTCAAAGTGCCAGTTGCATTCTGTGTGCTTTCAGTCGGGTCGTAATGACATGACGGACCATTCTCGATTTCACACCCAAATGGGTCTCATCCTTCAAATCGCACATTCACTCAAAGTTCGTTACATAACCAGCTTCGTAACACGATCGCTGTCGACACTAGACCAGCTCCAGCCTCGTGACATTGTCGCTGTCGGTACTAGACCAGCTCCAACTTCGTGACATTATCGGTACTAGACCGGCTCCAGCTTCGTGACATTATCGGTACTAGACCGGCTCCAGCTTCGTGACATTGTCGCTGTCGGTACTAGACCAGCTCCAACTTCGTGACATTATCGGTACTAGACCGGCTCCAGCTTCGTGACATTGTCGCTGTCGGTACTAGACCAGCTCCAACTTCGTGACATTATCGGTACTAGACCGGCTCCAGCTTCGTGACATTGTCGCTGTCGGTACTAGACCACACTGAACTCCATCCCATGGCCGCACCTGGGCTCATATAATCCTACGATCCTCTGAGATCGGGGTACTCACATCGCCATGGTCACTGTTCTCGTCATCACAACAGACATCCAACTCATCAGGAATGCAACTATCCGGCATTTTCCTTAACCTGTCATGACTATACTTGTATGACCTTTTCCCATCCAGTGTTTTCAAGGTATATCGGTCTCCTTCCAGGACCTCCGATATCACAAACGGACCCCTGAATTTTGGATCCAATTTTGTCTGGTTCCTTTCTTCATTTTGGCGCAGTACCAAATCACCGAGATTAAACCTAACTACTTTAGCTTTGGTTTTATCAAATCTCTCTTTGTCATACCTAGCACTAGCTTCCATCTCTTTTATTGCCTGTTGTCTTACACTGGAGATGTCTATTTCTTTTTCCTCGATGTTATCAGGTAGTAATAAGTCATACGGTCTTGCTGCTCTACCAATCAATAACTCTAAAGGACTCGATTTGGTTACGCGGTTGATGGTGCAATTCAAAGCCAATTGCATCTCCCCGATCGCGTCTTGCCATGAACGCCCGGTCGTTTCTACCGTTGTAAACATATTTTTCAACGTACTCATAACGCGTTCTACCTGCCCATTGGCCCTACTGGCACCGGTCGCGATCAAATGAACTTTGATTTGTTTGCTCTCACAGAATTCTTGAAATTCCCGGCCCGTGAAACATCTACCCTGATCTGCTATTATCCGACAGGGACTACCGATCAAAAATATGGCGGACTTAAGTGCCTTGATAACGCTAAGCGAATCCAATTTGCGTGTGTGATGTAAATGCACGAATTTCGTAAAAGCATCGACCAAGACGATGACATACTCTTTCGAGTCATTCTTGCCACTCAGCTTGCCCGTTATGTCCATATGCACCGTATGCCACGGTATGCCGGTCTTAGGTATAGGATGCAGTTCAGCTTGTATTTTACCTGAACTAGCCTTCGAAACTCTACAAGCATGGCAGTTCTCGACGAATTTGCGAACATACTTCGCCATTCCCTCGAACCAGTAATACTCATAGAGCTTCTCGAGCGTCTTATCCCATCCTAAGTGCATAATTGACTGATGCACATGGTTGATGACGGACCATCTAAAACCTCTCGGAACAATGGGTAAGCAGAGGGTTCTGCCCTTTCGTTGTATTTTACGGTAAAGTGTACCGGATCGCAGTTCGTACGTATTCGCGATATCTTCCGCGAGCTCTTCGTTCTGTAGTTTATTAACGATTTCGGAGATTTGCGGATCGCGACGTTGTTCCGCTAATAGCCAATCTTCGGAGATCTCGGCCAGGTTAATCTCTTTCTCTGCGACCTTGTCGATCACACGGCGATTCAAGTCTACGGGGTTTCGCGAAAAGAAATCTACGTGGGCCATTCGTTTACCCTCTCGATACATGATGTCAAAATCGAATGTTTGCAAATAAGCCCACCACCTATAAACCCGGTCGTTTAAATTTACTTTGTTGCTGGAGGCTTTCAAAGAATTACAGTCGGTAACTACTAAGAATTTCCGTCCATGTAAGTAGTGTCGGAAATGCTTGACGGCGCTTACCACTGCTAGTGTCTCCAGTTCGTACGAATGATACCTAGATTCCGCGGGACTGGTCCTTTTACTATAATATTCGATGACTCTGTTTTTCCCCTCGACCTTATGCATTAAAATAGCTCCATACCCCTCCGAACTAGCGTCGGTATGTAGCTCTATGGGATGACTGGGATCAAATATCATTAACACCGGCGCGTCGGTCAGAACGGAAATTACCTTTTGTCTTATCTTTTCGTGCCTGTCTGTCCAAGTTATGTGCTTGCTACTAGAAGTGAGTGCATACAAGGGTTTCATCACTTCCGAAAATTTAGGAATAAATTTCCGGAAGTAAGAGGCCAAACCTATGAACTGCCTAAGCTGTGTGACGGTCGACGGTGCAGGTAAAGAATTCAAAGCTTGTATTTTTCCCGGGTTTGGACGAACTTCTCCGTTACGAATTACATATCCCAAATAAAGTACCGACGTCTTCAGAAAGGAACATTTAGCGAAATTGAAAGAAAATCCGGCGTTTACGAGGGTGTTTAGTACAGTGTGCAACCTTTCTAGAGCTTGATCTATCGAATCGGCAATTATTAGAACGTCGTCCAGATAAACAACGACATACGAATAAGCGAGGTCGCCTAAGGCTTTGAAAATGGCTCTCTGGAAAACGGCTGGTGCATTTTTCAGCCCAAATGGCATCGTCACGTACTCGTATTGACCGTCGGGGGTAACGAACGCAGTATATTCCGTCGAGTTAGGATGAATGGGAATCTGGTGAAATCCGCTAGCCATGTCCAGGCTAATGAAGTATCTCGCACTTTGCAATCTCGCGATTTGATCAGCAATAAGGGGTAAGGGATACCGATCCGCGACCGTATTTTTATTCAGCGCTCGGAAGTCTACACACAATCTGTCTGAGCCGTCCTTCTTCTTCACGAGTATCATCGGGCTCGCGAACGGCGAATTACTAGGTCTTACAATTTGTGCTCTAATTAATTCGTCTATTCTCTCGCGTACTATTCTTCGCTCTTCCTCGCTAAGCCTGTAAGGACTTCTCTGCACGGTGACGTTGGGATCAATTAACCGTATTTCTAACTGACCCGTACTGACGCGAGTACGCGGGAAACCCGTAATGAATGATTCTTTAAATTTTCCGAGAACAGAGATTAATCGATCTTTATCGTTACCGATCACGTCAGTGTCAACCTCGTTAATGTTGACCGCATCTTCCGCGACTTTACCACAAGCGTTAATGACCTTTGTTTTACAAATAACAAGACTATTTTGCGTGATATTTACGTCGAATCCTTGGCTTAAAATCTCGCGACCAATCATGATATCGTATTTTAAGTAATCATCAGCAAGGACATGAAAAACTATCTCCAATGTAAGACCGTTAATACAAACAGTGGACAAAATCTGAAGTGTACTCTTAATACAAGTATTCCCGATTCCCCGCATCACTACTACATCGGTTATTCTTTTACCCGAAAATTTCGAGGCTAAGGACTCTTTAATTAACGAACACTCGGCCCCAGAATCAAAGTAAAATGGATACGACTCACCCAGATGGCTTAATCTACCAGCCGGAGCTTCCACTACACAGGAGTCGATCCGGCGTTCGTCAATGGAATCGTAATTTCTTTTCCGCGATGATGGACAATTAGGCGCGATATGTCCCTCCTCGTGGCATTTGAAGCAGGTCACCTTCGACGGTGCGGCTGGTCGTTTCTCCTTTGGGTTTCGTATATCCTGCTCCTTCCCCGTTTGTGTTTTCAGGCGACACTCCGTTCTCCTATGTCCGTGGGCACCACAGCGGTAGCACTTAATCCGAGAAACTGATAGCCTGCTTCGTTTAGCCTCAGGTTCCGTTAGTGAATTTCCTGGCGAAAATGTCGGCTGATCGTTGTAAGTAAGAACCCTCATTTCATCATGAAATTGGTCCTCCGTCTTGATATTACTCGCGAGCGTTAGTCGCCGAAAGCGTCGATCTTGTGAACTTAGCATATAAAGGGCGAAGGCATTGATCACTTCGGGCATCGTTAGATCTTGCAACTTCATCTGCAGCATGGAACGGAGGCGACTACCGTACGCTCCTGAGGATTCAGTCTCCGACGGTCGTTCTCTGGATATCCTTATTAACGCCGAAGCGGCTGTCTCTTTGCCACCAAAACGCGAAAGAAATTGTTCCTTAAACGTTGGCCAGGTAAGCTTTCCACCGCGCACTATTTGTGAAAGCCAATGCGCAGCAGAACCCCTTAAGGCGTGATTTAGAGCGGAAAGTAACGCACTATCTTGCATCGGGTGGTCTTTCAAAATCAGATCAGCATGAGAGCACCACGCGGATGGATCGGCGCCCGCGCCTTCGGGGTCAAAACGTGGTAACCTTGTATCCTTAGATTCCGTACTCGGTCTTTGCTCCCCCGGTTTGTGCGCTAGCGTCTGAATTAAGTCGCGTATAAGGGCCATTTGCTCTTGTATCACTTTAAACGGTTCTGATCCCACTTCTGATGTCGGGTCAGGATTCGAACTTTGGGCGCGTGACAACTCTTCAGGTGGATTAGCCATCGTTTCACAAAGCCGAGATTTTATTCACGCGTATATACAAGTCTATCACTAATCTTAACAACTAATAAGTACCACTAATAATAAGTCTAACAAACACTAGTTGCAAAGTTTTAGGTTCAAACGAATCCACGGTCACCGGGATAACCCTTTACTCAGCGAAACTAATGTTAGATGCAAATGCGATTGTCGAAAATGCTCGATGTGTCACTCTCCAAGGCAACCGCAAGAATGCCAGCCTCGTGGAGATTTTTCTCGCTGTACGATTGCATTTTGTTTTCTATACCCGTTTGGAAGCATCGAGAAGGTTCCAAACGCCGTTGCTAGGCGCACTCGTTGGAAGCATCGAGAAAGTTCCAAACGCCGTTGCTAGGCAGTTTCTGTCTGGAGTTTTGATTATTGATACAATGTATGTCCCATCGCATCGGAACCTCCGAGGAAACATCATGGCTAGGCCCGCTCTCGAGGCCGCATGCCGCCACAACCACATTTCTCGGAAAACACATACAACCACTCCAGACCTCCGTTAGACAAAACGTCCATCCCGTGACCGTGGCTACGTTCGGCGACCGATTGTCACCTCGAACCCAATCTCGCTTATTACTAATCTTAAACAATAAAATCTAGGCTAAGGTACTAGAGGATGTTCCCAAAATTTCCAAGGAAAGGCTTCGGCTTTCCTTTCATCTCCGACATATATATAAGGACAGCGGGATTTCCCGGCCGGAATGCTGGGAAAAACCCCAATACCCTAGTTCAGACTTTTACGATACCCGCATTTAAGCAATAATAAATAAGAAATAACTTTAATGTTCCAACCTGGCTTCATGACGATGTGTTCAGGTTCAAAGTGACATAGCGGGTCACTAGACGTAGCCACGGCCACGGGAGGGACGTGTACCTGACAGAGGTATGAAATGATTATATGGCTCTCCTTAAAAATAAAGATTGACCCGAGAAGTGGGGACAGGAAATATAAGGACAGTTTCTTTTAGATCAGGGGGCAGTTAGTCAGTTAGTTAGTTAGTTAGTCGTTGGACGCATTGCTGACGAAGTTATCGAGAAAGTTACCCGAATCGTGTATGACGTTGATACTTGCCCCCGTGGACTGTGGATTCGTTATCGAACCTGGATTCATTGTCACCATCAGCTCTATCATATTATCGTCGCTATTACTCATATCCTCTTGTAGTGTCCACATTTGTACCGATACATATTAGCGACATTCGCGACGGTAACGTAAGTAAAGGTTCATCAAACGCCCAAAGTTCCAACCTCGCTCCGACATATATATGCAACGAGCGTAAATATCTTGTCTACAACTGTTGTTGGAATAAAGAGTACATTATAACCTGTTACCTCGGCGTTATAATCCATTCGACTACCTCTATTATCTTCAGCGAAATAGGGGATCGATCAATTTCGTGGCGTTGATTATATTATCGTAACGGGAATTTACGACTCCTGTTGACGCGCTTCCTTGAGATCGCCTCTCTCCGCGAATGGTCGACAAAACAGTAACATTTGAATGTTTCAGTCATGAATAATATTTTGGACATGATATTATTTACATATATTATAGATATGTATTAATAGTCGCACAATTTTTTAATGAATTAAGAAAAAAGACTGAACTTATGACTTATAAACTGACGTATCAGCCATAATGCAACGATAGGCATTATAAGTGAGTCAATGATTGATATAATAATAATCATGATATCTGTAGAAATCTAAAAGATAGCTAAATTACTTATATCTAATTTTTTCTATTCAAAAACCTTTTATAACGAATGACCAGAAAGATTATTTTCTTCTTAATTGTTTACATCTATTCAAGAGTATTCGGAATAATTTATTTAAAAATGATTTTCCAACTAATGGATCCTTAGTTTCTTGGTTCGATTGAGTCCGATTGTAGAATTTAGAAAAAAATAAATGCAGCAATTTACAAATTACCAGTAAAACACATATGGTCAGATTCTTTCGATATCCTTAGTAAGGGATTCATACTACTTACTTTACCGCTTCAATGATAGGATGCATACAGACAACTATGGTACAACACACCGCTACCTTCTTTGAACCATAGCATAATGTGTTGGATAATTTAAATAATACTGGTACCTGTTACGTCGGGCGACACTCTACCTAGACCAGGCCCCACGCCGCGGGCCAGACGGAAACCAGATGTCCGCTCATCCTTACGGCGTGCCTTCAATACTCTAAAGGACCCGTCATAAATCCCAGCAATTTGCTGGCTAAGGTCCTTCAGACCCAACAAACATCTGTTCAAGTAACTTTCGAAAGACCATTGTCTTCTACGGTTGACAAGGGAAAGTTAGTTTTTTCTTACGTACGATGCAACCTTCCTCCCACTAGCCACTTTCCATCGAGGGCGGCTAAGACCCTTCCTAGCCCACAAACCTTCGTCTATCCGATCAAAGGCAATGTATATTGCCCTCACTTTCCTCACCAAAATGCCATGAACAAATCCGATGGTCCCGTGCGCTAGACACACCCATCGCTAGCTTTCCTCCGCCACAGCATCGTCACCGAACGGTACTAATTTTCCATCTTCAGACGAGTCAACATCCCTCGAACGGGTTTACCTCCGGAAAATAGTCATTCACCACTGTAACTTACTTCTCCTAAGACCTCGGGAAAGTCGACTTCTCCTACGACAACAGGAGAGTCAAGTCAACTACTTTTTCTATACCGCTAGAAAAGTCAATCACTCATCTTGTACACACGCACCAGCGTAACTACCTTCTTTACAAGTGTTAGAAATAAACTGTGATACATAACTTGTTACATCGCAGTGTCATTCAATCAACCACCCCTATTATCTTAACAGAAATCAGGGGAACGACTATTTCGCGGCGTCGATTAACCGAATCGTAGCGAGAATTTACGCCTCTCGCTGACGCGTTTTCCTAGCGACCGCGTCTCTCCGCGAACGGTCGTAACAGTACCCGTGATCCGATTTTCACGCGAGTTTACTCCAACGAAGCAGATAATTTGAAAAAACAATTACACGACATGAAATATAGTTTCTAGTTTCACGGGAAGATTTAATACTGTAATACTGTAAGTATTAATTAAGTGATCTATAAGTAATTGAACTCAATCGTACACTTCTGTGATTAACGTTAGATGGCAATTGGGAATTCAATCTTAACGCAAAAAGTATGAAATATCGACTGTGTTGCGTGCACGAATCCAAGCGACATAAGAGTTATCCAAAATTTTATTAGATTATTTTTTTGTTGAAACTTTATATATATATGATGCGAACAATATATGTTTCTTAACTTTTGTCGCAAAATTTTCCGATTCAATATTAATCTTACACAAGTCTAACCGAAAAAAACGTATATGATTGCGATTTCATATATACACTGTTATCTTCTTACACTATTTTTAATTTCGTCCAATGTATCTCAGAAAATAAAAAATACGCAGTAATCTGCAAGCGATCACTATGTTTCCCAACTTCTGACAATAAGTGTATTTCAAATTTATTTTTATTGCTCAATTCTGGCCCATATATCAGCATCTCAAGAGCTTGAATTATCAAACAGATTTCGGATACGAGGAAAGATAATACATTCAAGTTCCCCAGACACCAAACAGGGAAGATAATGTTCCAGATTTCATCATTGCTATACCGACGAATAAGAGGAATAATGGGAGCATAGGCCCATTAATTAATTCAAAAGCACGTGCAACACGTTGAAAACTGAAAGAGTGCAGTTCTTTACATTCATATCACAGGAGAACCATATAAATGGGATTGTAAAAAGTATGTGTGAGGACCACTTCCCGCAAAACGTCTTCGAAGAACTAGTTCTAACATGATTTAGGTCAAAGTTGTTATCGTGAACAGATTCAAAACTAATCATTTTCAACAAAACAATAAAAAACTCGACACGTTTATCATGAAACTATCACTTGGAAGTGTGATAAGGGGTCTGTTCCAGAGGCACTATATGCTCGGCAAGACAGTGACATGAGATATATACAGGAAATCTTACAGACTACAATGCAAGAACTCGAAGTATCGATTACGTTGCATCGAACTGCAACAGTAAAAGAATAGAATACGGTGTGTGAAGTGTGTTGGGCGATCACACTCCGAACTCATGCCCGATAAACAGATATATAGTTGTGAGCCAGCAAACGAAGAACAGGAAGTCAGGCCCTATACAGAAGATACTCGATTCATTTAGAAATCAAGAAGCGCGCTGAAATCACAGAGAAGCGGAAGAAGAGTAAAATAAAATCCTTCAAGAACTTCGTAAGCCCGCCAAAGAGCTTCACACGTTTTCAGCCCTTTGCGAACAATACTCCTGATCAAAGTAATACCTTGTCTCAGTAAAGCGCACGATGAGTATGGACAACATCGTGAACCTGATGGACAGCATAGACCTCTTCAAGGAATTGTTCCATGTTCATTTGACGGAGGTGAACGCATTATCGCTAAGATGGCACGGATAATTTAAATACGGTAAAGAGATGGCATTTGTCAGTTATCTGTTACTTGTATCGATATAGAAGTGTAACGACACTAGTGGTTTTGGGCAACTTGTCTGAAAGCTAATTCCTCTACGATTTGGATGATATTGAAATATGTTGCAAGGTTCAACGTTGTGGACAATTTTTTCCTATACATATAACTGTCGATCGTTAGTTTAGAAGTTATGTACAAAAAATGTACAAACGAAACTTTGGGTCAGCTTTGCTAATAGATTTCATTAATCCTTTTGCTCCTAACGCCCTATCTATCCGGCATGTACAATGTGACGCGACAAAATCGTTTGTTCTTTGTAACTGCAAGACAGCTTACATTCAAGACATTCTTATTTATACGGAGGCTGTTACTACCACAGGGTCCTAACATAAGGACTGTGGTACATCAGGAAGTATTGTAATGTCCCTCCTAGAACCATATTTAGGTAAAGGCCACACCATTTACGTCGACAATTGGTATGCAAGCCCCGCATTATTTGATATATTACACAAAAATTTTACAAATGCGTGTGGCACTGTAATAGAGAAGAGAGAAGGAATATCAGAAATGAATAATTACAAAAAGGCGAAGTGTGCTTTCGCTCGTCAGTAAATATATTAGCCATAAAATGGCACGATAAAAAAGAAATTTTCATAGTTTCAACAATACATACAGAAGAAATTGTGGATGTATCAAAACACTACAGTGCACACAAAATTTTACAGAAACCATCTCGTGTACACGACTATAATAAATTGATGTGTGCTGCATATAGGACCGACATGGTCATCAGCACTATAAATTTTACTCGCAAAACAACTAAATGGTACAAAAGAATATTTCTTCCATTATATTGATATGTATTTATGGAATTCATATTGTTTGTACAAATTGAAAACCAACAAAACAATATCAATTGAGAAATTTCAACTGAAATTAATAGATCAAATTTTAATGAAATAACAGAAAAAACAACCCGACGCCCTATTACATCCGGAAGTCACTCTTCAAGACTCAACGGAAGACATTTTCCTTCACTTTATGAAGCTACAGGAACAAATAGATCACGAAGATGTGTTGGGTGAGCGAGAAACGATAAAAGACGAGAATCTCGCTATCAAAGCCAAGAATGTGATGTTGGCTTGTACGTGTTTACATGTTTCAAAACATATACAGTGAATAATAATTTAATTCAGTATGATATGTTTTGAAACATGTCGTCAGCGAAGGCCAGGATGGGGATTTCGGTCCGCCGTAGCACCGCGACTGAATTGGACCCTGCGCCGAAAGCGTACGCACTGCACGTGGACAGTTTATCTCGGAAGAAAAGGGACTTTTCTTTAAAAAAATATACCCATTATTTCTACATAAAGGATATAAACTTATTTAATGGGTATGAAGAGTCTGATTAACGATTGAAAATAGTGAATGAATAATATACAGTGATTAATAATTTGATTCAGTATGATTCGGATCTCAATTTGAAAATCATGGTGTCGCTGGCGGGTGGCAAGGTTGCTTGTCCGATCTGCGAGAAAAGGGAAGTTCACGTTTTCTTCATGACGCTATCAGACCTGGGCGGGCACCTTGATTAACATCACACGGATGCTTACATCCAGCTGGGATGTTTATATTGCGAAAGGAATTTCCCGAAGCTCCATGGGGCAAAGTGCCACATTCCAAATCGTAGTGACATTAGTCAAAGAAACGAAGGAGCGTATAATTCGAAGGTTGTCCCATGCGCTTCGGGACTCAGAGATGGTTATCCACCCACGAACGGCATGCGCACCCTGCAAGAAACAAGAAAAGAAGGGGAACGGACCCCCCAAATATAAGAAAATGGACGGTAGAGGTGGTAACTCGATAGAAATCGAAAGAAATGATACTCCTACGCACATTGCCAGGAGTTATTTAAAGAATGTCTTAAGAAGTTAGCCGAAGTTGTTGTTAACAACGATCGTGCATGACTGGAACCAGCCAGGCAACCACCTGAAGCGATTGAAGTGAAGAGGCTCTATGAGGATCTATGGAATTGGGTAGGACCATCCAATCCCCCAATCCCAGGAAATAGAGCCTCTGAGCTGATAATAAGTGAACTGTTTCAGTCGATAATCGCTGAGGATGTGAGCGAGAAACTTAGTAAGATCAGGAAAAAGCCTGCGGCAGGACCAGATGGATTTCAAAAAGAACATTTCATGATATCTAGCCTGCCCGCAATATTGGCAAAAATATACAACATTCTATGCTATAGTTCCTATTTTCCGACCGTGCGGAAGGAAAATAGGACTAAGGTAACACCAAAACCAAATAAACCAAGCAGCCAGGTCGAGAAGTGGCTTGAGGAGTATAATCAGCTCAAGCCCTCGAGAATCATCAATGCCGTAAGACTTAGAACAAACACCTTTGGGAAACGGACTGTATTGACACGGGCCGACAAAAAGGTAGACGTAGCTTGTAGAAGATGTCGGGCCCAACCGGAAACCCTCGGACACATCTTAGGGTTGTGCCAATTCACCAAAGGTTTGGGGAGCACGAGGCGGGTATGTGTTCTCAGGACGTAGGACCACGCCTTGGGAAACCCCGATGTATCTGATATTCTCCTACAGTCAGGGCGCGACTGGTCGATGCCTTTGGCACCCGTCAGTTCGCCGATCCAGTGAGGAGAATTTCGGAGAGGTGAGTGGGCTCATGCCTGCCAAGACCACTCACCTCACCTTCTCGTGGGGTTCACTGTCACCCTGCACCGGTCTCGACCGGGGTAGGGTGCGAAAGAGTGAGTGGCACCAGGATGGAGACCTTCGTTGACGACATGGCGACAACAAAGAGAAAAATTATGGATTTGGTTAAACAGAAGAAGCACGTTTACGGTGCAGGGGAGGGAGACCCCAGTACCGGCGCAGTTGTGGGTAGTCAAGTGAGCCCCAATGCGTCGTCATCTCACGACCACGGCCGTTCGAGGGTAGACCGTCAGGCCCCCGGACGTGTTTCTGCGCCTGGCGAGGCGGGAAGCAGTAGGATGGAGGTTGCTGAGGAATCTCCGAGAAGGATGACAAGGGGTTCGCAGAGAACCACGGACAGGTCGGAGAGCGCTTTTCTCGCTCCGGCCATGGTAATCGATGCCACGTCGTCAATGGTAAGAGGATTCCGGACGCGAGCCAGGTCCGACGACGAAGAGTCGGTTGCTTCGTTCGCGTCGCGCTCATTGCTGGCTTCGATGGCGTCAAGGGGAAAGAAAGTCGAATTGTGTCGACAACGCCGGATGTTTCGGAGGAGCTGACAATAGAAGTAAGGACGTGTTCGGTGACGGACGTTAGCGATGAATTTATTAGACATATCTCGGAGATCATGAGGGTTGCGGCGACATCGTCCAACCTAAAGGGGACATACATAAAAACCCTAAAAGATGAGGCGAGTTACATTACCGCCGCATAGAAGAACGAATCATTAAGGAGGACAGAACCAACGCACAACAGCGGCACCGCGGCTACGAGGCTTGTGGAAGCAAGGCTGTCTGTGTTGAAGGAGGAAAATGCAGCCCTTCGTCAAGAATTATCTAGAAGGGCTGCTTGCGCTCACGAGTGCCCGCGGTGCACTGGCCCAGCGTCCGAGTCCGGCGTACGCCGACATCCTTGCAACGGCCAGACAGAAGGTTCTGCTTATGGAGGTCGGCGTGGAGTCGGTCCAAATGAAGAAGGCGATGACCGGCGTGATCATCATAAGGGTTCCTGGAGATAGGGACAGGAGAAAGGCGTCACTGCTGGCGACGCGTCTGGCCGAGGTGCTGGACCCGACGACGGTGAAGGTCGCCACGCCGACGAGGACGGCGGAACTCCAGGTGACCGGGATAGATATCTCGGTGACGAAGGACGAGCTGAGGCAGGCTCTGGCCTCGGCGGCAGGATGCGGAGACGCCGAAGTCCACGTGGGAGAGATCGGCGCCACCAGAGGCGGCCTCGGTTCGGCGTGGATCAGGTGCCCGGCGGCGGGAGCCCGAAAATTGGCTCAGGCAGGGAAAGTAGTCCTGGGCTGGTCGACCGCGAGAGTCAGGGCCATCGCCCAACGACCCTTGCAGTGCTACCGGTGCCTCGAACTGGGACACGTACGCGCAACCTGCGTGTCCGCGGAGGATCGAGGACACCTGTGCTACCGATGCGGCGGGAGCGGACATCGAGCCAGAGGCTGTCCAGCCTCTGCCCCCAAGTGCCCCCTGTGCGAGTCGCTCGGGGCGCCCGCCAATCATAGGATGGGCGGAGTGGCGTGTAACCCCCCGAAGACGAAGAGGAGAAGACCGCCCCGCGAGCCAGCCGCGGAAAGGACAACAACAGGGAGCACCGCCAAACCAACAGCAGCAGGAGCGGCGGCAGATGGTCGGGAGGAGGCCATGGAGGTGGCGGAATAGTTCGAGCGCCTCCTGCAATGTAACCTCGGTAGGTCGAGAAGAGCGCAAGATCTGCTCTTCCAGACCATCCGGGAAAGGGAGATCGCCCTCGCGGCGGTGGCCGAGCCGTATCGCGTTCCCGACGCCCCCAACTGGGTCGGGGACCTGGACGGATCAACGGCCATAACGTGGACCACGAACCTGGGAGTTCCCGGCGTTCTGCTCGATAGTCGAGCGGTCGAGCGGGCCGGAGTAGCGGTGGTGGCGGTATACGTCTCCCCGAACATCGGCCTGGCTGCGTACGGAGACTTCCTGGATCGTGTCGGCGAGTGCGTCGGAAGATGCCCTCCCCGCCAGGTGCTCGTCCTCGGGGATTTTAACGCCCACTCGACGCAATGGGGAAATCGAAGAACAAACCCCAGAGGAAGAATGCTCACCGACTGGGCAGCGGGTCTCGGGCTCCTGCTGGCGAACAGGGGCTCGGCGAGCACCTGCGTGGCGTGGAGAGGGTCTTCGGTGGTCGACCTCACCTGGACCACCCCGCAGCTGTACAGGAGGATCCGCGACTGGAGAGTGGTCGAGGGGGTGGAAACCCTGTCCGACCATCTCTACGTGCTGATGGAGGTGGCCGACGACGACAACAACGACGACAACGTCCGAAGACGAGGAGGAGGAGGAGCGAAACGTTCCCGCCCACCACCACCGAGATGGCGTCTGAAGGAAAGGGACAAAGAGATGCTGCGAGCGGGCGTGATCGCGTCCGCCTGGAGCTGGGACGCCCGACGGACGACCTCGCAAGGAAGCGTCGACGAGGAGGCGGAGGAGCTCCGAAGAGACATGAGCGCGGCGTGCGACGCCTCGATGCCGCGCTCGGTACCGGGTGGTGGACGCGATCGCCAGGTATACTGGTGGACCGCGGAGATCGCGGAAATGCGAGAGAGCTGCGTTCGGGCCCGCCGAAGATTCCTGAGGGCACGACGTCGCAGGCTGACGCGCGACGAGGAGGAGATCTCCGGCTGCTACGAGGCGTACAGAGAAGCGAGACGCGCTCTGCAGCGGGAGATCAAGATCGCGAAGGCTCGGTCCTGGACCGAGCTGATCGAGGCGGTCGATTCCGATCCGTGGGGGCGGCCTTACAAGATAGCGACGAGGAAGCTACGACCTTCGGCCCCCCCGCTGACCGCGAACATGGACCCGGCGTTGCTGGACGACGTGATCGGGACACTGTTCCCGCCGGAAGACAGGGAAGCCAGGCGACCGACGCCACCCTCCTCCGACGACGACGAGGAGGCAGCGACGACGACGACCACGACCAACGCCGGATGGAACGAGGAGCTTCGAGTGACGGAGGAGGAGCTCTTCGACGCTGCGAGGAGGATGGCATCCCGCGACGTGGCGCCGGGTCCCGACGGAATCCCAGGCCGAGTTTGGGCGGAGTCGATCGACACCTTGGCTCCCCGCCTGCGACACCTGTTCAGCAGATGCCTGGAAGAGGGCGTCTACCCCCGGACGTGGCGAACAGCGAGATTGGTGCTGTTGCGGAAGGAGGGTCGTCCGCCGGACTCGCCTTCCGCGTACAGGCCGATATGCCTGTTGGACGAGATCGGCAAGCTCTTCGAGAGAATCATCGCCGCTCGACTGGAGGCGCACATCACGGAGAGGACGCCCGGATGGCACGACAGCCAATACGGATTTCGACGCGGCCGCTCGACCGTGGACGCGGTGCGAAGGGTGAGAAGCATGGCCGAAGACATGGTCTCCCGCGGAGGGGTGGCGCTGGCGGTCTCCTTGGACGTCACGAACGCCTTCAACGCCATTCCCTGGGCCAGGATCGTGGAAGCCCTGCGCCATTTCGAGGTACCGGCGTACCTGATCGGCGTCATCCGGGCCTACCTCAGCGACAGGTGGGTCGGCTACACGGCGAAGACGGGCGAGGCGAGAAGAAGAGTGGAGCGCGGCGTTCCGCAGGGTTCGGTGCTCGGACCGATACTCTGGATCACCGTCTACGACTCCGTCCTCCGATGCCCAATGCCCCCGGGCACAGGAACGGTGTGCTACGCGGACGACACCCTGGTGTTGGCCGGTGGAAGATGGTGGCAGGACACGGCGAGCCTCGCGGAGGACGCCGTGGCGTGCGCGATACGCGCCATTCGGAGGCTGGGCCTGAGGGTGTCGCCGGCGAAATCGGACGCCCTGTGGTTCTACGACCAGCGCAGCAGAGGAACACCTCCGGACGGACTGTCCGTGGACATCGACGGAGAAGGGGTGCCGGTGAGACGACAGATGAGGTACCTGGGTCTCACGATCGACAGCGCGTGGACGTTCGGACCGCATTTCGAGCTCTTGGTCCCAAAGGTGACGGCAGCGGCCAACGCGTTGTGCGGCCTCTTGCCGAACATCGGCGGAGCAGGGCTGGGAGTCCGCCGCCTCTACGAGGGAGTGGTCCGGTCCCGCGTCCTGTACGGGGCGCCCGTTTGGGCCGAAGACCTGATGGCGAGCAGCCGCAGCCGGACCTTGCTGCGGAGGCTGCACAGGACGACCGCCATCCGGATAGCGAGGGGATACAGGACGACATCGTACGCGTCGGCGACCGTGCTGGCGGCATCCCCGCCGTTCGAACTACAGGCTCTCGCGCTCCGACGGGTGTACGATCAGCACCGGAGGGGCTCGAGCTCGGATGGGCGCGCGACGACGCCATCGTCGTCGCCCGCTAGCCAGTCGGGCCTCGACGCGAACATCAGGGAGGAGGCGAAGAAGGAGATCTGGGCGCGATGGCGCTCTCAGCTGACGGAGGAAGACGCAACGCGGCCGCACCGGGCCGTTCGCGCCGTGCTTCCGAACTGGGAAGCCTGGAGAGATCGAGGCGGAGTGCCGCTGACCTTTAGGATGACGCAGGTGCTCACGGGCCACGGAGTGTTCGGCGAGTACCTACTGAGGATTCGGCGGGAGGCGACGTCCATCTGTCACCACTGCGAGGAAGAGGAGGACACGGCGCAACACACGCTGGAGTTTTGCCCGGCGTGGGCGGAACCGCGACGCGTCCTGCAGCTCGACATCGGCGAGAGATTAGCCCCGGAAGCGGTGGTGGAGGCCATGCTCAGAGGGCGCCAGGAGTTCGCGGCCGTTCGCACGTTCTGCGAGCAAGTGATGCTTGCGAAGGAGCGGGCGGAGAGAAATCGGGAAAGATCGCGCGATCCATCCAGGACGCCGCGACAGCAGCAGCGGAGGAACATCGCACGCGACAGGGATCCGGCGGCGCCTGGCGCCGCCACCCTAGGAGCGTCTCCGCCAGGAACGAGGCCCGCTAGGGGGTGTGGTCCCCCCTAGCGGCCCAACGAACGAACCAGGAAGCCTCCCTTCAATAGCGACAGGGAGATAGACGACAGGGGCGCCCGGTAGTAATTCGCAAGAGATCCCGGACGCACCTGGACCAAACGTCAGGACAGACCACCGTGGAGTTTTAGTCGGTAAGAGTCCGACACTACCCGCCTTCGGCGGGTGTCCATGAGGATTTCTCCACGAAAAAAAAAAAAAAAAAAAAGGTTGGGGTTAGGTTGGGGTTAGGTTGGGGTTAGGTTGGGGTTAGGTTGGGTTTAGGTTAGGTTGGGGTTAGGTTGGGGTTAGGTTGGGGTTAGGTTGGGGTTAGGTTGGGGTTAGGTTGGGGTTAGGTTGGGGAGCACGAGGCGGGTATGGGTTCTCGGGGCGTAGGACCACGCCCCGGGAAACCCCGATGGATCTGATATTCTCTTATAGTCGGGTGGCGGCTGGTCGGTGCCTTTGGTACCCGTCAGTTCGCCGATCCGGTGCGGAGAATTTCGGAGAAGTTGGTGGGCCCATATCTGTCAAGACCACTCACCTCACCTTCTCGTGGGGCTCCCTGTCACCCTGCACCGGCCTTGACCGGGGCAGGGTGCGAAAGAGTGAGTGGCACCAGGACGGAAAACATGGTTGACGACCTAGGCGATCATTCAAACAGAACAATGGATAGAAAAACGAACGAAAATATCGTTTACGGTGCAGGGGAGGGAGACCCCAGTACCGGCGCAGCCGCGGGTAGTCAAGTGGGCCCCGCTGCGTCGTCATCTCACGACCACGGCCGTTCGGGGGTGGACCGCCAGGCCCCCGGACGTGTTTCTGCGTCTGGCGTGGTAGTAGCAGAAGAAATGCAGACAGAGGAGGAAGCGTGTCCGCGAAGAACAAGGAGAAGTTCGCAGAGACTCGCGGAAAAGTCGGAGGGCACTTTTCTCGCCCCGGCCACGGTGGACGATGCAGCGTCATCGATGGTCGTAGGAGGACCACGGACAGGAGCGAGGTCCGACGACGAGGAGTCGGTCGCCTCGTTCGCCTCGCGCTCATCGCTGGCTTCCTACACGGGATGCCGGGGTAAGAAGAGGAGGGTCGCCGTTACGGCCCCGGACGTGCCCGAGGATCTAGAGATACAGGTCAGGACGAGCTCGCCGGCGGAAGTCAGCGCGGGTGTAACAATGCACCTGTCCATTATCATGATGGTCGCGATGACGTCGTCCAATCTGAAAGGGACGTACATCAGAAAGCTGAAGGAAGCGGCGAGCTTCCTCGCCGTCGCGTGGAAGTATTATTACGCGAGAAGGAGCGGACAGTCTCTCGACCGCGATACATCGGCCACGAGGATGTCCGCGCTAGAGCAGGAGAACGCGTTCCTCCGCCAGGAGCTGGCGAAGCGGGATGCGATGGCTCGCGGATGCCCGAGGTGCGACTGCGCGGCCTCCGAGTACGGCCGTCCTCCGCGGGAGGGCCGGAGCGACGGCTCGCGTTTCGAGGCCTTGGAGAGGGCTATTCGAGACCTGAGAACCTCGATAATGAACGAGATCGAAGAACGATTCGGGGGCGGACGACAACGCGTCCCCGACGCGCACCGAAGCGCAGACCGCTCCGCCGCGTCCCGCGCCACCCAACCAACGCCGCTCCCGAGGGAGCAGGAGGGTGGGGAGTGGAGAGAGGTTGCGACGAGGAAGCGTAGAAGGAGGAAGAAACGAGGAAGGGAGACAGCCGTCGCCGCTGTAGGAGGCGAGACGGCTCCACCACCGACGACGTCGGCGAGAGGACGCCAGCAGCAGCAGCAGCAGCAGCAGCAGCAGCAGCAGCAGCAGCAGCTACCCCGAACCAGGACGACAGGCGCGCCGAGAGCGAGCGCCGCCACCACGACGAGCAGAGGACCGTCGTCGGCGCCGTTGCAGGCAGTCAAGACGGCCACGGTCACGCTCCCTCGCGCACCGCGAACGTCCGCGGTGACTCTGACGTTGAACGAGGGAGCTCAGATGTCTTACGCGGACGTGCTCCAGGCGGCCAGATCGAAAGTTCCGCTCTCGGAGGTCGGCGTGCAGTCGGTCCAAATGAAGAAGGCGATGACCGGCGCGATCATCATCAAAGTCCCTGGGGACAGGGATAGGGGGAAGGCGAAGTTGCTGGCGACGCGTCTGGCCGAGGTGCTGGACCCGACGACGGTGAAGGTCGCCACGCCGACGAGGACGGCGGAACTCCAGGTGACCGGGATAGATATCTCGGTGACGAAGGACGAGCTGAGGCAGGCTCTGGCCTCGGCGGCAGGATGCGGAGACGCCGAAGTCCACGTGGGAGAGATCGGCGCCACCAGAGGCGGCCTCGGTTCGGCGTGGATCAGGTGCCCGGCGGCGGGAGCCCGAAAATTGGCTCAGGCAGGGAAAGTAGTCCTGGGCTGGTCGACCGCGAGAGTCAGGGCCATCGCCCAACGACCCTTGCAGTGCTACCGGTGCCTCGAACTGGGACACGTACGCGCAACCTGCGTGTCCGCGGAGGATCGAGGACACCTGTGCTACCGATGCGGCGGGAGCGGACATCGAGCCAGAGGCTGTCCAGCCTCTGCCCCCAAGTGCCCCCTGTGCGAGTCGCTCGGGGCGCCCGCCAATCATAGGATGGGCGGAGTGGCGTGTAACCCCCCGAAGACGAAGAGGAGAAGACCGCCCCGCGAGCCAGCCGCGGAAAGGACAACAACAGGGAGCACCGCCAAACCAACAGCAGCAGGAGCGGCGGCAGATGGTCGGGAGGAGGCCATGGAGGTGGCGGAATAGTTCGAGCGCCTCCTGCAATGTAACCTCGGTAGGTCGAGAAGAGCGCAAGATCTGCTCTTCCAGACCATCCGGGAAAGGGAGATCGCCCTCGCGGCGGTGGCCGAGCCGTATCGCGTTCCCGACGCCCCCAACTGGGTCGGGGACCTGGACGGATCAACGGCCATAACGTGGACCACGAACCTGGGTGTTCCCGGCGTTCTGCTCGATCGAGGCAGCGGCTTCGTCGCGGTCGAGCGAGCCGGAGTAGCGGTGGTGGCGGTATACGTCTCCCCGAACATCGGCCTGGCTGCGTACGGAGACTTTCTGGATCGTGTCGGCGAGTGCGTCGGAAGATGCCCTCCCCGCCAGGTGCTCGTCCTCGGGGATTTCAACGCCCACTCGACGCAATGGGGAAATCGAAGAACAAACTCCAGAGGAAGAATGCTCACCGACTGGGCAGCGGGTCTCGGGCTCCTGCTGGCGAACAGGGGCTCGGCGAGCACCTGCGTGGCGTGGAGAGGGTCTTCGGTGGTCGACCTCACCTGGACCACCCCGCGACTGTACAGGAGGATCCGCGACTGGAGAGTGGTCGAGGGGGTGGAAACCCTGTCCGACCACCTCTACGTGCTGATGGAGGTGGCCGACGACGACAACAACGACGACAACGTCCGAAGACGAGGAGGAGGAGGAGCGAAACGTTCCCGCCCACCACCACCGAGATGGCGTCTGAAGGAAAGGGACAAAGAGATGCTGCGAGCGGGCGTGATCGCGTCCGCCTGGAGCTGGGACGCCCGACGGACGACCTCGCAAGGAAGCGTCGACGAGGAGGCGGAGGAGCTCCGAAGAGACATGAGCGCGGCGTGCGACGCCTCGATGCCGCGCTCGGTACCGGGTGGTGGACGCGATCGCCAGGTATACTGGTGGACCGCGGAGATCGCGGAAATGCGAGAGAGCTGCGTTCGGGCCCGCCGAAGATTCCTGAGGGCACGACGTCGCAGGCTGACGCGCGACGAGGAGGAGATCTCCGGCTGCTACGAGGCGTACAGAGAAGCGAGACGCGCTCTGCAGCGGGAGATCAAGATCGCGAAGGCTCGGTCCTGGACCGAGCTGATCGAGGCGGTCGATTCCGATCCGTGGGGGCGGCCTTACAAGATAGCGACGAGGAAGCTACGACCTTCGGCCCCCCCGCTGACTGCGAACATGGACCCGGCGTTGCTGGACGACGTGATCGGGACTCTGTTCCCGCCGGAAGACAGGGAAGCCAGGCGACCGACGCCATCCTCCTCCGACGACGACGAGGAGGCAGCGACGACGACGACCACGACCAACGCCGGATGGAACGAGGAGCTTCGAGTGACGGAGGAGGAGCTCTTCGACGCTGCGAGGAGGATGGCATCCCGCGACGTGGCGCCGGGTCCCGACGGAATCCCAGGCCGAGTTTGGGCGGAGTCGATCGACACCTTGGCTCCCCGCCTGCGACACCTGTTCAGCAGATGCCTGGAAGAGGGCGTCTACCCCCGGACGTGGCGAACAGCGAGATTGGTGCTGTTGCGGAAGGAGGGTCGTCCGCCGGACTCGCCTTCCGCGTACAGGCCGATATGCCTGTTGGACGAGATCGGCAAGCTCTTCGAGAGAATCATCGCCGCTCGACTGGAGGCGCACATCACGGAGAGGACGCCCGGATGGCACGACAGCCAATACGGATTTCGACGCGGCCGCTCGACCGTGGACGCGGTGCGAAGGGTGAGAAGCATGGCCGAAGACATGGTCTCCCGCGGAGGGGTGGCGCTGGCGGTCTCCTTGGACGTCACGAACGCCTTCAACGCCATTCCCTGGGCCAGGATCGTGGAAGCCCTGCGCCATTTCGAGGTACCGGCGTACCTGACCGGCGTCATCCGGGCCTACCTCAGCGACAGGTGGGTCGGCTACACGGCGAAGACGGGCGAGGCGAGAAGAAGAGTGGAGCGCGGCGTTCCGCAGGGTTCGGTGCTCGGACCGATACTCTGGATCACCGTCTACGACTCCGTCCTCCGATGCCCAATGCCCCCGGGCACAGGAACGGTGTGCTACGCGGACGACACCCTGGTGTTGGCCGGTGGAAGATGGTGGCAGGACACGGCGAGCCTCGCGGAGGACGCCGTGGCGTGCGCGATACGCGCCATTCGGAGGCTGGGCCTGAGGGTGTCGCCGGCGAAATCGGACGCCCTGTGGTTCTACGACCAGCGCAGCAGAGGAACACCTCCGGACGGACTGTCCGTGGACATCGACGGAGAAGGGGTGCCGGTGAGACGACAGATGAGGTACCTGGGTCTCACGATCGACAGCGCGTGGACGTTCGGACCGCATTTCGAGCTCTTGGTCCCAAAGGTGACGGCAGCGGCCAACGCGTTGTGCGGCCTCTTGCCGAACATCGGCGGAGCAGGACTGGGAGTCCGCCGCCTCTACGAGGGAGTGGTCCGGTCCCGCGTCCTGTACGGGGCGCCCGTTTGGGCCGAAGACCTGATGGCGAGCAGCCGCAGCCGGACCTTGCTGCGGAGGCTGCACAGGACGACCGCCATCCGCATAGCGAGGGGATACAGGACGACATCGTACGCGTCGGCGACCGTGCTGGCGGCGTCCCCGCCGTTCGAGCTACAGGCTCTCGCGCTCCGACGGGTGTACGATCAGCACCGGAGGGGCTCGAGCTCGGACGGGCGCGCGACAACGCCATCGCCCGCTAGCCAGTCGGGCCTCGACGCGAACATCAGGGAGGAGGCGAAGAAGGAGATCTGGGCGCGATGGCGCTCTCAGCTGACGGAGGAAGACGCAACGCGGCCGCACCGGGCCGTTCGCGCCGTGCTTCCGAACTGGGAAGCCTGGAGAGATCGAGGCGGAGTGCCGCTGACCTTTAGGATGACGCAGGTGCTCACGGGCCACGGAGTGTTCGGCGAGTACCTGCTGAGGATTCGGCGGGAGGCGACGTCCATCTGTCACCACTGCGAGGAAGAGGAGGACACGGCGCAACACACGCTGGAGTTTTGCCCGGCGTGGGCGGAACCGCGACGCGTCCTGCAGCTCGACATCGGCGAGAGATTAGCCCCGGAAGCGGTGGTGGAGGCCATGCTCAGAGGGCGCCAGGAGTTCGCGGCCGTTCGCACGTTCTGCGAGCAAGTGATGCTTGCGAAGGAGCGGGCGGAGAGAAATCGGGAAAGATCGCGCGATCCATCCAGGACGCCGCGACAGCAGCAGCGGAGGAACATCGCACGCGACAGGGATCCGGCGGCGCCTGGCGCCGCCACCCTAGGAGCGTCTTCGCCAGGAACGAGGCCCGCTAGGGGGTGTGGTCCCCCCTAGCGGCTCAACGAACGAACCAGGAAGCCTCCCTTCAATAGCGACAGGGAGATAGACGACAGGGGCGCCCGGTAGTAATTCGCAAGAGATCCCGGACGCACCTGGACCAAACGTCAGGACAGACCACCGTGGAGTTTTAGTCGGTAAGAGTCCGACACTACCCGCCTTCGGCGGGTGTCCATGAGGATTTCTCCACGAAAAAAAAAAAAAAAAAAAAAGGTTGGGGTTAGGTTGGGGTTAGGTTGGGGTTAGGTTGGGGTTAGGTTGGGGTTAGGTTGGGGTTAGGTTGGGGTTAGGTTGGGGTTAGGTTGGGGTTAGGTTGGGGTTAGGTTGGGGTTAGGTTGGGGTTAGGTTGGGTTAGGTTGGGGTTAGGTTGGGGTTAGGTTGGGGTTAGGTTGGGGTTAGGTTGCCGTTACGGCCCCGGACGTGCCCGAGGATCTAGAGATACAGGTCAGGACGAGCTCGCCGGCGGAAGTCAGCGCGGGTGTAACAATGCACCTGTCCATTATCATGATGGTCGCGATGACGTCGTCCAATCTGAAAGGGACGTACATCAGAAAGCTGAAGGAAGCGGCGAGCTTCCTCGCCGTCGCGTGGAAGTACTATTACGCGAGAAGGAGCGGACAGTCTCTCGACCGCGATACATCGGCCACGAGGATGTCCGCGCTAGAGCAGGAGAACGCGTTCCTCCGCCAGGAGCTGGCGAAGCGGGATGCGATGGCTCGCGGATGCCCGAGGTGCGACTGCGCGGCCTCCGAGTACGGCCGTCCTCCGCGGGAGGGCCGGAGCGACGGCTCGCGTTTCGAGGCCTTGGAGAGGGCTATTCGAGACCTGAGAACCTCGATAATGAACGAGATCGAAGAACGATTCGGGGGCGGACGACAACGCGTCCCCGACGCGCACCGAAGCGCAGACCGCTCCGCCGCGTCCCGCGCCACCCAACCAACGCCGCTCCCGAGGGAGCAGGAGGGTGGGGAGTGGAGAGAGGTTGTGACGAGGAAGCGTAGAAGGAGGAAGAAACGAGGAAGGGAGACAGCCGTCGCCGCTGTAGGAGGCGAGACGGCTCCACCACCGACGACGCCGGCGAGAGGACGCCAGCAGCAGCAGCAGCAGCAGCAGCAGCAGCAGCAGCTACCCCGAACCAGGACGACAGGCGCGCCGAGAGCGAGCGCCGCCACCACGACGAGCAGAGGACCGTCGTCGGCGCCGTTGCAGGCAGTCAAGACGGCCACGGTCACGCTCCCTCGCGCACCGCGAACGTCCGCGGTGACTCTGACGTTGAACGAGGGAGCTCAGATGTCTTACGCGGACGTGCTCCAGGCGGCCAGATCGAAAGTTCCGCTCTCGGAGGTCGGCGTGCAGTCGGTCCAAATGAAGAAGGCGATGACCGGCGCGATCATCATCAAAGTCCCTGGGGACAGGGATAGGGGGAAGGCGAAGTTGCTGGCGACGCGTCTGGCCGAGGTGCTGGACCCGACGACGGTGAAGGTCGCCACGCCGACGAGGACGGCGGAACTCCAGGTGACCGGGATAGATATCTCGGTGACGAAGGACGAGCTGAGGCAGGCTCTGGCCTCGGCGGCAGGATGCGGAGACGCCGAAGTCCACGTGGGAGAGATCGGCGCCACCAGAGGCGGCCTCGGTTCGGCGTGGATCAGGTGCCCGGCGGCGGGAGCCCGAAAATTGGCTCAGGCAGGGAAAGTAGTCCTGGGCTGGTCGACCGCGAGAGTCAGGGCCATCGCCCAACGACCCTTGCAGTGCTACCGGTGCCTCGAACTGGGACACGTACGCGCAACCTGCGTGTCCGCGGAGGATCGAGGACACCTGTGCTACCGATGCGGCGGGAGCGGACATCGAGCCAGAGGCTGTCCAGCCTCTGCCCCCAAGTGCCCCCTGTGCGAGTCGCTCGGGGCGCCCGCCAATCATAGGATGGGCGGAGTGGCGTGTAACCCCCCGAAGACGAAGAGGAGAAGACCGCCCCGCGAGCCAGCCGCGGAAAGGACAACAGGGAGCACCGCCAAACCAACAGCAGCAGGAGCGGCGGCAGATGGTCGGGAGGAGGCCATGGAGGTGGCGGAATAGTTCGAGCGCCTCCTGCAATGTAACCTCGGTAGGTCGAGAAGAGCGCAAGATCTGCTCTTCCAGACCATCCGGGAAAGGGAGATCGCCCTCGCGGCGGTGGCCGAGCCGTATCGCGTTCCCGACGCCCCCAACTGGGTCGGGGACCTGGACGGATCAACGGCCATAACGTGGACCACGAACCTGGGTGTTCCCGGCGTTCTGCTCGATCGAGGCAGCGGCTTCGTCGCGGTCGAGCGAGCCGGAGTAGCGGTGGTGGCGGTATACGTCTCCCCGAACATCGGCCTGGCTGCGTACGGAGACTTTCTGGATCGTGTCGGCGAGTGCGTCGGAAGATGCCCTCCCCGCCAGGTGCTCGTCCTCGGGGATTTTAACGCCCACTCGACGCAATGGGGAAATCGAAGAACAAACTCCAGAGGAAGAATGCTCACCGACTGGGCAGCGGGTCTCGGGCTCCTGCTGGCGAACAGGGGCTCGACGAGCACCTGCGTGGCGTGGAGAGGGTCTTCGGTGGTCGACCTCACCTGGACCACCCCGCGACTGTACAGGAGGATCCGCGACTGGAGAGTGGTCGAGGGGGTGGAAACCCTGTCCGACCACCTCTACGTGCTGATGGAGGTGGCCGACGACGACAACAACGACGACAACGTCCGAAGACGAGGAGGAGGAGGAGCGAAACGTTCCCGCCCACCACCACCGAGATGGCGTCTGAAGGAAAGGGACAAAGAGATGCTGCGAGCGGGCGTGATCGCGTCCGCCTGGAGCTGGGACGCCCGACGGACGACCTCGCAAGGAAGCGTCGACGAGGAGGCGGAGGAGCTCCGAAGAGACATGAGCGCGGCGTGCGACGCCTCGATGCCGCGCTCGGTACCGGGTGGTGGACGCGATCGCCAGGTATACTGGTGGACCGCGGAGATCGCGGAAATGCGAGAGAGCTGCGTTCGGGCCCGCCGAAGATTCCTGAGGGCACGACGTCGCAGGCTGACGCGCGACGAGGAGGAGATCTCCGGCTGCTACGAGGCGTACAGAGAAGCGAGACGCGCTCTGCAGCGGGAGATCAAGATCGCGAAGGCTCGGTCCTGGACCGAGCTGATCGAGGCGGTCGATTCCGATCCGTGGGGGCGGCCTTACAAGATGGCGACGAGGAAGCTACGACCTTGGGCCCCCCCGCTGACCGCGAACATGGACCCGGCGTTGCTGGACGACGTGATCGGGACTCTGTTCCCGCCGGAAGACAGGGAAGCCAGGCGACCGACGCCATCCTCCTCGGACGACGACGAGGAGGCAGCGACGACGACGACCACGACCAACGCCGGATGGAACGAGGAGCTTCGAGTGACGGAGGAGGAGCTCTTCGACGCTGCGAGGAGGATGGCATCCCGCGACGTGGCGCCGGGTCCCGACGGAATCCCAGGCCGAGTTTGGGCGGAGTCGATCGACACCTTGGCTCCCCGCCTGCGACACCTGTTCAGCAGATGCCTGGAAGAGGGCGTCTACCCCCGGACGTGGCGAACAGCGAGACTGGTGCTGTTGCGGAAGGATGGTCGTCAGCCGGACTCGCCTTCCGCGTACAGGCCGATATGCCTGTTGGACGAGATCGGCAAGCTCTTCGAGAGAATCATCGCCGCTCGACTGGAGGCGCACATCACGGAGAGGACGCCCGGATGGCACGACAGCCAATACGGATTTCGACGCGGCCGCTCGACGGTGGACGCGGTGCGAAGGGTGAGAAGCATGGCCGAAGACATGGTCTCCCGCGAAGGGGTGGCGCTGGCGGTCTCCTTGGACGTCACGAACGCCTTCAACGCCATTCCCTGGGCCAGGATCGTGGAAGCCCTGCGCCATTTCGAGGTACCGGCGTACCTGATCGGCGTCATCCGGGCCTACCTCAGCGACAGGTGGGTCGGCTACACGGCGAAGACGGGCGAGGCGAGAAGAAGAGTGGAGCGCGGCGTTCCGCAGGGGTCGGTGCTCGGACCGATACTCTGGATCACCGTCTACGACTCCGTCCTCCGATGCCCAATGCCCCCGGGCACAGGAACGGTGTGCTACGCGGACGACACCCTGGTGTTGGCCGGTGGAAGATGGTGGCAGGACACGGCGAGCCTCGCGGAGTACGCCGTGGCGTGCGCGATACGCGCCATTCGGAGGCTGGGCCTGAGGGTGTCGCCGGCGAAATCGGACGCCCTGTGGTTCTACGACCAGCGCAGCAGAGGAACACCTCCGGACGGACTGTCCGTGGACATCGACGGAGAAGGGGTGCCGGTGAGACGACAGATGAGGTACCTGGGTCTCACGATCGACAGCGCGTGGACGTTCGGACCGCATTTCGAGCTCTTGGTCCCAAAGGTGACGGCAGCGGCCAACGCGTTGTGCGGCCTCTTGCCGAACATCGGCGGAGCAGGACTGGGAGTCCGCCGCCTCTACGAGGGAGTGGTCCGGTCCCGCGTCCTGTACGGGGCGCCCGTTTGGGCCGAAGACCTGATGGCGAGCAGCCGCAGCCGGACCTTGCTGCGGAGGCTGCACAGGACGACCGCCATCCGCATAGCGAGGGGATACAGGACGACATCGTACGCGTCGGCGACCGTGCTGGCGGCGTCCCCGCCGTTCGAGCTACAGGCTCTCGCGCTCCGACGGGTGTACGATCAGCACCGGAGGGGCTCGAGCTCGGATGGGCGCGCGACAACGCCATCGTCGTCGCCCGCTAGCCAGTCGGGCCTCGACGCGAACATCAGGGAGGAGGCGAAGAAGGAGATCTGGGCGCGATGGCGCTCTCAGCTGACGGAGGAAGACGCAACGCGGCCGCACCGGGCCGTTCGCGCCGTGCTTCCGAACTGGGAAGCCTGGAGAGATCGAGGCGGAGTGCCGCTGACCTTTAGGATGACGCAGGTGCTCACGGGCCACGGAGTGTTCGGCGAGTACCTGCTGAGGATTCGGCGGGAGGCGACGTCCATCTGTCACCACTGCGAGGAAGAGGAGGACACGGCGCAACACACGCTGGAGTTTTGCCCGGCGTGGGCGGAACCGCGACGCGTCCTGCAGCTCGACATCGGCGAGAGATTAGCCCCGGAAGCGGTGGTGGAGGCCATGCTCAGAGGGCGCCAGGAGTTTGCGGCCGTTCGCACGTTCTGCGAGCAAGTGATGCTTGCGAAGGAGCGGGCGGAGAGAAATCGGGAAAGATCGCGCGATCCATCCAGGACGCCGCGACAGCAGCAGCGGAGGAACATCGCACGCGACAGGGATCCGGCGGCGCCTGGCGCCGCCACCCTAGGAGCGTCTCCGCCAGGAACGAGGCCCGCTAGGGGGTGTGGTCCCCCCTAGCGGCCCAACGAACGAACCAGGAAGCCTCCCTTCAATAGCGACAGGGAGATAGACGACAGGGGCGCCCGGTAGTAATTCGCAAGAGATCCCGGACGCACCTGGACCAAACGTCAGGACAGACCACCGTGGAGTTTTAGTCGGTAAGAGTCCGACACTACCCGCCTTCGGCGGGTGTCCATGAGGATTTCTCCACGTATAAAAAAAAAAAAAAAAAGGTTGGGGTTAGGTTGGGGTTAGGTTGGGGTTAGGTTGGGGTTAGGTTGGGGTTAGGTTGCGTCATCGATGGTCGTAGGAGGACCACGGACGGGAGCGAGGTCCGACGACGAGGAGTCGGTCGCCTCGTTCGCCTCGCGCTCGTCGCTGGCTTCCTACACGGGATGCCGGGGTAAGAAGAGGAGGGTCGCCGTTACGGCCCCGGACGTGCCCGAGGATCTAGAGATACAGGTCAGGACGAGCTCGCCGGCGGAAGTCAGCGCGGGTGTAACAATGCACCTGTCCATTATCATGATGGTCGCGATGACGTCGTCCAATCTGAAAGGGACGTACATCAGAAAGCTGAAGGAAGCGGCGAGCTTCCTCGCCGTCGCGTGGAAGTATTATTACGCGAGAAGGAGCGGACAGTCTCTCGACCGCGATACATCGGCCACGAGGATGTCCGCGCTAGAGCAGGAGAACGCGTTCCTCCGCCAGGAGCTGGCGAAGCGGGATGCGATGGCTCGCGGATGCCCGAGGTGCGACTGCGCGGCCTCCGAGCACGGCCGTCCTCCGCGGGAGGGCCGGAGCGACGGCTCGCGTTTCGAGGCCTTGGAGAGGGCTATTCGAGACCTGAGAACCTCGATAATGAACGAGATCGAAGAACGATTCGGGGGCGGACGACAACGCGTCCCCGACGCGCACCGAAGCGCAGACCGCTCCGCCGCGTCCCGCGCCACCCAACCAACGCCGCTCCCGAGGGAGCAGGAGGGTGGGGAGTGGAGAGAGGTTGTGACGAGGAAGCGTAGAAGGAGGAAGAAACGAGGAAGGGAGACAGCCGTCGCCGCTGTAGGAGGCGAGACGGCTCCACCACCGACGACGTCGGCGAGAGGACGCCAGCAGCAGCAGCAGCAGCAGCAGCAGCAGCAGCAGCTACCCCGAACCAGGACGACAGGCGCGCCGAGAGCGAGCGCCGCCACCACGACGAGCAGAGGACCGTCGTCGGCGCCGTTGCAGGCAGTCAAGACGGCCACGGTCACGCTCCCTCGCGCACCGCGAACGTCCGCGGTGACTCTGACGTTGAACGAGGGAGCTCAGATGTATTACGCGGACGTGCTCCAGGCGGCCAGATCGAAAGTTCCGCTCTCGGAGGTCGGCGTGCAGTCGGTCCAAATGAAGAAGGCGATGACCGGCGCGATCATCATCAAAGTCCCTGGGGACAGGGATAGGGGGAAGGCGAAGTTGCTGGCGACGCGTCTGGCCGAGGTGCTGGACCCGACGACGGTGAAGGTCGCCACGCCGACGAGGACGGCGGAACTGCAGGTGACCGGGATAGATATCTCGGTGACGAAGGACGAGCTGAGGCAGGCTCTGGCCTCGGCGGCAGGATGCGGAGACGCCGAAGTCCACGTGGGAGAGATCGGCGCCACCAGAGGCGGCCTCGGTTCGGCGTGGATCAGGTGCCCGGCGGCGGGAGCCCGAAAATTGGCTCAGGCAGGGAAAGTAGTCCTGGGCTGGTCGACCGCGAGAGTCAGGGCCATCGCCCAACGACCCTTGCAGTGCTACCGGTGCCTCGAACTGGGACACGTACGCGCAACCTGCGTGTCCGCGGAGGATCGAGGACACCTGTGCTACCGATGCGGCGGGAGCGGACATCGAGCCAGAGGCTGTCCAGCCTCTGCCCCCAAGTGCCCCCTGTGCGAGTCGCTCGGGGCGCCCGCCAATCATAGGATGGGCGGAGTGGCGTGTAACCCCCCGAAGACGAAGAGGAGAAGACCGCCCCGCGAGCCAGCCGCGGAAAGGACAACAGGGAGCACCGCCAAACCAACAGCAGCAGGAGCGGCGGCAGATGGTCGGGAGGAGGCCATGGAGGTGGCGGAATAGTTCGAGCGCCTCCTGCAATGTAACCTCGGTAGGTCGAGAAGAGCGCAAGATCTGCTCTTCCAGACCATCCGGGAAAGGGAGATCGCCCTCGCGGCGGTGGCCGAGCCGTATCGCGTTCCCGACGCCCCCAACTGGGTCGGGGACCTGGACGGATCAACGGCCATAACGTGGACCACGAACCTGGGAGTTCCCGGCGTTCTGCTCGATAGAGGCAGCGGCTTCGTCGCGGTCGAGCGGGCCGGAGTAGCGGTGGTGGCGGTATACGTCTCCCCGAACATCGGCCTGGCTGCGTACGGAGACTTTCTGGATCGTGTCGGCGAGTGCGTCGGAAGATGCCCTCCCCGCCAGGTGCTCGTCCTCGGGGATTTTAACGCCCACTCGACGCAATGGGGAAATCGAAGAACAAACCCCAGAGGAAGAATGCTCACCGACTGGGCAGCGGGTCTCGGGCTCCTGCTGGCGAACAGGGGCTCGGCGAGCACCTGCGTGGCGTGGAGAGGGTCTTCGGTGGTCGACCTCACCTGGACCACCCCGCAGCTGTACAGGAGGATCCGCGACTGGAGAGTGGTCGAGGGGGTGGAAACCCTGTCCGACCACCTCTACGTGCTGATGGAGGTGGCCGACGACGACAACAACGACGACAACGTCCGAAGACGAGGAGGAGGAGGAGCGAAACGTTCCCGCCCACCACCACCGAGATGGCGTCTGAAGGAAAGGGACAAAGAGATGCTGCGAGCGGGCGTGATCGCGTCCGCCTGGAGCTGGGACGCCCGACGGACGACCTCGCAAGGAAGCGTCGACGAGGAGGCGGAGGAGCTCCGAAGAGACATGAGCGCGGCGTGCGACGCCTCGATGCCGCGCTCGGTTCCGGGTGGTGGACGCGATCGCCAGGTATACTGGTGGACCGCGGAGATCGCGGAAATGCGAGAGAGCTGCGTTCGGGCCCGCCGAAGATTCCTGAGGGCGCGACGTCGCAGGCTGACGCGCGACGAGGAAGAGATCTCCGGCTGCTACGAGGCGTACAGAGAAGCGAGACGCGCTCTGCAGCGGGAGATCAAGATCGCGAAGGCTCGGTCCTGGACCGAGCTGATCGAGGCGGTCGATTCCGATCCGTGGGGGCGGCCTTACAAGATAGCGACGAGGAAGCTACGACCTTCGGCCCCTCCGCTGACCGCGAACATGGACCCGGCGTTGCTGGACGACGTGATCGGGACTCTGTTCCCGCCGGAAGACAGGGAAGCCAGGCGACCGACGCCATCCTCCTCCGACGACGACGAGGAGGCAGCGACGACGACGACGACCACGACCAACGCCGGATGGAACGAAGAGCTTCGAGTGACGGAGGAGGAGCTCTTCGACGCTGCGAGGAGGATGGCATCCCGCGACGTGGCGCCGGGTCCCGACGGAATTCCAGGCCGAGTTTGGGCGGAGTCGATGGACACCTTGGCTCCCCGCCTGCGACACCTGTTCAGCAGATGCTTGGAGGAGGGCGTCTACCCCCGGACGTGGCGAACAGCGAGGTTGGTGCTGTTGCGGAAGGAGGGTCGTCAGCCGGACTCGCCTTCCGCGTACAGGCCGATATGCCTGTTGGACGAGATCGGCAAGCTCTTCGAGAGAATCATCGCCGCTCGACTGGAGGCGCACATCACGGAGAGGACGCCCGGATGGCACGACAGCCAATACGGATTTCGACGCGGCCGCTCGACGGTGGACGCGGTGCGAAGGGTGAGAAGCATGGCCGAAGACATGGTCTCCCGCGAAGGGGTGGCGCTGGCGGTCTCCTTGGACGTCACGAACGCCTTCAACGCCATTCCCTGGGACAGGATCGTGGAAGCCCTGCGCCATTTCGAGGTACCGGCGTACCTGATCGGCGTCATCCGGGCCTACCTCAGCGACAGGTGGGTCGGCTACACGGCGAAGACGGGCGAGGCGAGAAGAAGAGTGGAGCGCGGCGTTCCGCAGGGTTCGGTGCTCGGACCGATACTCTGGATCACCGTCTACGACTCCGTCCTCCGATGCCCAATGCCCCCGGGCACAGGAACGGTGTGCTACGCGGACGACACCCTGGTGTTGGCCGGTGGAAGATGGTGGCAGGACACGGCGAGCCTCGCGGAGGACGCCGTGGCGTGCGCGATACGCGCCATTCGGAGGCTGGGCCTGAGGGTGTCGCCGGCGAAATCGGACGCCCTGTGGTTCTACGACCAGCGCAGCAGAGGAACACCTCCGGACGGACTGTCCGTGGACATCGACGGAGAAGGGGTGCCGGTGAGACGACAGATGAGGTACCTGGGTCTCACGATCGACAGCGCGTGGACGTTCGGACCGCATTTCGAGCTCTTGGTCCCAAAGGTGACGGCAGCGGCCAACGCGTTGTGCGGCCTCCTGCCGAACATCGGCGGAGCAGGACTGGGAGTCCGCCGCCTCTACGAGGGAGTGGTCCGGTCCCGCGTCCTGTACGGGGCGCCCGTTTGGGCCGAAGACCTGATGGCGAGCAGCCGCAGCCGGACCTTGCTGCGGAGGCTGCACAGGACGACCGCCATCCGCATAGCGAGGGGATACAGGACGACATCGTACGCGTCGGCGACCGTGCTGGCGGCGTCCCCGCCGTTCGAGCTACAGGCTCTCGCGCTCCGACGGGTGTACGATCAGCACCGGAGGGGCTCGAGCTCGGATGGGCGCGCGACGACGCCATCGTCGTCGTCCGCTAGCCAGTCGGGCCTCGACGCGAACATCAGGGAGGAGGCGAAGAAGGAGATCTGGGCGCGATGGCGCTCTCAGCTGACGGAGGAAGACGCAACGCGGCCGCACCGGGCCGTTCGCGCCGTGCTTCCGAACTGGGAAGCCTGGAGAGATCGAGGCGGAGTGCCGCTGACCTTTAGGATGACGCAGGTGCTCACGGGCCACGGAGTGTTCGGCGAGTACCTGCTGAGGATTCGGCGGGAGGCGACGTCCATCTGTCACCACTGCGAGGAAGAGGAGGACACGGCGCAACACACGCTGGAGTTTTGCCCGGCGTGGGCGGAACCGCGACGCGTCCTGCGGCTCGACATCGGCGAGAGATTAGCCCCGGAAGCGGTGGTGGAGGCCATGCTCAGAGGGCGCCAGGAGTTCGCGGCCGTTCGCACGTTCTGCGAGCAAGTGATGCTTGCGAAGGAGCGGGCGGAGAGAAATCGGGAAAGATCGCGCGATCCATCCAGGACGCCGCGACAGCAGCTGCGGAGGAACATCGCACGCGACAGGGATCCGGCGGCGCCTGGCGCCGCCACCCTAGGAGCGTCTTCGCCAGGAACGAGGCCCGCTAGGGGGTGTGGTCCCCCCTAGCGGCCCAACGAACGAACCAGGAAGCCTCCCTTCAACAGCGACAGGGAGATAGACGACAGGGGCGCCCGGTAGTAATTCGCAAGAGATCCCGGACGCACCTGGACCAAACGTCAGGACAGACCACCGTGGAGTTTTAGTCGGTAAGAGTCCGACACTACCCGCCCTCGGCGGGTGTCCATGAGGATTTCTCCACGTATAAAAAAAAAAAAAAAAAAAAAGGTTGGGGTTAGGTTGTCAACGCCCGTTAGCCACGTTGGAAACACCCGTTCTCGTCCGATCACGGAAGTTAAGCAACGGTGGTCGCGGTACGGTCAAGGATGGGTGACGGCCGCGAGGCGTTGACGAAGAGGAGCGCCGGAGCCATTTTTCGTTCTTGGAGATGGCCACTCCGAGGACGTGGAGTGGTCGAGGCACCACAGGAAGCGTCCCGTAATTTTCTGGACGACAGGAAGCCTCCCCGAAGCACCACGAGGGAGATAGACGGCAGGGGCACCCGGTAGTAATTCGCAAGAGATCCCGGACGCACCTGGACCAACGTCAGGAAGACAACCGTGGAGTTTTAGTCGGTAAGAGTCCGACACTACCCGCCAAGAATGCTGTGGGACAGCAGGCGGGTGTCCATGAGGATTTCTCCACGTTAAAAAAAAAAAAAAAAAAAAAAAGGTTGGGGTTAGGTTGGGGTTAGGTTGGGGTTAGGTTGGGGTTAGGTTGGGGTTAGGTTGGGGTTAGGTTGGGGTTAGGTTGGGGTTAGGTTGGGGTTAGGTTGGGGTTAGGTTGGGGTTAGGTTGTCAACGCCCGTTAGCCACGTTGGAAACACCCGTTCTCGTCCGATCACGGAAGTTAAGCAACGGTGGTCGCGGTACGGTCAAGGATGGGTGACCGCCGCGAGGCGTTGACGAAGAGGAGCGCCGGAGCCATTTTTCGTTCTTGGAGATGGCCACTCCGAGGACGTGGAGTGGTCGAGGCACCACAGGAAGCGTCCCGTAATTTTCTGGACGACAGGAAGCCTCCCCGAAGCACCACGAGGGAGATAGACGGCAGGGGCACCCGGTAGTAATTCGCAAGAGATCCCGGACGCACCTGGACCAACGTCAGGAAGACAACCGTGGAGTTTTAGTCGGTAAGAGTCCGACACTACCCGCCAAGAATGCTGTGGGACAGCAGGCGGGTGTCCATGAGGATTTCTCCACGTTAAAAAAAAAAAAAAAAAAAAAAAAAAAAAAGGTTGGGGTTAGGTTGGGGTTAGGTTGGGGTTAGGTTGGGGAGCACGAGGCGGGTATGGGTTCTCGGGGCGTAGGACCACGCCCCGGGAAACCCCGATGGATCTGATATTCTCTTATAGTCGGGTGGCGGCTGGTCGGTGCCTTTGGTACCCGTCAGTTCGCCGATCCGGTGCGGAGAATTTCGGAGAAGTTGGTGGGCCCATATCTGTCAAGACCACTCACCTCACCTTCTCGTGGGGCTCCCTGTCACCCTGCACCGGCCTTGACCGGGGCAGGGTGCGAAAGAGTGAGTGGCACCAGGACGGAAAACATGGTTGACGACCTAGGCGATCCTTCAAACAAACAATGGATAGAAAAACGAACGAAAATATCGTTTACGGTGCAGGGGAGGGAGACCCCAGTACCGGCGCAGCCGCGGGTAGTCAAGTGGGCCCCGCTGCGTCGTCATCTCACGACCACGGCCGTTCGGGGGTGGACCGCCAGGCCCCCGGACGTGTTTCTGCGTCTGGCGTGGTAGTAGCAGAAGAAATGCAGACAGAGGAGGAAGCGTGTCCGCGAAGAACAAGGAGAAGTTCGCAGAGACTCGCGGAAAAGTCGGAGGGCACTTTTCTCGCCCCGGCCACGGTGGACGATGCAGCGTCATCGATGGTCGTAGGAGGACCACGGACAGGAGCGAGGTCCGACGACGAGGAGTCGGTCGCCTCGTTCGCCTCGCGCTCATCGCTGGCTTCCTACACGGGATGCCGGGGTAAGAAGAGGAGGGTCGCCGTTACGGCCCCGGACGTGCCCGAGGATCTAGAGATACAGGTCAGGACGAGCTCGCCGGCGGAAGTCAGCGCGGGTGTAACAATGCACCTGTCCATTATCATGATGGTCGCGATGACGTCGTCCAATCTGAAAGGGACGTACATCAGAAAGCTGAAGGAAGCGGCGAGCTTCCTCGCCGTCGCGTGGAAGTATTATTACGCGAGAAGGAGCGGACAGTCTCTCGACCGCGATACATCGGCCACGAGGATGTCCGCGCTAGAGCAGGAGAACGCGTTCCTCCGCCAGGAGCTGGCGAAGCGGGATGAGATGGCTCGCGGATGCCCGAGGTGCGACTGCGCGGCCTCCGAGTACGGCCGTCCTCCGCGGGAGGGCCGGAGCGACGGCTCGCGTTTCGAGGCCCTGGAGAGGGCTATTCGAGACCTGAGAACCTCGATAATGAACGAGATCGAAGAACGATTCGGGGGCGGACGACAACGCGTCCCCGACGCGCACCGAAGCGCAGACCGCTCCGCCGCGTCCCGCGCCACCCAGCCAACGCCGCTCCCGAGGGAGCAGGAGGGTGGGGAGTGGAGAGAGGTTGTGACGAGGAAGCGTAGAAGGAGGAAGAAACGAGGAAGGGAGACAGCCGTCGCCGCTGTAGGAGGCGAGACGGCTCCACCACCGACGACGTCGGCGAGAGGACGCCAGCAGCAGCAGCAGCAGCAGCAGCAGCAGCAGCAGCTACCCCGAACCAGGACGACAGGCGCGCCGAGAGCGAGCGCCGCCACCACGACGAGCAGAGGACCGTCGTCGGCGCCGTTGCAGGCAGTCAAGACGGCCACGGTCACGCTCCCTCGCGCACCGCGAACGTCCGCGGTGACTCTGACGTTGAACGAGGGAGCTCAGATGTCTTACGCGGACGTGCTCCAGGCGGCCAGATCGAAAGTTCCGCTCTCGGAGGTCGGCGTGCAGTCGGTCCAAATGAAGAAGGCGATGACCGGCGCGATCATCATCAAAGTCCCTGGGGACAGGGATAGGGGGAAGGCGAAGTTGCTGGCGACGCGTCTGGCCGAGGTGCTGGACCCGACGACGGTGAAGGTCGCCACGCCGACGAGGACGGCGGAACCCCAGGTGACCGGGATAGATATCTCGGTGACGAAGGACGAGCTGAGGCAGGCTCTGGCCTCGGCGGCAGGATGCGGAGACGCCGAAGTCCACGTGGGAGAGATCGGCGCCACCAGAGGCGGCCTCGGTTCGGCGTGGATCAGGTGCCCGGCGGCGGGAGCCCGAAAATTGGCTCAGGCAGGGAAAGTAGTCCTGGGCTGGTCGACCGCGAGAGTCAGGGCCATCGCCCAACGACCCTTGCAGTGCTACCGGTGCCTCGAACTGGGACACGTACGCGCAACCTGCGTGTCCGCGGAGGATCGAGGACACCTGTGCTACCGATGCGGCGGGAGCGGACATCGAGCCAGAGGCTGTCCAGCCTCTGCCCCCAAGTGCCCCCTGTGCGAGTCGCTCGGGGCGCCCGCCAATCATAGGATGGGCGGAGTGGCGTGTAACCCCCCGAAGACGAAGAGGAGAAGACCGCCCCGCGAGCCAGCCGCGGAAAGGACAACAACAGGGAGCACCGCCAAACCAACAGCAGCAGGAGCGGCGGCAGATGGTCGGGAGGAGGCCATGGAGGTGGCGGAATAGTTCGAGCGCCTCCTGCAATGTAACCTCGGTAGGTCGAGAAGAGCGCAAGATCTGCTCTTCCAGACCATCCGGGAAAGGGAGATCGCCCTCGCGGCGGTGGCCGAGCCGTATCGCGTTCCCGACGCCCCCAACTGGGTCGGGGACCTGGACGGATCAACGGCCATAACGTGGACCACGAACCTGGGTGTTCCCGGCGTTCTGCTCGATCGAGGCAGCGGCTTCGTCGCGGTCGAGCGAGCCGGAGTAGCGGTGGTGGCGGTATACGTCTCCCCGAACATCGGCCTGGCTGCGTACGGAGACTTTCTGGATCGTGTCGGCGAGTGCGTCGGAAGATGCCCTCCCCGCCAGGTGCTCGTCCTCGGGGATTTCAACGCCCACTCGACGCAATGGGGAAATCGAAGAACAAACTCCAGAGGAAGAATGCTCACCGACTGGGCAGCGGGTCTCGGGCTCCTGCTGGCGAACAGGGGCTCGACGAGCACCTGCGTGGCGTGGAGAGGGTCTTCGGTGGTCGACCTCACCTGGACCACCCCGCAGCTGTACAGGAGGATCCGCGACTGGAGAGTGGTCGAGGGGGTGGAAACCCTGTCCGACCATCTCTACGTGCTGATGGAGGTGGCCGACGACGACAACAACGACGACAACGTCCGAAGACGAGGAGGAGGAGGAGCGAAACGTTCCCGCCCACCACCACCGAGATGGCGTCTGAAGGAAAGGGACAAAGAGATGCTGCGAGCGGGCGTGATCGCGTCCGCCTGGAGCTGGGACGCCCGACGGACGACCTCGCAAGGAAGCGTCGACGAGGAGGCGGAGGAGCTCCGAAGAGACATGAGCGCGGCGTGCGACGCCTCGATGCCGCGCTCGGTTCCGGGTGGTGGACGCGATCGCCAGGTATACTGGTGGACCGCGGAGATCGCGGAAATGCGAGAGAGCTGCGTTCGGGCCCGCCGAAGATTCCTGAGGGCGCGACGTCGCAGGCTGACGCGCGACGAGGAAGAGATCTCCGGCTGCTACGAGGCGTACAGAGAAGCGAGACGCGCTCTGCAGCGGGAGATCAAGATCGCGAAGGCTCGGTCCTGGACCGAGCTGATCGAGGCGGTCGATTCCGATCCGTGGGGGCGGCCTTACAAGATAGCGACGAGGAAGCTACGACCTTCGGCCCCTCCGCTGACCGCGAACATGGACCCGGCGTTGCTGGACGACGTGATCGGGACTCTGTTCCCGCCGGAAGACAGGGAAGCCAGGCGACCGACGCCATCCTCCTCCGACGACGACGAGGAGGCAGCGACGACGACGACGACCACGACCAACGCCGGATGGAACGAAGAGCTTCGAGTGACGGAGGAGGAGCTCTTCGACGCTGCGAGGAGGATGGCATCCCGCGACGTGGCGCCGGGTCCCGACGGAATTCCAGGCCGAGTTTGGGCGGAGTCGATGGACACCTTGGCTCCCCGCCTGCGACACCTGTTCAGCAGATGCTTGGAGGAGGGCGTCTACCCCCGGACGTGGCGAACAGCGAGATTGGTGCTGTTGCGGAAGGAGGGTCGTCAGCCGGACTCGCCTTCCGCGTACAGGCCGATATGCCTGTTGGACGAGATCGGCAAGCTCTTCGAGAGAATCATCGCCGCTCGACTGGAGGCGCACATCACGGAGAGGACGCCCGGATGGCACGACAGCCAATACGGATTTCGACGCGGCCGCTCGACGGTGGACGCGGTGCGAAGGGTGAGAAGCATGGCCGAAGACATGGTCTCCCGCGAAGGGGTGGCGCTGGCGGTCTCCTTGGACGTCACGAACGCCTTCAACGCCATTCCCTGGGACAGGATCGTGGAAGCCCTGCGCCATTTCGAGGTACCGGCGTACCTGATCGGCGTCATCCGGGCCTACCTCAGCGACAGGTGGGTCGGCTACACGGCGAAGACGGGCGAGGCGAGAAGAAGAGTGGAGCGCGGCGTTCCGCAGGGTTCGGTGCTCGGACCGATACTCTGGATCACCGTCTACGACTCCGTCCTCCGATGCCCAATGCCCCCGGGCACAGGAACGGTGTGCTACGCGGACGACACCCTGGTGTTGGCCGGTGGAAGATGGTGGCAGGACACGGCGAGCCTCGCGGAGGACGCCGTGGCGTGCGCGATACGCGCCATTCGGAGGCTGGGCCTGAGGGTGTCGCCGGCGAAATCGGACGCCCTGTGGTTCTACGACCAGCGCAGCAGAGGAACACCTCCGGACGGACTGTCCGTGGACATCGACGGAGAAGGGGTGCCGGTGAGACGACAGATGAGGTACCTGGGTCTCACGATCGACAGCGCGTGGACGTTCGGACCGCATTTCGAGCTCTTGGTCCCAAAGGTGACGGCAGCGGCCAACGCGTTGTGCGGCCTCTTGCCGAACATCGGCGGAGCAGGACTGGGAGTCCGCCGCCTCTACGAGGGAGTGGTCCGGTCCCGCGTCCTGTACGGGGCGCCCGTTTGGGCCGAAGACCTGATGGCGAGCAGCCGCAGCCGGACCTTGCTGCGGAGGCTGCACAGGACGACCGCCATCCGCATAGCGAGGGGATACAGGACGACATCGTACGCGTCGGCGACCGTGCTGGCGGCGTCCCCGCCGTTCGAGCTACAGGCTCTCGCGCTCCGACGGGTGTACGATCAGCACCGGAGGGGCTCGAGCTCGGACGGGCGCGCGACGACGCCATCGTCGTCGTCCGCTAGCCAGTCGGGCCTCGACGCGAACATCAGGGAGGAGGCGAAGAAGGAGATCTGGGCGCGATGGCGCTCTCAGCTGACGGAGGAAGACGCAACGCGGCCGCACCGGGCCGTTCGCGCCGTGCTTCCGAACTGGGAAGCCTGGAGAGATCGAGGCGGAGTGCCGCTGACCTTTAGGATGACGCAGGTGCTCACGGGCCACGGAGTGTTCGGCGAGTACCTGCTGAGGATTCGGCGGGAGGCGACGTCCATCTGTCATCACTGCGAGGAAGAGGAGGACACGGCGCAACACACGCTGGAGTTTTGCCCGGCGTGGGCGGAACCGCGACGCGTCCTGCAGCTCGACATCGGCGAGAGATTAGCCCCGGAAGCGGTGGTGGAGGCCATGCTCAGAGGGCGCCAGGAGTTCGTGGCCGTTCGCACGTTCTGCGAGCAAGTGATGCTTGCGAAGGAGCGGGCGGAGAGAAATCGGGAAAGATCGCGCGATCCATCCAGGACGCCGCGACAGCAGCAGCGGAGGAACATCGCACGCGACAGGGATCCGGCGGCGCCTGGCGCCGCCACCCTAGGAGCGTCTTCGCCAGGAACGAGGCCCGCTAGGGGGTGTGGTCCCCCCTAGCGGCCCAACGAACGAACCAGGAAGCCTCCCTTCAACAGCGACAGGGAGATAGACGACAGGGGCGCCCGGTAGTAATTCGCAAGAGATCCCGGACGCACCTGGACCAAACGTCAGGACAGACCACCGTGGAGTTTTAGTCGGTAAGAGTCCGACACTACCCGCCCTCGGCGGGTGTCCATGAGGATTTCTCCACGTATAAAAAAAAAAAAAAAAAAGGTTGGGGTTAGGTTGGGGTTAGGTTGGGGTTAGGTTGGGGTTAGGTTGGGGTTAGGTTGGGGTTAGGTTGGGGTTAGGTTGGGGTTAGGTTGGGGTTAGGTTGGGGTTAGGTTGGGGTTAGGTTGGGGTTAGGTTGGGGTTAGGTTGGGGTTAGGTTGGGGTTAGGTTGGGGTTAGGTTGGGGTTAGGTTGGGGTTAGGTTGGGGTTAGGTTGGGGTTAGGTTGGGGTTAGGTTGGGGTTAGGTTGGGGTTAGGTTGGGGTTAGGTTGGGGTTAGGTTGGGGTTAGGTTGGGGTTAGGTTGGGGTTAGGTTGGGGTTAGGTTGGGGTGAGGTTGGGGTTAGGTTGGGGTTAGGTTGGGGTTAGGTTGGGGTTAGGTTGGGGTTAGGTTGGGGTTAGGTTGGGGTTAGGTTGGGGTTAGGTTGGGGTTAGGTTGGGGTTAGGTTGGGGTTAGGTTGGGGTTAGGTTGGGGTTAGGTTGGGGTTAGGTTGGGGTTAGGTTGGGGTTAGGTTGGGGTTAGGTTGGGGTTAGGTTGGGGTTAGGTTGGGGTTAGGTTGGGGTTAGGTTGGGGTTAGGTTGGGGTTAGGTTGGGGTTAGGTTGGGGTTAGGTTGGGGTTAGGTTGGGGTTAGGTTGGGGTTAGGTTGGGGTTAGGTTGGGGTTAGGTTGGGGTTAGGTTGGGGTTAGGTTGGGGTTAGGTTGGGGTTAGGTTGGGGTTAGGTTGGGGTTAGGTTGGGGTTAGGTTGGGGTTAGGTTGGGTTAGGTTGGGGTTAGGTTGGGGTTAGGTTGGGGTTAGGTTGGGGTTAGGTTGGGGTTAGGTTGGGGTTAGGTTGGGGTTAGGTTGGGGTTAGGTTGGGGTTAGGTTGGGGTTAGGTTGGGGTTAGGTTGGGGTTAGGTTGGGGTTAGGTTGGGGTTAGGTTGGGGTTAGGTTAGGTTGGGGTTAGGTTGGGGTTAGGTTAGGTTGGGGTTAGGTTGGGGTTAGGTTGGGGTTAGGTTGGGGTTAGGTTGGGGTTAGGTTGGGGTTAGGTTGGGGTTAGGTTAGGTTGGGGTTAGGTTGGGGTTAGGTTGGGGTTAGGTTGGGGTTAGGTTGGGGTTAGGTTGGGGTTAGGTTGGGGTTAGGTTGGGGTTAGGTTGGGGTTAGGTTGGGGTTAGGTTGGGGTTAGGTTGGGGTTAGGTTGGGGTTAGGTTGGGGTTAGGGTTGGGGTTAGGTTGGGGTTAGGTTGGGGTTAGGTTGGGGGTTAGGTTGGGGTTAGGTTGGGGTTAGGTTGGGGTTAGGTTGGGGTTAGGTTGGGGTTAGGTTGGGGTTAGGTTGGGGTTAGGTTGGGGTTAGGTTGGGGTTAGGTTGGGGTTAGGTTGGGGTTAGGTTGGGGTTAGGTTGGGGTTAGGTTGGGGTTAGGTTGGGGGTTAGGTTGGGGTTAGGTTGGGTAGGTTGGGGTTAGGTTGGGGTTAGGTTGGGGGGTTAGGTTGGGGTTTGGGTGGGGGTTAGGTTGGGGTTAGGTTGGGGTTAGGTTGGGGTTAGGTTGGGGTTAGGTTGGGGTTAGGTTGGGGTTAGGTTGGGTTAGGTTGGGGTTAGGTTGGGGTTAGGTTGGGGTTAGGTTGGGGTTAGGTTGGGGTTAGGTTGGGGTTAGGTTGGGGTTAGGTGGGGTTAGGTTGGGGTTAGGTTGGGGTTAGGTTGGGGGTTAGGTTGGGGTTAGGTTGGGGGTTGGGTGGGGGTTTGGGTGGGGGTTAGGTTGGGGTTAGGTTGGGGTTAGGTTGGGGTTAGGTTGGGGTTAGGTTGGGGTTAGGTTGGGGTTAGGTTGGGGTTAGGTTGGGGTTAGGTTGGGGTTAGGTTGGGGTTAGGTTGGGGTTAGGTTGGGGTTAGGTTGGGGTTAGGTTGGGGTTAGGTTGGGGTTAGGTTGGGGTTAGGTTGGGGTTAGGTTGGGGTTAGGTTGGGGTTAGGTTGGGGTTAGGTTGGGGTTAGGTTGGGGTTAGGTTGGGGTTAGGTTGGGGTTAGGTTGGGGTTAGGTTGGGGTTAGGTTGGGGTTAGGTTGGGGTTAGGTTGGGGTTAGGTTGGGGTTAGGTTGGGGTTAGGTTGGGGTTAGGTTGGGGGTTAGGTTGGGGTTAGGTTGGGGTTAGGTTGGGGTTAGGTTGGGGTTAGGTTGGGGTTAGGTTGGGGTTAGGTTGGGGTTAGGTTGGGGGTTAGGTTGGGGTTAGGTTGGGGTTAGGTTGGGGTTAGGTTGGGGTAGGTTGGGGTTAGGTTGGGGGTTAGGTTGGGGTTAGGTTGGGGTTAGGTTGGGGGTTAGGTTGGGGTTAGGTTGGGGTTAGGTTGGGGTTAGGTTGGGGTTAGGTTGGGGTTAGGTTGGGGTTAGGTTGGGGTTAGGTTGGGGTTAGGTTGGGGTTAGGTTGGGGTTAGGTTGGGGTTAGGTTGGGGTTAGGTTGGGGTTAGGTTGGGGGTTAGGTTGGGGTTAGGTTGGGGTTAGGTGGGGTTAGGTTGGGGTTAGGTTGGGGTTAGGTTGGGGTTAGGTTGGGGTTAGGTTGGGGTTAGGTTGGGGTTAGGTTGGGGTTAGGTTGGGGTTAGGTTGGGGTTAGGTTGGGGTTAGGTTGGGGTTAGGTTGGGGTTGGTTGGGGTTAGGTTGGGGTTAGGTTGGGGTTAGGTTGGGGTTAGGTTGGGGGTTAGGTTGGGGTTAGGTTGGGGTTAGGTTGGGGTTAGGTTGGGGTTAGGTTGGGGTTAGGTTGGGGTTAGGTGGGTTAGGTTGGGGTTAGGTTGGGGTTAGTGGGTTGGTGGGTTAGGTTGGGGTTAGGTTGGGGTTAGGTTGGGGTTAGGTTGGGGTTAGGTTGGGGTTAGGTTGGGGTTAGGTTGGGGGTTAGGTTGGGGGTTAGGTTGGGGTTAGGTTGGGGGTTGGGGGTAGGTTGGGGTTAGGTTGGGGTTAGGTTGGGGTTAGGTTGGGGTTAGGTTGGGGTTAGGTTGGGGTTAGGTTGGGGTTAGGTTGGGGTTAGGTTGGGGTTAGGTTGGGGTTAGGTTGGGGTTAGGTTGGGGTTAGGTTGGGGTTAGGTTGGGGTTAGGTTGGGGTTAGGTTGGGGTTAGGTTGGGGTTAGGTTGGGGTAGGTTGGGGTTAGGTTGGGGTAGGTTGGGGTTAGGTTGGGGTTAGGTTGGGGTTAGGTTGGGGTTAGGTTGGGGTTAGGTTGGGGTTAGGTTGGGGTTAGGTTAGGTTGGGGTTAGGTTGGGGTTAGGTTGGGGTTAGGTTGGGGTTAGGTTGGGGTTAGGTTGGGTGTTAGGTTGGGGTTAGGTTGGGTTAGGATGGGGATAGGTTGGGGTTAGGGTGGGGTTAGGTTGGGGTTAGGTTGGGGTTAGGTTGGGTTAGGTTTGGGGTTAGGTTGGGGTCTAGGTTGGGGTTAGGTTGGGGTTAGGTTGGGGGTTAGGTTGGGGTTGTTAGGTTGGGGTTAGGTTGGGGTTAGGTTGGGGTTAGGTTGGGGTTAGGTTGGGGTTAGGTTGGGGTTAGGTTGGGGTTAGGTTGGGGTTAGGTTGGGGGTTGGTTGGGGGTTAGGTTGGGGTTAGGTTGGGGTTAGGTTGGGGTTAGGTTGGGGTTAGGTTGGGGTTAGGTTGGGGTTAGGTTGGGGTTAGGTTGGGGTTTAGGTTGGGGTTGGGTGGGGTTTGGGGTTAGGTTGGGGGTTAGGTTGGGGTTAGGTTGGGGTTAGGTTGGGTTAGGTTGGGTTGGGTTAGGGTTGGGGTTAGGTTGGGGTTAGGTTGGGGTTAGGTTGGGGTTAGGTTGGGGTTAGGTTGGGGTTAGGTTGGGGTGGGGTTAGGTTGGGGTTAGGTTGGGGTTAGGTTGGGGTTAGGTTGGGGTTAGGTTGGGGTTAGGTTGGGGTTAGGTTGGGGTTAGGTTGGGGTTAGGTTGGGGTTAGGTTGGGGTTAGGTTGGGGTTAGGTTGGGGTTAGGTTGGGGTTAGGTTGGGGTTAGGTTGGGGTTAGGTTGGGGTTAGGTTGGGGTTAGGTTGGGGTTAGGTTGGGGTTAGGTTGGGGTTTAGGTTGGGGTTAGGTTGGGGTTAGGTTGGGGTTAGGTTGGGGTTAGGTTGGGGTTAGGTTGGGGTTAGGTTGGGGTTAGGTTGGGGTTAGGTTGGGGTTAGGTTGGGTTAGGTTGGGGTTAGGTTGGGGTTAGGTTGGGGTTAGGTTGGGGTTAGGTTGGGGTTAGGTTGGGGTTAGGTTGGGGTTAGGTTGGGGTTAGGTTGGGGTTAGGTTGGGGTTAGGTTGGGGTTAGGTTGGGGTTAGGTTGGGGTTAGGTTGGGGTTAGGTTGGGGTTAGGTTGGGGTTAGGTTGGGGTTAGGTTGGGGTTAGGTTGGGGTTAGGTTGGGGTTAGGTTGGGGTTAGGTTGGGGTTAGGTTGGGGTTAGGTTGGGGTTAGGTTGGGGTTAGGTTGGGGTTAGGTTGGGGTTAGGTTGGGGTTAGGTTGGGGTTAGGTTGGGGTTAGGTTGGGGTTAGGTTGGGGTTAGGTTTGGGGTTAGGTTGGGGTTAGGTTGGGGTTAGGTTGGGGTTAGGTTGGGGTTAGGTTGGGGTTAGGTTGGGGTTAGGTTGGGGTTAGGTTGGGGTTAGGTTGGGGTTAGGTTGGGGTTAGGTTGGGGTTAGGTTGGGGTTAGGTTGGGGTTAGGTTGGGGTTAGGTTGGGGTTAGGTTGGGGTTAGGTTGGGTTAGGTTGGGGTTAGGTTGGGGTTAGGTTGGGGTTAGGTTGGGGTTAGGTTTGGGGTTAGGTTGGGGTTAGGTTGGGGTTAGGTTGGGGTTAGGTTGGGTTAGGTGGGGTTAGGTTGGGGTTAGGTTGGGGTTAGGTTGGGGTTAGGTTGGGGTTAGGTTGGGGTTAGGTTGGGGTTAGGTTTGGGTTAGGTGGGTTAGGTTGGGGTTAGGTTGGGGTTTGGTTGGGGTTAGGTTGGGGTTAGGTTGGGGTTAGGTTGGGGTTAGGTTGGGGTTAGGTTGGGGTTAGGTTGGGGTTAGGTTGGGGTTAGTGGGTTAGGTTGGGGTTAGGTTGGGGTTAGGTTGGGGTTAGGTTGGGGTTAGGTTGGGGTTAGGTTGGGGTTAGGTTGGGGTTAGGTTGGGGTTAGGTTGGGGTTAGGTTGGGGTTAGGTTGGGGTTAGGTTGGGGTTAGGTTGGGGTTAGGTTGGGGTTAGGTTGGGGTTAGGTTGGGGTTAGGTTGGGGTTAGGTTGGGGTTAGGTTGGGGTTAGGTTGGGGTTAGGTTGGGGTTAGGTTGGGGTTAGGTTGGGGTTAGGTTGGGGTTAGGTTGGGGTTAGGTTGGGGTTAGGTTGGGGTTAGGTTGGGGTTAGGTTGGTTAGGTTGGGGTTAGGTTGGGTTAGGTTGGGGTTAGGTTGGGGTTAGGTTGGGGTTAGGTTGGGTGGTGGGTTAGGTTGGGGTTAGGTTGGGGTTAGGTTGGGTTAGGTTGGGGGTTAGGTTGGGGTTAGGTTGGGGTTAGGTTGGGTGTTGGGTTGGGGTTAGGTTGGGGGTTGGGGTTAGGTTGGGGTTAGGTTGGGGTTAGGTTGGGGTTAGGTTGGGGTTAGGTTGGGGTTAGGTTGGGGTTAGGTTGGGGTTAGGTTGGGGTTAGGTTGGGGTTAGGTTGGGGTTAGGTTGGGGTAGGGTGGGGGTAGGTTGGGGTTAGGTTGGGGTTAGGTTGGGGTTAGGTTGGGGTTAGGTTAGGTTGGGGGTTAGGTTGGGGTTAGGTTGGGGTTAGGTTGGGGTTAGGTTGGGGTTAGGTTGGAGGGTTAGGTTGGGGTTAGGTTGGGGTTAGGTTGGGGTTAGGTTGGGGTTAGGTTGGGGTTAGGTTGGGGTTAGGTTGGGGTTAGGTTGGGGTTAGGTTGGGTAGGTTGGGGTTAGGTTGGGGTTAGGTTGGGGTTAGGTTGGGGTTAGGTGTTGGGGTTAGGTTGGGGTTAGGTTGGGGGTTAGGTTGGGGTTAGGTTGGGGTTAGGTTGGGGTTAGGTTGGGGTTAGGTTGGGGTGTGGTTAGGTTGGGGTTAGGTTGGGGTTAGGTTGGGGTTAGGTTGGGGTTAGGTTGGGGTTAGGTTGGGGTTAGGTTGGGGTTAGGTTGGGGTTAGGTTGGGGTTAGGTTGGGGTTAGGTGGGGGTTAGGTTGGGGTTAGGTTGGGGTTAGGTTGGGGTTAGGTTGGGGTTAGGTTGGGGTTAGGTTGGGGTTAGGTTGGGGTTAGGTTGGGGTTAGGTTGGGGTTAGGTTGGGGTTAGGTTGGGGTTAGGTTGGGGGTTGGGTGGGGTTTGGGTTGGGGTTAGGTTGGGGTTAGGTTGGGGTTAGGTTGGGGTTAGGTTGGGGTTAGGGGTTGGGGGGTTAGGTTGGGGTTAGGTTGGGGTTAGGTTGGGGTTAGGTTGGGGTTAGGTTGGGGTTAGGTTGGGGTTGGTTGGGGTTAGGTTGGGGTTAGGTTGGGGTTAGGTTGGGGTTAGGTTGGGGTTAGGTTGGGGTTAGGTTGGGGTTAGGTTGGGGTTAGGTTGGGGTTAGGTTGGGGTTAGGTTGGGGTTAGGTTGGGGTTAGGTTAGGTTGGGGTTAGGTTGGGTTAGGTTGGGGTTAGGTTGGGGTTAGGTTGGGTTAGGTTGGGGTTAGGTTGGGGTTAGGTTGGGGTTAGGTTGGGGTTAGGTTGGGGTTAGGTTGGGGTTAGGTTGGGGTTAGGTTGGGGTTAGGTTGGGGTTAGGTTGGGGTTAGGTTGGGGTTAGGTTGGGTTAGGTTGGGGTTAGGTTGGGGTTAGTTGGGTTAGGTTGGGGTTAGGTTGGGGTTAGGTTGGGTAGGTTGGGGTTAGGTTGGGTTAGGTTGGGGTTAGGTTGGGGTTAGGTTGGGGTTAGGTTGGGGTTAGGTTTGGGGTTAGGTTGGGGTTAGGTTGGGGTTAGGTTGGGGTTAGGTTGGGGTTAGGTTGGGGTTTAGGTTGGGGTTAGGTTGAGGGTTAGGTTGGGGTTAGGTTGGGGTTAGGTTGGGGTTAGGTTGGGGTTAGGTTGGGGTTAGGTTGGGGTTAGGTTGGGGTTTGGTTGGGGTTAGGTTGGGGGTTAGGTTGGGGTTAGGTTGGGGTTAGGTTGGGGTTAGGTTGGGGTTAGGTTGGGGTTAGGTTGGGGTTAGGTTGGGGTTCGGTTGGGGTTAGGTTGGGGTTAGGTTGGGGTTAGGTTGGGGTTAGGTTGGGGTTAGGTTGGGGTTAGGTTGGGGTTAGGTTGGGGTTAGGTTGGGGTTAGGTTGGGGTTGGTGGGGTTAGGTTTGGGGTTAGGTTGGGGTTAGGTTGGGGGTTAGGTTGGGGTTAGGTTGGGGTTAGGTTGGGGGTAGGTTGGGGTTAGGTTGGGGTTAGGTTGGGGTTAGGTTGGGGTTAGGTTGGGGTTAGGTTGGGGTTAGGTTGGGGTTAGGTTGGGGTTAGGTTGGGGTTAGGTTGGGTTAGGTTGGGTTAGGTTGGGGTTAGGTTGGGGTTAGGTTGGGGTTAGGTTGGGGTTAGGTTGGGGTTAGGTTGGGGTTAGGTTGGGGGTTAGGTTGGGGTTAGGTTGGGGTTAGGTTGGGGTTAGGTTGGGGTTAGGTTGGGGTTAGGTTGGGGTTAGGTTGGGGGTTAGGTTGGGGTTAGGTTGGGGTTTGGGTGGGGGTTGGGTGGGGGTTAGGTTGGGGTTAGGTTGGGGTTAGGTTGGGGTTAGGTTGGGGTTAGGTGGTTAGGTTGGGGTTAGGTTGGGGTTAGGTTGGGGTTAGGTTGGGGTTAGGTTGGGGTTAGGTTGGGGTTAGGTTGGGGTTAGGTTGGGTTGGGGTTAGGTTGGGGTTAGGTTGGGGTTAGGTTGGGGTTAGGTGGGGGTTGGGTTAGGTTGGGGTTAGGTTGGGGTTAGGTTGGGGTTAGGTTGGGGTTAGGTTGGGGTTAGGTTGGGGTTAGGTTGGGGTTAGGTTGGGGTTAGGTTGGGGTTAGGTTGGGGTTAGGTGGGGTTAGGTTGGGGTTAGGTTGGGGTTAGGTTGGGGTTAGGTTGGGGTTAGGTTGGGGTTAGGTTGGGGTTAGGTTGGGGTTAGGTTGGGTTAGGTGGGGTTAGGTTGGGGTTAGGTTGGGGTTAGGTTGGGGTTAGGTTGGGGTTAGGTTGGGGTTAGGTTGGGGTTAGGGTGGGGTTAGGTTGGGGTTAGGGGTTTGGTTGGGGTTAGGTTGGGGTTAGGTTGGGGTTAGGTTGGGGTTAGGTTGGGGTTAGGTTGGGGTTAGGTTGGGGTTAGGTTGGGGTTGGTTGGGGTTAGGTTGGGGTTAGGTTGGGGTTAGGTTGGGGTTAGGTTGGGGTTAGGTTGGGGTTAGGTTGGGGTTAGGTTGGGGTTAGGTTGGGGTTAGGTTGGGGTTAGGTTGGGGTTAGGTTGGGGTTAGGTTGGGGTTAGGTTGGGGTTAGGTTGGGGTTAGGTTGGGGTTAGGTTGGGGTTAGGTTGGGGTTAGGTTGGGTTAGGTTGGGGTTAGGTTGGGGTTAGGTTGGGGTTAGGTTGGGGTTAGGTTGGGGTTAGGTTGGGGTTAGGTTGGGGGTTGGGTTGGGGGTTTGGTTGGGGTTAGGTTGGGGTTAGGTTGGGGTTGGGTTGGGGTTAGGTTGGGGTTAGGTTGGGGTTAGGTTGGGGTTTAGGTTGGGGTTAGGTTGGGGTTTGGTTGGGGTTAGGTTGGGGTTAGGTTGGGGTTAGGTTGGGGTTAGGTTGGGGTTAGGTTGGGGTTAGGTTGGGGTTTGGGTTGGGGGTTGGGTGGGGTTTGGGTGGGGTTTAGGTTGGGGTTAGGTTGGGGTTAGGTTGGGGTTAGGTTGGGGTTAGGTTGGGGTTTGGTTGGGGTTTGGTTGGGGTTAGGTTGGGGTTAGGTTGGGGTTAGGTTGGGGTTAGGTTGGGGTTAGGTTGGGGTTAGGTTGGGGTTAGGTTGGGGTTAGGTTGGGGTTAGGTTGGGGTTAGGTTGGGTTAGTTGGGGTTAGGTTGGGGTTAGGTTGGGGTTTGGTTGGGGTTAGGTTGGGTTAGGTTGGGGTTAGGTTGGGGTTAGGTTGGGGTTAGGTTGGGGTTAGGTTGGGGTTAGGTTGGGGTTAGGTTGGGGTTAGGTTGGGGTTAGGTTGGGGTTAGGTTGGGGTTAGGTTGGGGTTAGGTTGGGTTAGGGGTTAGGTTGGGTTAGGTTGGGGTTAGGTTGGGGTTAGGTTGGGGTTAGGTTGGGGTTAGGTTGGGGTTAGGTTGGGGTTAGGTTGGGGTTAGGTTGGGGTTAGGTTGGGGTTAGGTTGGGGTTAGGTTGGGGTTAGGTTGGGGTTAGGTTGGGGTAGGTTGGGGTTAGGTTGGGTTAGGTTGGGGTTAGGTTGGGGTTAGGTTGGGGTTAGGTTGGGGTTTGGTTGGGGTTAGGTTGGGGTTAGGTTGGGGTTAGGTTGGGGTTAGGTTGGGGTTTAGGTTGGGGGTTAGGTTGGGGTTAGGTTGGGGTTAGGTTGGGGTGTTGGTTGGGGTTAGGTTGGGGTTAGGTTGGGGGTGGGTTGGGGGTTAGGTTGGGGTTAGGTTGGGGTTAGGTTGGGGGTTAGGTTGGGGTTAGGTTGGGGTTAGGTTGGGGTTTGGTTGGGTTAGGTTGGGGTTAGGTTGGGGTTAGGTTGGGGTTAGGTTGGGGTTAGGTTGGGGTTAGGTTGGGGTTAGGTTGGGGTTAGGTTGGGGTTAGGTTGGGGTTAGGTTGGGGTTTGGTTGGGGTTAGGTTGGGGTTAGGTTGGGGGTTAGGTTGGGGTTAGGTTGGGGTTAGGTTGGGGTTAGGTTGGGGTTAGGTGGGGGTTAGGTTGGGGTTAGGTTGGGGTTAGGTTGGGGTTAGGTTGGGGTTTGGTTGGGGTTGGGGTTAGGTTGGGGTTAGGTTGGGGTTAGGTTGGGGGTTAGGTTGGGGGTTAGGTTGGGGGTTAGGTTGGGGGTTAGGTTGGGGTGTGGTTGGGGGTTAGGTTGGGGTTTGGTTGGGGTTAGGTGGGTGGGTT